>CM036605.1:0-1379375 GCA_020745705.1 Hemiprocne comata
TGCCCAATAACTGCAGGAAAGTCAGTGGCAGAGGGAAGACTGGAGCCCAGTTGCCAGTCCCTGCTGTGAATGGTCTGCTAACATGAATAAAAAGAGACTCAAGAACTAAAACAGTTCATAAAATAAAACAAACTTACAAATGAAAGCCAAAAGGGGAAAAATTCTGAAGTAAGGAAATCCGACAGCAAAACCATATGCAGCTGTAGCACACAACTGATGTTAAGGGCTCCAGAATTACACCTGCAGCGTGCTGTGTTGATCAGCACACAATGCACTGGCAAATCATACCAAAGGCACCAGCAATCTTTCTGCATGTGCACTTGCCTTCTGGCAATAATCCTGTTTCACACAGTAAGTGCAAAACCTTTGGTCTTTTGCACATGTCCCTGTGGTTTGCACTTGATTTGGCACTGCAAGTCTTTGTTTTTTGTGTCACGTTGAAGCACAGCAAAACACTCAGGGATATCTGTTTTTAAAAACAATCCAATCAGATGTAAAATTGGACACAGGCATATGCAACTTTTTTGAGTCTGAGTTCAAGTGGACACATATCCATTTCAGTGATGCCATCATTCCCTCTGCTTTGCCTGATGCTGTGAAGCTGCGTGCTTAAGCCAGTGTTTTTACAAATGGTGTTTTTCAGCTCCACATTGACACTACCAGTCATTATAGCATGTTTTAAACACGTAGGCTGATTAATTCAAGCTGTCTTGTTGGCAGCAACCTAGAACTTTGAATCTTGTTCTCTAACTTCTTCTCTTCATTGGTTAGAGGATTAATTTGGAATACCAATGACAGCAAGCAGCAGTGAGCCACAGAAGATGATAGGGACCACTTGCTGGCATAGGGTATGGTCTCCCCATGTCTCTCCAGCTGTCTTGCAGGTTGCTGCTTAAACTCTGGTAGCCTGAAGCCTGTCAGAGAAAGGGAAAAGTGGCAATGCAGGCTGGCAAAATGTCACATCCTAACAGCTGGATACATATCCTGGTGGTTGGTCATAGTCATCAAGATTCCAAGTCTAAACCTGTGAATGTGCCAAGAGCTGACAGGTTAAGCTGGTGGTTAGGATGGCATGCTACCTTATGAATGGTGCTAGTGTTACAAGTACTTCTTCTGTTACAGGAGTACTGAGAGCTCCCAGTTCTTGCCAGATGCTGCCCAGTAATTCACAGGTTAAAAATAGTCCGTGATCAAAATAGCTGGCCACCATGTTGGGCAAGACAATCAACAGAAGGTGCTTTAACCTCAGGGGACGTTATTAGCTGTATTCTGTATATAGGGGAACTAAAGCAGAGGGGTGAAGATGACTAGTGCAAGGAGGATGTCTCTTACAGAGTGGTTGATGTGACTCAGGCTGCCACATTAAGTGCTTACGCCTGTAGTTTTAGAAGCATCTGGCCTGGCATGAAAAATAAGAAAATGGATGAATAAATGAGATATGAATAATAAAGAAACATTTCCCACCCTTAATCCATTGCACCTGTACATCCAGTCTGTAAAGTGCATTTCTAACTCCTTTGGGACCAAAGCTTGGTGGTGGTTGTTGTTAGTACAAAAGAGTGCTTTCTGTAACAAATGCCAAGAATGCCACTTGCAGAAAAAGCCTGACCTGGCATGCTGTACATCACTGGCAAGTCTCCTACTGACTTGGCCAGCAGGATCTCACCCAAGCCATCTTTACAAAGCACAGGATCTGGCAATGAGCAGAAGCTGATTGATAGCTTTCTTTTTTTAGCCAGTTTCCCAGTACAGAGTGGAAAAAGGCCAACCCCATCAGAATCAGCAGAGGACAAGGGGATGTTAGGAAGAAGCTTAGCAAAGAACAAATGGGCAAAAGTGAAGATACTACCACCTGACCTATTTATTGCAGGGAAAATGTATTCTGTACTTTCTCAGAACACTCCCAGCTGGAATACCAGGGAGAGGAACAGCACTGGTTTTGGCATATAGATTGCAGCCAGGATTAGGATAAACTGAGGAAGGACTGGCATAATTTGAAGAGCCCATGTTTCTTTTGCCAGAGGAATATAAATATAATAATGTTTTTCCATTGCAGGTCCAATGCAGACTTGCTACAAAATTGGTTAGTTGATGAACAAATTGCCCTCACACAGCAGTAACCTCTTACTTGTCAGTGTGAAGTGCATGCCCATTCAAACACTTGGTTTGAAAATTAGAGAAACATTTAACTAACTGCCAGAAGGGACAGAATTTGTGACATACTTTCTCTGGACTTAAGCTCTTAAACAATAAACACTCTTGCTACAAGCCTTTCTATGTGAGTCTTCTCCAAAGGAAGGCATTTGACAGGTCACTGGAAAATAGAAAACAGGAGGATGAACAGATGCCTTCTGGGATAAAAGCCTGCTACATTTTTCCTCTGTACTGAAACTTGAAGAGCTTATAAAACATCACATATCACACACATCCATTCCTCATCCTACTGCCTGCTCTTCAGCATTTCATTTTAGCTTCTGTTGTCACTTCTTTACTCCTCTGTTACTTTCAGTACCAAGACCCTAAGGATCCTGCAGCTCTTTTGGCAGTGGTGGAGAGATACAGTCTTAGTCTCTTCATGAGCTGAATTTTGGCTGGCAGCAGTATGGAAGTTTCCAGTACCAGGGCTGTCCAGCATCTGTCACAGCAAGCCCTTCAGACTAGGAAGCATCTGAATTGTTGGTATCCTAACTTGTACTATAAATTGTTCTAAATGCATGAATGAGAGGCAGCTTTAAAAGGATTAGGTTTATTATTATTCTATGGTTTCTGAGTCTGGAAACAACAAACAAATTTTATTTTCTTTTGCTAGATCCTGCTGAGGGTGAGTTGAAAATTTTCCTTCAAAACACCTTTTGCCAGAAAACTGAACTTTCAACCAGACTGATCATCTGTGAAAAAGATTAAGCCCTCCTTAGTAATTAAAAATATTGTAAAAATCAAAATCTTTACCATGGAAGGAGGAATATTTTCCAAAGAATTACAGTAGTAGTACACCATTAGATAACAGCTGACAGCTGTGAACAGTCAACTTTAATATTCACACACATATTATTGTTAGATAAGGTTGCACATTTTAAGAAATTACCTATGAGCAAGCAGTAATTTACTTCCGCTATTATTGTTATTATTGTTGTTGTTATTCCAGGGTTTTAGATATACTGACTCAAACCCTTTGCAACCTAGAGGTGGGTTTAAAAGTCAAGGCAAAACTCCTCCAACTTTCCCTGCCCATTCTAGATTTACAGACTCAGCTATTTGCTGGCTGCATGTTAAGAGAATAACTGTTGACAATTGTTGAATGATTCATCCTTTCTGTAAGAAAGCAGTCATCTTGTAAGACATTGGCATTTTTCTATGGCACTGTTTCACTGCTGTGAAATAGGTCTCACAGAAAAGCTTGGGTAAGAGAAGGGGCGGGCAGGGAAAAGGAATACATACAGCGGTACAGGAAAAAAGCAAGAGCTAAGTTGGTATTTAAAGTTATCGGTAGCTTAGATAAATGAGTAAATATTACATACAAATACACACACATACACATGTCCTCAGAGAAGCGTAAGTTTGTACATACAAAAATTACCAAAGGCAAAAAGCTTTAAACTATAGTGTGCATCTTTGTTCTGCTTCACTCCTGGAGGGTCCTAACACAGACCTGCAGGGATTGGTTTGGGTTGGAAGGGACCTAAAAAATCACCTAGTTCAATTATCTCTGCAATATTCTGCAAACATCTGGGAGTCTAGACATGCAGGTAAATGTATGTTTAAGTTAATTACATTGATTCAGTAATATGGTAGATCTTGTATGATACCAAAAAAGTTGTAGCTACCTGACATAAAGCACTGAACATATAGGCTAACTCTGATGGTGGAAATTTGCTCAAAATATCTTCCAGATTTCATTTTCCTATGAAGCTTTATGCATAAGCTATTGTCTTGTGCTGCAGTAGGCAATGAAGAATAAACACAAGAGCATTCCTCATCATGGCGCTGGCTAGTCTCATCTCTGCATCCCATGCACACACATAGGATCTGCTGATTATTTGGCAGCTTAGCACTAATGCCTTTCGAATCACAGCCCACAGTGGGAAACGGCAGAGTGAGGGTGGGCGTGGTGGGTGTGTGCACACGTTTGAGTGCATGAAGGGACACGAGGGCCTTCAGCACGCGTGTCTGAAGGTGCACGCCTGTGCCTGTTCCTCTTCTCTCATTGAGCATCCTCCCCTCCGCTTGCCTCAGTACTCCCCGTGGCAGAGACAAGCTGCCCTTTCTTTTACTTTAGCATGATCATCCAAGCAACCCGGCAAAGACCACTCACCCCTCCTCCCTAGTGCTCCCCTTCTTCACCTCCCTGCTGCACCGCGACGCCGCGGCCCCGGCCGTCTCAGGCCTTCACAGCCCCGGGCAGCTGTGAACGAGCCAGTGCCCCCGCCCCGTCTCACTCCCTCATCCGCCGGTGCCTCCCGAAGTTACCTCTCCGCCTGTGAAGCCGCACACACTGAACGCCGCCGCCCAGCTCCCGCCGCGATCCCTTCGTGCTCCGCTGCTGCGCGCCGCCCCCCGCCGGGCGCCTGGCGGGCTCCGGGGGCTCTTCTTTCCCACCACAGAGCGGGCCGCTGCCAGGCGGGGGCCGGCTAGCGCGGGGGCCGGGCTTAAATCCGCCGCGAGGCGGGAGGCGCGCCCTCCGAGGGGAGCAGAGGCGGCAGCGGGAGGGCAGCCTGCCGGGCGGCTGCCGAACTCCCCACCCCCCCCGCCTCCCGGCGGCGCCGCGCAGCCTGAGGGCCGAGGAGGCCATGGCCAGCGAGATCGAGGATCTGAGCGGCCGGGAGGCGCAGACTGTCTGCGAGGCGCTGGGGCGCTACGAGGACACGCTGCGGGGCGCCGTGCGGGAGATCCATGTGGACATACAGGTGTTCAAACAGGGGGTCGGCCGACAGGTGGAGGAGGTGCTGCGCCTCGCCAGCCCCCTGGCACACACCGTCTCGGAGCTGCAGCAGGAGAACCGGCGCCTGCGGGCGGAGCTGGAGCGCCTGACTCGGCAGGTGGAGGCCCTCGGCCGGTCAGCGGGGCTGCCGCAGGACGAGGCGGCGGGGAGCGCCCCTGCCGCGGATCCCGGCTTTCCGGGGCAGGGTTCGGCCGGTGGCAGGTTCTCTAGCCATGCCAAGCTAGCAGTCGCTGGCCGGAGCCAAGTAAGTGCTGACATCGGGAGGAGGGAGCCAAGAGAGCGCTTGAGCAGATGCTTCGCGGGTGTTGCCAGGCTCTGCGCTGCTATGGGGCAGAGTTTAGGGACACGGATCTTCTCTAGCAGTGCGGACTCAACGGGCTTTTGGGGGGTGCTCTGAGAAGTGGTCTTGGCCCTGATGCCACCTGGAGATGTTCCTGATGATGGCACTGCTTGGTCAAACTGGGATCTTGGTTAGTGGTAGCAACCTGTCAGTTCAGTGTGGTTAGAAGTAAGAAGAGAAGTTGAAGCAGTCTCAGCTATCAATATACATGTACATGAGAATATCTGTGTATCCTTTCCGGACTAGATTCAGGTGGATCTGTGTGCCAGCAATGCTGTTTGCCAGCTGGCAAGCTCACAAAGGAGAACAGCTCAGCATATAGCAGGCGGTAACATGTTTTTCTAAAATAGTGACTTACCATCCCACGGTGAGGCAGCTTTGCTGCACAACTGCTGTCCTGCACTGTTGCAGGTTGTCCCTGAGAGGTGAACCTCACACAAGCTGTTGTGGTCTCCATGACCTAAACTAGCACAAACCCACGCATTCATCCAGATGATAAAAACTCTGCAGTGTCTTTAAGTCTTTTAAGTCAGTGCACGGGAACCCCAGTTAGTGGGAAGCTCATCTGGCTCTGAGACGTTTTCTGTAATACTTTTTCTGTGGAAATTCCAGCTCTGTGGAAAAAGTTTAAAGCTCCTGTACAATCCTTGACGCCATGAGGTGGCAACCAGACAGTACACCATGATTCAGTCACATAAAAGTGTGCAAAACTGGAGACTTGGATTTCACAGATGACAGCCTATTCTATGTAATCTTGGTTAAGCCATGTCTTGTAAGACTGTTGGAGCATGAAATGCTGGTCTGTGATCTGTTCAGGCTTTGGGGATGAAAAATAAAAGCTTGGAAACGAAATTCACTCAATTAATTTGACAGGATTGAGCAGAGTCTGTATTACATTCCAGCCCTTTTCATTCCTACTGACTCAAGAATAGGGGCATAGGGCTTCCCACAGCTGAGCAAGGGAAAAGGTAAAGCTGCTGCTTCATGTGTTTTTCCAACCTAGTCATGGCAACTACTGTATTTTCCCCCACATGACAAAAGCAAGCAGCATACACACAACTTTCAGATCTGTTCATTTGTGTTCCATGGAGCCATCCACACTTGTTTGTATTGCAAGGAACAGAAGTGAGCTGAGTAACATGGACAGGGCAAGGGGTGTGGTCCCTCACACCATCTCACCTGCCTCATCACCAATGCCTACACTGTAGTATGTACTGTGAAAAGTCTTGCATTGAGGTTATGGCAATATCCAACTTTAGGTATCAGTCTGCATTAAAGCACAGAATGAACTTTTGTTTTGATTTGAACCTTCCCACTTTGCTTTGAGGGTTCCTCTTATTGATAGTTCATCGATGCCCTCCCAACAATTTTCCCTGGAAGGCTGGACGACTTCCTGAGTTAGCATAGCTGGCCAAGAAGGAATTTCAGTACTGAGAACCATGGGAGATGGAGCTAGAGCAACACACATCAAATGCATGCAGTGAAAATATTATTTTGTGGATAAGGCCCTGATGCGGCTGTGCTTGAATGGCTAAAGCGCAAGCCTTGGTCACTGTGGCAGTCCCCTACATTCTCTGCAATGAAGGAAGTGTTCCCTCAGTTGCTTGCAATTTTTGGTTATCTGACCAAAGCACTTGAAACAGAGTACCATAAATGACACTGTGTATGTTTTCAGATAAACAAGCACTTGTGATGAAATTGGTGACACTTCTAGCCTTAGTAAATACTTATGTAAGTATGAGATACGAGGAGCAAATAATACCAATCTGGAAATAGTAGCAAACCAAAATGTGCTCTTTTGCTACTGAAAAGATTTATTGGTTGAGTTCCTTTTTACTGTGTGGTCGATGGTGTGTTTATCCAAGCAAAAGACTAGGTTCTGTTGCCTTCATCATTCCTAGCAAAATACTTTGGATAAGAATTAAGACTATCTTTTGCAGATTGGATACTGGAGTTTCTGAGCATCTTCAGTATCTGAACCATTATTTTCTAATATTGCTAGATTATTTCTCAAGGTAATTTAATTGAAAAGTGAAGCTAGGGAGTTCCAAGCATAGTTAAGAAGTAAGGACATACATCTAATTCTAATCTTCAGGCTTTGCTGTCCTTGAAATGTGGTATACCACAGTCTTAAGTGCTGATTTAGGTGGAATTTTAAAAGTTCATTAAGTCACTGTGATTTGGAGGTGAGTCTTTCTGGTTTTTTGACTCCAAAGTTTAATTTGGCTCTCTAACCAGGCTGGATTCTGAGAGCTGCTTTTGCAAAGATAGAAAATAGGTATGCTTAAAGAATTCATTTGAAAGTGGGATCCTGGAGCCATAGCTGCACGACTGAGGATTTATCCCTCACTGAGCAGTTTGTTGCTGTTTGTCATGCTTTGCAGTCTCTGAGGTTCCTCTCCTACCTGCCTGACATTGTTTGAAAGGAGGAGTTCTGACCTTTCACATTTTGTCAAGAGCTTTATCACTTATGATCTTTCCATAGTGTTTGTGGTTGAGCATGATGCCTTTGTGAACAGGGAGGACTAAAAATACTGTAAGGGTGTTCTATTTTTATACTGTGAGAAGAGTTCATGCACAATGTGGACAGATTGCTGGACAGACCACTGCAGATAATCTGCCTGCAGTGGTCAAGGCAGTGGTGAAATTAACAGCTGGGTATGACCACATGGGAAGAGCTGAACAAATATTGCTCATTGGTATCTCTCTGTGCTGACCTGATGCCACCCAACAGTTAATGAGCCTGGGAGTAACTGCATGAGACAGGCAGGGAGAGTAAGAGATCCAGCAGTCACCTGGCATTACATAGTATGATATTAAACCACTTCAACTCCTAAATTTGATAAGGGAAGTCTGGTAGTTAAATTTCCTTCACAGTATTCTCTTACACTTCCTGCAAGTGTCCTTTTGGAATGGTGGTGTTCCAGGGTTACCTTGATCCTTATATAGAAATTTTTTTTATTTTTTTTTTTTTTATTTTATTTGTTTGGTTTGGTTTAATTCATAGTGACATAGCTGTGGGCACCTGCTGAAGCTGCCAAGCTGCCAATGTAGAATTGTTCCCTGCTGTCCACTTTTATCCAGCCTTGCTTCAGAAAAGGTTCTGTGGAAAGTGCCTCTACTGTTCTTCAGTGATTACTCCATTTGCAAAAGCTTTCCTAATATGCTCATGGTGTTCAAGGCTTTTTCTTCAAGCTGCCAGTTACAGTTAGAAAAAACTTGTGTTATCTGACAGACAAGGGCTTAGTAGAAAAATTAAAGGGTAAATGTGGTGCAGTTCTTGCTGGCATTTAGCAGCCTTGAAGATTATAATGCAGCTGTAAAGTTCTAGGATCATACTTAGTTTATGTAATGCTTTTACAAGACATTCTCAGAACGACATTTTTTCTGAATCGAACAGAAAAAAACTGCAGAGCATGAAGAGTGTTATGCAATCTCAATCAATCTACTGTTGTGCAGAGCATTCTGTTTATGACCTTCACAGTGGATGGTGATACTTTTCTCTAACAAAATTGGAACACCCCTCCTAGATGCATGGGATCTGTGAGAACAAGTATGTAAAGGTTGATAGAAGTCCTGCATTGCCAGTGAGTGCTCTGTTTGCAGGTTTGTCTCTTGGGGTTAGATAATTGTTCCCTTCTTGTATCACGGTCACTAGTACAAGGAAGACCTGTTCTTGGCAGGTGTTTCTGGATATTATTCTAACTTTCGCTGCTGATTGAATTTTAGCTGTTGTGTCTGTTGTCTGTTCTGACAGAGTGTAGACCTGGATGACCACCACAAACCTGAGTTTAGAAGAGTTTTTAGTTCTTCCATCATTGAAAATGGGCATCAGTCTTCATCAGGTAGGAACAGGGCATGAAATGAAGTAGCACTGCTTGTAAAATACCAGATCCTGGCAGTCATAGAGCAGCTCTCACATGTTGGAAGCATTACAATTTTGCTATGGTTTCAGCATGGATGTTGTACTCCAGCACTGATACCATTTAACTTTATTTCTGAATTAGGAGTTTGACTTTTAAACTTTAAAGTTATTGTTAGGCATGCACTATGGTGTATCATAAATTAGAGACTATTACTGTCACATTATCTTGGGGCACTAGTGATAATAAAGCCTGCTGTTCTGGGTGCCATTGTAGTCTTGCATCCCAAAACGTTTTGCAAATTATCTGTCACTTCCATCATCCTTCAGTGGAGGACAGACTTATTATCTCTATTTTAGAGAAAAGTTAGGCACACAGCATTTCATAAAGCTGTGCAAAGAACTCCCTCCAAATCCACAGCAGAAGACTGGCGGCAGGGACTGCACCTAGAAAGAGAAGGGGCTTACCAAATGGAAGATGCTAGTGGATTAATGATCTGAAGAAGTTGTTCTTGCTGAGATTCATGTAGGACAGGTATGACTGCTGGAAGGATCACTTACTAGGGTTGCTTCTGCAGTGTACTGGAAGTATTATGTCCCACAGGGAGAACCTAGGTGGAGTAATTGTGATGACTTGTAAAATAAAGTTGTTGCACAGAAATTGGTTTGTAACTTTGTTACAAATAAATGTACTTCCTCTCTCCTTTTCTTTTTATGCACTAGATCAGGCAAAAGTTTCCCATGAACTCACCTCTTTCCACATGTCAGATTCTTCCCCTGAAGCCCATGCCCCTGCAGTCACCTTACAGATGCCCCACCTTCCCGTTACTGCAGTAACCAGGATTTCTGAGAAGTTTTCAGGGGAGACCATTTATTCTACAGGAACAGCTAATGCCCTGGCTGGCCGGCTGGGACAGAGCAAGAGCAAAAATGCAATGGCAGTGAAAACTTCCGACCAGTCAGGTAAAAGAGACAAACTTAATTTGTTTGCTGAAGCTGTGTTCCATTTTTTTACTTCCAAGAAACTGGTGCTATGGGGATTGCCCTGTGACCTAGTGGTAATTATGAAACCTCACTTCTTTGGCTACATATCCCATGGTGGGACACTGATTTAGAGTACTGTGGATCCAAGGTAGACCTTTAGGCTATAATGTCACATCTGCTGAGAATTTTTGCTGCCTAATATAGTTAATAGTGCAGCCTATCTCCTAGCACATTTACTTAATAAGTATGTCTTTGATATGGCCAGCTATTTTAATAAAATTTGCAGGGATTTTTAGGGCTTTGAGACCTCAGACCCTTTGAGAAGCTAGGCAGATACTTAGCTACACAGGTTCAACAATTATTTGGAAGGAGGAATGACCAACAGCAGACTGACACATATACACAAGTCAGAGCAATTGCAGAATCTTATATATAAAATGAAATTTAAAAAAAAAATCTTATTTCATTCACATTGAAGTAATCAATCTTTGAGCTGTATTTTGTATACATTTAGTGACAGTGACACAGATCAGACTATATATATGGATTAGAAATTACAAAGACCAGATGGAATTGCCAGCAAGAGACAGGGATTATTTGCAGATTATTACAGAATTACAGAATGGTTTGGGTTGGAAGAGACCTTAAAGAACATCCAGTCCCAACCCCCCTGCATGGGCAGGGACACCTTCCACTAGACCAGGTTGCTCCAAGCCCCATCCAACTTGGCCATGAACACTTCCAGGGATGGGGCAGCCACAGCTTCCCTGGGTAACCTGTTCCAGTGTCTCACCGCCCTCACAGTGAAGGATTTGTTCCTATGATCTCAACTAAATCTCCCCTCTTTCAGTTTGAAACTGTTAACCCTCGTCCTATCACTACATGCCCTTATTCTTTCAACTTCTGTCTTATTAAAGCTAAGAATGTAGCAAAGCCTTCCTTTGTCTTTTTTTTTTTTTTTTTTTCCTGGTGTTTCAGTGAGAGCCTGGAATTCCAGTATGGTGAGAACAATGGGTTCATCTGCCACTGGAGGTAAGCATTCCTATCAGCACGTCCTTACACAACACAACTTGAGAGGGATTCCATGCTCCATGTCTAGGTGATTCAGATCTGAGCATGTAGCTCCAATGAGTAGGTGCATGGTAATATTAAAATTGCTAACAAGACTACATACAGATTAAGTTTCTCAGGCATCATGGAAACTTGTTCTGCTGCATCAGATTCTCAGTCTATTCAAAGCAAAGGGTACTTATCCTTATTTGCACGGCTGTGTACCAGTGTACTGTTAGGCCATCTCTACAGTGGAAACAATAGATGCCAGAACAGACAGTTTGAGCAGTGATGTTTTCAGCTGACCAAGTGATAACTGTGACTGAATGCAAGGTAATGGCATTTGGAGAGCAGTGGGTCTGCCTATGGATGTTGAAGCAAATTCCTTTGAGCAGAATAGCAGTACGTAGTCTCCATATATGAATATGTCAATGGATAAAATGCCTTAAGGATTTTTGGTTTCAGTCAAAATAAATAAGTTGAGCTTTAGCAAAAAGTACTTCTGAGCGATGTCACCGGGCTGTTACTGTCTACACAATGTACAGGCATTTCACAGTGGTCTCAAGTGTCAGTTTAAGAACAGATTAAAACCTCTGAGATGTGCACAAATATCTGGCAATTGTTTGTGATCTGAGTTTGTTGATCTGAATCCCTTGTATAAGCAGTGGGCTCCTCCATTCAGCATTTTCAGAGAGTGATTTTGACAGTGATCAGGTTGTACAGCTACTATAAGATGCTGGTCTTTCATCTTTGTATATAGAAGGAGCCTTCAGTAAATGAGTTGCTGGCTTAGACAACAAGTTTTTGGTTTAGCATGTTAAATCTGGGCAAGCCACTCCATTGATCTGTGTTCACGGAGCATAGCTGGAGTCCAGAACTGGGCTCTTAAGAGGGAAAGCACAGAAGGTAGAACCTCAGGTGTTGGGGGAGAAAGATGCAAAGTTAGTTTTAAGCCATGTTTGCAATGTTTGGAGTCTGTTCTACTTTACAAAGTAAAATGTTTCCTGGTGGAAATTAGGTAATTCAAATTATGCTCTCAATCATGGCAGACTTCCCAGGACTCCTTAGTCTGCCAGAATGACTGTTGCAAGCTGAGCTGTGGCACCATTTCTTCCCTTCACTGAAATGTCCATGGCAGTGTGCCCTCCTTTGAGGTCTGCACAAGGTCTGCCTGAAAGGATCCAACCCTCCCACCACAATTTTAAAAAAGGCATCCTCTCACAGCCCTTTCTCATATGGTTATGCTATCATCCCCCTAGTGCAACAATTTTAGAGAGGGATTGAATCCCTGGAGAAAATCCATCCTCAGCTTGTTAGGTCATACTGGAAGTTAGACAGAGACCTGCAGCTTCTCACTGTGGTGAGTAAAAATGAATGCACGGCTATCAGGAAACGGTTTGAAAATATATGAGGAAAGGAGATAAAAGAAGTTTCTGCCCTGATGCATCTTGTTTTTCCTGCTTTTATACAGAGAATAACACTTCTGTTACTAAGTGTGTCTCAACTGAGAGCTATGGGAAGAGCAGTGGAACTAAAACTGGTGAAAGGTATGCATTTTTCTTGGCATTTTGTTTGGCCATTGTAGCCAACATAGTCACAAGGGATAGTGTTCTGCTGGCTTGGAGAACAGGTGAGTATGTGTGATGCTGTATTTTAAGCCCGTTACAGGTCGTGAGCTTTCCTGAGGGCTAGGTGCAACAGAGACAGGAAGGGATAAAAGTCTTTTTGTAGAGCAGTTTAAAGCAGACTTAATTGTGGATTTCAGCATTGTTACAGTGTTATCCAGTAAAATTCTCAGTGCCAGTGGTGGATTTCTATTAGGAAGAGCAAGCTGTCAGGCCTTTTGAGAACACTTTTAAAAATACTCGCTGTGTTGAAATTTGTACTTCGGGCTTATTTTTGGAAAACGACAACATAATGACTGCCATCAAATATCCTTAGTTTGGCTAGCCTAGAGTTTAGTTTGTAGATGAATGCCTTGTTGAGGACCTCAACACATTCTTGATTAACTCTGAGTTGCAGTTGCTTAGTATAGGATTACACAGTATCACAATTACTACTGGTATATCCAGGCATCCTCAGCATGCAAAATAGCCAGCAAGAAAAATGGGAGGACGGCCAATTTAAATCTCTTAAATTGGGCTTGCATCTGCCTTGAAAATTATCCCAAATTTGGCATTACATTTCTTCTGAGTTAGTTCCAACATCAGCCCTTGGATATTTGAGTCATGATACGCTAAGCACCCGAGAGAACTTGCTGTCAGATCTGACCTCCATCTGTACCAGAAATTAATGTGTGACACAGATGTCATTGCTCTTGCTTCAGTTTCCCCGTCTCCGTCATGGGGAACACTTCCAAATGCACTGTGCGTCTTACTTCATTAATGCTGTTGGTGGTTTATGTCTTAAATAAACACAAATTAGAATATAATCCTGTATTTCTTGATCAAATTACCAGCTTGTGGTCCGTGAAGCAATGCTGACCTGAGTGCAGGATTCTGTGTACTATAATTAAAAATTTCAAAAGTACTTCCTGAATTACTCTTCAAGTTCCCTTTTTAAAATGTGACTTACCCTCCAGGAACCCCAATTTGGAAATTAAAGGGATTTAGTGCTCCTGTGTGGCCACTTTTTTTTTTTTTTAACTGTTAATTGTTGTTCTACTCAGTGCTATAAAGCATTTGTGTCTTGTCCAGCTATGTCTCACTTACAAAATAACTTATAAGACTGTTCTACACTGAAGTGCTGTTGTCAATAAAGCTTTGACTTGTACTTCAGTTGCTTTTGAGTTATCCAGGTTCTCTGGAAAGGGCTTGGAAATGTTTTGGAAGGTTTAGAGTAGGCAACAGTTGGACCTTTATGCTGACTCCTGGCACTGCTGAGAGTTACTTTTGTTTAACCACATACTTTTAATGTTACATTTCTCCAGTACCACTGACAGTTACTGTGATGTGACCACCAGCTCTCACTCCTCTCCTCCCACTGTACATCGCCAAGTTGAAAGAAGACGAGAACTGGTGCGGTCCCAGACGCTCCCACGGATCACAGGAACACAGGCCAGGAAAGCGCTTTTCGAGAAATTTGAACATGATGGTGGAAAGTATGTCACACCCCCATGTGTCCAGAATGTGTTTGTTTTTGGAAAACTAATTTGTCAATTATTACCAGCAGAAGACAGGTGGATGGGAGGACTCTCTCCATGTAGGATTTTGAGCTAAGGGACAATAGGAGGTCTCACATAGAGCTTTGCTGACTTCACAGACTGAGGCCTGGAAATTCACAGCTACAGACCCCTCTGGTTTTGGAGTTGTTCAGCTGAAGAAGCAGGTGCCTTTTAACAGGAAAGAGTGCTGTGAAAGCTGCCTTCTCCATCATTATAAAAGACTGGGAATAGAGTGACTTTCTGTTGCCATTCATTAAGGACCAAAAGTGTGGGCTGTTCTTATGCACCATGATGGGGGTATGATTTAAATAGAACAGGGCTTGGAATCCTGGCTTTAGTGAAATGAAAATGAGTTTATCTTGCAGGACCAACAAGTTGACAGGTTTCATCAATGTATTTCTCAAATATCACCTGGACAGGGACTGACACGGGCAAGGTTGCATAGATGTTGCTGACAAGTAGCTTTAAGTTTTCCTAGAATGTAATTTAATCTGGTCTCTGTTAATTTTCCAGAGGAAAAGGAGAAGCCAGAGCTAAGCTGAAGAGGTCACAGAGTTTTGGGGTTGCCAGCGCTAGCAGCATTAAACAAATTCTGTTAGACTGGTGTCGCTCAAAAACCACAGGATACAAGGTGAAGATATGCTGGCACTTCCAGCTCGCTTTTTTCCAGGAGAATTTGCTAAAAAAGCATACTCAAAAAGTAAATGTAAAACATGCTAGACAATAAGTTAACTTCCTCGAAGTCATCGAGTTTTGTGATGATAACACAAACATCATGGTTTGCGTGGGCAGCTCTTCAAGACAGTCAGTGATTGCATGAGTCTGTATGTCTGTCAAAGCAATGCATTAGTGTTTGTCTGAGAGCCTACATTTTTGTGCTTATGGATATAGACTTCAGTATACACTCACATTTTTTTTCTAGGTTGCCAGCTGTGATTTTTGCATTCTCAGTATATATAGCAAGATCTGAATTACATTTTGCCAGTACGTGGAGACTGTGGCCCTTTTGCTACACATTAGAACAAGTACTCTACTGGCATTGGACAAGCAAATTTGTAGTAAATGGTTGAGGTTGAATCACACTCTACTAGTGAGCTAATTTCTATGAGGTAACATCAGTATAGCTGAAATAATTCAGCAGCTAGGATTTTAGTATTTTACCTGGCCTTAAACTGCAATTGCCAAAGCAATTTCCAGGAGAAAGAAAATATTTTCAAGGTGCTTTTTTTAAGTGGTATATTTTCAGTGTTTTGTAAAATGTGCATTAATATTGCTGAACTCTAAATTCTAGTATACATAAGCAGAACTAGTGAAAATTACTGTTAGTTGCTTACCAGAAAAGATGGGGCTTGAATTTTATATGATGGGAACATGCAGCATGAGACAAGAGTCAAAGTATGTTTCTTTTCACTGTGGTAGCTGAAAGTAACCATTTGTTCTATGTAAGCATTTGTTCTATGAATCAGGTTTTGCAGTAGGTTTAATTCTTCCTATATATCTTCCTATGTTTCTACCTGTCTGTGTGTAAACAGGCATTGAACAGGCCTTACTGAAAAACAAAGTGAGCAAGCATAGTCTTTCCCTAGTGTTATTCACAGCCAACTATTCTTCAATTATAAATACTTCACAGGGATAAGCCATGTCCTTAGTTTCTGCAGATACTGAGCTGGTACATTGGGTCTGCTCCGGAGATCACTGATGTTGACAGGATTCTTCCCAGTATTTTCAGTGGGCTTTGGATCAAGGACCTTGACTGTGTGTCTGCTCTGTGTCTGGGCATTTCAGGCAAAAGGCTTTCATTGCTGAGCATGCCATTTTTTTTCTCAGAATACAACTAATGGATAGATAAAGAGAAGAAAAACAACACCTGTGCTCAGTTGCTTTGGTTAGTGGGAGAGAAGGACAAAATACTGCATTGAGCAAAAGCAGCTGCCCTTTCTTGTTCCCCTGTGCTGCATTAACATGCATGTTTTTTTCATCATGATAGCACGTTGATCTCCAGAACTTCTCCTCAAGCTGGAACGATGGGATGGCATTCTGTGCTCTTGTGCACTCTTTCTTTCCTGAAGCTTTTGATTATAATAAGCTTGACCCAGCTAATCACAAACAGAACTTTGAGTTGGCTTTCACCATGGCTGAGTGAGTATCACATTAGATCTCTCTGAAGTGCAACCAGCTCAAGTCTAATGTGGCTGGGCAGGAGTAAAGAGTTTACTGATTCTTCCTGTAGATCCTGTATCACTAGCTTACAGGTATCATGCAAAAAAATAATAAAGTTCTGCACAGAGAATGCAGAGAACAGGAGACTCAGCAGTCTAAAATCAGAGGTGGTTTTACCAGGCACAGGATAATTCACTGGAGTCCTGTGTCAGGTCTTTCAGACTCAGTACCTGAATTCTGCTTTCTCACTTCCATGATTCTCACCAGCCTTAGCACTGACACAACAAGTTTGAGAAATCAGCTGCATGAGTTATGCTTGGGCAGAAGAGGGGGAAAAACCCTACTTTCTGTGTTTGATTTTTGGGGGTTTTATTACTTTGCTCTTGAAGTAATTAAGGATTCTTAATGAATTTGCTGATATCAATAATAAAAAAAAAAAAAATCTGAGATCATAGAGCACAAGGCATCCTATGTTTACTGACAGTCCATAGGAGCTGGACATACTACTTGTAGTTCTTAGCCAATCTCACCTGCTTGATACCTGATTCAAATTTAAGGCATGTTAATATATCCATCCAGCCTCTGGAAGAAACATGACCCCTGAATGGCAGGGAGCAAGTAGATTAACTTTTGTAATTGGGTTTTGTGGGAGGGTTCATCTTTGTCTATACATTGCTTTGGTTGAACAAGAATGAAGGTTGACTTCAGAGTAAGTAGAGTTAGAACAAGGTTGAGAGCTTCTCCATATCTTGACTTAGTAATTATATTTTTGTAAAACATACAGAGCTAATACCCTCAGTCACCGTGTCCTGATCCTTTGTTTGTTGAAGTCATTATGAGTGTGAACTTGTCAGCTAGAAATAGTAACTTTTTTTGACCCAGTATCAACAGGATTCTTACTTGCTGTTTTGTTTGACTTGTAACAGTAAGAACACTCCATGAGGTAATGCAGCTGGGTTTGGTACACTCTTTCCAAATATTAATAGGATGTAGGAATACATGGTTAAATTTTCCTGCAGCTTCTGATACAGCTTCAAACAGCAGTACCACCACACTGAGGCTCTGGGGGTCTTTCAGAGCCAGTTGTTTTTTGTTTTGTTTTTTTTAAATTTTTTTAATTAAAGCAATAACTTACAGAACTGGATTGCCATTTGCCATTCCAGAGAAAAGCTTTTAAAATTCTTATCATAATGTTGGCTCTTGTTATTACGGCCCTTAGCAAAAGAATTCCACTGGGAATTACGATGTTTTTGTACACACACATATATTTTTGTATATACAAAATTCTGTTGCTTGTCAATGAGTTGAAAGAGATTCTATGACACTTGTAGGTGGTTGATCTCTAAAGTAAAAATATCTACAACTCTTAGAGGAAAGTTTCAGTGCTTTTCTATCTCAATTTATGTATAACAGTAAGTAGAGGGGAGAACAGAAGACAGCATGCATACAACAGTAAGTAACATTAGGTAAGAGGTATCTACAGAAGTTACTACATCATAGCTGTGAGTGCCTTTAAACTAACTCTTCTCTTCTAGTGCCAGAAAAGGCTCTTCTCTGTTACTGCTGTTCACCCGAGTATAGGCCCTGCTGATCAAATTGCTTCCTGCCCTTGTGATTTTTCATCCTAGGCCTCAGCATATATGTTCCTTTCCTTAGACTGATTTGCTGTATTTATTATTTATTATTACTACAGGAAGATGGCTCATTGTGATCGTTTGATAGAAGTGGATGACATGATGATGATGGGTCACAAGCCAGATCCCATGTGTGTCTTCACCTATGTCCAGTCTCTATACAATCATCTACGACACTTTGAATAAAGCCATTGACACCTCTCCAGCCAGAAGAGTCAAGTACAGTATGCTAATACGAAGAGTGACATTTTGCAAATGGAACAGTGTTATTTCTTGCTTTTTACTGTCAGTTTGCTTACATTCAACTGCATGGCTGGCTGACTGAAGTGTTGCTGAGCAGCGCCCTGAAGTGTTGAACACATCAGCATGTCAATAATATACAAATATGTTTGAAAAAGACAAAAAAGATAGGAAAAGGCAAATGCTGCCATTTTGGTGCTAGTAGTAGGTTGGACTTCTAATATTCCTGTGTTTAAAGATCACAGGAAGCTAATTTGCTGCTCCTATCTCTGCGAGGCTGAGGACGCAGTTTTATGCAGAGACATGTAACTCTGCTATGAAGGTGTTCCCCCTTAAAATGCAGGTAAAAGTCCAGAAAATAGCACCTTCAGTTCCACTTCTCTGTTGAGCACAGCACAAAAGAAATAGCAGATGGACAAGGAGAATTCTGTTTAGTCAATAACAACCTAAAGTCCTCAACTGTTAGGGCAATATTGCCTCTCTGCCAACTCTGCCCCACCACTCCAGCATACATGCACATACATAAACAGATTAAACAGGCATTGTTCTGTTCTCTTAAAGCAGACAGAGAACACAGCCTCTTACCTGCTGACTGGGGTGACAGACAACTACCACATTACACAACCGTATTTGTCTGTAATGGTCAAATCTGAAGTGTTTTGCTTAGAGGCGTGCTAAAGCCTCTACTGACAGTCCTGGATTAGTATCTTGATCATGAAGAACAGCAACAGCTGGGGATTTTCAGTGTATGAGGTTGAGTGTTTCCATGGCTTACGGGTACAGGAAAGGGGGGAGCTAGCAAGGTACAAAGTCCTCTGAACAGCTGTAAGAGAAGCAAAACTGTAGTGCGCTTTGACATGAACTCTGGGGGATAGCAACTCTCCAGTGTGGACAGGAATGAAGTCTTCACAACTTGCTCATTCCTCACTCTGAGTCTGAGGTGGACAGGAAATATGCCAAAAATGTATGATAGATGACGGAGTTTTGGAATGCCTTGGACTAGTTTCTGTTCTCAGTTAAATTAGCATGAAAACCACAATACAGTGGGATTACTCCAGGTTTACTGGACAAGAACATCATGTATTACACTTTCTGGTTTTCTCTCTGATAAATCAACAGAGCTTTGTTTTTAGAGTGAATGGTAAAAACAAAACCATTAAAAAAGGCATACTTTAAAAAAAGAAGCCTTTAAAAATTATTTCTTCCCTAAGAACAGGCTCATAGAAAGTAAAAACTGAAAGCCATGAGGCCTCTGCTCATGCTAGAGAATATTTTTTAATCTGCATTTGTGCTTTTTGTAGATATTTATAAAAATTACTTTGGTTCTGTATTGATGACCATTTATAATAAAAGATATCAAATGCTCTTCAGATTTACTGCTTCTCTTTAGAGTGAACTGACAGATAACAAAGTAAAATCAATGAAAAGAATCCAGAGCTTCTGCTTAGAAGATCTGTGTTCTAGTCACAATGTATGCTCTGAATTTCAGTTTTAAAAGGTACAGAAGTTCAGTGGCATTTGGAATAGGATCTTAGTTCAGCCCCTCTTTCTAGTGAAGTTTACTTGAGAAACCATGAATGAAACCACTACTTTGTTAGCAGTCTCAGAAAAAAACAAACAACAAACACAAAACCGAAAGTGTACAAAGGTGAAGTGTAAGTTAACTGCTGAAGATCTGGATCATCAAGTTTTGTATGACTATGGAAACGGTCTGAAAGACTTCTAAATACACATTGAATGTAAGTATCTGAAAGATACTTGGTCAGACTAGCAGGATCCTTGGTATTGCTAATCTCACAGCTTTAATACAAGCGGACTGACTTTGATTGGGTTTGTATATGACTGCCATTGTCTTCAGTTTTTACTTTCTCTTAAATTACCATAGTTCTGAGGAGTAAGTGTGCACCTCTTGCTCCCCAAAATGCACTGTAGGGATAAATACACTGTACTTGTGTTCTGGAGATGTTATTAGAGTAAGCACGATGAGAAATCTGTCCGCAACTGCCACACGCGATACACACATTTACATTCTTACATTATATTGACTAGCAGAGCCAAGTTCCATCATAGCTAGAGTGGCAATACTGGCTTTATACATCATCTTCCTTCACAGTCCCAGATTATTTTTTTGTGTGATGTGAGTGCTAAAGACACAGGAAAGTGCTTGGCCAATTTAGACCTAGTAGCAAATAATTACAGAAAGGAAGTTTTCGACAGTAAGATTATTGCCAATTCCCATTTGTACAGGTTTTCAAAAGTCTTCCTGCTTCAGAGAGGTGATGGTAAAGATACCTGGTACTTGCCAGCAAACTGATTGCGTGGGAGTGGAAGACTATAAGCTGATTTTAACTGCTGGTGATTCGTGTGTAAGAAGATACGGGAGATGGTGCTATGGCAATTTTAGAAAAACCTACAGCTATGTGCATTAAGAAGTCTGGCTCATATGCACAACCTTGACTATTAGATTGTATGATTAAACTGAAATTAAAGTATGGAGTGTATGCCCCGATGGATTTTTAGATAAAAAAAAAAATGCAGTGTGTGTATATATGACAGTAAATGTGTTTAGCATGAGTGATAAAGATAACAATAAATTAAGCTGGCATAGTATATGTTTTACACAGGTGTTTACAGGCTTTTCTAATGTTTCTGCACTGTACCTAAAATTCAATATTATCTAAGGTGGTTTATTGGCAACTTGATCCTACCTTTAAAGGCTAAATTAATTTGTCCTGTGCAAGATTTTCAAAATAATCTCAGCAGAGACATCACTGACTTTTTAAAATTATGTTTGCATAGAGCTTCCCACAGCAGGGAAGTCCTCCTTGAAAGTACAATAATTGCATAGATGCCTTTCATAATTTCTCCATTTTGTGTGATTTTTTAAATAGTTTTAAATCTAAACATATGCTCAAACCAGTGCAAACTCTTGGATACATGTAATTAGATATAAAACTAGCCCACATGGTTCAACCTGTGTCAATAATTTAAACCTGGCCTGGCTTACAGAGGTAATTTTAAAGCATCCATAATAAAAGTTGGTATTGCTTTATGTAAGGTGCAATTAAAAGTCACTTCTGGTTATGCTAAGATAGCTTTATGGCTAGGTGAAGCCTCAGTGGAGTTAAAATAGAATCACAGAATAGTTTGGGTTGGAGGGGACCTTTAAAGGTCATCTAGTCCAACCCCCCTGCAACAAGCAGGGACATCCTCAACTAGATCAGGTTGCTCAGACCCCCATCGAACCTGACCTTGAATGTTTCCAGGCATGGGACATCTACAACCTCTCTGGGCAATCTGTGCCAGTGTTTCACGACCCTCATAAAAAAAAAGTTTCTTCCTCATACCTACTCTAAATCTAACTTCTTTTAGTTTAAAACTACTACCCCCTTGTCCTATTGCAACAGGCCCCACTAAAAAGTTTGTCATCTTTCTTAGAAGCCCCCTTTAAGTACTGTAAGGCCACAATAAGGTCTCCCCAGACACTTCTACGAGCTGAACAACTCCCAAATCTCTCACAGCCTTTCTTACTCCAGATGCTAGTGGAACATGAGACCTATTATGTTAGTCTGCTTTGCAATTTCAGCAGCATTGAAAGCAAACAGTTAACGGGGGCGGCAGTTGTCGGCGGCTGGGGCGGCGGATGTAGCGGGGAGGGGGCGGTGGCGGGGGCGGTGCTGATGGGGGGAGGAGCTGGGCCGGGCCGGCGCGGCGGACCCCAGACTGCCTCGGGGTCATTTCCTCCCCGTGTAACGCGCGATGGGTTTTCCGGACTTAGCAAGCCTTTTCATTTTCATTCCTTTCTGAACTGCCCGAATTGCTGAGTTGATTTTACCTCTGTTACTTGGCGCGCAGCGCTGTCAGCCTCAGGAAATGTACAATGATTCAACTGCTGAAAACCATCGGAGATAAAAGTGAAACTTTCTTACGTGGTATAATTCATATTGAAGGATCAGTTGTAAATTTCCTATTAACAGTTTAAAAAGAAATAATCTTTTATAGTAAGCTAACAATGAAGAACAGGTTTAGGGTTGTTTACAACAAATTAATTACTTTCTGGTGGTGTTGCTCACAATCTGGGGTCAGGACAGCATCAGCTACTGGGGTTTTCCCAACAAAACTGCATTAATTCCCACAGGTCTCAGAGTGATGGTGAGGACCATCACTTGGGGATTCCTTAGCTTTCAACGTGACTGAGCACGTTTTCAGAAACGTAAGACATTAATTTTCTAAGCTGCTGTTCAGATATCTCAGCGTTTCAGCTTATTATTAATAATTTTGTCATCCCTCTTTAATTTTCCCTTATTTCTAAAAGCCTTGGAATGTTACTGAAATTACAGATAACAAAATGTTGTGGAAGAGGACTCCTATGCAGCCTGATACATATTCTGTAACTCATGCTGGCCAAAGTAAAACCTCTGTTCAGACTAGGTTTGAGTTCACATCCTAAGTAATTGGAACACTTTCAGTTATTATGGAAATGGGCTCCAGTTCCTTCTCCAGCTGTTCATGTGACAAAAATTACTGCCTTTAGCTAATGCATTTTAGCATGTTCAGAAGCTGTTAAAAAATATTTTATTGGGAAAAAAAAAAAAGTCTATCTAGACCAAGGCAGGGGCAGAATGTACAAATCAAGGGACAGCCCATACCAGCATCTCTTGTACAAATAATTGCAGACTTCATGTGTGCAGTACCATATACATTGATTTACAGGTCTGCCTCAGTAGTGGTCTATGTAGTAGATTCTGATCACTGTTCAGCCTATTTGTAGTTTTGTTTTGCCTCACAAATTAGGAGTATTCTGAGTGTCTTGGACCAGCTCAACTTTTTCTGACCACTGCTACGTCCTTCTTTTATCACTTTGCAATCTCTTTGAACCTTGTTGGGAACTCTGAGAAACCCCACTCTCATTGAAACTTCATCAGGGCAATACAGAGGGGATGTCACTGTACCATCTAATGTAATATTCTTTTGCCTCCTTAATTTCTTCTGTGTGGCTCCAAATCTCTTTTGCACCAGGAAATAATACAGTTGCCACAAAGATGGAACACACTGCTAAGGATATTTTAGGACTGACATTTTAGACAGTTAGATACTTAACATGCCTTCCATTTGCCTTCACAATCTTTATGCACTTCTGCAATAAAATGATCAAAAATTACTGTCCAAAGCTCTGGGAACTATCTCAATAAATGTACAAAGAATACATTTTTATTTCCAGACAGATCTTCACTGGGAATAGGTGAATGAAAGCACAGCTGGCTTGTGTGTGCTGTCCTTCTTACATCCGGTGCAACAGCGGAAGATTGCTATAGGCAGCGTTCCTGTTCCCATAGCAACTGGTTTGTTTACCTTCCCTGCTGTTCTGAGCCACCTCCTGGGATATTTAGTGGCACATTTAGAAAGAAACTATGTAGTGCTGCTGTGGAGATTGAGGCTGGAAGGCAACTGGGAGCAACCCATTTTCCAGTGAAGAGGAGCTAAGGACGTGGCACTGAGCCAGGGTTTGACCTTGGGAGCAGTCCAGGCTAGGAGCAGTATCAGCCAAGAGGTGCGTAAGGGAGATGGGGGATTGTTTTGAGGGTATCTGTGCTGAATTCAGTGTAAGCAAAGCTGTGTGTTGCTGAGGAGCAGCTGTGTGCATTTGGGGTGAGGAGCTGCCTCAGGAGCACTGGATGAGCATAGTGCAAGAATATGAAAATTTATAAATTGCTGTGACTTTGCGTGTATTTTGGACATTGGTTTCACCCTACATAAAACCAGTGTTCCCAGTATGCTCTGTTCTTTGTTCTGCTTTAGCACTTCCTAGGCTTTTCCATTTCCTCATTTACCTGCTGTATTTCCTCCTTCAGCTTTTCAGGTCCAGTTTACTTTTTTTTTTTTCTAATGACCATTAAACTTCTTTTTGATAACCTAGAGTTCATCGACCTCTTCAGCCGTATTCTTAAAAGGTGCTTATTTCACCAACCTGTGTGAGACTATTTATCTTTTATATTTGTTCACTTTTTCTCAGTTCTCTGTGATTGTCCACCCTTCCTCACGTCTCCTTTTCTTTCCCTTCTACCTCCTATTGCAGACAACCCATCTTTTCCTCTAAGTTCCACTTTCAATCCTCTTACTCTCTCTCCTCCTAGCTTCTATTTCCAAATTCTTCTATTTCTTTATTTTCTCCAAACTCTCTCCCCTACACTTTAGCAAAGTCTTGGGGAGCCTTGAGCAAGACGTCTTTTCATACTTGTGTCATTTTGCAAGTAAAAGGGGCAAGAATTTTTCTCACCCTCATGGTGAGAAATGTCTTATTCCCTTCTTGCTTCTGCAGCCAAATATAATGTTATTCCTGTTTTCAGGTTCCACATTCCAAGAACTGACCTCATTATATCCAGAAAGTTTAAAAAAAATATGGCCAAACTGTTGAAAGCTCCACCCAAGTTTCATCCCTCAGAATGGGACATTGCAAACAAGATGCAATGTGCCAGTACAGAGTCTCAGAAATCCAGGTCAGAGCGCATGATAGCTGAGAGTCAGAGACTGCTGGATGAAATAGAAACAACAACTCAGAAAACTCACAGTGATGTCAACAAGAAAATAGGTAATCCCATGTGTTCTGCATGTGTCAAGATGTGTTGTTTGATCTACATGTTTAAGATGGACTTAGAAAGTAATTTCATAGCAAATAGGAATATATGTCAATTCCATGCTCTCTGATCTCATGGAAAAAAAATTAAATATTTTTTTAAATATTTTGAGACAGATTCCTTATTTTATAACAAATAAGCTACTTCTCCAAAACACACAGAAAGCAATTCCAAACAAACCCCCCTGACACAGGGCTGCAAAGCTGTCTACACACATCAGCCGACAGCACTGCATGCACTCTGCTGTGGAGTAAGTTTGTTTTTAGCCATATCTAAGATCTGACACACAGTGCTCTGGCATATAAGATGGGCTTGTATTAATACCTCTTTGCAATTTCATTCTGCAGAACAGAGACAGGAAGAAATAAAATTCTGGAAGCAAGAATTAGATAACAAACTTGAGCAAATTGTTCATGAGACAGAGGTGCTGTTGTCTTTCAAGACTAGGCTGGAGAAATCTTTGGAGAGCTGCAAAGAACCACTCATAATTGCCCAAAAGTGTCTCCTGAACAGGTGAGATGATTAAGAAAAACATTCAGGGAGAGAAAAAAAAAAAACAACCCACAACAAAAAACTAAGTAATGAACCTCTAAAAAATAATAAAAACCGCTGTAAAGTAAGGGCCTGCCTCTCTTTGCAGTGGAGTCACAGTCTGATTTAGGTGTTATAACACTGGGGAACCAAGGCCATAAAGGAAAGAATTCCCATGTGGCAAGAAAAAGCCTTTGAACAATGTGTCTGATGGCTTTTCCTCTTTTTTTTTAGGCAGAGACGAGTTGGAGTTGATTTGGTGCATGATGAAGTGGAACAGGAACTGGTGAAGGAAGCTGAAGTCCTCCAGGGGGTTATTGCTTTGCTTGGCCGTACATTGGAGCAAACCAATGAGCAAATCAGGTGCAGAGGCAAAGAGTGTAATTGAATGCTGTTTACTGAATCACAGAATCACCAAGGCTGGAAAAGACCTTTAAGATCATCATCCTTTTAGATGAAAAGTGGGACAGCCATAATCCTGAGAAGTTGCAGGGTCAGGCTGAGCCCAGGTTCAAAGTTCCCTTCAGTGCTAAACAGTTACTAGAGGTCAGTCTTAATTCATACCATTTTATCAGTAATGGTGAGAAGTTCTGTTTGTTAGAACTCAAAGTACTTGCACATGATCCCTGGTCTTCTCATGATCCAATCCTATGCCTTTAATTCCAATGGAAATTGTACCATTAATTTATATGAAGGCAGCTTCATGCTCCAGATTTTGGGAATTTGCAACTAACAGTTCACATACGAAGAATTCCCTAACAGCATGTATATTACATGTATGCATGCATGTTAGGGACACCTGTGACTCCTTACACTTCGGCCTATAGTCTGCTTGTTCTTCCTGCTAGGTTAAACCGTTCAGCAAAATACAACCTGGAAATGGATCTGAAGGACAAGTTCACAGCTTTAACGATTGATGATTACTGTGCTAGCCTGACAAACAACACTCCTGATATCAGATACACTGATATTGCAGTGAAAATAAAAGGAAAGTAAGTGGTTATTTAGTTCAATGAACATATGATAATTATAAAGATGGTATGAGCTGCTTCAGTAATAGCAAGATTTAAGTAATTTTTTGTACAACAGACTATAGCTGTCCATCATCTGTGTGCTGCAGTTTGGTTTTTATACTTCTGTCTATCACTTTAGTATCCATGTAATATGTCTATAAAATAACCCACAATAATCATGTTCCCAGTGAACTGCAAGTGTACTAAAAGTTTTTGAGGCTCATAATTAGCTATGAAAAAATTTCACATGTTGCTTAGACTCAGAAAAGATTTACTAATCTAACTTCCTCTCCCAGGGTGTCCTAATGGGGAGAATGCTAGACTGGGACACAAGGTGTGGAGTCAGTTTCTGACCTGTCAAATACACCTCTTCTGTGTGGGTTAGTTTGAATGGTTTAGATGAAGAAATAGCTACCACAGAAAAACAGGCTGAAAAGATGAAACATACTGAAAAAGCAGTGTGTCTCCCAAGTCTCCCAGGGACACTATTGGCTGAGAATTGACAAACTTAGAACAATGAGAGACTGACAGCTTTTGCTGCTGACCCCTTAGCATGCACCAACAGGCTGTATAACTCAGACCACACCCAAAATGATGTTGGCAGCTATATGTAAATTACGATTACAGCTCTATATATCCAGCCAATGTAACAAGGAACCCTCTGAGGAACTTTCCAAACACCTGCCTGCAAGCCACCGGTGTACAGTTAGGGGTTGGCTTCCCAGCTATTGCTCCAGCCAGGTACAGTAAGTTGCTGCCTTACAGGTGGTGATGTGTGAGCAAGCAAATGTTTTTTGTGAATAGTAACCTGCTATTGTTAGTAACAGCTGTATTATGTTTGTAATAACAGCTAAATTAATGAAAGGTGTTCTAAGAAATACTGGTTATTATCTGTGTTTCCCCCACAACAACTCAATATTTTATCAGGGGAAGTTATAACAAAGTTGCTCCGTGACTTTAGCAAAGTTGTTTCCATCCTACTTTGTTCTGAAACATTTGCTACAGAGAGGCTCTTTATTTTGCATCTGTAGAATTCCCAGCATCACTGGCATTTAATGAGATATGCAGTTAATAGTACTGCTTTGTTCTTGGTTTTGTGGAGGAATTATAGATTTACAAAGTCACAGAGGGCCTGATGCTGCCAGTTGATGACCTTTTATTTTTAATCTCTTGTCAGCTTCGTTAGCCCTGAAGACTGGATATATTTCTCAAACATAAATGTCAAAAAGGCTGACAGGCAGAGAAACAATTCTTTGGCACTGGGGGTGCTGATTGGTGGCATCCTCTCACAGACAGAGAATGACATGCGCAAGCAATATGAGACAGTGAATGCTGCATTTAGAAACAGGGTGAAGGAAGTCAAGGATGCCAAGAACAAGCTAGAGACACTCCTTGCAATGGTAAGTGGTAGGGGACAGCCTGTGAAAAACGGGAAACCAATGGGCTCCAGTTATCTGCTCCTATAGAATTCTCACGATTGTGATATAAGAACATAATAGCTTATAAAATCAGGATCAATGTGCTCAAAGTTTGACACATGAAAACTGATTCTTAATGGTAAAAATTAATTGCTGACCGTAAACCTCCAGTTCCACTCAGAACGGTGTCACCTGCTTTCCAATGAAGGAATCATAATTCTGGCTGACCTTTGTAAAATATCCTTCGATGAAATAACATCTTAACATAAAAAGCATTACTGTGGTTGTTAGTATTAAAGAACTATTTAAAATTCTATTAACTATTAAAGAAGATGTTGACAATTTGACCCATTTTAAGACACAGCTTGCAGCACTTCCTTCTGTTGAATTCGTTAAGGTGATGGATGAAACTGCCTCACAGGAAAAGAACATTGCAGCCTTAAAGAAAGCCATCGCCAACAAAGAAGGACCTGTTAAAGTGGCTCAAACCCGCTTGGAAGCAAGGAACCATCGCCCCAATGTGGAATTGTGTTATGACACAGTGCAATACAGGCTGATTAGTGAAGTTCAAGAGATTACAAAAAATATTCAAAGGCAAGTGTAAATTATGAAAGAGAGGAAAATATGTAGTATAGATTACTGGATTAATTTAATGACTCAAAGTAACATTGCATCCCAGCTATTCTCCCTGGAAATATAGAAAGTGCTTTTCTCTTACGGGCAGGACACTTTAAGGGAAGCTGAATGGATATTGTCTCTTTGAAGCCCCTTCCATTTTTTTTTTAAATTTTTTTTCCCCACTGTAAGTTCTTATCCCATTTGAAAAAAAAACGATATGTGTGTTTTTAACTAATATTGATACTGTCTGTATTTTCCTGGTTAGATTAAAGGACACACTGGCACAGGCTGAAACAGAGCTGAAAGGCCTGCGCCGCCGACAGCTTTCCTTAGAGGAGGAGATCCAGGTCAAGGAGAATACACTGTACACTGATGAAGTGCTCTGCATGCAAATGAGAGAGTCTGTTTACATTAACAACTTCTGAAGCCACCATACTGGGAGATAGCATGTGCTCCAAAGAGGCAGCTCCTGCTGAAATTTCATCGACAAACCTCCAGATTTATTGGTTTGGCTCAATGCTGTCCTGGTTCTAGTCGTGCAAGGTAATTAAAACAGACTTAGTACTTACAGCTATCTCTTTCACAGTTATCTATGCTCTAGAATGCCTGATGACATCTCCCAGTTGGCAATACAATTCCAGAATAGGAATAAATATCCCTTCCTCCATGTTATTTATCTCATGTGCAACCAATGACATCTTTTGCCATTGAAAGGTCTAGAAGCTGTGGAAGCTAAAGCAGGAGTCTCCTCATAAATCACCTTCTGGAAAGCTGGGCAAGTGGGAGGGGTGACTCTTGGGACGTTTTGTTCTTAACAACTGCTGTTGTGAATCAGGCACGGTGTTTCTATCAAACATAAATGGAGGTAGTGAATGTGATACTCTAGATAGTGCAGCTGACACATCTGAGTCAAGATGAAGCCAAAGCTGACTTTGGGCTAATCACTTCCTCACCCTATGTCTCAGTTTCACTATTTCTAAAATGGAAAGAACAAGATGTGCTTCATAGTAAGGTGTTTGAAGTGCTTCAATGAGAAGAGCTGAAAAAAGAGGAGGGCCTTATTTTTACTAGAGATGCCTTTAAGGGTAGAAAAGGGCTCACTGCTTCCTTTGGCTCTGGTGAGGAAAAACAAAGCAAGGGCAAGAATAAGTGATGCTGGAGACATAGGAGGCCAGTTCCCAAGCATTTTAATGCATGAAGTGTAAAGGTGTCCCTTGCCACTCTCTCTTCCTGCATCTCCCTTTCAGAAGCACTCCTGTCAAGACACAAATCCCTCCAAAGAATCTGCCCATTGCTTGCATATGTCACTGGATATTCTTCTCTCTCTGTTGTTTACACCACTGGATATGTCATGACAAAGTATTTAAGCTCTGAGTTGATCAGGTGTTTGAACTTCCTGTAAATATCACCCAATAGCCCATCCTTTTCACTGGTATCTTGGTGGGCTGTGTAAATCCTGGCCTGTATGCATGAATGACAGTCACCTCTCTCAGCTACATGGAGCAGGCTCAGCCCATTAAAACTTGTGACAAGAAGAAGCCTCTGTGACTCATGAGCAATCTAGAGAAGCCAAATTCCTTGGTTTTGAGTAAAATCTTGAGGTTTTACTCTGTTCTCACTCCAAACTGACTGAAAACCTCATCTTCTATCAAAGAATTTTTGAGAAGGGCAAAGTTCCTTCTACCCACAGAACTGATGCCTCCCTGGGATCTGCACAGATCTGGGAGGATCTACTGAATTCACCATCTTGTGGAATGGTTGGGGCTTGTTATTCAACTTCTATAGTATTCTGCACATGGCTAAGTAGGTTGGAAAGCCCCATTTTTGGGAGTGGTTCCCAGGCTCATTATAATGCTGAAACATAATATAGGGAAGGTAGTTATATTAACATTTCTGTAAGTGACCTTCCTATGGGCATGGGGACCTCATCTTTCTTAGTATTAAAGAGAGTAAAGAATGGGAGTTTTCAAGCACAAATTTTTACCTTTATAGTACTCAAAATGCATTTTCTTTCTGCACAGTTTTGTAGCAGCCTCTCCATAAAGGTAACAATTAGAAATGCCCAGACTTTCAGAAATAACAACCTCTTGCATGATAAGATGAGCTGTAGAAGCATATTGTTCAGCAGCTCATGGTCATCGTTTAGTTCAAGTGTTAATTCCTTGAAAAAGAATGAACACTGTTAGAAGTACTGAACAGAGCTTATAAGCACAGTAACTAGAATTCAATAAACATTTTTCCCAGTTTACCAACAGAAAAGTGACAGTCAGCAGATCAATTTTGTATTGTAACAACAGTATAAGGTAATCTCTAGTGTCCCATTAAGATGGTGGGAGTCCCTGTGAGACAGATATCCTAAGAGATAGACAACTTCTATTACCACTAGAAGATGCTACACCTACAGCTCACGCCAGAATCTTATTTGACATATTGGAAATTATCCCAGATACAACAGTAGATCCAAAGACAATTTCTAGAAAGCTTTACAGATGTCTTGTTGTTCACTGGAAACTCTGCAACGCAACAGAACTTAAAAAAAGCTGTCAGCAACTGTCAGGTATAAGGCTGTGAGGTTCCCTATGGCATGCAAAGACCCAGTGCTCATTTACATGGGTCAGCTGTTGCACATCTTTCACAGCATCACAGAATGATAAGGGTTGGAAGTGACCTCTGGAGATAATTTAGTCCAACCTCCCTACTAAAGAAGGTTCACCTAAAGCAGGTTTTCTGCTCTGAGCTTACTCTGGCAACATTCAGATTGCTTCAGAAATTTGGGTACAACACCCTGATGACCACACAAAACCACAGAACAGGAGGAGTGTGCGGTTTAGATATTCCGGCACACATCAGGACACAGAGGCACCATACACTTCAGTAACTCCCCCAGCTGAACCACGGGGACAGCATAACGTGCATTACGACTGATGCAACACCCCCGTTGGGATACACGCCAGCCTCTGCGGGCACACGAAAGGCCCCGCTTCCCCACACGGCCCCCTCCACAGGCCGCTCTGTCCCCAGCGGGCAGCCCGTGCCACCGCCCCGCCCCCAGGGCGCCACCCCGGCCTCCTGCGGCACAAAGCACCGCTCTGCCCTCAGCTCTGGCGGGGGCGGGCCCAGAAGCCACCGCACATCGGCGAGGGGCCGTGCCCGCTCTGTCACACTGCGGCTGCACCACCGCGTTCCCTGCACATCTTTGGTGACAGCAAAGTGCTTTGACGTGGGCACCAGTTAATTTCCATGTGCTGTTAGACATTTGTGCGTTGCTAAAATGGAGCAAACCCATCAGTGTAGGATGATGCAGGCTACAGCTCTGTAAGCAAACAAGGTGTACAGACTATTTTCCTCATATGCAGCTTTTACTGCAAAAGGGTGGGGTTCAGAAAAATCTGAAAGGATAAGGAAGTTACCAGTTACTAAACATGAAGGTGTCCAACCAGACTAAGTCTAAAGCTCGTTTACAAAGATGATGTTGTCCTGCCTAGAAGGTTCTATTTGCTCATAGCTGATAATACCACCAGCAGTATTTCGGGTGTTGTAGGTTTTTATGGGGGCCACCTGACATCAGCCTGATAGTGAAGACAAGCATAACAGGGGCTTTAACTGAGTAATTACCTGACTAGACTATAGCTGGAACACTGGAATGGCTCACTTAAGAAAACCCTCTGAACATAAAACTGGTCAGGAATTCCTACACTGTTACGCAGAAGGCCTATATGATTACTTAGCTTTGTGAGCCTGCAATAAGATGTCACTCTTGTTTCCCTTACCTGCAGAACATGGCAGTAGGCTGGGAGGAGGTTAGTGAGCATCGGACTCATTATGCGCTCTGGGTCACTGAAAGAGCAGCTTCGTAGACTGATGCTCCTGACTGGGATCTCCGCTAGCAGGATCCTGGCTAGCTGATCATGCTTCATAACTCTTTCAAAGAAGAGTTCACATTCAGTCTGGGGGCTCTCTTGACCAAGTTTGCCCCATGACATTCCCCAGACCAGTTGCCCATGAGAGTCATGGATGCATTTGGTGCACAGGGAACAAGCACTGGGCTCCTGCAGGATGTTCAGTTCATCAGAGATGCAGTTGTAATCAAAGTCAGGGTGACCAGGCTGTGGAACTGGCACATAGCTTGGAGCAACAAGGTGCTGCTGTAGTCAGGAGAGCAGAGACTGAAGAAATCCTCAAATTTCAGATATAAGGCTTTTGTTTGTCAAGCAGATCACAGAATGCAGAAGTTCACAGCCTTCTTCCAAGCTTACTTTAGCTCCTTTTAAATTGAGATATTCAAGCTGGCAGCTCATTCTTTTCAGGAAAGTACTTAAGTTCTTGATACACTGAGCTCTGACCTAATTTCTCCAGAAAAAAGCCATCTAATTGCAGGCACTTGATGCTCAGTGATACTAGGTGACTGTTACACTCACCCAGATGTGAAATAAGATCTCTCACAGTCACTTGGAAGTTGTGGGTAGAGGCATTACTGTAAAGATTTGGTAACTTAATCTCAAGGTCCTCCAAATACTTGCCAAATTTTTTTACATACCACAATGCACTTTTAAACTTTAGTGTCCATGTCCTTGATGGTCAGCCATAGAATGTGATAGCTCTGCTTCTCCAAAGGGATCCTGAGTGCATAGCCCAATTCTAGCTTTTACAGACCAAGGCAGCCTGAGATCTGTCCCTGACATTTAACTAACAGAAGACATGCCTCAAACAAGACATCAGGTAGATAAGCCCAGGAGCTGTTATCAGGTTCAGTGTTGTCTTCCATTGAGAAGACAGTTTTTCACTTCTGGGTGTTGAACCAAACCTAGATGAAGAGAGCTGTGGGTTGATTTCTTGCCATTCCCAAGAGAAAAGGCTTCAGCAAAGGGATGAAAGTTTGCTTCTTCGCATGCAAAAAAACGCCATCCTTTCTTTGCCTATGTACTCCAGCAGTCAGGGTCAAACAAGTTACTGGGTTTAAACTTAGTATAACCTAAATAAAAAGAAGAAAAACAATGAGTGAAGAACAATCACAATACAAGCACAGGACACATTTTATCCTTTTGTCCCTCAGTCTACCTAAGTAGTGAAATGGTACAAACTGCTGACAGGCCAACTAGAGCCTCTAGAAACCTTTGGTTAGCATCAGCTGTAACTGATAATGGTTTGTGGCCTGATGCCTAGAGTCTAAAAGTATCCAGTGCCTTGGGCTGTACATACTTCAACAGTACTGTTGGCCTAAAACAAGTGCAAATGACATTTCTTATCCTTCTGGGGTACTGTTCCATGACTATAATCTGAGACAGCACACAAGACTGCCCAGTTCAGCTTCATCCTGCTGCTTCCCTTTTGGCCTACAGTTCTTCACATTATCTCTCTGCTTGTATCCACTGTCTGTTCATTTAGCACTTCTATTCTATTCTTAAGGATTCTGTCTCTCTCACTCCCCATTCAAAATACCAACCCAAAATCCTCAGAGCTCAAGATAACCCTTAGAAACCAAACATGTGGATCCGATTACCACTTGACTCCACCTCTTGTATTTAGTACATCTCTGCCACACCTCCCCCCCACACTACCCCGCAAAGAGCTCTTTGTCTTGCAGTCCTGTCATTTAAAAGGTCTTTAGCGAACGGCCCCATTTTGGCATTCCAGACATCCGAGCCAAGCCTTAAAATATGGTGCTAAAGCTGCAGTTTGCTAGAGAAGTCTGAAACTTTCCTGACGGAGATGGGAAGGAGGGGGGGCTAAGGAAGAAGCATAACACATCTGCAACTGTGTAGAAGATAGAAAGCCAATGGGCAAAGGAAAGCCGAACAGTAAATAGAGCTGTAATACATAGAAACATGTCTATTGATGAGGGATTTTTATGAATCTATACTCTGTAATATTACAGTGTGCAAAAACACAGGAGTAGAAACACCACCGAACTTTTTTTTTAAAACCATAGCTCACAGGACCTTATAGCAAGTATGTTTATAAGCCAATGGTGGGACTCAAGGTATCTTGAAGTGTTACCGGGTTGGCTTCCCCATGGCTCTAAGACAAGCCTTAGCTACGGAAGTGTCTCTAGGTGTCAGCTCTGAGTGTAACTTGGTGTGAGGAAACCAAACCAAACCTTTGAAAAAAAACAGAAGCTGCTACAGCTCTTTCCAGAGCTTTTTTTTTTTTTCCCCAGTAAAAGTATTTAACAGATAAATGCTTTGCATGTCTTGTTTTCCTCTAGGGTAGAATAAAAATAATCAATTAAAAAAAACGCAAACAAAACAACACCCCCAAAAGCAAAAAAACCACCTCAAAACCAACCAACCCCATACCATATTCTCTGCACTTGGCCTTTCTTTCCTGCCTGATTCCCTACAAAGGCCATCCCAGATGGTTTTCCAGTACAGCACTGTGCAGTTACACCAGCTGTTTCCTTCAGCAAGAGCTGCAGAAGCCAGTGCAGAAAAAAGCAAACCAACAAACAAAAACTTGGGAGGATGTTAACTCATAATTAATTACCACAAGTAACAGGAGCCGTGGCTTGGACACCCAAGTCGGCAACCCAGCCTCTGAATCCTTTTGCTGCTCCCGCTGACGGGGATCCCTAGGCCGCAGGCCCACAAAGACACTGAATGCACAGGACGAGCCACAGTGCTGCCGTACTCAACCGCAGTCGCCATCACTCTCTACAGCACCTACAGCTGTGACTCGTGCGGACACACGGCGCCTCAAGTCCCTGCGGCCCGCAAAACCTCCGCCCCTGCCGCGCGAGCGTCCAACCCCGTAATGGCCGTCGCGCATGCGCAGAGCGCAGCCAATGCGAACGGGCCGGAGTAGCGGCGCCAATCTGGGGGGCCGGCGGGGGCGGTACCTCGTTCAAACGCGGCGGCGGCGGCGGCGCAAGGATCCTCCTCTCAGGCGGCGGCGGGTCGGCTCCGATCTCTGTGAGTATAGCCCCAAGCAGCTGTCGGAGCGGCCCGGCCGCGATCCGCCTTTCCTGGCCGTGTGAGAGGCCCAGGCTGCTCTCCTCCAGCATTGGTGTCGCCCTTTGCACTTGTTTCAGCCGCCCCTGGCCGGCGACATAATGCCGTGGGCTGGGCTAGGCTTGCCTTTTGCCGCATCCCGCGGTGGCGAACTGGTTCTGTAAGACGAGCCGCGGTTGTGTGGGCGTCTCTGGCCGCGACCCTCAGTAGCGAGCACAGGGAACGGCGGCCGCCGGTAGATTCCTGCCCGAGCAGCGCAAGCTGCTGAGGAGCTGCGGAGCGCAGCCCCACCCCCGCCGCAGGCCCAGCGGCTGTGCCCTGCTGGTAGCCTTTGCCGTAAGCTGTAGATGACCTGGAGCACCACGTCGTACTGTTCAGTGCCACTTTGATGATTAGATAAATGTAACCCTGGGATGGCAGCTACTCACTTCTAGGCATCTCAGGGCATGTCCGGTACTGGAAAAGCACTGTAAGACTTCTTTGTGGACATCTACAGACCTACGTAACTGTAGAAATTAATGCTGTTCTTCAAGCCTCCAAGTAAAAGTCTACTCAGCTCTGATTTTGTTGTTTCAGGCAAATGTAATTCAATATATTGTATAAACATTTCCATTTCTCCTTTTCCACACTGCTTTGTACCTTGCTCTGTATAATTCTTGTCTCATTATGATTGTTTTAGAAATAAGTTTCACCAAGAACTTCCAACAAGATGGCATCTGTGCTCCAAAATGTCAAGGCAACAGTGGCCTGGCGGAAACACCAGCTCCTAGCTGACTTTGATGAGAATGAGAGTCCTGTACCTGACACATTCAAGAGAAGGGCTTCCTTGAGTTCTCTCAATACTATCCGCATGTCCCTAAGAAATCGAGTACCATTAAAGCAAGTAGACCTGAATTTTCATAAGACCCCAACCTGGGAAAGTCTGGAAGCAAGACAGAAGTGTCAAACTCTTAAGAGTATTAAAAAAAAAGCAAAAAATGCTTTTGGAACAGTGTCCCAGGTACTTTGCCTTTGTAGTGGAGTGTGGCTAGAGTTAAGTTTTTGCTTTAACTTCTAAGATTTCTGTACTCTACAGACTGATGTATTTCAGAGTATATCCCTACACACTGTAATGGTTGTGTCATAGCTATTAACTAGTACAATTTTTAATATCCTTGCTAAAGTAGAGAAAAGCATGGAAGAGCAGCAGGAGCTCTATTCCAAGGCCTGCTGAAGACCTTGACAACTTCCAAGGAGTAGGGGAGCAAATTACCTCTCCAATTCAAGTGGGTACAGAGGGTTGAGAAGCATTCATGTTAGACTAAACCTGATATGAGAATGAAAACTAGTGATTCAGCTTAAATGTTCATTGTCTTTCTGGCTTCAAACTGTAGGCTAATTTGTTTTATTTTTCTTTCAGAAAATACAGAAGTCTTGCCAAAGCCAAGTCCACTCAGTGGTAACATTTCCAGCTAAATCCATCAGCAGAAGCTGCGCAACTGGGTCTACCAAGAAAAGAAGTACACCTCAAACTCCTTGCTGTAAGAAGAGTGTTACTGCACCAACCAGTTCCAAAGGCACCCCAAGATCCAGCAAAAGAGCCTTGCCTGGGCCAACAAGGATGTCTGAACATAGAGAATGGAGGGGTTTCTCATCCTGGCATGGTGAAGACACTGTCTCTCTTCGGAGATCAAGAAGAGCAGCAGCACTGAAGAGCCCTTATTCATCCCCTGCTCCTGCCACAAGAAAGATGTAAGCCCCATTCTCTTCTAAACCATACTCTTTTAAAAAATTATTATTATTACTGCGATTATCTTGTAAGGTGAAATGCAAGATATGAAGGTTGCTGTCCCTATTCTCCTGTAGTTATAGGTTCCTGTATAGACAGGGATTGAGCACTGCATAAAGCTGAAACATGAAACTTCATTTTGTGCTGTGACAAGAACTTTTTAAAAATCACTCTCCCACTGGGTAAGTTTACACCACGTTTCTCAGCACCAGTTCCCATCAGACACTACAGACATATCTGGGTCCTTTGCGGATGCCTTTCTGGTAAAGGAAAATGCTTTCACTGCACTTCCCTCCTACTTGGCTCTAACTTTTCCGAAGTTGCTATTTGTATTGTAGAGTTACCTCTGCTTATGCTGAGATCTTTATAGAGAGTATATAGATTCTTGCCTCAAGGATTTTAACACAGTTTAGACAAAGGGTTGTGAGCTAGGGAAATACTTCATAATGGTCAAAGTCACATCAGAAATGTCAAAGCTAGAAGCTGAATCCAAGCCTTGTGAATCTGAACAGTGTTTGAATTGGAAGATAGAGCTGTCTGTTAGATGGGATGCTGCTGGTCAGTGGGATTAAGAGCATGACAGTACAGCCCTAAACTCCTCTGGGTAAAGTCTGGAGGTAACTAGAGCTGTTGCTGCAAAAACAGAGGCTTGGGTAGTGTCACCTAGTCAGTCTGTCCTGTTTGATCTTTAGTAATGACCATTCTGTTTGCAGGGAGTTTGACTGTCAGTTGGAGCTGGTCTCCTCAGGGATTTGCCAATTGAAGCATATCTCCCAGGCATTCGATGAAGCCATTGTGCAGGAGGAGAGGTAAATACCACTAACTGTCCCTCAACTTTTAGCAGCAGGTTATCTCCCACTCAGACATTGCCAATTGCAGGCTAAGCGATCCCTGTAACTCAGGATGAGGAATAATTGCAGAACTTTATCAGCTGTAATGTAGCAGAGCCTTTCTTTCTTAAAGATACCCACGCAGATTAAATTCGCAGTTGGACTTGCAGCTTCTAAAACCTGTCAAATGCTCTTCTTGTCTTCAGGTTTCTTGCTGTGGAAGTCAGTTTTTCCCAGCAAGAGCCTACCTTTTACCTTGTAGAGAACAGTACCTCTGTCTAAAAGATGTGCCAATCCAGGATGGAGTAGAGTGGAAATCTCATTGTGCTGACACTGTTATTGTTGCCTGAATATTTATAAGAAAATCCTTTTATTAGGTAGCATTAACAAATAGTCTATGACTCAAATTTAGAGGATGCAGAAACCTCTTATACAACATTTTGGTTAATCCATGAGGTGGTAGGCTGCAGTGTTTGTGAAGGTATGTCATTTGGAATTAGACATACTAAGACAGTAAAAACTAAAGGTCAGAAGTCTTGTCACAGGGCAATTCCCTAAACTTCTTCCTGTCTTCGAACACTTGCTGTCAAGCATTCAATAATTAAATGTCAAGTACCTGAAATCCTCTAGAGAGGGCTTAGCATTAAGTACTGTTATCTACAAAGGTAAGGGCTTAAAATCCTACATAATTTCAAAGTTTTTTTTTACCAATTGGATAATTTCTAGATAACTATAGGTGAAGTCTTATATTAAGTTGATGATCATATCCATTGAAAGTTCACTAAATCTCACTCCTAATATTCTCCCATCTGTTAGTGATATGACAGTTTCTCTCATTCGTAACTGAAGATAGTATCAAGCAGGTAAAGTAGTTGTTCGCTTACCTTGTCTACACCTGCATGCATCTGTAGGGAGAAAACCTGCTGTTTCCAGAGATAAAAGCTTAGTAGCTTGTGCTTCTTTAAAGTATTATTATGCAGAACCACAGGGTTCTTCCTTCATATTCACTGTAGCTACAGTGATCTGCTACAGTGGATCATTGTGCAGTTGCAAAACTTCACCTCTACTTTGTGATTAGTGAAACCTCGTGGGTTTGCAATGAACCCTAAGTTGGACTTCTATACAAACAGCAGCTTTTCTCACCCCAGACTAGAAAACTACTGGTACTAATGTCTTTGTTACTTGACCTCAGTTCTCACTTGATTACTAATGAAGATCACAAAGCATGACAGAACACACTGCTACCCTGAGCTAATTTTACAGTCTTTCTTTTCAATCTCTGGCATTGTCTTAGCAGTTAAGACAATTCCATCACAATAAACAGCAGTTAATACCTAGACTGCTGGCATTTTTAAACATAGCACTTGTACCTAAATGGATGGGAACAGGAATTCTGTGCTTTAAGTTTCTAAACGTCACTTCTAGTGTCAATTCATTGAACTGCTACCAGGTAAATGCCTGTTACGTTCACTGAGATCTGTATTGTGACATTAGTATCTTCACCCGCTATGTTGGAAGTGTTCCTTTTGTGAAAGAGGAAGTTGCAGCCTGAATACTATGTCCTATTTTAGCAACGAAGATGGGTGTAAGCAGTTGATTGCTGTATTATTTCAGGAAAAATGAGACCAGTTTTAGATGCTTGACTGAAACTTTAAATAGTGATGTGTACTGCTTCCATTAAGCCATTTGGTCCAGTTTTCCTGCATGTGTAGATGTATACTATATGCTCTGTCACTGGCTGGTTTGCAGGTTGCCTACTGGGTTAATTCTGAAATCAACTTTTTGGAGGTGCCCTTACAGTCTTGCATATGACTTTCTGTTCTTGTATCCAATTGCTGTGAGTTTTAGTGTTACAGCTCTTTTTTCAATCTTTTCCATGATGAAATAAACCTTGATCTCAAACTGTTTCTAGTTGCCAGCTCCATGTATTGTTCTAATGTTTCTTCATTTTAATGACTTAGATTATATCACAAGATATGCTCCTGTTGTTGAAGTATTGCGGTACTTAATCTGTGTGCTATTTATGCTCTCTGAAGATACAAAATATTTTCTTGCTTGTGTTCAGAACTGTTATGCAATGAAAGTGTATAGGTCCAAGACTTCCTTCTTGCTCCCATCTAACAGTTTTCCAGCAATTTGTATGACAACCAGTTAATTAAATGTACTGACTTCATGCTGCTAATTGCAATCTTGTTCTTCTGCAGGCAACACGCAATATCCAACTACTACTCTCTAATGGCACAAAACTTACAGTCTGCACGTCAGTCTCAAAAACTTTCTCAAGCTAGCAGAAGGCAAGCAAAGGAACTCCATCAAGCACTTGGTACCTAGACAGAGATAGTTGTAACTATTGTTAGTTTCTGAGCATATGTAAAGGAGAGCTCTGTGTAGCACTTGAAAGAGTGCACTCTTATACATTGAACTAGCCATTACATTTTATAACCTTTCTCTTGACAAAGCAGCTCAGGACTTTGCTTCTTTTCAAGTTAACAGGAGAACAAAATTGTACTAGAGTGTATTATCTCCTGCTGAGATAAGGGACCGCCTTGGATGTGACTTTCATGAGACAGTAAATACTTTGAAACTTGTGTTGAACTGACCAGTAGGAATGGCCAGAGCAAGGGCCACAGATGTATGAAGGGGGATCATAGTAGTATTTAGACTGGTATACAACTGACATGAGTTTTAATAGAAGTATTTTGTATATTAAAAATACTGGTCATTATTTTGAAAGCCTATCCTTTTTTTTCTGCATACAAACCAAAAGTTGAGCATCATGTTTAACTGGAATTTAATGTAACAGTAGTGGCTTGTTTGAGTTCTGACCACAACTGCTATTCCAAGGCAACAGGTCACTCATGTCACAACGGTGAAGCCACATTAGGACTCTAATATATGGCCTCAAGGATTGCTATTAGATTAGCCTAACTAAGCCTATCTTAAGTAGTTGGGTTCCAGACAAATCAGAGAAACTTTGTAGTTTTTTGCTGCTGTTTTAAACAGCATCTTTGCAGTAAAGTTAAACATTGCTTTTATACTACATTGTATGACTTTCAGTTATACACAGAAATTGGTTACTGTAATTAATGTAACCTCTTACAGATACTATTATTAGCCAATACCACAGTGCAGGTATTTTATGAAGTATACTAAGCATCTGATACTTATATTTTGCTATTACTTTTTTTAAAAAGTGACATTCATTTGACAAGCCTTTGTTGGTATGTGATTCAGTTTAGCAAAGTTTAGTCTTTAAAATTGAAGATTTCTCCAGCTTCTAGAATTCAACACCAGGGCTGTTTTCCAGGGTAGTAGCTTTGTGCATACTTCTTAGATTACATTCACTCTAAGATGAACCTTCCAACAAAAGACTGATTTTAGAAACTTTGGTCTGCTCGGTAATTTTTAAGATGCACGTGTAATTTAGTAAAACTGAAACTACTAAAATGTTAATGGTATTAAGTATAAATATGGGAATCAATCATGTTAAATTCCGATTTAGGTATTGGTTTTAAACTTGCTCTTGATTTTTCTTGTTTCTTGTCAGACTGTTTTAAAATATTGAAACAGTTAATGAGGCCTGGAAACACTGAAAACAACTGTGATGTCAAGGTTTAATGCTAGGCTTCCAGATTGAGTGAGAGCTTTAGCCTGTGTTTTTTCTTGTAGTTTTTGTGTGGCTTAGTGCTGTGGTTTTGTTTTGTGGTTTTCTTTACCAACTTTCTATATGGAACAGTAGCTTGAAGTTATTCTTTGCATGTGCTGAGTCTAATTCTATAAAGTTTTCACAAAGATCATGTCTCATTACTGAAGTATTTTCTTATGACTTTTCAAACAGCCTCTATCTTGTTTCCACTGGCTATTAGGACATGTACAATGATGATCTAATACTTCCCACATCACTGGTAAGAATAATCAGTGACACTGTTTGCTTAAAGGCAAGGAAGGTTTTATTTAAGTGACTAATCTGTGATAAGATTTTAAAAACCAGCTCACATCAAAATCTATGCCTGTTGTAGAAATCTTACTCCTTATTTCATATTAACAAATTCATTATTGTACATTTTTGAATCTTTACAAGGCAGCCATAAGAAATATAAACATTTGTCACCAGATAGAACCTTCTCACTGACAAACAATATTTAAAAGTATGCACACTTAATAAAACCATAGAGTGAAAGAACATATACAATTTCAAGTTTCCTTGTATTAATTCAGTTTAAGTGGACTGCCCCCTTCCCTCCCCCACAAATAGAAAAATAAAGTTTCACAGAAGGCTTGGGGTTCTGTGAGAGGACTGCCATTCTGGGTCCTACATCAGTCCTCTCAGAAAAAACTTATCTGTAAAGCCTGCAATCTGTAAATCAGGTTTCTATGTTGTCATCTCTGGTATACCATCTCCCAGCACATCACAGCAAACCTGCCCCTCTTTATCTTCCCCCTCTAAGTTCTGTACATTATTACAAATTAAAAATGAACTATCAAATTTGTTTCACATTTCCCTGTCCCCCACACATCTATCCAGTTTCAAATGTAGCTTATTGAGAGAAATACAAATAGAGGGTAAACTGTAATCCCCTTACCTTGGAATTCAACTAAAATGAGGGAAAGAGGAAATACCAACACCTGACTTCAATTCCAGAGTCCATGGCACAGGATTCTAGCTGCTCCAGGCCATTTCTTATTTCTGAAAAAAAAGAGCTTTTTTCATCCAGAAAAATGTGTTATTACCTCCATTTTTATGGGGGACTGAATTTAGAATTGTCTGTAGGAACCTACATTTACACTTGAGTGATTAAACACCATGGAAGTCAAATTACCTTGTTAAAACTCACAATTTCTGCTGAAGCTATGAACACAGACCATTGCTCTTAGAGAAGCTGAGGAGTAAGTTGGGAAGTTTTGTGTTTATGAGAATTCTATCCTGTACCAGGCTCCAGCTGAGGATGGGCAGTGCCACTTTCTCCCCTGCATGCCTGAAATGAACAATTCAATGCAGAAATCTTGAGTTCAGATTGCACATTTTCAAGCTCTACTCAGAAAAATGATGAAATTGCAGTGTACAGTTTCTTCTCTCCGTTCTTAAGCCAATGAGCTTATTAAAAAGGTGCCCATACTCCAATAATCTAGTATATTTATGATGTACTCACCTTTCTGTGGCTTAAATGCAAGAGGTGGGAAAAAATCCTGGGGAAAATCCTATTTGTTTAGTAACAATTGTTGCACATGTCAATTTTTAAAACTGAAAATACCTACCGGTTTCAGGTATTAAACATGCTTATGAACAGTTTTTTAGCAAATGTAAGACATGAAACAATATAGAAAGAAGGAAAAAATTATCTTTTTTCCCTTCTAAATTTAGTCTGTGAAGTAAAAAAATGATACTAAAGATCTCAGTATTGGGGATTTGCTTGAATACACACATTAGTAGTGCCCTGGCCTAAAGCCTGCAGTGTATAAATAGGACAACTTCTTCACTAATAATGGCAAACAACAGCTATTTTGCAGAATGGTAGATTTCCCAGATAAAGTGTCATTGTTCTGCTTATTTTAATAGTAGATTGTGTGTAATTTTTTTCTTTGGTTTACTGCTACTTCTACTTTTACATGACCAGTGAAAATTTTAACTGTTTAGAAGTGATTTCCCTTGGTACTAGAGGAACAGGTGAAGCAATCTGTAAGAACTAGGACTATTTTCATGTAAACACATCAAAATGGCAGCTTTCATGAACCCAAATGAACAAGAATTATCAATACCACTAATTTTTACACCCAACAAAATTTTATGCTGAATAGATAGAAACCATGCCACAAAACTAAACAGGAGTACTTTGGTCAAGCAAGAATCTGATTCAAGAGCACTAGTGTATGCAAACACTTTAAAATTTAAAATAAGTTATTAAAAATAAACAGTTTTGGATCAACAACACTATTCAGGTCTGTGGAATATTCTGCACTCTTTTTTCAAACTTACCTAACTAGGCAACAAAATGAATAAACAGCCATTGTTTTTTGGGTTTTTTTTTTAAAAGTATATTGGTTATAAATTTGCTGTGAAAGCAGAACCAAAACTTCACTTAAGGTGTCTTCCAGTAGCTACACACATACAAAACCAAAACACCACAGTCTATCACTGCTATTAATCTAAGCTTTTTTTTTTTTTTGTACAATACTTTAGAACTGGATCCATATCAACAGGGCAAAGAAGTAAATGCCTCCAACACTGGGCTACTTTGCACTGACTTGTACTGCTGCCTTAGCACCCACTGGAGTAACAGTTGTGTTTTACAGTTTCACTTATGCTTCCTCCATTCAGCAGGTTAAAAGAATGTGCTTTTCTGTAATGGTGGCACTAAAGGTGCTGAAACTACTGACAAGTCTACCTGTGTTCCTTGAGCACCCACCCTTCTGTCTGACTTCTCTGTCCCTTTCTCTTTTATGTATGCTTTCACACTTCCATAGCCTATAAAGTCTAAGCACTGACAGCACAGAGACTGCAGCAGTGAGGACTTGTAATCAGAGAAGACAACGGTAGGATCAAGCTTATCCTCAGCAAGTGGCCTGCTTAGGAGGACTGATAATGCTGTGAAAGCACAAGTAAAACTGAAATCCAGTTGCAAACTGAATGCCTATGAACCACTACATGCAGTTTCAGGTGGACAAAATGTATAACTAAAATTCTGACCAGAAGGAAATGGTTTAAGAGAAAACATGACTAAAAAATTATGCTACAAAAGTAGTGATTCATCAGGCAAAACTCAGGAATCACCTAAAGCATAGCTGAGGAAAACAAACAAACAACTAGTGGTGCAACATGCTTGAAGTCCCCAGCCATTGTTATAGAATATTTGTTGAACTGCCAGTCTACTTGTGAGATGTCTAAAACATACTCTCAGCTCCAACATAAGTTGTTTTACCATTTAGTGGCAACTGGCTAGTGCTTTCAAAACAAATGCATCTGGCATCTGATTTTTCAGAAGATTGGCTCCTAACTAACTTGAAGCTTTACCTTCCAAGCTAATGCCTGTATCAGTTTGCCAAAGTGCTCAGCTGGAGGCATGTGATCAGGAGATAAACCATCCCATACCTGAGCAATAGGTAGTATTGGAATTATGCAAAGGCCACGTGAGCTCTCATATATTGTAGAAAATGAAGTTAGGGAAAATATTTTCAGCTTGATTTCAATGTCACGGGTAGAAACTTTGAAATTGTTACCCCTCTAAATCATGCACACAGACACTAGCATTTGTTTTACTGCTATTAGCTCATAATATTCTTAAGAAAAGCCAACACAGTGACTACTGTAAAGGTGACCCAGTAATTAACAGAAATACACAAAATCAGAGTTTTTCTTGACATGGTACCCTTCAAAACGACATTGTGTCTGCAAGAGTAAAAGACAGACCTTAACAACCTAGGAGATTTCTCTAACCTTATGCTCAGATGCTACTTCCTTTAATACAGTCACAGAATTATGCACAGATCTTTCTTCTGAATGGAAGCAGGCCTTCTACTACAGCAACTTAAAGCATAGATTTTGGAGGCTCTTGGATGGCAGAGGTAGACAGTTAAAGCAACATTAACTTTGAACTTTGCAGCAGAACAGTGCTTACTGTCAGGAGATAATGCTACACAACACCCAGTGCTTAAAAATAACTTTGCAATCAATCAATGCTGCCTTTAGGCCCCTCAGCAAATTCAAAATTTGCCTAGTGAGTTCTTCCCTCACAAGCCTTGGATTCCCATGCCTGTTTTAAACTATCAAGCAGGAGCATGCTAACAGTGAACTGACTGGAGGGAGATGGAGACCAGTGTACCTGTGTAATCTCCTCCTAGCTGCTGAGGACAGGAGAATGGACAATGTGATTAGAAATCAATACACACAGTGGGCCAAGACAGAACATAGAATAATTCCTTCAAGTCTATGGATTCAGGAACTAGATGGGATACTGCTGGGAAAGCATGTGTAAACCTGAAGACTGCCTCAGTGTAGTTTGTGGCTACCTTTAATGTTGCTTTTGTAGCTGGCTGACTTGGCACCACAGCATAAAAGCCCAGCCCCCTGCAATGTAGTTACCTGCTCCCAAGTTGTGGGAGCTACCCAACTTTTAATATCTTTCTTAAATCTTTAGCAATTATTACCCTTTCCCTTAAAGCAAACATTATTTAAAAAAAATTACTGATGTGCCAGAGATCTTTCAGGAAGTTTGAAAATAACTGAAAATCTTGCCAACTAATGTCTAAAAAAATAAAGATCTCCATTTATAAGCCGCTTTGCTGCCTTTTAAGGCAAAAGCCACACTACTAATCCCTTCAAAAAGCACACTGAAACTTTTGGGTGAGTAGGGAATACAGACTTAGGTTTACTGCTGCATTGTCTTACGAGTTCTCAGTTGCATTTCTTGTTTGCTTTCCATGTCAACTTTCAAAATCATTAACCAGTAGACTTGTTGAAAGACTGTTTTTGGTCTAGCTACAGACATGGAAAACCTGAAAGCAAGGAGGGGAGAGAGGGAAAGGGCATGACACTCTCTCCACTCCAACTCCCTGAAATTAAAACTAAACACATCTGAATAAGAATTCATTCAAGCTTTCTCAGTGTCAGTAGTCTGGTTTTAACTTTTCAAGAAAAGGGGTTTTATGTGCACTTGTAACTTCATTGTGGGCTTCAAAACATACTTCAGTTCAGTCATTGAAATTCTCTTGGTGAATTTAGTGCAGCAGAACTATCTTAATGAAGAATCTGCAAACTGCTACTATACTAAAATAACTACAACACTGAAGAAATGTTACCACTTAGGGAAAATTTCACACATTCCATTTCTAGTAAGTTCATTGAGAGATCTGAGAGAAATATAAATCAGTAGGAAAACATCTACTTGGCACCTGTAATTTGGCATGTCCATTTTTTGAAGCTCAAATGCTGTAATTCTGAATTCTACAGATTGTCTTAACGCAGCAGTTGCTACAAAGGATGAGAAGGTAAACAATATACCCATAGGAATTACATAACTTTTTTCTCCTGCAGTGTAAAGATTCTAGTTAGAATGACAAAAGTGATTGCTCTGAAGTTTGCAGATCCCTTAGTAAAAGAGCTCCCTTTAGCTTACCAATTTAGGATCTGTCTGTCAGACTGAGATGGTTAGAGCTATCTCCTTACTCAGAGTAGTTCACACATTTTGTACAGTCACCAAGTTCCACAAAACAATGTGATCTTTGTACACTTGCACATTACTTTGTATACATCAACACTAACTGCTTCAAACTGTGGCAGACACATTTATTTCTAACATGAAGATTTTATGATTCGGTTCAGAAGTGGAGTTCTCTTCCATTTACTTGATGTCCAGCACCTCACACAAACATGAGTGCCCATGTTGACTGAGGTCTGCTGACCAACACTGTAAGCTGAAAGGAAATCTTGGGTTTAAGGCACCCAAAAATCATCTTGCTGTACAAATCCTGACCTCCATTATTGTAGTCCCACCTCTGCTTCCCTTGCAAGTGTATCACTTTATTGAAAGGGAAGTGGAAACAGATACAACTATTTAAAGTGTAAACCTCTGAAACCTTTGGGACCTAGTGCTTACACTACTTTAGGTGCAGCTAATTAGCTGATACCACAATCCTTCTGAGTAAAATCAGCCTGTTACAGCTTTTTCTCTTATTGCACATTTCATTAGATCTGCTGCAAAAAATAACCAGAGATATTTCCTGTTGCTTTGATGTTATAAGCACTTGCAGTAGTTTTAGATTGTTTAAAATTTCTCAATAAACATGTCAAGAGGAACAGACATGAAGTTCCCCAGTGGGTGTAAGAAGGCAGATTCCAGAGCAGGGAAGACTTCTAGGTAGAGGTCCCCCTCTGTATCTCTTCAGTTTGAAGCTGCCCAAGTATTATCTTTGAGGCATGCCTACAACTTTAACGGGGTGCACCCAAGATCTACATTCCCAAGCTTCCTAGGGGACAGATTCAAATTTGTGAACTCCACCTCGAACCCAAGCAATGGAGGGCAAATGCCTGTCATGGTCTTTGTCTGATTCGGGCTGGCTCTGGGCACGCTCTGGCTTGGGGTTAGAAGAAGGTGGGTCAGGCTGCTGTACAGACATAGTCCTGCGGAGATGATTTCTTTTGCGCAAAAACTCAGGTTGGGAGTGGAGGCCAAAGCTGCCTTTTCTCAAGATCATCCGAGAGTTGTTCTTCTTGGGTCGTGAATGGAGACTGAACTCCAGCGAGGCCAAGTGAGCTGCGTAACCTTCACTGAGGAACTGAAATATGAAGGAAAGAAAGGGAATGACTAATTAGTGCAGCCTTGACCTATGAGCTCCATTAGAAATATGGTTCCTACCTTTGGCATCCCAGTTAGATGCCTACAGAGTAATAACACTCGTCTTCCCTCGCTTCTTTTTTAAGTGACCTGTTCCACTCCATTCTCGATTCACCACATCAGAAAATGCCTCATCTGAAACCAAAACTGCCCTTCTTTCTCTGAAACATCATCTCTGCTCTTTATCATTTCTGTGTGTGTGTGTTTGCACATGCATGCATTTCCTTGTTCCCCGCTAGGACTTCCTGATGAAGTAGCAAGAGTTACTTACTTGACACTGTGCCTGGTATTTCTTTGTTGATCGCCCAACTATGTAGATCTGGGATGGTGACAGAGCCAAGACATTGTACACAGAAATATCCTTCATCGAACCGTATGCAGCACAGATTTTGATGTGGCACTGAAACAAATATTACTTCCAAAGTGAACGCTGTGTTGAACACTATGCATTACTAGGATGGCACTTGTTTTGCAATGAAGCAGAAGATGAGTTCATTGTAAACAACCTCATTCTGTAAACCACAGAAAGCTAAATCTGCCTGCCTGCATGCCAGCAAGGACTGCAGATATGCCCAAAGGAAAGAACTAGCAGTTCATTTATGTATTTGTCATGCCAGGAGGCCCCTTTGGATGTTTAATCAGCTTGCCTTGCTCTTTAAAAAGTGAGAAAAGGAATCAGGAATGGCAAAAAAGACTTTGCAATGGCCAGTGAAATTTAATTTTCAAAAGGAAGGGAGATCTCTAACTTCACTGAATGACACTCTCTGGAAAAAGGTTTTAAGGCTACAAACAGGTTTCTAGTACCTCTTGCATGAGATTCCGGAGAAAAATGGTCTTTTGTCGCAGTGGGTCATGAACAAGTCCATCTGAGAAAAAGATCATCCCTTGTGGAAAGTTATGTTGAGACAACCATGAAACCACACGCTGTTTTTGCATATCTGGACGACCAGTAATATAGATAATCAGATAGCCCAGGTCCTGCCAATGCCTGTCAGAAACAGCAGGTAAATTATGTAGGTGCAGAAAGAAACAATACTCACAGGTCAGATCATCACTTCTTTACTCAACACAGACCCACTTCAAAGTTGGATGTTATTCCCCAGTAAGTGGAAAGCAGCATGCCTAAATCTCTGCTCCTATTGAGAAATTAAGTAATAGTGTCTGTATCTTGAGACAGATGGAAGGAAGCAAGACAGATTATTGTACATTGTGTGTGAGAGCTATTTTTAAATGTGTTTAGAATAGACCTTGCTATACATCAAGTCCTGCTATCTTTGAATCTCTTCAATGAGATTTCCTACCATTTCAGCTGTAAGAAGCGGAAACTCTTGAAAAGTGATATCCCTCCATTCCCATGTAAATTCCAAAATGAGAGCTGTATTTCCCTGTCCAGTGTGACATTAACAGACTTCAAAAAATGGATTAAATGCCTTTTGATTTTTCCTCAAAAAAATGCTCTTGCATCCATGGGACTTGACATTTCTGAAGTGGAAGTATGTCCTCATTTGAAGTTAGCAAAACACAGAAAACACTTTGCTAATGACAATAACACAGGGAATCATTATTAATTCACCGCCACATTTCCAAGAAGCAATTTTTAGTCTCTAGGCAACTTAAACTACAAATTTCAAAGTAAACCATAGCATCCTAAGATTCCTCTGGTAAACAGACAGACTTGATGTCCAAGCAAATATAGAAATCTATCTGCAAAGAATCCTGGCCTTTGAAGAACTGTTGTTTGTTTAGTAAAAAAAACCCTATTCTGCCCTATTACTTCCTATTGTGTTCAAAAAGGAAAGTCAGAGATGTAAAAAGTGCAAACGTCACTTACCTGACAACATCAACGGCCCCAGCTCGGACTTTGGGGTCACTTCCCATAATTGAAACACTTGCTGCAAATGAACCGTCAATGCTGAACACAACACATTCCATTCCTCGGGGAAGAACAGTCAGGTAACTTGTGGCACTGCTTTGATCCCCTCTGGAGAGCCAAAACAATAAATACATGTCAAAAGAAAAATGCCAGAATGTATTTACTGCACATTGTAGTTAGGACCTGAAATCAGAATTGTCTAGATCTACAGTTTCAAAAATTGCTGTCAAATAGGGCTTCAGATTTCAGTTCTATGTGGGGCAATTAAAACTTAAGACTTTCAGGAAATAGCTTTCCAAAGAGAAATTTGGAAGCTGACTTCAATAGAAATCACACATGTATAATTACCTAAAAGGATTAGGAGGAAAAAAAAAAAACAACAAGACAGTCTGAGGTACTCAAACTACTACTCAAACATATATACAAGTATATACAGGTCTATATATGTACACATATAAGACATGAACATATATTCACACATAGCACACAGAATTAGCTACTTTTTTTTTTCCCAGCAGTCTGCAGTTACTGGCAAATTATTAGAAATTACAAGGGAAGAATTTATATGCACCTTTTATTGGTATGCACTTATACAAATCTGCTTTTCTCCATTAGATAAGCAGTTGGTAATATCAGAATCACCTGTGAGAATGCCAATCCAGAGAAGTGTAAAAAAAAAATAAAATTAAAAAAAAACTACCCCAAACCAAACCTAAACCAAAAGAGAAATTGTAATCATACATGGCTTTCCTCATTGAAAGGCATGTGGAATGCAATTGTCTCCTCATGATGTATTCTCCCTAAGAGGTCTGGACATTAGTGCTAGTTTGGGCACTGCCAGACTGGACAGTAAACAGATGATCACTGCTCCAAAGCTAAGTTGACAAGACAGTGACAAGACCAAGAAAAGATAACTAACAGTCCAAAATGTCCCTCTGCACCTCCTTCAATCTTACACATTTCAGTGTCTTCCTGATAATGACAACCCATCACAGCTGTAGTCCCAGCTTGGAGCTATTACCTGACCACCATTTTGATGGGATACACACCAACTCTCAGTCTCCTCTGCTTGGGTATGTTGTAGGATATCCGGCCACTGCTGTTGGATATCTCTGTGTCAAAGTACACCCACCTACCCGAAGATGGCTCAGTCATTATGAAGATATCAACCTGCAAAATTAACAGAAGGGTCATCTAGTGTGTTAGAAGGCAACACACTCCCTATATTCAAGGCCTACCAAGAGTAGATCATGTTTATATATCCAACTATAGCTTGAACTAAAAGCTTAAATTAAGTTTGAAGGAACTTCAAAACTCAGTAAAAACTTCACAGAGGGTCTTCTCAATTAGAAAATGCTTTCTAACACACAATATAAAATTCTATTGTCTTCATCATTTAAAGCACCACAAGTGTTAAATGAGAAATTTGGCAGGAACCCTAAGCTAGAAAAAAATAAATTTCAGCTTGTACGTGTATATTACATTTTTGCAGACAAAACCCAAAAAAGGGAAAATTTCATCTAGTTATTAGCAAAAATAAAATCTTTCTCAAATCATAACCTTGCCTTCAAATGCAAAGCCTAAACACTTCAAATTATCAATATTTTTTTTAAATGTTTGTTTGATCAATATGATTTTCTTCAACTGAAATATTTCATCAAAATTAATGTAAAGTGTATTAAATATTTGTTTGGCTTGAACTGGCACTTTTTAGCAGCAAGTACAAAAGTAAATCTGAGAGAGGTATCTGCCAAGCTCTCCTTCCGTACTCACTTAATGCTTGGCTTTGTTAGCTGTAAGCCTGGCTACTGCAGGCAGCTTTAGCAGTGACAGTTCCAATCATGTCACATTACTACTAAAATTCCAAAACTAATCTTTACGTTTTTGCGTATAGGAGACACAGCAACCATCTAGCCTCTAGGATCCCTATTCCTTTATCTAGTTTTCTTATCTGGATAGGAAGATAGACATTTTTCTTTTAGTGATCTGCCAGCCACTATAAAACATTTTTTCCTCCTTGCTCAAAAAGTTGATTGTATCCAGAAGGTGGTACAATTGGATGGCAGGTTCAGAAATCACTGCAGAGCACACTCATCATTAACCAGAGAAGATGGCCAGCACCATGTAAGGAGAGCTGAGAAAAAGGTCAGCTATAAGGAAAGCCCACTTACAGCACACTACTGCTGAAGTGGTGGGGGCTACTGACATATTTCCTCTCACTGTAAGGGCTTTCTCTGGTGATATCTGTGTGTGCTGCATTCAACAACTGTTTCTAGCAAAAGTTGATGCAGAAAAATAAGGAAATTTATTACCCAGACTTTACCTTTTCACCTGTTAAAGCTACCATGTCCAGAGGTCCATACATAAAGCGCCCAACCAGTACCTGAGGACCGTCTTCTGCTGCAATGACGTCATTAGCTCGGTGATTAGCAGTGACATTCTGAAATAGGAGCAGCAAGTGGGAAGGGCAGTATTTGCCTTTATGATGAGGCTACTGTCTCTTACTTTATTATGAATTGTGATACAGAATCACGGTCCTGGACAGTGTGTCTGAGCTACTTCACCGTACAGCTTAGAGCACCTCATGAAACTGCCTTTCTATTTCAGCTGGAACCAGGTTTCCAGGAATGCTGGGTTCCTGAATAGACTTTATAGTGAGAGTGCTCAAGATGACCCAATAAGAGAGAACATTTAAGGGGATGCCAATTACGTTCTACTTCAAGCAGTGCCATAGATTCACACAATTATGTGCAAGACACACGCATCTTAATTGACATTTCTAACTGAAGTAGCATCTGAGCAAGGACAAAAAGATTTTTCTTGAGTTATGGATTCATCTAGCACTGAAGAAAATAGAAGAACAACTTCTTTGCTTAACTGAAAGTTAAGGTCCCTCTGTTATTTAAAGAACAAAATATGCTCTCTCTCAACATGTAGTGATAAACTAAGAATAAATTGTTCCTCTTCCCTGTTAATTTGTTTGCTGCTGGATTATGCCAGCAGTTTTCAGCTCTACAGTAATATTCATTACATAAACACATGCTTTGGGAGACCATTCTCCATTTAAATTGCTGCCAAACCCAAGTTCTATAGCTGCCACATATATGCAGATCTATACTTACTCTCAATTTGACATGTGTCCTCTTGCGTAGCCATTTTTCTCGTGCATTGGATGGACTTAATGTTGCTGGATCTAGGTTGTCCTTTTCCTTGAAATTTACATTTTCATATCTCATCACCTGAAATTATATTAATATTTTAATAAACAGTGTATGTCCTGGGGAGTCCTGGTACTTGGCAAAAAAAGGAAAAGTACATTGCTGCCTCAGCTGAACAACACTGCAGAGCCAAAAGCACAATTAAAGTAGAAAGAGGTGTGTTCTCATTAATTGTATGGACAAACTGTTTTAAGTCTGTTGGCCAACACTTGATCTCAAGTAGTTATTGAACAGCTTTTCCATTCACAACAGAGCTTGCACATTATTCCAGAGAAAAAGGTGAAAACATTAGGGTGGAATCAACTGACACTGCCTGCCAGTGGTCTGCGAAGTCAGCAAAGCAGCTTAAGACCACAGAAGTATTTTTTTATATCCTTTATGGGGCAGAGGTCAATATCATGCAGACACGATAATGTCTTATCCCTAAGTCACTGCAAGCTGCTGTCTAATTACTGAGCCAATAGGAAGAGACCCATCACATGACCCACAAATAAATTCTGAGGAGACAGGGCACACAATGCCTTGAAATAATCTAGTATACCTACAGGAGAGAGTTGATTTTCTTATGGGAGCAGTACTTTCAAACTGCTGGTTTCTTATCAAATGTATGCTAATAATTTGATATTTAGTATGGAAATACATTATTAAGTAAGGGTGGAGACATCCTATTCCTTCAAAAACAGGAGGAAATTAATACATAATACAGGGTTATACTGATCTGGGGCATGGGAGGGGTGAGTAAGGTAATCATGACAGTGCGTTGCTCCCACTCACACAGTCAGCAGGAAGAACACCAGCCAGCAGTGCTAATGGTGGCTTCCCTGTCCCCTTCACTTCTCCAGTAAATCCATATCTATCGTTCCTACATTCAGTTGTGTGTGATACAACCACAGTTAGCCATCTAACTGAAATAAAGATTAAAAGACCAATGACCCTTGGAAGATGCAATTAACAATCACAAGCTTATTTGTTGCAGGAAGAAAAAATAAAAAAGATCAATGACCTGTCTTAAAATGAAGGCCACAACATCTGTTGATTCCCAGTAGCTGGCATGGAAGAGATGTGGCAGGGCCACAGTTGGAAAAGCTGTCAGCACATCTGGACAATACAAGGCATAATCTATTCGTTTTGTTCCCCACCACTTTGCCGTAACTACAAAAGACCCAAACAAAATAGCATCAAATTTCTTTATGATATCTTCTTAATAAATCTCTTGCTGTCTTTATGTTCAAGCTAAATAATTGAATGAGGTCGTCTGCTTTTTTAATCTTGACATTTAGAGCCTGTTAAAGGTACCATCACTTAAATGTCTGAAATCTAAAAAGTTTTATTGGATCCACGTTTTGGAGAGCAGAAACCATCTCAGCACGATTCTCATTGCTTCCAGGTCCATGGAAAATGTACAATGAAAGACTAGTACTTTTATGATCATGTTAAAGAGTAAGAATTGTAAATGCTTCCCAAACAGTGAATGGAATATTGTTGTATGACTATAGTTCATAACAGGACAATATAAGGATTTATAGCACTTTTACTTATGAGTAACAAATCTTATCTATCTATATTTATTCATGCCTGGAGCATGCTATCAAATCTGTTAGTATGGAGCCCTTAATGTGGAACCTTAATATCAAACTGTGACTTCACGTCTATTACTTTATCTATTTAATTACAAACAGAAGAGGAAGCTAAATTGTGTTATTTAAAATTGCAGCAACTTAGGCTGTTCTTATTCCCCCCAAATTTCCAAGTAGGTAGTTTTCCTTTCCATAGTAAACTTTTCCACAGAGAGGATGTGGAGGGGAAGGGCTGCTGCCCTATCAGACAGCACATGGGGCACCAGGCTTCACTCACTGTTGGTGAAGTATGCAGATGGCAAACTTTCTGTTGACCCTGAGTTTTCACTGTTTGTGCTGGCCAAGCTCAGCTTTCTTGGTTTTCCTTGTGGTTGATCAGATGCGTTTGGAGAGCCAGGACTCTCCTGAGAGAAAGGTATGTTCAAAGAGCAGTTCTCAAGGAACAGAGCACTGTGGCTGTGGATAGCATCACCTGCAGGTTACAGAAATAAAAATAGTTAAAAAAATACCCGTGGGATGAACAATAAGGCTTTGAAACTAGTATGTGTGTGTGCTTATTTATTTTAAATACAGAGCTAATGAGCATTTTCTTGAATAATATCAGATTTAATGACCATGGATGAAATTCCTTCAGAATAAGAAGGACAGCATGAGACAGCATGACTAAACGGAGAAAGTACACACTACTGCCATCAAAATGCAACGGTAGCTGTGTGCTTTTGCAAGATCTTTCAAACTGGTTAATGACATAGGGAGGCTGTTTTCCTTCACACTCAATCCTATCCATTTTCAAGTCTTTCTCAGAGAAGAGCTACACAGCCCTGGGAGTCTGTGATCCTTCTGTCATCTTCTTGACAAGCGCAAAATTACTTGAGAAAGAGAACCTTCCGCAAGGCTGTCCAGTGGTTTGCATGTCCCCAAATGAAACACAACTCTTCTTTATTCATGCCACTGACAAAGCTACAGGCCACAGATAACACCTCTGCTTTATGAAACAAAACACAGCCTTCCTCCTGAGGTGTTCTGAAACATGTAAGAACAGACATGCACTTTAATAAAAGCATTACTGATAATTTTGCTTAAGGCAGCCTCCACATCCCTCCTGTACACAGTAAAGGCAGAACCCCAACTGAGATATAGGATGTACTGGATTCATCAGTGCTGTTTTTCAGAGAACAAACCTCTTGGAGGGATTAATACAGTGAAGAAAAGAAAAGAGAGACCCAGTTCAATGCACACAACAATAAAGAAAGCAGACAGTCCTGATGATGTATTGCTCCATTTCTGAGAGTTATTTCAGTTGCATTCAGTCAAATAAATATAACCATGCTGTGCTCATCTTTCACATGGTCTTGAGTTGGGGACTATGTCATATGATTCTTTATGCAATGGAGGCCTGGAACAAATTTCAACTTTTCAGGTCTTCCCAATGGTGCACACAGGAGAACACAAGTTGCTGCTTTCAAGGACATCATAGCTTAAAAAAAAATACACTGGAAGTCTTAAGTGTCTACAAATTATCAGAACTGGTAAAACCTGTCACCAGTAAATGAAAAGGAATAGCAGTATAGCTGCGTCCAATCTCCACCCTTCCAAATGCAGACATGGCTAGAAAGATTCTCACTTGCTTTGGCATAAGCCTGAAGATCTCAACTGAATGAGAAAACACAAGGAGCTGCCCTGCAACTGAATCACAGAAAAAATTAAATTCTAACAGTTTGTGACGGGTATGTATTTTGGACAGAATGTGTTCCAATAGTAGTTTCCATGGGAACAAGTGCTTTGAGGAATTGCAATGTTCTGTTCTTTCAAAGGAATTTTATTGATGCCATACAGTAGGGAAAGCTATTTGTGGCTACAGGAAAGCTTGATGAAGTTGTAAAGAATGGGCGGCTAATTTTATTAGTGCCCTTGTCTCAGGCAAACTCTGTACACTACACCACAGACAACTCAGGAGAAAACACAAGCCTTCTTTCCTAATGCTTACCTCACAAGATGAGGAAGCATTATGGACTTTTTGTTGTGAAAGAAGCAATAAGAAGCAAAAGATCTGATTCTGCGTCATTTTGCATATTGAGCAGCTAGGCACCTGGTCGTTCTGACAACAACCCCCAAATCATGTGTCCTACTGCAGAGAGTAGCAGAATGCATGGACATATGCAGTAAGGAACAGGGAAACTGCCAAACTGCACCCCATCGGGGTCTATCTGAACCAGAACCCTGATCCAAACATCAACCAACAGGAAATGCCACAGAAGAAGGTGCAATGAATCCTATAAATGAGAGCTGTATCTCCATGACTGGCAGTGTTCTGATGCATAGTAAAAAAGTGGTGCTTTTCAAACAAATTTCTGCTCCTGAGTTACTGTTGTTCTCCTGAAACAGTCATAAATTGACCCTAATCTAATCCTTCCTCCACCATTAGAGTTTTGCAAGAGTTTTGAATTTCCTTCCTGCTAAAATGGAGATGGAGAGAGGAGCAAAAATAGTAACCTTGTATAGAGTAAGAAAACATGTTGTCAGCCAACATATCTTTTAGCCTTTTCCATATTATTGACTTGCTTAAGTTCAGCTTGGTAAGGGGTCTGGTGCCTTGAAACCCATTGTTTATTTTGTAATACTGTTATTCTAAGCTCAGAAACCCTTCTCCCTATGGAGAGATCAAATCAAACAAAACGGAAGGCATTCTCGTCAGTTTTTTTTCTCTCCTGTTTCCTGAATTATCCTTATTTTAAACATGTAGGGCAGCCTGCCTGTGTCTCAGGCAGGTCTTTGCTGAATTGTAAAGGAGGACAGAGAGTACTGGTTAGAAATTAATAAAATACACGTAAAACTATTTTTTCTTCTAAAAGCCCTGTGCTCAACTTTTGACTAGGACAGTCTACTTGCATAATTTTTCCATTTAAATAAATGGAACAAATACTTTCCATCCAAAACAACCTTTCCCATGGCTCTAAGAGTCACTAAAGATTCTTATAATTTATCCTACTAATCTAAATTTACTATCATGCTTGGTAAGATATAAAATAAAGTCAGATAATTTTACAGAGTCTCATCCTCGATGGTTACAATAGTTACAGCTAATACAAAGAGGCAAAGCAGCTTTCTCAAGGCCACACTGTAACTGCCTCCAGACAAAATTAACAGTACTTTATTTTATCCCTATACAATTGGAGAAGTACTGCACTTTCAGACCTTAATTTCTATCTATTCATAATTAAGCAGACCAGCTGAATCAGCCATAGCCTGGACTAGCATGTCATAAGCAGCAAAGCAACAAAAGGAATTAAATCCCAGATGTTAGTAAGTGTCAAAAGACATGACTGGTGGCAGATCAGAGACCTGTCATAAAGCTAAGGCTCACTTACAATAGCTACAAGAGCACTTTGATTATGAAATATCAACTATGCAGCAGCTGAGAAAGCTGCTGTTTAATGAAAGGTCAAGACAGTATGGCTTTCTCTGGGCTGTAACATAATCTGAACTTTGACATTGCCCTTATAGTAAAAAAAAAATCCCACCAATTTATAAATTACATTTTTGTCTGAATCATTATCTACTGCTATGTGTTCTGTCAGCAATCACCACAGATGAAAGAGTTATGAAGATAAATGTTTTCTCCACCTGCTCTGTATGTCTGGCAATACTTTCAATGCAGTTTCTTTTAATTTCACTTGTCTGTGTATCACAGCAACACTAGATAAATGTCCCCTTAAGAGGTGACTTCTGAAAAAGTGGAATGCCTAACCTGTTTATTTCCATTCTATCTATCCACTGCATAGGTTGAAGCTATCTCAGATACTAAACTTAGTATTTGCTAATTTCTCTTTGTATACAATGTGTTGACTCTCCTATACATTCAGAAAACTTAATTTAAATAATGCCTTAAATAATTTTTGTTCATTAAGCTATTTTATCAACAGCCAAATAATGTCATCACATCCACATTAGGAATTGTATGAACAGAAGATGCAGTTGCAACTGACCAAGTAATTGACAGAATGAGGAATAATTTTGTGCTGTCAAAATCAAACCTGGTGAGAGTCAGCTTTCATCATCATTAAGCTCTTACTAGATCAATCCATCACATACACAAACAATACCACATTACTACAAACTGAATGACCCTGGGAGCAGACTTTGTGCTAAGTATTGATGCCTGCTGGACGCAAAAGAAAGCTGTCTAGATAAACACGTGCCCTAATCTTTAAGTCTCCCATTTGTCTTAGATGTTTCCTGAATATCAATGTAAAAAGTAAATTTGAAAAAATAAAAGCTTCAAGATAAACCCCATGCACAGAGCAGTTGGCTCCAAGTGCCTAATTTGATTAGGCAGCTGAAAGACAGCTATACAGATCCCACCACCCCCCAGTTTTCATCATGTTCTCGACCCTGTGTATTGCTGAAGTGTTCCTATGTATCATATGGTGAAAGTGTCTTCTGTTAGTAAATTTTTTTCATGCGGCTTCCAGATCAGAATTTTTCTTTTCCACAGAGGCACCTATCAGGAATGTCAGCATGACAACAGAATAATTCTTACTTTAATCATCAGTTCCTATGAGAAAAGGAAAGGGGAATGAGATTGTTAAATGACATGAAAGATTAACACAAAAGAGTGTCTTCAGCAGTGCATAATAATTAGAGCTTGGTATAACTAGGTGTCATCATAACTGATTAGTAAACTACCATTCCAGTTGACACCACAAAAGCTCTCATTTTAAGAAATGCTTTCATGAGCCCAGGCATCAGAGAAAGGAAAAAAATTTACACAGTCACTAGAATTAGACCTTTGTGAATGAAGAACCTTAAACTTCAAAAGGATCACAAAGCACTTGCATTTAAATGGGAAGATTTCACATTCATTGAAATAAAATGGCAGCTTATGTGTAAAGCACAGCGATGGTTTTACTCTGCACAGAGGTTTAAATACAAATCCACATCATGGAACATTTGCTGATTATTTGCACTCAGGAATTTTTATTTTATAATACATAAAACAGGCAGGGTTTCCAGATTTACAAGCTCTGTAGGGAACTCCTCTGGCACAGTGCCTTAGATGAACTCAAAAAGAACACCAGTTGCACCCAAATAACTTTTAAAGCCTCTGCTTCAAGAACCACTGTATCTGAAGGGTTTACTTTAACACAACAAAGCTGGTAAAATGTACCAAGGCAAGGTTTTCAATTTGAAAAGCAGCCTAAGGGAACCATTCTTCCTATGACAGTTATGTAAAAGGGGGCTCAGCTTTTCAAGATAGCCTTAGATATGTCTCAGTGACAGAATTTGTGCCTAACTAACCAGCAGGATTTCCAAGTGCATAGTTAGGCTTTATAGTAACTCCAAGTCAGAATGCAAAGTAGGGTCTATATTTCCATTGAAGGAAAACTCAGACACAAGGGTGATAAGAGTGTATATCCTACTGCACAGAACAGGTTCCCAATTAAATGTTTCTCCTAGATCCAACAAGTAAAAAACACTGCTATTGTACCATATCAGCCTCCAATCTTAAACTCTGAATCCTGAAAAGCCTTTTAAAAGCTGAGGCTTAAATTCATGTCTGAATCTGTAGGAAAAAGAATGTATCTAGCATGTACAAGTACAGATACACACTGATCAATTCCTCTTTTGCATGACATGACAAGTCAAGATACTTTACACTTATATTTTATCTCATTTTCTATAAAGTCAGAACAGCACAATTCATTTCACTAGCACCTTGCTCATCCACATCTTCCACAAACCAATCTTTTTGTTTTTTCCTGGATTAAAAAATTTATTACTCAACATAACTCTTGTTCAGTAGCCTACCTAGGAAAAGAGCAATCAAAATACAATTAGCCCAGTGCTCTCATTTCTCCTAGTCAATATTAGCAATAATTGAACCACAAGTGACCAAGAGAAACAATATCTGAAGACCTAGGTAGAGGTCCCCAATTGGAAAAATAAATCGTTAAAAAATTATAGTCAAGAACACGGAAGTTTCCAAGTGACACTTCAACTAAAGTCGTGGTATAATCTTCCAGCCCCTCTTTAACACAACCAGTATCACAAAGCTCTTACATAAGATTAACTTTTCCTTGGTAATCTTCTTTGAGTCTATGCTTGCTAAGTATCACCGTACCATTCTGTCTCAGACGATTGTTTTTGGCATGTTAGCACATTGGTATTCCAAACCCTCTTGAGCTGTGTAAGGAGAGAACGTTTAAGAGAACAAGAGGTAAGAAGAGCTATGAAAACAGGCACTGTACCTAACTGGTGAGATCTTCCATCCCCTAGTGGGTATCTCTGGTACCGTGGGACACTGAATGGAGGCAGGAGATGGAATCTTTTATCCAGCAGTGGTTCAAGTCTGCAGGCAGAGGGGTCAGCAGAGTGAAAGAAACTGTACACTTGGCTGCAGGCTGGGCGAACCTGGCATACTTGGATGAGAATGAGATGGAGAAAGAGGTCAGTATTGCCCCTTTACAATTTTCAAGAAGCCTATACAGAAATACGGTTAATACGGTCTTCTACGAACTCCATACTAGCACTCATCTGGTCAAACTACATGTTCAGTACAGCATTGTTCCCCTGCACAAGCCAAACACACGCTTACCTTGAAACCATGAAGAAAAATGTTAGAGTTTTACTAGAAGTTGTCACAGAATATTAGATCTAATGGCATTTACCTTAAGTGGAATCTCTCACTAGAATACTCAACATCCAATTAAAAAAACCCCAACAATTAAAAACACACTACTTAGGTTCTTTCTTGTTTTCAAGAGCAATAGTCAAGGCATTTATACATAAGCAAAACTACACTGAGCAAACTTAATGCTATATATATATATATAGCTCTGCTGCAGTTCCAGAAAGTCACCACGAGCTACCTAAGAGAACACTAGATTCTTACAAGTGTTCTGAAGTGCTTTCCATGTTGCTGGAAGGACTCTAAACATTCATGTTCTGGTGTTCGCTGCTATTAATGGTATACAGAGACAAATCTTGATATAGGCTACGTCAGTGTTCTAAGCTTAAAAATTGATACTGAGTTGTAACAGCAGCATTGCCACAAGCAGGTCAGAGCAACACTTTGTTTTGTTCTGGTCTATATGAGTGTTTGCTCTATAAAGGCCACACCACAAGCACACCGTGTTTTTTCTCAGATTAGTAAGGTAATTAACCTTTTATTGATCATAGTAAAAACCTTCTCAACATACTTTGAATATGATGATGAATCACATCCATGGGGACTTTACTGCATGTGCTCTGTGATAAACTGTCTAGGACACCTGTGTTCATGTCACGAAGATGTCAACACTCAGCCTCTCAAGAAATGCTTTGGGACAACACTTCCAATAAGAATATACCTTTATATGGTCCAGTTCTGTCAACCCATGAACTTTTTTTGTTCTTTGGACATGCAGTGTGCATTGTATTTTGCAATCACTGACTCACTCTGAGGATGGTGCAACATCTCTTTAATTCTGCAATATTTTTTGTCACACAAAGTGAACAATGTGGGTGTCTTTGGGGGCATTAAGTAAAGCTTTGTGGGTAGCTTTTTTTCACTCCAAGCTCTCTTTGTAAAACATTTTCAGATTGTTATCAGTGACAATTACCAGGTTTCCAGCTGCAAGATAACCAAAACCTACTTTTGATGGCTGTTGTTTTTTCTAGAAAGGATGGCTCTGTGCATCAGTCAGCACATATGATGGCACAAGAGAAGAAAGTGGGAGATAACAAGACTGCTTGTTGAGGACACCATAGAATCTCTTTCCCATTATCAAATAGGATCTTCATTACAGTTTTCTCTCTCTCCTACCATTAAGCCACTCACATGCATAAACAATGTCCTGGGAGATTCTTGTCTGAAGTACCTTTCTACAGTTCTTGGAGAACCACTATCAAGTACCCTTTTTTCTTAACATTTCCTCCAAGTAGGGTACAAAACGTGCCCATCAGTTTATTGTGCTAGGAAAACTGAGTAAATTCTTCCCTATGTTACAGTTAATTGCATCACAAGAGAAGCAGAAGGAAAACACCAGCAAGGCCACAAAGATCCAAGACTACTTTTGATGGCTTTCTTCAAGGTATATTTTGTTCTTAGTGTTTGCCACCAGAAAAAATGGAAACAGATCACCTGTGTGAGAACACCTAAGCACAGCAGAACTTAATTCTTTGCAGGTAAATTATAATTCTCTTGCAGAGCCCAAGTAGCATGAAACACGTTCTGTGAGGTAAAGCATTGCACTGCATTATAATGAAAACTATATTTTTGCAAGCCTGTAACTTTGATGTATGTATTTAGGGACCTAGTGCTTACAGAGTAGAGCAGTAAGCTGGGTATTATCCTACCACACTAGAGCTTCCTTTCCTAGTGGGTAGTTTATTGGTTTATTCTTTCTTTCTCATCATGCTTAATTGTCAGAGCCAATCATAAAGGCAGTGTTTAATGTAATGAAATCAGTTGCCTAATTGCACCTTCTAATACTTCTTGTATGAGAACTTCTTCTGTACATGTCTGCCCTCTGCTTATGCACAGAAGGCAGAGAGAGACAAAGGCAGGAACACAAACAGCAGGGTTATCAAAGTTGTGAGCACAGGGCAAATTATGGCATTTAGCAGCAACAAGAAAGCACCTCCTCTGAGTTATCAGCTGTTTTCATACCCCTGTTCCAACTTGGCAGAGGAATATAGCACATCATGTTCCAAAGGAGATTATTCTGGCATTTAGCAGTATTAGTTCCCAACCCGACCACTGAGCGCAAGTGCAAAACACCTACCACTGCAACCATCCTGAGGTGAACAGCGCCACTTCGTGGATGTAACTAAATGCTCATGATATATTCAGAATTCTAAAAAAACACTGACATTTTCACAGGATAGCAAGCCTCTTCCAAGGATAACCAGCACACAGAGAATGGAAGAATTCGGTAGAGATACTCAGATGTCCAGTACTTTAGAAAATAAGGACTGTGAGCAGTGGGAAGAACACAGAAGAGACTGCTAGAGGATAACCAGAAGAACTCTCAAAGAAGCACTCAGGGACCAACAGAATATTCAACACAGGATAATTAAAAGGCATTTGGCAAGGAAATAAAAAGATTGGAATGAAGATTTGGTTTTAGCATGAATATTTATTTAGCCATACATAAATATTCATAAAATAAAACATGGCAAAATGTATGTGTTCTGCAGACAGAACAGGCAAAACTCTGGACATAACTTTATTCCCCTACCTTTATTAAACTGTATCACTTCAGAGCAACCTCTCTTGCAAAAATCCACAATTCCATGAAATTTTCACACATTTTCAACATATGTGTACATTCCCTTGAAATGAAATACGAATTTCATCTGTGCTCATCAGGACTGACTGCTAGGAGGGCTTACCACACACAGTCAACTGCTGGCAGCCAGCACTGGCTATATGAAAATAACGTGTCATGTTTGCCACTGAGGTACTCTTGTACCAAATACTGCCAGTATTTCCTACCTACTGTGCAGTAACTGGCATATGCTAATCAGCACTTGTCTTTCAACATTCTAAAAAGTTATCCAATGAAACAGATGCATGATCTATTTCATTTGTGATTCCAGAGTAAATGGGTCCATTCTGATTCATTAAATGGAAACCATGCCATCTTGTAAAAATAAACATTCTAGCTCAAAGAATTTGAATCAATGAACGCAAATTAATGCTGATGGATTTTTCCACACAGAGTCCTACAAAACCCACCCTCAACTCCGTGCCTCCAAACCCCCAGCAAAACCATCACCATCTTCAGAAGGAAGTGTTTCTAACCTTGTAAAGAAATCTCTAAGACAGAAAAACAAGTCTCAGTACAGTTTTCAAAGCCATCCATCACCTATGCAATTTTTTGTCATTTCCCTCACAGCTTTCATAGAAGTAAAAAGCCTTAAGTTTGTGAGAAAATATATATGAATTCCCATTCTTTTTAGCTGAGCTTTGTACTGAAAATATGAGGAATGAAATGCAAATAGGAGTATAATTACGCTCTCTTGTAAATCCATGGAACATGCTATAGAGAAATCCTACCAGACTCTAAAGCTTCTGAAAGACATGGGTTATGTAATTTTTTTACTTATGGTAGGAATAATAATTTTCAGTTTATATTACCTTCCACTTTATTCCTGCAATCGAATGTGACTTTGAAAGCTCAGTCAAATGACATTACTCAAAAGTCTATAAATTGAGAAGAAAAAAATTGGGAGTCTTGAATTGTTGTCTCTTCTCACTATTGCAGCTGATTTTTCGTGCTATCCAAACCTCACACAATGCAAAGAGATAAACGCACACTGAATTTTAAAAAGCAAAGTAAGCTCTTACTTTAACTAAAAAATCTGGATGTATTTAGAAATAAAACAAAAAAAACCTGTATATGTCTGATCTCCAGCCTCTGCTACCAGAGAGGAAAAAATAGCTCACAAGCAATATATGCAGGGGCCAAATTTACCCATGAAGCCAAATGTGAACTAGATGCAATGCTGAACCAAGCACAGATGTTGTTTTTGTTACCTTTTTCAAGGACCGGTCCTTGGCGAGGTGTAAGCTTCATGTTGTATGACAAAGAATATATGATTAACAGGAGAGCAAAAGTCACAGTACTGTAACTGAGTGAGCAGTGACACCCCCAGAACAACCCTCAGCACTTCAGTACCTACCTACACTAACACTCCCATCTTTTAGAGGAAGAAACTTACTTCATGCCCCAGTCTTTAACTAGGCTCCTTTATTCATCTCCTTTATATGAGTCTCTTCATTTACAAAGGTCATTAAGCAGCCTGTATTCTGACCCCAGAAAGAGCTTACCATCCAGGCCAGGCAGGACAGTACTCCTCATGGCCAGCACCAAACCAAGCGGCGATCCAAAGAGGAAGAAATCAGACACCTCGAATTCGAATCGGCCCAGGTTTACTTCTGAGAGACTGGAATTCACAGGAGGAAAGTCTGCACCATCTTTCAACACACTTGAGTGGATGCTGAGCAAAGAAAATACACTGATTCAACAATAATGAACAGGGCATCCAGACAAAAAAATCCATTCCCAAAAGAGGCTGCTTAGAAAGCTCTAGGGTCTGTATCTAGATACAAGCAACATGCCTTATCACTGTAGATAAATATTGCAGTACAGCAGCCACTTATAATATCTCCAGTGTGACTGCTCAGTAAATTTACTACCTTCAACGTGCAAGAGTTTTCTATGCATTTTTTTTGGCCATTTACACAAGGACTCTGAAGACTGAAGTTTAAGTCCCCCTCTTTTAACAGTACAAATGTATGTAAGCTTATTCTGAAGCTTAGGTAGTTTAGAATTCGTAGCAGAATATATATATGTATACTGAAGTATAAAGATAATGGTATTAAAAGGTTACAGTCATAGAGTATGTTACATGGGTACATAAAAAGCATTGTTCTAATCCATTCTCTGAACTATGACTTAGAATTTCATTACTTTTCAATGAATTATTACAAGTTAAACTTTGTGATGCTTTTAGACAGCTTTTAATCTTTTAAGTCATTTAAACACTTTCATTTACTTCGCATGACATACATGCATGAGGTGAATACAGATCACCTATCCCTTACTAACACAGAAAAGACTCATCCCTCATTTAGTTGTGTGGGAGACTAAATAACTACATTCAGAAGCAGAAAATTAGCATAGACACCTGCTGTCCAGACATGAGACAGAGCAGAACATGCCTCCAGAGTGTGCAGAGCCTGACTGAGAGATGCTGACCATGCTGACTTCAACCATAGCTGTACCTGAAGCCCTCATGAGTCACCTGCACGCTACACTCCATATCAGTGAACAAGCATGAATTAGAATACAGAAATCCTGAAGACTGATCCCAAATCAGGACAAAACTCCAGGTCTCTCTTTCAATCCGAGAACCTAGTGACATTCTCAATTTACAACCTGATGCTATTAACTGAAACTCTGGGGCCCAAGGTTAGGGTCCCTGTAGGGAAGAAATGAAGAAAGCCAAGAATTAAATCTATCATTGGCACAGCAGTTAGGAGTTACCTCTTCATGCCAAAAGCATTCATACAGAAAAAGCAGAAGCTGACACACTGAAACATAACCAGCGTATGTAGGACAAGGACATTTCTGTGGGAAAGAGCAAGCTTCATAACCTCATTACTCACACTGACACACAACTGCTAAATTGCAGCAAATGAGCTCATGGGGAAAAAAGTCTTAACGATCTTACGCAAGTCTCACAGACAAGAAACCAAAGGCTTGGAATCTCCCTCTATGTACAGGGTGGGTCACAGGATGACACGGTTTGGTTTGATTTGTGTTTTTTCTGCCATCTTTAGCCTGTGTTTGTGCAGCTATTCCTCACTAATTCAGCAACACCCTAAAGTCTGAGGAGTCAAAAATGCGAATGGAAGAGAACACTTTTCTATCTGCTTGCTTAAGTATGGCCGAATATAAGTTTCAGTTTAAAAATCATAGATACACAGGAAATGAAAAAAGGCCTGGAAGAAAACTCTTATCTTTGTCTTTTTCTAATTATGCTATTATCCCCCAAGTCTGAAGTGCTTTATATAATAAGCCAACACCATGCTTTAAACATAACATAGTGCTCCTTCTATAAAGAACCTATAAGTGACTGACCAAAAAAATCTTCCCATTTTCAGTCGCAGACAAGCAGAAAACAACCATTCTGCCTCTGACAGGACACTCTTTTCAACATATGGATCATCTCAAAACCCAATGGTTTGAAAATAAAAGCAGAATAGTCAACAAAAGCAAAGCAATGTACACTCACTCAAAGCAAGCAAATAAAATTACCTTAAACTGCTACTAACGAAACTGCCAACTTGAAGCAGAGCACATAGTAAGTCTGCACTATACTCAACTGTAGAACTGAAACTTCAACACACAGTAAGACTTCTCCCTCTTCATCAGTCCCAATGAAATAAAGGAAATAAGATGACGGATGGAAGGGAAACAAGCACAAAGGACTTAATGTAAGTCAAAAAACAAATGGGTTAGAACAGGCAGACACAGTAAGACAAAGGGAATGGTTATCTTCCCATCAAATCTGTGTTTTAAAGTTTTCTTGGGATCCAGGAAAGCTAAGTAAGTTAACTCTCCTCCCCAAATTTCCCCTCATTTGAGCCAAATCTTTATGCAGGTGGGGTTTGTTTTAAAGCTGATCTGAATAGCTCACAGACCAATGGGAGCACCTAAAGCAAATATCTCACTCTATACAGAATAACAGGAAGTCTGTAAAAGTGAAGTCAGAGACATCTTTAGAAAGAAAAATGTAACAGAAATTTAGAATTATAAAGCACCCATGATTTGTATGAGCTGCACTGAAGAAATGAACTACTTGCATTCAGTTTGGTGTATTCAAAACTCTCACAACTGAATAATGATTAAATAAAAAACTCTCCACATGTGAGTAAGTTCATACTAGACCCACTATATCTTTGGTTTTCTTTGAGGCATATAGAGGGACTTGAAGCAAACCACCAGAAACATACCACAAACAATAAAAATGACTCTGTTGCTCTGGTGCTGACAGGTTCTGTTCAATGGCAAGCCTATTTCTTGTACTCAGTCATCAAATGCTAGTTACCTAGACAGGAAAGCATGATGCTGGGTTATAGTATCACAGTCATAGGTGGATGAGTCACTCTGTTTCCTAGGCAACGGCTGCCTTGGCTTCTCATCCTCCATGATTCCCGAGATGTCAATATTGCTTTTGCTCAGGCGTTTGCTGCCACCCAGGCTTGAGTCCTCTGCTAAGAGGGGATTATCCTTCAGAGAATGAACACAGCAAAAGGAAGATTTAGACAGTGACCAAAATACGACAGAGCTTATATGAAATGGCTGCATTTATACATTTGATCTCACTTTATCCAAGAAAGGATGGAAGGGCTTACACCTTCTCTCTGCAGTAGAAGATAAGAGATGAAGACTAAACTTCCCTATAAGATGTATAGCCTAGAAGCTGGAAGGAGAATCAGGAATTTTAGGGCGGGTGAGGAGGATGAGGAGTAACACAAAAGCTTTATCCCTCATGACATTATCATAAATATCATAAGGTAATCAGAAGGGATCTTACCTGAGTGCACAAAATGCTCATTACAACATTAATGGTCTTGCTCATCATGTTCCATGGATGCAGGACCTGATTTTTTAAGAATGTGAACTTCTGTGGGATGCAAGAGACCAGTGGTACCGTACCTTTAAGGTACCCCTTAAAATAGGTAATAGATGTACTTATTGTTCATTTCCTCTGGCACTTCTGCAGCTTGCACCAGCATCCTCCCTAACACAGCCTTATTATTCCCCAACCTTTATTCCTGCATCCCTTTTCGCAGCCAATGCAAACACTGCTTTTCAAAACAAACACCACTGGACCGAATCTGACCGTTCATGTGTGAGACCTGGGTACAAGAGGTGTACAAGATCTGCTTCTTCCTAACAATGGTGTAATCCAATTCTGTGTAAACCTCCTCAGATCAACAAAATAAGGCAGTGTGAAAATGCCCGACATTTATTTTTACAAAACTTCAAAGATACAAACATCAACAAGGCACACTGGGAGAACAGATAGAGTTAAACCCCTTTTAATTGCATAACTATTGGTTTTCGTGCATATTCTACTAACTCTTGCAACGCAGTACTAGAATTCATGAGATGATACGATACAACTAGCATTAGTATCTTAATAACTTGCAGAAAATTAGTTTAGGACCAGCACATTCACAGACAATTATTCTTGTGATGGTGCAATGAAAAAACTTAACACGCACTTAGGAGTCTCTGCATTTCATAGTAATGTAGCAAAATTCATAGCGTGCCAACTTTCATGTTAAAGTTGTGTAAGATTTAGGACCTTGCTTGGCATAATACTAACGCAGCTACAATGTTAAAACTAAGCCTCACTGGTAATTGTTAATGAGTGCAGATAACTATTTCACAGGGTCATGGCAGGAGGTGAGGGCTCCTGCTGTGTGTTGGCAGTTCACCGCCCCCACTGTTTTGTGACCTAAAGTGATGTAAAACCAAAACAAAGCCTCCACATAAAATACGTGCTTCTGTTGAGTCCTAGCCAGAATCAGCTACAGGCCCTACTTGTATTTTTTTATGTAACCAGTAACTTTTTTTTTCTTAGCCTGACACTGACTCCAACCCAAACCATTCTATGAGTCTATGTCCCAGTTAGAGCCAGGATGAAGCAAATTTTCCTTTTACTGATTTATTTTTTTCTTCAGTGAGCTCCCTTTTAACTAGCTGCAAGTTTTCCAGCTAGTGGACTGGTAACACTGGAACGTTTATGTTACTGCTGAGATGCCAAGATCGCTTTGCTCTACTTGTTGAAACTGCAGCCTCAGATGCTAAGGGAGCAGAAGAGTCATATCTGCAGCCCTCCCGAAGGGAGGAGTGGACTAGACAGAGAGCAACACTGACCAAAGTATTCCATTCCATATATCTACATAAGCTCGGTGTAAGGTCAAGGATCATGGAACTCAACTTCCTTCCTGCTTCTTCTTCCATTCTCTTCTGTCCACGGCCGGCATTTGGGGAGGACTCCATCTGTCCTTTCCCATTGATCCCCAGGCTTGTGCAGTCCTAACCCTCATCACTCTCCCCTCAGCTCCTGTCTGCTCTGCAGAGCAGCTCCGGGACATTTTGGAGCTGCTCACAGCTAAGGATATGACGGGGGAGTTGCTGGGGTGGGGGGAGGCAATAGGGTTTTGCATATTCCTGAACACATTTGTATATAATTGTACATATTTTCTTTCATCATCAGTATTTAATTAAAGCTGTCTAGTTTAGTTTTCAATCCAGGAAGTCTCTCTCTACTCTCCTTCCCTACCTGGGTGGGAGGGGATCAAGAGTATTATTGTTGCTGGTTCAATTGCGGATCCTGAGTCAAACGTAACACTCTACACAGCTTGAGTTGCCCTGCAGTTTACCACATTACACTGAAGCTCATCAGTCCTTTTTAGCAACTGTATCTACTCACCAGAACACCCGGAACCTTTCAAAGTCAAAATTCCTATAACTAAAGTGTTCCTGACAGTTTCAATATAAAGTAATTTTTTCTAGATGAATTCTCAAGAACATAAGCCAACAATATTTCTTTATCTGCTCCTGTCTCATGATTATCTCAAACTGGTTCAGCAAAGGTATTTATTTACTTCTTCACCTTCGTGAAGAGTTTCAATCTCTAGTTTGTTCCCAAGCAACAGTGCCATGAAAATGCAATATATTTATGATTTTAAATTGTAACTTGCTTGCCACAAATATTTTCAATCTTTGCCTAACATTCCAATTTGGTGTTTTTACTATAAATAAATTTATTAGAGTGAATGAGAATATTCATGGTGGCATACAAGGTGGAAGCGAATCCACATGCACATAGCTGAAAGGGCATTTTTAGAGATTGAACCAAAGCCCATGAAGTGCATTGGCAAATCTATTGATTTCAATGGGCTGTAGGTCAAACTCTTACGTGTCATATGATCGGTGACTTCTGAAGACCATGGGTGCTGTCAAGACTCAGAGTTTCATCAAAACCCTGGTAATATTTTAAGGCTCTCTTCATTAAAATGACATGGCAGATATGTCAGCATCTCGGCTCCCATTACTTTCTTAAAAGAACTGGGAAAAATGGGAACCCTTCAAGGTGCCACAGGCAAGAAAGCAGACATGAAGAACTCAACATGATTAAATATTTTTGTTTGGTTGTCTTTGTTTTCCTAGTGGTCTCAGGAAGAAGGCTGACTGTTGGAAAGCCACTGAGCTGATAGCAACGTTAATACCAAATGCTTTTCTTTAAGTCACACAGATCTTATTACACTCTATTTAAAAACTAGCGTGTGTCAACATAGAACTTTTTAATAATGGAAGCTAGTATCTTCCCCCCTGAAAGCTGTCAACAATTCACTTTTGTCCTCTAAGCTTCAGTAACAGATTCTCCTTGCAGAGGGTGTGTTCTCTGTGTCATAAGACAATCTCAGACAAGTTGAATTTTGCAGGAGTTTGACAGCCTCAGAACAATATTGTGTGGGAAAAACATCAAGCTCCCTCTTCTGCACTGTTATCATTAACGTTAACCTAGCATACTTGGAATTTCAGTTGTGCATGTTGAATGACTGGCCACGATCTTTCTGTCAGATGCAGTAACATGCTAGCTGCTTTTTTTTCTTTTTTGAAACTCTAGAATGATAACTATCACCAGTTACCAGGATATGGCATGCTATTATGGCATAGCAGAAGAGAGCCTTCATTTTCATTGGACAAAATAAACAAAATAAACTTGATTTTCTATGGGTAAAGCTTAGGTCTTCCAAAGTATACATGCCACAGACAGTTAAATGAGGGAAGAAAAAAGTAGTTTTAGAAGGACAAGTGATTAGATCTCTGTGAGATGACCCTAGGGAAGGTCACTGGTAAATTGCCTAGTCATTGTACAAGACAACAGGATTGAAAATTGTTCTTTTCCTCCTTTCATACTGTCTTGGTTTGAGCCAGGATGAATCTAATTTTCCTTTTACTGATTTTTTTTATTTTTTTCCTTCAGTAAGCTCTCTTTTAACTAGCAACAAGTGTTCCAGCCAGTGGACTGATAACACTGGAATGTTTACGTTTCTGCTGAGACTCCAAAGTCGCTTCTTAGCTCTGCTGCTACAGAGGCTACCGGGGCAGGAGAGTTGTCTATGACCCCCCGTATGGGAGCTGGACTAGACAGACAGCAGAACTGACCAAAGGTATTCCATTCCATATATCTACATAAGCTCAGAGGAAGGTCAGAGATCACAGAAGACAACTTCCTTCCTGCTTCTTCTTCCCTTCTCGTCCATCCATGGCCGGCGTCTGGGGAGGACTCCATCCATCCATCACCATCGACCCCAGGCTCTGACCTCATAACCCTCATACCCCAGCCCCTGTCTGCTCTGCCTTACCTGCTGCCTGCGGGATGAGACATTCTGGGACTGCTCACAGCTCAGGAGATGCCAGGGGAGTTGCTGGGGGTGGGGGGAGGCAAGAGGCTTTTGCACATTCCTGAACATACTTGTATATAATTGTACATATAATTAAAGCTGTCTAGATTAGTTTTCAATCCAGCTAAGTCTCTCTCCTAATTCTCTCTCTCCTGCCCTACCTGGGTGGGAGGGGATTGAGAGCATTCTTTGTCTCTGGTTTATTTGCCAATCCTGAGTCAAACTGTGACACATACAACTCTCTCCCCACGCTCATTTACATTTTCTCCACCGGCTCCCTATACCTGTCTTCTTGGACACAGCATCATTCCACTGCACTACACCACTGAATTGAAACAGGAACGCTCTTCGCAACTCATAACAGCAAATGCCTCAAGTGAAAATAGACTTTATCATGCTCAGTACTTTTAAACAACTTGCAAAGAGTGCAAAATCCAACTCAAGAAAACAGAGAATGTGAAAAAGAACACAAGGTTTGCAGATAGGGACCGAGGCTTGACAGACGAAGAGACTTGGCCAAAGTCATGCAGACAGACTAGAAAATATGCTAGTTGAATGTATTTCTCTGAAGCTACAAGAAAGAACAAGTTCATAGGACAGGTATTTTCCATAACCTCACTCAGTACTGGAGGACATTAGCAGCCCTGTGCACACTGGGTAAAACTTAATGTCAAAAATAGATGTTGATGGACCTAATCTGTTCTCCAGAGCTACACAGATGAGTTGCAGGAAAACGAAATCAAGACAGAAGCAGTATACGATCTATGAGATGAACCTTGCTATGCTGCTCCACCTATAATCTTCAACTGCCAAGAGGACCTCCCAGCTTCTGTGACAAGTGAATAATTCATTTTATTCCTGAGAACATGGTAACCTGGGGACTATAGTTAGCACCAGATCTGGAGCTGGCCTTTACTCCATGAACAAACTGTTCATGTGACAGTCCCTTGGAGACTGAACTGGGACCAAATTCTTTTTACACGTTACTGAACAGCCAATAAGGAAAGTCTAACAACCATTTCACAGAGACAGAAGGTTATTTGGTCAGAAGAACTATCACTGAGAGATTAACTTCTCTAAACCATCTGGGCCTTCTCTGCCATCTGAATGATGAAAGTTACTTCAGATGATAAGAGTATGTACAATGTCTGCACACTGTGGCACCATGGTAAAGAGAAATTGTTCAATTTATAGTAGTCTGACACATTAAAGAAAAACAAAAACACAAGTCTTGTTAAAAATTCCCAGATTCAAACCTATTCAGAAAACCTTACCAGATTTTAATCTCACTGGTTTGAACATTTACGTTCACCTTCATGACACAATCTTAGTTGCACAGTGCACAAGAGACTGAGCCAATTCAGCATGTATATTAACCAGATTAAGGAGTGTGATACATCTCCAAAAAATATACTAAACTACTTAAAAAGAAATTAGGCAACACATTAGAAGGTTGTGATCAGTATAGAGACTGAACAGTTAAGAAGCTTCTTTTCCATTGCTACAACTCCCCCACATGCCACAATTAAAATCTCATCTGCAGTAAAATGGTATCAATACTGGGATTTGAATTAGTTACCTAAAAATGGCTTTTATTTATCCTTGGATCCATGTGAAGTAAATTTTCAACTTTCTCTATTCACTGTAATGAAGAGTTGACTGCCTCTAAATTATTTTAGCTGTTACAGCAAAAAAAAAATCATCTTCCTCTTCTAAGTGACAGTGTTCCCAACCAAGTACAGTGATTGCTAACATAAGACTTTGGGATTCCACTCCTGATGATGGACCAAGTTCACTTCATCCTACTATCCTTTAATAAACCAAGGAATGGTATGATGATGATTGACAACACTGGCTTTCTTTGTTACGTACTTTGACATTTGCAAATGTTACCAATTTTTAAAAAGCACGAGTTACTAAGTCTGGTCTGAGCAGAGAGACATTTGGTCTACTGCAGATTCTTTCACTGAACATGCAGGCAAATTTTCATGTACAGGCAACAATCATGATCTCAGTAATCATTCACATTACTGCCTATACTGTATAAGTCACTACCTATTATGGATAATCCTGACTCAATTATTCAGTGTATATTGGAAACTAAAATAGTGAAAAGAGACTACAACACACAAACGAACAAATACTCACCTAGAGTAGTAGAAGAATGTACTCTTCTACCTCTGTAAGTTACATCGCTTCATTAAATTTACAGGCCCACTCTCTCCAAAAGGAAGCTTCTAGTGAGTAAAACTGTGAACTATTCAGAGAATGTAATAGCCATTGCATCACCTATCTAGCTTATTGTCATGGATCAATTTGAAATAAGAGTAAGAAGGAAATTATATAAACCTAATGTACTCTGTTTTGACAGTTTATAACCAGCGCATAAAAGGCAACAGTTGAGAGTACCTCAGTCTCATCCCTCTTTCCAACTAGTTTTGTTTCACAAATGCCCCTGACATTTGTTAAATGGTAAAAAAATCTCTTCTATTTCTGCATCTCAAACTCTTCCAATGAGATATACTTCAGGAGACACCAAAGAAGGGAAAAAACCCAACAAAATCCAATAAAAAATAAAGTCCTCCTGAATGCGTTTCACAGAAGCAAGCCGAGAGCAATGGACAGAAAGACAAGGAAGGAAAAGCACACTTAGTTCTTCTGAACACACAAAGTAGTAGAGATGAAGACGGGAGAAGAAAAGGGAAAAGATGGATAAAGAGGAATGGGAAGAGAATCTCTGTGGTATCAGGAAAGAGGAATACTGGGAAGTCGAAACCGTAAGAGCAAGTACGTCAAACAAACCTATACTCCATAAAGCCTGATCCCTCCTCTCAGACTCACCAGCAGCCCTTGCACAATCACCCTATTCTTGGTCTGGGATCCAGAAGAATCCTTTACCTTGCTTGCAATGCACTGTCCTCAGTGCTGGTATATCAAAGGGTGGCTGCTGAGAATCCAGAGAGAGCCATGCTATTACCAGTGAGTAATTCTCCTTCCTGGAAGCATTTAGAGGATGACCTTTTGCTCAGGAGTACTCCCGTCGCATAGAGCTCCCAACTGAACCAAGCCAGTTAGTATCACGGAGCCCATTTTTGAGGAGACAGGTAACTAAAGAGTCAAGAGACCAAATAATATGGCCAGGGTCACAAAACCATTGAAGAATGGAGTGTGGGCACCTCGCTCAGTGTCAACTCTAATACACCACAACCCTTCTCCACATCCACTTGAGTCTGAAGTACGTAAGATTAATTGAATTTCAATTTTCTTTCCTAAGTGTTGAACACAACAATGAAGCTTACATGCTAGCATTGCATTTAAATTTATGTGTTTACTATCACACAGTCTTTCCTGGATCACAGTTAGAATTAATCCTCCCTTCCCTCCAAAGGTAGCACCAACATAGACACTGTTATGCTCAGTAGTCTATTCACCCACCCTCAGGTGATGCACTCCTTATCAGGAAGGAGGCATTCTGTCACTAGTCACTAAAACTTATTCACGAACACATCTTAGTGCCAGAATGCCCCCAGGCAGTAGCATAAGGAATTCCAGATGCGATGTGAACAAATAAAAAAATTTTAAAAAGAAATAGAAAAAATTTTGGCAAAAAAAAGGAGCCTACCAGAGATTACTGAGAGAGGAAATGTTTGCACCTACAGTTAGGGATACAATAAAGGGCACTCAGTAACCATATTTTAAAGATTTACAGATAAAATCTTCACTACTGATTTCTGTATATTATAAAACTGATCCTGCAGGTCAGCATTTTTTTTGTGTATGTGCAAATTACTGTGCTATCATGGCAGCTTACAAAATCCTTAAATTTCCTCTGGTTTACATGGAGCTGATTTCCTCCAGGGAATGGATCTACTGGTTTTAGCTGTGTGAATTTATTCTCTTCACCTGGATGCTGCTGATGCTTCCTCTCCTGCTACTGTTCCGACTCTCGTCAGCTGTGTTAGAACTATAGCAGATGGCATCAAAGCCCAAAATTCCTCCAATGCAGTCACCAATGAGACACACCTGAGGAAATAAAGAGATTTTTTGGGGAGATGTAGAATCACAGAATAGTCATGGTTGGAAAGGGCCTCTGAGATCACCAGATCCAACCATCAAGTGTTTTAAAAGAAACAAAAAGCATCACAGCACTGCAGAAGAACTGCTGTCTTACTTTACATCCTTGTTCCTGTTTTTTTACACCTTGACTGCAGCTGAAAATGTGTAGCCACTTTTCTCCCACTTCCTTTTATGTCAAGACATATGCCTTGTGCCAAGAACATCTGTCCCAGGGACTATTTTGACTAGCTGAGAGTTCTGCCAAATGGGCAGAATTCTTCCAGCCGCTTGCAGCCGGATTCCAGCAGAAAAAGTCCAGATCACCAGACAACCAGCCTCACAAAGCAGGGCAGCTGGGCTGTTTTTATGCTTCAAGCAATAATAGTTTACTATGGATGTTAAAACTGCCTTCAAACGAAATTTTAGCCTAAAAATACTGATATGCCACAGCATACTCTTATAACTGCTATGGAAAAGAACTTCTTTGTGTAATAAGACACATGCTGCAAAGATTACATTGTACTCTGTATTAGATATCCTTTTTTTTTCTTGTTATGAAGTCTGAAGGTCATGGTACTTTCTGTACTGTAAGAAAGCACATGTTTCTGGCAACGTAGAGGGCCCCATCACAAAATAATTTCAGTAACCCACTCAGGATAGCAGTACCGTATTTATTCTATGTGAAACATGAAAGTGCTGGGTTTTGTAGTCTAAAGATGGAGAAGAAGGAAAAAAACATGGCACATCAGCTGTAAGTCTGCAGGTGGCTTCTCTGGGGAGTGGGTGAAAAATTACATGACTTCCCCAAATCTACACAGGAAATATGCAACACTGCTGGCAACTGAGTATCTGTCTTCTAAGTTTCTTTACTGTCAGTTGTTTTATTACTACTGTGATGGAGGCAAAAAAGAAATAGTAATAGTTAAATGTTGGATTCCTTACACTATTAGTCAGAGTTGACCCAACTTCTCTATCAGCTATAGCAGGTGTGTGAGGAACCCAGTAACACTGATTATCATTTGCCTTGGGCTGGCAAGCTTGTTCATTGCTTAGATTACCATACAATGCACAGCTAAGGCTCTCAAACTACCAGAGTTTGCAGCAATACTTAAGGATCAAAATGCTTGTAAGAAGGTATAGTAGGTTTACCAACTGAGTTAGTCCAGGTTAGTTATTGTGCAGGATTCCCAAAGTGTCTCTCTCATGCTGAGCACTGAAAAGACGTTTTGCATGGGTCATTCATTAATTCATTCACCATATTTGCAGTATAGACCCACACTCACAACTCAAAACCCTCAACACAATGGCTTAAAAAGAAACAACCTTGCTCCAAAGGAATTTGACATAAGAGAAAATAGTCCTACCTGTCCATTAAAACCAGCCCCATCTGTAGACTTCAGAAATTCATTGTAGACTTGATTGGCTCTACTGATCACCATGGCAACTGCATCCTGGTATTGAGGCGATGAAACAGCCAGCAAAGGCAAGGCAGCCAGTGGGATGTGGTCTTCACTGCTGCTGAGACAGCTCTCATCATAGCTGTAGGGATTTAGGCTAGAGAAGGACGTGCTATCATCAGGAAAAATGCAAGAGGCAGCACACAGCACTAGAGAATGAACAGTTATTAACAGAAATGGGTTGGGCTATTGCAGTTCACAATGAGAGAATATAGAAAACATCATTTTCTCTCAGAATTCAACTGGTTAAAAATCAAGAAGTCACTGCTTTATGTGAATGAGATCATGTTAGAAAGCATTTCTGTAGCTAAGCATCCTTGGTGCAATTTTTCCATATACAAGTAGACATAGTTTAGAACATCAAAGAGATAATTCTGTTTTCAGTTTGTGTTTCTTTTTCCATAGAGCAACTTACTACATCGAAGAAGAGGATGCAATCATTACAATGAAATATTGTTTCCTAGATCACAAGTGTGACAAATGCATTGTTCAAAAGCATATGAAAACATTTTTGCACAGTATCCCACCCTTTCAAAAAGATGGAACAAAGTTACACACGTTCTGAATTCATACATAAATGTTTGCACAGTAACATTTTGCAAAAAGAAGGTGACTCGACTGAACATGCAAGTTTAAATTTTATAGAATGTCAACTTTATTTTAGCTTGGATGTGCACCCTGCAAGTTTCTCAGTAAATCTGCCAGTTGTGTCTTGGCTGATTTTTATTGATGAGTGGGGAAAACAATTCACAGCGAGTCAGAGATGCAAGGCACATTAGTGTGTGCCAGATTCTCTTGGATCAAGTTGACAGTCCAAAAGACTAAAGGGAAGTCAGGAGTATTCTGGATAATTCAGCTCATTCAAAGTTTATCCAAAGCTGCAGGCAGGCAACTTGAACACAATTTTCTATTTGGTTTCTTTAGAAACTTGGTGGTCTATCATGGTATTAAAAAGCAAGCTGCCTGAAATGGAATTAGTCTATGTCTTTGCTAAAACCTGTACCCTTGAGAGTATTCCAGGTAATAGAACAAGTACTGAAGACTTGCAATGCTCCAGTATGGAAGCTGGCTTGTGCTCATGTCCTGAGTTTCACTGGACATTTCCACACTTGCCTCTTGCTGAAGCACTCCAATGACTGGGGGTATTTTTCGTCCAAAGTAGTGTAACAGTTTCTATATCCTGGAGCTCAGCTGTTCTGCCAAGCTCTGTCAGTTTACTAATTAAAACAGCTTCCTTTTGCCAGCTGATTAGATCACCCAAATGCATAGCAGACATACAGTTATGAATACTAACTCTCAAAAGTGAAAAACAAACCTTAGGACCCTACATAAAAAGGCCTCATTTACTATAACAAATGGCAGATAACACCTCAGAAAGGGAAAGGGAGAAACACAGGAGCAAAAAGCTACAAAATGAATGGTTGAAATGGAAAAAAATACCTGCCCATGTTTTCATAATAAAAGTAAAATGCAAACAATATTCACAAGAAAACTATACAAAACAGAGTCAATGGAAAATAAATAGCTGTTGGGTGTTTGGCTATTCGCACTCCATGCTGACAGTCCTAATAACTTGTTGTTTCTCAGTGCTGGAATATACAGGAATATACTATCCACAATATACTGGAATACACTATCCACTTTCAGGATAAACGAAAAACAAGAAATAGAAAATACTCAAATAATGACTGGACTTCTCCATACATTTCCTCATTAAATTATAGAAGTATTTTAAAAAATTGGTTAGGAAAATGCAACACCAAGAGCTTACATTGTAGGACCCACCACTGTGCAGGGAGCACACAAGGGGCTGAGGACTTCAAAACTTATCCAACAAAACACTTTAATCTCACTTGATTATTCATACGCTTACTTCCCTCCTTAAGTGGTTGCTTCCTAAATGTAACTTTTGTTTTGGTCTTTTTTAACTTCTCTCTCCCTACCTGCCCATCCCAATTTACAATTAGTATTCTCCAGTTTGGCTATTACTGTAATTTAGGAGCTAGTCTAGTCTGAGGTGTGAATCAACGTATGTGCATCAAATCACATGCTTTAAAAAGCATAACAGTTGCTGTAGAATCACAGACTGGTTTGGGCTGGAAGGGACCTTAAAGATCATCTAGTTCCAACCCACCTGCCATGGGCAGGGACACCTTTCACTAGACCAGGTTGCACAAAGCAGCTGATCCACTGTGGGATATTTTTCTCCCTGAAAAGGGAAGAGATGGCTCCCAAGTCATCTAACTGGAACAGGAATTTGCTTTTAATGCTAATCTGTCCTTAGCAGCAAAGACAGAGATAAGTGTCACAGGAGGTCGGTCATAGATTTACATAGGTTGCATAAACAGTGTTTTTCTGTTTTATACAAGACATACAGGAAACTGAAAGTGATGGGAGTAGATGGGAGCAGACCAGATTAAACAATCCAAAACATTTACTACTTGGAGTAATTTTGTCCTGAAAGATCCCTTTCCTTTGAGCCCCTGTTTGCAAGGCAGGGAGGAGAAATGCATAGGTGCTTTCAGATTAAAACTCCTAGTGTAAGCCCTCTGAGCCCAGGCACTCAGCACACAGAGACAGTGTAATTCAAAGCCTATGCCAAGGTAAACACAGTGCTATACTACCTTGGCATGCACCGTGCCTGCACATTCAGAAAATGGAGGATACATTCAAACCAAACAAGAAATCTTGTGCAGCTGCTTAGTCAGTTATCTGGCTCACCCTCGATGAAACATTATGGTAATTAAAAACACTCTTCCTCCCCACATTTTGCTAAATGGAACGTTTACCACAAGTTTATGTTCCACAACTGCATTCTGGGGTTCTGGCTGTGAAAGCTGCTGGCACAAAGCTGCAGAAATGTGAGAGCAGGGAAACATCTCTCCTTTTGTCAGCCCCAAATGGGCACATCACCAGCAGCTCTATGCAAAAACATACCAAGGCACTACCAATCTTATGTCAGAACTGGGAATGATTCTATAGGCCATTCAAACATCCAGCTTGGCTATTTTCAGTCTGGCTTGAATACTATGTGCTGCAACAAGAAGGAATAAAAAAAACAGAGAAAGGAAGTGGGGCCTCTGTTCATTTGGGCTGCCAGCACACACACTTCCTTCTGCTCTACCAGCTCTTCTTCCAGATAGTTGAGCCCTGCAGGCATTGCATTATGGGACACCTGAGACACTACTGAGCCTTGTGTTAATCAATGGCCCAAATGGGCAAGGATGATCTCCCAAACACTCCTTGATGCTTCAGCTTCTCTTCTACTATCAGTTCTCTCGCTTTACAGAGCAGTGACTTGGACATCCACATGCCTCTCCTTTCCTGGTTGTTTCTGTGTATTCCCCCTTGATGTGACTACGGAAACTATCAGAAGGGTTTTCTATAACATCCTGTCCATACAATAGCCATAAAGATGGCTGGCTGTGTAACCATAAAATAGACAAATGTCAGTTGACATATCCAAAGGCACGTCTAGCCATATTTCAGTCGTAACATAAAAGTTGGCTACTGATTTTTTGGGGGTCAGTTTTGGCAAGGGGGGGGGCAGGTGGCAGAAGGATGAAGCATTACTAATTATCAGTTTTCTTCTTCTGTCCAGATTCCTTCTGGATTTTTTTTTTTTTTGGATGCACGTGGATGATAGGCTGCAGTCCACCATGGTTCCTTTTTGTTTTGGTGTCTTTTTATGCTGTTTTGGCTCTTTTCTTAAAAAAATTCTGAGTCTTGCATGAAGAAAAAGATGAAGAAGGATTCACAACATTTCATTATGAAAAAGACAGGTCACAGAAAGCCATTCAAAACCATACTGCAAAGCCAAACATTAGAAAATGCAAATCAACTTACTTGGAAACAAGAGAGAAAGCTGCTGAACAGATTGCTGGGCAGGGAACAAGTCTGATTAAGATATGGCCCAAAGCAGCAGGAAAATGGGCTTGGGTCACTTTCTCAAACACAGAAATGAAGGTATTGATGTCTGCCAGCTTGCTGCTGTGGTCCCCACCTCCAGTGTCTAAGATGTTCCCCCCATGTAGGATCAAAATTAGTACATGAGTTTTGCAGTTCTGATGTTGAACTCCTTCCTGTGAGAAAAACAGGGAATAAGAAGGGAGGAAACATTTTTAGGGACAGTGTTGGTATACTTGTTGTCAATGCTCACATGCAGTTAGAAGTGATGTTTTTCTCCCACATCCATTGTCATCTTTTTGTGAAATTTGCTTTCCCTGGGGTGTGTGTGCATGCCCTCAGCTCCATTTAATTCAGGTATGTCTGAAGCAGGTAGAGAACACTATGCTCTGCCAGAAAACCCTTGCAGCACAAATGTGGGTTTCAGACCAAACAGCATTATAAACAGCTTTGTGTACATCAAAAGGTATTTTAAATACATTGAGACTCGAGAAGAATTCCAACATCCACAGACAGCATAAGCAGAAGTCTGTCTAGGTATCATGAATGAGGTTGCTGCATTTACTGGAAAGGTTCTAACTCAAATCATCACAGGCTCTAAAAAGACAAATTTATCTGCCAATGAAAACAGCCAGCAAAAGCAGCTGACAGTTATCTCAGCCTTTTAAGACTGGCAGATTCTTATTAAAATGAAAAATGGGGCTACTTACCCAGACATTTACTGAAAGAGTAAAAAAATATCATTGCTGATATCCATAACCTAACAAATACTTTTATGAATATGTGAACATGTGCATACACTGACAATAATCAGTGTGCTCTATAGAATAAACAGTATGTTATCTACTTGAGACTGGAAAAACATTCTCAATGTCTCACAACTCTGCCTTTTTTTCTTCTTTACCCCTTGAGTTATGTGCACTCAAAGAACACAGAAATACATTAAAAGATTAGAAGATTTTTTGGTTTTAAATCTTGACTGCCATTTTTTTCTTTGCTTTGGATCACAGGATTCCTGAAAACTTTTAGTTCCTGACCAAATATGAACACACAATAAAAAAACAGAATTGGTCTTGCTAGATTGGGTGATTTACTGAGAATTAGGCAATGTTCTGGACACTTTACTCAAATTCTGGAAAAAAAGCTACAGGCTTCAACAGTAAATGTAAAATGAGAAGAATAGCTCAGAGTTTAACAAGAACAGCATTAATCAGAAAAGCTGACAAGGAAACAAACACACACACTTTTCAGGCTGTAGTTTAGTGAGGGGGTAAGGGCAGAAATGTTGTTGACATGGATAAGACAAAGAAATTGCTAACTTTAGCACCTGTATAACAGTGACAGAGAAATGGTTGAAAAGGAGAGAAATATAAGTTGTTCCACAAGTCCACCACCTCATTTCAGGCCATGATTTTTAGTATCCAGCAGAAGTATTCCCTGTGAAGGCATTTTGCTGACCTGCTTGTATCTGCTTAAGTACTGGATCACATGACAATTTTTAGGGTTCTGCTTTTCCTTGCTCCAATTTACAACTTCCGTCTCCACATTGTTCTATTCCAGTTATTCAGAAGTGAAACTTAATTCCCTTTAAAAGCTAAGAGTAGCTCCTTTCACAGTCAATGCCAGCTCATTAATAAGTGGCACTGCTGATGGGTTAGTCATACTGAAAGCTGCAAAACAGAGCAAAAAATCCAAGTCGGTCAACATTGCTAAAGTCACTGCTACAAAAAGTCTCTCAGCTGAATTTAACTGGTATCCTTCACAGGAGGACTCAAAGTGAATGAAACTAACTTGCCTCTCAGCAGTAGTTCAGCCATGACTGAGACAAGGGGTTCAAGGGCTAATGAAAAGTAGACATGAAGTCAATCAAAGACCAAAGACTGTAATAATTTTCAGGGGGCAGACGTTTCCATTGCCTGTCCCATATGTGGACAGAGGACCTCAATCAGTCAACTGGAAGGAACACAACTTGTTTAGATTCTTTGCTGCTTCTAATCTGTTACTATCCATCTCATTACTGCTGCTGAATCTGCTTCACAAAACCTGCATTTCTGCTGAAATATTAAGTATTAACATAACAATTTGTATTCAGAGAACTGGGTAATATTTCCACCTAATTTAATTATGCAAGGTCTAAAAAAATCTTGTGATGATTTTCAGTGATTGCACATGCACCTACTGAACAAGAATAAGGCACACTAAGCCACCAAATGGGTTTATAATTCTGTAATACCATATGAGAGTATTTCCATATGTCTGCTCCTTGGAAATCAGCATGGCTTGTTTTGGGAAACAATCTCACCTCATTGTCCTCATGTATTTCAATGCTGCCCTGTGCCGGAAACCTTTGCTTTCTCAAAGAGCCTCTATATAATTCACCTGAAAGGAAAGGAGACACAACTGATTGTATTTGGCTGCCTCATCTTTTACAGACATCTATGGAGGTAAGGCACATCTCTAGTTTCAAGACAGATCTTTTCACAGGAAATCCTGTGGACAAACAGAACCACAGAAAAGGTTTCTTGCAGCCCTTAAATAGACTTAAATAGAGAAATTAAATATTGTAACATCTCGCTGAAGGGGAATTGCTACAGCTGAAGTCACGGGGGTCAGTTCTTTGGGGAAGGCAAATGTGCTTTTTCCCTTCTACAGACAGTGATGAAATTCCAGACAAGATGTGAATCCTCCTATATCTGTAACACCTCCTCCTCCCTTTCACAGGGGGAGGAGGAGGCTTTGAAATCCTTCTGAATGTCAACACCAGAAATTTGTTATTTAAAACTTCAGTTGACTGCAGTGTTGCAGCCTCAAATGCTACTTATCTTACAAGGGTTAGCTGTTCTGAGGAAAACTGGGAAGCCTTCCACCCTGCATGACAGATAAAAGTTTTAGGAATTAATGAGAGAGGAATGTACTAAATACTAATAACAAATTAGTTCACTGGCAGCTTTCTGAATTTAAATACTTTTTCCTCTGTTCCTTTCAGCATGTCAGAAGAAAATAAATGCATCACATTATGCTATAGATGACTCAGTTTACTTTTTTTGGCATTCTGAGTTCACACTCTCTTTGTGGTTGCACTCCATTAGACGTATGTTTATAGGCAGTTTGCCAGACCCTACAAGAAAGGACTGTAATTTTCAACTCACCAAGAGCACTTACTAAGCAGGGTCTGGCCAGGTTATTGTAGAAGCACTGGAATTAGACCAAAACACATCCTGAACACTCTCTACTCTTCTGCATTAGGATTAAGAGCTCATTCTACAGCAGATTATACCTCTATCTACATTATCGACACTAGACACTTATTTAACCTCTGTGGGTACGTTTCTCCATATTTAAAAATAAGGTCATTTTACTGTTGCCTTTAAGGATTTAAAGCATTAGTCATTTAATACTTGTATAAAACAAAACAATATAACAAAAAACCCAAACAAACCAGAAACCAAATCCAACAGTGACAACACACACCCATAAACCCTGAACATCCACCAAATGCCGTTGCTTTTTGGAAGTCTTTGCAACTTAAAGCTGCTTCTAATTAAAAGTGTTGTTTTCAAAAGCTTGTCCAGAAGACTCACTTGTTTCCTGAAGGTCATAATATGAAAAAATGTCAGCTTTGTTACACCCAACCTCACAACAGAACCAGTAGCACAGAAACATTAGTTTTGTGTTACGAAAAAGGATTACTCAGGGCCACGAGGAGCCACCTTAGAGTGAACCACAATATTTTTCTTCAAACAGGAAACCCAGGACTCCTCAACACACGCTCACAAACCTCTTCCATTATCTATACAGTGTAATGCACTAGACAAAATACTTCCTGGGATTACTTCTGTGCTGTGGCTCTTAGCAATATGCGGTAGCAAAATAAAGTGAAGGAGGTGAGTAGAAACAGAAACAGACACTCACCTATTGCTGAACTAGAAGGAAAACAGCTTGCAGTCCTAAATTAAATGCAACCATGTTACAGAAACAACACTACTCTTGTCTAGCGGTCAACGTCCAGGAACAGTGGCTCACATCTGAGCCAAGTTATTTAGTGACTAGGGAAGAGATTTACCAAGTATTTCTGGAGACAGGAACATACATTGCTACTGCAGATACCAATGAGCCAGTGTCTTCAGCAGGGATTGTTTTGAACTTGATTTCCCACTGGAATTGGTATACATAATATACGCTGTACATGCTCATCAGTAACTTACAGAGACCTCAAGCAAGCTTTGTGTCTATAGCCTTGCCTGAAATAACTCATGGTCCGAACAGTCTCCTCATGTGCAGTACATCAGATCTGAAGATCAGCCATCAACATGAGAGGAGAGCCAGGTGAAAGAAAAAGCTCAGACAGTGATTCAATACCCCAAACCAGCCATGAAAAGCATCAGTTCAACCCATGACAAAAAAAATAAGTAAATAAGTACCCTGAATCTAGGAGAAGATAATTCACATGATCATTCCCAAACTTCTGAGAACATGAGGTACAGTTCAAACCTGTACTAAGAATCAAGCCAGGTCCTCTTTTTTTTTCCCACACGATTTCAGACATCCCTAATATTTTGCCATGTTAATTAGGGAGGAAATGAGAATAAAAAACATGTTAACTTCCTTTAGGTACAAAACATAAGTCGGTGATAGTCCCCCCCAAAACCTGTTATTTCCATTACTGCACTGCCTTGAAAAATTATGCTGTTTCTTGCCATCTGCTCTGCTATTATTAGCTGCTTATAATGACAAATCTGTCATGAGAAATATGTTCACATGAAGGCTGTAACATATGTTTTCTATTAACAAATGATAAAGAATATTGTAATACACTGCAGATGCAGTTTCACAATCTGCACTGCTTAGAGGAAAATAATGGCATGCATCACTGAGCCCAATCCTGTTCTGGAAGCCACAGCGTGAGATAGTGCCTGTGTTAACTTCCATTCTGTTTCTTCACATACAGATCTTTTATATGACTGCTGTGAAGCACTGCAGTAGAAGCAACACACAGGGTTCAGCTGAGGATCTAGGCTCCAAGTGCTCCTCACCTCCAGCTCACAGACCAGGCCTGACAGGCTGGGCAAAGCATGATTTCCAAAGGGGAAGGGGTTGGCACAGAGTGACAACATGTGCTTATGAACATAGCTGCAGGAACAGCAAACAAACATTTCACTGTGATCTCAGTGAGGGCAACTGACAATTACTCCCAGAAAGAACTGTGAGGAAAGAAAATACCCTCATCAACACCACTCATTGCTGTAAGCCAATTTGCCCTCTTTAGCAAGCAACACAAAAGCACAGAAAGATCAACAGCCCAGTGACATGTGAATACACTCCTCAAAGTGAGGCACCAGCAGCCAAGGAACCCCAGCAATGCCAGGTATGGCATTACTTTCACTCCTACAGCACTCAGACTTGAACAGCAACACCTCTCAGACTTTAACAGCAACACCTCTTGCCCCTCCTTAAGCATAGAGGAAGGAAGAAGGAAGTCCAGAGCACAAAGCACGGATGGTTTCTGGCCTCCAAATCAGGCCACGCTGCACTGTCCCAGATGAGCTACCACGTGTACCAGCAGCTTCATCCTCCAATGCTCCCCCTCTGCCACTCTAGCCAATGCTATAAGGTGCTCTCCAATGCACCAAATAACGTTCCAGATAGTTTCTTGGTACATTTTCATAATCCACATTAAAAATAAATACAAAACTCAAAAAGAATCCTGGTCCATCCACACCCATTTGCCTTCTCAACATAACCTAACACCAGATCTGTGCTGACTAACATTTCCATTCTACTATTGTCTCCAGCTGTTGAACAGCCTCGGTACAAACAAAAATGAGAGGAACTTCAACTCACATTGTTTTTCCTGCAGAAGGTCAGATGAGCTAAATGCAGACTCTTCACCTGCAAAAGGAAAAAACCCACAATATGTGACAGGATTGCTTTACATGAACATCAAGCTCTTTATTTTTTCTACTGTATTGCAATAAATATTTTGCAATTGACCCCTATCCTGATTTCCAAAACTCTTATTGGCTTCAGCGGGAATAGCTCAGCATAATCTAATCTGCTCATCAAAATGCTTAATCTGGAAGCCAGATTTTACTCTACATTTCAACAAAGACATCATAAGCCATGAAACTGTAGCTGGGAATCTACTTCATTACCTCTAGCATTAACCACTGAATCTCTAACTAAGAATTAACATAACTTATCAAGCAACACAAAACAGATTCTTATTCCATTTTAATTAGCAATGTTTTTAAGAATGTCACTGTCCTTCGACTCCCTCCCACAGTCCACCTGTTCAAGAAAAGCTGCAAGCAGAAAACTATTTTCTCAGATCTAAACAAAAACAAGTAAAATACAGAGACACAAGGATATAGGAATAGAAGGACCTTTCATTTAATTTGTGCGAATAGATAAAGGCCTCCTACAGCACTCAGGCCATTTTTACTATGAAGGGTAAACACCTTTGTCACCATTCCACCACTACAGAAATGAAAGCCCAATGGTACCAAGGCACACCTACTGTCAGAGCTGGGATGGGAACACAGGTATCTCAGTCTCTTCTCTAGATTCCTTCTTCCAAGGCCTAGTCAAAATTCACTCATTTTCCTAGAGCCTACCCACCATCTGAGTATATTCAAAAAAGCAACAGAGACCGCACTCTATCACATGCTCTGACAAGTCTAAAGGCCCCCTAAGTCTCATTATGTTTCTCTTCACATAGTCATCCTTCAAGAGCTTCAAGGAATATGAACCTAGAATAAAGTGCACACCTGGCATATTTTAAATTATGCTTCTGAATATATTTACTCTCATACAATGGGAAAAAACCTTAATGGGAAAATGTCATGCCTGATTAACCACTTAAGAGCATTCTACTTCATCTGTGTAACTATGGTCCTTGAAAACTAGGCTACTAGATCAGTAAGATGTTAGTCCTACATTTAGAGGGTTCCTTAAAACAGCATAGCTTATGAAGAGTCTCACCAAATTAAAATAATTTATCAAAATAAATCACACTAGTGAAATTAAGGCAGCAGGAACTCAATGGTCTGAAGGAGCATTAACTACACTTGTCAGACAGGTCCAGATATTTTCACACAGAATCTGCAAAAAAAACCAACAAAACAACCAACCTTCTCAGGCCTGGAATCAAAAGATGACCTGCACTTACTCTAGTTGCACACTACCACCTATTGCACTGCTACAGAAAGTGTTTTTTTGGGCAGTGTTGATGTTGAAACAGTAATAGAATCCTTACTTTCCCACAAAGGCTTGGTAACATCAGTAGAAACAAACTTTCCCTTCACTAGAGAAAGCAGCTGCAGGTAAAAACAAGATGTACAAATTTATCTTTAGCATTATGCTCTGGTACATTGTCAGTAAGCATGTAAGTATATTTGCAGGTCTGTGCTACTGACATGTCAGAGGTCACTTGGTACAACTCTTGTCTCTTGTTTTGCTCTCCCCAGCTTCAAAGGATGGCACAGCAGAACAGCTGTGTGCCTCAGCACTACTGAGCACAGGGATCCTTCTCTGTCTTCTTCCTCAGGCATCCAGTCCTGCAACATTAACCACTGGAGTGCCAGTAGGCTTTATGGTATGCATTTCTTCATCTGTTCCAGTCATCTTAATTGACTTAACAACATAACCACACCACTGGATCAATGTTCATGCTTCACTTTAGAACATGGCTTCTTACCCAGCAAGAATAATGTGAAATTTAATTTCCGAATAGAAAAATCTATTTTGTTAATTTATTTTTTTTATGTCATTAACACTACAGAGAACACTGGTGTGAGCACAATTATGTCAAACTTGGGTAAGTAGGGCGAGACGAAAAAAGGTAATACACCTGCAGATGGTATGACCCTCTGGATGGGAATGGCAGCCAGGGAAACTCCAGGCCCATTGCAAGAACACATGCTGATTTCAACACATGGACTGGATCTTAATTTAGGTTGAAAAAAGGAAAAAGTAATCTGTGGAGGGACTGAAAGGAAAGCAATGCTCTCTGTAGCAGCTTGGCTCTCAGCTAAAAATACTTTAGCGGCTAGTTTTAGCTTCCTCCATTTTGCATGCATTTGCTGACCTGTATTCTGGAGCACGCAGCATCACAAAAATAAATTACAGCAGTTGAGGAACACTGGTAACGTGCCCTAGTATAAACTGCTACCATGGATGATTTGCAGAAATCCAATTGACTACTTCTCTTTAAAACCTGATGCTAGAAGTAAATCTGTCCTTTACATGAACCATCTGATGCATTTTGGAACACTGTTGACTATTCTAGTTTCCATCCTTCCCTTCCACTGTTCACTAAGGCAAATTTTCCATTTGTCATTCTTCACACTATTAGGCAGTGGCAGATGCTATTGCAATAAATGTAATAGCAGCATAAACACTACAGTCAGCTATGTACAAACACCCTTTAATTTTATGACTCTAGGAGGACATGACAAGGAGCAGGAGACCACATGCTGCCGGGGGAAGGAAGAGAGCAGTTTGTTTACACAGAACATTCGCTGTGGAAAGACTTAGGCAAGGCAGCCTTCAGAGGAGAGAGACGCACCAGTACAAGGTAAGGATCACTATACTGAAAGCAGAGTCATGAGGCTGTAGAGATTTCTCTGTTATATTGAGTGCTTTGACCGTTGCATAAATGTTGGAGAACCTTTGAGATGCATGGCAGATGTAGCAAAGGAGACTGAATCAGTGGGCCAACGAAACATGAGACCAGATGAAGAGCCCACAAAAACCATCTTTGTGTGCACCCAATCTTGCATAGAAACAACAGTTTCCTGTAGGAGTTTACTGGATCCAACTCAACATAGCTCATGCTTTCAGACACGATGGGTTAGTAATCACATCACAACTGACAAGTGTCTTAATAAAGTGTCTAAGTAATTCAATGCAAAAAATGAACCATTCCCATTTAAGTGGAAAATGGTAATTAACAGTCAAGTTGGCATACATGCAAAACTTTCTCTTTATTCTCTTGACCTAATAATAAAATCTAACTTTTTTAAAAAAGCATTAGAAACGCAAAATTCTACAGAACAATCAAGACCCACATATAATTAAGCTGAAAACAAATTAGTTTATTCCATTGCTACAAGTTTTATATACAGGAAAGAATGAAGTGAGGACAAAATATATATAATTTCCATTGTTATGCACGGAAATTATACAAATTATATAAGGAAAGAAAACAAGAGAGAAAAAAACAACTTCAATCCTGCCTGAAAAAAAGCTGACCTTAAAAATCAAATCAACAGCTGCCTTCCTGCCATACTTTGCAGTTAACTCAGGGCTGACTGCTAGCACCTTGCCCATTTTCCTTGCCAAAGGTGTATTTAACCATTGCACAAGGAGCTTCAGGCTCTGCTTTACTACTAACCAAGTGCTGTAAGTACAAACAATTGGAGAGGGTGGGGACACTGCAAATTCAACAGAATTTTACGGTCTTCCACTCATAAGCCACAGTCTTTGGAGAACAATTCTAAGTTTTAAGGCGAGAACCACAGAATTTGACAGTAGGAATTGCACAGCTCAGTCCTAAGTGGTGCAGAAAGGGCAGAAATTGCAGCTTTTCATACACAGACCTAACACAATTTGCCCAACAGTAGCACTTCCCAGCTTCAAACCAATCCCTTGTAATGAGCTGTAATGATGTGAAGAATCAAACTTAATCTAATCAACAATTCAAATGAGTCCCAGAAAGAGAAATATCACTGTCAGCACTATTTTCGAGATAGACAATCAATATGCTAAAAGATTAAAAGATCTGAGTAACCTGGTCATGTGTAATGGGACCAAGAAAGGCCTTTCTCTCACTTGTTATGAAAACTTCCAGCTGTGAAAGCTGATCATGTCCATTTATTTTGCTGGTGACCAGTAAAGCAATCCACCAGTCTGTGTGTGTGGCATACGAAGCACAGGAAATGTGAATTTCACGGGCATTTTACAGCCAGTTATGTTTTAAACAACTAAAAATTAAATTGCATTTTGTCAATTGCCTACCTGAGAATTCATCCTCATTTGAAGCATTTTAATTAAATTAGCTGGATTTGTAGAATAAAATACTAGCATATTGCTGACAAAACTGACTGATGTCTCTTAAAATTTAATTAGGGTGTATTGAATCAATAGTCATCCTTTGTGGCAAGCTGCATTACAGAAATTACATTGTTACTTGTTTGCATGCTTGCTTGTTTACTTTATATTCTACAAAAACACCACTAATGCCAGGCTCTTTTATTTATTTCTTTTTTTAAAAAGATCTTCGTATTGCAGAAATAATGTTGCAAGCCCAGGGTATGCAGCAGATTTTTGAATGTCTTCTTGGTTTCAGGCATGAGAAGCATCTTGACAATTCCAATCCTACCAACTTAAGGATGCTGTGATTAGGGAAACTAAAGATGACTGCCGTAAGCCTGTTGAACAAATTAAGTGCAAAAACAAAGAAATAGTCAAAGTTCATTGGGGTTTTGCCTGTTTCACTTTTTTATTTGTGTGCATTTGTGGGTTTTTTTAATGTTCACATTTTGGAAAATGCAAATGTACTAACACCAAAACTACCCACAGAAATGTGACTTTTTTCCCAGAAAGGTTTCAAAAGAGACAAACTCACTGCAAAACAGCCAACAGACCAGTGTTCACAGGACTCTTCTAAAAGAAGCAGCCCAAGTTCAGGCCTCTGCTACAAAACTGCTAGAACTGGAATTTAAACCATTTTACAGAAAAATTAAGTAATTGTACTAGGTTTATGTAGCAAGGTGTTGGTGGCAGAGGGCTACAGGGGTGGCCTCTGTGAGAACACAGAAGGAGCTGACCCCATGTTCAACAGAGCCAGCTCTAGCCAGCTCCAAGACAGACCCACCACTGTCCAAAGCTGAGCCCATCAGCAACCCTGGTTGTGTGCAGAGGGGCACACTGTGCAACAGCTGTGAGAGAGAAAGGGAGACAATGCAAGACAAACAACTATGCAGACACCAAAGTCATCATAGAATGGTTTGACTAGGAAGGTACCTTAAAGATCATCTAGTTCCAACTCCCCTGCATTGGCAGAGACATCTCCCACCAGATCAGGTTGCTCAGAGCCCCATCCAACCTGGCCTTGAACACTTCCAGGGAGGAGGCTTCCACAACTTCCCTGGGCAACCTATTCCAGTGTATCATCACCCTCACACTAAAGGAAGAGGAGGAGGTGGAGGTGCTCCACACTCTAGAGTAGAGATTCCCCTGCAGTCCACGGAAGAAACCATGATGACACAGGTTGTCCCCCTGCAGCCCATGGAGGACCCAATGCTGGAGCACATGGATGTGCTTGAAGGAAGCTTCAACCCATGGAGAGCCCACACTGGAGCAGGCTCCTGGCAGGAACTGTGGCACACAGAGAAGAGCCCACGCTGGAGCAGGTTTTCTGGCAGGACCTGTGGCCCATGGGGGACCCACAGAGGAGCAGTCCTCTCCTGAAAGACTGCACCCTGTGGAAAGGACCTATGCTGGAGCAGTTCTCAAAGAACAGCAGCCTGGGGGAGAGACCCACATTGGTAAAGTTTATGAAGGATTTGTATGCCATGGGAGAGACCCCAGGCTGGAGCAGGGAAAGAGCCCAAGGAGGAAGGAATGGCAGAGAACCAACTGCAATGGTGTTAAGAATTGACTGCAGACCCCACTCCCCATCCCATTGCATCACTTAGGGAGCAGGCAGAAGGTAGAAGAGTTGGGAATGAAGCCAAGTTTGGGAAGAAGGGAAGACCTACTCTCTTACAATTAACTGGCAATAAATTAAATTAATTTCCCCAAGTCAAGTCTGTTTTGCCTGTGATGGTAATTGGTAAGTAATCTCCATTGCATATCTCAATCCATGAGCTTTTAATTGGATTTTCTCCTCCTGTTCCACTGAGGGGGGGAGTGAAAGAGCAGCTCAGTGGGACTGAAAAAGATTGTCTTTAAGATATAAATGTACTTTTCACAGGAAAGGGTGGAGTGATAAAACAAGAGAGAACAGTGGTTATGTCAGAATCCAGGATTTTAAACCAAATTCTCTTCAACCACCTGAGGACAATGGAGACTATTATCACCCATTGCTTTGAAACAGTTTTGCCTCTCACAATGGACCAACTGTCCCTGTAGAGCTTCCTTTCATATGGTATACTACTCCAGTCTTGGAAACCCTTGTTTCATTACTCTGGATAACAGCCTAATTGACTTCTCTCTTCAGTGGGCCAGACAACCACTTCAGACACTCATCAACAAAACATTGTGTGACTACAATCTTCTAATTCTCTGTGGTCTTTTCAAGAGGTGGCAGTCATGCTAGATACCAAGATCTTCTGCATTTTGTACATGCAAAAAAAGTGACTGAGATTAAAAAAGTCCTGCAAATCATTCAAAAGGTAAGACTTACTTGAAAGGAGGTTGCTATTCTCTTAGGTGTACCCTTGCACCAGAATCTTCCCTAATATGACCATTATACCATAAGGAGATGCACAGTTCACAATGAATTCATATTCCCATATTCCAGCCTCTGGGACCAGCTCCAATTGTTATTCTGTGTTACCAGGAAGTCTTGGTCTTAAATACCACTGCATATCCCAATCGATCAACGCAAGTTGTAAGTGTATACAAACATATATGCTCATAGTTAGGGGTGAAATAAGGTTAAAAAAATCCCACGTTGTCAAACATGACCTCAATCATGTGTATGTCTCAATATGTTTTAAGTTATGAGCTGCATGGAAGACTACAGAGTGTCAGAAGAGATGAAAGAAAAATTTAGAAGCCTTGACTACCAAACTCCTGCCCAGGACACAAATTTACTCTGCATCAAGTGTAGGCACATGAATTTCACTTAAGTTGAACCAACTGTTAAAAAAAAGGAGCTTCAGGCACCTGAACAACAATGAAACAAATCAAACAGAAGGTAATAGGCGATTAAAACAACTGCACTTAAGCAGGAACTGCTTAAAAACACACATATGCAAAACTGGTTTTCTCAAGAGGTAAATATTAGTCGTTTTAATTTTCATCAACTTTTCAGTTAGACTATTTGAAAAGGCAACAGAGCACTCACTACACTCTTGCTAGTGTAAAAACAGTATTTTGTGAGGTATGCCAAGCACTGACTCTACAGTAAGAAACCAAGGGTCTAACTGATAATAGATAAGCCACTATTCAGTTATGATCCATTTTCCTCTTACTGCAATTAATTACAAATAATGTCTGCTAGGATCATATGTGTTCCATGAAAAAGGAGCCAAATTTTATGTTTTGCCTTACATGCAATAATAAATAATCACAGTCACTTTACTGGGTCTCCATGCAGTAACCAGGCGCGGAATTTGGCTCTTTCATAGGAGACGTCTCTGAGAGAGAAATCTGCAGAACAATACTGTTGTAACCAGGGCCTTAAATACAGCAGTTCTCAAACACAACCTATGCATCTTTTCCCCACTTCAGTAACAACGACACTTATCAAAGCAGATTTACCTCCATAAACAAGATATAGTTTAGACTCCACAGACCCTGAAGTCCATCAGCTCCTTGCTGGAACATCCAGCTAAGAGCTAGTCAGTGTAAAAAAACATTAATTATTTGGGGCTGGATATGGAGTGGGGAGGAGGGAAGCATAAGAGTTAGCAATGATAAATGCTTCTCCATTTCTTAGAGGTCACAAAAATCACTTCAGATGGTTATAACTGTTGGCACTCATGCAGCTAAAATTTTAACTGATGTTTTAGATGCTCAGTTCTCTGTATCACCTGGCCAGAGCCCAGACCTGGCTAAACCCTTTAAGGAAGTGTTGAAGTAATTTTCCTTGGAGTTCGCAGCAAATGTGCATAAGTAAGCAGACACTTCCACACATCTCCAATAACTTCTTTATGAACCAGAAGAGCAATAAAATCCGACTGCTTTCCAAATGAGCTCTTAATCACCATCCACCCTATCTGATCTACTGAAGCGGAAGAACAACACAACCTTTTCCTCACCACAGTTCAATATAATTAAAGGTGCTTCATGTTCACGGACTTGTGATGCTGGACAGCTGGCAAAGCCCAGATACACTGGCATTGAACTGCACTGCCCATTCCTTGACAGCTGCATGTTTCTCCTAACTCTTCAGAAAAACAAGATGGATTGGAGGGGGCGGAGGGGTGAAGGACGTGACAAAATGAAGGGCAAAGAGCAGTAAAGCCTGCTATGTGTATATGGAGACTGAATCACAGCAGGTCTGCCCATTTCCAACTGGAAGGGCAAGAACTTAGTGTCTCCCTATAGAGCTCTGTGGTTCTTCATCCACTTCAGATGTTTCTGGATTCCCTCATATTTTGAGTGTGTGAGAGAAAAGAAATGAGAAATGGTATGTTAAACTCTTGTAACACTGCAATTCTCAAGTCCACATTCAAAAAAGGCCAATTATGGCATGTTAGAGTCAGGCAACTGATGGAGAGAAAACAACCCTACTATTCATGTGACCTTATTTTAAGTCTCATGCAGGTCTGGTCTCAAACAAACATGGATTGATCTCGCAGATAATGTCTACTCGAGCTATGGCATTTTTTCCCCAGGATTTCACCCCTTGAAATGCTGCCACAGGTTTAAGTTTCCATGTCAATTACTAGCTTGGATTGAATGACATCTTGTTACTGTAGAAGTATTTGCCTTGTTTGCCAGTTGTATAGTAACCTCATTTCCCACTTAAAGAAACTCAAGAAATATAAAGCATATATTTAATTAAAAGTATACAAATAGTATGTTGTATCTGCAGGCTTCTTCACCTCACCTTCCCTGCACTGTGTCAAGAGTACAAAAAAAACCAACAACTTAAACCTTACAAACTTTAACAATATATACCTAAAGTAAGGATACAAACTCAAGATGGCTGGAGGAAATGCAAAGCACTGAAATCCAACAGGCTGAATTTTTTCCTGGTTCTCAGTACATTAAATCTTCCTTAATGTAATGGACAGATACTTTGCACCAGGAGTGAATTTAAATGCATTACTATGACATATGAAAATGTCTTTGTTCCACAGGGAAGGGAGGGCATCTGCATCAACACAATTTATGCAGCTGTATGGGTTTTTAATTCAGCTTGATTGCCGTTTGTGTTATTTTCTGTAATGAAAACAATACATTTAAATGCTGCTGCCAATTTTCCCCCAAAGGCTTATTTCTACCTCTGATGAGAAAGGTTGTGCTTGTCAAGTGCTCTCAGTCATACTTACTGAGAATCACTGATCAAATTAAGTTACATACCTGCCATTTATAAAGTTCCTGAGGACTTTGTCTGTCTCACATTGGAATTGTAGCGTTACTTAAGTAAGTAGAAACCAGTGGGTCTCCAACTCTGCTCAGAGCATACTGCATCTTCTCATACATCTTCACATGTTTAAAGAGCCCATAATTACGTGCTTTATTAATCAATTTATTAAACCACGAGAAAGAACCAAAGCTGTGCCCTCTTCACAGGCACCTTGCAAAAGCACTGGCCTTAGAGACCAACTGAATTTTAACATAGCTCTCTGGAACCAAAGCCTATGAACTCCTCATTCTCTGAGAACTGCGAGTAACTCCAGCTTTGGGTGGTGGGGAGGAAGTTTCCCTGAAGCAGCAAACCATACTCTGCACACTTTTCCATTGAACAAGTTAAGTACCCTGGGAAAGAAGCCATGTAGGTCATCTTTCTCTTTCCTACTTAATTTTTTAAAGAGAGAATCCAGTTTTAAATGAACTTTCATTTTTTTACTATAAACAATTGGGCTAAGAAATATGTCTACTGTGGCACAGAAGACAACGCAGTCTTCCTTCAAACATCCTCCTCCTTCCTTCTTTGCCTTTATCATTTGTATCTGATGGTTGCTAATCGCAGACTTTTCTAAAGTTGCTGAATCAGTAACACTATTCAGTCTTGTTAAGCTATAACAAAAGCACTGCACAATTACCTGCACTAAAAACACTGCAATACGATCTATCAGCATTTAGCAAATAATTCCATTAAGATACAAGTGAGCACAGGTAAGGAAAAAAAATAGTTTTAAAAAATCAACAAGTAGCTTCAATAGGACCCTAAGAGTACAAGGTGGCAGAGGAAAGAAGGAAACTCGCATAATTACCTCACCTATTTATTTATTTGGTTTATTTAGCAGGGGTACATCAGGGAAAATTTCTAACTGGCAGTGTGCATTACAGCCAGAACTCTGCTTTCTTTTGCACTACTGAAGCAGTGAAATCACATTCTGAGATTAGAAGTTGAGCATTTACAAAATTTTTGAAAACTAATTGCTTCAGTATTCGGATTTTCTTGCTAACTTTAAATTAATACATAAGGAAAGCTAAACATTACCTTGATTTTCTTCTAGCTTCCCAATTGTTTCTATCTGCTCAACCAGGTCATTTGAGTTCCACTGGCTCATGCCTATGAGGATGGCACTTTTTCCTTCCACCATCTCTTCTGTAGGAGGAAAAAGGAGAATAAATTGCAGTTACGAATATGAGAAAAAAGGCAGAGAAAGAACTAGTAATTTAGAAAGAAACAAGCAACCATCATGGTCCCTAGTGGTAATATACAACAGGTTAGCATATACATGACTCTCCAGGAAAGCTTCTTGCTTACTGATATGCCCTACAGCATATCCACATGCTTCATATATTGTGTGCAGGAAAACAATGGAAAAGAAAGGACTGCCTCTACTTTTCCTCCTCCCTTGAGCAGTCATCTCAAAACATTTGTCCTTTCTGAATAAATTTACTAAAAGCATTTCACCCTGGCTGTATACAGCCCAGAATGGTCTTTGTACCTAAGGTGGCTACACAGGAAAAAAAAAACAACAACCAAAATGAATAACCACTGTTCTTTACCTCTTAAGGCAGATTCAGAGAATGGGTGAAATTCTGTCCTCTCTTAAACCTTTTGTAGAGAGAAGGGCTCTATTATGGGCATAAACACAGAAGAGTTTGGCCAGAATGATTCTGGCTAAAATGATCCACATATTTGAACAAAAAGAGAAACATGAGTTTGTTGGCAACCAGGCCTTGCAGTGGGCTAAGTGATTTAAAAGTTTATATTCCTTCATGCTTTCCTGTATGTAGCTCTCTTATTTAAAGAGACCCTGATGCTGGGGTGGAGGAAAGAGGATCTGTATAAAAGCTTTTAAATTACTTTGCAGTCATATCTTATCTCCCACTAAGTCCTATCTTTTAGAAACAAATACTCATAAAGGTTATTTGTCAGATTTATCAGGGAAGCTGGATCCAACAAAACCCCTACTGGACTTGATGCAACCTCAGCTGCTCCCTCAGGTAAAGAAAATCAACCACTTAGAACAGCATTTTGCACAGGTTTGTCACTTTCTCCCACAAAGGCTGATTTATTTAAAGTTCTGTAAGAAGGGAGGGAAAGAGCTATGGAGTAGTTCTGGAGCACCCTGACAGGCTGGCTGGAGGCAGCTTGGTTGGCACCCTGCCACTGCAGATGGACTGAGCCAGCCCAAGGACATCCTGCACCTCCTGTGACCAGTCACCAACCGGAACCTTCACCTAAAGCTCATGGGCACCTGCTGTGGGACGAGGTCCTTCTGCATTAACTGTTACCATGTAGGGAAATGAGGGAAGGCGAGACTGGGCCTTCGGGCTCCTTGACGTCAAGGCAGAGGAGGCAGCTCTTCTGGCCTTCTCCGGGCAGTGTTTCTCATGAAATACCTGCCTCATCCAGCAGGAACTGGAAGGACAGCCTTCCAGCAGTATTTTAGACAGATGACTTTGGGGTGGGGATCTGCCCCAGTACTGGCTTTAGCACTTAGGAATTGTATCAGTAGGATGCTAAGTAACTATTTCTTGCCGAGAAACAGGGCTCAAAAATAGTTTGAGCATTTAGATCTAGTTGTTTTCTTATCACTTTTGCTTTTATGTCATTTACCAAACCAGGCACTCCAGATGGCCTTACTGAGGTAAAAGAAAACAGTAAAATATTACCTCTCCCTTTTCTCAATGGATTTCACTAGATTAAGTAGCTAGCCAGGGCAGATGAATCACCAGTCAAAACATGTACAGCTGTTCCATCTCAAACACAGGTGCTTGATTCTCTGTTTACAAGGTTGTCAGCCAGTTATTTCTTTGCTTGAGGAACTGGGGTTTGCCCCAGCTGTTTTTCAGAAAGCAAAAGCAGTTCACTAATGTTTTGTTTTAATTGTGCCCACTGCTGTGCCCTCTGCCTCTTACTTCAGGCTGTCTCTGAAGTGCAAATTACACATGGGTAAATGTAGAAACTGGGATAGCTTCCAAATTCTCCCGAAAAGAAACACAGCTGCATTGTGTCGAAAGTCCTTTCAGCTGCAAAAATATCAAGCATTGATGAGCACTCTGTATAAATAACAGATAATGGGCAAAAAATACAGGTAATAAACATTATAGGAAATGTAATGCTGGACACAGAATAAGGGTATCTGTTTCTAGGAGGTGAAAGCTGCTGTCTCTCTCCTGGACAGGATCTCCTCGCTCCAGCACAGACAAACTCCTGCAGTTTCTCTGGTGCTATGTTTAATCCACTAATAATTCCAATTACTTTAGCCCACACATATGCTTTCCTCTACAAGCTCCCTCAACACCCAGAGAGCTTCTGAGCATAGAAACACCTTCTGCCTCTTTTGCTAGTATCTATGCTTTTCTTTTTCAGCCTTTTCTTAAAATTCATGTCCTTTAGTGAATGAGGGTCAGCATCCACACACCTTGAGAGGCTTTTTGCAAAGCATAGTAGAATTTTACATCACACTACTGCTGCCATAGAGCATAAACATGCTGAGAAGTGTTAGACATCCCTAACTTCCACTTTAGTTCCCTGGCAGCATTTCCAAATAATATTCAAGCTGCTCAGCAGAGCATTTTAAAATTAAATGAATGAGACTGCTCGATCTATTTTCAGCAAAGTAAGGTATAGCAAATTAAAATCAGCTCTTAACTAGCAGAAAGCTACCATAGCCTCTCTTATGAATAAGAATCTTGAAAAAGCACACGCAGAGCCTCACTTGAAATATATAACACATATCAATTGGCTTCTACTTTATATGAATGTAGTAATACAGATGACAGTGCCATAAGGCTTTTTCTAAGAAGGCAAAACTAATGACAAAAGTTTTTGTGCAGATTGAATAAACTCAGCTGGAGAAAATGAGGCAGCTGTATTCCACACCACCTCTTCAACCTTTAGCGAAGCTGTCAGCAGGCTTTTGACTATAACATCTGCTACAGTTACAGAGTCAGGAAGCAAGAAAAAAAAAAAAAAAGCCCTTGCAGTCTAAATCAGAAGCCCAATGCACAGATGAAGAAACAGTGGAGAAGGTATGCTTCTGGATAGGTCAGATTCTCATCAGCTGGACTAGTTTAAACCCAGAAATACTGTTGAAGTCAGAGTTCATTTGAATTTAAAGTAGGTCAGAAAGTGGCTACAGGATTCCCCACAAACAGCAATATTACCATTTGCCTCTTATCACAAACATGGTATCAACTGTTAACTTTGCTGCTTCTGAGAGAGTCCACAAAAAACCTGAAATCACCTTCCAGATACTTTAATAATAACCATCATCAACAGCTTCCTCTTAAATAGCATTCTAATTTCCAGCCACCTGCTGGAAAGGATTTCTTGTAGTTTCCAATCGGAAAAATGAAAACCTAGAAATAAAATTAATAGTTATATGACTCAGAAAATCAGTGCCCTAAAATAGACCACATGTACCCACAACCCATCTGTGTTTTACCCACTTCCTCATAGTGCCTCCTATGAAGAGTCCAGTGCCCAAATGGGACCAGTCTTCAAGTCAGTCAATCACACCTTTTCTGTCATACACCTTTCTGTCACGAGAAATTGTATCAGAGCTCAAATGATGTAGGAAACAATTTCTCTCAGTCCACAGGACGTGGATAAGAGGCTCATTATAATTACATAGGTAGAAACTTAGATATACTGGCTTTGTTTTAACTTCCAAACATATGGATTCCTCCTTGTGCTCTGCCAGCTGCTCCAGCCAGCAGGCCCTGTGCTGAAATCAGAGCTGCAAGTTGCTAGACTTGTCAACACCACAAACTCCCCAAAAGGGGCAGGGGAATAAGGAGAGCAACTTTTTAGCACAAAATCAAGATATCAACAAAAAAATTCAATCAAAGTAACAGGGCCACAACAAGAAGAAAAACCTTAACTTTGTCTTCATACTAGCAGCTGGAGTCTAGGTTATAAAAAAACCAGAAGAATCTGAATTGCTAATTTAGGAGTGTGAATACAACCTAGTTTGCAGTATATGGATTCAACGAGAACAGTTGCACAGCAACTGTTAAAATAAAGGCTTATAGCCTTTCGGAAGCAATACACTGACCAAGGGGAGGGAAGAGGCATGCAGATCATAAAAAAACAGTATTCCCTGCTTCTGCACCACCACATTAAAACAAAACTAAGTGAAATGCTTACCAACAACACTCCAACACACCCCTTCACGCATACAAACTGAAACACACACCAGTTTGTTCTCAACGCACATGCATCTTTTTTCTACACTTCTACATTTATTCTCCAACTTACACAAAAAATAGCAACTTCCACAATTTCCACTTCTCTCATTACTACATCTGGCTGCTATTTACATCACCAGAGATCTGTAGTGATAAATGTGCCATGTTTTAGTGCCCTGTCTAGCAAAGACTGTCTCACTGCAATGTCAGTACATGCTGCTGAGATGTCTCCTCATTATCATCTTTTGCTTCATGCCCTCAAGCATCAGCAATCAGAGAGTATCACCTAAAAGGGAGGTTAAGAAGGTTTATTGTTGTTTATTCACATATTGGAAGATAGACATTTGAAAACATGACTCTTCCCTCAGCTTTGCTCTTAAACCTAATTTTCTAGAAAAAGTCTAGTCCTAGAAACACAATGAAATTACAACAATTTCACATTATCGACCCCGTTCAGAGGAGCAGCCTATAAAAAAGCCTAGAGGCCACTCCTTCTCCAGAAAGCACAAAATCACCTATGCACATCAGCAGCTTGTAAGCACTTCCAAGTCCTTTCACCATCCAACTGACAGCAGCTGGCAGCTGATCACTGCTCTTGACAGCCTGTGTCAGTACCCAGGCATACAGCCCCTTAAGAAGCCTGAAGCAGTCTATTTGCTCAATGCAGCATTTACATAAGTTGTAAATACACATCAGGAAAAACTACTTGCCTACATAGGACACAGTTCTCCTGCCCAAAAGAAAACAAACAAAAAAAACAAACGAACCACAACAAAACCCAAAGCAACTGAACAGCACTATATACTTCCTTGTCTTTACTGTCCACCTGCCCTTTGGTGTGACTTCAGCAACAGTTTTCCGTAGCTGAAGCTCTCTTCCAGCCATAAGCTATGTCACTGGAAACGTGGACAGTACAGACCAAACATCTGAGAATCTCAGCTCCTACCTGGTATCTTAATCCAAAGGCAGTCACCTCCCCTAAAATTTCCACTTGATTTTTATTAAGCAAAGTCACAGTTCAGTCAGCAACACCAAAATTATATCCTAACTCTCTGAGAGAATGGACACAAGCTCCTGCACCTCTGCTCAGAGAACAGTAAAGATCCACATTTGCAAACTAGGTGTAGCCAACCCTGATGCTTAAGGAAATGGCAGCAAGACTTCTGTGCTGGGGTCAAACACAGCACTGTAAAGTCAATATGGCATAAACAGGAATCCTTCTTTAGGGCTATACAAAGGAAGGAATTTAAGAAAACTCACTAGACTAGACTGTACTGGATTTCTCTGACAGTTCCTCATATTCTACACACATATCTATTATTGCATGTCATAGCTTTTAAATATACAAGCAAAACTGAAATCAGTCTTTTCCATGCAAATCCATTTGTTGGGGAGAGACTCGATTCCAGCAGTAATGAGACTTCTCCGATTTCTGTAACTTCTACACCCCCAACAGATGATAATTTCAGAGGCCCTCACTCTTCCTTGCTTTAAAAGGTTCTGAGTGAAAACATTTATGTAACTCATTTTAAATGCCGAAATCCAAGGTCTGAGTCTTCTGTCAATTGCTCTGATTTGTTTCTCTTGGTTCTTCTGAATTTCTGTCAGCATAAAGTATGAAGAAGGGAGTAACCTGTTTGACAATACCATGTAGGATTAGTTTTTGTCAGGTTTTTTTCCTTCTTTTTTGATGAATTAAACACCAGACTGAACTGGTGCACAACTACTCTTTTCCAGAGAGCTCTCTTGATGCACAGCAATTATTGGCCCTGCCTGAATCTCTTCCTAAAACTCATAAGAAATTTCTCCTTCTTTGTGGATATGTATTTGAGAAATGAGAAGGTGCATCTCAAACACTGACTTAAGACATCACATTTTGATTACTTCAATTTTCTTATGGAATAAGATTTGGAAATCTGTACTAGAAATTAGTTCTTCTCAAAATCAGTCCAGATAGGCTGCTTTTCATAAACTACTTGCCTAGATAGCCTGCAGTGTCTTTTTATAACCATGCTCTAACCCACGTCAGTCCCAGAATCCCAGGACACATTTTTCCCAGGGACCCACACACTACTCTTATAGCTATGACCTTGTTTCAGTATCACCGTGGCTAGAATCCTTCTCTCCTTGTATCTCAGAAAAATTGAACACATTTCTCAAACGCTGTAGAATCTACCCTTCCCAAATAGCACTACAATCTATTATGCTTCAGGGGCCAAATATTCAACAACAGTTCTCAGGCAAGTTGCAGTAGCCAACCCACAATCAGTCCAAGTTATCTAGTTTCACAAGTGAGAATACAAAGATTCCAACATCTAAAATTATGGTCACAAGTAATCAGTGAAAGTGATTACTTATTGACTGTGACTATGAAGTGAAACTCTCTGAATGAGGCTTAGAATAGTTGTGTATGTAAATGTTTCCCAATTTGGCCCTAGCCTGTCAAGTAATAATATTCAACCCCAAACCCCTGCTGCTATAGTCAATCTTGTGGACTAAGCACTAGGAGAGATGCAGCAAGTCAAACTTAAACACAGTCATCATCATCTTATTTAACATTGTGTTTCTTGTTACAGTGACAGCTTTTAACAGTGCTGAACAGATTCACTTCACTTTGAGTATCTGCAATGCAGAACAGCATCTTCAATTTTCATGTGTCGCAGGGTATTGCTCCTATCATATTATTCTTCAGCTACTTAGCAGAAGCACACAATTCTGCTGTAGCTAAAGCCCCTTCCCAAAAGAGCAGACTTCCTTCTGGCTGGCAAAGCCAAACCAAGCTTGGAAACCTGATCAACAAGAATGTAGAAAGCTATTCTGTACTGGTGAATTAATTCCTTGTTTACTAGTTCTCTCAGTGCAGGGAGAATTCCTAGACTGAGACAGATCTCAAGGGCATGGATATTCATGAGACATGACACAAACACCTTCAGATTTTGGTTTTGCCTCTAAAACACAAGATGACTAGCTGCCATTCTTATTGGTTAAAAAAGCAAATAACATACCTATCTACACACACATGCCCCACACAGCCTCTCCCCAAAAATCTGTTACACACGTACATCAGCCTTGTACCATTCACAATTTATAGCACTCATAATTGAATGTTAAATTCCCATAATAATTAAGCATTTACTTGGGGAAATAAATAAATAGATAAAAATCTAAGCGAAAGGATCCTCTGAGTACCAGCCGCAGTGTCTGTGTGCCTACCCACTGACAATAAAGATTACACAGGACAAATCAGCTTATCCATATTTCTTTCCTCTCTCTGTGCAGACAGCTGGAACATCCCTGTGCTAAAAGTCTCTTTCAGATAAGACAGTCGTTTGGTTCAGAACAAGGAGAAAATAATCAGTGCTCAGCAATGTATTTACTGAAACATGAGCTCATGTGCATGCACACACACAGAGCTCACAGCTCTTCACTCAGAGCTCTCAAATCCCTCTTCAAATAGAGATGGGCTGCTAAACCCCAGCTCAGAAATGCAGATCTGAGCTGATTTCAGACTGGGCATGAAATGGCATTGTGAGATCAGACCACATAGTTGGCTTTGTCTCACAGTCTACCCATAAATTTTGTTAAAAATCCCCTCCTATTTATTTACCTTTCTGAGTCACTTATTTCTTTACTCTTCTGTGGATTGCTTCTTGAATCTCAGTTATAGAACTCTACACCAGCCAAATACTTATCACTGTAAGCCTAGTCGTACAAGAACAGGCAAAAAAACTGATATTTGATGCATATCTCATGATCAACCAAACACAAATAATTTGATGTTCCTAACACATTATTCCAATATCCATCTCCATTTAGAATTGCCTGATTTCAATGGACAGTCGTAGTGTCCTGGAAAAGGCCAGAATTTTGTGCCAAGTTTTCAAATTCCATTTTATTTTAAAAACTTCTCTTCCCCTGTTTGACTGAGGATGTTGCCTACTGGGGGGGGTGGCGGCACGATAAAAAAAATAATCTCATATAAGCAGCTTGTTTTTACAGTTGTCAAGAGATTTTATAGCTACAGTAGTCAATTCATAGAAATAAAAATGGAAAATAAGTGGTTCACCATCATAAAAAGTCACTGTCATTGTCAGAGCAGACAGCAGATAAACTGAAGTCAAGCCATCCTGGATCCAACCCTGTACTTTTAATAATACACAGATTATTATCTGATGAATACTGATTATGCCTTTGCAAAAACAGCTTGTTCAGGAAAATATGCTAGCAAATTCATCCTCACAGAAATAAATCAGTTACCAGTGAAGTTGCCTCAGAGCTTCCAAACCATTCAGAGCACCAAGCTAATCCTCCCAGAAAAGCTGTTTGATTTTCACTGTACTTTTAAAGCAACTAAAAAGCTCCTGACCTAACAATTCCTTCATGATTAAGTTCAACTCAAGCTTATACAGCATGAAAACGCAAGAGCCCATCACCAACCATTCCTACAACAATTTCACCCACAAAGAAAACTAAAATATTCTGAAACATTCAGTTTGCTGCAAGACAGCAGACATTTAATGCCAAATACTGTCTTAAAAACACCAACTGCTATTGGCAATACCACCATGCATCTCCAGACATCAAGTCAACACACAGCAATGAGACCGACACCAATGCAGCCCTAGAAAAGAAAATATATTTGCTCAGAAACAGGCCTTAAGCAAGAAGAACAGAATGCTGGGAAGTGAGGGGATTTTCACTTCATACTGTAAATATCAACAGAGTGAGAAAATGAGTTACAATCTTAGCCATGCAAAAATTTTCACACTCAAGACATCAGCAGAATGTCTGCTCAGTGTGCTGTTAATGAAGCAACCAAACTAAAACCAAAAAGCACATCCAAACCCAAGCCAACTTTCCCATGGGACAAGTGAGTTTTCCACTTTGGATTAGGTTTACTTTAAACTAGAAAAGAAGACAACTATTTGGGGAGAGGGGAATCCATCTCCTTTTCATAGAATCACAACATTGTTTGGGTTGTAAGACACCTTTAAAGAACATCTAGTCCAACCACTCCTGCCATAGCCAGGGACATTCTTCTGTATATCAGGTTGCTCAAAGCCATATGGATTGCTCTGTACGTAACTAATCCAGTTTGCTACAAAAGCCAAAGGACATTCAACAAGTTTATTCCATCGCCCTGCATTTCTGACTTCCAGGTAACATGAGGACGTGGGGACAGCTCAGTCTGACCTCAATAGCCTACACTACTAAATCCACAAGCACTCCAGATATTGCTGCTTCTTGAACAAGCAGAGGTCCCAGTCCCACTTCAGAGAAAGTTTTGCCAGAGAGCAAAATGTAGGCCATTGGTTTTAAAAGTTGGCCTTCACTAACACAGACAATCATGGCTACCTGACCTGTAAACAAGTTGTGCCCAAGAGACTCTACGAAGCTCTGTGCTGCTGTAGTCCTGCTGCTTCTGATGCCAGTTTCAGTTCATGGCAGCTCGCTGAATCACTCCAGCATTTCACCCACCTCCTGTAAATTTACGCCCATTCGAATCCTTGACAGAAGATCTGATGGGATTTTTTTTCAGATCTCAGCCTGATGAGGACAATGTTGTCATCTCATCCGCAAAGAAGCTTGGTTACTTGTGTCAAAATTGGGGAAAGAACGAGGAAGGGAGGACGAAAAGGTGTACTGACCTCGCGCATCAAAGAATTCATCATCGGAGCTCTCCACAGAGTCTTTGAGGACATTCTGCATGTGCCACTGAGCACCACTGAATCGCCGTGGGCCCGCTGGAAATAGAGAGACTCACATTAACCAAAGGGAATGCTCATCTCTGCTCCGGGGTTAGAGAAAAACAATTACAACAATGAACAGTTTGTGTAGATGGCTCAGGACGATCATTTTGGTCAGCATACCCACTTTAATCTCAACAGTCACACAGAATTCTCAGAATGGCACAAAAATTATACCTCTCACTTCCCCTAAAAAAGTGATCAAAAGAAGTTCTTGTTAAAGATAAGCCTGCATAAATTTCAGCTAATGGAGTGACTCAAAAAGAGAAATTCTTCCTTGTTGAATTTACCAGGCTGTTCAATTCCAACACTCAGTCTGTACATTTTTTCTGAGACATGAAGCAGCATTTCCCCAGGACATGGCAAGTAGCTCCTATTTAAATTCAATTTCATTTCTAAAAGAAGTGCCATCTTATTTGGCTCACAGATTTACAGACAAACTACTAAATTCTAACTCACTGAGCTGTTTTAATTCAGACAGCTTTGTTTTCCTAAAGCCTGGGGCTTTCATTTGAAGCTTGTCATTTGAAGACGGGAAGGCAAAACCACATTAGAGTAGATACAGTAACATATATATTCATGACAGCTTAGATGGTCTCAAAGGATTATCATACTCAAACTAATTCGTAATTGGTAAACCAGAACATCCTAACTGTATCAGTTAGGTACTAGGATCACACCTGGTACTGTACTTGCTTTTTCTGTCAAGCATCTACTTAAAAAACTGTCCAATTATGCATTCACCTGACACAGTAAGTATGATTCATTGAAGACTCATTCCTCATTATGATTATCATTCATTTGCTGTGATTCATTGATACAGTAGAGTGCCTGTTTAAAGACTCTGTAACAGCTATTATTTTTACTCAACTCCCAGTTTCCTTAAAAATACAGATAAATCTGTACTAATTTTAAGAAAAAGAAAAAAGAGGATTCTCAACCTGAAACCCAGCATTTTCTTCAGTAATATTATAGGGATAATATTTAAAGCTAACACTTTGTTTTGGTTTTCAGTGACAAAAACCTTCCTCCTCAAGTCCATTTTCCATACATAGTACCTAAGAACTATTATATTAAACACCCAGACTTCGGTCCCTAGCCAAACAAACTACTACTTCAGCAACAATGTTAGTGCATAATAAGTACTGAACATTATTTAAAAGTTCCTAAAATCTTAAATAGGAGCAACACCAGCTTGAAAAAGAAACACTGTACTGTTTGGACTTTACCCTTTACTTCTGACCTACGGAAATTCAAAATTGGGCTAATACCTGCTGCTATGCAAATCAAGCTCTTACAGACGCACGCCTGAAGAGAAAGGATGCCCTTTGCATAGGAGTTAAGAGTTGACATGCAGCCATGGTATATAAAAAAAAAAATAATGGAAAACTCTAAATCAGGATCCTACAGTTCTGAAGACTGTACAAAGACTCAGTCAGAAGCTCTACTGCTGCTGTTAACAGACCTCAACATGGGTCACAAGCATCTTACGCACAACACAACCTTATGCCTTTCCAAGGAGAACAAAAGATCATCACAGGCTTCAATTCTAATAGAGCAGTGGGATTAGTCTTCACAATCAAAATCCTCATATAAATCTCATCTTTAAACAGTTAACTAAAGACATGTATAGATTTATACCTTGCAAGTGTAGTGGGAAACAACTGCAAGTCTTCTCCATTCCAGTGCTTTTTCCATCTATTACTGTCCTCATAAGACTACAGCAAATACCTGCAGCATTAAATGCAGCTAACAGCACTATATCTGTCTTCTGGCATAACTTCACTGGGGTCAATAGTTATCTCAGCAGGGATCTATCTATACAGATGAAGTCAGCATACCAAATGAGCTGAAGTGTCCAGCTCCAAGCTTAGCAACCATAAAGAAGCCATAGCTCTGTATCAGCCTCCTGTAAATGACTCCAGCCATTCATTCAGGTGTTTAAACAAGGATTCAGAAATCTGGCTACAGCATCACTTCACAGGAAAATCCCTGGGTCAAAGTCAGATTAAATGAAATATGCAGATAGCCTCAGAGTATATGCAGTGACTCCACATAATTCCACTTCACATCACCGTTACTCATCATCTTAGCATGCAACAGGACAAGTTTGCTTTCCTGCTTATTTCCCAGAACAGTAAGAACCCAAATCTCCTTAAAACTTGCACAAGGGAAAACTGATGTGGAATTACATAATCATTAACCAATATCAAACACTTATTTGAAGAACTGAAAAAACTTTAAAAAACCCCATATATTCATGGCAGGTTTATGTTCACTACATAAGGCTAGACAGACATACCACAGAAACAAAGTAAGTACAGTAAATAATAATAACATCTCAGCAAGGGTGAGGAGAAACTAGAGGAGTATGCATTAACTGTTTCCATCAAGGTGAAGAGCACAAAAGCTGCAGAGCCCCACTACATAACCTTTACTTTCATTTATTTATTTCCAATCAAGTTTTACCATTTAGCTGACAATACAGGAAGCAACGAAAATAATCAATCCACCTCCTTTTTTTTTTCTGGCAGCAGCTTTTTGTTCTGCTTTTGTCTGTAGAAGAGATGTATCTTAAACTAGATCAATACTGAGAAAATTGGCAGAGGTAGACAGGGAGAATATAAGTACAAACGTGTGTATGTGCATGCAAATGAAACTGTCATGTAGACACTCCAACTTGAATGATAAAAACACTCCCTGTCATGATACACAACATACTCTGATCAGAGGGAACGCATAGAAGAGAATGTCAATAAGCTCCTATTTCTTCAACTGCACAGATCACAGTTTTGAGGCATGGAAATCTTGAAACCAGCCTACAGAGGCTTTAATGAAAGTACACAGTACAGATTTAAAAAAAAGACAAAAGTTTGTGAAGTCAACAATGGGAAGAAACAAATACAGCAGCACTGAATTTCAGTGCCAGCACTGCAGTGCTGCGAGATGCATGACCCATAGATAAAACAGCTCTAAGGTGTCTCAAGTCATTTGCTTTATCTAATCACTCTGGAAGTGTTGAGGCATTCAAAGCTTCTCTTCAAATATATTAACTTTTAAATTTTGCTAGTAATTTATGCTTACAACCAGGAGTAGGATATGGAAAGCTATTCATTTTCCAAGTTTGTACTTCCCCAGTTTTGGATACAGTGGCTTCCCAGAATGTATCATACACAGAACTAAGGCTCTGCCCAAAAGCAGAAGCTGCCATTTCCCTCAGCCACGGAGCCAGCACTGGCATGACAGACAGTGTTAAGCTGCTCATCTCCAGCACAGCATGCTGCTCATGGAAAAATGGAAGTAAAAACAAACCCATCTCCCACCAGGGAAAAAAAAGTCAGTAGTTGCACTAACACTTTCAACTATAATTCGAAAGACCATAAGGACCTCCCTAACCAACATCATTCTAGTGTTACTTAATCTAGATTAAATGTCTCCTGATGAATAATGTGAAGTTGAAGGAACTTCTGGCTGAAGAAGAGCCTAAAGGGCCTTGCAGGGATTGTTGCTTTTTTTCCAGAATAAAAAGAGGGAGGGAGATAAATATAAAACTGCAAAGACTTCATAAGTACTCCAAAGAAAACACTGGCTCTGTGGAGAAGAACTACCACTAGCCTGGCTGGAAATCAGTAGAAGCACTGGCCACACAAAGAAAGCTTATACTTCCAGTGACCTTGGAGTTTGATGCAGACTGTGAGTGGAGCGCAGGGAAAAGTGTCACAGATCTCCAGGCATAAATTCTGGGTACAAGAAAAACCCCTGGGAGCATTAGTTTTATTATATTACACTAGGAATGCTTTTAGATTTAGAAGAAGCTTAAACATAGCCACAGTCAGCAGCACAAGTCTGTGTAAGCTCACTGCAGCAGTTCTCCACATCTGCACTTATGCTGGCTAGGCTGCATTGCATTGCCCTAATACATTAGTCTTACTGAGTCTGCTTTCTTCTGGGCTAGCCAATTAGCTTTAACCATCTTAATGTGACTCTATTAACATTTCTTGATTACATTAGACTCTGGCATTGCCTGGACTTACTGATTTGATTTACGGTGTCAACTGCTGCATATTTGATTTTACTATTTTGTTTCAGAGAACCTGCCCTACTTCAAAACACAGGCTAACTCCTCATATTAACACTTGACACTCGTAGGTCAACAAACATCTATCACATTTGTTGACTGATTCTCAGCAGACAGATTTCAGCAATTTTTGCAAGCAAGGTAGCAACTTAGGTTTTGTTTCAGTTTTTCAGTATCACAATTTCTGAGGATAAAAGGGGAAACCATGTAGAAAAGCCTTTAACAAAAATTCACTAATTTGCCAGTCACAGTAGTTGAACTAGAAGCACATGTAGTTCCCATAGGCTGTTGAGGCACCATAACAGACTCACAGTACGATACAAGGGGAACATTTTCAAGTGGAGAGATCACAAAAATGCACAGGTGCTTTTCGTCTAGGAGAAGCTGAAGTAAAGTTTCTTTTACATCCAGGATCTTACTTGACTAAGAACTCCCAAAGAATTGACCTGGTGTCCAAAACTCACTTGTCCTATAAGTCCCAAGCATGCTAAGACAGAATGGCTCACCACTTTCACTCAAAAATTCCACATGCTCTGCTTCTAGTACCAAAAATGCTGTTTCAGTATTACTTGTTACACAAAATATAAAATGCCTATCAAGTCAGGAGAAACAAAAGGCATCTACTTGTTCCATTCCAGTAACCAGCATTACTTCTGACTTCGAATAAGCCATTACTGCACATGGTAGGCCCCAGTTCTTTAGGTGTAATACATGTGGAGATGAAATGTGTGGAGAGCACAGTAATACCTTCTATAAAATGGATGCAACGTTTGCCTGCAGAAATTATGTTCTCTAGTGGACATCACACTTCCCAAGATACAGGGCTCTGCCATTAGATCTAATGAGATGAAAAGCTATTTTACAAAAGTATTTGAAAGAAAGCCTAGCCATGCTATGAAACCTCAGCCATGGTACCTTTCTTCACTGGTTCTGCCTTCTCCTTAGCTTGAATTAGCTTTTACAAACACTGACTGCAGTTAAAAAAGAAAACCATTACTCAGGTCATCACTGTTTACAGCAGAACTTTACCAGCAGCATCAACACGAACACTTTGGGAATTATTTTCTAACTGAAGCATATTTGTGAGAGGCCAGAGTAGCAGAACAGTAGGCACAGTCCAGAAGCCTCACCTTAAGAATCACACCAGCATCTCCTAAAAGGCCTCTTCTCCTTAAGAATGCATGAATCAATGGTTACCTTGTCAGGCAAATAGGACAGATGGAAAGAAAGCAAGCTGATCTGAATGCCAGTCATACCAGCCCTTCATGTGCACTGGTAGTATCACTGATGTACCAGGCTAGTCCAATAGACCATCCAGGCACCAGCCCTTCCTGGACGATGCATTCAAGCAGCCTAGCATAAGAACAATTTTCACTGGATGTGATTACAGCAGTGGGCTTTCCTGTAGAACTAATTCAATACGATTCACATCACTGTTATAATATTAGAGATTTAAAGCTTTGCAGCAGGCCCAGCAGTTTGTTACATCTTCTGCTTGGTAATAAGCATTTGCCAATCAAGCCTAGACATAAGCACATGCCACAGACAGGCAACCATAAAAAACACTCCTGAATACTACTACCACACCAACCTAGCTAGCAGAGACAAAATAGCACACAGTGTTCTCATAGCTATAGAAAACTCAGCCTTCTACATAACAAAGCATTCAAGACTGAATTAATCTCAATTAAAAAATAATAAATAATATTCTCCGTTACACGAATTAAACGTTTCCACTTGTCAAAACTAGTTTTAGAACTGTGACCATTTTGGATTCAGGGAAGGTTTTCCTAAGAAAATTAAATAAGCACAAGTCATTTTTCCACTTGGAAAGAGATGCTGGGTAGAAGGAATGACCTTTCCTGTTGCCATTGACTGCTGTTTCATAATACTTCTTCTGTTCTGCTGGTTTCAGATGCTTCCTGCCTACCCATTAAGTGATTTAACTGATCTACCCACACAGTGTTACCTAGTGACTACGCAGTTAAGACTTACTGGAGGCCAAAATTACCCACTGTTATTTTCTAGTTTTGTTTTGTTTCTTCGTTGGCAAATGTAAAACTGAAGATGCACTTTAGAAAGATAGGAATTTAACTGCTGGATGCACTCCCTAGAGTCAGGAGCCCATGCAAGATAGAGGGAGATGCTGATCCTCCCTCCAACTATTTCATCATGAAAACTGAAGTGCTCTCAGAGTAAGCCCTCACCTGTGCACAGACCACCAGAAAAGAAGGACAATATATGCCATTATTGTTAGCTGGGCCACAGAGAATTCATCCAAAGTCACACAATGAACCTGCAGCAGAGACAGGAACTGAAAAATCAATTGAAATGAAATCCACTGCAAGTGGAAGCAGTCAGGGGAAGGAGTGGGAAGCCTATAGAAGGCTGAGGCTAGAGGGGAAGAGGGAGAAAAATAAAAGTGGGAGGCAAGAGGGAGGTCAGAAAGAGCAAGCACACAAGGCCAAGGGGCATAGGGAAGAAAGTGCAAGGCCAAGAGAGAGAGCTCTCAGAGGGGAAAGCAGAAGGCCAGACAGGCAGAGGAGAGAAGGAGGAAAATCTAGAAAGAGAATCTTACGGGAGAGATGGAGGCTGAGAGTGAGAGGAAGGGGGAGACAGCAGGAGGCCAAAGGCTGAGAGGGCGAGCACAGCCAAGGCCAACAGGATGGGGAGGTTGAGGGGAACAGGAGAACAGAAGGCCAGAGGAAGATGGGGAGCCAGAGTGGGGAAGTGGGAGCCCCAAAGAAGAGAGGGAGAAGAAAAAAGAAGAATGACAGGTCAAGGGGGAGAGGGAGGAAAATTGGGAGCCAGACATGGGAGGTAAATCAAGAAGTGAGAGGTCCATGCAGAGGGAGGGGAGACGCATCCAACCAGCCTAACCAGTGGCTGATTATAAGGGATGTGATCCCATTTCCTCCTTCCCACCAGGGAAGGCAGTCACCTGACCCTGCAGCTGAACCAGGAAAGACTGTAAAACCAGCAGAAAAAAACCTTCTAAACATTTAAGATAACAAAGAATTTTCCACCTGTTTGGTTCCCAGAACTAGACTACAGAAGAGCTGGAAAAGCTTGGGAGCTGGCATGGGAAAGAGGTGAAAATACGCAAGATTTCTCCTATTGCTGGCAGCAAGCCACCAGATCATCAAATCATACCTTCTATTCATGAACCTGCAGTACTCCAAGTACAGGCTGAGTCCTGCCCTTGCTGAAATCTGTGTATGCTTACAGTCTTGTGAATTGCAGACTTGGAAGCACTGCTGGCACTTTAGAAAGTGGACGTAAGAGGAAGAATTAAAAGGGACACAAGTGGGAGCTTGGAGGACAAGCACTAGAAGAAAGTTTCTGGTTTAAGAGAGAGCAAAGATGAAAAGCAAGAAGCCAGGAGCATATAAGCAGGACAAAAGGAGAGGAAAGGTAATCCTGAAAGGGCAATAAAGCAAGCAGAATCTTAGAGTGAACAAAGTCACTAGGTGTATCAGAAGCTGCACCCCAGAGATGTTACAATATTCCTTCTGAGAGCAGTCCGGGGCTGACAGAGGCAGTGTACTGAGACAGGATTTCTAAGAGGTGGGAAAAGGGCTGACAGGTACAACGGAAGATTTGAGAGGTAAAGGAATGCATTAAGAATAAAGTGGTCAGTTTTGGAAAGAAAGCAGCTTTGGACAGGATGCAGGCAGGAGATACAGCTTGAAATCAGTCAGCAAGATCGATCAGATACCAGGAAATGCTAGAAAGGGTTGGGAGCTCTCTGTATTCTTATTGTGGCTGCATCAGTCCCTAGATAAAAATCTAAAGGAGAGCTAAGAGCACAGCTGACAAAGTCAGAGACAGTTAAAGACAGAAGAGAGTCCACACCAAATGCAAGTTCCCTTGTCAAGAATACAAGTGAATGAGATAACTGAATGAACAGTCCAGACACCATGGTGGTCAGAAGCATCCAAGATAACCAGCTCCTCTCTCCCATTCCTCACTCAGTGTTTTTCATCTCATAGCAGTTCAGCAATGAGAAGTCCCTGGTTACCTATTCTATACATCCTTCCAGTGGCAGTTCTGCAGCAGATGGTAAGGACAGGCATATAATTTGCTTATTGAGTACAGGAAATAAATCAAGAAACTAAGCCACAAAGGCCTTTAAGCTCCTATTTTAAGGTACCAGTGACATATCCAGTCTTGCACCTCATGGGATTACTGGTGAAATGGAGGAAGAGAGAGAGTAGGTTTAACATGGCTGTTCAGGCTTCAAATCCTAGATCAAGATTTCCTGTAAATTTACATCTCTTAGAGCCGTTTCTTGATGCTTCAGATGCCAGCCTCCCCACAACAAAATTAACTTCACTCTCCCGCTGAACAGTATCATCATCACCTCCTCCAAACTCACACCCAAAAAACAGGTAAGATATGAATACTCTCTATCCTTTTCCTGCAATGACTGTAGGTGGATTGCCTGCATCACATCTGAAAGACAATACTTTCAGCGTGCAGAGATTTTGTCTTTCTGAGGAGGATCTGGCATTTTTGAGTCATTGATGTCTGTTAAAAAATGAAGTAGGAGATGAAGAGCAGATACCACAACACCTCTACAGGGACATATGAGGTAGTGATCTACAGCTGCTGCTATGTGCAGCTTTGCAACCTGCAATCCTGAAAATGCCCAAGTATTTGTGCTCAAGCACTATTCCACGTGCTTAAGATCTGGAATCCACTAGGTGAGGTCTGGCTACTCAAATGAGTCAAGTCAACCACCTCTGAAAGCCCTTTAAAAGCACACATGTCATTCAACAGTGAACAAGTAGATTTAATGGCTACTAGAATGATGGTCTGTCTTTGTGATAAGGCTACAACACTGGCAGGTGCTGCAAAGCAGGGTACTTACCAGCAAAACAGCCACAGCATTTCTACACTTGTGCATATTACAGCTCACGCTGATAAACTCAGAAGGCTCAATTTATAAAAGCAGGGCATTTTCCCTGCTCCTAAAGTAGATATGTTCTGCCAGAATGCCTTTGTGAATGGTCAATTCTTGCCTTCCTCTACACCAAGTAGTGACAACATTGTAAAGCTGGCATTAGAAGTCATATTTTGTCTATCAAAGTGAGTGGAATCACATCCAAGAGAAGTACCAAGCTATGTATGCAGGCTACATTAATAAAGTACCACTGAAATTTAAACCAATGCTCCCTTATTCTCCTCTCAAAGTTAAAACGAGTGCAAACCAATGCCAAAGAAAAAAACAATGAGACTTTTCCTTCATTTGGTTATTTCTTCATCTTCCAAGGATGGAAAACAACCATTTAGTCCAATACCATATTTACATCTTCTGCCATTATTGATGCTCTCATGTTCCTGAATACTGTATGTCTCTGGGCTGCCACTGATTTACTATGTGTACTTTGGGGGAATAACTAAAAAAAAAAATACAAAAATAAAATAAAAGCAAACACTGCAGAGCAAAAACTTTGGGTTCAGCTTTAAAATTACCATGCTGCTGTAAAGCTGTGCCAAATACTCGATACAAACACCAGGCAAGTTTCATACACAGACCAGGTGGCATTCAGCCACAGCGTTTAGGCCTTCACCTTCAAAAGCAATGGGCTGTGTGCACACAACCTAAAAGAGAACCATTTCTGCTACAGCAAGAGGTTTCTCCCCTGTTCTGCTAGCTGACGCTGGGCATTCATGCACAGAGAGTACATGCCACCTGCTGCGGGGCTGCCACTGCCACCAGGCTTGGGGTATCTGGGCTTTAATACTGAGCATCCTCAAGCCCTCTGGCCCCAGACCGTCAACCGGCCTCCAAACTGCTCTAACTCTGGAGGAAGCATGACTTAAAACATGTGAATCTGCAAGGCGTAACACAGACCGCGTCTGCATTTTCCTCCAGCAAGCCGACCCAAGCAGCACACATTTATTCTTTCCAGGGAAGCCCGCGGCTGCTGCGTTCTGGGGTGTTTCTCCCGAGTAAGCGGCAGCGAACACCGGCTCCGCAAGGCAGCAGCCACAGAGCTTCTCTTAGACCTGGAAGAGCCCCTTCCCGGCCCGGCACCGGGAAGGAGAGCCAGGAGAGCCAGACAACGGCGACCGGGGCGGACGCCCCCAGTGCCCCTGCAGCCCCCCACAGCGCTTCCGTGACGACCGGCATCGGCCGACGCGGCTGCCGACAGCAGAGGAGACCCTGCTCGGAGAAGACAAGGAAGGTAAACGCACCTGAGTTTCGTTCACAGAAGTTTGGGTTTACCGATCTGGTGGGTGGGCGGCGGGCTCCACCTGGCGCGGTGGGCACGGAGCCGGGACGGCCCGCGCCGCGGGTGTGGAACGCGCGGGAGCCTCACCTGCGCTCGCGCTCCCCTCAGGGCTGCTCCCGCCCAGGCCTCGCGCTTCTTTCAAGGCTGCCCCTTCCCGCCTTGCAGACTCAGCACTCACCTGGGCGCGGAGCTTTCGCCATTTCAGGGCTGCCCTCCCGCAGAGAAGCCGCCACCGGCCGCGTCAGGTGCTCGCCCGTGGGGCTCTCCCGGCGCGCCAGCACCCCGCGCTCCGCCACCCCATCTGCTCCCGGCGGAGGCCCCGAACCGCCCACTCGGCTGCGGCACCAAAAGACGCGGCCGACAGACACCGCCGCACCGCTCGGTCCCGCCGCGCAGCCCACCCGCCGCGGCGCAGCCGCGGTTGTTAAAGGCGAAGCGAGCGGCTCCGCGGGGAGTGGGGGCCGGGCCGGGCGAGCGTGGGCCTGTGGCTGCTCACAAAAGGCCTGGAAAGAGCCGCTAGCGAGGTCCAGCTTCGGCGGATGCCCCAGAGCCCGCCCGCACGGTTTGGCTTGTATTGCCCGCCCTCGTCGCTGCCGCAGGGACCCGCGGCGGTGCGAAGCACAGGCCGAGATCTCCCACTCCCGCGGGCGGCAGGGCCCAAAGCGGAGGCCCTCCAGGGCTGTGGCCGGCTCGCCCTGCCCGGCAGCCCCCCCAGGCGCGCCCGCCGGGCAGGGAGCGGGGCTCCCCTGCCGTCGTGGTGTGCTCCTCGGAGACGCGGGCGTGGGGGTGCCAGGGCAGGTAAGGGGATAGGGTCTACCGCCCCACTCCTGCCCTGCGCCCTATCCCCAGTAGACCCGGGAGTGCGGTACTGTTGTCGCTGCGTCAGAGGGGAGAGGGGCACAAGATTCAGGCACTGCTGCAGCATTACCCATGCAAACTGCTCCTGCAGGAGGTTGCTCTGGATTTTAAAAACAAAAACCCTTTCACTGTTGCTAAGACCTGTGTCAATGCAGAGGCTGAACTGCTGCAACCCATTGCCTTTTAAGTCAGCAGTAGGCAAGCAGCTTACAGCCTGCTGAGAGAGCTAAGTAAGGAACTTTTAGGGCAAGACTTCTTTCCTCCCTCCTCAGAAGCCTCACTAGTAGAATTTCTCTAAAACCATCAAGGACAAAAGTAGAGTAACCAGCTTCTCCACACCTCCCAAGAATTGGGAGAAACTCACCTTATGAAATGTTGTAAGTGGCAGCCTATTTTGTGGGAATAATGGGAGGAGACAGGCAGAAAGCTTATGAGGGCTTGTATTTTATTTACAACGTGTCAGAACACCACCAAGTAAAAGCACAGTAAGCAAAATTTTTGCCCAAGGAAGCATACAATTGAAGAGGCTAGTAAACACAACACAACCAAACCCTGTGCCAATACCAATGTGGTAGGTATAAAAATAAATATATTATTTACTCTGGGTGTTGCTTAGTAGTTCATTGAAGGAGTCATAGCTAATACCCCTGAGAATAGAGTGATTTAAGTGGTTTTGTTTGAGGCTTAAGTAGAATAGCCGCAACTCCCAGGAATTCTCACCCTCAGACAGCTGCAAGCAAACTATAGTTCACCTTCCCTCAGCTATGGTGACTGTAATACATGCTGAAAAATTTTGCCTTGAGTCACGTTGTCTCTACTGTTTCACTTGAAATCCAGTTTAAAAGATTTGACCACATGATTGCTTTCCCAAAGATGCTACAGCATCACTAAGCCACCAAATAAAGCAATCCTAGAGAAAGGCTGTGGATTCATGGGTCTGGTGGCAGTACTGGCTCAGGGGAAAATGAAATGCAGTTATGTTTGGACCAGAGTAGTGAATTCCCTCCTCATGCTGCTTCCTACTGTGAAAGTTACAGTACTTTCCAAACAGGTTCTGTCTTGTACAGATGTGACCTACCACCATTGCTTCTGGCAAGCAGCAGGTCTGTAATCAATGGGATAAAACTACCTGCTTTAATCGGATGTAAACTCAATACAAGTTGGAGTAGGTCAAGCTCTGCAAAGTGTTTTCAAAACCACCATATTCTGTGCTCCAAAAAGATTTAGCTAATTTTACTGGAAGAATAACTTTTCTCCTGAAATGCCTTGAAAATTTGAACTGTATGGAGAACATGAACAATACTGTACTCAGATCCAATAAACATTAAATTCCTCTCTCCTTTGTCCTCTACCCCCTTTTGCTGATAGGAAAAGTGAAGTACAGAGACCAGAGGCAGAAGTGGAACTGAGATTGTACATTCCCAGAGCTCTGCCTTCTCAGAGATTCTTCATTTAACAATTCCTTTCAACTTACATCACAAAGAGCAAATTTATACCTTGCAGTGCAGGCACACTGCAAGAGATATCCCAAGCTACTGTATTTACATAATATGGTAGTAGGCAAAGGCTGGAACTTGGATCATGACACACTACTACCATATCAGTCTGAAAGACACTGCTTTTTCCTGCCAGCTCAGCTATCCCTTCCCACACTCCTTTGCTTGAAGAAAGCAGACTCTGAATAAAGTATGAGAGCAATCTTTGCCTTTAATCAAAGTTATATTAGTGCCTCTATTAAAACGCACTTTAAAATCAGATTCTGACCCAGTCATTGAAAGAAGATTGGATTAGTGTTTGATACCTGTTTAATAAAATTGGTTTGTAATTTGATTATAAACTGGCACCACCATGAACAAGTGCCCCATACATTGTTTAACAATTTTTTTATGGAAATCATGCCAGCAAACCGTACTGGAAGAATATGCTTTACAAAGTACCTCTTTCCTTTTCCCTGCCCCAGATTCTATCATCTAGGAGTCACTGCAGATGTGCTGCCTCCCCACCCACCATCCTCCCCCCAAAGAGGCAAAAAGAAATTACACCTTTGCACAATAGTTCTGGATGTAAGAAAGCATAAGCTTTGTTGTTGCTCACACCCAACACCCACCATTATTCTAACACACATTCATGCTTAATGACTCTTTTGGACTGGGATAGATGCAATGACTGTTAAAAAAAAAAAAAAAAAAGGCTTTCCATTGGCATAGCTGCCTGAGCAGGCCCTTAACTGCAGCCTTTGCAGGCAGCAGGAAGCACAATGCCTCCCTCAAGGAGAAAAGATTAATTTACCTTGTCCTGAATAGTGAAAGCAGACAATTGCCAGCCTGTGACAACATACACCTCCAGAAATGTTTTCTTTCTCCTGAAGACTTGCAAAAGCTTCAGAGATTGCAACTAGATCCTTTCGGCACATAACGACATGTATAACCTCTGTAAGAGTCATAGCCAAATAATAACGTAAGAAAAATGTACTAAGCCAGGCAAGGGCCTGAGCTGGAATGCCTTTAAAGATGTTTATACACCCAAGTACCTGTTGAGAAAATAATCTAATTCCAAACATATTTACTCTTAATTCTGAACACATTCTCTTTTACTGGTGACTCAAGTTCTTTTCTTCACAAGAGAGCCAAGAAACTCATCTCAAGACAAAGCCTATGTCAAAGGATGCCCCCCATCGTTAGGTTTTCTGGTATTGCAAGATGTGTAATCATAGAAATCAAACCTTGTAAAAATGTGGTTCACATGCTAATCAATGCAGAAAAAGATCAACACAACCAGAAGTGCAATGTGTTAGAGGCAATACAGAGCCACCTGAGGACAGGAGCTCAGAGAAGAATGCCATCAACTGACATTATTGTCCCCTGAAAAGATCTGCTTGCCTAATGATCCAAACCTGCTCAAACTGAGCGGGGAAAGTTGCTCTAGCTGTACGCTTACGGTCCCAGGCAGCAAAGCTGAAGGTTGACTGGTTGGTTAATATCTCCAGGACTGAATTCAAACCTGGCTTCTATACGGTTGTGCCTGCTGACACTAGGTTCAATCAGGTTTAAGCAGCCTTTGGAGCCAAAGACTGCTGAAGAAGTAAGGGAAATGGCAGATCTGCCCTATAGAGCCAACACCATTTGCTTTTTTTCAGTAAGGGGTGGTGCTGAGTTGAGTTCCATCAGCAGTTGTGGGACTTCAGTGATACAGCGGTGAGGGACTCAAGGAAAGCAGATGATGAGGAGGATGCAATGAAGGTCAGGAGAACCCTTTAAGCTCAGTTCCTAAATCCTCTTTGAAGTCACCAGAGAATTTAAGAGGCAACCCTAAGGAGCAGACACCACATTGAGTCAGAGAGAACAGCAGGCAGTAGAGCAGTTCACAGCCAAGTGTTGCACGTCAGCCACCCACTAGAAATGGGTTGCACTGCGCTGCTTTACTCAGGACTGAGAAATTGTCTGGAGCAGAAATACCTGCTTTGTGGCTGCTCATGCCAGTGAAAAAGCCAAAGAAGCTGTCCAGGATCCAAGAACAAGCCTTGAGGTGACAACTCTTGGCAACATAACTTCAAATAGTTTGAGAGGCCTCTCTCCACTGTTTATATCACCAACAGCCAAAATAAAAAAAGAGACAGGATATGTCAGAGTCCAATACTTTGGAGGAGAGCAGCATTCTGCCAGACAGCAAGGTGAACAAAATCATAATCCACAGAGGCATAACAGAAGACAGCAATGGATGGACAACTGATCTGAACAAAGACTTTATGGTACTCCCAGGTAAAGGGACTTGTCCATGAGGAAGGAACGTGGCTTGGTGACAAGGCTCTAGTTAATCCCAGGTATCAGAAAGGCCTCATACAGCACTTACTACCGAGGCTGCACTGACTGACACCAGGATTACTCAGCTTTGCAGCTGAAGCTGGACACATGGCTGTAAAAAATCCACAACAGATGTAAGGCAGCCAGAGAAATGTCTGGGCCTGGCAATACAAATTTTCCTAACAATATCACAGGTCCTGCTCTGCAAAAAAACAGAGTAATTAATGGCCAAGACAGCTGTCAACAGCTGGAGAAGCAAGAGCTGAGGGAAGCTTGGTCCTGAACCAGTCACTCCCCTCATCTGTTACTTCTTCATTGACTCTGAACTGAAAGATGCTCTTTCCTCCTGCCTCAAGTCTTCTCAACAGCCAGAGCCTATCCAATTAAAGGTTCATCAGAGCAGGAGCAGACTGGTGCCAGTCAGTAACGTCATGGCTGAGGCCTTCTTAAATGCAGGCAAGGAAAAATGGTACTTGCTGTTTTAACTCCAGTGCTCCCCAGTACTGGTAGCTCCATGAGGAGGAAGGCACAAGGTGTGAAAACAGATGGAAAGAAAGTTGACAAAAATTACAATCACGGGATTTAAGCAGTATTTCATTTTGTGGCAAAGGAGAAATAAGCAAGCAAAGCTAACAGTACAATTTGTATCTAGATTGCTGCAGACAGGCAGGGAAAAGCCTAAGTTAATAAGCATCTACCAATTAAAAAGAAAAGCTATAACCTGCCACAGCTACAGACTGGTTTGCTCATACTATAATCTTTCTGGTTAGATTCTTTCAATATGGAATAGCTAATTTTTTTCTCTCTTGCATCCCCAATCTAAACCACTGTTAAAGAATAGTCCAGACTCTCTGATCTCTAATATTACTGGTATTTGCTCTGCTTTATGAGTCTTGTCTGATTTTTCCATTCAAAAAAAGAGGAAGACAGTGATAAAACAGTGGGGTCTCTCCATTTCAGTGGATAAGCACAGGGCATCTTTTCTTTTGATGTGGAAGGGTCTATCAGTTTCCCAGTTCATAAAGGCAGCCTGTTTTTTTCTAAAACATTGTTTTAGTGGCTTAATGCGTTGCTAGGAAGCCTTCTTCCCAGACCCTGACTGCTGGTCCACAGCAGAGCAGAATGTTAGGAAAGATCAGCAGGAGGAAGGACTATGAGAAATGCAAGAAGATTCTTTGATGTATATCAGCTTAATCCTAAATCCATCTTTTTTTTAAAAAATGAGGGACAGGGTGTTTGGAAAAAAACAAAAAAAACAACAAAACAAAAAATGGATACATTCAGGAGAACAAAAATTAAAAGCTAAGGGAGTAATCAGACAGCATGGCTCTCTGTGTGCTTCCGACAGTAGGCTATTTTTAGTCACCGGTTTCCTAACTGAAATGCTGAGGGAGAGTGAGAGACTGTGATACCAGGATTTTTAGAAGCATCTATGGAGCATTCCTGCTCTGCAGTGCAGCAGCTGTTTGCACAGACATCCCCAACCTCAATTTCTACTGGCTTTTTCAGGCACAGACTAATATCAGCTAGGGCAAGCTGCTCACCCTGCTTCTGAGCGTGACACTGCAGTGTGTCCACACTCCACCACAGGCCCACAGCTCACAGCACCCAGCCAGGCTTGTGGATGTCTGGCTGCATGACAGAGAAACCTGCATGAACCATGCTCACGCTGCAGTCATGCTATGAGTGAGGTAAGGCATGGAAGCCCAAAGAATCAGGGAAAGAAGGGTAGCTGAAGTTGTAGAAGACAGTTTATTTGGGCTTAGATTGGACTTCCGTGACAGCTCAAAAAGGGACAGAAATTACTACAGTGAGTTAAAAAAAGGAAGAGGAAGAAGAAGAAAAAAAAAAAAGATTAAGAGTCAGGATGTGCACTTTCAGAGGTTTATTAATAACTGACACTGATGGTGCCACCTCCTGCTGATATAATCACTGTTAAGCATGTGCTCCTGAGGTGGTTAGAAATCCACACTGGAAGTCTTGATAAAAGAAGCAAGCACTCTTTTCTTTCTTTCCCTTTTAAAGAAGTTTACTCATTCTCTGCCTCCTTCCTGCTCACCCAGTTTGGCTGTTTTCCCCCAGCTTAAATACTCAGACTGGTTGCAGAGGCAGGAGAGGGAAGCCAGAGGGATAAGGTTAGGGGGAAGGCAGCAAAAGCAGCCTTACCCTTTGTGTAATTGGTGCTACTTATTTTCATGTTCAAAACGAGCTTCTTTTCCCAATTGAAAGACAATTACAGGGAGGGTAACTTTTTATTTGAATTTCAGCCACATTTACAAACCTCAGAGACAACTGAAAGTTCCAGTGAAAACATCTTAACAGTGAACTAACTGGCTTCCACTCAGCTGCCTGCACTGGTGTAGCCTGCAGAATTTACAATATGAAGACCAGGTTCTTTGCAGATTGCCCTAAAATGCAGGCAAAATCCTTACAATTGCTGAGCACTAAACTCCAAATGAAATTTCAGGAGCTTGTCGCTGCGAAGAATTCACTGGCACAATTAAAGACCAACTTCCCAGACATGAACCTTCATAACATTGCTATTCTCATGTTTGACTCACAGAAGGAAAGGAATAGCCAAACACAAAAAATTAAATCAGTGCAATAAAAAAAAAAATGAGACTCAGATTCCCAAGAGAAGTTAAAGCCTGCAGAAATTTGGGATTGCTTAATTTCTACCAGGCAGATGCAAGTAAGATTTTCAAGCTTTTGTTCTGCTCATTAGAAGGCTGAGCAAAACTTCCCTGAAGACAAAGGGGGTGGTAGCAGAAAAAAAATGCATTCTAATTAAAAATTAAAAAAAAAAAAAAAATCGGCATTTTCTGCCCATGACTTCATCAACACTGATTGTGCTTTTGCTCTGCATTTGGTATGATCAAGATAACTTCACTGACTACCACTTGCTTGAGACAAGTGCATTACAGAGTAAGAATTTAGACTGCTGTAACTAAGTGATAACTGATTAGCATTGCTTTCATTTAAATGAAGGAGTAAACTTTAAAGCATCTTCAATAGCCCTCAGCTTTCAGTCCTGCAGGTTTACTCCTCTACAACAGGGTGCTGTTATACACTGATCCAGCCCTTCTGGATCAGGGCTGCATCCATGCCCAATCATGTAGACTGGCTCAAGGTCAGGTTTATGTAATGGGGTTATGAGAACCAACCCTGAAACAGTGTTCCTTAAGGGAACTAGATCGAGACACCAGTGATACTCTGTGCCTACTCATTTTAGTGGGAGTCCAAAGGACTTTCAAGCAGATTCAAAAATCAACAGTGACCCAGGTTCTGGGTCCACAGGGCCTTCAGGTACCAAAGGGTAGAGGACAAGTGCTTAATGCATAAGGAAAGGCTACAATTCTTAGTATATACAAAGTACCATTACAAAAATAAGTCAGTATTATCTATGTCCTGAGAAAACATTCCTCTCAGTATTAAACAGCTAGCTGAGCTTGACTGAGAGCTCCTTAAGACCTAACTCATTCTCTCCCTTTATTCCCATCCCTTCCTCCCCCACTTCTCATAGTAATCTACCAGTCTGGTGCACCATGTATTTCCCATAGGAAATCTACCTACATTAACTCCAGAGAGCTGGCCTGCTCCAGAAACCTCAGTTGCAAGCAGGGACCAGTCTCACTCCTCCACCTGGCACTCAAGCAGCTTTCCCAGCAACACACAAAGTATTTCAGCAACGCCTTCTACAGTGCAAGGTGGAAACAGCAAGCATAGCCCCACAAGGTCCCAAGCTGCAGCGTTTTCACACTGCTTACCTTCTCGAACAGGCTAAGACCAGTTAAACCAAAGTCACTGCAGCCTAACCCACCCGGCTCCTTTGCTCCTGCACAGAACCACGGGTTCTTGCCTTCTGGTGGCCACTACGAGATTGCTTCGTCTTGGCCCCTTAGGACACCAGCCACAGCAACCGTGCCCTCTTGGCCCTGCCTGCCCGGGTGACCCAGTCTGCGTGGGTGCCCCTGGCACAGCTAGACCAAAAATACTAATAGGGAAATGTGGCAAAAGGAAAGCACTGACTACAACGTTGATAGTGTGGGGCATTTTATGTGTTTATTTTAGAGCTGGAATCTAGAGCTGGATTTACACACAACTCATGTAGCTCATGAATTAGCTCTGAATTCAGCAATTCTTATATAATTGCTTTAAAAGTTATGCAGGTCCAAAAGCATCTTGGCAAATCAGAACATTTCATTCTCATTTTCATTTTTGACATCATTTCAGTTGTTTCCAACGAGGTATTTCAGAAGGCAGGTTCTGCCAGCCTATCTGCTCCACATTAAAACTGTAGTAGCGGTTAGGAGCTGCAGTGGTCAGGTGCTTCCCTTCCTGTGCTAGGAGCTGTCTGAAGCAAGGCAGACCAACAGGTTGTAACCTCTGTTAGGCAAGAGACAACAGCCAGACACGAACACACAGGAGAAGCACAAGGAAACAGATGACAAATGACCTGTTGGGAACACTGTCCTTCGACCTGCTTCTTTTCTCTTGGACCAGACTACCATTCTAAAATATGAGTGCAACCTAGTACTTCAAGCATTCTGCAAGAGAGAATGGGGGGTCTTCTGAGGAAGAATATACTTGAAAACTATTATGTTCTTCTAGGACATACCTTGAGCAGATATATTGAAGCAGAGCTTCTATTAAGCTGTTAATTGACCAACACGTACATCATTAACAGAGTCCTTTTTCCTATTGCTGGTGAATCAGCAAAATAATCCCACCTCTTTTTCCTGGGGGAAGAAAAGTAGTCCACAGAGAAGCAGGATGTGCAGAAAGTTAGCCTCCAGTAGTAACCCAGAGACAAAGGAAGCCAAAGAGAAGAAAGGAGTTCAATTATGCTCTCACATTGACATTAATGGATGTTGAATTAGGTCCAGCATTAGTAGAAAAAAGTAGCTCTCCAAAGCACTGGTAAAGCAAACACTGTTGCCATAACTACCTGACTCCCAGAAGCACGCCGATTTAATTTCTACAGTTAAATATTTACAGACTAGATTGCATGTTTTCAGGAGCTGTTCACAGAATGCAAATGCATGGTCATGTCTTCAGGGTCCTAACAGAGGATTTCCAGAGTCACCCCTCACCCCCTACACACCTAGTTATCTATCAGGAAGGAAGAGCACAGCTGCCCCGGGAGGGAGGACAAGCCAGGAGCCCAGGGTACCCACAGCACAGGCTGGGAAGTGACTGCTCCAGGAGGACACAGTCTCACAGCACCTGAGCAAGGCGGCATGGTGACAGTCACAGGTCCCACTAACAGCCCAAGCATCACTGGACCACACAAGGCAACAAGTTGGAGCCAAGGTCAAGTGAGTCTGGATGAGCAAGGGGGGACATGGCTGTACCTGGGCACAGCTCTGGCAAGGACCAGAGACTTGTCTGACTACAAAGGGGACTCTTGGCCACAGCAGAGGTCCCAGACAGGCTGGTCAGGGCAATTAATGCCTGTTGGTGCACCAGTAAAATGGCACTGCTCTTGCAACTGCTGTGATATGCTTCTACCAGTCATCACCTCAATCACTCCAAACTAATCTGTGAACTTAATTCTACTTCAGCTACATATGACTGCAGCAATTTATATTTGTGTAGTCATCCACACGTCTACAGAACCACTGAATTATTTAATCCTGTTTTTGCTTCATCCCTGTCACAGCTCTGACATTGCACATAAAGAATCAAGAAAAAAAACAGACCTGCAAAGATGAAGTGAAATTTAGTCCAGATCCATGGAAGTAGATCCTCTGCAATACCAGGTAAAATTGTATGGTTTGGGTATCTAACCCGTTCCTAAAGACTTTCAGCAATAAGAAGCAGCACAGTCTCCGAGAAAATACATTCTTCACGATCTATACCAATAAGATACTTTTAAAATCTGAAACTGCTTCTGGTACTCCCTCCCATGGCTAAAGATGTAAAGGAGTATGGACTCAGACGCATGACAGTGCTTTAAATAAATGCATGGCCAGTGGACATGGCTCATTAGATACATGGTTAACAAATGCAGTGGTAATATGGTTGCACATTTCAGCCCTGTATATAATCTCTATAAATATACATGTGCATAATTCTTGTGTCAGTACAATGTTTATCCAACTTGATGAAGTTCTCCTTAGGAACAATGACATTCAGAGTCACTTTAAGATGAAGCCCTACAAAATTTTTCAAGGCAGAAACTTCAAAACTGTCTAGCTTGCACGTGTAAATAATGCATTACAAAATCCTTTAGTGAAGTTCCTTAGGAAGGACTGAAGAGCATGAAGTCAGAGATCCTACCTAAAAAGCCTTCAACTCTCTGCACATTTCCACTTCAAGAAGGCACCCAAATGCCAGAAAATTCTCATCCAGAAAAAAAAGTTCATTTTGGTATCATCAGTGAGAGGATACCACTCCCAGCACCATGGGATTTAAGAGAGAATGAATGTTTACCTTGGCAGATGACCACGTTACTTCGAGGCGTATGGTAGTCTGACTCTTGTCATGTTGCCAGGGGCTCCCTTGCATGTTGGGTGCTGACTATTCAAAATAGGTTCAGATGGAAGTTATCTTAAATTAAAACTATGTTAAGTCCTAAGAAATGAGTGTTATTTATTACAAAATAAAATATCTTGAAAATACTTTCAACAAGCATACAAACACATACATAGAGACACCAGGGCTTTGATCTATTGGATTTAAAAATAGGCTTAGCTCTATAATCTTAGAAAGAAAAAAAAAAAGCATTTTAAATCACAGAAATCACATATCAGGAAAGTCACACATTAGCAGTAACATTTACATCATTGCATTTTGTGTAAATTTCAAGACAAACAGAACAGTAAAACAGGCTTCAATAAAAACAAAATTATTTTTAAGTGTATGGTCTGATTAGGGGAAATAAAAAATAACCACAGAAGGTTAAAAATTATTCTTTTATAGTTTGAACACCATTGGAGAAAAATAAATTTGTCAAAGGAAACAGGCTGTCTTATTGTTTTTTGGGTTACTTCAAGGGGTGAGTTTGCATTTCCCTAGAATACTACGATAAATAATTATTACTCATCACTCTCTCTATACGTAATCCCAACTAGTACATTGATTACTTGAGCTGAACAAGTTAGTTCAATATTGCAGAAATGCCAATTGTTAATTTATTTTGTTGTTCTTGATTTCAGTGGGATTCATACGAGTAAGGAATGTGGGGTTGGATTAGTAAATGCTGAAAAAATTATAATATTTTAGACTAGTGCTGTGAGAATCCTTCTTTTGGATAGCCACATCCTCAGAATAACTACTCCTAAGATCTATGCTAAGCATGGTGGTCAGACAACAGTCTTTCTTACATGATACTGAAAGCCCTAAACAGCAAACCAAACAGCTTTTACTCTGGACTGTTCCATCTCAGCTTTAGAAACATCAAAAACACTTCACTCTTCCAACACAACTATTAAAGATATTAAATGCATTTTACTAAAAAGAATAAACTAAAACCCACAGCTCCTTTCTGAGGTAGGTAAGTCACATTCTCTCTATTTTAAAGCAGAAAATTGAGGCATAATACATCTAAGTCCATGACACTGCTTGAACCCAGCCCTCCTTGCAGTGTTTTACTCTAGTAAGATCACACATAAAAATGAGTGAAGTAATACAGGTATACAAATGAATTGGTATTCCTATAAAAATATATAAACTTTACCTGTAACAGTTTACTTCATTCTATTGAAACATTGGCTAAAAGAAGCGAGTCCTGATAAATGCAGTATTATAAAGTCTGAAAAGGAAAACATTATGATAATGGATTTATAAAAACCTGAGATGAATCCTTGATGAACTTAATTCATTTGGTGAACAGAATCTCTCAGACGTTTAAAAGAAACATGAAAAAATGAGATCATCTGATAGGACTGTTAGACTGAGGCTGATGTTGCATTTGACAGTGGGGCAGATGTGAAAGCATTTACTGCACTGGCTGCAAAAACTCTGACGTAAACACAGCTTCTGCATAATCCTCACAGACATCCTGCAGCTCTGCTGCCACATCACACAGGGCTTCTTCTGTTAGTTGCTCTGCAAGACTGAGGGTAAGGGAAGGAAATAAAGAAGAGGAAAAAGTTCACAAAGTCAGATTTCAAATTCTAACTATATCGACGCTCCGACTTTAAAAGGCAAACACTCCTTTTTTGTCATTATTTTTACTGCTTAGCCCAAGAAGAGATCTGATGTGTTCTGATACGTGTTGGGTAAGATCCAGAAATTATTTCCTCAGCCTGTTCATAGCAAAGGAAGGCTTTAAGTGTTGAGAATCAGTTGCTTCCTTTTTTCAAACTCTTAAGATACTAATCTTGCTTTGGTAATGAAAGTTAACATACTATGGTGCTCATCCAAAGGCCACTGAAGTAAATGGGAAGCTTCTCACTGATTTTAGCTGCCATCGAATCAGGCCTTACTGACAGCAATAAAGTTTAAGGAAAAATGAGGTGAGAAATTTCAATTTTCAGTGATGTCTGGGCCACAGCAGATGTTACAGATGGGAAAACTGCTGTAGTGTTAAGAACACAATCGTTAAATGGCCTCTTGAAAACTTCTCTTCAGTTTTGCATACCTTCTAATATATCATAAAGTTAGTCTTTCTAAGACCTTTTGCGCATAGCATGGTAATGTTTCTTTTAAAGCTTGTGAGATACTATTTTATACACAAAGATCTATTATACCCTCTGGTGGTAAGAATAAGTCAATGAGGCATGCTGGAGATCAGAAAGTGTTTGTATTTTGATTTCAAACACATATTGGACAAATGGCAGCAGTGGAGTTCAGCTCTCAGGAGAGATCCACTGCTATCCATCTGCCAATCCCAAGAAGGTGCCACTCCCTGAAGTACCAAGCCTCACACCAAATATAAAAAGAGGTACAGTTCAGAAGGCACAGTGACAGCACTGAGAACTGGCAAGTCGTATTTCAGTGGTTTAGTTCAGTAGATTCAAATACAGTGGTTTAACCACAGGTATTTGCCTACTTATCCATAGTTGAGGAAAGGAGCTGTATCACTGACTTCAGTGCTACTACATTAAAACTACATTAAAAGTTTAAAAACTCCTGACAATTAAACCTGATGTCCCATCTGCCAATACAGATAATTATGGCAAATCACCCCATATACAACCACTGAAGTTAGATTTTGCAATTCTTTCTTAATATTTCAGAATTTTCTTATTTAGCTTCTCTCCTCTCATAGTCAGAAGCCTCCTGATTTCCACTCTGACCAGAATTAATGGCCCCTCTGTGCCAGATGATTCACATTCAGCCTGTATTTCCATGCTTTTTTGGGGCTGGGCCTTTAAAAGACCAATAGGCGATTTCTGAAATATATCATCCATATTGAAAATTATTTCTAGGCAATTCCAGGCAATCACTCAAGAGAAGTGCAAGGAAATTATACCCAGTGATGTAATTCAGTTGCTCTACCTGTTACTGAGCAATCAAAACACTATTCAAGCTTCAGTGCAAGGGTGAGTATTTCAGCTTATGTTGCCCTGCTTGCTTAGCAGGCACTGAGCTAGATAAACAATTTTTCTTTGGCAGGAAGTGAACAGCAGAGACACTTACTGCTTATTGCTTCTTCATCTCTCATATTTGTACTAAGGGATGGTAAGCCACCTGTGCCACACTTCCCACAGTGAACTCCATGAAGCATGAAGATGTGTGGAAAAGGAGGCACTGAAGCCTGCGCTAAGGCCAGTGGTCTCTTTTTAAAAAATATCTACTGTTGTTCAAGGAAACATCAACTTCGTAATCCCTCACCATAAAGATGAAAATTTTCACAGTTATTTAGAGCACTTTATTTCTTATTCACTCAGAAAAAAAACCCAAATAAATCACAACAAAACAAATTAGTTTTGTTTTCCTTCAATTTACCTGTTGATAGTCTTCTAAAAATAATTTGTTAACCTGTATTTCACACAGATATTTTTATAGTAATAACATAGAAAGATGTAAAAGATAATGACTCCTCCTAGACATTCTGCTCCCATATCCTTTCATTTTGTCCAGCTACCTTAAAAATCCATGAACACCAAGTACCAGTAGAGAAACAGTCCAATAGCCAGCTGCTGCTGGCATTCAATTTGGAATTTAAATGGCCCCCTCCCCTCTCCTTTCCTGAATAACAGAAAAACCTGTTCATCAGCTGATACATTCACTTCAAAACCACAAAGATAGTTCATATACCTCTCAGCAATCTGCCATGGGTTGAAATTGCCTACTGCCTCATGGGAAATAAGCTTTAAGTGATGGTTGTATCTGCTATTATAATCCAAGATGTTCTGGAGCATACGCTTTGGCACAGAAAGAGTAACACAGCACCCTTTATGTAGAGAATTCTGAGTCAAGGGCTCCAGAACGTAATTTCCAGTCTGCAATTTCTCCTCTGCTTCTTTGTTTTCATCAATGTCACTGGAAATAAAACAACATCATTCAGACAGATGTAGGTTTTCAAGTATCTTTTTGATCAGAAAATCTCTTCAAAGAGAAACCATAGTTTTCCATAATGAAAACACTATAATGAAGACACACAGCTGATACACACCAGTTTAGTGTGGCCAAATATTCTACTCACTTGCCATCAAAAAGTTTTTCAAATAAAATGTCCATTTCTGGCTCTGTGTGTCCAATTAATTTGGTTATCTGAATTGGATGAGGAGATTCAGGTATTTCAGTTATTGGTGCAATTTGTCGCTCTAGAAGGAATAAAACAACATTTAAAATTGTTTATTTGGAAGAGAAAAACTACATTTCCTACAAAAAAACCTACATTTCCTCACAAAGACTTTTGCTTCTTTTAAGTGGTAGTCCTTCAGGTAAGTGAAGAATTTAAGGTTTCAAGCCCCTAAAATGTAAATTCAGTATAGGATCTCCAAGAGCTCAGTGTATTAAAGCTGTGCATTTTAGAAAGCCAACCTTTAGTATAGTTTGTTATGTCAGTGGCTATTTCTAGAGGAGAGACAGAAAATACCACACTAACATTAGTGTAGTCTACTAAGCTTGGCAGTAAATCCAAGACACGGAAAATAAATTCCACAAGATTTGGGCTAAGTCTTCACCAGTCTTATTGTGAGATTTTCCAACTGGTGTAAAACAACACAGTTCCATTAACATCAGATACTCAGCTTGGAAAATCAGAGTAGTTTCACTGTTGTACTCAATCAAATACTAGGATAAAGAACAGAGCAAGAGGATGGGAAAAATAAGAAGCATAGTTCACCCTTATTAGCATACCACCATGGCAAACAATATTGAGCCACGTACAATTATGTATGGGAAATATCAAGCCATTGTTTGGAATGCTACCTTTCATTAGTAGTTTCTTACTACTGCTACTTAGGTTCCTTTCAATTAAAAATTTAATCCGATGTGAAAAGTTAGTTATACCTTTAATCTGAAGGACTTTACATTCTTTCATTTATTTTTTTATCTAATAAAAATAAGCAGGAAAAATGTGATTAATGTGAGCTGGAAACATCCAAACTGTGTTTTTGTTCAAGGATTAAATACTTTTTGCAAAAGCACACTGGATAGTTAATTCTGTACAGAAAAATACAGATTTTCTGAAGCTATATAAATTAAACTTGCATGAATGCCCTAAGATCTAAAAACGTTCTCACCATCACTTGAAAGGCGTAAGGAAAGAGAAAAGCTTAAGTAATTCATTATTACCTTCTGCGTACCACCAGAAAACCCTTAAACTGACATAGATTCACTGCTACACTCATATTTACCTAACATTTACTCTTGAACTCTTAAGACATTTAAACTGATAAGTTTATTAAAACAAAGAAAAGAAAATGAGAAAAGCAAACTAGAAGATCAATATCTACTTGCTCTTGCCTAGTAAGATTAACAGCAGGAACAGATTGAGACTGTCTCACCCTTCCTTTCCTCAGCCTGTGAACTGTTAAGACGAGTTTTTAATTAATCAGCATGAAAATTATTACTGCTAAGGAATTAATACTGTTTCAAAGAAATCAAGTCAAACACTACATACTGGTTTCAAGATTACCATTTACATATTTGCCTGTGCCTTTCTCAAAACTGAAGACAGGCAAGTCATGAAGTGCTGAACAAGAACGTAAGTGAAGTGGCTTTAGGATACCTCAAGCTTAGAAAGTAAAATAGCTGTCTTCTGGAATAAATTCAAGTAGCTTACAGATTAATTGGAGTGTATGTACTTAAGGAATATCATCTTCACTGCACAATAATCATTACTCACATTTTGACAGAAAATATATTTGATAAAAAAGAAAGCTAAGGAATGACAAATTCCTAGAAAAGGGACAACATTCAAACTTAACATTTGATGATTGGAAGTATGTGTTAAAGTTTCCTATCCTTCAGCTAAATTGCACTAGCAGTGCTTTCCATCCAAATGCAGCTGCAATAAAGACAAGGAGAAAATTACAGAAAATCTCAGAAGAGATCCTTACTCTTTAAAATACTGATTTTAGAACTGTATTTTAGAAATAGTGCTCTGAAAGGAGCAACTGTAGTAACAAAATATGTCTGGCTGGTGCTATTTGATCACACACAATCCAGTGACTTTGATTTCGAAACACCTGAATTTAAAGATACAGATTATAGGAAAACCAAATTGTATTAAAAAGACACTTACCCATTTTGTCTTCCTGGGCCCAGAAGTCTGAATCACTGTACACAATCTGGCTGAATCTCCTGCGTACAGCCTCCTGGTATCTCTGGTTTTGAACAGAACAAATTAATCAATGCACACATACTTAGCAGTTCAGCTGCACTAGTTATCACCCAACAGGAAAGCAGGTCATGATCCTCCTTGGTCAAAGTAGGCTTATTTTCCCTAGTTAATATAACAGAGAAAAGGAGCAGGGGGGTGAAATCACAGATAATAATCTTGTTCAAAATACCATACTTAAAGACTCAACTACCATGGCAACTCTTGCCATTTTAGATCAACAGCCCTTAGCCAAACAACTGAAGGGCCCCCAAGCTGTTCCTGCCTAACCAACAGTGAATTCAAATGTCTGCTAAAATGCAGATAAGAACACTGCACAATTTCTAGAAGTAAATGGCACTAAACTCAGCAGCTCCAAGTTTTGATAAATTTCACTTAACAGGAAAGTTGAAATGGGACTTGAACTTTCTCATATATTACTTTCTTAAAAAATTTTATTTGATCAGCTTTTATAGATTTTGGTTCAAGTCAAGTAAATTATAACCTCATCAATGTTTATATAGGAAGATGGATAAATATGGACACAGAAAACAATGTATTTGTCTGACTCCCCCATGTTGCCCTGTAAAACACTGGGGATTGCCAGCGTATATTTCCTTGAGACACTCACACTACTAGAATGCTAGGACCCTGTACCACCCCCCAAAAAAATAAACAAACAAAAAAATTATAATATTTTCCAATCTGCAGGACAATCAACATAATGGCTCTACTGATTCTCCCATTCACATATGATGGTCTAAGCCACAAATCTTAAGGTGGGAAGCAAACTCTAAAGTGAGCAATAAAACCATTAGGGCAAACATTCTTCTATTCTTACAATACGTTTTGCTGAAGTGCAAACTCCTTCCTAGTCTTTCATTTCTTATGGTGGACCAGTCAGACCTTGCTTTAAGAATGTGGATACTTACAGATATTAAAATTTATGGACAGTAAACAAGAAATTGGCACTAATGAGACCAACCAAGAGAGAAAAATCTTACTTCAATTTCTTCCATTCTTTGCAACATTGTCTCCAGACTATGAGTGTCAGCCATAGGCAGATCCTCTCTCTGGAGTCTCTCCTGCTGCTCCATACTCCACAGCTCCCGAGCAGTGTCTTCCAAAAGATCGTCCAATAGCTTTTCAGTCAGAATATCTACATTTGCTGCAACCTGCTATTTAAAAAACAACAAACAAACAAAAAAACACACAGTCAATGCAAGAAAGAAAAAAACCTCAAAAACAACTGAGGGGAAATAATGCTTACAAATCAAACATTTCTTACAGCAGCTCATGGAAATAATCTCATCGTCATTTCAACTTTGCCCTTCAAGAAAAATACGAATAAAGTCCTGTTTTCCTTCCACCCACAGAATAAGCCAAATCAATAAAAACAGCTTAGTATGTTCCTACCACTAAAATCAGTGAATATGGAAAAAGCTTGCTACACAACTGTGCTCCCAAATTAAAGAAGAAATTGTGACAGGTTCAGAGATCACCTAGGAATTCAAGAAAGTGAAGTGAAGGCCCTCATCTTACAAAACACTACAAACACATTTGACTTCTCATACAGGAACAGTCTCACAGCAGCTCTGAGTGGTAATGAGTAAATATATTGGATAGGTTTCGGTTGTGTCTAATTTTACCAATTAGCCATGGCACGATATCACTGTTAATTTACTTGTATTATTTTATATGAAAACATTTTTCCCCCTAAGCAACTTAATGCATTCAAGGTCACATCAAGCAAAAAATATACAAAAGATATGATGTTAGAAAGAGCTCTCTCATTGTTTCATATTGTGAATGGTTAAAACCCAGTACTTTAGAAGGCACATATGGCCAAACAATCATGCTATTTGAAAGATGTGGCTTATCATTCTGTAATTCTGTGAAATTGCTAAGTTTGGAAAGTCATTACACTACTTTTCCAGATGCATTCTGCTATATGGCCATGATAAAAATTGATCTTAAATGTCAAACAGCTCTTTGACATAGAGATAGAATATACCTTCTCAGCTGTAGGAGTTAAAAGGTAGTTTATAAATGAAGAATCTTTCAAATGACAGTTTGCTTCCAAGGAGAGACTGATCTTCTAAATACAATGTAAATCCTCTCATTATAATAAATCTTTCTGTATTACTAGCCATTAATACTGCTAGTCCAAATTTATTTAGTAATTATATATGGTATTATAAGAATTATTAAAATAATCTTAGCAAGTCTAGTTCAGTGTGGAACTGTTATGATCATTCAAAAACAACTTAAAAATGTACCTACTTAACAAGAAGCCAACAACAAAAAAATTTAATGCAGCTTTGCCAAGTTTCATTGCAATAATTCAAGACCCACGTACTGAAATGGAAATACACTCTCCAAATGTCCAAAACTGTGCTGACTACATAAGTATGAGATGCATTAAGTTGAAAATAAACTGTGTGTGGCCCCTTTATAAAGGTTTTAAAGCTCTAAGGGCATCCATCCTTCAGTGGCATAAGCTTGACTGTACTACCTGTGTCCTATGCAACAGAGGTTCCAAGGGCTCCCCTGCATCCTTCTCAACTTTGCCTGCATACTGGGTTGGAGAAGCACTTGGTGACCTACACAAAAAAGAACAAATTACAATGCCATTCTGAAACTTGTTAAGACAACAATTTAAAAAACCTAAACACATAAATGTACTTTTAGGGGGACTAGTGGGAGTGGGGAGAACACTGTACCAGATCTGACACCATTTATTAGCTCAATATAAGTCATTACCTTAACTTCTGTATTTTTTTCATTTCTTTGCTGCTAGGGACCATTAGAACCTTTGCTCTTCTTGAAGTTTCTGCTTCAAGAGATGCTAGTCTTCAAAAATAAAACAATAATATAGAGGGTTATAAAATGCATATTCAAACAACTGAAGAATGAAAACGAGATTCTGAGTATTAGTTTAGAACTTGCAAAAAACTTTACAGAGAAAATGAATACTGATTTTAAGAACATATAAACCAGGAAATTCTGTTGAGAACCAGAGATCTGCAATTATGTTTCTGCTAGTGGCAAACAGGCAACTTCATGGCTGTGCACAAACAGTGCCTGGAGAGATGAGATCCTTATCTTACCCTGCACATTGCCTACTACAGATCCAGCAGCTGGCCCAGCAGCTGGATCTTCTGCTTTAACTACCACAAACAGAAGTCTCAAAGCAAACTAAATTTGGGTAGCCCTGGTCTACAGGATGCTGAACATTGTTTAAAATAAACAAACCTGCACTGTTACCAGCTAGGACAAAGATGTAGATTTTGTACTTCTGGAACAGGGAGACAATATTTACCTCCTTAATGCAGTGTGAATGTCCATTCTGCATACTGTGTGTTTTGTCAATGCTCTGCCTAGCACAGTTTGGCCTGTGACTCCCAGACAATACTTGAAATGGTTCTTCCCAGGCTGTAGGAATGAGGCCACTTCATGAGGAGTGAGAAACCCTCTGGTGGTGAGCTGTGCTGTGCCACTTGCCTTCATGGTCTGACAGCCAGGCCAAATCCATCCTATTTACTAGTACAGACAGAGCAGCATTCCCACCAGGCAGGGCAAAGACAGGTTCCACTAGCCTGTGAACATACCGCTGAGGTGAAACAGGTGGAGACGCAGGGTTTGGAGGCAGGCAGGATATTCCCTCCTTAACGAGCCGCTTGTTCTTGTTCAGCTGGACAGCTATCCTTGTCTCTTGAAACCGGGCATGCTGTCCTTCAGGATGTACTTGTCTTGGTTTGAGAGATTTGTGCATTCCCTTAAAATAAACACAATCACATTCAAACTTATATTCCAGTTGTAGAATTTTTAAGTATTTTGCATTGTGTTTCAGGAATTGTCTTGAAATCATGCCTGCTGGCTTTGTCACACAGTTGAGATACATGGAGGCCTTTATAACTGATTTAAAAGGAAGTACAAGTGTGCCTGAACAGCACAGAGGCTTAATCCTGCAATTATTATTTTTGCAAACAGTTTCAGTTTTTCCAAAATTGCTCTTCATGGGGGAAAAACTTCTTTTGACACTTTCAGGATTAGACTCTAGCTCAGAATAAAAAAATATTGTAAGGAAGTGCAAAGCTTGACAGTCTCTTACATAATATAACAAATCCCAGATGACAAGAAGAAAGCATAAATTCTTTTAACACTTCCCTACCTGTGATTTTGCAGGTAATGACACACCTTTCTTCTTCAAAGGGCCACTTTCAAGGATGGGATCTTTTTTTACAGCTTTAGCTCTCACCAATGCCTCTATGCTTCCTTGTAAAGTGGCAGTTCTGTCTGGAGTAGGTGGGTCATTTTCTTCTCGGAATTTAGTGTGCAATGTATGAGCACAACTGTTTCCCTTCTGAACTGCTGAAATATTTGCAACATATCAATGTTTATCTGTATCAAAAATAATAAACTTTCAACTCTAAGTTGAAAGGGGCAAGAATATTTCTACATTTGATGTTTCTGTTAGGTGTACCTCTTCGTGAACTTTTAAGGTCTACCATAACAAAACCAAAAAAAAAAACCCAAAAAAAAACCCAAACAAAAAACCCACTCTTCTACTTCCTGATAAGTATTAAATAAATAGTCTTTCTTATGCTGTTCCAATGAACAGGAGATTTTGGGGTTTATGTGCATATATATATACACGTATTTAGATATTTGAAAATACACATATATATGAAAATATAGGTTATATAATAATGTAACAATGGCTTTCATGAGGTGTCAAAATACTTCAGGTGGTAAATTTATCTCACAATACCTTGAGAAAGAATGAAGCCCATTTCCTTTCCTATATGAAGTAAAAGAATAATATAGTAAATGAATTCCCAAAGGTTGCATGGTGAACTATTAGTGAAAAAAACCCTAAAGTCTTCAGCTTAACTATCAGTTAATGTGTCTCTAGGTACTGAAACTGTGATTACTGTGCAAAAGACATTGACATTAATGAATCGACAAGAATAACACACAAGCACTCCTTTCAAAAGTAGAGAAACTACACAAACCAAGGAAATTCTGAGACAAGGCTACTGTAGATCTTTTCACTGTAAACATTTAAACAACAATAGCTTTGTTGGGATTTGCTAACATTTGGCAACTTCGCATTCCTAAATAATATAGTAATACAGCATTATCTATGTATATATTTTGAAATATTCTGTATGCACCATTAATGTCAACTTGTAAACTGCCGTTTCTCCACTGCAGAAAAACAACCCAAGTGTAGCCCATGGGAAAAGAAATGGACAAAACCAGGAAGAACACGATGACAGTAATATAGCTGTAATGCATAATAACCTGCAGGTCTATCATCCTGGGGAAACAGCTGAAAAAAATGCATGGCAAGGCTATGTGAATCCAATAGCTACATATGGGCTGTTATACACTTGTGCCCAACAATACATAGCATACAACAAAATCAAACTGCAGATGGTAAGTTAACTGATAACAAATTATTGAATAACTCAAAATACAAACCAGTCAAGAGACTCCGGGTGGCTGGAGGTTTTCTAGGTTCTTGTGCATGCTGTCCCTTTAAGATGAGAGGTTTGTTTTCTTGTTTGGCAGATGTAAGCTGCTTTCTGACTGGAAATGTCTCAGTATTCCTTGGAGATTTGCCCTGAGATGCTGAAATACATTTCTTCACTTTTTTAGGTGTTTGTTTCTTTTCCAGTAGTGAATCCATAACCTGCACCAAATATTTAGAATGTTAATCACTGTCTCAGGAATTCTGGCATTTCATGAACACACAATATAGTTTGCAGTATCATATTTCACTACATCTTTTCTGCCTTGCCAAAAACGTTGTTTCCTACCTCAACTTGAAGCAAAATATCTATGACAATGTCAGAAATGGAAGAATTCACTCCTAGTTTGGCGGAACACAGAGACAGTTGCCGAATGAGACTGCCCAGTTGTTTGTGGTGGGTAAGAATCTGCTGCTCTGTTTGTTCTGCAAACTGATTGGCAAATGCCTGCAAGGCTCGTACAGCTCCTCTGTGTGCTGCTGCCAATCTGGATACTGCTAGAGACTGGAAAAATGAAAAAGAAATGCTTTAATAGCTATTAGGCTCTACAAATACTGATACTATTCAAAGAACTGTTGCCAAAATTTCATGGATAACCACTCAGGCTTGGGATAATTCTGATGGCCATTTGTGAGACAAAACAAAACAGGTGTTTAAGTAATCTACTAAAAGTACTACACAACAGTACTCATATCAATTATCATGTTAGCTTCAGATAAAATAGCTTGATTATAACATATTCTGATGTTTCTACTACCTATGCCAACAGAGTATTGTCGTTATGGGCTTGACCCTAACATGCAACAATTCCACAAACAGAGCATCCTCCATCCTCCAGTTTTTGTTACAGAAAACAATACACAGGAGAACAACGGGCCAATATTGGCCAAACAGTAGGTATGACCTCAGTACTATCTTTCTGAAAGATGCTGGGCAGAAAGAAAATCAGAAAGGAGGCTAATAAGACTCAGTGACATCAAAAGGAAGTTAAAAAAAGTAGTCAAGAGTAGAACACAGTGTTATTTAGAAAAGGAAGTGGAATGAAGAAGGACTTACAAGCAAAACACAAAAGCAAAAGACCAACAGCCACCTACTCCAGATTGCTGTAGACAGGTAAGAACTGAAGAGGAACACAGCAAGGGCAGCATCAGACAAAGTGAGACACAATTCCATGAGAATGAGACGAAAGGTACAAGATACAAAGAAAATCTCCCTTCTGGAGAGAGCTCTGGTGTATCCTAGACAATCAATTTCCATTAGCTAGAAAACTTTCTGTCAATAACTTACTCATAGCCTGAAGGATAACTCCGTCCTACCTTTTTAGGATGTTTGATTTTATGAGGACTCAATTTCTCCATATCATCCTGTATTTCTTTTACCTGTTTATGAAGAAAGGAGGGGGAGAGGGAAAAGTTGGTCAGAATTAGCTCCATGTCTAAAAATAAACAATCTTCACTGTAACATCTGAGTGGAAGTCCAAATTTTCCAAGGGTATGTTCATCTCTCTGTCTAGTGATTAGAGAAATTACCCACACTGTTTAGATCTAAACTAGAATGCCACAGAAGTCCAGAAATAACCCGATGGAATTTCTCGTTTCAGTTCACTTCTGTCAAAATAATCACAATAAACTAGCTACTATACATTCAATTTAAAATGCTGGTTCCCACCTGTTGCTGGAGGACATACAGCATCCGAGCTGACCGTGCAGCTTGTTTCTGTCTCCTAGCACAGACTCGTTGCTCTTCATCAGGATCTAAAATTTCCCTCTGTGTCCCTAAAAAGCATGAAATGTGAAGTTTTGTCTTAATTGAATTTATGAAAATCCTGATTAAGCCATGATAACAAACATAATTTAGCAATAAGCCTCTTTCATGCAGAACCACTACAAAATGCATCACACATTGCAGGGCTCCCTTGAACAGCAATACAAGGTAGTTATTTTAACTCCACATCATGTTTTGATTTAGAATTTGACATTCTTACACAATATAGCTTATTAGTTACGGCTTACAAAATCACGTGAACCTTCATGACAAAGTTGCAGGTGAAGCACTCAAACTCAGGAATGGTTAAACCTCCAGCTAGTTACTAGAAAAGAACCAATGCAGTGTGACGAGGTGTGGCTGGGATGGAGCTGGTTTTCTTCACAGTCACCAGAATGGTGCTGTCCTGGATTTATGACAGAAACAGTGTTGATAACATGCCAGAGTTCTGGCTTTCTCTGAGCAGTACTAGCACAGCACCAAGGCTCTCTCTTTTTTCAGCTATGCCCTGCCCGTGTGTACCCGGGGTTGTGTCAGAAGCTGGGAGGGGACACAGCCAGGACAGCTGACCCCAGCTGATCAAAGGGATATTCCCTGCCATGCTCAGCAATAAGAAATTGAGGTTTTTGGAGGGAAGGTAGCCATTTCTCACAGATGGCTGGGCACTGGTTCTACTTGTGGGAGGCAGTGACTGATTGCCTTTGCACTGCTGGTTTTGTTTTTTTCTTTCTTTTTCTTCCCCTTATTCAACTATCCTTATCTCAACCCCTAAGTTTTCCTGATTTCAAGTTTTCTATTCTCTTTGCTGTCCCGTCAGGATGGAAATAAGCACAAGTGTGTGGTGCTTTGCTGCCAACCAGGGTTAGCCCACAACAGTGTCAGGACATACATTAATCATGCTACTACACAGCCATAAATTAGGTCAGACTTGTGAAATTAAATTTTACCAGCTGTTGCCCTCTTTCCCATCACTGATAAGAATGTAGGTAATAATGATACTGGTTTTTGCAGTCTGATTATTTAGCCAATAGTCCAGACACCAATACTTTTTTACCCACATTATTTAAATAGCCTACCACTAATTTACCATCATTGCAGGCTGGATTGGAACTCACCACAAACACTCAGAGATATTAAACCTGCTATTGCTTAACTGGCTACATATTCTAGCTGTTATCTACTTCTGAAAATATAGATGGTTCTCAAAAATCCAAAATTAAATACAGATCCTGATCCAAGCCAAGGATCAGAAAGAAAAACAAATCAACAAATTATTGTACATTTATAGAACATAATTTTTGTCCAGTCTTACACCTTTCTTAGACAGTTCTTCAATTTTCTGGACATAGCTCCTCAATTCCTTTTGCAGCCATCGGACTTCCTGCATATTTTTATCTTCTTTTTTGTTCACAGTTGGCTTGGGGTCTGCTCCTCTGTCATGGGTGAGTGGAGAGTCCAAAACAGCAGGTATTAGCTTTCCCTCAGTTGGTGTGTAGAGATAAACTTTAGCACCAGAGGTTGTAGTCTCCACTTTGGAAGGCTGACCAAGTTTCTGCTGATATTTCAAGCGAGTTTCAGACTTCAGTGCATTTTTACTTTCTGGACTTTCAAATACTTCAGACTTCTGCTGCTGTGACTTCCGGACCAACAACGGTTTTTTGACAGCATCTCCAAACACCTGCTGTTTCAGTTGGTCTTCAAGATGTCTTCGTTTTATGTCCCTTTTGGCTAGCTGAATAGCTAGTTTTAGCCTCTCTTCAGATACCAATGTAAACATGCCAGAGCTTCTTATGCTGGGGTCCTCACTTCCAGCTAGAGTTCTCTGATCACTGGATGCCTTCAGTTTTTCTATTATAACTGGACGGGGGTTAGAGAACCTGAGAGCCAAGTTCTCTGGAACTGCAGGAACATTTCTATTAAACTGGAGCTGTTCCAAAGTGTAAAAAAACCAAACATCTGATGTTACACGTAACAATTTACACATGCGATTTACTTCTAGTATACGATAGTAAAGAAAAAGGATCTGCTTTCATATTAAAATGAATTGTCATGATGGTACTTCTTCAATGCAGACAAGGCATTCTGTCCACTCAGACAAATGCCAGTATTCAAAATTATCATCTTCTAAATAACATTAGGGACTTATCTGCAACATAGGGTGGGCACAGACATTGAAAAATCTGCTCCTAAGTGACTAGGCAATGGACAATGAATGCCCTTATAAAGATTTTATGAGTTCTAACAATGAAATAAACGAGTTAAACAACAATTAACATTAGCAATATAAATGGGTATTATGTCATACTGATTTAGTAAGGCATTACTAAGTTTACAAAGGTAACAGAAGCAGAAATTATGAAGGACATGCATGATGAAGGAGAAATGGAGTAAAGTTGCTAGGTTCTGTTCCCATGCCTTAAAGTAAGAGGTAGTGTATTGGTTTAGATTGGGATAGAATTACATTTCTTCATAGTAGCTTGTATGGTGTTATGTTTTGAATTTGTGATGAAAAAAGCACTGATAGCCTTTGAATGATAGCAATGAATGCTTTAGTTCTTGCTGAGCAGTGCTTACACAGCATCAAGGCCCTTCTGCTCCTCACACTGTCCTGACAGCGTGTGGACTGGGTGGGCAAGAAGCTGGGCGGGGACACAGCTGGGACAGCTGGCTCCAACTGACCCGAGTCATGCCACACCATATGACATCATGCTCAGCAATAAAAGCTGTGGGGCTAAATGCCTGCCCGCTGATGGGATGCAGAGAATTAATTCCTTATTTTCCTTTGTTTGTGCACGCAGCTTTCGCTTTACCTATTAAACTGTCCTTATCTCAACCCATGAGTTTTCACACTTACGCTTCTCATTCTCTTTCCCATCCCACTGGGTGAGAGCCAGTGAAGGGCTGTGTGCTCAGCTGCCTGCTGTGATTAAATCACAACAGACAGGTAAATAATATTTACAGATGCAATTTCTGATCTATACTGTTACAAAAAGACAGTGTCAAGATTCAACACTCACTTCAACACTCACTACTGTGCTATCTCAGGAAGTGGGTCATAATAATATTTTTGTAACGGTAACAAATGAAAACCAACACAGCATCACTGCAGAAGTCAAATTATACCTGTGTTTGTAAAGCCTTTGCTTCATTCTTGTAGAGCTGGGTAGCAAGTGCAAATGTAGCATCAGGCATAGTTGGCTTGCTTGGTCCCATCATGTTAGCTTGAAGCTGAAAATCCAGTTATTTGTCCCTTGCTTACAATTACAACTATGAACATAAGAATAATACATTATTTCTGCTTCTTAAAAGCAATCCCACATCTGATGTAAACAACAGATAGAGAACCAACACGAGGAGGGATGTAGAAATGGAAAACGTTAACGTGTACTTATACAGGTGTACACAAAATGCAGAGTACAGACCTGCTGTTTAAGGCAAAATGTACAATTTTTACGCTTCTTTTACACACGCCCACAGAATTGGGGAGCACCATGACAGACTATGAGGCTCACACTGTAAGAAGACTGCTGCAGACCTGTTATAGCTGTTACTTCCCTTAAAGGGAAATCGCATACTGCAACGATAACACAAGAAAACAACTCGCAAGATAGCCCAAAGCAGTGGGTCTGTACGAAAAACGTTAGTGTTAAAGGAAAACATATCAATGACATGCTCATACCTAAACCTCCTCACGGAGAAGGATTTAAAAGCAATGTGTGGAGACTGGCAGGAACGTACACCTCCTCCATCTGCCTCTGAGAACTAAAAAATGAAGAGGACCCAACGCACAACGCTGTTGCCGCGACTGAACTACAGGCTTTGTCTCTTCTCACCGTAGCTCAGCTGCATGTCCCTCTCTTCTGCTCTCTGACACTCGGCGGCCGGCCGCCTCTGCCCGCAGGTTCACAACGAGCCCCTCAGAGGGGTCCGCCCGCGGTGCCACCTCTTTTGCCCCCCCAAAAAAATCAGGACCCCGCGCCCCAGCCCTGTCAACAACCGCCCGCGGCCTCCCCGACTTAACCCTCACGGCCTCCCGCGCGGGCGAGCCCAGGACCCGCAGGCCGCCCCGCCCGCTGCCGCTGAGGAAGGGCGGGCCGAGCCGAGCCAGAACCTACCTGGACGCTGCTCAAACCCGCTCCTGACAACCGCCGCCGCAGAGGCCGCCGGGAAACGGCGCGGAACTGCGGTGCCTGAGGCGGGCCAGGAGGTGATCCCGCCCCTTCCACCGCCGGCTCCCGCGGCCGCCATGGGCTGGGAGGAGAAGCACGTCCGCGGGTATCCCGAGTTCGTGCAGACGGCGCAGCGCTACCACGGCCGGCCCATCTTCGCGCTCTTCTGCGGCGACAAGGATGCCGAGGGCAGGAGCTGGTGCCCAGACTGCGTGACGGGTGAGGGCCGCGGGGCGGGCGGCAGACGCGGCCGGCGGCGGGGAGCGCCCCTCGCCCTCCGAGGCCCCGCGGTGCCTTCCCCTCGCGGCGGGTGCTCCTGCCCGCGCCCCGCTTCTCCCGCTAGCCCGAGGACGCTGGAGGGGCCCCGCGGGCCCTTCCTGGAACCTGTAAGGCGGGACTGCAGCAGCCCGCCTCCACTACCGCGGGCCCTGGGCGGACTGGGCGCGGTCCAGGTGCAAGCTCTGGCTGCAGCCGCCAGGCTGATCAATCTGCGGCCGTGCAGGCTGGGACCAGGAGCTGGCTGAAGCTGCTTGCCGCGCTCACAAGCTGTCAGAGCAGCTCTCGTTTTCGCTCACCACATTCCCCTGAAGGGCATGTAACATAACATGTTGTGCAGCAGAGGCTGGTACTAAGGCCCAGCAAACTATTAGATATGAATCTCATGATCACTTAATTCACCTCTGCTTTGTACGTCAACAGACAGAAGTGATACCAGTGTCTGGCAGTGGAACATGAAGGCAGCTCCTCAGTAAACACTGCACTGAACTTTCTGGTTTAATGTGGCAACTGCAACAGGTTTCATACAAACTGGAGACAATTATTATTTTTCTTACTTTTTAAGGAGAAATTGGCCTTTACTCAAAGACCAGTCCCTTCAGCATTGAGCATGTAAATTCTGCAAAGCTTGTGGATAAAGAGATTAAACAAAATTGAGATCTCTACCTCAAGCAGACAAAACATTAGCAGCCTTGCTAGTCAAAGAAGATCCGTGTGATTCTGTAGCACAGTTACAGTATTAACTACTAACAAATTTTAAAAATTACTCTCTAGCTGAACCCGTTGTGAGGAAGGAACTTCATAACATGCCTGATGGGTCTGTGTTCATCTACTGCCTAGTAGGAGACAGAGCCTAGTAAGTAGCTGTTCTGACACCAACAACTGATATAACCTTGCTGTTTGTGGACTGGAGGTTAATTAACCTGTTGGGACAACTGACTGAACTGTCCTTGTCTGCAAGGAATTAAGCATTTTTTGAGTTTTGAGGTCTACACCATCCCTAATGTGAACTGTCTGCATGCTTCTGAGAAGTGGGTTGGGAAGGTTTGAGGCAAAGACCTTTGAACCATCCTTTTAAAGGAATTTTAACAGGCTAACTGCAAACTACACCTCTACAAGCTGTGCTTAATACCTTCTCCCTCAACAGCTGGAAAGATCCCAACAATGAATTCAGGAAGAATCTGAAACTAACAGGAGTGCCTACACTACTTAAATATGGAACAGTAAGTGCTTGCTCCATCCCAACCCCCACCCTCCCCAGAAAATGTTAGTATGTACAAATGGTTCCTAAAACATAACTTCTCTTTCAGCCTCAGAAACTGGTTGAAGAAGAATGTTTTAAAGCAGAGCTTGTGCGTATGTTGTTTACCGAAGACTAAATCCTCCACTAGTCAATCATTTACAAAGATGTTAATGTCAAGTTATTTACAGTGTCCTTTCAAAAAAATCCCTGTCTTATTTAAAACTTTCATGGTTAATTACGTTTGACTAGTCAAGATAAATGTCATTAAATTCTAGGTCCAAACCTTCCACTGAAATTCTGCAACAAAAAACTGTGTCTTTCTTTTCATGTTCAAATAAACTTGTGTTTGCAAAGTCTCTTTTCAAAGGAGCTGAGCTCATGTTATAAACAAAGAGAGCAGCCTACAACTACTGATGAGTAGTTGTTGAGTTATACCTCTAATAGTGAATAAGGGGGGCAAGGGTATAGGAGAAACAGAAAAATCTGCTTTTTCTTCCCAAATCTGACTTTACCTAACTACTAAAGCTGTTAAGATAAATGTTCAGTGCCAGAGATGTTTAACAGCTTATCTGTTAAGGCTGACAGTTCTGGTGTCACCGATCATGTTAACAGTTGCAGTACCTGCTCCTACAAGGATATGAAATATAACACAAATGCAGCACAAATACAATCTAAAAAACCAAAATTAAATTACTGGCAGCTGCCAAAATCTGTGTTCTTACAATAAAAACTACAGGAATAAATGGCAAATGTTTCTCCAATACTGCAAGTGTTTACACCTCTTGTTGTAACACGTTTTCACTACACATACGGTAGAGAAGCCTGAGAGCAGCCACTGTGTCCCTGGCAGAAAACCAAGATGAAAATAAGCTGATTTTAATGGAATAGATACAGCTACAGCCTATTTCCTTCTGTTGAGTATCTGCAAAGTTCATTATCACTTATCTCTGCTCCACTGCTGCAGTCTGTGTCTCATCACACTAATTTCTACCTCTAAAACATGTTGTAAGGAAAACTGTAAGACCACGAGCAACAATGGTTACCAGGTAAACAGAAATGACAAGAAATAGCTCAGCTTGGTTTCAAGGCAAAAATCCACGATTTATGTTTTGTACAGTAGCATCACTTCAACTTTGCTCATACTGCAGTTGTAGATGAGGGAGTTTTTAGCCCCACTGAGACACACCATTATTCTCCAGGGAACATGCCTCCTTTGAACAGACTTCTGAGCTAGTTTTTGTTAGATACATAAATCTCAGTGCCTTCAAAACTATATTTGGTTTTCAAAATTAAGAGGAATCAATAACTACAGTAAGTAATGCTCTTACAGGACTGTCCACAATATAAAATAAAATGCAGAAGTAGGTGTTTATCAGTCTTCTATCCTTAAAAAAGTTGACAAAAGAAAAAAAAACAACCCCAAACCAGTCCCCTAATAAAAAAATAAATGTACACATACACAGAGCTGAACCTACAAAAAGGTTCATTCATCTCTTGTAAATACTTCAGCTGACATGAAGTCCACCTTATCACTCTTCCGAGCATTTTTCATTTTACAGAGGTGTTATTTTGTTGCTGCTGCTCTGCAAGTGCTTGCTGGAGGCGCATTCTTTTCCTTGAGTAGTGCTGCCAGTGAAGAATCTGCTGCTCATCAATAAATTTAGCACACTGAGCATTTACCAGTTCTTTGCGAAAATGTTCATATTGGAGCAGCTCTAACATATGCAAACACTGAGGATACCTGGATTAAAAATAAATATACTTTAATAAGAATTTTTACAAGGTCCACTAAAGTTGGAGTCTTCCAATAATTCTGCAGTGTGTGATGTTAGTTTTATCATGTACGTGCTTTACTCAAGTATCAAACCATTTAAAACTGTACATATTCCACGCACTGTAACTGAAAAACTTCAGTATTAGGGTAGGAAACAAGGAGTTCAATAACAGTTTACAACAGTTTATGAACAGATACACATACTTAGAGTAGCTTTTCTAATGGCTACATTTTACTAAAACATGTAATAACTAAAACCTGTTTCCAGAGCTTATTTAAAAAGCATAACTGAGAACTGTTTTTCCAAAATTTGAAGGAGTTTGCACACTGACTAAAATGCCAAGTCATCCTCTGCTTTGTGTAATCAGCAATGCAAAATTACTCACTCTTAAAACGCACTTACTAGGCCTAACTGAAGTAGTTTTGCACCATGATGTTCAACAGTTTAATTTTAAACAAATGGTAAAGTGCAAATACAGGCTGCAAAAGGAAGATTCCACATATGACTCATGAAAGACATGAGTTTTTTGTATCTTGTCTATTTTTGCTACATCTGGACTACAGTAAACTACTGGAAACAGTAAAAATTAATGTGGCATAGAAACACAGTGGGCAAGCCTGTCAGGTTACAGGCAGAAATAAAATACCAACATGCTCCTGTACAGTACAGAAGGTAAATATCAAATCATCAAAATGCAGAAACCAAAGTGATTTTAACACTTACTTCAGGTATTTTGCATATTCAGGTTCTTTCCAATAAAGTAAATACTTCAGATAATTCACAAAAGCTTTGTCTTTGAAGTAGCCTCTTTGTGCAAGAACTGAAATGAAATTACAAATAAGAGATTGTCAGTTACAGATGTGTGAAAAAATGTGCCAAACTTGGAAGAATACATATTAAAAAAAAATTATACAAAGGGGCACCTTAGTAAAAACTTCGTAGTTGCAATCAAATTTGGTAATTCAAAATGAAAAAAACACAAGGAAAAATATAGTTTATTATGCCTAGTGTATTGAATAAAAGAGTCTCATCTCCCTTACAGTATGTATCATAAAACAGCAAAGACGATTTTTGAAACAGGAGACTGGCTGTAGCATCAAAATCGCAGAGAATTAAGTACAGTACCTTACTTTTTAACAACCAATTTGAACTTACTTTTTTCTCCACCAAACAGATGCATTTTCTTTTTCAACTAATAAAACATTTTGCATTTAAAAAAACCTACCTGTTAGAAATCTAGACAAATCGCATTATTTACAGACTACCTTTATGCTATGAAAGACCCATTCCTTTTTCTTTGTTTAGCCCTCTCTCCCCCCATTTAACATTACCAGTAAACATAAACACCATTAAACTATATTCATTACTCATGATCCTGGTAATTACTTTCAGGTACTCACAATTGAGGTAATTTGGATTTGCCAGACACTGAACAAACTCTAACTCCAGCTGGAACCGAAGTCGATTTCCCGTATCATCTAATACATGAGAAAAACAGTACAAATTGGACCCACATAATAGTTTTGACAGTAATTTTTTTCAGTTTGAGCCATACAAATAGAGATAATGTGTTTAAACAGCAGAAAAAGCAGTAACTTCCCATAGTAATTTTTATTTTTCTTCTTCAGTGTGAAAAAATCCTCTTTGCTACTGGTGTAAACAATGTTATTTAATCCAGGCTGATTATTACCCATTTTCCCTCACCTATTTTCATCATATCACATATGTTTATATTAATTTTGAAAACCATTAAGTGTTGGAGAACATATGCTCTAGGTGATCCTGACAGGGATGAAAAAAAGCGTAACATGATAACTCTATATTTAAATTTTTTTTTTTACAAACTACTAAACAGTAATTTTTTAATCTTTTTAAAATAGCCCACAATGCCTTTAGTGCTTTTAATTTCTGTAGCATCAACAAAGACTAATAAAATACTTTAACCAAGGTTATTTATATAAAACTTTTCAAACTTATGACATAAATATTAGGTGACAGTAATTTGATAAATTCTATTTACCATTATATTTTAAGTGACAAGTTTCTAATTTCTCAGTGACTTCATCTCATACCTCAGAGCATTTCCATACTATATAGAAATGGCCACGTCCTTAAAAAAACCCAGAAACTCGAACAGAGAATACAAGAGGAGCACAATTTGAGAACATGGCTAAAAGTACGGAGAACGCATTGGTCGTAACCTTCATGAACACAACCCTCACTGGCGGGAGACGGGCTCTCAGTTCTCAGAGATCTCTTGACCACTGGACTGCGAGGCCGACTGCCAGGTTTCAGGACAGACCTTCGCAACAGAATTTACATGCTTCTGAAAAGGCCGCGTCTAAACACACCTGCCTTCTTCTAAAAAGCTAGCCAGGCACAGCAGCTGGACCCGGGCTCGTGGAGAACTGCGAAAACAAATGCTTTCCGCTTTCCACAGGAACAAGGACAGACTGGGACTGACTGAAGACCTTGTTTTCCCAGATAGACATCTGATTCCAGAATTAAGGGCAAATGTTAAAAAGGAGGTTGGGGTGTCATCCGTGGCAAAAGCTATTTAAGAGTTTGGGGAAAGCGGGATTCCGCTATACAACTACGGGTGCGACTTCGGATGCCCTCCCGCCATCTTTTCTCCCACGACCTCGGGGAGGGCGAGGGCCGCGGGTACTTCCAGGAGCGCCGCGGCAACAGAGCGAGCAGAGCGCCGGAGCCTGTCTGACCACAGCAGAAACGCGACGGCCCACGGGCGTGCGGAGCAGCAGGAGCTTGCCTCAATCCCCCTTCTCCGACGAGGCGGACTCACAACCCGGCTAGCACTTGCCGCCCGCCAGGGCCGCTCCGTGCCGGCCCGGCCCGGCCCCCGTACGGCAGGGCCGCAGGCGGCCTCTCCCCGGGCCGCAAGCGCTCGGCCTGTCCGCCCCTCGCCACACTGCCCTGCCTGACCCTGCGCTTCGGACACCCGGGGGCGGCGGCAACCACCACCCTCACCTGTCTCCATGGCGTCTGCAGGTCTGCACCACTCGCACCCCACAAGATGGCGGCGGCGACACCCGCTGCCGGCTGACGGAAGCCGACGGAAAGAGCACCGGGGTTCGGTGGGAAGGCGGCGGCTGCCCAGCAACGCGCCGTGCCGCGGGTCCTCAGTTGCTGCCACCGCCCGCGGAGCCGGCGGAAGGGGGGATGGCGAGGGGCGCGGCGGGGCGGGCCTCGGGCGAGGGGGCGGCCCCAGCAGAGGCCGCGGCGGGACGCAGAGCAGCCTGCTGCCGGCGGGGGCAGCGTGGCGGGGGCAGCTCGGGAGCGCAGGTAAGGGGCGCGCACCCGTCAGCAGGGAGCGGGGAAGCGGGAACCATCGGTGCGGTGCCGCCTTCTCCTCACGGACTGCTGTCCTGTGCTGTCCTGCAGCTCACTTCAAACTTGAAAGTAGCAGAAGTCAGAAAGCTTCAGTATTCGGAAATACTTTGTATTGGGGCAATGAATATATTGACAATACTTTGTACTGGGGCAACGGGTACAAACTGGAGCATAGGAGGTTCCCCGTAAACGTGAGGAAAAATTTCTTTACTGTGAGAGTGACAGAACCCTGGAACAGGCTGCCCAGAGAGGTAGAGTCTCCTTCGCTGGAGACATTCAAAACCCGCCTGGACAAGTTCCTGTGTGATGTACTACTAGGTGATCCTGCTCTGGCAGGGGGCTTGGACTAGATGTTCGAGGTCGCTTCCAACCCCTAGGAGTCTGTGATTCTGTGTGATTCTGTGAAATCAAAGCACGAACTCCAGTGTGTTTTTAGAACAACCGAAGTTCAGTTTTACATCAATCACTTCACTCTGAAAACTTTGCCAGCAAAACCAATGAACTTCTGAAAACTTTACTTACCACCTTTATGCGGCATGCTCCAAAAATCGGCAAGGTTTTACCATCTGGACAAAATTTAATAATAATTTTTAAAAGTCACATATAAAATGCTAGTTCCAATGTGGTCCAGTGTAGGCATAAAGATAACATCCTTACAACTACATTTTATAGGTTTGTTTCCTAACCAAAAGATAGAATATTCCTTGTAACAGTAACATGACAGGAAAAGCTAGCATTTTATCAATATTATTCAGGTATTATAAACCAGCCATATGACCTGTGACCTATCCTCTGGTAGGTAAGTAAGGAGGACATTTTAAGAGTACATTCATCATAGTTCTGGACTACCCCAAAGCAATAGCAACAGATTTTATGGAGGCGATTGGTAGATTAAATGTAACCGATCTTCCAGAAATGATAGATTTGTTATAAAATGGATTCAGAAGTCTTTTCCAAATGTGGAATCAGTTTGAACTGAGACAGTGCAAAGTTCATTGGAGGAAAAAGCTTAAGGACTACTTATTTCAGTAAGCAATTTGGTGCTTAAAATATTAAACAGGTGCTCTGTACTTAGAATTCAAGCAGAAATTATTATTTGACATTTTGATCTCTTCATGATTTACATGAAGAGGTTACTGCTTTTCTAACTGTACAAAATGTTTAAAGTTATAATTCAATATAAGTGTTTAAAAATCACTTCATTAGAGCTAAGATGCACCAACAGAAATGAAAATAAGCCTGATAACTCCAAGAACAGCAGAATTTATTAAATAGTTTTGTGCTTTTTTTCTCTTAGGGCTTCTCTCTGTGGAGGTTTTACAACATCTAAAACTCTGAGATCATGTTAGAGGCCCCTCTCAGTGGAACTGTAGGGGGGCCTGTCCCTAGACAGTCTTCATCTAGAGAGCAGTCTGCCTTAAATGCACAGTGAATATCTCAAGACTAGGAATTTTCATTCTATTTACCTGGGGCACTTCTGGGAGGCAGTGACATGGCTTGAGATGCCCATTTTTGCCGTGGGTCTTTGCATTTATGTTTTTATCATTGCTGCAACTAGTAAGTCATCAATCCTCTAGGTTTCTCAGGATGGCCTTGTCTTCTAGATCTGAACTGTTCATGCTCTAACTTCACAGATTTAATGAGGTACAAGTGAGTAAATGACCTTTCTGAAGAAAATTAACATTGGAATAATGCTCTGTTCTGTCATGTAACGGAGCTTTTACCTTATAGGCAATTCAATTCCAATTCCATTAGAAGGTAGCTTTGGGGTCAGCATTCTAGTCATGTTTTTTTTCCCCCAGGTAGTGAAATGCTTGAGCTGGGAAGAATAAAAAAAGATGTTCTTGTGTTTGTATTTGCAGAAAATTCATCTTAACTTTGTACTAGTGTCACAGTTTCACTCAGGATCAACAATTAAACCAGTGACAACTTTGGCTTCATCCTGGCTCAAACCAGGACAACTAGACAAGCTATTGTTGATCACTGATAAAGCAGAAGGGAATGGAAGGGAGAGATTCAGCTCTAGAACACTAAACTATATTTTGTTTATTTTTCTTTCTTTCTGCATATTGAGCAGAGCTTTGAGCCTGGGCTTTGTTTTTTCATAGCAACTTTAAAATGAGCCACAGAGATTTAAGCCAACCTCTGCACTTAATTCTTCATTCATTAAAAAAAAACAACATATGTATCAGAGTGAAACTAGTTAATAAACAACTCCTTCAAGAGTGCAGAGCAGAACTGCACTGTTGCATTATCACCCTGGAAAGGAGCCCACGTTATGAGGTGGTAAATTTATTCCAGAAGTTACAATTCTGTCTGGTGTTACAAACTAAATTTTCAAAACTTGACTGAAGCAGGAGCCCCAATGGCTTAGCACTGTCAAGCTAGCTTAGGTTCACTGCTACAACAATTCTATGACTAGTCACTTGGGCAACATTGCACTGTGTATAGAGTTACTAAAACCTGACTGATTTTGTTTTTTTCCTTTTTCTTTTAAGGTGATTTGCTATTTTCATTTGTTGAACTATTTTCAGTATCTTAGTTAACAATTTTCTGTAATACTATCTTTTCCTATACAGTGTGATTTATTTTTTTCCCTGGGAATTGGGTTACAAGAAACATGTAAAAAGGATTTATGCATAGTTTTTCTTAATAAAATAGGGTTGCCTTTTTTAGACAAGGTTTTAGTGGTTGCAGAATACTACTATTACTATATCAAAACATAACAAGTCACTCCCCAGTAAACACAGACTTTGGGCTAAAAGCAGAGATCAAACAGATCCCATGTGTCTGCATTGCTATTCTGGACTGTCATTTCTCTCCCAAGACTGACTTCAGAGGAGAGAATCCTAAAAAAGGATTAGTCACAGGAGTAAATTACTACGTAGGTTTGCCAGAGTTAAGTCAAATGTCTCAATTCTTGGCCATCAAAACTAGGAACAAAATTGAAAGTTAGGATCATAGTGTAATAACTAAGATCATTTGCTAAGAAGAGTTGGATTTATTTTCTTCTTTTAAGTATCAGTTTAGTCAGGCTTTCAGGGTGTAAGTACTAGCACATATGACTGTGAGTCAGGAATTTTCCAAATAATTGTGAAACCGGGACAACATTGCTGCCCCATTGCTCCTTTTATAGGAACTAGACTGCCATCACAGTTGTTCTCAGTCTAAAAACTTTTTCTGAATATGAATATTCCAGAATATGCTAAAATTTTAGTAGATTTATATATAAAACACAGATACATTGTCTAAGAAACAAATAGATGAGATGTTTCCTACCTTAAGGAAACTAAGCTGTTTCAAGATAAAAACTGCATTCAAAAAATTACACATGGCTGCACTAGTAACTACAGACAGCAGCTAAGTGAAAATAAAATCAAGGTTGTGACGTGTCTTTATTAATGCTGTATTTAGGAAAACCACAGACATCAGGATATCGAAAGGTCTTTCCAGGTCCATGAAATAACATAATGTTACTACTAACACCAATTGTTGGTTCTCAGTGTCTGGATTTCAACCTCTTTTTCCAGCTGCCACACAGAATTTTGGATATTTTTTAAAATATTAAATTAATTATCCTCCATCTTGCCATAAAAAGTCTCTAATATCTGAGATATTATAAAGGCACTTGATTCTTTGGAGAACTTGGAGTTTCCGTTTCAAATTTATCATAAAGTATCTCCTATAGATAAGGATCCTGCATGTTCATGTCTAGGACTTGATTCAGAGTTGCTTCTGAGGGCTTAAGAGTGGAAACCATTATCTTTTAATTATGTTTGACCATCCCAGTTACCTGTAGTGTTTTCCACTCTGGATACTTGTAACTGACAAAAGTACAGTTTTCAGCTAGATGTGCCTTACACTTACTAAGCTTAAATTTTACACTCATGAGCTTCAGAGAATATTAGAAGCTGTAGGTTAGGTTCTGGCATTTTTAGTCATGTTGATTAGTGCTGCTCTGGTAAATAAGCTTTTTAGAAAATGGCCTGGTTTGTGGCAACAAGTACCATATAACATCATTAGACTGGCACAGAGACACAGACATTAAATGGAGCAACTTCTGGGACATGGAGGCATCAAGACTTCACTAGACACAGGAGAAAATAAAGTCTTGTCTGAAGTTCTGTTAGATCTTGAAGGTCGACACTGAAGAAGTGCAATGATGCAAAGGGTTTCTCTCTGACAGCATAGGATATTGCATTTGCATCAGAAAGAAAAGAAGATCCAGCAAGGCTTCATGACTGAAAACTGATCAAATGGAACAGTAAGTGTTTTATACCCAATTCTTGGAACTCAAGACATCCCCTATTGTTAATACATTTACCCATCTGCTTTAGAATAGAGTGCAAACTTGTATGGACATGGATAATGACATCTTAAAGGATTTTACCCATAGATTGCAAGACAGAGTTCTGCAGACTGGAGAGTGTCCTCCTTCAAATATGGTTAAATAACAGAGAACACAGTATGCATTATGTTATATTTATAACGAGCCAGTACAAAGTCTGCAATTTTTTTATTCCAATGTTATAATTGTAATTGAATAGAAACAAGATCATAGTTATCAGTCTGAAACAATTGTCAGAACATATTTAATTAAAGGCTTAAGTGTTCACTGAGTTCTGTTTTTTGAGGTCAAGAAACTGGCAGGTGATGTGCATTTCAAAAGCCAGCCTATGACAGTCCTAGCAGAGCAATCTTCATCTGAAACTGCCAAACACCACTCATTGGAGCTGTAAATTTGGTGAAAGGGTGTGAAAAGACTTAAAAGTCTGTGGCTTATTGCAGATGCTGGAATGTGTACTTATGTGACTATAGTACTTCTCCAGCTTTGGACAACCATAAGAAAGCAGAGATAAATTCAAGAATAAATGTGAAGTGTCAGAAAGCATTTTATGTTTTTCTTTAGTACCTGTGTTAGAAATATGTCAGTCTTCTAGTCTCAGGACATCTGGAAGGCAGATGAATTTGAGGTCAGCCATTTGCCAGGAACAATATGCATTGAACCTGAGAACAACGGTCTACACGAAACATCTTCACAAAGGTATTGCTTTCCATTTGAATCCCTTCTTCAGGTGCTCTAAGGAAAGAATTCTGCAGGGAGCCAGGATATATGGGTCCTGATCTGAAGGAACTCTTACCCTGTTGAATGCTAAACACGCCAGAAACAAACTCATTCCTCCATGATGAAGGAACATAAAACTTCCCAAGTCTGAGATCCATAGGCAAGCTTGCAGAACAATAAATGGAATGTTATCTATTTTATAATGGTTGCAAATACAAATAATTTAACTTATTTTCCATTATATTTTGGATTACCATGACAGTAATTTGATTTTCCAGTAATAGTCCAATTATGATGTAGTTTGACCCATTTTCTATGCCAGTTATTTATGCCAGGAAGAAGTATGTATAAAGCTAAGGAAATTGTTTGCATGAATTTGGAATGAATTAATATCTCAGTTTGATAGCTGTTTTTCCTAGTTCAGTCAGCTAAACAGCCTACTGTTTTTCAATCTATTCCTTTTCCTAAGCCACTTTATGTGCTAAAAAACAACCACCCCCATACCAAAAATACCCAACAAACAAAATACCCAGGTCTTTTTAATGTTCAGTTTTATATAGAAAACAACTAAGAAAAATATGAAACTATAAGCTTCACTATAATTATAATTTCTGAGGTGCCTGATCTTGCAGTCCTCAGTTTAACCACTGCAAAAAGAAAAAGGGAAAGAAAAAAAAAGTATTTGGATCTGATCCTGGGTTATTTTTGCTTTCTCATGAGCATATTAATAGCAATATAATAGTTACATGGATCAATGTAAATATAGAGCAGTGGAGCGGAGGAACTCCACACAGCCAGGATGGCTGCTGCAGTGAGACATCTGAATTAGCAAAGATCTGAGAGGTGTTTCATGAGGACATCTACACATAATTAACTCCCAGAATGTTGGTCATCATCAATTTAAGTCACCTCAAAAATAAAATAAAAAAAACCTAAAAAGCTGGGCCAAGATCACCTGACAAAAATTTCAAGCTTTAGTATTTGACCACCCTTCAAATAAGGGTGAAGTTATTCCCCAAAATGAGCCCCCAGAGGGTTGATTTTCAGTGTCCTAGGGTGACATTCTGTAGTGATGTCTCATCTATAGACAGATATGAATGAAAACGGTCAAAGATGAGCTCTGACATGAGGCATCATATGGCAATTGTGTGTGGGGAGGATGCTCCCAAGAAGGTTTGTTGGTTTTTCCCCAGATTTGTTATTCAAAGAGAAGCTAAATTGTCTGTGTCCCGCCCACCCCTGCACCTGCTTTTTCAGTGGAAATCCCATTTTCCCCAGTTGAAGGACAACTGTTCTTAGTGATGTGCACAAAAAAAAACCCTGGGTTTCTGATTTTTGACTGTATAACCAAGCCAAAATATTGAAGTAAAATAGGTAGTTGCTCCACAAATAATAATTCTTTAATTGAAAGATTTTGTTTCTGGTGGAAAATTTGATCTTCAGCTGGCTTGCTAAAATATTTGCAAAGGCCCAACCCATGTTATTGTTCACAAAGAACAGTTCACAAATGAAACCACAACAAACTAGTTTTAGTATCTGGAACATTCAGTTCTTTCAAGAATATGGCTTGTCTATATAAAAATAATGTTTTATGAACACTGTAATGAGGCTCACGTTCTGACCTGGAACAGTTTATGAAAACTCATTGAAGAGCTGTGTGCCAAATAAGGCAAGTGAGTAAATGCACATGGGTAAATAAAGTACTGAAGTAAACATGGGAAGGATAAGTTATTTTTTCTTATAGAAGACATAGTCTCTTATGACCAGAACCTACAGTCCACATTGACACCATAATGACTGGGCAACTATTGACTTAGTGCTCCAGAAAAATCTAAATGGGCAAAAAATAGCTTCAGTATACTGAGCTCTGTTTTTAAAGAGCTACCAAATGTCTTGTTAAGCAGTCCCTTATCACTCCAGAGCAGTGTAGTCTGCCTACCTTTTACTCTGCAGCTCTGAATGGTGAGGGCTGTACTTGCCTCTACTCCATATAGGACACAGAAATTCCTTAGAATTTCCCTCGTGAAGAAGCAGGTTCTCCTTCACCATGACAAGCTACAGGTATTAACTAGAAATGCAAAAGCACAGGATAAATAAGTGTATTATTTTCAGCATATCAAGTTCACAGTTACTACACTGAAATGCTAAACCACAGATTAAATAACAATGCATTTGAGAGAAATCCACTACAAGATAAAGGACTTGTTTGTTGATAAATATAGTTTACTTTACTGTACTTGCTTCATGTGCAAGTACAACAAAGGGTATAGGCATTTAACAAGGGGAAAAACAGGGAACAACAGACATAATAGACAAGAATTGCCACATTCTGCTAGCATGTCTGATATGCCACTTCCTATGATCAGCCTGTGGACTCGGTATTGCTTTGCACTGCAAGCTGCTGCACAAAATCACAAGCCAAGCCCTCAAAATTGCAAGTCTGCATTTAAAACTAAGTAATTCAAAACTGAAAGAGTGAGTTCCTATTATCTTCTGGTTTTTGAGGCTTTAGAGTTGATATTCAAAGACTTTCCTCCCATGCTTTCACAGATTTAGGCTTGCTTATTGCTTCCAAGAAAAGTTGGGATTCCTGCATGACTTGAAGAGATAGAACTTCAAGAGTCACAGCAAATTTCACACAGTTTGGTTGAACTCAAAGACTTTAGCAATGTTGTTTATTCATTAGTTATGCAAATAATGTAATCTTTGTGCATGAATTAGCAGGACATATTTCTAACTATTTTCACAGGTTGATAAGCATAAAATACATTTCACACTGAACAGAGAAGATGAGCAACTTTCTTAAAGTTTGAGTAGAGTCCAAAAAAGCCTTAATAAACCAGTTTCTGGCTTCTTGCTTTATGCTCACACTGTCTCTCTTTAATTGATTGAGACTTATACAAGTCTGCTCACAGATACATGAAATAGTAGGAACAAACCCTGTATAACAGCAGCCCATATAATGATTCTGCACTTTGGAGACACTCAACATTTGTAGAAACAGTATTAGCAACTTGGTATTCTAAGAGAAGAAAAGTCAGGCACATTCTATAGTGAATGAACAGAAAATAGGAAAGCATTAATTTAGCTCCTTTCAGGCAGCACTGCTGGCCATCTTACCAGCTGGACAGCTGACATCCTCATTAACCACTAGGAACCACACTCTGCCCACATATGATAAACCAGGAACTCTTTGCTAGTTCAGTGTGGCTCAGTAACCTGTCCTGACCAAGTCCACACTGAAGTTCCTCCCATGTTCTGTTGGCTCTGGTGGCACATGTTCAGAAGTGGAGGTCAAAGAGATTCCTTAATGCCACTACCTTAGGAACAAAAAACCCTTTGATAAGAAGAAAAATAAATGCCATGCAGGCAAGTCTCTATCATGATACTTATCCTGCAGTGCTGGAAGGGGATGTAACCTAGCTTCAGTAAAAAAGCAATTGTCTTTGTATTACCATTGTAAATAACCCACAATTTACTCAGGGCGCTGGAACAGGACGACACGCATGCTTGATGCTGAAGAAAAGCCTATTTGTGCCTGTTAAAGTGAAGAGTTTGTACGAGATTAATTTTTTAAAACTAGCTGTGTTTCTTAGATTCTCAAAGTCTTTTACTCTGACCTGATTTGATCCCTCCTGAACATTTTCAAAGATTGAAACTTGAGTTCTCTCTTAGCTGCAGAAAGAGAAGGAACCATTTATATGTAGGTCTGAAGGTGCCACCTCAAAGTGGCATCCAAATTGCTGCTTTGCACAGACTCCTTATGGTGTGAACCCTCCTGGATCTTACTGGAGCAATACCATGCTACAGTGGAAGCTAACATAAGAACAAGTAGCCCTCTGTGTTACACAGGAAACAATCCATGCCAGAGAAGAGACAGTTCTTGTAATTTTTTATTTGCCAGGCTCTTAATTCTGCAACTCACCCATTTAAATTAAATACACATAAATCATAGGATGCCATAAATGTGTCTCAGAAAGAAACATTTGCTGTAACAGGACAGAGAGGTGACACATCAAACACACCACAGTTACAATAAAACCAGCGTTCTTTACTACCCCATACGTATGTTCCCCCTGTCCCTGCACTCCTGTCAATAAATCACCCTGTGTGACCATTGAAGAAAATAACACTTGTTTTCTTCTTGCAGAGCAACAGAGGGAAGTTCTTCCCCAGTTGAGATGAAGGCACTTTTTCAAAACATTCCTTTCTGCAAATGGGATGGAAGTATCTGGCCTACAGCTTTTAGCTGAACCTGTTTTTAAAAAGACTTGATCTGCATGAATTGAGACAGGTAAGCTCAGTGTTACCCACCCATGCAAGCTCCACTGTGTGTTACTTGCAATATTGAAGAGCAAGCACCATGAAGTACCTGACCGTGGTAAAATGTCCTCATGCTGTGAAGTCCATAGAAGGCAGAAAGAGTCCCTTTCTCAAATGCATTTAGATCCCTACAGATGCAAATCAGTATTAAGTGGTGACTGTCAAAGCACAGAAGGATCTGTTCCTGGTTTCAGTTTCTTCAAACAAATACTGACAACCTTTAGGTGACAACAGATGTCTGTGACCAAGCCACTTCTTGCCACTAGAACTGGCCTCTTCCTTAGGTAGACTCTGCAAGTGGAACAGTGTTTATTCTTATGCTCCACCATTCCATGGAAGAGGTATAAGGCTGCACCACATGCAGCCAGCTGGGTTGACAGGGTGCAGGAACAACAGTCAGTGGAGAGTTTATGGTGCCCAGCACCTTGAAAGACCACAGAAGACAAAGGCACAAAAATCAAATCATTCTTGAAGTAGTTTTCTGCTCAGAAAAGCACCTGGTCATTTTGTGGATAATACTTTCCTCACTTTTAAAGGCAAAAATGTGAGTGTTTTTTCCAGTTCTATAAAGAACATTCACATTAATAACAAAACTATTAAATATCCTACACACACTACTATGCTAGAGGACAGATCTGGCCAGATTTCTATGACTCTGATTCTATAACTTCTACCTTGCACCCCTTATCATGAGGTGGGGAATCAACATGGGCACAGAATTTGCCCCTTATGTCCTCACAACACCCTTGTGATGCAAATAGGTACCGTGACATCTTACTCAGGAGAGGAAACTCAGACAAAAAGAGGTGAACTGATTTGTGTGAGGCTGCACAGCAAGTCTGGAAGCAGAACTCGGGTCATGGCCAAAGATCTCTCCACTGTAAGACACTACCTTACCTCCCACTCAACTTCATCACCAGGGCTAAATGAAAAGCATCTATGTACCACTGATAAAATACACCTAGTCAAATACCAATCTTTCTGTAGACTAGACTACTTCTGCTTTAGGAATTACATAAACAGGTGCTACTCAACACTTTTCTCACAAGACCTGAATTTCAGAGTACACAAGACAAATGCTGACAGCCAAGGCTGTCAGCCAGCACAAGCCCTTATATCTGGGCCCCTAAATTTTTAAAAGACTTCAATTAGAGCCTTGTCTCCACTCAAAAATTCCAGTTAAGGCACATCAGGGGCTAATCCAGTAATTTTCACAGTAAGTGTGAAGTCCTATAGGCCACTGGTCATTTCCAGGCTGGCACTAACAGAACACTGGTTGGCATGTGAAACCGTATCCTGTGGCCAAAAGAGGAAAAGGCTCCTGGCCCTGCCAGTGCCCCACTGCAAGAAAAACAAAGCCAGCCTTAACTCACCATTGCCTGAGACATCAGCTGAACCATGACCACCATGGAATTATGTTATCTCAACCCTCAGTAGGAGTGTCGTAAGTGCAGTGAGATTTGGGAATGAAAACAAGGCCACTGAAAATGTGTTGGATGCCAACTTGGAAAGATTCCACCACATGGCTGAGGCCCCACTAAAACATAACACAACATAACGTAACATAACATGCCCCTTCTTTCACTAGACAAGTGACAACAGGGATTTCTCTGGACAGATGCTGAGTTGCAGATACAAGTAACAGTTAATGAATGTTCAGCCCCTGCCTGAGTGCAGTGTTTTGATTTACAAGTACATAGCAGTAATATCATAGTTCAAATCATTTGATACAACAGCCTGTCCTCTCTTTATTTAAATTTCAACAAATTCTAAATCTCGACCTTGACTGGAGGTACAATGGATCACTTGGTCATACTTATGATCCAGACACATGATCCTTAGGGTTGTGCAATTAAACTGCACTTCTGGCTCCAGCATGGCCAGAACAAATTTGAGCTGGTTCATGCCTGAACTGATGTGTGACTCCTGCATGGTAGCAAACACCTGACACTTGGCATGAAGTGGTGATGAGATTCTACATATGGCTTCAGGCAATAGGGAGTAATGTTAAGGGTCCTTTCCTTGTTTAACACGTGAATTCTTCACTGCTCACTGGCTAGTTGTGCTGTTTGCCCAGGTTGGGAATGTGTCCAGTTCAAACATAGGTCTTCCCCATGTGTTGATGGCCAGTGTGACACAGAAGACTCCAATGATGTTCATCACTATTCCAGATCTAACCTGTGAGGACAAAAGTCCAAACCAACAACAATAACCAAGAACCAGCACAGCAAATTGCAACAAGGCCTGTTTGCACATACACAAGAAATACACACAGTCAAATAAATAACAGAAATAGCCATTGTACCCACTGCCCTATGTTCTTGCTTAGCTGGAAATACCAGGGAACACACTGTGCAAAGCCTTTGAACACTTTGCTATACAACTAGTCTAGAAGCTTTAAGGCATGTACAAGTTGCTCCTACTAGTTAAAGAGAAGCTTCTGCCCCCTTCAAGTCTCCAGTCGGAAAACTGAAAATGTTTGGGTGTTCAGCACAGAACCTGGCACTGTGTGGTCTGGCAGGCAATCAGAGGACTAGAGCCTAGGACAACTGATTGTTACCTTCTGCTTTCAGCTCCAGTGGAAACAAGGCTTCAGCTACACTTGCCAAAGCCCCACAAGACTGGAAAGCACTAACTGCATCTTAACCCTTCAGTGTTTAAGAGACTTATGACTTCCCAATTTTTAATTTCAATTGGGCTGGGACGTATGTCTGCCAAAACCTGTGAGAAAGGTACTGTTACTTTAGAGATGCAAATCTTTCTTGCAGTCTTAACACCACATGAAGAGGGACATAGGGTGGTAGTTACAGCCCATAAAAGCTTCCTGGGACTTTGGAAATACTCGGCTAAGAAAATTAAAGTCTCACGATATTTCAGGATAAAGGCAATGGAGAGCTTCAGATAAGAGACCAGGCAGTATGATCTTACCATATCCAAAACACGGATGTGGCCATAGGAAAACACTATTGCATTTGGCGGGGTTGCAACAGGTAGCATGAAGGCAAAGGAAGCACTGAGAGTACCAGGCAGCATAACATACAGAGGATGGATCTTGACAGATGCAGCCTGCAATGAATTTGAGAGACTATCACACTGGAGGAGTTCCAAAAGAAAAGCATGAACACTTCCCAGACCATTGAGACACATGGGCTCATTTTGTTTCCTGGTATTATATCACCAAAGTAATTTACAAGCATGTTATTCTGAAACACACATGTGCTTAAAGATAACTTCGCTGTTGTTTTCTGTCCCACAATACTTAAAAACAATGCTTGATTCTTTCTTGTTGCTTGTTTTGCTTTGTGGTATAATTTGTAGTTCTGGTCAAATTTATCCAACAATCTTTTCTTTGACCTTGGACCACACTTTTGCCAGAGTAACATAGGGATGGGATTATAATTACTAGGCACGTGGAGCAGCATTCAGACATTACGGAAACTCTGACTCAGAACTTAAGTGCCAATGTAAGTCACTAATAGCTCAGCATCTTGATTGGCATAATTTTACTTTGATGAAATGGTCTAGAATAAAGTGGTTGTACTTTGCAAATTAAAGAACAAAGTAACTTTTTTCTTCCTTTATGTTACAATTTCAGTTCTGCTTGGAAAAGGCATCAGAACTTACAGGTTTTCCTCCCTAAGTTTTAAAATTGTTCTGGCTTCCTATGGAAAATTACACATTTCTAATAATCAAGTCTACCCTTCCTTTATGCTAGCATAACATCTTGAAGATGAAGGAACCATTCAAAGGGATGAATCAAAAGTGCTGGATTTTGTTTTGGTGTGGGTTTTGTCTGTGTGTCTTTTTCCAGTTCTGAGTTGGTGTTTCAAATATAAAATGATCTGAAGTCACTGATGTTTGTTGATCTGTATTAAAAAAGTGATTCTCACTTAACTTTCTCCAGGGTCAAGGGACACACCTTAGAGAAAGCTTGAACTGGCTTCCCTTTCAGTTAGGGTGCCATGGGGTAGGCATCCTGAATTAGCTTCTTCCCCCAAGAAGCTGGTTCTCAGGGCTCAGGCATATAGGTAGGGCAGACTGGAGAAAGCCTGCACTCCCACTTGACATATTATGCTACCAACATCACAGCAAACACCAGCTAAAATCACTATCCACTATGGTATCCTGTCAGACGAACTGTTTAATTACTGGCTTTCAGATTAACACTGGAGCAACATTCAAAACAATACATATGATACTGCTTTGCCACTACAGACTGTCAGTTTAACTCTGATGTTGCAGTTGATAGGATAACAGGATGGACGTAATCTTACCATGGATGAAAAGACAGGTAGGAAGAGGGTGGCTGTGGCAACATTACTGGTGCATTCAGTGAAGACAGCTATAATAAGTGAAAGTACTGTTGCAATGGCCCAGGGTGGGATAGATCCTAGGGGAGTCATTTGATGACCTAGCCAAGCTGACAGCCCAGAGTTCTAACAAGAAAAAAAGGCAGTTATCAGTGAGGCTTACAGCCCCTAGCTCATGAACAGGAAACTCGTGTTACGTGTAACATTCCTACCAAATAATCCTAAATGACTCCTGAATTATATAAACACCATCCAGGGAAGTCTAATGATCTGTCACAAATGCTGAAATAAATTCATTGCCAACTAGGCATAATACTGAGTCCCACTTTCCTGATTTTGCTGGAACTCAAATACTGGCTCATACTTTGGCTACAAAAATACGTTTTTTTGCTAAACAGAAACTATTCTTGCTGCGACTACTGCAAATACTTAACGTATCACTCTGAAGTCTCCTGGCATGTTTTCTAGGGTTTCTGAAGATACTGATGCTGTATGAATGCTCTGTTGTAGAGACATAGGCAGTGATAGACTCAAACAGCTTACAAACAGCCTTTGACTTGATGGCTTCTAATGCTCCGGAGCTTTAATAATGCATGTGTGATGTACACAGATGAATGTACAGCCCTGCAGCTTTAATTTCTCCTATGGTTTAAAACTGCCTGGCCACAAAACTTAAATCTGAATATTAATTTCCCCAAAGTGTAGCACTGTTGATAGCTAAGGCTTGCTTTGATTGTGATACATCTTAGCAGTGATGAAAGAACAATACACTTCACCTCAAGATTCTTTCCTGCTTTGGGAATTCAGCTGCCTTTTCTGTGAATTTATGAACATAGGATCAAACCATGGGCTTATGCCTGTCATACTGGCAATTAGCATATTGCCTAGCAACAGTCACGGACAGGAAATTCAAGAAACCTCACTGTACACAACTGTGGGTGATACCTACCTACAATGGTTGATTTTCTTCTTGACCACTTCAGTAGTGGTTTGGTTTAAATCGGATGATAAACATCCCAAATCGTTCTGAAAATTGTACAAGTGTTCTCTGAAATTCTATTTTTCTAGCTGGGGCTGGGATTGGGATGATAACAGAAATAAGAAAGGCTGATTTTCCAGTCTGTCCAGCCAGTGCAGATCTCAAACTACTCGGCAGCCTCCAAAAGGTAGGATAAATGGGAGAAACTTGGTCAGAGCACACAAATTCCTGAAAAAGAGGCACATTCACCTCTGCTCCCAATTCTTGCTAACTTGGATCTGCCTCCAGACTGAACATCTCTGCTGGGTTTGGCTTTGGGTGCATGCCCAGTAATACAGGACTAGATAACAAACCACGGAACTTCGCCTTTGAGTCAGAGAAAAACAGACGTCAGGACATACTGCACTTGCATCAGCCAAAGCAAAACCTCCTCCCAGCAGCAGCACAATGCTCCAGGGCATCTTCCTCTGAACCACATTCCAGTCTAGCAGCGGGGCTGATAAAAATGGCTTTTTTATATCTGAAGTGAGAAATGAAAAGCAGAACACGTTTTAGGAGAGTGAAGACATTTTGTCTCCTGTTCTATAAGATACTAGGGAAAGACCCAACAGGCAGATGCGTATTACTGAGAAACCTGCACAGGGTGAGGGTAACACACATGAGCAGGGACAGTGGCCCAGCCTTGCCCATTAAGTGAGAGATGAGCTACCCTGAAGAACTGCATGCAAAACCAGTATATGTTTCTGCCATGTTAGCTAGAGCTGGCTAACTGTTTAATCATGTTACAACTCTTTTAAATACCTTCTTCAGTCTGTTCAGGGTCAGACATGCTTGAATTCCAGCCTATGAATTTGGGTTTATTAGCAGGAAGGATAAACAGTAGCAGGGCAATGAATACAGCAGGAGCAGAATCAGTGATATACCTACAGAAGAAAAGAGAATATAGCTTAGAAAATAGACATCTTTCTCCCAAAAGATGGATGCTCTCCAGCATTGCACTCACTGCTCTTTGTCAACCTGTTGTGGGCTTGTACATTAGCAAAATGGGTCATTAGCTCATGACTGAGGTCTCTCAGACCTCCCACAACACAAACACACTAATAAAACAAACTAGCTACAATACAGATTAACAACCAGAGCCATAGATGACAACCACTCCTGGAGGCAGGGTTCCTTCTCTGCGGTGAAGCCAAGATTCAACAGTTGTATCTCAAAGAAGGGTGTGTAAAGAAATGGCCTGAATGATAGTCCATTTTATGTTCTTAATATGCCACAGACATTATGCCAAAAAGCCATTCAAAGCACCAAATTGATTTCCCAGTGAGTTCTAAGATATTGTTTAGAGGTGATATTACCAACAATTCAAATGACACCGCAAGTGATTGGAGCTCCTACAAACGAAACACCAACATGTATACCAGGGTGACTGAGACCAGCATTACAGAATTTTCTCCTCCTTTAGGAGGTTCAGCTTGCTCCATGTCCCAGTCTCCAGCCTTCACTGCAGTACAAACTGTCAAACAATAGATCAGGTAGTGATCCCACACACAAGCGATCGGATCAGGCCCAGCAAGCATGTGAATTCAGATACGATTTGAATTAATGACCCCAACCTAAAAATGGAATGTAAGAGAAAGGGAATGTGATTCACAACCAAAAGGGCACAGAAGGAAAAAAAAAAAACCCCACAAAAAACTTACTTTTCTCCTTCAGGGAAGAGCGTGGTGGCCCAGCCTTTTACAAAGCCTGGGTGTCTGGAAAACCACAAGAGTACCAGCAAAATAAACATTAGGAGGACATTGAATTCAGCATAAGTGATAGGGCCTAATTTCTTCATTTCTGCCTTCAGCACGTTGTATGCAGCTTTTTCTTTAGCAGTCCTCTCTGTCCCACAGCCCCAGCTTTTTTTAAAGCTTTAAGAAAAAGGCAGAAGAATACTGTAAGTATTAACATACTAGAGGGATTTAACATTCTTGCCACTCCAAAGCTGTCACTCCCGAGGACACACACAGGCTTCGGCAGAGGTCAGGAACAAAAAAATGACAACAGTTTCAAAGTATTTTATAGGACATGCCAGTTCTCACAGAGGACTGGGATCTACGAATTGATGTCAGCCTCTGTCCAATTTGGAGCCATCTGGGATGAAAAACAGCTTTGAATCAAGGATAGGAAAACAGATATCCTAGCTCTTCTAGGGTTGAAATTCTCAGCTGTCAAATCAAAAAATAAAAAGGTAATTATGTCTAAACATTAAGAAAGCATAAAGCTTTTGCCTAGTGAAACTCCCATTAATATAAAATGTTTTCAGACATCAAATGTTGCTGTGAAATGAAACTGCTCTCAGCTACTTGTCAGTGTATTTGTTTTATCCAGGTTTTTCAGTAAACTGATCTGCATTAGCTGAGAGGTTTTACACAGTATCATATAGTTACTCACTTGAGTCCCATGAAGGAGCACTGTAGCCAAAGCCAAGCTAATACCAACATCAGAATCATATTTGGGAATGCAAACCCAAACCAGGAAGCAAAATTCACAATATCATTATTGTTGGGGTATAACCTGAAAAGAAAAATACTTTTTGTATGAATGTCAAAACATTTAGTAATCTGCTGTCCCTTAAATATGTGCTAGTGACACTAACACATGTAAATCTAGGACAACCATTACAACTAATCATAAGCAATATCCATAGCCTAACTGAAATCAATGGGAAGGCAGCCTGGATTTCAGAGCAGAACTTAAATGATCCTTGGTTTTCCTGTATTTTACTTTAATGCATATAAGAACACATGTTGATCTTCTTTGTCTCAGTAAGACAAGTGCTGCTGAAAGATCTCCTGCACAGGTACCTTTCACTTCCAACATGCCTGCTCATTTATCCCAAGGCAGGATGTTCTTTCTTTCTCCCCAGTCATTCTAATAAGAGAGCAAGAATTGTCTTTCCTGAAATTAATATCTGCATTTCTACTCACTTCAACAGAAGATGAAGTTGCTAGTTGACTTGAAAAAATGAAACCAGTTTTTTAAGAACAGCAATTTTTGTTCTTCCCTGCACCCACCAATAATGAATGGAGGAAAAATATCAATAGCCAGTTTCCAGCTGGGTGTTAAGATCAACAGATAATGTGGCAGCTGAGGCTGAAGGACTCCCAACAGAAGGAAGCGATGTTGAGGGGCTGCTGTGGAGTCTCCAAAATTCCCACTGTAGATTAGGTTGCATTTAAATCAATTCCCAAAATCAGTTTAACAAAGTTTTAACGAACATACTTTTACAACCATATCTGTACAGTTTCCACAGCCACAGCCAGCATGGAGGAACAGTATTATAGGAGAGGCTGAGCTTTTTTTAACTCCTCTTGGTATGCTTATGAGAAGAGTTAATCATACATTCTTCTCATGCTCTTCACTGCAGTTCCCCTGCTGATGAGCTGCATTTCAGTTGAAAGAGGAGGCAGAAGAGCCAGCATCTCCTGGTCAACCAGCTAGCTGTCTGCTGACTACCAGCAAGTATTTCCAATCTCTCAGGAGACCTACAATACCAACACATAGCTGCCTATAAAAGGCTGAAGCAGAACAATTAGGCCCATCACTCCATACACACTCCTCACTTTCAGTTCATCAACTGGTTATTGCTTATAGTTTGCAACTGAAACTGTCATCTGAGACTAGTCAGTTGGTCACAGAAACAGTGAAAGAAATTGCAAGAATGACTTACTGATTCATCTGGCCTTTCAATACCATGTTTGGTCCTGTTCCAGTGAGTGTTGCAGTTCCTCCGATGCTGGCAGCATAGCACACACAAAGCGTCATTCCCTTACATATACGTTTCCTCGTGTTCTTTTCCTCAGATCTGGGGTCATCAGGGACTTGTCCATTGCTTATGACTAGACAAAGGTGAAGTTAGAAAGGCAGAGAGTTTAGGTCAGGGTCTGCAGGCCCAGTGCTTCCAGTCTATGTATGCCATTTATTTTAATTCAAAAAACCACAGGCGTGTCCCTAAATGTTTTGGACTCACGTTCATGAGGGGCTGAAGAGAGAGGCTGACAATCTGGGTCTACATGATCCATGGATGCTGTTGTCCATATTGGACATTTCTGTCACAACTGTCCATATCTGCCACCATTCCTCAGCAATAATTTCCTGTTCCACAGAGAGGCTTACCACCAGTCAGATATTGTAGTCACTGAAGCCATTCCAATACCACAATAAGAACCCAACTAGATTTAACAGCTGTGAATACAGGCAGAAAAAAACCCACGCAAAACCAAATTCTTGCCTGGCATAACTCTTAAGATTAATATGTTATGTCAGTTTACATCAACTGTGAAATTTTGCTGCTGTGTCCTGTGTTGTCTGAGGTTAACAGTCTAACCTTGAAGTCTGACTGGACTGATGAAGCAGGATGATGAATTTATGGCAATTACAACCAAGTCAACAATGCCAGAGGGTATTTTCTGCACACATGTATTTCTTTCAGTACATGTTAAAATAAATTAGTCAGCAAAGTCAAGCAGATCTTTCTAAGTGGATAGAAAACCAGCAAAATTATTATTACTGGTCTTAGAGCAGAAGTCTGGGTTTTGGGAGTCAAGAATCAACATTTAAAAGAGCATTTTCAAATATGAAAATTTATCTTTGATACAACTCTTTGGAAGCTAGGAATGAGCAACATCACAGAGCACTCTGTGACCAAGTGGCTCTCTTGTGGGCTTACATAAACATGGTGTCGGAGCTTTGCACAATCATAGCACCTTCTCCCTTCACAAGTGAGGTAAGAAATGAAGGAACCAAAATGCAGAGATCACGGTGCTATCTAAACTATGCCTCCAAGGTCCAAACAAATATGGCAGTTATGAGTCAATCTCGTAACAGAGCAATGTGTGGCACACATAACACCCTTTTCTACACTCTGTCTTCCATGGGTATGTAAGCCAGAAAATGACCATGGTGTGTCCCAGCAGAAGGCTTGAGGTGTGGGATGTAGTCTGCACTGTGAACATTTGCACTTGCTCTTGTACAGTGTCACTCAGGGAATCATAGCAGATCAACTTCCTAATTCAGTGAAATTTCATCTCCATGAAAATCCCCAAGACACAGAAGGAGAAAGAAAGGCACCACAGATCCGATCTTTAATGGTATTTAGTAACATAGCCCTCTGTAATAGCACAACAGAGCAGTGAAATCAGAGGGACTGAGTTTGTGTGCAACATTCACATCAAGTGAAACCTACTGCAGAACCACAGCATTGACAGAAGGACCTTGTGGAGTCAAGCATCAGGGTAAGATCACACTCTAAAGTGTTCCAAAGAGTAGTTTGTCTACCGTGATTCAAATGACACCAGCTCCTCTTTTCCATGTAGCTTTTAAAATACTGTTTTCTCCTCACCTCCACGTACAAGCTGGTCAATAAAGAGATATTTTTTACCCCAGAACCAAAACAGGTTGTGTTTGCACAAAATTTTTCAAACATTCCTATGTGCCTTAGAAGCTGAATCCCCACTGATAATCACAAGATTTAGAAAGTGGGATACTGGGGAATTGGATGGTATTTCCCACTGGATGTGCTTTTCACTTCCCTGAGCAGGCAGTTAAGTCTAGGGAAACCATGGGAGGATGACCCCAGCTTGAAGGAAAGAGCTTAACTATCTGCATGGGATCTAGCACTATGCATAGCTAAATGGCAGCCACCAAAACTGGAAGCCATTTTGTAAAACCTAAATGTCATGCATTTAGGGATTTTCACATTATCATGTTTTTTCCTTGGAAAAGATAAAGAGAACTCCTTCTAGGTCAAGGAGCTCTGAGCATAGCAAGTTCAGTAGAATCAACTCACTGCTGGGTAGGCCCTTACCATGCACTGAAGTGGGATCTGATGTATTCTTTTCCTCCAGCTCAATCACTGTGATTGTTTGCCCAGGTACTTGTTCCATCATGGTCACATCATACTCAGTGTTGTCCATTTGATCCAGGACAGCCTGGACAATGGGAACCATCATAGCAGTGGTGGCTGTGTTACTTATCCACATGGATAGGAAGGCAGTGACTATCATAAATCCCAGCATGAGGCTGTAAATACAGAAACAGGCAGAGGAGAACAGAGGAAAGAAAACAGATGCTGCTAGGCTTTGTAGTCACTAATTTAGACAGTAGAGCCCAGAGAGGGATGTGTGTAGCATCCAGGAACACAAAGCAGGGCCAGATTCCCTTTTAGGACAGCTCTGCCACCTTCACTGAAGGAATCCCAAAAAGTCATTTAGCTCCTTAGTCTGCACACGATTAAGTCTGTCATTTTGTCTCCAGTGGCAAGCATCTAGAATTTAGCCGGATGTTGATTTTGGCTAAAGCACAAATAAACCCTTCCTGCTGCCAGACTTCACCTCTGAAAACTTTGTACAAGTGCAGCTAAAGACGTTCCCTTCTCTGCTGATTGTTAAACACTGTCCCTAGGTCTCTGCTAAACTGACACAGGCAAGGAAGAAGTAATGTAATACTCTTACAGTGCAGGTTTCACCCCAACAATCAGCAGGACCCTCAGCGCAATCCTTTTGTGAAGATTCCACTGTTCAACAGAAATTGCAACAATCAGCCCTCCAACAAAGAGCATGTTTGTGTCATTTAGGTACTGCAAACACACCTGGAAGACAGAGAATGTAGGTCAGGGCTCCAAATGTTGCCTCTTGCTGGCTTCACTAGTACAGTTTGTCTCCCAGCCTCTCAAAGCCATTTACTGCACCAGGCCCCATCCCAGTGTTGGCAGAGGGGCAGTTGCAGCCTCAGAGCAACCTCTAGTTTTCTGAGCTCTTGATCCCTTGTTTAAGCACTGAGCTGTCTAGTGCAGGGGCTCTTTGTGCACCATGAACCATCTTTATGGATCATCAGGAGTTAAAAACATATTAAATTACAGCAGTTTCTTCAAACATTGTTTGGGGCTCAAAGTATTGTGTGGGTACTAGAAATGCTGAGCTCAAAATGAGTTTCTCGGTATCTGTGTATCTGTATCAACCACACCTGCCCTTAGCAGCTTGTTGGCCAGTAGCGAACCTGGGCTACAGCACCTAAATACAGCCTCTCTCCCTTGGACTAAAGCAGTAACACAGACAGCCAGAAGAAGCTTTGGAGGGGACACTGTACTTGCTGGCATCGTACTGTCTACCCTGTCAGAAGAAGATTGTCACATGCATTTTGAAATCTCCCAGAGAATACATCAGCACTGCTCTTTCATGAGATGGGTTATGAACACACCAGCCACTAGCACTAGAGGGATGTTCTCCAGCAGGATCCACGCCCAGAAATGGACCCTCCCCTCTACCACCTCAAGACCCACACCCTTAACATCTCGGGCAAATGTGTATTTATTTCAGCATCTTCCCATACAAGAGCCCTGAACAGTGCTAAAAGTGTTCAAAAACAGAACAACAGAACTTGCTCAATATTGATGGAGGATCAGAGCAATGGATATCCCTGTATCAGACCTGGATTGAACAAGTTCCTTACTGATTTAGAGCTCTGAACTCCAAGCAGAGGGAAAAATACCACAGGCATGAGGGAGGTAACAGCCAGCGGGATCACTTCAGTGCACCAGTACACAGCCATGATGATGATAATATATGCACATTTGGCCTCCTGCAACATAAGCAAAGAAACATTTAAGCATAGAAAACTATTATTTAAGGTAAGAAACACATTGGTAGCTCTTATATGGGGCCTAAACACTCCACTGCCTGAAACAGGTAGGTGACACATGAGGATTTAAACTTGTACTTTCAAATCTTGTTCTGAAGTCTCTTGCATAAAAACATTCGTTTGACCAGTGTTTGCTCTAAGGCGTCCACACAAAATGCAGGGCATAAGAGGAAGCAGCCTTCCACAACAAGGTAAGGATACAGTCTGCAGTGTGCAACTACCTCTTGGCAGTTGGGGTAAGCAGATTTCACATCTAGGAGCCAAGAATTTTTAATAGTGTTTGTAGATTTTGGCATTTCTATTTTGAGTTAATTGTTTTCAAACAGATGGCCAAATTTCCAGTGTGGATAATTAGCTTGTCTGAAATCCATAGGTCCTAGAGGTGTGTCCAGTAACACTCCTGATTCCAGAAACTGTATCACTGAGCAATTTAAAGGTTCTTAACTTTTTTTAAAGTAACTCTTAAAGTAAAACTCTTCTACCTTTTTATTTGGTGACTAAGCAAGCTAGTTGTATTTAATTACTTTCCTAAATCATACAGTGCTTACCTACTAGGGAAATTCCTCAGATTAGAAATGTTGTAATGTCTTTTATACTGTTGATCAGGCATTTCTGTAACCTAGTCTGCCTATTTTCAAACTTGTTAGGAGAAGCAAGCATTCATTAGCCAACAGTAAACAGTGTTTTAAAGCTTAAGTCAGTGTTTCGTAGTTCAGAATTTGCTTGCATTTAGAGTATTTGTTTATAGGATTTTATTCTAATACAACAATTGGGGCTTTATTGCAAAAATAAACGGTATTACAGTGACATTTAAAAATTGCTGTAAGGTGATATTTATAAATAGGGGGGTGTTTTCCTTCATTTTGTTGAGAAGCTTAAGAACCAGAAAACAGTCTTTATAAGTAATTTCATTTTTTTTCTTCAGGTTTCCAGGAAATTAAGCACAGCACAAATTTTGAAAAGAGAGTTCTTCAGAGACTAAAAAATATCAGACTGATCCTATTCAAGTCTCTTCCCTTAATAAATATTAAGTGAGCTCATGATACAATTCATGCTGTACCACAGTAACTAGTGCTAGAACTGACTGTGGTTAACCTGTTGTCGGTATGAAAGACAGATAAATAACCCTGAGTGAGTAAAATTCCCAATACAGAAACATTGGTTTTGTTACTGGAGAGTAAATAATTTATGTGAAGTTCAAAAATACAACCACGCTTATAAATTAACTCCAACAACCACAGCCAATTCAAACAACCAAAGATCTGGAATTAAATATTCTTTTTTTTTCTTTGTTTTTTTTTTCTATGGTTGGACTCAGTGATCTCAGAGATCCTTTCCAACCATGACTATTCTGTGATACTGTGATCTACACCCGTATCCATCTGTGATTTATGGGAACAGTCACAGAATGTTTGTTTGGTGTCTCTGACAGTTGACAGGGAACACAGTGATCTGCCTTCTCACTGAGAGCTGAAAAAGTAGTCACTGATGGAAATGTTACTCTCCCATTGTGAAATCCTGAAATTTCCCAGATTAGACTGATGACACAATATTCCTACAAATACTGGAAAACTGATGACATACTTTTCTTTTTTTTTTATTTAATTATGTTTCCTAGTTTTGATCAAAGTAGTGCTTAACAGTCAGGAATCCTCTTTCTATAAAGCACCACTATTCCACTGAAAGGCAGGGCTGATACTACTTAAGACTGGTAAACCAGAAAGGCTGGCTATAAATATACATGACATTTTCCTGTACTTTAAAATACACTGAGAAATACAGTTTGCTCAGAAGAAAGACTGTTTTTTTGCATTAAAATAGACTCTAAAGCTCTAGTAGGCTAACATACACTAAACTGAGCTTTCACATTTTGCCAAGAAGGCAATAAGACATTAAAGATCAAACTCTTCACTGGGTTATTCCAATTTTAAGCTGGTATAACTCCACTGAAAGCAAAGGAGGTGTGCCATTGCCATCACTGGAGTAGTATGGATGTGAATTGGAGGATATTGCATTTGAAACCCTGTTATGAACATTGCATAACACAAAACACACAGCTTCCAACTGCACCACTGATGAAGAATGCCACTCAGCAACACTCCTTAAAGCATCTCAGAGCCTCAGCAGCAGATGAGCTAGACAACCCAGCAGTCCTATCCTTCTGTCCACTGCCATCACTACTAGATAATGCAAGACACAATTCTAAAAGTGCAGGCCAGTTACGCATACATTTATCTTTGGCCCAAAAAGAATTGCATCTAATTTGCAAGCTGGGTTGGGTCCACGGGAGCCCCAAGTCCTGGCAGCACCACAGCCCTTGGTATGAATACAGATTGGCACAGAGCTCCTTCTGCAAGTTCAGCTGCCTAGCAGCAGTGCCTGAAGATCATTTGGGAATGAAATGTGCAACACACGCTCCCGAGATCTGGGACTAAGCAGCTCATCGAGCTGCACAGAAGTGCTTCACGGACGACGAGGTGGCAGGGAGGATCTGCTTCAGCCCGCTGTGGGGAAATGGAACCGCCTTGGCACGGATGGGGGTCGGCTTGCTCTGGGGTCAAAGGAGGTGCTGTGGTGAGAGCAGGCCGGTGGCCAGTTCTGCACAGGCTGCCTGCGGCGAGGCCCTACACCAGCCGGGCAAGCAGCCTGGGTGTCCAGCAAGCCCGGTGTGGCTGCCTGGGCCAGGTGCTCCTGCGCAGCAGGGCCCAGACCTGGAGGGCAGAGGGGTGGGCTCCTGAGGGGCTGCAGGGGCCGGACCTGGCGGGCTCTGTTCCCCGCATGGGCCCCGCAGGCACTTACCCGCGTCGGCACAGCGACCGGCAGCGGCAGCAGCAGCAGCGGTGTGAGGAAGAGGATGGCGAAGGACCGGTACCTCAGCAGGGGCCGCAGGCACGTCGGGGCCATCTTCTGCGGGGACAGACGGTCAGGGCGCGAGCAGGAGCAGAGCCCGCCGCTGCCGCCTTAAGTACGGGGCGGCGGGGCCGCGGCGGGAGGGACATGGCGGGGGGCGACACGACCCGCCCGCGCCCTGACGGGCCACCGGCCCGCCCGCGCCCTGAGGGGGCCGGTCCCTCCCGCCCTGACGGCCACCGGCCCGCCCGTGCCTCGAGAGAGGCCAGCCGCCGCGTAGCGGGGCAAGCGGCGCTCAGGAGCGAGCGAGCCGCCGGTCTGGCGCCAGCCCCGCGCCCCTGCCCGCGCCCGGCCCTCCCCACGGCCGGCCGGCAGCAGTGTTGGAGCACACGGAGCCCGCAACCTCCGTCTGACACCTGGGAGATTTCCTCAGCTCATCCAGATCCGGTCGGAATCCTCCCGCCCGCTCATCATATGGAGCGTTATGGGACATAACGTGCGGCGTTTCCTATTTCCCTTGTTCCTTACATCCACGGCTGTGCAGACCGTCATGAGCAAGGACAGCTGCTTAGTGGTTGTGTATCCAGCTATCACACGAGTTGTGAGAATGTTCCAAGAAAAATGTCCATTCTCATAGCGCCTAAAGCAAGTTGCCAGTAAGCACAGAGTCTCAAAATGCGTGTTATCTGCAGGGATCAAAATGCTGACAACACTGCTTCTCTCAGGTGCTGGACTCTCAGGAGGTGCTGATGACGCCAAGAGAGGGTCATCTCTCACTCATTTACACAGAGGTGAAGAAGGACTGAGCTCCTTTAGGGAAACGGAGAGTTAAAACCACAGCGGGGGTGGTCTCCCCAAAACAAAGATCTGCGCAGGCATGCATGGCTGTGTTTCACTGCTTATTATTTTGTGAGGGATTGCATGTCTGCGACCTGGGTTAAAAATAACCCAGAAAGGTTAACTTGAAAGGTTGCTTTTCATGCCATTCATTTCAGTGATCTGATCTACAGTGTAGCCACAGAATCTGAAGTGATGGCACTACTGAAAGGGTGGCAAGCATAATCAAAATGGCAGAAAGGAACAACTGGAGGGACTGCAAACTAGACTGAAGATAAATAATTTGTTGATATTTTATGTTCTGCTTCTGGGATGTCAACAGCCACCTGAAATTGAAGGCAGCATAAATTGTATCTTGACGATTTGATCCTGCAGTCTCTCAGTACAGTCTTACCAAGCAGTTACTCTCAGAAATATATTTCAGATTCCACAGCAAGTAAGGAGGGAGCTCTAACTACAGCTTGCACTATTTGTCCTCTGCTGACCAGAGGAACTTCAGTGACAGAAGTTCAAAACAAGACACTCCAATGCTACTGTTCTCTTTGTAAAAGCAGTGAATATCCACTAAGGAAAACAGTAGCCAACCGGATCTGTAAAGATTCCAAATGTTCAAACCTTTAGCAGCAGTGCCTCTGGGTAACTTACCAACACAGAGGAAACTTCACACCAGTGCAAAGCCTAGCAGAAAGTGGGGAATCAGCCAGAACTTGCATTCCTGTGGACCGTCTCCAATGAAAAAATGGTCTCTAGTCAACAAAGAAAAAGGACTGCAAGCACTTAAATAAGAAAATGCAAAGAGTTAACTCTAAAGGAGTTGTACTAAGGTTCACTTTGATACACCAGTGCAAATATTATTTGCTTTTTGTTTAAATGAAATGCAGTGCAGAAAACAGAAAATAAAGAGAAAGGCCATGAACATATGTTGATATCTTTAAATATATTTACCTGCTCTAAGTGAACCTGCTCTGGCAGGAGGGTTGGACTAGATGATCTCCAGAGGTCCCTTCCAGCCCCTAACATTCTGTGATTCTGTGAGAGGGACTAATCCTGTGAAAGGTGACTTGCTTGCTGTACCTAGGAATGAGAGCAGGGACTCCTGAGGGCAATTCAATTAGCCAGTCCATGCCTCAGTGTCATCTTTTGTCAAATACAGAGAAGGGAATAGGTAATACCTTATTGTGCAGAATTACTGCAAACTTGCCTTCAGTGTGCCATGCAAATTACATTCTATGATATGGAACAAAACAAAAAAGGATTCACAAAAAAGAACAAGCATCTGAATAATAGGAAATCAGATTGAAAGGTACTGGAGTACCCTCTTCTGCTGTTCATATGGCAGCTGTCAAGCAGAAGGGTGTACCTTTGGGAGAAGGGGAGAGATGTCAGAAACACAGTGTTCCCTGTGGTTCTTAGGACAATCTGACTTGGGACAGGGATGAGAAGATGGTGCAGGCCTCCTAAGAGATTACAGAGCAGAAAGGAAGGTGCAAAGGAGGTAAGCAAGGAGGTGTCAATCAGGACCATCAAGTACCTGACCCTTAGAGATAAACATTCACTTCCCACTTCTTCACACGGAGCTGCCTCATCAATACCACTTGGAATGAGTGAGGGAGCTCTAGGAAAAACACCTGAGTCCAGATTTGAAAGAAAGCATGTCTAAGTCTCCTTTATCTGAGCACGATTTTATCTGGGCCCCAGGTCCCAAACTGAGCAACTGTAATCTTGTCATGAATCAAGACCAGCACTGATAAACTGAGTTTAGAAATCTGAATTTAAAGGCTGATCATTCCTAGCACTATGACTAAAGCAAAAGCTGAGAAAAATCTTCAGCATGACTATGGAACTGAGCAACTTTTATTTCTTTACTTTTTTTGAAAAGTAGGCTCCTTTTTAGAGGTTTGCTTCAGGAGGAGAGGAAGCTGATTTGTTGGACTGCATGTGAAATATTTGTTCATGAAAAATGTCTGTAGTGACTCTGCTGAGAAGAAATTGAATTAATGCCAACTACTGTTCCTGTGGAAGTCTGCTAGGAATTCGGCTAAAACCAAGCAAAGTAGCTGGCTGTTGCAGGGCAGCAAGTACAAAGTTCTGCACTAAACTGAACCTGTAATCATGAAAGGTAAATTATGACCTTGCTACCCCCTTGCTCACGCTATCCTGCCACTGCACACTTCATATTTAAGCTACCTGCATCACTATTGTATAAACCATTGGAGGTTTACATGTGCCAATTCATTCTCTACTGTAACAACCAGGAGGCTGAGAAGTTGACTGAATCCAGATGTTAGAACCACATATTCACACATTGTTGCAAACAGCAACAAGATGGGCAGGGCAGGGAGAAGAATACTGAGTGAGGACAAGATAGAAGATAAGGAAGTGGAAAAGCTGTGCAATGCGTAAGATGCAGGAGGGAGAGGGAATGACTGGATGAAATGGAGGAAGGGAGCAGTTTACAATGCAGGCCACGGCTGGGCCCTACTCTCTAAGAAATCAGCATGCACCAGCAGAGAAGCAGAGAAGCATGTTCGATTTGGCAAGTCTTCCAGCTGTTCCCCGACTCCCTCGCTCTATGCTTACAACCAAGATACATTTGGCACTGGCTGGATATGAATGTGCTGCAGGAATGGCAGCTCTTTCACATAATTTGCTCAAGAGCTTCCTCTCCACTTTGCCAAGAAGAAGGCAGACAAAGCTTTGGCTGCTTGTTTTACAGAACTAGTCTGACAGCCAGGCGAAAGGAAGCTGCAGAGAGTGCATCATGCTTGCAAAACCTCCAGCAGGAGGAGTTTTAGATGGTTCAAAGAGAGCATTCAAACAAAAACCTCACGCAGCCTTAAATTCAGCTTATGCTAATTGAACACTAACTGTAGGCCTTCAAGAAAAAATAATCCTTTTCTCCTACCAATAATGCTCTGAACGCAGCAGAGACCAGAGCTGTATTTACAAATATATATGTAAAATGAGTGGTTTCACGGTCTTTTAACTACTGCTTTAAAGACAGTACTTAAAATTAGCTTTGAGGTCATAGCAGCCTCTGGGCTAAATTTTTATACCCAAACGATGAATAATATGCTGCTCTTGTTCTTCATGGTAGTGAGTTTCAAAACAGTTTACAAAGGAAATAAAATCTTTGTGTTATGAAGAGACATAGGGTGTTGCAAAGAGGCTTAGGCATGGATAGTGACATGAAGTGGAACCAGGAGCTGAATCAGGTCTCTTGTACCTGAATCCCTTTCCCTGGTTACTGGACACCACTGCTCCCGTTTGCTGCTCTTCTACCCTAGTAAACATGGGTATTTTAAAGCATACCAAGGGTATGAGGCAGTAACAAGCCAAGCCCACCTCATGACTCGCTGCCCCTGACCTGCCCCGGCTTGCTCTCCATTACTCAACTAGTGGCTCTGGGGCTCACTGATGTTTAACTGGACAGAGAAAGCAGAACATTTCTCTGATGAGCCAGTGAGCTGAATAGATTTGATGAAGTTCAGTGAGCACCAGAGCCAGCTCAAGAGACTGAGCCACTTATGGCTGGGAACATTAACAGTTGGGACAGTAACAGCTGCACCTTTCAAGACATCAAATTCATAGATGAGCTTGACAGCGGTGTCAACACACACACAGAGTTCTGCGATCTTTGCTTTTGTACTAGAGATACCAGATTCAAACATGAGCTACTGTAAAGAGCTACACTCACAAGTGGGACACTGCTGAAGACGAGTTAACAAAGGCTGACCTGCATTGTTTGGGGTAGTAGAAAGGGACTAGAAATCTAGTCCTCTTGGAAGGTAGGAATCCCAGGGTCATCAGGCCAGGTAGAAACAATGGAAAAGAAAGATTTTAGTATAGTTTAAGTCGTTCCCAATAATCTGCTTTTCTGATATATCTTATTCACTACAAGCCAATGATCCCAGTTACTCCTGTTGATGCTGGATAGGAATTGTTTGTGGCAGGGAGCCTTAGTACGTAGCAGCTGATTCATTTAATTACAGATATAAGTATTTTCCATCTCTAATTCAAATGCTGTACAAGCACACAAATGCAATTTGCCTGTTTAAAAGCAGTCCATTTGACCTAGATAACTGCTATTCCCTCTCAAAAATTCTCCTCATATTCCTTTTAAAGTTCCTTCACGTTTTAGGCTCCATGCAACACCCAGAGATACAAAAGTTTTGACAAAATTATATTTAAAAAGGTCTGTTAAGACCTATCATACTTGACACTGAGAAAGAAACATGAAAACAACTGACCCTGAGACATTCTAGGGCTTAGCAGAAAAAGAATTGTCTTCTACCCGGGCTTTTGAAAATCATATTTGAAAAATAACCAGCTCAGAACTTACCTCTATGTGATGCTTGACTTAAAAAGATGCCTAGAAGAGGTCTTGTACAATAATGTTATGCACTGGAAGGTTTACACAGAATTCAAATGGAATTATTACTAATATTCAGAGAAAATAACTGTTTCATTTATTTCCATTTTCTCTCCAATCAGTACTTTCCATCCACTGCCAGTCCACTGTGTTGCTTTAGGAGTATCTTTCAACTAAGTTCCCAGTGGAGCATCTGATATTTTTCCAAGAAAAGCTTTTGAGATGCTGAACGAACAGTTCTTTCTGTACAATCCCTGTGCCCAACAACTTTCTACATAAAAGCCCTCATTATGAATTTTCACTCAGTGGAGTTTTCTCACTCAGTGTGTGTTGCTAGTCAGGCTTTCCTGACCTAGAATTGGTATTTCCCATATAGTTTCCATGAAGCCCTAAAGCACATTCAAATGCTGTACAGGCTAATGACTACAAAAGAAAAAAACACCAAAAGAAAATAACATTTTAAAATTTGATTCAGAATTGGCAACTCTGTAACCTCTCCTGTAGCTGCCATCTCATTAACATATTTGTTCAAAGCCTTTTCTCTGCTTCATTACATAATTTGTGACACAAAATCCAGATAAACACTCATTATTCCCAGGTCTAAATAATGGCTTATTTGGCTTCCTTTTTCTTCTTCTTTTATTTTTCCTGGAGAAAAATGGGGGACAGAAGGGGCTTGTTTGGATGGAAAATGAACCACACCAATTTCTGAGTAACATCTGGGACTTCTGTTGTGTATGACATTAGAATACATTATGCAAATACTAGTGAATTATTCTTCCCAATACCTTTGCAAAGTAGAAGAACTAATATTATTGTCTCCATTTTACAGACTAAGGTCAGTTCATATTTTCAGCCTCTCCTGTAGCTCATTGTTCCATACCGGGCAGGGTCTATGACATTAGAGAAAAGCTGCTTGCATTAAACTGCTGTAAGGGATCAGCTGTAGTAACAGGTTCAAGAAATGTTAGTCCTTCCATCAGGAATCCTGAAGACACTGGTGTTTGCCCTGAAATGAAAATACAGAGTTCTGTTCCTTTTCGTCTCTAACTTATATTCCTTCTAAAGTTCCTTATGTAAAAACCTAGAGTGTATGATCCCCAGCTGAGGACCTGGGGCCTCTAGTGCTGTCTGTCAGTCCCAACCATGACAGAATGTCACCAGGGAGAAAAGGCAAAGCTGGGCAGGGCAGGCTGGAGGTTTCACCTTGCGCATTCTTTGGTCTCCTGAGTTGGTCCAAGGGTCACAGCAGGGCCTGGAAGTCTGCTGGGGCAAGGCTGAGCAGCCACGTTGTGGCCCTCTTGGCGAAGCAGTGACAAAGATGGTGTCCTGCCATGTCCCATGTCCCTGAGGTACCGGTGGGTGGGTGGGCAGCCTGTCACAGCCTGTGCCTGCCCCCCTCGGTGCCATGGCCCGCTTGGCCCCTTGGTGGGTGTCTGCTGCGGGCTGGAGAGTAATGATGTGGAGTCACAGAATGGTTTGGGTCAGGAGGCACTTTTAAAGGCCATCTAGTCCAACCCCCCTGCCATAAGCAGGGACATCTTCAACTAGACCAGGCTGCTCAAAGCCCCATCCAACCTGACACGGCTGATGTTGCGGGTAGAGGCCAGCCAGCTGCTCTGCTGCTGCAGGGAGCTCTGGGCACAACCCTGCTGCTGCATAAACCAGCTTTTGTACCTTCAGCTCCTTTGGGAAAGAAGGAAACTGGCAAACTAATCTGTACATGGAACTCGCACTAAAAACTAATACTGACCTGGCAGTGCTGCTGTTTCTCCTTTAAAGAATTTTTGGCTCAGCAACTGTTTGGGGTGGAGTTATTGCAACAGAGGCTTTCAGTTTCGATTTTTTTTCCTCTCTGCTTTTAGAGAAAAGGATCTCCAACAGAATAAAAAGAAAAATCATGACAGAAGAGAGCAGGTTCTGCAAAAATTGGTAAGAGATCCTTCTCCCTCTTCACCCCTACAAAGTATGGGCATTTGAAGAGTTTTCTAGGATTTTATCTAGGTCTCCTGTAGCAGGGGGAGAAGAGGAGGAACCACAGGATAGGAGGGGGGTATGCTAGCCATTGAGTACTAAACAAAAATATTTTGTATGCATTTTCACATTTCCAGGTTGCTGCTTTCTTGAGACTTTGCTGTGGAGAGGTTTCTTCCATAGCCCTCTCTTATGCTGTATGTTCTCTTTTTACATGTCACTGTGGGTAATTTTGCAGTATCTGGCAGAGCAGTCAGTGACAGACCATGCCAAACCCAGCAGCTGCCTTCATTTCCCCCCATGGCTGACATTTCTTTCTGTTGCTATATTTGCAGTTAAGTGATAAAATATTTAACTTTTTCAAGGTAATTGGCCATCTCTCATAGAGTTGAAGGCTGAAGGGCCATGAGGATGGCATAGATTTGTGTGTGTCTCAACTAGTAGCTAGGCCACTGAGCACGTTATATGAACAAAGACTGTGAACCACTGCAATTTAAAAAGAGTTAAACTTAGAAAGGTTAAACAGGAACTTAGCCTCAATTTTATTTGGTCACAGAGGAAAACTTATGAGTTCATTTACTCTGTCTCTTTCCTATTTATGTGCTTGGAAGTAAACGAGGTGTGTCTGCTACTAATTTCTCCCTCCATGAGGCCCACTGCTTGCGGTTTCTCACTCTTCGTCCAGAATGTGATGAACCAGTTGCCCAAAAGGATGTGACAGACTATCAAAAAGAAGCACACAAGCAGGTGAGGAATGCTGCATGTTCTTCAGGGTTTTCTTGCAAATAGCAAAAGCTCTGCCAGCCCTGAATGGGTATGTTCAGGGTATGGTATTCTATATTAATGTCCTGGTTTTGGCTGGGATAGAGTTAATTTTCTTCCTAGTAGCTGGTATAATACTGTGGCTTGGATTTAGGGTGAGAAGAATGTTGATAACACACTGATGTTTTAGTTCTTGCTGAGCAGTGCTTACACTAAGTCAAGGACTTTTCAGTGTCTCATATGGCCCTGCCCGTGAGGAGGCTGGGGGTACACAAGAAGCTGGGAGGGGACACAGCCAGGACAGCTGGCCCAAACTGGCCAAAGGGATATTCCATACCATATGATGTCATGCCGAACATGCTGAACAATAACAACTGGTGGGAGCTGGCTGGGGATGGGCGCAGCTGCTCAGAGACTGGATAGACATCGGTCAGCGGGTGGTGAGAAACTGCATTATGCATCACTTGTTTTCTGTATCCTACTATCATTATTATTATTATTTTCCCGTTCCTTTTTGTCCTGTTAAACTGTCTTTATCTCAACTCACAAGTTTTACCTTTTTTTTTCCCCAACTCTCTCTCCCATCACACTGGTGGGGGGTGAGTGAGTGCATGACTGTGTGATGTTTAGCTGCCTGCCAGGTTAAACCACAAAAATTAACTAAATTTAAATTTCTTTAATTGTTTGACCAGAAAAATCTGTAAGTGTCTGATACGACCCTTCAGGCTTGCTTACAGCAACTTTTGATCTTGTTGCATGCTCAGCTTAAGAGAGTAAAGCTTCCACTGTGGCATCTCAGTTTCCCCAGCAATACAAATTCCATGTATGGATACATGCTCCTAGTGCTCGTGAATTAGCCAGAGCATGCTTGTCAGATGGAAGTACCTGATCTGACATAAACCTTGCTCATACAAAGTTATTACATCAATGCAGTTTTTTGACAAAACTGAACAGGCAGGCTAAATTTATCAGCTCTTCATATAGCGAGGCAGTAGCATTTTTAGTATAGCATTAGGAACCCTATAGCTAGAGATACTACATTGAAGCATGAATACACAGACATTACTTTTTATTCTGTCTTACTAATTTGATTGTTTTAGCAATTCCATTGGTTTCAGTTACTTAACACATGAGTAGCTCTTGTGGCAAACATATAGAAAACTAGCATAACTCCTGTGTTTTCAGAGAGGTCACACAAAGCAAGAGTCAAGGAAACAGCCAAGGAGGAGATAGGCAGAACCGGCAGAGGCTGGGAAGCCAGGGCAGCCTGTCCCTGATAGCTGTGGTCTGACCACTGCAAGGAACCAAGGCAGTGAAGACATACCAGGCTTCCCCTGGTGGTGGTAGCTGAAATATTGGAATTTTCTAGGTGGCCTTGTGCTCTGTTGCTAACCTGTACTGACACAGAACATCTTCACTGCTATTGATTCCCATTTTACCTTATATTGCCAAAATCACCCTAGATTAAAGATAGCCTAGATAGGCAAACTCCTAATACAGCTAAGCTTGCATTTGGTTGTGTAGATATATATGTGTGTGCATTCTTAAACAGTTGCTCATTGCTCTCATCCAATGCTCTTTTTTAATACTGATAGAAAATCTGCAATAATTTCATCTATTCATGTGCAGACCATGGAATGCCACAAACGAGCAGTGAAATGCAAGATCTGTGAGCTCGAAATTCCCTTCAACAAGCTGCAGGAACACCTGAACACCTGTGCCAGCCAAACAGAGTGGTGTTGGGAGTGTAACAAATACATCATGTACAAAGACCAGAATGAACACAAAGAGATTTGTCAGAACAGTGGTCTGTCCTGTCATAAGGATGTGAACTTTCAAACCAGTGAAGCATCCACTAATGCAAGACTTATCTGCCACACTGGTAAGCAAAATTCCTCATTGTCATGGACTGGGTCAACTCTGTTAAATCTCAATGAACATTCTCCTGCCTTCTCTAAAATTCTTAGTATTCTAGGCTGGAAGGGATTGTTGTTTAACCAACCCACAGTGAAAAAGCCAAGTGTTGCTTCCCATTATGCTGGTTATTGTAAAGCCAGAGTGGTTCCACTGACTAGTAGCTCATTGGCCATGTTCTTTTATGCCTCCTGTATATTCTAAAAGTGAAATGCCTTCTGTCAGAAATAAAGTGGAACTTCTTCCTCTTTCTATTTGTTGCACAGGAAAAAATATGATTTAGAATTTCCTTCTACTTCATAGATAAAGCCAGTGATGCATACCTTGGTTTCTTCAAGTTGAGAGCAGCTTTATTAGGCCTAAGGTATTGGACAGAGCATGTCAAGACAAAAAATTAATGAATCCTGTCAGTGACTCCAGAAAGGAACAGGCATCAGTAGGTGCAGTGGTTGGCAAAATAAACTACAGAGAGCAAAACCCCCTAGCAACAGAATTAGCTAGACCAGGGTAGGAGTGAAGCCTCTTGTGCCACAACACACAGGGCTGGAGTGGAATTTCAAATATCCTGAACTTTGTGAGAAGGGATGGTGGACTGGTTTTGAGTAGTGCCAAAAGCAAAATGTAGTCACAGCTTTAATTCCTTCTTGGACAGTGGAATCATCATTCTGTGGTTCTCTAGAACCAGTGTTACCAGATGTGGATGTGAGCAGCTTGTCTAGATGAGTAGTGTCAATACTGTGTTTCTCTACATGTTTTTTTTCCTTCTGAAGGTACCAGTGGCAATCTTTGTCAGAAGTGCAATAAGTCGTTCCCAGATGACCAGTACCCCCAACATCTGGTAAGCACATTTGAAACTGAACAAGAGGATTGTCTGTGCTCAATTTCCAGCCAGGTTATTTCTCTGAAAAGCTACATATTGGGTAAAAAAAGGGAAGTGTGTCTCGGCTTTCAAACTGTAGTTTTATGATCCAGTGTGTTCAGCTGAAGCATCACGGTGAGGTGATGTCCATTGTCCTCCCCCTTGAGTCATATCTGTTGCAAGTCACAACATACTGTGCAGTTGGGTGTAATACTGAGCTTCACCTTATTATGCATGCTCCCCTTTAACAGGATAAATGCAGTGCAGCCCATAAGCCGACAGAAGTTCTTGCTGGCCAGTCAACTTCAAAACCCAGCAGTGATCCACCAGAGTCTTCTTCATCCCTGGCTCCCTCTTCCTCCTCCGAGAATGTAATGGTGTGGAGAGATGTCCGTCCCAAGGGCAAAGAAAGGGATCAGCCATTGACCTCCAAAACCTTGCTTAAACCCCCAAAGAACAAGAAGATTTGCTTTTCCTCTCCCAAAAGAGGTGGACTTTCCACATCACCTCAAGCTCTTAAGGACATCCAGTCTTTTGACATGCTGGTGACCTGTACCCATTGCAACATTCTTCTGCCACTTCCAACCCTTCAGAAGCATGAGGTGAGAAGTGATACATTGGACATGCAAAGGGCCATACCTCCAGAGTCACTACTTAGATCCTCACTGCCTGGGGTCCCAGTGCCCACTTCTGGATTCTGTAGCTTCTTGAAATGCTGGACATAGGTAAAGTGTGGAATTTTTTAATTCCATTGACTATATATGCTCACATCTACACAAACAAGATCCATTGCCTATAGTCTGGTTGAATTTTAGGAAAATAGTAGCCATCACTCAAGCCATTCATTTTAAGCTCATATCCTGGGAAGTCTTCAGCAACTGTCCTTATTTGCTGAAGGCTGATACTGTTCCTGTTAAGCAAATAGTATCTTATATCTCAGCTGTGTCAGAGATGGAGCTCTATGTAATTCTGTCCCAACAAAGGGGTCCAGTTGCCTCCCTACTGAATATGATTGCATGTTGAAGATAATGTTAAAATGTCCTCTGATAGACTGTTACCTATTTTTTAGATCAAATGCCTACGTTTGACATCTTTGAATGGGATGAAAGAAAAATCAAGCCATGGAGAAACAGGTACTGCGGAAATCTAGAATAGAATTAATTGTTCAGGATTATTCATGTTAATAGGAACAATGGGACGTTTTGCTGAGGAAATGTGTCTAGAAAAGCTAATACTCAGAATATCACAAAGCTCTTTAGATTCCAAAACACAGTGGGTTCCTGTGAGGTTGCATTGGGCAAGCATTGCTTCAGAGCCTGTGTGTTTTCACTCTTTTAACTTAGAGTAACACGTATTGTGCCTCTCAAATTGTGCTATGAGCCTTCCTTCCTGTTAGCAGAGATCTGCACAAAAGACTTCACAGAATAAAAGTTCTGTCCCAGGTTTGTCTGCTCCAATACTGAATGGAGACTTAAAGACTAGTTTCAGAAAACAGGAAGTAAAATTATTTTTTCTCCATAGCAAAAATTGCATATTCAGTAGAAGCATTGATATAATTATACCAGACAACCTCCAGTTGAGCTTGTAGTGATCCACAGACAGTCAGTCTCTTTCCTCACCCTGTTCCAGACAGGCTGTGAATCTTAACACTTCTCTCTTTGCTAACATCCCCCTCTGCTTTTCAGTTCCTAAGCAGTATCATTTCCTCTCAGTCCAATTAATTAAGTGAAACCGAAAGCAATTATTTGCAATCTGTCCTTTTCTACTTGGCTCAGTAAATGAGGTATTACTTCTCCCTGTAAAACTTTCCTTTCCTGGTAAATTAGAGAGAAAGCACCAAAGTGAGAAATAGGGCGTTTGTCTCATTTTGAATTACAGGATTCTATAGTCTTGAAATAAAAGTAAGTACATGGTAATTATACAGATTATTTGACCTGCATTGTGGTTTTTTTATATTGTTCAACTGAGTGATGACACAGGAAGGCTGTAAAACTGAAACTTTAGAAACATACGTAACTGGGCTTTGTTTGTTTTACAGAAGACTCTTTCTACAGCATTTATGATTAAATCTGGAAATAGAGGCACATCTTCAGACTGAAGCTTCACCTCAGCTTTAGCAAAAGGCACTGAAAAGTGCAATAATTTTATTGACAAATAAAAGCGACTTGCCAGTCTGGATCAAGAACCAGTGACTCAGATTTTTATTTCTTATAAAGAGAGGCATTTAAAAGGTTTTACCAGAAAACTGTAAAATTGATGGGGGCTCAACAGCTGTTGTAATTTAAAATACTTCTGTGTAAGCTCTCCATCGGAATGTACTTTTTCCACCCACCTCAGAAAGGAGCATCTTACTTAAAAATGTTCTGGGGGAGAGAGGGAAATAAGGAATTCAGAATTCCTTGTCATGTTGAGCACGACCAATTCCCTTTGTCCTCACTGAGAGCTGAGACATTCGTGTTTTTGAGGGCATGGCCCAGTGAAATAAAAAACCATTAAGTCCTGCTCTCCTTCACTTCACTGAACCACTGAACCTAGGGCTAGCATAACCAGCTTAGTCTCCAGAGATTGCAGACACATCCAAGGATAACTGAGGGTGTTAATCTTCTGATGGTTCTCCACAAATATTGTGGATTTTACAGGTTCCAACAAAGCTGGATTTACCAGGCCTCCCAGCAACTATTTGTTACTCTTCCTAGTCTGTTTGAAGAGGACTGGTAAATATAACAAGGTATGAAGAGAGAGAAACCAAAGTGGCTGTGTCTGAAAACTGTCACCAGACTTACATTAGAGTACAAGACCAACTTAATCCCTGCAACTCTTTTTTTTTTTTTTTTTGGGGGGGGGGGGTGGGGGCAGAGAAGGCCTAGCTTAATAAAAAGTGGTATTTCCTCTCCTCTGAAAAGCACAGTGGGGCTTATTTTCTGTGCTGCAGTGTCATCATGTGGCTGTTAGTGTCACTGGCACAAGCTATACTGCTTCATGGCAGGAGACTTGGCCTTGGAGAGAGGAGGAGAACCAGGTGCTGCCTAGCCAGTGTGTCTGTCCTGCTTCCAGGCTGCACACACTCTGGCACTGCTACCACTCAGTAATTAATAACTTCAGGCTCCTAGCTAGATTAAAGACAACAGCATCTGGACAAAGAGACCAGCAAGCGAAATGTCCAAAGGCTGGTGCACTCCTAAGTCTTCCTGTGGTGTGCTTCAGTGCCCTGTGTGCAGGGATAGCTGCTAGGAGCTTGTCTCATCAAGAAGAGCACCACTTGTGAGCCCCCAGAAAATATGAGCCAAATTAAAATACCTCTCCGATTGATCTTGAAAAGCCTGACTCCCTCCTCCTGAAGTGAGGAAATCGCTGTTACAGCTACATCAAATGTTACCCTGGTCCTGGAGGTGCCATGCTTACCCCATCCAGAAAGGTGTCCCTGTTCCCAAGCTCAGTGAGCTCCTTGGAGACAAAACAACGCTATTCATTTTTGCAAAATGACCTTTTTTTAAATGTCTGAGCTCTAGAGAAAGGGTAAAGGATTTGTTCATCGGTAGAGGACTGTATGACAGCAGCAGTGGTCTACACTTACTGCAGACCCGGCATCTGAAGGTCCATAAGGGATTTGCATAGGGTAGCACAAGGTTAAGAAGCAAGGTTCCCTTCTCTTTTGCTCTCGTTGGTTTCAAAATTCCCCGGATTTGTAATCCAGATTAGTGTGAAAGTGAAAATAGTTTTGGTCACTAGATGGCAACAAAGATTCAATGTGCTCTGCCCTGTCCAACAGGGAAAGCTTGTAAAAGCTTGGCCTAGATTTGCCCTGAGAGGAAGAATTGGAAGAAGAAAACCAGAGAAACCATGAAAGTAAGTGTGCAATCGTTTTCCTGGTAATGAGGATTTGTTTTGCTATTGTCTGTTTCTTAAAAAACAACAACAAAAAAAGGTAGATTCTGTTTACCAAGCAGAAAATTATTATCAGATTAAAAGTATCATTTGGAGTAAGAAAAGGAAGCTCAGCCTCACCAGGACAGATACTCAGAGACTATGGCATCATACTCATGAAACACTGCTGATGTTCCAAATAGACTGAAATTGTAGGATTTCCTCTGAAGCTTAAGGCACATTTTTATTCTCTAGCAGTGGCTGGAGGCAATCAATTTCTGTATGACCCTCCTTCCCTTACCTACATGCCTCTCCATACATTTTTTTTAAACAATTTTTTGTCACAGTGAAAATTTTAACACAAATCTATGAGATAGCAGAGTGAAACACACCTTGTATTTGTCCATTTCCTAGGTGCTGTATTCTGGTGTCTTCTCCACTACACTGTGTGCTGCGTGTCTTAATTTTGCTTGAAGGTTAATCTTGTTTAAAGGCAGGAGTTTTGTGTGTACAAAAAATGGCAAAGCCAGCTGGCATATCCTACTCCCATATACTGCTGTGATTTGCAAGCAGTGTTATGGGAAGCAGAAGGAACTAAATGAAGAAATTAAACTGACACTATACCCTGCAGTGAGCTGATGGGGAGAAGCTGAATGACCTATTTTTGGAATTGCCCGCTGCTGCTTCTCAGTGGTTTTGCTGCAAAGGGCAATGTGGGATCTCAGTACTTACTGCTGTTTTCTGTGGGATGTGCATTTTCAATAATCCAGAGGGCAAAAGTCATCTGTGAAGAGCCAACACAAGGTCCCCATATCTCTTCAGCATGTTTAAAGAAAAAATAAGCAGCAGATTTTTTAGAAAGCATGCCCCCAACTATGTAAGTTGCATAGTACCTCATGGTTGACAGCTCTTCATTTGCTGTTGAAGGGCTTTCTGTGTTGCCTGAATTGAGTCACATTGGGATAAAACTTGGCAGAACTTGAGCCCAACTACTTTTGTGATTATTTAGGGAAAACACCACAAGAACTAAACAAACTATTAGATTAGTGGGACTGGTATCTCCTATGGTATATGAACATTTTTCCCACCAATTTAGAAAAAAATGCAGTAAAAGCACAAGTAAACAGTAGGGGAGATCGAGTGTTAAAAGTAAACTAACTGCCAGTGATTTCAGAGCTGTGTATTTTATTTCAGAAAGGCACATCTCCAAAAGTTTTTTCCCAAACTTCTCTGAGAAAAGGTGTGTAGAATATTCTTCCAAAATCAATTAGAGTTCCTTAAATGACTTTTCAATCACTGATGCATAGTGAAAATATATATAAGCATATTTTCTGAGATATCAAAACCTTTAGGCATGTATTTCCAGTTTGGAGAGGGCAATGAAAAGGGACAAAATAGGATTTTAAAATGAGTTGCCTACACATTTTTTTCTTGCAATAGTAAGCAGACAAATATAAACACACATCATAACATATAAGAATTAATCCCATATTGAATACTTTGTTGGGGAAGCAATAAACTGCACTAAAATTGATGAATGGCAAATATATTTTCATTTAAGCATTTATTTTAATGGCATTAACCAATAGAAAAATATACGGAAGTATGCAAATAGTTTCATAGAGACATTAAGATAAAAAGAACAGTATCAGGTTGCTCATCCTTCATGGAGATTTTGTGCTTCAGTATTGTGGACATTATTATATTATATTATTATTATTGGATCTTCTTTATATATTTTTCTTTAAAGTTTTATTTTAAACAGTCAAAGAAATAGTGCAAACTGTGATAAATAGAACCTCGTATTAAATAAACTTTACCAAAGGATAACTGTCTCCAGTAGAAATTTTAAACTGTTTATTATGGACTGCTTCTAGTTTAAAAAATGGGACTCTTGTCCTATTGCTGCTTGAATGTTTTTTTTGAGTTACTGTTGTCTGATGATTTCTTCTTGCTGTGCCATGGCCACTTTTTAGAGCACCATCCTCTTTCAGTACCAAGCTCCCCTGGCTGGGGGAGATGGAGAGGGGTGGTGTGAGGGGGCAGAGGCTGATGATGTGGTGTCCATACGAGACCCTGGGCAGAGGGTCTTGCTTAGGACCCCGAGGGGTTCCGGGGGTGGGTCAGGGTTCCCTCCCGCCTCCTGCCATACCCTCCAAAAGCCATGAGGGGGGGAAAGTCCGCCTCTTCCTCCCGCCTTTCTTCCTCTCTCCCTCCTTCCTCTCGCCCTCCTTCCTTCCCGCCCTCCTTCCTTCCTTCCCGCTCTCCTTCCGTCCTTCCCGCCTTCTTTCGCTCGAGTATCGTGGAGCGAGGCTGCTGCTCTTTGTCTCCAGACCGCCAGGTGCTCTCCGGGATCTGACTCCGTGGGTTGCTGGGAAGAGCCCTGGCCCTTCTTCCCGAGTCGGCTCTGCTACCAGGGACTTTCGGAGGCTTCTATCAGCCACCAATGCAATCGGGTTTTGTATCTGTTTTTATGGCTGCCACTGGTATCTCCCGTGGTACTGTCCATTTCCTGTTCCAGTACACCTGTTCCAGTTTTAACTTCCAACCTTGAAGTCCCTCTTCCTTATTCTCCTTTTATCTTCCCCTGGGAGGGAGAAAGAGAGAGCAACTCTGGGTTTTAGTTTGCCCTGACCACTAAATGGAGACAACAGGGTAGCTTGCTGGATTATGAGCTTTAACATTCCTGTTGAAGTTAGCTCCAATTAGTTAATTTACATTTGTAGCTTGCACTTGAACCCAGTGGAAGGAAAAAGAAAAAGAAAAAAATATCTTCTGTTCTATGAAGGAGCCTATGTGAGAATAAGGCAGATGGAAGAGGCCATCTCTTCTGCTTTTCTCTCATTAACTGTTATATAAAATGTAAGGATAACTAGTTGGTCCTCTCACACTACTGGGAATTATTTCATGGCTCTCCTTGCTTCCAGTTGTAAGAGATGTATAAAATGCCAGCACTTCCTAATAAATGAATCTGTGAAAAGAAACGTCACACACATTTTTATTTTGCCTTAGATGAATCTTGCCACTTTCTCTCTGTGAAATACTCTGTTTTATTTAATATTGGCTTCATATCACTGGATTGCACATAATTTCTGAACACGTGGTGGTGAGCTCCAGACCAACGCTCGCTCGAGCTGGGCTGTGTGTTACGAGTATCCAGCCAGGGAGGAGTAAATGAGTCCTGACTCACAGAAACCCTGTTATAGAGGAACCTGTTGAGGCCTCAGCATTTATAAAATGAGAGTCTGAAGAGATGTAAGCAGTCCCAAAGCTTTATCCAGAAGTTCAAAATAATAATTTGTTGCATAATGATGATTTCCCCAGGAAAGAAACGTCAGATTACAATTGGATTGCATTAATATAGAGCTATGTGCAGATTAGATGTAACAAAACCCCTTCAGGTATGTTCCTAGAAAGGACAGATTTTATGCTAGTGTTATTAATTAATTTTATTTTTTAAACTTTGTGCATTTGTTCATAAAGGTCAGTTTTTCTCATTTATATTAAATATTTTTATTATTTAAAATATTTTTATACTCTTTAATTAGATTTGTTTTATTCACTTGTAAAAATAAATTATGCCCAAAGCTAACAAAGGCAGTGGGAACTCAGGAGGAGAAATAAAGCCTTGGAAAAAGAGTCACTTGCTTAGTAACAGAGTTGAAGAGTCTGGTTCTCCTGGGCTGCAGGCTGTCTGCTTTCTGCAGGTCTTTGCAGTCAAACATCCTTCAGAGGAGGTGGGTTCTTTACCTGCCTGCTTTTCCATTTGTTTCCAGCTGATGGATGGGACACTTATGTTCATGTTGTTTGGATGGTCTGAGCAAAGTCATGGAGGTGTCACTTGGCTCTTGGGGTGGAGGCATTCCTGCAGGGCTCAGGGAGAGGTGGCCGAGGTGTGTTTTGGAAGGGCTGTTTCCCTGTGACACTGGATCTGACCAGAGACAGTCTGGACAGGTCAGCATGCAGGTCCATGGGCAGCAATGGGCTGCCCATCACTGGGGCACTGATGATGGACACCTGACACAGGGAGTCGAGCCAGGTGCTGTTTAGCTTGCACCAAGGACCATACAAAAAGGCTTTGGTCCAAACGTGTTTCTCCTGCAGCGTGGCCAAATGCTGCCTGAGCTGCCTTTGGCTCCTGGGCCAACTGCCACGTGGCCTTGTGGAAGTACGTTAAATTGGCAAAGAGGCTTCTCACCTTCCTGTAAGTTTGCTTTTTCATTGCTAATAATAATTCCTGGGCTTTATCTTCCACCTGATGTTCAAGCTGTATTTCTCTTTATGTCACCATGCTTAATTTATAAGTTCAGAAGTGACAGATTATGATTATTTTGGAGATTACTTCCTTAACAAGCTCCCTGAAGTAACCTCCAAGGATTTGTAAGGAACCTTACATTTGGTAATTAATTATGCAAACCTACTTTTAACATATCTTTAGGTAATCAGAACAAAAGCAGACAGTCGTCTTTGTTAATGACAATGAAAATGTACTTATGAATATTGTAATTATACACATTACTGTGCCTGCTGTCATTCATAGAATCATAGAATTGTCAGGGTTTGAAGGGACCTTTAAGATCATCTAGTGCCAACCCCCCTGCCATGGGCAGGGACACTACCCACTAGATCAGGTTGCTCAGAGTTCCATCCAGCCTGGCCTTAAATACCTCTAGGGATGGGGCTTCCACCACCTCTCTGGGAAACCTGTTCCAGTGTCTCACCACGCTCATGGAGAAGAACTTCTTCCTAATGTCGAATCTAAATCTACCCTCCTCTAGTTTGTAGCCATTCCGCCTAGGCCTGTCACTACCCGACATCTTAAAAAGTCCCTCCCCAGCTTTCTTGTAGGCTCCCTTCAGATACTGAAAGGCCACAATAAGATCTCCTCAGAGCCTTCTCTTCTCCAGACTGAATTACCCCAACTCTCTCAGTCTGTCTTCATAGGAGAGGTGCTCCAGCCCTCTGATCATCCTCGTGGCCATTCTCTGGACACGTTCCAGCACATCCATATCTTTCTTGTAGTTATGGATTCATAGCTGGGCTACGTTCAGGCAGTAGTATTTTCCTCCCATTTTCATTGTAACAAAGGGCTAATGAAAAGGGCTGAAGTTAGAGGCACAGTAGTTTCATTTCAGAAAACATTATTTGCTCATTCAGATCAGAACTGGAAGCTCAGTGCAGCAGCGACTGGAGAAGTGGAGGCCCTGGTGCTCACCTGTGACAAGCCTTTGTGGAGGAGCCATCTGCAGGCTGTGGGTTGGTCCCTCACAGTGGTGCTTTAACATTTTCTGTCCCCTGGATTAAAGCAATGCACCATTCTGGTGTGCAGGTAAAGCACAACTTTTTTGTGACCACTTAAAGTTGCTTTTGAAGTGTTTGAGAGCACTTTATCTTTGAGATAAAGCTATGAATTTATATTGGCTAATAATTTCCCTATTAAGTTTGTAAAAAGTGTGTTCAGAGGTCAGGTTTTCTTTAAGGTGATGAAGTCACACATCTGAAGGTCCCCTGGCCAGTTATTGAGAGCTGGATAAGTGTGACAATTATGGACTCAAATCCAGCTTTCTGGCACTTAACATGGCCAAGTTCCTTGTCCTTCTGCAAAAGCAGATGACCCACCAGAAAGGGCCCACTCCGCCTTCAGCCCTCAATTCTTCTCTAGCAGACAGCTGATAAAGGAAATTGACATTAAATTAATTGAAGTTTAAAAGTTCACTTTCTGGTTGCCCTTTATAAGGGCAGAGAATGTCTTTGAATTTCCATAGCTTGACACTTGCCAGAGGTCAATAATGTATCATTAAGTATCTTTGTATGTACTGCTAATACCTATTTTCTGCCCTATCTAGTACTGGAAATGTTAAATGGTTCTGACACCTGATTACAGGCATGCCTAAAGATCTAAGCTCCATCTTTATCCTGTGCTTCCAATACCCATTTTTCAAAGACACTCCTTAGTGAGCTTGATTGAAAACCTCAGTGAAGTAACCTCAACACACTACCTGCTTTACCCTTTTACTTCCTACCAGCCTCATCTCTGTGTGCATAACTGGTGTAACTGGTATAACTGGATCCTTGGAGCATGTGTCTTTGTTATACTGGAAGCCTGATTGAAGATGGTGAATTTTCAATCCTGGTGAAACAGGATGAAAACATACTTAAAATATGACCTTACTCAGAGCATTTTACTGGAACTAGCTTTTCTGCTTTTTTGATGAAAACTCCGCTAGTGGGTTTTTGAGTGTATTTGCATCTTGTGCTACACCATTAGGCCATGACAGTGTGTTTTTTCCATTTTGGTTCTTTTTTTGGGAAAAAAAAAACCTGTTCTCAACCATTTTCTAAAATTCAGAATGAAAGTGGTGAATAATAGTCATGAGCAAGTTCCAAATTTGAAGCTTGGAGGATGGAGAAATGGCCTAAATGTTAGAAGTCTTGTTTTTAAGTTTAACCCCAGCTCCCAGATATTTAAAACTGCAGAGACAGAGCAACACAGAGAGAAAAGTAGTAGAAACACAAGAGCTGATGCTCGTCCTTCATTTCAGAGCTTAAATGACTTAGATTTAGCAAGCAAACCTGCTTCATAGATACTGCAAGTACTGCTGCCATCCTGTACACATCATTTTCCTCTCATGCAATTAGAAGCTACAACTATGATGCCACTTCAGCTTTGTAGTTTGCCCTTTTAATTTTGTCTGTTGCTATGGCAGCAACAAATGATTGCAATCACTGCTGTTTATCTCACAATCCAAGTCACATCAATAGAGATCTTGGAAACTAAACAATAAAAATCTGACTTAGCTGTACACTGCATTTGTTGCTGTACATAATACATTGTTCACAATAATCAGGATTCATCAAAATCTTTTGTTCCTGAAGGCTTTGGAAAATTATTTTAACTAAAGGGTTGTCAAATGATAATTTATTTTCAATACATACTTACCAAGTGCACTCCACATAGCTGGACAATATTTCTTTTGCACTGTTTCCTGAATATATCCTTGAAAACACTTACTTTAATAGACTTTCTAGTTCTGAAAAAAGGCTTTTCTTTCTTTTTTTTCCTTATACTAGTCATAGTAATATCTTAGGTCTAAAATAATACTTTTTTTTAAAAAAGACACAATGGTGCATTATACCATGCTTTGTATGCCTTGTCTATTTAGATTATACAGGCTTTTTGAGGAAGGATTGTCTTTATTTGGTGCAAAGGCTTGTATAAACTGTCACGGTTTGGCTCCGGGTTGGCAGTCAAACCAATAACAATAATGCTCTCGATTCCCCCCCCAAGGTAGGGAAAGAGGGAGAAAAAATGAAAAAGAGAGGCTTTCTGGGTTGAAAAGTGAAACAGATTGATTTTAATTATTAGTGATAAGGGAATATTTATATTTATAAAGGGATGTGCAACACCTGACCCCCTCCCTCCTCCCCGAGTGACTCTCACAGCAACTCTTCTCCCTGGTGGCTCCCAGCTGAAGGGGGGAGTGTCCGGGTGCACGGACGGGGTCCTGGAATGTCTCTGTGAAGGAAAATGGGAAAAATGAGATCCAAAGAGAGGGCGATGGAAGCAGTAAGCATAAAAAGAGAGAAAAAAACCAAAAGGCTTGGCTTCCGTAATGTCTTAACCTATACCAAAGGCCAAATAGAGAAGATATTATGAGAAGGGAATATTCTGATTTGCTGATCCTGCCTTCAGTCTAATCTGCTCCCCCATGGGGGGGCGGGGGGGGGGGAGGCTGCAGACACTCAGAAGTGACCTTGGTTATTATCAGTCCATTGGTGCTGCTAAAAAAAGTTCACTGAAAGAAAGAAAGAAAAAAAATCAGCAAAGAGAAAGTTCGCTTCACCCTGGCTCAAACTAGGACATTCAACCCCTATTCCATTCTCATAATATTTTACACAAAGTCTATCAATTGTCAAATTAAGGATTCTCTCCCAGTGTTACGTTTCCTTGAGGTACATACTGAACTTCACGATCTTCCATCACTACACACCAAGTATGTCCAGGTCCCTGAGCAAAAGCAACACCCCAGACAGGTTTGCCCTTGCCTGAAGCAGGATAAACCCAAATACTTTTTCCCAACAGATTTCTTTCACATACCACTGGGACTTTATCCCCATCCACTGTTTGCAAAAGGTGTGACTGAGCAGGACCGGCTCTACTGATGGATCCCCTGGTATTAACCAACCAAGTGGCCATTGCTAAATGCTTGTCCCACTTCTTATAGGTTCCACCTCCCATTGCCTTCAGGGTGGCTTTCAACAGACCGTTGTACCTTTCAGTCTTCCCCGAGGCTGGAGCATGGTATGGGATATGGTCTATCCACTCAATACCATGTTCTTTGGCCCAGTCAGTTACAAGATTGTTCTTGTCTGACTCAGTTCTCTCTGGGGTACCGTGTCGCCACATGACCTGCTTCTCAAGGCCCAGGATGGTGTTCCGGGCTGTGGCATGAGGCACAGGATATGTTTCCAACCATCCTGTACTTGTTTCCACCATTGTAAGCACATAGTGCTTACCCTGGCAGGTCTGAGGCTTCTATGAGCTACAACATTAACGAACAGTAATATCAGTTTCTGATTTTGAACATTACCTGCTGAGCTTTGAAGAAGTTGAGAACAACAGAGGAGAGATAAAGTGGGCACGTGTCTGTCCAGTGCCCCTGAGGGGCTGAGCGATGGGCAGCCAGAGCTGGCTGTGCCACTTGCCCATGCTCAGCTGTCAGCACCACATTGCCTCAGAGGTCATTCTGTGGACCTGTCATTTGGAAGGGAGTTTAGCTAATACTGTAGAGAAACAGCATTAAATACTACATTCCCGAAGTTTAGGGTCTTTTTGCTATTGATTTTAGCTGGGAGAGGCTTGTTCTTTTCTGACTTCTTCAGCAGCAGAGGCAGGGAGGCAGGAGGCACAGGGCCGTGGGCCAGAGCAGAGCTTGCAGATCATGAATGTTATCTATCTTCTGTCTGGTGAGCTCTAGTACCTGCTCGTCCTTCGTGCGCAGGCCTGTGGCTGCCCTCTTCAGGTGTCTGGTGTCCAGCAGGGCCACTGGGGCTGACGTCTGCTCCCAGCCCTGGCAAAGCTGAGACTCCTCTGCTGGGTGGTGTGTCTTCTCTTACAGAAAAGTTGAATCTAGACTGTCTAAATAGGAGGCCAGTAAGGCAATTTGCTTTTTAAATGACCCAACGCACATTGGGCATACTGAAGAGAAAAGCCATTTCCTAGTGACTAAATCTCATTAAAAAAGCAATTTTCCAATCAATTACAATGCAATTTAGCTGCTAACTGTTTAATTATCAAAAAAAGAAGCTATTTTATTCTCAGTTCCTATATTTATGAACCATGCTTTAAAGTCTCATCTTCAGAGTAGCTGTTTTGAGGAATGTGACTGCTCTATTGATGCAATTATATTAAAGTTAAAATTTTCAGTTCAATATATTGTATCAATTCAAGGAAATACTGTTTGCATAAAAGCTTTTGAAATAGAAGATTCATTGATTTCTACAAAAGCTTGAATATTTATTGTTATTTTCAGGCGCTATAAAAATTGTATTATCTTATGTAGCTTCTATTACAGGAACGTTATTTCTTTTTTTTTTTTCAGTCCTGTGCAAGAATTTCAGTCCTGGAAACATATGCTGAAGAAAGACCAAGGTTCCTCTTGAAAGGAAGACTTCTGTCTCTGAAGAGGCTGGAACAGGTGGAACACAGAGGTAATTTATAGGAGCTGGGATGCTGGCTCCTGGTTGTGACTCCCTGTCTCAGGGTAAGCACCGTGATAAAGGATGCACTTATGGTTCAATTCTGAGAATAGGAGGACACTAGCTGGGCACTGTACTCTGTTCTTAGGTGTGATTTGCCTTGTTCTATACAGTGGGCAAGCTGAGGGAGGGCCCAGAGCTGCTCATCTTCCTCTGAGCCTGTGAGCATTGGGAGGCTGAAAGAGTGGGAAGGCAGGCATGAGTGTCAGAAAAATTTTGAGGAAACCCCTGAGAGATGACTGCTCAACCCTGACTTGTTCCTACCAGCCCACACCTCTGAAGCTGGAACAGAGGCATGCTCAACTCTCCTCTGGTCTAAAACAGGTATTTGTTTTCAAAAAGCAGTGAGAACCTACACGTGATGAAAAGAGGGAAGGTGAGACTGTGGTGTCCTCAGGATAGCCCAGCCAGCAGACCGTGTGGGCTGAGCCCCAGTGCTCACTTTGGTGTGGGACAGATGCCTTGCTTTCCTGGGCAGGTCCCCTTGCCTTGATGCCTGCTGTCACCCTGTAGAGGAGTCACCCTGGTGAATTTAAAACATTCACTATATCCCCAGTTGAAATAAATCTCCATAGTTACTGAAATAATCTCTTGTGCCCTTGAAATGCCAGTTACTTCTCTGTAAATGGTTCCCAGCACTCAGACATGCTCAGTCTTTTACAAGTTCAGAGTCTACGCCTGACCTTTTTCAGAAAGCCTCAGAGATGGCAGTAATAAGCACACGTCCAAGTCATTATTCCACATTTTTCCATTTGTCTTCATATAGTGTATTAGAACCCATGAAAACACATGGCAGAACAAAAGTATCCTGGTCACTGACTCCCTGCCTGTCAGGAGCGTGAGGTGCATCTCCCTGGCTAAACCTGTATGTGGAAGCTGTGTAGAGCAATCACTTTGCTAATCTTTGTGCCCTTGTGTGTGTCTGATCAGTGTCCAAAATAATGGTGCAGAAATAATACCAAATGAGGTAATTAGCAATCTGCTATTGTTGAAATACAATTTTCAAAAGCCTATAGTGGTTTTAGGAAGAAATTATCAGTTTACAGCTCAGGAACTTTGCAAATCTCACTATGAAGGACTTAAGAAGAAATCTAGTTTTTCTGAGGAGCAGCTGTTTTCCCTCTTTCTTGCATGTGTATGTGTGGTTATTGTTTATTTCCAGTATGTCTAGGTCTGGAAGGTTCTGTTTATGAGCGCAGTGGTACAGCGCATATAATTACTTATTGATTTAGCTCAAATGATTAATGATTCAGCTTTAACAGGTCTGTTTTATTGCTGTGCATAAACAGCATTGAGGTAATTAAAATGGTTTGATTGCTTTGTGAGTAAGGTGAGACTTGCCACACAGGGTGTTGCACTGAGGATGGCACTCAGGAGAGCCTTGGCGCGGTGCAGCCCGGCACCACAGAGCCCCTCGCCTGCCGCAGTGCTCTCTGCTCGCCCCGGAAGCCCCAGGAACCAAAGGGTGCTTTTTGGTCCTATCCCATGCCATTCCCGAGCAGTGACAACAAATTTAGAAGATTAAATGAGTCCAGCAAATGAATTTTAACTGTGAAATGAGACTTTTATTTCTGCTAAGCCTATCTATTTAGATTATAGAGCTATGGATTGAAATGGTTTGTTCCACTTTCCCTGCTGCCAAATGCCTGTTTAAATAAAAGAAGGTTGCTGAATAATTCAAATAAATATTATTCAATAATTGATAAGCTTTATAATAAAGATTGAAGCATAACCCAGTAAAACCTCAGTGGGCCTTTATGTTCTATATTAGGTTAATCTGCTGGGGAAAGGACTATTTCTGTGTGGAGTTTTTTTGTGGTGTTGTGGGGCTTTTTCCTGACTGGCCTATCAGGAAGCAGGGATTAGAGATTTGAGGATTTACTCCATCTCTGCAGGAGAACCACCATGAGGGCCAGATGTTGTGGGTCTCAGCACAGGCAGACAGCTTGGAAGACCTCTTTGTGACCAGCTTCTCTCTAAAATTCTGCAGAAATAAGCCCATATGTAAAGTGTATCTTTGGATAACTGAATAAAAGAGCATAGGAGGCAGAGGTGGTTTTGGCTAGAAGGAGGATCTCGGCTCAGTGAAGCCTTGGCCTCTGTGGTGAGGCTGCCCCTGACAGCACATCTCCATCTGCTGCACCACAGCTCTGCAAGGAAGGTTTGAGTGGCTCCTGGTGGGGACCTGATCCCTACATTTCAGCTGGTCTCTGCAGTAGCTCTCAGGAAAGCTGAGGCATATCCAGCTAAAAATGTGAGAACACTATGCATATTTTAAAACACATTAGCTCTTCTGCAGACGTTTTCATTCAAAGATAAATTAACCTTCAGCTGCTGTGGAGGATTGAGGTATGGCAACTTTAGGCCATTTCTGAATGAGGACCTTCAAACAAGAATCTTGTGCATAATTTTCACATTTTTGAATGATTTGTGTCTTGCTTCCTGGTTGGCCCTTTGCTACAAATAAAGGGTTGTCACTTCAAGCTGCCTATGAGTCTAGCCATTTGCGAAAAGCAGGCTTTCTGGGGAGAAGGGATATGGAGCTCTGGAAGGGGCTGGCTGATTAATATTTGGTTATTGTAGCTTCCAAGCGATGTTGTAAACACAGAAACTTATAATAAATTTGAAACTGATAGCTGTGAGAATGAGCAGAAATTGGTCTGGATTAGTAACTACATTATGCACTGTAACAGATTGGCATTAATAAGTACAGATCAGATACATGTCTAGGGGAATAATCTGTTATGGTATTAGATGCCAATAATAAAATGTTGTGCTTCCTCATTGTGATATACAAGTCTATTCCACTTCTTACAATTAAGGGAATCTTTCCTTTCTGAAACTGCCTGTAACCAACCAGGCCTCAGCAAGGCCTGTGCTGGTTGGGTAGCTTTATGAAGATGGTAACTGTGCCTTTATGGCTTGTACAGTGTGATCTGATTTGGGTGAGGCTTTCATTATTATCCTGCAATAATGTTTGAGTTGCTGCTTAATATTTTACCAAGGGGACTTAAACCGAGATAAGTAGTCTTAAATGTGCTATCAGTCTTAGAGTTTTTTGACAATGAAGAGAGTCACATGTTTTAAAATGGAGCTGCAGCCTATCATTATCAGAGAAAGGATGAACATTTGCGGTCTTCTCATCTTCTGAAGGTGGGTGCTTTGTGCTAGGGATGAAGAAATGTAGCTGGATGCTTATAAGAAGCCTACAGCCTTTGCAATTGTGTGAAAGCTTCTCTGCAAAACCAAAAATTTCAGCCGCTGGGGCTGCCATTGTGGGATCTTGTTGGCTTCAGAGAGTATTGGATCAGGAGAATAATAATAATAATTATAATGATAGCAGAACAGTGTGCCAAGGTACTTAAGAGTATTTACTGGATCCCTGAAATGAAATACCATTTCCACAGAATGAAGAATTGACCAATAAATACCTTCCCAAGACTTGCCTGGAGTCCCAGGTTTTCGTCGAGACGAATGATGAATGCGAAGTGGGTTTTCAGTTGATGCTGACATCCACTGATATATATGTTCAAAACCAAAGTTACCTTAATGTTGATAAGAATAACAGTTTATTACTAAGTTAGCAAAACAAAAGCAAAAAAATGTGTAGGAAGTTAACCCTTTCAACATATAGGATTTCTTTGGGACAGAATAGAGAGCCATGGGGGTTGAATTTCCAGTTGTGATGATGTGCTGTGGTAGGAATGTATGTGGAAGGGCAGGTAGAAGTGCATGTATATAAATAAAACATAAACCTGTATGTATCCTTGTGAAGTGAAATGATGTCTTTTCAAAACAATCAATTACTAGCCAAAGTTTCAGCGAAATACCATTCTGCTTAAGTGAGTAATGCAGGAGATATTTCCAACAATGACATACCTCAGTTGGATTAAGAAAAACATGATTACTTTATACATAATTTGGGGTGACTTTGATAAACTTGCTCATTTTGTGCTATGAGTTTAGAGAAGACAGGAACAATTTGCTTATGAAAATTACCATAAACAAACAATGAGACAAGACCTAGATTTATGGCTTAATATTATAATTGGGTTTTGTTGAGGATAAAGAAGTCTTTTGAAAGAGTGAACTTATAATTATTTGTGTACACAAAGAACTTGCAGTGTATTGTAGACAGCTCATAAACTGCCTGTCAGCTTATTTATGTGGGAATTGCATTCAGTGCCAAGCTTACTGGGGAGTTACAAAACAAAATTCAATTGCAAATTACATAAAAAGATAAAAAAATGGTAAGGGCTTTGGTGTGCAGCCACATGCATGCATCCACTGAGCCATGGTCTCGAGATTCAGAGCTCCTGCTTTCCTGACCTGGCAATGGTGCAGTAAGTTGCAGTCCAGCTGGTGAAGAAGGATTTTATTTGTCTTGTTTTAAATGCAATTGCTCATACAGAGGGCACCGTGTCCTGTGGGGTCCCAGCTTTGATGCTTGTGTATCTGGGGGAGCAGATGTTCAGCTGTGGTGAGGCCTTGCTGAGGTCAGTGAACTGCTGGTTTCCCATGGGTTGGGATGGCACCAGCAGACCCGTAAAGGTTGGTGTAACTAGATAGGAGTTGGCCTTACAAGGGAATATTACATTAATCTTCTTGGTTATAGCTGAATAAACTCCATGTTTATCTATTAAACTGTCTTAAGTATCTAGAAGGGAGATATCTCTTGGACTGGCACAGAAATATTTAATTAAATGTTTAAATCATTACATATACATCTTATAATGAAAACATTTTATCAGACTGTCTTTTTGAATCTAATGGATTATTTTTTTCACTAAAGCAAAGCATACGTTATTTGGAACATTAATATCTAGGCAGATTTTTAATCTATGAGAACAGAAAAATAAAATGCCCAAACAAAGATGAATATTTATTTTTAAGGAATTTAATCCGTGATTAATGACCTAATGAACCTATTACATCTATCACTTTACTGGGGCATGCATTCAAAAGACTCCCTCAGAAACACGTGGTACTGTTTGAATACAGTTAGGAAGAAATGAAAACAACTTTTAAGAGGCCCTCCTTTGAAATTACCTTGAAGCAAAAACTTTGTAGTATTAATTTTTTTTTTTTTAATCTGCCAGGGTGCAACATACAGGACATTGCAGATGGGCAACAGAAAAATAAATTTGAGACATCCAGATTTTTAAGCTTGACTAATTTTAGTCTATTGTATGTTTCATACCATAGTTAAAGCATCTGACTATAACCTTGCTAATACCATACCAAGTTTTCCATCTTTGGCTAAATGGTGTTGCAGAGGTTTCAGTCATGTGGACTCTGTGGAGAGAGAGATCCTGTTGTACTGATGTTCCTGGGGACAGGGGCTATGTCTGTGTTATGGTTTGGGGGTTTTGTTTTCTTGTTTGGAATACTTTGGGCTATTTTGTGTGTGTGTCTTTTTTTATTGCTTTTTCTTGCTATTTAAGGCTGGTGCAACCTCAGATGGAGATAAGTCCCTCCCCAGCCTGGGATGTGGTGCCTGGTGGTGGGAGCACAGTAGAAGTACAGCAGTGGTAGCAAGATGCAACACTTGCTGTCGTTAATATGGACAAGCAGCGGTGGTGTCCTCAGGTAGCATCTTGCTGTGAGGTTTGGGGTCTCTCAGGCTAGAGAACTTCAGCAGGACCATGCTAAAATGTAAATGAGGATGGGTTCCTCTCTGGATGGTGACGAGCAGCTGATGATTGCAGCTACCTAAACTATGCATCCAGCTCAGTCTGTGAGGCACAAACATAGCTGACTGCAGGGTAGATTAAAATTAAGTTTGGATCATGAATAAATGAGTGTTGTTCAGAGGAAGTCAATAAAGTTCCATTGACTTACATGGGGCACATATTTGGCTCAATATTTGTATGTTTTGTGAGGGATTATATTAGCAGAAAGGGTACTAATTGTCCCATGACCTGTGCTGGTGTGTGGACACTTCTAAATTCAGCAAGTAATATGTACAATTCATTTTCCTGAACTGAAAATGTGATCTTATTTTGTAACATACCAGGAGGAGTTAGTGTCCACTACATGCTATCCTGTCACAAGTCTTTAAATCCTCCTTCCTGGATTTCTGTGCAATTACAGCCTACTGGGGAGCTAAGAAAGGAAGAATCTGACAAATAGGCTGTAATCTGTGACTTAGATGAATGAAGAAGAAGTAGAGCCTTTCTCCTTTAAATTTATCCTTTATGAATTTTAATAACCACATAATTTGTAATAAAAAGTGTGCTGTGTAGTAAAAATCCTGCCCTGGCTTTCACAGGAGAATGATGTTTCAGAACAGGTAATTTGTAAATGGCATTACTGACAAAGTGTGCTACATCTTAACTTCAGGGTGAAATCAGCACGAATTGTGTCTCAGGGATGGATAGCATGTGGATGCATTGGAAGCTGGTGGAACCACAGGCTGGCTGCTGGGAGTGCAGTAGCTAGATGGCTATGATTGTAAAGCTGGGATTTCAAGGGTGTAAAGGTCCTGAAATGGATGCTGGTGTCAGGTGAAGCTGAGCTGTTTGCAATTCTGTGGATTAGTCATATGTTCATCGTAGGAATGATTCTTTATACATAGATGCCTCTATATGGTATTTCCTGCTGTGTATTATTAGGGCTCAATTCTGCGCTGTGCCTCAAACACAGAAAAAGAGAATTTACCTGTTTTTTTAATCCTAAATAATTACCTGGTTTCCAGGAGCTGCACCAGCTCTATCTGAACTATTTTCAGGCGTGTATGTGTACATATGTTCCCTGGGCATCTGTACTTCATGCAAGGTGACAACAGAGCACGTGGCTGATACTGAAAAGGGTGTTTCTGAGACCCTGTGCAGAGAGAAGCAGCTGGCAATCACCCCACCACCTGGACCGGGCCATTGCTGACATTGTCCCATCCCTGTCCTGTTGTTCAAGCCATGGCTGCACATGGCCTGGCATCGTGACAGCCCTGCCAAGCCTGCCTGAGGACTGGGACTCACCTCTGCAGCCCCCTGGGCCAGAGTGGCCAGAGGGAGTGAGGCCCTGAGCATCATTAGCAGCTGCATGGCCTCTGCTGGTGCAGCTGCTGGCAGCTTCCTGGTCCTCTGAGTCACTCCTGGCTCACATTTTTATCAGGAGTATGTCATCTGTGGAGAGGTTATTATTCACAGTAATTGCAGAGGGCAGTGTGTCAGACATCAGTTTCAGCTAGTTCCCATCTCCCATCACCTCTTGCTGCCCTTAGAAAAGAGGTCTTGCTGAGGACAAATTGTCTGAGTGGCCTCACAGATTATTGGTGCTGCTTCAGGAGGACTTTGTGAACATGAAAAATGGAGCCTCCACATCCCCGTGGGTGGTAAAGACTGAACAGCTGCTTTGGGGTGTTGATCCAGCATGACATGAAGTGCCTGGGCCCCTCGCTGGAGCCTGCGGGTGTGCTGGGGAGGTGCAGGATGGGTACAGGGTCTGGCTTCAGCTCTTACTCTCCTCTATGATGAGACACTTTTCTTGCAGTCAGGCCTTACAGTATTTTCAAGGCTTTTGGTATGCAGAGACTTGCCAAATAGATTTTTCAAAAGTGTTTTGTTGCCTAACAGCTGTTAATTTCAGGTGATGTGCGGGAAAGGAGGGCCTGAGTGGTGGCTGCTTTGGGGCTGCTGGGGCTGGGGGGTTTGGCCGGTGGCAGGTTCACGTCTGCAGGCTGGGCCTGAAGGGCAGAAGCCCGGGTCTGGCAGAGTGGTCAGTACAGGCATGGCAGTCCAGTGGGAAGCTGATCCCACTCTCAGTTAGATGTCAAACCTAATCCAGCGGAGTCACAGCCCAAAAGCAACTTTGGTTCTTCACTACAAGGATCCAAGGGACGTTGGGGTCTGGTCCACCTCACAAGCACCTGGATCACCTTCCCTGTGTCTGAGGAACTGCCTGCGAGAGGACAGACCTGTGCCAAAAGCAGTTCTCGCACTCAGCTGAGTCCTGAGCACCTGGTGGTGCTCAGAGCATTGCCAGGAAGGGAAGAATTGGCAAAAAAGACTTCGGAAACGTCCTTTGAAACTAGGGGGGATCTGCTCAGGACAAATCTCTGCAAAACTTTATAACCTTTCTTGGCGGCTGAACAAAAGCTATTACAGTCTAGTGGTTACTGTATATTACAAAGGTTATTTCCAAACACTTGGCTAGCACCCGGGGAGAAAATATATGCCTTGTGGTTGACTAGCATCTCAGTGCTTCCTTTTAGAGGATGTACAGCTCTAGTGTAATAAATACAGCAATCATCAGATGCTGTGAGGAAAGGACAAATATTATTGTTATGATTAAACTGTGAAGGTTAAATGAATCGTTTGGAAGGGCTGAGGCTTACTGATATTAGACCTACTGGGGAGCAAAGAGGGAGAAAAATGCCTTTGTGAATTCTCTCTCTCTTATTCATAGTGTTTTCTTCCCCAAATAGAAGATCTGTTTTATGCATTTTGGTACTTTCTTAACCTTCAAGCAGAAAACACTACTGTTATGCATGTGTTCCTTTGAAGGCTGACATTGCCCGTGTGTCTCCATTGCAGATGATATGAAATAGTGCCATTTTGACCGACCTAGGGCAAGGGAACATGCCCAGAGCCAAACCTCTGACTTGTTTTCAATAGGAATGATCTGGTCAGTGGAGTGTGCAGGGTAAGTCCTGAGCAGGCCTTTGGATCTCTGTATGGCAGCCCACCGAAGGGGAAGATAATGGAAAGTAAAAGGCAAATTTGACCTTTCAGGAAATTACTGGAAGGAAACAGTAAATCAAATTCAGTTGCTGCTTGAAAGCATTTCCTTAAGTAGTAGAAAATATTGTCAAAAGTAGCCATTTTTCTTACTGTCTGCAGTAAAGAAAAAAGGTGAGCAACGAGTAAGAGAATAGCAGCCAGGTAATACCAAGAAGGGCTGAGAAACAGAAACAGGATTACTTTGCTGAGAGAGCAATGAAAAGGAGCCAGACCTCGCCAATCTTGTCAAAAGCTGAGAAAACACAAAGACTGCGGCACCTGTGTGCCATTATTTGGCTTCTGTGCTTTTCCTGGCAGTGGCTGAGCTGCTATGGTCTATGCTGATGGTGCTGGTGCTGGCCCTGTGCAGTGGTCCCCACCACAGGAGGGAAGGAGATATCTGCGGGGACCCATGCTCCTGCCTGGACATGGATGCAGGAATGCATGCAAGAAGCAGAAATGCTCGTGGGGAGACAGTGAGGCCAGGAGAGACTGCTGAGCTCCTAGTCCGAACTCTTTGGGACTCAGAGTGCCATCTGGTTACTACTTCAAGGCTGTTGACAGCACCACTTTGGAGGAACAAGGAGCTCTCCTCCAGAAAGCACAGTTCTGCACATCCTCCACAGTCAGTTCTGAGGTCCTTTCAGACTTTCTCAGCACCACTGAACCCATATCCTCTGACAGATGCTCTGGCCCCAGCCTCCAGAACCCAACGTGGCTCAGGGATCATGCTGCTTTCTTGAGCATGCCAGCAAAATGTCTCCAGGCAGCCCCAGCTGCCCAGAAAGGCAGAGGACAGACTTTTTCCTCTGCAAAGGAGTCTGAGAAGGCTGGCCCTGGATTAAGTGCCCACTGGGACAGCAAAATAATGTCACCTGAAGGTGTATGCTCCTTACTCTGTCTTACTGTGTTGCTGTTCAGCCCACAAATATACTATGTACTGATATTTCAGGCTGCAATTTTGGCTTCCATTGGAATGAAAATTAGCGTGTACCTTGCCAGTGAAGAAGTTCAGAAAAGCTGATTACTGGCTAACAAGTGGAGTTCTATTTCAGATGTGCAATACATAAAGAAGACACGCTATAGTTGCTTGGTGTTGGGTACTTCTGTTCCTCCATAGCGCCTGTGTATTTGTTTAGAAAAGCTGAAAACATAAGAAATTCCTTTCTCCATCTGTTCAAAGACTGTAACATGTTTATGGTTTGGATTTCTAATGTGTTCTCCACTACTGTCTGCTAGGTTACTTTGGGCAAAGCATTTTCCTGCTCATTCCCCAGCTTCCCCAGCTGCAAAATAGAGATATTGAACTGTTTAGAGCTTAGGGATGTAAAAGTGGAAAGCAATATAAGAGAACAGCATATTGTGAGTTATAAGGGTTCCCCACTTCGTGCAGTAAGGGAAACAACTACTAAATGTTCTTATGTTTCCACAGATTTTTCTGAGTTCAGGCTTATCTTTAACAGAGAAAGTGGCTATTTTACAAGCATGAGTTGCAATTCAGTGCCCAGCTGTGCCTCTGAGAAGTAACTGGATTTGGTACTTACCTTCCTTTTGAGCTTTTAGAGTTATTGTCCCAGACACAGACCACTGGTGCAGGATGACAATGACACTATTTTTAATCAGATCTTAATTTCACCTGCTTGCATTAAAATTTTTTTCACTGATGATACCTTGAGGTAAACATGACAAAATCAGCTCTTAACTCTGTTACAGTGCTGTCAGCAGCAGGAAAACCGAGGCTTGTCTCATGCCCTGAGGAAAACTTCTGTCTTTGCCTTACGATGGTCAGAGCCCGTACGAGCAGAGAAAGAAAAATCATATCTGTTCTGAGACTGCTTGGCCCACGTATGCATTCCAGATTATGCTTGAAAGAAAACCCACTGAGGCTCTGTCTGGCTGTTTTTCAGGCTGCACTTCATTTTCTTCTGCCAACTGGCTCCCTGCTGAGTTGCAAGCTGTAATCTTCAAATTAACTGGAAAATAAGCACACACACACCATCCCCCCCCCCAAAAAAAAAGAAAAACAAAACAAAACAAAAAGAATGGAAATACATGCAGGGCCTGTGCTTTCTGTAAATCAGATATCTGTCACCTGGAGTCTAAGGTTTACCCTGCAAGATAGTTTCCCCTTGTGTAAGAGACACCTTGATGTCTGCTGTTGCAGTTCAGCAGCTGCAGTATGGGCAGAGTGCTGTTACACTGGGCTTTTGCATACAGGGAAAGGTTTTTGATGGAACATTATAAAACATTAGGATGCTCTTAAAGCAACTTAAATCAGAAGAAAGGGAAGTCACAACAGGAAAATGGGACAGCAGTGTGTGTCTGTAATCATGTTAGTTCTAACCAGCTAATTGAGTTATAAGTTAGAATTCACTTTAGAGCGCTTGAGGCACACATCAGTGCAAATCAGCATTATTCAGTCATCACTAGCTGTTTCCAGGCAGACTAATCTGATAAAAGTGAAGAACTAGTAATCATAGATTTATTGCATTTTTCACCCTACATTCTTCCCAAGCACTTAATTTTTGAAGTTTGCCAGTTAATACCTCCATCTGTGCTATCAAAAATGTGCTTTCTCCTCTCCAACTTGCTTAACCTGGCAAGAATATCCAGAATAGCATCCTGTATCTCAATGCATAATAATTGCAGAAACATTTATTTTCCCCATAAAAAGAAGCATGTGGCCTTTGGAGAGCGAGTCTCTTTCATTTACAGACATTAGAGGTGATCAGAGCAGGAGAGCTGCCCTTGCTCTGCTGGCCTCTTTGTAGAGGAATTGTATGTATTGCCTCAAAAATCACATAGCAGTTAGTGCCAGACCTCTTGAATCCTGATCCAACCTCTTACAAATAAACCAGGTCTTTAAATTTAAATCAGTTGAAAATAAAGCTGACAAAAAATTCCATTGAAATTCTGACCAAAAAAACATCTTGCTTTTTAAAAATAATCTTTTTAAGCATCTTTGATGAGGACAGGAGCCTGTGCACCTTGATTTTATGTCAGATTTCCCTCCTTGTCTTTAACCACAGCAGTTTCCTTGTGTGGACTACAGAACTGAGCCACTGGCACTTCCAGGAGTTTTGTTATTTATTATTGGTGATTTGCCCCAGAGTTTATTGGCAAAGAATTTGGCTTGGATATGCATGTTTGGGGACAGATTCCCTAGCTGGCCTAAGTCAATGTTAATTTGCAAAAACTAAAGACCTGTACCTGTCCTATATTCACAGGGTTTTTGGGTTTTTTTGTGTTTCACTTCCAGTATTACTAGCTGTATGGTTGGCTGAATAGTCTTCTAGATGAAAACCAACAAGCATTCAGCTGTATGTCTCTCCCTGTGCATGCTATCAGCTCATTTATGTGGGGAGACTTTTTTCCCAGTAGTCATCCAGCTGCAGGTGACAGCTTTTCCTGCCAGGACAGTCCGGCTCTCATGCAGGTTGCATGGTGCTCAATTTGTCTGGCTCCACGGGCAAGCTGAGCCTGGGCTGGCCTTGCCAGCCTTCCCCATGGGAGAGTTCTGCCACGTGCCATGTCCTGGAACAGGAACCAGGAAAAAAGGAAGGGAGGGAGCACACCTATGGCAAACACCAGGTGGAAATGGCTGGGCTCCCATTTTAGGTTCCGTGTGGCTTTGGGCTTCAAGTTTGCCTCAAGTTTTGTTGCCATTGTTCGGCTGTATTAGCAACAATACCAACAATATTTCATTCAAATGTTTCTGGGTGTTCTTGTGCAGTGTTTAAGGCTTGTGCATAAGTTATATGCCAATGTGTGAATGCCACAGTGTCCCCGATCACAGAAAAAATTGCATTTGGGACCTGTTGTGATTTGTATTTCAAACTGTTGGGAAATTCCCATTTCCTGAAATTAATCTTGTTGAAGGAAGTGTAGAAGGTGACCTACATTCACATGGTTATTATCAGTTCTTTCATGAGAGGATTGCTCTGCATGTGGAGATTTTTTATATTTCAAGTTGTAGGTGCAAAAATGCTAACAAGGAAATAGAGGGGAAAGAAAATCTGTGCCTGCAAACATCAACTGTCAGAGCAAATGCCACCTGCAGCACATCCAGCCCCTTCTGTCCTCCTTCAGTGTTTACATGATCCCCACCTTACACACACCTCACTCGCCCACGGAGACCCGTGTAAACCAGGAAACTGCAGCATTAGGATTCCTAGCCACTCTAAGGAGGCTGCTGGATTTCAATATGTTCTCCCATATGTTTTAACACTTCTGCATTTCTTCCATCTGTTTCTGGGAAATGTGAAGGAATTTAATGATCTTTTCTAGGGTTATTAAGCCAACAGCTGTTGTCATTAATAGAGGACATCCTTTATGGCAGCTTGCAAATTCCAGTGATAAATCCAGCCCTGCCACCCTGTATTTCTTTTTAATGAATACAGCATTTGTACTGAAACTGGGGCTATGAATACAGTGAGCTCTTAAATTATTATTTTATTATATAGCTTTGGCATAAAAATAGGGTTGTTGGTTTTTTTTCCTCCTCTTGCCCTGATTGCTTTTGCTGTGAAATACATTTTATACTGGGTTAGACAGAATTGTTTGGGTTTTTTTTCATTCCCATTTTCCTTTCTTCTACTCTTTTGGTTCTCCCTGCCAAAAAGCAAACGGAAAAACTGGGAAACAGTGGCTCAAAAGACTGGAATATGTCACAACTGACTAGCCATTTTTTGGTGAAGATTATTTGCACAAAGAAATTATCTTTTCCTGTTCACTTTAAAGGTTTTTCTGCCATGCAAAATTGATGGTGACTTTTATTGTATTTGGAATATATTTTTGCCTTCAATGACTTATTGTCCTGCATTGTAATGAAGACTGTAAATATCTGCTTGGATACACTTTATGTCTAATTACACACTACCCTGTTTTTCAGTACTTTCACTTAATACTGGATAGTAAAAAGCTTTTTTGCTGCATCACTCTGATTTTCTTGCTTTGTTTTTTAATAATAACATAACCCAACATAATAATTACAATTTTGAGCTTAGTGAAATATATAACGTAAGGTAATGATATTTTGTGTACTTGTGTCCTGGCCCCATATCTAATAATTTCAGTAACTTTTCTTGGCTACTTAATATTCTCTTGAAGGCTTTAGGAGCTGCCTAGCAACTGCAAGTGGAAGAACAGAATATTCCAGGGCAGCAGAATCTTCTTTGGGCAGTCTTGCTTTATTATGTACTGCCCTCATTCCAGGTTTGTGAAATGCAGTAAGATTTGGTGTCCTTAAATTAGTTTCAAAACCAGATCTGATTTTAACTTTTGTCCCACTTAGTCTGGAGTCACTGAGTATGAATATCTGGCTGTAGTATAGGAGTCAGAATAAATAGATTTTGAATGAAAGCAATTAACAGTAGAAAAACACTGTCTTCTGACATCACTTTCAAAGTATATGAAGTATTTCAGCTAGTATTAAAGTTGTATATAAACAGCCAGGAGACTTCTGATTAATTTCACTTAGGAGTAATCACTGCATTTGTGTCATTAATACATGAAAACAAGAAGAAAATGCTTCTCTGTCTTCAGTGGCTTATTCATCCTGCACCTTAAATAAAAAAGCGCACAACAAAGTAGTTTTTCATCTTGACTGAAATGCATTTTAAAATTGTTTTACGGGCTTGAAAGCTTCATAAATTGGATTAGAATTCCATATATACAGCAACCACGGGTGATGGGAGATCTGGCCTGTTTGTTATCATTCTAATGATTTTCTCACCTAGCATTTTAATTAAAATAATCCCTTTCACTGACACCATAAGCAGAGATGGGCAGGAGCTGAAATATCCTCCCTGCCATGGGAGGAGATTTGGGCTCAAATTACCAATTTAAGGGGGATTTACCAAACCTGCACAAAATACAGATATCGGAATCTGAATTAATTAGCATGGAAATGACTGAGCACAGCTAAATGCATATGTCTTGTTAGTATTCAGCATTGCTACCATGAGAAGAAAGGATAAGAAATGAAAAAGATGGGATGAAATGAGCAAGAACAGGAAGAGAAAAAACATTTGTTTCTTAATCTGTGGTAGTCCTTTCAATAAACCTGCAGACCAGTCCAAGGAAGTCATGCTAATGGATCATAATAAATAGTTCCACTGTAGTGTATCTGTATCCAAGGGCTTCTGGCTACATTAGAGGAAATTAATAAATGATTATGCATGTATCTAAGGGCTTTATGCTATCACTTAGCACTGCAGAATGTGCCTTTGGGAAGTGGAAAGCAACAGCTGAAATTCAGGGGTCTTCACAGACTCTTTCGTATATATTATTTTTTTCTTTTTTGACCCAAAACTCTGTGTTAAAAGTAGCAATCCTTTTCCTAAAGATCAGGTGCTCAGGTATGATTGTGAGCATCCTATAACTTCATGGGTGTATGGAGAGTGGGACAGATGTACAGTGGCACAGATGGATGGATTAAACACTTAACATTCACCTCTGCAGAGAAAGATCCTGTTTTGAAATATAAAGTGGAACTGAAAAAGAAGTGGAACCTGTGTGAAATTTCAACCCTGGTGTGCATAGTTACTTTGAACAGAAGTATTTGCTACTTTTTTGACAAACTGGACTTGCAGCCTTGTTCTTTTCAAAGGAGAGAGAAAGCAAAAGGAAAAATGCAACTTGTCTGTACAAAGTACAAAGCAGCAGGAACTCTGGATCATTTATTCCTTGCAGCATTTCCCCTTAACGAGAACTTTTCTGCGGATGCTTCAGGCTGAGTTTTTAAAAATGGTTCTGGGCTTTATTTCTGCTTCCTAGGGAACCCATTTGGAGGCAAGTTTTCTGGCACAAGTGGGAGGGACCTTCAGAAAGAGAAGTGTTAGAAAGACACTTGTTCCCCAGGAACCAAGGAACCTTCTTTCTGGCTGCTGGAGCCTGTGCCTTCCACCCCTCTCTCACCCAGGGAGTTGGCTGCTGCCGGAGGGAAAGGAGCACCAGGCACCCACCACTTCCTCGGGCACAGAGCTGGTCTAGTAATTTCCATACTTCCATCCTCTCCCGTTTAATTTGCCATAAGGTCTCTGCAGTGCTCACCTCTTCACAGCTGCTGGTGCGGTGCTAAGCATCCCTCCCTTCGTGGGGTCCCTCCTGTTCCTGGGACACAGGAACAAGTAGCAGTGTTGATATTTGAGGAGTGGTATTTCTTCCCAGCTGAGCAGCAATTAAAAAAGAAATGTCTTTTTCATCAAGGAGTTAAACAAAGGGAAAATACAAGACATTAAAACTGTCAGCCCCAATGCGGGAAGAAAAAAGTATGTGTCCCCTGGCTGATCTGATTAAAAAAAAGGGATCAATGAAGTGTCAGACTAATTTTGCTCTCTGATTAAAACCCTGAAGTACAGAATATTCCTGATAAGAGCATTTAGAGTCTCATTGAGTTTAACTCTTTTAACCATTTGATACTTCAGACAGCTTCCACAAAGAAGCAGGAGCCATTCTGATCTCTCTCTGCCAGACCAAGGGGCATTAATTGCCCCAACATGCTGCCCTGCAACCTCTGCCCATGGCCAGGAGCCCCACTTGCAGACAGGCCAGTCCAGTGCTTGCTGGAGCTGTGCCACAGGTACAGCCATGTGCAGCCCTGTCCCTTGCTCATCCAGACTCCCTGACTGGACGTCTCAGTTTGACCTTGGCTCCAACTTGTTGCCTTGTGTGGTCCAGTGATGCTTGGGCTGTCAGTGGGACCTGTGACTGTCGCCATGCCGCCTTGCTCAGGTGTTGTGAGACTGTGTCCTCCTGGAGCAGTCACTTCCCAGCCTGTGCTGTGGGTACCCTGGGCTCCTGGCTTGTCCTCCCTCCTGAGGCAGCTGTGCTCCTGCTGTTCCCAGCATGTTCACACTCTTCCCCTCTCTAAAGCTAGGCTTAATCTGCAGTATTGTCACCTTTGTGTGGAAAACTTGTGTAAGATTAATTGTGTCTCATAAACAAATAATCCATCCTGAAAGGGGAGGCTGCATTTCAAATATACCTGGGCTTGGGAATGTTTTAAGTGTAATGCCTCCGGTACTTTTTTTTACTTTCACGGTGACAGTAATTGAAAGATGGATTCCTGCAATTTTGGCATTTATAATTCAACTGAGAAAAGGTCAGCTTCTTCATGGAATCCTGTTTAAATTGGTAGAATGGCATGGAAATGTCACATTGTCTTTCTGATAGTGTCACTGGTGCTTTGATTAACAACAGGTTCAATCTGAAATGCAGAATAAAACCCAAATGCCACAAATAGCTCATTAAGAGCCAAGACCAAAGTGCCTGAGAGATCAGTAGAGAGATTTCCCTTGATTCCACTAGTTTTGGGATCTGATCTAACTGAAACAGAGAAAAAGAGGAATTGGTGTCATTTTTCAGAAACACATTATTTAGGCCTGAGGGAGAGGACCCTTCCCCGTGGTTCAGGAGCCCAGAAGCCAGAGAGGAACCCACAGGTGTCCTGGCCCTGGGGCTGCTAATGGGCCAACTGGGCCCAACCAGCCTCACCTGGGACTGAACTCTCTGCTTGGCCCCCTACACCTATTTAAACTCAGCCAGGGACCATGCTCCTTTCCCAACCTGTACTGCAGGAGCAGCAGTCCCACCTTCACTACAGCCTGCCTGTGGCTGTTGTGGCTGCAGTCCCAGCTCAGCTGGAGGTTTGCCCCTGGTGCCAGGTGAGTCACTCTGGGTCTCTGACTGCTGACTTGTACTGTCTTGGTTCATGCTTGCCCTGATTGTAGTGGCACTGAGGTTTAAATCTCATAGTAACTAGTAAACTTCTGTGGTGGAGGCTAAACAGCATAGATCTAGAAAGCTTGTGTGATGCCCTGTATGTGACCAACTGGCTACAAGGGCTGGGCTTCCTCTGTAGATGTGTTCAGTGTTAATTTTAGCTTCATTGACATCCTGTACTTACACCCTTTCCATGTCAAGTTTCAACTTCTGTTTTCATGAGGAGGGTTCATGGGGGCAGTGTGCTTGTTGCCTGGCACCTGCATCACAATAGATCTTTGGCCCCAGGAAGCTTTCTGGGTTTCTCAGGGGGCCTCTTCCCCTTGCAGCTCTGGCTTTGTTTGCACCCTCTGTGCCCTGCCAGCAGTCCTGCACCTTTGCCTTGCTCTGTCTGAAGACTGAATGCATGCTTGATTAAATCCTCCAGCACAGAATGGTGTTTGAGTTGTGGCTATGCATTACTGGATGCTGAGTGTCGTGATGGTAATAAAGACTATATTGCTGTCTTTGGGATCAGAAATCAGGATAAAAATCAATGTTTGTATTTTGTATTGTTTCCTCCTGGCACTGTCGTGTGGGATGGGCTTGGGGAGGCCAGGCTGGGGCTGGGAGCTGGGTCTGGCTTTGCAGTTGAATGCCAGCATGAATTTGGAGGTTGTTAAGGGCAAGCTAGTGACTGCAGCAGCAGTGTCCTTGCTGGTGGCAACAGCCCCTGTGTGCTCTGGCAGCAGCAGAGATGCCTCATGCCTGCCTGGGGTGGCACGGGCCACACTCTGCTTCCCATGCTGTGGGAACACCAGGGTTGTGGGGCCACAAAACCTTCTGTGCAGGTGGAATTGGAATCTGTGTAATATGAAGTTTGTGTCCCATGAACTTCAGGAAGAGCTGAGCAGTTTGCAATGTATCTGGCAAAGCAAGCAATGAGCATTGCAGAGGTTCAGACTATAAAGTTATTGTTGGCTACACAGACACAATACCCTGGCACCCTATGACAGCTTATGTTGGGAAATTATAACCTTCTGTACAAGGATCTTCTTTGCTGGAACAATTTTTTCTGACAAAAGTCAACCTTCAAGTATTTTTAGGAAAAAAAGTGAATTTCTGCCAGATAGGGGAGGCTTCTTGAAATAATCAATTCATATATTTTTCATCAACTGACTTTTCTGAAAGAGTCTTCTGTCGCAGTAGTTTGTCTTCAACTTCTGATTTTCAGAATGATTGTGAAGCAAGTATGTGTCAGGAAACATTTTCCACTGACTGATTTAGTGCTACATGTTTCTATTTATAGATTGACTGTTTGTGTTTATTTCTAACACACTTTGCTATCAAATCCTTTCAATAATTCAGGACAATATAAACAACAAAAGTTCCTGGGCATGTTAGAAGCATGCTGTCAGAGGAAAAATATATCCTGGGCCATCAGTCTTGAGGGCTGAAGAGTTTTATAAGGAAAATTCCCTAATAATAATTGAGTAGGAAAAGCTAAAGTGACACTGTAACAGGCTGGAAATTAGTGTCTGTAAAGGCTCAGCCTGGTGTGAAGCCAGGGATACATGTGCAGTATGCATTGTGGAGAAGTGTTTGTAGGCAGTCTCCATCTGCCTTCTCTCATTCAGCTTGTTCAACTTGGGCTTTTTGAGTGTGGAGCTGAACTGCTTCTCTTACATTCATCACTTGTGCCACTCTGTTTCCATGTCTGTTGCACCATTAACAACTTCAGATGTGTCTTCAGACAGAAAAGAATCATCATGGATTAAGAAATGCAAAAATGTCTGACTCAAAAAGCCCCAGTGGCAGAGTGGATGTTGCAGAAACATATTGGGAAAGTACCACTATAAACTTACTATGGCTGTGTACTCTTCTTGCAGGTGTTCTGTAAACTTCAGTGTTACCAACTTGCTTGTAATGAGTTTTTTTACTTGCTTGAATATCTTGGGTGTCAGCAGCATGGATGAACAAGTACAGGTTTGCAGGTCATCAGCAGATCAGAAGGGCTTTGGGTTCCAGTTTGTTTGAACTGAAAGGTCTGAGATGATTTGCTCTGCACATTGCAAGCAGGTCTCTTAACATTTGACTTTCATACCTAGAAAATTATCAAAATAACAAATTTCTTGACAGCTGTTTGCTCAAATTGTCAACCAGCATGTTCCGGTATATTGTTGAGAGGTACTTGAGGTTGAATGTATGATGAGACTACCTCTTGCTGCAGGTGGGCATGATTGTTCCCATTTTTCTTCCCATTTATATAAAATGTGGCAGTCCTCCTATTATTCATTTGCGTAGAGATTGCTTGAATTGGAATTAAGATCCTGAAGTGTCATTTGAGTTGCTTTGAATTTAAGTCTGTTAACACAGAAATAAATGCTTCGTATGCTTGCTAATGATCTGAATGTGCCACCAGCCCTAGGGCTATGTATGCTTAGAGGGAAGAGAGAACCTTTCAGAGTCTCATTTTTTAGCATCACTGTTCCTTGGTGATACTAGTCTTTTTCAAAGACCTGGATTCCTCTCCCCTTAATCCCTTTAGCACAAACTTTGGGGCTTTGCTACCTGACCTTAGACAGCATTGTTGTACTTGTGTCACTGGGTGGGTATTTTGGGTTATGTTCTGAGTGCATGAATATTCTTACTGATTTGACAATTTTAACAAACTGTGCAGTTTGAATATTCATTCAAGATCAGTGTGAAGTGCCACCCTAAGTACCAGAAAACCTGTATCCTTACAAGCTTTCTGCCCCAAACCAGTACAACCTGTGAACTTGGCAGCAGCTTGGATAATCAGCTATGGTGTCTCTTATCTAGAATGTCTTTTCCTCTGTGTTGCTGGTTTTCTTAATGCTCCTACTTTAGTTGTTGGATGTTTCTATCTCCTTTTTATATTTCAGAACAATTTCTAGTACTCAAGTGATCCAGGTGAAATGGTGTGTGTATTCAAGAATAAACAAAACTTGATAAAATTTTGTGAACTGGAAACAAATTCTGTGTCCTGCAGCTCACTCAGTTGGAAATATCTGAGTCTGCAGATTATGAAGTAAACTAATAGCTGAAACGCATCCTCAAATCACCTGACAAATACCTTAATTAGAACTTTTAAAGAAAAGCAATCCTCTAAATGAGATGCCGATAGCAAAAACATTTTAAAAAAGTGTCTCAATGGTAGGGCGTTAATATCTCTGCTCTGATTGTGTCACCTTTTTAGATAGGTGTTGTTGTATCCTTCTAGTACTAAGCTGTAAGAATGGACATAATGCAAATATTTATTAGGGCTGAGGAAAAAGGGACCCTTTCTGTTCCTTGCTGCTGAGTGGTGAGGGATGGATGCAGCATCAGCTTCCCCGGTGAGCAGCTGCACAGGGAAAGGCAATTATGAAGAAATATGCACCTGCAGTGGAAGAAAAATGGAGGTTTAAGAGGGCTGGAGGAAGGAGGCTGAAGCCTAACCAAGTCCCTGGACTACTGCAGCTGTGCATCTGAACACTCCACTTTGAGCAGCTTTTGGTCAAAGCACCCACTGTCTCTGAATAAATGAAGAAATAATTTCATTACATCAGAGTGAGCTTGGACTATTACTTTCATTTCTGTTCTATGTTTTGGATCAAAGGAATGTCAACCTGTAACTGTTAAGTGCTACAGTTGTAAACACCACTAATCATTAGTGATTACAGTTTTTCTAAGTGGTAAGCATTGCCACTGTTACTGCTAGCTCTTTTTATCCCTTGATGCTGTCTCTAAATATTTGAGCAAATGCAGGATAAAATAATCCGTGACTGATTTCTTCTTTATGGTAGTTTTGTGCTAAAATGCAATGGTTTGAATGTAGGTGAAATAAAACTTCTAGGGAATAGTGTGTCATCTATAGGCTGGACTAGTTAAAAAAAGACTGAAAAGGCTGGAATGCTTTGTCCTGTGCAACACCTGATACCGTGTGCTCTGTCCTGAGGTTTGTTCAAGCCCATCGCCTCCCCTCCGGCTGACAGCTCTCTGCTTGTTGCCTTTCTTTGTGAAGTCCTTTATCTCAGGTTATCTGACTAACACAGTGAATTTAAGTTCAGTAAACCATTCGAGTTTTTGGGACTTCTGTAGCCAGAGAAGTGGCTCCAATACTTGACAGTCTGTTTTCCCGAAGTGTCCCTTTTATCAAGAGATTTTCTTTCCTGCTCCCCAGAAGCAATGCCCCTGGAGAGCAGGGCTGTGGGTCAGGCAGCTCTGCTGCTCTTGCACCAGTCGTCATGGAACTTCTCTGCCTGTGAGAATTGTACAATTAAACCCTGATGGCTATCTGGGTTTTGGAATGCAATTCCTTTACTTACAAACACGAAGAGATTCAGTGGAGGCTTGAATTCAAAGCCCATCAAACTAGGAGAGAAGCTTGGAATGATGCATTGTAAATTAACAATTCCAACACATCTAAAATACATGTGTGTATGTAGCTGCATTTTAATTTTCATCTCATGAATTAGAGCCTTGCTGCAACGCTGCAGGGGGTAAGTTACACCTCCCCACTACATCTAGTGTGGAGTGCTCGACAAAATTGTCAGGGGAGTGATCATCTTAGCTTTTCCAAGATAATAGTTAAGTGAAAGAAATATGCTCTGTAACTGATGGCAAAAGTTGGGATTTTTTGAGGTGCTCTACTGAGTTGTGTTAAGTAATCTTAAATGGTACTCCTATTTTTAAAATACAATTTGCAGAGCATATTAATAGCACCTCGTGGGTATGCAAATTATCATTTGTGTGGGATTTTCAGGTTTTTGAAATTTTTCTTCTGGCTTAGGAAACTCTTGGTGGAAAAAAAAAGTATTGACATTCATATTTGATTTGGTTTTAAGTGCTACTTAATTTTTGTACTATAATACATACCAAAATTAAGATGTTTTTAACATTTAGTTCTGAAAATATTAGAAGTAGCATTTTTGGAGCACTTAGGGTTTTTTCCCCTGAAACTAAATTTCAATAAAAGCACAACACATTTGCAGAGCATTAGAGGTTTTGACAGAACTGGACTTTTTAAGCAGTGCTTCTGACTTTCAGATCTGCTCCAAGAATGAGGTGTATAGATATCCCACCCTAAGTATAGCTAAGGATGTTGTTTTTCTTTCTTCAAATGATCTGTCAGAAAGAAGCACAATCACTTTGGAGTTGTAGAAAAAACCCCTTTCCTAGACTAGTGAATGAAAAAAATAACTGAAATTAGGAGAAGATAAACAATGTTGAAAACTCTGCCTGTTGTTTTGAAGTTAATCCCTTTTTTGAAGGCTAGAAATGTGTGGGTAGAACTAGAGGTATTCACTGCTTCTACCCAAATTATTGTAAATACTTTTCCATAGTGCTTGATGCCTGATTCCCAATGACAATACCATATCTCCTGTACTCTTCCAGGAAAGACAGAATTATTATATTATTAGATTAAAAAAAACACACAGAAGGCTAATTCACCGTTTGGAGTCTTAGAGTGAGTAAATGTGACTGGCCTTGAAGTGACTTAGTGGACAGGGAGCATCTCTGTTCTGTCAGTCCATGTGATATGGGTGCTTGGGTTCTTCAGATTTTTTTACATCAGTACTTGTATGATCCTGTTCTTAGAGGTGGACAGCCATCAGGAACAGCATCTCATGCAGGCCTATATGACATTAAGTAGTACCTTTTTAGGTATCAAACACATTGAACAAAACACTAGCCAGCCTAAAATCTTGACATTTATGGACATTATCCAGAAAGAGATCATTTACTCAGAAGGTGGCATTTCTGAATTAACAAAACGCTCTCCAGTAGACATCAGGAAGGCTTCAGAGAGCAATAGTCTAGAAATCCCAGACCTCAGCCTGATGTATTGATCCACTGAGTTTTTAATATCTACAAAGACAAATGAACTATTTGTCCTGCTCACTGCATCCTAAGGTTGACCTTTAAATTGGTCAAATGACTTACGCTCTAGTGTGTCTAATTATGCCATTGATTAGAAAGCAAGTTGAGCTCACCAGCTTGCTTGTAGGTTTGTGACAGAATTTAACCCCTCCCCACCTAAAAGAGACTCTATGCAAAACATTGTGGTGACTGGAGAGTTTCCCAGGTGGAGAAGGCAGAGAATTCTTAGCTCATCCTGAAGTGTTATCAGTAAATATGTGCTATTAAAATGATCAGCAGTTGGTACAGCACATTTGTGGATGAGTAAGACTGAACAACTGCAGGTCTTAAAATAATGCTGAAATATAAACCTGTTTTCCCATGGTCCTCTTAATTACCATATGTAACTTCTACCAAAGAGCATATAAATGTACGTGTGCAATGTAGACATCCCCACATTTCTGAATGTTTTCTTAACAAAACGGTGTCTTGAGATTTAGATAGAGGAAGCTTGACCCTTGAAGGTTAATATTTTTTAATTAATTGGATGATCCACTGGAGAATTTCTCAGAGGAAGGTAATTAGGTTTCTTTTTCAGTAACTTGTGTGCTTCACTAGTTGAATACATATTTTTTCCTAGTGAAATATATGGCTGAATATAACTTCCTTTAACACTTTCTAAGTGCAGAAGCTTGCTCATTCTATTGAGGTAATGCTTCAGAATTTCTATGAGAAGCCATTTCAGTCTATGAGCATCTAGAGGTAGTTTGACATGCATTGATTTTCACTAGTAGACTGTCTCAGAGCATAGTCTTTAAGGTTTGGTATTTAGTATGTCTGAATGTCTCCAAAAAGAGCCCTTTAATGTTGGCAGCTTTTCCCCTCCTTTACATCTCTCCTTCACCTCCTTAGTCTTGCCTTCTTTGACTAAACTGTTCTTTCACATGTTTTTCCTAACCAGTTCTTTAAGATCATTCCCCTTTGGGCTCTTCCCAGTTGATGTTTTGCAGCATCATGTTGCAGACTCAATTCCATCTGTCATCTACAACCTGAGCAGCAGAGAAGGCCTTGGTGCTGTGCAGGCACTGTTCAGCAGTTACTGAAGCACCCTTGTGTTATCAGCATTGTTTGGGTCACAAATCCAGTGCACGGCACTACTCATTTTTTTATGGTGTTAATGATCAATGTCTTAAAAAGATCCAGAGGGAACAATGAGAGAGATCATTTATAACTCCTGTATGGTCCTTTCCATGTACTTGTATAAAGTATAAGAGGTTAATGCCAGTGAAAGCTATTGTGTTAATCACTGCTAACACATTGAATTTGGGGACTACAATTCTGCATCTCCTGATGATGAAAGACATGAATTCAGTTACTTCTGAGGTCTGATGTTCCCAGACACCCTGCTTGTACTATGCAGGACTGTGACCTCCTGCCTCTTCCTTCTTGTGAACTGGCCTTCTCAAAAAGGAGGGAAGAGCACTGTTCCTAAAATAGCCATGGTGAACAATAGTAAGGGGCTTTGATTTTGATCCTCAAAAGCAAAGAAACTCTAGGCAGGGTATCCTGTGTATCCTATGCACTTAGATCCTCACCAAAAAATTGCTTTAAAGCCTGAGCTTTTAGCTGTGGACCCATCTGCAGCACTGTCAAAAGATGTGTCAAAGTTTAAAACTAGGTAATGCTGGTGTTTCTTGGCACAAGCAAAATCCTTGATCAATTATAGCTGACTGAACAGAATATTAAACTGTTTATTTTCCACATGAAATTCCCTGTGTCCACATATACACAGCTGACAAGAGAACTAGCTTCAGTGGGTAGGCCACAATTGCTCTAATAAACATAGAGCTGTTAGACTATGATTTGGTTTTGATAGGTTTATGGTGGGTTCCCATAGCAGCTCAACATGTTTTGTTTGCTTTCTTAGGATGAAGTTAGTAGGGAAACCAGCAAGATCTTTGACCAGCGTGGGGTAACCTAGCAACAGGACAAGATTTCAAAGTCACTTTTTCTCTTTAGTATCACACATCCCTAATGAGTCATTCCGGGGCTGACACTTCATGCTTTTTTGTATTACCTATTTATGAAGTTTCTTTGAAATCTGACTGCTTTGACACCTTGCCTCCCTCAGAAACACCTTCATGTTGGTTTCATGCAGAGCTCTCACTGTGGTCCTGGGAGCAGTGCCTGGTGGGTGAGCCCAGCGCTGCTGGGGTGTGTGGCAGTTGCTGCTGAGCTGTCCCCCACGCTGCTTCCCCGGCCTCAAGGCCACGGAGCTTCCAGAAGCTTGGGCTGCTGTGTCACCCCTGAGTGCTGGTGGCTGTGGACACTTGGCTGGGAGGAACAGGGATAGTCCAAATGCCCCCAAACCCCATGTAAGAATTCATCCTGTGCAATAAGGCAGCAGTGTCTGGAAGACAAAGTAAAAGCAGCTTTGTAGAAGAAATCACAACCCAAAAGCTTTCCAGGCTTGGGTTTCCAACTGTTAAGGTTGGAGCAGGCCTGGCTATTTTGTTGGTCCTCACAGGAGGAACTAGAGAGAGTCTTTAGGACCCCAAAGGCCCCGGGAAGGGCGGAACACAGAGGGGTCAAGATTCCCGCCCACTTCCGGCCTCACGCTGTAAAACCCGGAGGACAGGCAGCTTAGCCCCTTGTTCCTGGGCATTTTTTGTGTTGGTACTGAGCGCGGTGGCTCCTGCTCTCCCCTCAACTCGCCACGTGCTCTACAGAATCCAACTCCGTCGGGTGCTGTGAAGAGCTGTGGGCCCCTCTCCTGAGGCGGCCTTGCTGCTAGGGACCCTCACCCACCTGTTCTGGCGATCATCAGAGGCGTTTGGTATATATTTGTGGGTAAGAGTATATATCTGATCCTCACCCCACGTGTTACTCCCCTTTCCGTGTTACACTACACCTGTTCCAGTTTTAATTTCCAACCTTTAAATCTCTTCCTTATTCCCCCTTTATCTTCCCTCGGGAGGGTTGAGGGGGTAACAGCAGTTCTGCTCTCTGGTTTGTGAGTCGCCCTGACCACTGAACCCAGACACCAGCCTTGTCCTTGGCTGAACAAGAAAGCTGATTTGCTGTATGGTAGTGACTTTTTATACGATCTGTGTCCAATACCATGAAGTCCACATGTGAGAGAGGATAACAGAGCCCTTGAGTGTCTCAGGATTTAAAATGCATATTCTGGGTTTTTGTATTTGCCTTTTAATGTTTTTTGTTTTCAGGCTTTCTTTTATTAACTGCTATGCCTACAATTGTATTGTGTTTCTCACTGGAAAGTTATGGTTTTTATGTATTCCCAGGACTACAGAAACGAAGGCTGTAAATTAATTACCAGATATCACCAAGTCAAGGTAAGTTGCCAGATCAGCAATGTGTGCTGATGGCTGCTGGAGTCGGTGTGAGAGACTGATGGAGGGGAGGGAACTGTTCATAGTACATAGAAACAGTGCTGTGTTTGCTTTCATATGCTAATATTCTTTCCTGTATTGTATTTTTAACACAGGCAAATTAATAGATAAAATGATTGTTTCTATAATGATGAGTGATTTTTTTAAAGGAAATTTCTATATGGCTTTTTTCTGCTTGAAACACCTAAGGCAGCACAATGGCTCGAATGCTTTCTGTTAATGGCTGGCTGGCACAGACTTTTTTCCCACTACTACTTTTTTCTCACTCACAATGAAATAGTCTTGCACTTAATTATATAGATAGAGGACTACAGCAAATATAATTCCTACCTCAGTCCTTCATTTATTAAAGAAACTTGCCAAAGAATTGTTCAGTTTGCAACTGGGAGGGAGAGGTTATCCAAGAAACCTTACTTTCACAGGGGTGTGTGTGATGATTGCAGCAATAGGAGTAATCATGTGAAAATTAATCCTTAACTGTTTTTCCACAAACTTATTGATACCCACCTCCTACCCCATAGATAGCTTTTCTTTTTAGTCATTAGATGCTAACCTGTAGAAGTCAAATCACTCTGTTCACTTGAATTGTATTTTTGAGGAAGGTAATAGTGCCATTAAAGCAGAGGAAACATTGAAAGAAGGTTTCTTACCTCAGTTTAGAAGTAGTTTGTTTCAGCTGAGTTTGAATTCCTTCCCAGCTGACTTAGATTCAATTGGTTTATCTTGGCCTCAAGCCAGTTTTAAACCATAGTGAGAATGGGGCATATTTTGGAATCTGTAGGGGAAATCTAGTGAAGAACTCTCACATTCAGTGCTAAGAGAGTAACTCAATGTATTACCAGTGTTTTCCAAATCTACTTATATGCTAGAAGCCTAAATTGTGACTCATGCTTTCAAGTGACAGGAAAAATTTGTTGCTTCTGATTTTGTAAAAGTTTCCCATGAGGAAAATAACACCTTGCTAATTTTCCTGCTCCTTTTATATGAAGTACCACAGAGTTCAAATTATGACATGAGTACATTGTTTTTTGCAGATAAGATTTTTTTTCTGGAAATGAAAACCAAAACCAGCAGATGGTATATTCTTACTGTAGACTTTCCTAATCCACTCCAAGTGGTCTTGATTGACACCAGGTCCTGCATATCTTGGTGTTGCTAATGTTGAAAACTAGTCTTAAGACTCCTTAAATTAATTCATAACTCTGCCTAGACATTCTTCATCTGCTTTTAAAGTGGGTTACAATTTAACTTAGCGATTTAAACTAAACTGACACTTTAACTTCCATAGTATGTAATATTTAACAGTGTATTTTAGATGGGAGAAAAATTATTAAACATGGGATGGAAATGGAGAAAAGTCCATGCAGGTTTATCAGATGGTGTGCTAGAGTAACCCTGTCTGATTGCTTTTCTTAGACAAAAGAAATGTAACAGTTTCCATCTGTGTGGCTTTCACTAAGTGACTTGATATGGAGAACAAGTTATAATATGGCTAAAGAAATGGCTACAAATTGTAGTCATTTTGTGCTGGAAAGGACAGAGTATCAATTTAAAGAATAGTCTGTGCTACTGCTATAAAGTGTTTTAATTTTTTGCCTCTGTACAAGGGGAAGCCAGATGGAGTTGTGAATACAGAGTGCAAAGATACTGCACTGGGATACCAGGGTGGCCCTCAAGGAGTGAGATAACAAGGAAGAGATGGACTCCTAGAGTGCAGATTACAAGATGTGTTTAATGACTGGCAATACTGCAGTGCATGGGGGCTGAGGGCTAGGAAGAATGTTGGAAACCTGGGTGTATTATTAATCACAGAAGAATCTGGGAAACCAGGATACAGTGGTCCTGGAAAAGTCAAATGGGAGCCAACAGGAATAGTACCAAAAGGTGTAGGAAAGTTCAGTGGTTTGTGCCCATCCTGCTGTGGTTGGCATAGCACTGAAGGTAATTCCCATGTTGTAAATGGAAGTTGTGGTATCTACTGTGGCTGAATTGCATATACATCTCTTCTGTTTCTTTCTCTGGGATAACTGATGTTCAATAATGATTTTCAGATAAGCAGACAAACTGATGCAGAGCTCATTATTACAAATTTCCCCAAGCCTGCAAAGCAGAGCAATGGAGGCTCAGGATATATGTCCTGCATATAGTATCATGCATATCAATGAAGCAGTTTAAAAAAACTAAATTAATGGTGCATAATGCACTTCTGACACCTGGGTTATTGCTGCTTTGCTGTGTTTGGCAGTAAACACTGGCAGTGCTACTGTGTGTGTGTTCTGTGAAGTCAGGGGGCAGTGAAACACCACTTCTCTGCTCATGGCATCCCTATGACAACCCTCGTGAAGGCAGAACCTGTGATTTCTGATTTGCCTTTTAGGAAGCTGCTTTTCTGACTCCAGAGAAGTGGACTGGCTTGGGGTAAACCTGCAGCTTGGGATCTTGCTGTTTTAAAGTCTTGCCAGCTGCTTCCCTTAATGAAGTGGTATGAGGTATTTGTATGTGTATTAAACCTGTAGCAGTATGAAGCTTTTGCAGGGAATTCACTGATAAGCACAAACCTTCTTTAAAGCTAATCAGCTGCATTGTTTGCCTGGTAGGCTAATTGTGATAAGCACAGGGACCACTGAAGCTGTCACTGCTACCTGTGAAAAATGATCTTGGTGATATGAAAATGCAGTGGCAGGATGTAAGAAAGGGACTAGGGCTTGTCAGGTCCCTGACCCAGCATTTCCATGGGTGCAGAAAGTGTGGCAATAGTACCAGCTGGGAAGCTGACATCCCAATGGGCACCCAGTAGCTGTGAAAGGGTGAGTTACCCTGGACTATGGTGGAATTGGGTCCTAGTTTCAGCAAGGATAGAGAAAAACTGTTCAAGAGATCATGCTGGAGAATAAGGGCCAGGGTTACATGTGGCCTCCCCCTTCCCACTGCTCAGGCTGCAGGATAAAGCTTGTCGAATTCTCTTGTGGTTTTGGAAGCCAATTCAGTGTTTGAAACAACTTCAGCTGTGCAGCCTGACCCCTTGAACACTGAATTTTGTGAAAAATAATTTGCTTTGATTTTTGAAGGCAGAAAATCAAAGTGCCCTCGAAGGTCTGGGGAAACAAAGGCCAGTGCCTGTTATGCTGCATGAGCAGGTTGATAAAGGCACCTCTGCTTCCTCTTTGGGCCTCCCTTTCCATGGGTTTCTCCTGTCAGAAGCAGGGAAGTGACTCTGCCCAGATGGGACCTCTGTGTTCCAGGTACTCTGGGCTCTCTGCTCAGCACAAAGGGAAAGATGGGAAAAAACCTGCAAGCCAGGCACCAGGAGCAAGGTGCTGGCAAAGTCACAACTTGGGCTTTCCACTGGATAGAAAACATACCACATTTTTCTGTCACTCTTATTGCTTAGAGCACAGTGCTGGCAGTCTTTCCTTGGTGACCTTAAGAGAATTCACCATTTACAGCCTTTGGTGATGGGGTTTCTTGGCCAGCAAAGTCATTTGCAGTGAGTAGTTGCTCTGCAGCAGTCAAATTGCTTCCTTAGGTAAATTATAAGGCCTCTGGCAATGCATTAATATTGACTGTATAAAGTTTTAACGTCTGAATGAAAATAAGTAAGAACAAGTAATTGAATGTATAAGTCCCAAGTGGTATAGATCTCAGGTTCTTCATCAAACAGAAGATACTTCATTTTAATCTATGGCTTACGTCTCAGTCAATCAGAAAGTGAATTGGACATGGAACATTGCTAGTTTTGCCTATTTTGCTGTGCACAGATGTCTAGTTCCATTTCATACTGTATTATAAGCCAGGTGCTAAATTGTCTTTGGCTACTTTCATAAACCTAAGGAGTTCTTAAGGCTGTCCCTAATGTAACTAAACATTTACACTCAATTAAATGATAACACTCTAGCCACATCATACTAAGATCTGCTGCTGCTTCCACCAAATTTCTGCTTGTTTTTTAGACAGATATTTCACAATATTCAGGCATTTAGGTAGCAAAACTGTTAAAATATTTATGAACTGAGGCAGTATGCCATCACTATCAGTTGGTATTTTTAGTGTAACAGAGCCAAGAAGAAATCTTGGGCCAAAAAGACAATGGCCAGACTCCTCTTTAAGTAGGCAGCTGGGTTCCATTTAACTTGTTTCAACCTCTGAAGTTGACAAGGGAGGGATTCTCTTAGCTGTGTGATGTCTCCTCAGCTGGGGTATCCAGGGTTTTCTGGTGGCTGGGCCAGTGGCTGGAGGCTGGCAGTGGGCACCATGTCCCCAGCTGCCTCGGGCAGCAGGAGGTCAGACCTGTGTGGTGTGGCAGCTCCCTGGGCATGCAGCCCTTGGCTGAGCTTGCCCCTTCCCTCCACAGAACCCACACATCCAGCCAGGCAGCAAGAGTCCAAGAAGAGCTCAGGCTTTTAAACAAAAAGTGTGAGGAAACAACGACCGGGATGTTAAATCAGAAAACATACCAGTTTTCTGGCACGTGGTCCTTGAAAGCAGCTTGGCAGTAAGCCTTTTTGGGGGTTTTCCTGTGTCCTGAAGTATTTCATCTTGCCCTTGCTGCTGAGCTCAGGAGAGCTGTCAGTCACCTCCCCAGAGGCAGAAGACAAAGAGTGTGCAATTAAACTCACTCTTTACAGGAGGCTTTACAAGGATTTGCATAGAAAAGGAGCTAGAAATAAAAAGCAAATGAAAAGCAAATGAAAGGAAACAATTCTATCTGGAAAACAAGCTGGCAGAGTCCTGTGAAAGGCAAAGGGGATATTAGTAGGGCAGATGTCTTGGATGCAGATCTTCGTCTTGGATGGTGCCTTGCATTTAACAATTGCTTGTTCATGGAGCTGCTGTCACCTGTGCTACCAGGGCAGGGGAAGGTGGTTCTGTGGGGAGGAGTGGGAGCCTGTGGCCACTGTCTGTGACTGCACAGCCTGGGAGGGATGACAGTCAGCTCCAGAGGTGGGGCATGGGGTGTTTGGGGACAACATTTGACCCCCCTTCCTAAACCCATGTCGGCTGGACCTGATCCCCTGGTTGTCTTCTACATGCTGCTTGATGGCACTCAGGATGATCTGTTCCATAATCTTGCGCTTGCCAGTGCTTACTCAGAATGCAGTTCAGTACATCTGTAATGCAGCTGAAGATGCCAAAATGAAACCCATTCAAGCTGCTACTTTTAAGTGCTGATCCAGATATGTTATAGTGCACAGAGAAAAGGCTACGCAGAAATATTGCCTGTTGCTAACATAAAAATGCTGTTTGCAGATCAAGGAAATGTAATACTGCAGCTTCCTTGCTTTTAATAATGTAGTGATAGGTGCTTCATTCTTCTCCCAACACAGCAGAGCTTTACATAATAAAACCGTGCATCCAAGTGGCACCACCACTTTATTATGCCGTGATTGGTGGGGTGATGATACACTCAGAGCATCCCAGCCTGACTTTTATCAGTTTTTTGGGAACTGAGCCTACACAGGATTAGCAAGTTTAAGAATGCTGCATAAGCACCATGAAGCTTCAGTTACTTAGTGACTGTGGGGCCCTAAGGTCATGAAGTTAAGTCAATCGGAGGAGGAGGTTTCTAAAAACTGTTGCATCATAGTCTAATAAAAGGCTGCTTTCTTGATGCTCTTGGCTCTCATATCACTCTTACAATGTATTATTTTTCCTTGTGGTGCTGTCATCTAAGGGACTGTTCTACTGCGGAATAATTTTCTAGACATGGGCCATTGCACTTTAAATGGCAGAGGGTGTCTGAATGTCATATCTGAACACCTGAAACAGCAATTCAGCCAGCATTCATCCAGTGTTCCAAGTGTAGATGTGAAGAGGCAGTGTTGCCTGGTTTCCTTCTTTGCTCTCAGTTTTGTTCTAGAAAGGTTGTGTAGGTGAGGGAAGGCTCTTAATTTTTCCATGCCCCTTTTTCTGTCTGTGAAAGGGGGAGAACACCAGCAAAGCATAATGTGCCTTGTGGGTAAGCAGCAGCATGTTGGTAGGCTGCAGATCCCCATTTTTCTGCACACTATATAGAGATTAATCAGGAACTCTCATAGCAACTGGAATTATACTGGCTTTTAGCATAGATGGATACAGGCCGAAGATGCCTGTCTGCACAAGTTGCACTCTATCTATCATGAACTCAGTGCAATAAATCCATAGTTCAGATTTAAGACAGCTCCCAATGTCAGCTCAGTATTGATTCAGCTGCTAACTTTATTGCCAAAGGAGTGACATTATAAAGAACCTTTGGACTGGAGTTTTCTATGACTTAGAGGATGTGAGGCCAGATCTCCAACGCTGTATGTATCATGTAAGGTGCAGATGGGTAACTAGTGGGAATTTTCAGGCCACCTAATGAGTTAGACACCAGTTTCTGAGAGCAATCGGTTGGCAGCTAAGCATGTAATCTGTTTATCATGATTTTTCAAAAACCTTTTAGGCACAAAGAGCTACAATTGAAAACTGATTAGGGAGCCAGATTCCCATTGACTTTTGAAGGTATTTAGACCCTTTCTCTTGCATGTCTTCTGATTTAACCTTTATTAAAATTATTGTATATTATTTGTACAGGAGAACCTAGGGGCTCCAGAGAATTATAAGGCTATGTTGTATTTCCAAGTATTAGTGTTACTGGTTTAACACACTAGATGAAACAATCTAGTTCCAAAGGAATGATTGTCAGACAAGTAAATAAGATGGCTTTAGGTGATACATCTCTTGTGATGTTTGGACTGGGATTTGAAACCTTGCTTGTGGCTTGCAGGGAGGCATGGGCAATGATATGGTGCAGGCTCTGGAAGAGCAGTTTTGTCTGCAGGCAGGAGGAGCCGGGATCAGAGCTGCTGGCACAGCAAGGCTGCGAGCAGCAGGCCGCAGCCTGCGCCAGTCCTGTGAACACTCATAGCAGCAGGTCTGCTACTGAGAAGTGCAGAAACAGATCTGCCAACTCTTGGAAATGGCTGGATCTTGGGCAAAGAGCTTTTTGGTGTTTATTGATCTTACTGAGTTTTGTTTTTTTAACATGCTAGACTGCAAGCCTCCCAGGGCCCCACAAGCCAGCATTTCATCAGAGCTGGCAGAGTCTGGGCACAGACTGATGGATCACTAGGGAGGTGGAGAAACAGTGCTTCTCCAAGGAAAAGCTGGTTCATGCTGAGGAGTTTTCTTCTTGGACATACTGCAGGAAATAGGTCCTGGAGAGCTGTGGAAACAACACTCAGCCCATGGCTAGAAAAGCTGGTCCAAGGAGTAAGTGGTTTAGGTGCTCAGCTGCACTTCTGCAAAAGGCCCAAGCTTGAAAGAAATGCAGTCCATGGGAATCTAATAATATTAGAATAACAGACTGGTATTGGTGCATCCTGAGGTCTGGTCAGGTGGCATTATGAGAAACTGTATTTTGCCCCTAAAGGAAGTTCAAAAACTGCTTGTTTCAGTAGGATACTGCTTGGTTGGCACAGTGGGCCAGAGTATGATCTTAAATATATAGATTTCCTCACTTTTTGACCACTATTTTGCTGTTGATCAGTCTCCTGTGCTCTTGATTGCCAGGTAATGTTATCTCATCAGAAACACTAACTTCTGAAGTATCAAGACTGATTTAAACAAAAATTAATCCTGTTTTGAGACCTGTCCATTCTTGGTTGAGTCTTTTAAAACACTTAGCACAGACAACAGACAAGCTGGCTCTGCAGACTGGAGGTGCTAACTGAAGATCATCCAGCTGTCGATTTTGGATGTTAATCTTGAATGGTTTAGAGATTGTGCACTACCAGAGCTCTTTTCCTCAGGATAAAATAAGATTGCTGTTTTTTAACTTGTTTGCTTTCCTTGTTTTCTTGATGCTTGTCCTCTGCCAGTCCTCCTAGGATGAGGTTCAGCAGCTACAGCTTAAATTTAATTGATCATTAGAATGTCCTGGGGATATGTCAGTTGCTGCAGTTTAACAGAATGTCAGCTGTGGAATAGACAGTCATTAGAAAGGATGGAGTAAGTCATTCATTTTGGCCAGCAATACTGCCTGGAAAGGTGCAGGTGGGGAGGAGGGAATGCCTGAGGTGACTGTGGCTCCTTCCTTTCCTGAAAGGTGAAGTCCTGTTCTCTTTCCATGGATGTGAAGTTGGCCAGAGGACAGGAGTCTCTGCATGTGCATACATGTTCATCTGTTGGAGGCATGTAGTCAGCTGTGCTGAGGATTTCAGACTATAGCCTAGCACTTCAGTTCCCCAGCAGGAATGCTCTGTAACCTTTCTGTACTTCCACTTCCTACCTGTCACAACTTCAGAAATCAGCCCTGCTCATGGATTGAGATACATAACTCACAGTAGTAGTAACAAGAATCCTGTCCCCAGACAGACATCTGCTGCTCTGAAGATGTGCCAATTAACAGCACCTAATCAAATAGTACATGTGATGATTCCTGTCCAGCACCCATAATCTTTTTGCTAGATTTTTAGGACAAATTTAAGACTAAGAGGGTTTGGGTTTAATATTCTGAAAAATGAAACTTTGGCATGAAGTATTATTTCTTTAAAATGATATAAATGGGGGGGAATGGAACAGTAGGCTGTGTAACTTCATAAACAGTTTCATTCCCTTTGTGTAAAGCCAAGAAGAAGGAACAGTAATTACCCGTACAGCTTATGGAAGAAGTTGGGTAAGGCAGTGAAAAAGCTGCACAGACTGGGTACTGAATGAGGTGTAATTTCCTTTCCCCTTCATCTTCCTCCCTGATGTGTTATCAGAGCCTGGCCATTGTGACTCTACTTGGAGTCACTCTCTGAGTGCTTCAAGTGTCTCCTGGAAAATGGGAATCCAGAAACCTTTTTGGGTCAACCAGTTGCTTTAGGTGGGCATTACTCAATATGACATTTCACTAATGACAAACATTTTTCTAAGGATGAAAACTCATAGAGGGTTAGTAAATGGAAGCACATTAAAAGTTCAGACTCTGTCTCAGAGAGCCCAGTTTTCACTGAGGTGTTTAAGGGACACTTTCAGAAGTGCTCAGTACCCTCCTACTGTGTTAATTGAGTTGAAAATTTGGTGGCTTGACTTTGTGCTCAGCTGGACATTGAGTGGTTCTGAAATCCCGATTTTCCTTTTATCCTTTGAAGCCCTGGGGAACAAAACCACAAATCCCTGTGAATCTTAACATCTTCCTTTCTGGTTTACCAGGCCTTGAACCATTGTATGCAGCTGTAGTAAAGACAGCTCACACCAATGGAGCAATAAATCCTGCACTCTGAGAAGTCAGTAGGGGTATACCCATACCCATTTTGTTTCACAATTTGAAAAGCCTAACTATCTGAGAGAATAATAAGGCTTATGCCTACTAATTTGAACATTATATCCTTTTTATTATTGGAAGAAAGCTCTATGATGTAAGTATTATCATCGCATACTGCCTAGTTCGTGCTGTTATGAGATTTAGATGGCCACTGTGGGATAATAATTCACACCTTGCTGGGGCTTGAAGCTGAAGTCTATGCAAGTTTCTTCTGCGAGGTTTAGAAATTAGTGCCACATCAAGCTCTGGTGCTTACTGAAGGTGGTGTGAGAGGCAGGGGGCCATGCTCCAGATCAGTGTGTGACCTTGAGTAAGGGGCCTCATTCAGTTCTTGTGTTTGCTGAACATGAGGTAAGAGGCAGAATGGTCTCTCCATCTGTGCTGTGTGCAGGCCATGGACTAGCTCTTGGAGCACAATTAGGACAGTGGGACCTCACTGAGCTTAGTTTCCATGTGTTGGTTCTAACCACTTCTAACCACCTCGAGAGGGTGATCTCAGCAAAAAATTACATAATGCAAGTTATGTCTCCTGAATAATGTAAGGGTATAACACCATTTAGTAGTAGTGTTTGTTTTAGCAACACATTTGAGAAAAAAGCTGACCATAACAGGAATAACTTTCATTCCTTACATGTTGTGTTTTCAAACTGGAGCTCTGAATTTCCTCAGGTAGCTAGGACAGAGCATATTGCTGGGTGCAGCTGCCCTTCTGATGTATTAAGCACTGAATTCTAGGCTGTGTAATCAACAGTAATGTATTTAATTGACTTTGCACTAGGGAACAGGTGCATTGCGATGAGAGATGGAAAGGGTTGGGCCTTGTTTGACATCTGTAGTGGCCCAGGAGTGTGATAAATGGCAAATTCAAAGCTGGAGTAAAAGCTCTTGGTCTGAAACGAATGGTTATGAAGTAAGAATTGCTATTAATATTCTCCCACTGATATAATTAACCAGAGTGCAATGCTAACATCTGACCCAGAAAGGTTATTTACCAAGAGGGTTTCCAGGGTGACAGTCCGCACGTGACTCCCAGGAAGCATTCTCAGAGGATATGAGGATGCTCATGACAGGTAGTATGTAACATTGAGATAGAAAGTGGTTTTCACTTGCTCAGTTTCTCGTAGCTGCAGATTATATTTTAGTGGTATCAGCTCTAACAGTATTGTGACTTTGGCCAGCAAACAAAGACATGGATATTAGGTAGTCTGTTTCCTGCAAATTGGCATTTTTCAAGATGTGAGGTTAGGAGAGGGTTTAAGTGCCTTATGTGTCTTGTATTGACTGAGCAATCAAAATAGGGATGACTTTTCTCCTCAGTGTCAGCTTAAGAGTAGGTTTTTGCTGTGTATTGCCTCAGAAGTGGCAAGTAAGCTTAGACACTGTCAGCCCAAAGATGTCTGGTCAATATCACATTACAGCACCGAGATAATGTATATTGGACCATTATCAGGTAGATCTTGAACTTGCTTCTAGTAAACATGACTGACAGTTAATCTTTACCTTAATTAATTACAAAGAATTTTGTTTGCAGAAGTAATTCTAATTGTCCTTTTACAATTTCTTATCCCAGAGACAATCAGCACCATTGATTGTAATGTTAGATGCAATTATTTCAGAAAATTCATTAGCATGTTAATCATTAACTGCTATATAGCACTCTGCTTTCTTTTTTATTAAAGCATGGCCTTGAGTTTTAGTAGTTGCTGGTGGCTGGGGAAGCTGAAAGACAAATCACAAAAGCTACCTGTTTTTCAGAAAGGATGTGAGAAGGGACATGTTTGTCATTAATTCATATTGAAGGCTGGAAGAGAACAAAACCAGAAAAACTTAATTTCAGCAGGACTGTTGGCACTGACAGAGGCTGACACAGGAAAAGGAAGCATACCAGACTGTTGTGCAAATCCATTGACTCAAGAATATTGATGGAAAACCAGAGCAATCTGGAAAGTGAGAACCAAAATTAACTCTTACAGCCAGATTCTTAAACCTTTACTATAGCTGAATCTTAATATTGCTTGTTTGTAGACCACAATGAAGCAGTGATCTGCCTGAGAGAGCAAAGTGCACTTTATTGCAAGGCACCTTAGGAGGTCCTTGGCCATGAAGGCTGGCACATGGATGAACTTACTCAACTTTTTCGTGATGTTTCCATCTTGATTTATCAAGCTTGCCATTTTTGTTAGCTGCACGGATGTCTGTCTTATGGAGCTTTCTGGAGAAAGTGAGAAAAGTTACGCTTTTGATGTTTGATGTTGTTCTTACTCATTTCTCTACCGTGGATTCTTGACACCAGAGTGAAGAGACGTTAGCAGTCTGTCCTTCTGTTTGATACGGTCTCCTTTTGAAGATTCAAAGGGGAAGGAGCCTTTGAGTATTATCTCTGCAAACAGCGGGTAGACCATAGAGCAGTCCAGAATCAAGGAATGCTCCCCAGTTCTTGTGAGGATCATCTGGGGTTAATTTTGAGGGTAGATTTTTCTGTCACTTCAGGAGATACTGAAGAGGTTCATAATGATACTCCGTGCTGGTATCAACAATGGCTCCTGACAAAACATGGATAAGCTCAAGCAGAGATGGGGCATCAGCAGTTACTTCTAGGAGTGCTTTGTCTTTTATCATTTTTTTTACACAAGTGACGAGAGTGAAGGAACACAGTTAAAACAGAAGGTAGCTTCTACCAGTTCTGTGAGTTTAATAGTAGCATTTTTCTGTAGACATTTGTTCTAGTTTCAGCTTTGCTATTTTCTTTTTCTTGTGGGAGAGTGGGGTAGTTGGCTCTCTTCAATAGTTCCAGTCTTTGTGAGAAGGTTGTTTTTTCCTAGAGTAACTTCCCACACTTGCCCACCACGTGGTCTGACTGGTTTGCAGGTCATCCACTTCTCTCAGGAACAGATCATTAATATAGTTTGAGCTGTAACGTCTCCAGAAGGTAATGCAAACATAGTCAAAGTTTTTTTAATACAGTAACTGGTGTTTTCTTTAAAGTGATTTCCCTTTTTGCTCTAGTTGAATGAGTTCTGTGTGAAAACAGGGAACAGGGGGTGTTACCTGAATGGCTGAAACACCATCCTACTTCCCAGCCATTTGCAATTGCAGCCCCTTGGTAAATCTTTCTGGCTAGAAAGGCAAAAGATTTTAAACATTACAGATATTATAAACAGGGCCTGGCTGAATTTCTGCTGAGCCATGTATATACAATACAGAGCTCCAAATTACGATTCAAGCAACTTACACTCTTCATTTTATATAGATTCAAATATCTATTATATTACTATTATGACCATGAATAAAAGGAAACAATTATTTAGGATCTATGTAGCTGATGTGTTTCTATCAGAGGAGCATGTCATTCCACTGCAGAGTAAGGAAACATCATCCTGAAATGAGAAGACCCAAGATGCAGTGTATTTATAAATTGGGCAGCAGATAGATATCTAAAGGTAGATGACCCAACTTACACCTACTTATAAAGTACCTGCTTGTAATATCTACAGGGCTATTGCTATATTTAGTACCACTCTGCAGTTCTGTTCCTCTCCATGAATCACTGTATATGCCTTGAAAAGGTAAAGACAAGTGTGCTTGAACTAAGGATACCTTAGGGCTCTCTTTAACTTAGGCAATGTCTCTTCAACAGCAGGTGCTGGTATTGTGAGTTTAAAAAAGAATAAATTCCTAAAATCTGTTTTTAATCATGTAGCTAGTAGATGCCAGATCAATACAAGAGTATGTAGCTCTAAATGAATTTGAATTGGATCACGTGTCATTCATATTTGAATTGTATGAGGAGGTTTTGAGGGGAAAAAAAACACCATATCCATGATGCAGGCAAGAGAGATTACTGACACAAGAACAAAAGCTGACAGCCGTTGCCTTGGATGGTGTCTTACACACCTCCTGATGCCAGGAGCCCAAGGCTGGTGGCACTGGATGGGCAGCTCTGGTGCTGTGCAGCATGTTGCTGAGGCTCAGAGCTGTTTCCCTCTGGTTTTATTCCATGTCCTCTGTTTTTACACCCCTTCCACTGCCACACAAATAGCTCTGGTGACATGCAGCTGTACTTTGCTCATGCAGAGCTAACTGGCATCAACCATGTTGCCAGGCTTTTGTCCTCTAGCTCCTTGTGCTAACAAATATCTTCTGCATTTCCACCGCAGTTGTCTGCTTGCATCTTGGGGAAACCAGGTCCCATGCAACAGCTCATCCTCATTCACAGGTCTGATTTTGAAGATAATTCTGGTAGATATAGATGTTTTCCCTCCAGTGAAATCTTGCTCATGGCTTGGTGTTTGTTCCAAAGTCAGGAACTGAGACATTGCAGTAAGTGATCCTGAAGGTCATGCTGTAGCCAAAGGCAGGACTGTCATCAGTACCATTAGCTACTGCTTTCCTTTTTTTGATCTAAGCCAGCTGCAGGTGTGGAGGAGAGGATGGTGCTGGAGTCAAGCACTCCTTTGGAGCTCTGCTTCCTCATGCAGGGTGGGAATTGGGAGGTGAAGTCTCTGCTCATAGGTCCAGCCTGAGCTCTGGTCAGCACACATCTTGGATTATTCTCCTTGCATTTTTTGGTACTATGTTGTCTGTGGTTCTTCAGCTTTTCTTGCAACTTCCACGCAGTTCACTTTCTTGGCTTTTCTGTTCCTTTATACCCTTGTTGTAAAGGGAAACTAGTAAGAGAAGTTATGTCAATGGCCTCTATGCTCAATTATTATCTCAATTATGCTCTCTTAACTATGTCCATTAGAGAGCTGCAAACCTGGCAGGACTGAATCTTTGGAATCATACCTTGAATGTGACTGCTTTCTACAGCAAGATATGTCAGTATCTGAGGTGGAGCTGCTGCAGTAGACATTGACCCCACTGGAGAGGTGCTTCAAGGGAAGACTGGTCACACTTGACAAAATCGACTGTTATGATAAGGGAGCACCAATTCAGAAGAGGACGTGAACATCAGTGTTGAAGTTAACTAGATCTGACAGCAGCTTCTCCAGTGAAAAACAAGCATGTGAGCTGTTGGTTTTTTCACCCTCTGCATCATGTCATGGATGGCAGGTCATCAGTTTCCTGAACCATGTTAATTGCAGAGATAGGCTTAGTCATCATTGCCAAGCAACTTTTTATCTGTTGTGAAGGAAGTGAAGCATGGTGGTGGGAGAAGATTAACTTCTGGGAAGCACAATCAGTGGAAAGAATTAGGAAATCATACTCTAGTGTGAGTCAGGGTGTAGTGGCAGCTGAGGAGTGTAGAAAGTGATAACCCTAGCTCAGCCATGGGAGTTAGAAACTGGCTTCTGAATTTTAAAATGGCTGAAAGAAGCCAGAGATAATGCATCTTGTGGATGCTCAAGGGGGAAAATATTTTTTTCTGGGATTGGTTGTCTGCCTGACATGATGGTTTAAAATACCGTTTCAGCTGGCCTAATGACTGCTAGGCTTTGGCCAAGGGGGTGGTGGGGCTGCAGGGTAGGACCTGCTGCTCACCAGCTGGGGGAGGTGCACCTTGGTGAGGGAAGGGTGGGGAAGTGTTTGTGCTCTAGAGTTCCATGAATGGAAACCTGGGATTTGGTCTGGTAGGTGGGGTCCAGTCCTGAGGGAGCACTGGTCTCAATGTGCATCCCTCTTCTGAGGCAGTCAGCTGGGCTTGCAGAGCTGGGACACAGCAAACACTGGCAGTGGTCTGCTCTGTTATAGGAATTTACAAAGAGTAAAAGGATAAACTAATCTGAGAAAACTAGGTCTGAGTAAAATCCTTTAAAAAATCATATCATATTAGTTTGGCATTTAGGTTAAATATTTTTCAGCATTTGTTTGTCTTCCTGAGCTACATCAGAAAATGTATTTTTCATCTGGTGTTGCTATTGACTTTAAGTTGCATATAGAAACCACTTTTTGTTCCTTTCCCTAAAGTATAAGTAGTTTCTAGGCTTTTCTTCTATTTTTTCAGGTGAAGAATCTGAGACCCTTTTACCAAGTGAAATGGCAAGCTGCAGGGATAGTATTTTACTTAGTGATTAAGCCAACACCATTGGATTCCATCCCAAACTTTTTTGTTGAACCTTAAAGGATGAATTGATGTTTCAGCAAGCTGCCAAAATTATAGGAAATTACATTCTGGTACACACCAGACTTTCACCAAGTATTTAATCTTAGGGCTGAAATGCTTGCAAAGTGCTGACTTGAGATATTCCATATTGCAGTAGGTGCAATGCAAACACTGCCAGGCAAATTGCTTTAAGCAGCTGGGGTGGGGAGGGGGGAGAGTTTCATCCTACTGTTGTATGTATTCCCCTCAAACCTGTGAAGTGGTGTCCTGGGCTGTGACAGGCAGTTGAGACCACTGAGGAACCACTGCTGTGTAACAGCTGTAGCTGCAGATCCCATCAAGGTTCATTATCTTGGGCACCTTGTACACACGATGAAGACTATGCCCCAGTGGTTCTGCAGTTATCAGTCCCCAAAGCAGCAGGGGCCTGCACAGGGAATGGAGCTCATTAAGGGATCTTTGGGTGCAAGATACTACTTCAATTTGATTTCACTTTTCTCTGTACCCAAGTTATCGTTGGGACTCCCACTGATTCTGAGGAGAGCAGGGCTAATCCAATATTGAATGTGTTTAAAAAAAATAAACTTGTAGAAATGTGTTCATGAGCTTTCTCCTGGCTTCAAGAGAACAGAAAAAGGACACTGACCAATTTCACTGTTTTTTTTACCTGAAAGTTATGCAAAAAGCAGGCAGTATCAAGGAGCAGGGAAATCAAGTTACTTCACTTGAAAACCTTTTTTCACCTTTCAGCTATCTAGGCTAATAATTGCCAATGCTTTTTATTTTTTGGATTTTCCATAGAAAAGGCAATCCACGGAGTATTTTTCCTGTAATAAGGGTTTATCATTCAGTGCTCAGTTCTCTGGCTCTGCTTCTTTCCCCAAAGCAAACCTATGTTAATCATCTTGCAATAGATAATTATTCTAAAATATTCATATGGGAATATTGAGAACATTTCTTTTTCAAAGTAATAGCAACCAGCTACTCGTGGCCACTAAAACTTAGGACAATTCTTGTAATCCCTTAGGTATCAGAAACAAAGTTTGAGCTGTCTTCTCTGAATCCCTGGTAAATGGCCTTTAAGCACTTGATAGGCAACAACAGTGTAACTTCCTAATTTGTTTACCCACATAGTTTTAATTTCTGTTCTTCTTTCTCCCATTAGCATTATGTGAATAGATCGTTTCTACAGGCAGGGAGCTTGTTATTAATATCAGGTGAACCAATTACTGACACAGGAGCCAGTCAACTGCTTGAGTGTGGAGAGATAATGAAGCCTGGCGTTTCAAACCCACTGACCTCATTTATCTAAAGTGCAGTGATTCATAATGGAAAAATCCAAGCAACAGACTAATCTTGAGGAAATACTTGTCACCTTTTTAAACACAGCATTTTAAAAAAAATGCATTATTCTCCTGTGCCCCATCACTGCCTCTCATCTCTCCTTGAGAGACTGGAGACACAGGCAAATCTATATTGCTAGTTGTGAATAAAATTACCACCTCCTGCTGAAGTGAAATGAAACTGCTTGATGCATAGAGTGTGTGTTAAAATTTCTACACTGCTTTAAGTGAGGAAAAAATGGGGAACTTCTTAAAATTCACTCCATCCCCCACCAAAAATTGACATCTGAATGTCTTTGCAGAATAGGAAGAATCTTTCCCTTTAAAGTTTTCTGAGCCTGTTGGCCATTGCAAAAACTTTTACTTGCATATTGCAACACCTGACATGGCATTACTTTCAGTGCATTTTCCCATAATAAACACAAGGAAATCTTTGCATTTATATATGATAGTTTAAAAACTTTGAAGAGCTTCTCTTCCCCAGTTACTTGGAGCTTTGGTGGATTGTATTGATCTTCCACATAATTGAGTTTTAATAGTCTTGTGAATTTTTTTGTTTTTAAATGCCAACCCTGGAATCAGGTTATTGGTGGAGAACTGTGAAGTTGATTTAAAACATTGGTGTTGTCATGGAGTTCTGTCAAATGTCTACTGAATGCAGCATGTTATTACTATAGTGAGTTTCTGCTGAACAGATTTCTTGAGCTTCTGACTGCAGAAAAGCCTGAAACTTACTTTGGTGTAATCAGAAGGCATCAATGCCAGAAGACAAGTTAAAAATACAAGTTGTTTCTTAGTGGAGAGAGAGAAATCTGGATTTGTCTTTGCCCCGTGAGTAGTGGGACACCTCCTCTTGCCTACTCTGCAATCTAAATAGAAAACATGTAATTTCAGTAAGGCTGTGTGTCATCCTTGTTCTTTCTACTGTGCCTTTCCACAGCTGTTTGGCAAGATACAGTAAAAAGACTTAAAATTACATCAGCTACTTTTAGGATGCCATTGTGTAAATAAAAACATGTCTCAGGGCACCAGTCTTTAGATAAGGAGTGAAATTACATGTGATAAATATTTAGGTACTGTGTTACATATGCTTTAACAAATCTCCTTCCTTCCTGTCTTGCTAACTGTCTTTTTTGACTTGCTAGGAAGCAGTAGCAATTTAAATAAAAAAAATGGCACAGATTAGGGGTTGGTGCCGTGGAGCTTTAACATGTGTTTGAGCATTGTTGAAAAAGTAAGAAAAATTGAAAGCCAGAGAAGAATTAATCAGCTTCTCTGGGATGGTAGGAAATGCACAGCTGATTTTGAACTAGGGTCTTTCAATTTTTTGATTCCCTTCTGACCTGCATGCTAAAAAACGAAGTCTTGGGAGCCATCTTAAAACTATAAAAACTTAATAGCTTGCCTGACTGCAAATGGTATAAAGTAAGGATTTGTTTTCTTGGTCAAGCATTATGTCTCAATGCACATCTTTTAGGAATAAAAAGCTGTATTATAAAACTTGTTACTTATTTTCTAGTACCTCGGGGAAACAGGAAGGTGTATAGCAGAAGCTATAAAAAAAATGTAAGGACTCTTGACAGCGCAGACTAAAGAGTCTTTTGCCTTGCACTGCATAAAAGGCATCACATCTGATTGCACCTACTCAAAAGCATCCTCCTGGGAGAAGCTGCAGCTCCATAAATGCATATATACACACATATAACACTGCTTCAGACACAGAGCTCATCATAATAGGTTTGAACTCCTCTGGCAATGTGAACTTTTGAAACTTTTGAGTGGAAATGGAATTGGAAAGCTTTGAGAAAATGGAATGTAATTTATTTACTGTGTAATGGGGGAAAAATGTCTGGGTTTATGCTGAGTGGCTGCCATGCAACTCTCGGGCTAGATGTCTTAAAATACGGCATCAAAGGAGGAGCTGTGGGATGGCAGGATTTACAGGAAAACTGATCTGAGAAGAGCAGCACTTGCTGTGTATGAGCTGCCCGAGGCTGATCCCAGAGCCATGGGATCTGCTCCCCACAAGCAAACTGGATAACAATATTATATGGTTCCTTTTAATTCCATTTTGTTGAAGAGCTGTGGCATAATGGTTAATCAATGAGGTGTAATGAGTTACCATTTCTGATTGGCCACAGGGAAGCATTGCTGACTGCATGTGTCTTAGTGGAGCTGTTGTTCAGCAGGGCTGAATGCACTTTTGTGTAGAGGTCCAACAGTTGTTAAAGTATGTTCTAATTAGTTGTGGCTAAAAAAGCAATCATTGGTCAAAATTACATAATCACTATTTTTCTGTCCTCATAAAAAGTGTGTTTCACAGAACCACCCCCCACCACCACGTGTGCTGTTGCTGCAGGATTGTGCTGCCCCAGTGCAGATGGGCAGTTGCTGCAGTTGGGTTGGTTGGTGGTTGTGGAACCAGCGTGTGAGATGGAGCCTGTCATGCTGCTCATGGAAGTACCTCAAGGGTGCAGACAACAGGATAATGATTCTCTAGCAATAAAAGGCTTCCTTTGAGACTGAATGTAAAAGCATAAAGAAATAGTGTTTTTAAAGTTGCTTTAAGCTTATGTTGTTTTTGAGCAAACTCTTTGGTCAACGGCATGAAGGCTAATTTGCTGTGGATTACAACATATTACAACCACAGCAGTTCAGATATAGACTCATCTTCAGTTCTGCAGTGCTTTTCCACCATAGGAGGTGAGCCATTTTGGTGGTTTCATTTGGTGGTGATGTTCTCCAACACCTCTTGCAGTCAGGAGGGAGCCATGATGTTCAGGGCCCAGGGTTCTGGCTGTGGTGAACCAGCAGGGTGCTATAGACTTTGGTTTACAGTGGCTGACAATGTGCTTTATTACTTTACTGCAAATCAAAATCTGGATGTGTGAAAATACCAACAAACCAAGGAGCTGTGGTGGGTGTGTGGGGTCCAGTGCTTCCCATTTTCAGTTTGTCAGGTGAACTGATGCTGTGCTTGCTTGGTAGTGCTGCCATGTAGCCACACCTCAGGTTAATCCCAGCTTGGCGTCAAGTCAAAGCTTTTGGTACAGAGGCTGGCAGGGCTGGTGAGGAGCCAATGCAGACAAGCCAAGCTGGCTTCCTCTGGGGGCAGCTGTGGGGCTGGGGGCCAGGCCCAGGCTGTCCCTGCACCTTGCTGTGCCCTTGTGTCAGCAAGGGGAGCAGTAGCTGAAGATGACTGCTAAAGGGTTTTTTGGGTCAGAAGGAAGCAGAAACTGATAGAGGGTTGGAAGAAATCTCTTGGAGTACCAGAGACTTCCCTTTCAGATATGCAAACTTGGCAGGTGGGCCTAGCACACCATTCTTGCTCTGCAGTGTCTATCAGAAACATCTAAAATGCTTTTTTGTTAAAGAATCAAGACAGGCAGATAAAACATCTTGTAAGAGAAAGTATGAGCAAGCTCAAATTTAACTCGTACATCTGTGGGTAGTGCAAGACGGAGTGGGTGTATGAGGGCAAACAAACTGGAGGTCGTCTTTGAGAGCTTCAGAGTCAGCATATGGCAACTAATCTGTTGTGTGTGAAGAATTTATGTTAGTTGCTGAGCTGGGGAGTCATCATTGCTGTAGCAAAACAGGTTGTACCCTCAGCTGCTTGGAAGCTGGGGAAGGTATTGCACACTTGGAGCTGAGAACGTGGTCTGATAACACATCCTCTGTCATGCCCCTGGCCAGGGAGCTGCTGGGCAGCTGCAATTAGTGGGTGCTGATGTCTTTCTGATGTCACCTGTCCAGGTCCCACTGAAAGAAAAACCCCAACACTCTCCTAACACTTAGAAAAACTACAGAGATGACTCTGGATCCACCCTGGCTATTTCTTTAGTCAGCAGAAGTTAACAGGTACATCTGGGGGGTGACTTAGCTATATCCCCTCATGACCTGGTGTCAGACCCATTCATGGCAGAGGGAGCTTGGGGCAGCTTGTCCAGCTTGTTCAGGAAGCCTGAATTTAGATGTCTTTCAACTCTCATCAGCCTACTATGAACATCCCAGAACTTTGAAACTTGGGTCTGTGATTGCAGCAGAATATCAAGTTAGTTTTTGTTGAAAGCATCTTACTTGTTTGCACATTGTAGAGAACTTTGATTCAAGTTGCAAAACAGACTGAGACCCTGGGACAATAGAAACAAATGCCTTTTTGGTCTTTGATCTTTTGCATTGCTGTTCCCAAGCTTTCACCTGAGCTCTGAGCTGCGTAGTGGTGGCACATCCCAGCTTCAACTCAGTGTATGGGCCTTGGGGAGGGTGTTTGGTACAACTTCAGTGGGAACAAGCCTGGCAATAGACTCTCCTGCTTAGTTCTTAGAGACAGCAGAGCACTGGTTTTGTACATCAGGCAAATGAAGAGACTAAATATTTTATCTGGCTTTGTTTGTCATAAATAATCATTTTTCTCACTGCCCTTTTCCAGAAATCATCCATTCTGCAAGGGGAGCTGAAGAATTTGCATTTTTTCTCTTTCTCTCTCTTTATAACCTTCTCATTCTTTTTCTTTGTGCAAAAAGGCTGCAAGTACTTCTCCTGGCATATTTATCAAGTCTGTCTTTTACTAAGATCTGTCTGTCAGCTTGCTAAAGAACCCAGTTAGAGATACTGAAGCAATTTAAGGATGAATATTTCAGACTAAGAATAGCACTAAAGAAAGCTGCCTGGTTTCTACTGTCCTGAAAAGTCCTAATCACTGGAGATGCTCCTTTCACATCAGTGCTCACAGCAAGGCATAACTGAAGCCCAGGACCTATGTTCAGAGGTTTGGACAGGTAACCTTAGAATCAATAGCTGAATTAAAGTTTTCCAGGAAGATGATAATTTGAAGCACTTGATGTATCAAGATAGCTGCTGTGTCTTTTGGCAATCTGGCCTTCTAGTTGATGATGAAAGCTATCCTAGAGCTATAGAGTTTTCTGATGGGATGTTTTTCCTTTGAGAATTACTTCATTAACACTGAAATTTATACTGGTATTGTATTGATGATATCAAGGAAATGGTCAGGGATAAATGAAATAGATGGTGAAAATATAACTTTGCAAGACTGAAGTATTATTCCTTCATATTTCATAACAAAGTTTGCTTTCTTTTTGTACTGTAATTAACTGAAACTTTATAAAATGTCTTTAAAGCATTTTCAGAGTTGTAATATGTTTTTTTCACCATTTTGACTTGGAATTAACTGTAGTTTGAAATTGCATAATATTCTGAGATGGAAATTCTAATCCCTGCACAGCTTTATTTTACAGCTTAGGTTCTATTTCCAGAGTTTTTAATTGTCATTATTTTACCTACTGAATCCTCATGTACCACTCTGAACTACTCAGATGTCTTTTTGTGTCAGATAAGCACTGTGTTAGGTAGGTTAGGCTCATTAATAATTTCTACGCCCCACCACTTAACAGTTGATGTTGCAGCAGCCCCATTTCTTGCTTTTCTTGGTATTCCATGTGTAACACCACTGACATGATTAAAGCTGTTTCTCATGTCAGTTGTTCATAGCTCTAGATTGCACAAAGTAAGGAGAACTTGTCTACTCAAATCACAGGTGGGAATGGCAGGGCTATGGGGTAGTGGGTAGTGTGGGTGGTAGGTGGCTGTGGAGCTGGGGTGTACCCAGCTGTGCAATCTGGACAATTTACATTAGTTTAGAAAGAGGGGAAGAAAATACATCTATCTCAGCTCTAACTTTGCTTGCTTCTGTGCAATTTTGGATGTAGGAAGGGCCATAGGAAGCAATGAAGGAATATGAATATAAATACATACATAGTCTATTGTTAAAAAAAACCCTCTTAAATCTGTCTTCTCCTTTTGTTTCCTGTAAGGGCAGCCTCTACATAATGTGCTCATTCAGGCATTCCCAGCATACGGAGTAAATGCATGCTGAGATCATGATGATACTCCTGGAAGACTTGCACAAAAGAAATAAGACTTGCACAAGGGCATGACTTTAGATAGGCTTTGCATTGTTTTGCCATCTCTTGCTTCTGTTCACTTTGGCTTATAGTCATCAGGCTTTCCTTTTGTATTTGCTTGTTGCAGTCTGAGGGTTCAGTTCAGTATTTAATTCTCTGCCTGTAGTACCAGCCAGACTGCCCAGGTCACAGGAGTAGCAGTGTGCCCACACACCAGGCTGACCTGCAGCAAGAGCAAAGGAGGAACAAGATGTGATCCAGAGGTGCTGGGAGAGATCAAGTTACTTGGTTATCAAAGAAACAGGTTGCCAAATGTGATTTATGTCAGACTGAATGTTTTTTCCAAAGCTTCTAAAATATTCAGATTTAGGGGGCAGGTGCTTCCTTAATCAAAACAAAGATATGACAAATGTTAGTGAAATGGTGAAGTGAAAGACACCAACCAGAGAAGGATTTCAATTTTGAGTGCATATGGTGCCTATAATTAGTCCTTCATTTCTTGCATGCTGAGCATTTTTCTCCTTCAGCACATCTGGGTGATCAGTTCTGCATCACAAATTCACGTCTATGGCACAAGATACAAAAATGGCTCTGCTTGTAATTCTGTCTGCAGTTCCTTAGATGATCAGTGCACAAAGATCCTATTCAAACACAACTGAGAGAATATTTGTGTAGTGCTCATTGTGTCAAAGGGATAATTTTCCAAGGTGTCAAGCTGTTTTCACCTGCTCAGAGTCCTCTCCCCTTCCCCCTTGTTTACATGCCCCCAAAAAAAGGTCAGAGGAGAATGGAGTGGGTTGAGAGGTCAGAAAGTGGAAATAAAAATGGAGTTCTTTGAAAAAGCAAGGCACAGCACTTGGCACATGAAGGACACACAGGAGACCATGTGCTTGTACACACTTGTCTGAATAGCTTCAGAATGAAATAATGAAAACAAGGACTGCTGGTCTTTTTTTTTTTAAACATTACAAAGAATGAAGCTCTTGCCTTGAGAGCGTGGGCCATCTGTCCCATGCAAGCATGGTGGGAGCAGCCAGGGAGCTGGGTTCACTGGGGAAGGGGTTGCTGACTCCCTGCAGTGTTCTCCTGGGTGGGAAGAAACAAAGCACTTCAGCAGAAAGTTCTTGAGTATATGTTAAAATCAGGACAGAACTGAGGAAAGCTGGGACCCATCTGGCACAGAGGATAGATGATTTTCAAAGCTCTGAATGGTCATTCATCTTCTGATGGATCCACCTTCAGTCTTTTCAGGGACATCTTTTCTCTGCACTGAAAGCAGACATGCCAGGTTCAGTGTCTGCCATTTCAGCCAAACGTTGGGACACATTCGTTCGGGAAGAGCTGTAGGAGGATTCAGTAGGTTGATGAGAAGGTAGACTGGACTGCCACTGTAAAATATCAATTTCACAGGCCTTATTTTTTCGCTCAAGAACAGGCATTCAGAAAAGCAGGCTCAAGTGGACAATGCTTCCACTGAAAGGAAGCAGAAATTCTCCCATTCACTCAATTACCTGTAAGGGTTGCAGTTATTTTGTGTCTTTTTAACATTTATTGGCACTAGTTATCCTTTACATTGATTATTTGCAGCTGTAAATGAAAACCACTTTACAGCACCTTTTCTGTATTTCTTTTTTTATAGGTTGTGCTTGGGGATAGTTGATTGTAACTTCATTGTCAAAGAGAACTTCCATAAACTGCTGTTGCACTGCTTGTAGACTTCCAGTATGATGCAATCTATTTGCTCTCCATTACTGCCAGACTTAATTTCAAGCTGTATTTAATTCATACCTCATTAGGGCTATGAATTTGACAGTTAGTTGAAAAGGGTCGATTGTTTTTGCCATGAATCTACTGCGGAGGTGTACCACTGCTAAAGCTAATTGCAGATTTTCCAGGTCTTGCTGAAGGAAACTGAGGTCCTAGAAGCAAATTGCAAGTATGGTAAGATAATCTACAATTTCACATTCCAGTCATGACCCTGCAGAAGTTAAAGCTGTCAGAATTCATCATTCTGATTCGAACAATTATCATAAATGTAATTATTCAGTGCCCCAGGATGTTTGTCCTGATAGGCAGTGGAATGGTCCTATGGACATGCTAGAGACAGTATTTTTGTGCCACTCTTTTTCAGAGGATAGTCTACAAAATCAAGAAGCCTGTCATTCAAAGCTATGCTTCTGGGAAGGTACTAAGGGTATAATTTCTGTACATTAAGCTGCAGCATTTGTGCCCATTAATGGGGAAAGAAAGTCTTTGTGTATTCTGAATGCCTAATTGATCATCTCAAATGGACACATGCCACTGTGTTGGGTACATGGAGAAGCTGCTGTGTAAAGCTGTGATCATGATGATACATTTCCTAGCAGGTTTTTATGAACAGACTGATCAGTTTTCAGGCAGCACATGATAGTGTTTTTAATTATAGCCAAAAAATGAAGTGCTTGAGATTATATTGGAGTAAGTGTCACACATGATACAAGAAAAGTTTGAGCTATAGTCCATATTTAGTTGAAGTATTATTAGTACCATTGATTTTCAATTAATAGTCAGTATTGACAATTACTGTAAAGAAGACAGCAACATACTGTAGCAGACTTAAGGATCTTTTCAAGGCATTGATTTTTTTCTTACTATGCAGTTGGTTTCCATTATTAATGCACGCATGGAAATATTATTTAAGAATTTGTTTCTCTGCAGTTCAAGGAGGCAATCTGCTTTCTCTGGAGTTGCCCTCTCCAACACAAGGCTTTTAGTTGTCTTTCATAATGGTTTGACAGTTGGTCTCTCCAGCCTGAGGTGCTATCAGGCTGCTGGGGGTGTGTGTGTGGTGAGAATTGGGCTTCCTTTTGGCTAATGCCTTTTCTCTGGGTAGTCCTGACAAGTTCCTCAGCCTGGAGTAAATCCTCATTATTACCGGGGGAAATTAACAAAGGACATATTGTCAGAGACCAATCTATAGCTGACAGGCTTACATAATTTTAAGTAAGGAAACTTCATGTGGTGCTTGAAGAAATGGCTCCTGAGCAAGTAAAGTAAGGCTCTGTTTTTGTAGAAGAACACAGAAAATTTGAGTTATGAGTATCCCCAAATGTTTTTAATCCGGTAACAGTAATAAGGAAAAACCACAGAAAACCAAACAATAATTGCAGTATTAAGAAGAAGCTTAACATGGAGCCAGGAAGAAAGTAATTTTGATTCCTTGCTCAAATGGGGCTTCCTGTTCTAAAAAGCATGGCGAAGTTGTACAGCTGACTTTTTTGGATGTCTTTGTTCCAAAGAAGGCAGAGCTGCTTTCCACAGGACTGAGAAACCTGTCATAGGAGGTAACCAGAACTGTGATGCTGAAAAAGAAAGGTTAGGTAGGTCAGTGCTGTCATGACCTGGCAGGGTCAGTCAAGTTCTTAAATCCATAATTAACTACTAGGACCATCCTGTTTCCATGTGTCCTGAGCTGCTGCACATCCTGTAGAAATGTCCTAAGTTTCAGATTGAGCAAAAACCACTTTCTGGAGAGCACACAAAATTGCAGTCTGCCTGTTTTTTCTTAAGACTGATTTATTTCACTGGTTTAGGTTATGAGTAGGTATTTGATCCCTTTTCAGCAGCTGACAAGCTAGATGAAACTGGGAGATCCCTATATACATGTATCTGCTAGTAGTCACTTTTAAATATGGAGAAAGCTGTCGGGCCACTTCAGGTGTCCCTCCTGAAAAGAAGAACAAAGCTAACCATGCGAGCTAGTAACAGGCATTAATCTGAAAAAGGAATCCATGTCAAAGGCTTAGACAGGAATGTCTGCAAGAGGCAGAAATCAGGCCTATGTCTTAATCACATTCCAAGGAATTGGGTTATTCCGTCCTGTTAGTGCAGAAGGCACTGGTGGAAAGTAGTGTAAAATGTTAGCTTCAGCTGTCCCAGGTGGGCCAGCACTGTGGTGGGTGGAATCTTTCCCTCCCTGGGCAGCCTGTGCTGCTGCCTGGCACTGCCCCCTAGTACAAGCAGGGGTCTGAGCCAGAGGCAGTGGGAGGGGCTCCAGCTGCAGGGTCTGCACTCCCAGCGCAGCAGCCCCTCTGCCCTGGGGACTTTGTCTTGTCCAGCACTGGTAAAAGGGAAAGGTTATTTTTCTCTCTGCAACAGGTGAATATTAGGAAGAACTGTTGGGCACCTAAAGACATCTTGTACTGTCGTTCTCCGAGTGAACACTCGGAGCACACCTGCGAGGTGGGCAGGAGGAGCCAACAGTTGGGTTGTTCTCAGCGTTGTGCTGCTGACACATTGAGAAGCCAGCATGGTTTCTTCTGACCAGGATCGTACAAGTCAGTGTAAAGTGAAAGAAAGGCTTTATTAAATAAGAGACTTTAAATGTTATCACAGGAATAGCTCTGGCAATGGCAAATCAGCACTTAACTTGCACTTCATTGCTAAATGCTGTAGTTCTCAGTGCTGTGTTGTAAAAAATATTAAATGTATTGCAGTGTGTGGCTTTTACAAGGCCCAAGAGTAGTTCTTGAAAAACCCTGCTCATTCTGACCCCGTAGAGATCACAATTTATGGCACTGTACTGCAATTTTGTAGTGAGGGGGAGCAACTGCACTGTTTATTTTCACTATTTTCAGTCATTCCATAGTAATCAGGCTGAGGAAAGCAACAGAGTAAGAAATCTGCGATGTAAAATTATAGCCACCTCTGTGCTGCTCATTATAGGTCTATTCCAATTGCAACTCAGTTACCCAGGTCTCAGCAACAAGAAGCTTGGAAGTCTTGTTCATGTACAGGCCTTTTGAAGGGCTGAAATATTCCTATCCTCCTGTAAGCTTATGCATTATGTTCACTTGCAGGTGTCCAGTTCTTTGTTTCTGCACTTCCCTACTCTTGAAAATGGCCTGCAGGGATCAGTCACCAATGGTGGAACACATACTTTGCCGACCTTGCTCCACTGATGTCAGTAGATTTGCTTTGATTTAATCTAGCTTAGGACAAGGTTTAGGTTTTTTCTGTCCTGAAGGCATTATGATTTTGGTGGTTTTCCTTCAATTTTGTCCTTGCTATTGAATTCTACAACTAGATTTTAAAAAGGCTGTAATTTGCTACTCTCGTATATTAGTTATTACATTAATTTCTATGTCCATTGATTTAAAGTCCTTACAGCTAGGAATTTAAAATTTTTTGATCTGAAAAGTATCTTGCTCAAAACTCTAGCTGGTTCTGTCCAGATGGCTAAGAGAAGCCATGCAAATGGACGTGGATATAAAGAATAGATTGTTTTGTCTTTCATGATGTGATGCACTTGGTTCATCCCAGTCATGCCATGGATGCATTGTTTGAGTTGACACCTGGATTAGTTGTTTAATTACACAAACAAGCCTTTTGAGGTTTTTTGCTTTTCTATCTTACTGTTTCAGTAACTGGCAGGTATAAGCTGCATGGTGGGGATACTCAGTGTGACATTTCCATCCAGCCAAATAATTGCATTAGTTGTGCCTTAGTGCAAAAGTTCCAAACTAAACCTATCTTCTGTTTTCTGGCTGTCTGGATTAAAGACCCAGAGTGGTACAAGACTTGTACAGCACCCAGGTGACATGACACCAGATATAAAGTGCTCATCCATTGTTTCATGTGAGGGCTGCATACCCAGGTGTCTGCTTCTTATGTCTCACATATAGCAGAGAGCAGTTAAGCAGCCAGCCCCCTCAGATACCAACCAAATAATGCTGAACAGCCATTTGAGCAGAGCCTGCTCGTGTTAACAGGAAATCTTTTTCAGGACCATGCTGTGGTTCACTGAAACAGATCAGCAACCAGTGCCTGCTTCATATTAGTACTCACTCTGCTGCTCTGCTGTGAAGGGAATTTGCAAGGTGACACAATATTGGCAGAAAAGTTCATTTTTCATATTTTCCCTAGGAAAACTACATGGGAAGGCTTACACCTCATTTGCTTCCTTTAATGGATGCCCAGCATAGAATAGTGCATTTGAAATGTTTTTGTGCACTACCTTCTAAAAAGCAGATCAAACTTTTAAGCTGTCAACAGTAATGGGCTAGAAATGATCTATATGACCTGTGCAGTGAGATGACAAGCTCATGGCTATGTTCCCAGGCTTTGGTTCTGGTGTTACTCTTAAGTGCATGTACTTCTTAAATTAAAAGAAGCAATGATGTTACAGGAGAAATGAATTAACCACTGTTTCATTTCCTTCTGAAAACATAGTACTTCATTTGGCTCTGAAGCCTTTTGCCCTGTTCTGCTGACCTTTGGAAGAATTTAGCAAAATCTCCTTTTTTGTGATCTTCAGTTTGTTCTTAAGCAGTTGAGCAGCTGTTGTGTGGTGGCACTGTGTGCCCCTTCACTGGGTCAGTGAAGCCAACCCCTTGCCCACGCTGGCCTGAGGCTGGTTGCCCTGGGAGGAGTGCTTGCCAAGGGCAGCAGGAGGCAGGTGCAGAGCACTGAGGCTGCACTGCAGGTTCTTATCCATAAAACGAGGCTATTAATACACTATATATCTTACCATGTTACCATAGCATGAACTGTTCCTAAAAGACTGGAATGATTTCCTTATTTTATGAACTAAAGAAATGCACAGGTTGCTTTGATAGACTGTGTGAGTGTCACTGCTGTGTGTTGTATTCATTAGGTAAACTGTTTACTGAGATATAATGTGCTAAGTTAAATTCTGAAGAGTAATTTCTCTTGTAAATGGCAGAAATAATGCAATTCTAAATCTGTTGTTAATCACAGGTGCTAGTATCTTGCCTGTGCATCACCAGTTTGGAGGCTAAAACATCTCTTTGGAGGGAGCTTAGCAGCCCTGGGACTCTCAGAAGTTTGGCACCTAATGTTATGAACTGTATGGTGTTTGTACCTCTCACAATTACATTTGATTTCTTTATGCTATTTGATAGCTCTGTATGATGTTGAATAGTGTTCTTTCCCCCCTGGATGATGATTATATCTCCTGTTCACTTGGTGTCTTCCAGGTGATGTGCATTTGTGTCAGTTAGGAGGGTGCTGGAGCTCACACATTTATGCTCCATTACTCACCCCTGAGTGGCAGGAAGGAAAGCTGTTTTCATCTGTGCTGTTCTCCGGTCAATTGTAATTCTGCAGCTCAAAAGCTTTGAATTTACTCAGCCTAGCTGGATATTATCAGTTTATTTTTGTGTGTGGAGAAACAGAGCCAAGGACTGAAAGGGAGGAGAGGAAAAAAGCCTTTTGCTCATGTAGAGTTTGCAGTGGGATTTACACTGAGGCATGAAATTACTCATGTAAATATTTTAGGACTCTTATCTCTGCAGATACTGATCTTGGAAATACTCCCAGGGGAAACAAGGGCAGCTCAATTCTCAGCCACTTCTTTGCCTCCCCTTTCTGGACCAAGGGCTGTGGGGGCTTTGCCCCCCTGCTCAGGCATGGCTAATCTCAGGTAGTACACAGCTGTTGAGCAGAAGTTTGGAAATCACCACAGGCTAATGTTTAGGCAGTGTCAGATCTGTGGTTTGCATGGCAGGTGGTGAAGGCTGCCTCAGTGGTCTGGCACAGCAGGGCTGGGGACCCATCAGTGTGGTTTGCTGATTAATGGAGGAGCTGCGAAGGTTTCTCCCAAGACTTCTCCCTGTTTACCCCCTCCTCTGATCTCAAGAGCAGCTTTATGGGACTCAAGATTTTGATGCCAACTCCCAAAGGGTTATCTGTGATGGGATGATTGGGAAGAAGACCTCTGAACAGCACTGGTGAGCTGCCAGTGGTGGCTGGGCTCTCCTCCATCCCTGCTGGTGGGTTAATTCCCGGGAGCAGCAAGGTCTCCTCAGGTGTGACTGTGGCATCACTGATCTGAATTGACATGTTAGCTCCAGGACTTGAAATATAGCACTGGAATTTGAAAGGAAGCTTTAACACTTTGGGCCTTGCGAAAGCACCTTTAAGTGGAAATTTCACCTCAGGGTTATTGAAGGGTTCTGATTTATTAGTAAGATTAATAATGTTGCCTCGGTCATGCAATCCATGCAGTCACACCTCCCAGGAATTCATGGTTCATAGTCATCTTGCTTCATGCTGTGTAAGAGGGCAAAAATGAGCTGTGCAACAGGGAAATCAGAAATAATATTAGAAATTTTTCAAGGATTTAGGAAGCACTCAGAGGTTCAAGTCCTTCTTGTTCTATAATAAACTTTTGAGAGAGAAATATAAAATGCATTTTTTGTACCCTTACTGTAGAATTAACAACTTGGAGCAAATAAATTTGGCATCCAGGTACTTCACTATGTTGGTGCTTTCTGTAAGAATTCTATTTACAAACAAAAGGAATAAATGAAGACTAGGAGTATTAGCAGAGTGAAGACTAGTTCAGCAGGGTCTGAGGTAATACATTTATGCAAGATAGCTGCTTAGGAAGTGATTCCACTTACAGGGAAGTATTGCAAGTTGTATTTAAATTTACAGGGGTCTGAACTATGGCATCAATGTGATTTCATGTACTATTTTTCTCACATTTTACACATCCCATCCCCATGAGTATGTCAGAGATGAACATAAAGATCAATGCAGGGATGATCTGAAAATGTCACTCCATGGTATGGCTGGAAAAATGCTGTAGCAGGTGCCAGGAAAATGCAGAGATGTAAATCTGTTTGGGGTGGGACCTTCAATCTGTTGTACTGCTGTTTGACCTCAGGTCTTCCATATCTTACTGTGTTGTTTCCTAATCCAGCAAGGGATATTTGTCCCTGTTCTTGAAAGTTTCCTCTTTTTTTTTCTGTGGAATGACTGTGATTGTCATCCAGAATAGTTTATTTGCTGGTTTATTTATCCAAAGAAGCAGGCTTGCTACAGATCACCATGGTCACAATTCTACAGGGTATGTTACAGACCATGAAAATGCATCTGCAGCACTGAAGGAGCCAGAAAAGTACTTGTCATAGCAGCTACTGTCAGAGGAGGTGACAGGAAGGAGCAAGAGGCACCTGCTGGCAGTGCCCTGCACCTCATCTCATGGAAGTGTTGGCAGCTGCAAGGCATCTTGTGTTCTGGGGTCTGGCTCCTAGGCAGACTGAGCAGCTAGAACACGTAGAAAACAACCATGAGAACCACAAAATTAATACGCAAGATAGAGAGGCACCTCCTGGGTGCTCAGGAGCTGTTGCAGGTGTAACAGGCAGCACCCAGGCCAATGCTGCAGCTCCACAAGAAGCACATGTCAGCAGACAGTGTGCAGCCAGGGACCTGTGCCCACAGGAGGGCTGGCTGCTTGTGTTTGCATTTACAATAAAGGGAAGAATACAAGGTTTTCAAAAGTAAAGGGGCATTTAGATATTACTTAAAGGGGAAGCTAATCTGTACCTTGTGCAAGCTGGCCATCTCTGAGGTGACCTGGTCCTTAGCAGGCTGTGGAGCAGAGTTGTGTAAGGAAGTAGTGGAGATGCTCAGACAGTGTTGTTAGTGAAATGCTGATGATCCATTGTGCCATTTCCAATGGAGGAGTGCCCCTCTTTGGCTACATGCATGATTTTTTGCTGGCTTCAGAGTAAGCTGGCTAGGCTTAATTAGTACTTAATTAGTCTTTTCAAATGTCTTTTCAACGCACCAGTTGCTTAGACAGGTAAACATTGCAATGCAGATGTTGGGAATTGGCAAGGTTTAAGGGCATGTTTAGAAAACAATTACAAATGTTTGGAGACATTAGCAAAAGTTTACATGACCACTTTTTTCTTGTTCTTCCTCAGAAGACCTACTCTTAATTTGTAAAACCCTGTCACAGTTTGTGCTTCCAGTTGCAACAGTATGTCTGCACTTAGCTCACAAATAGCAGAGTGAGCTGAAGTAAAGGGTGATAGGCTGCAATATTTTATATTTATACACTACTTCCAGGAGATCTGGAGAAGCCACAACTGAAAAGCATGTGCAGTTTACTGAAAGATGGATAGTCTTTCAGTGTTTGCAGCACTATTAGTTATTTATAATGTTTTTCATCCATTACATTGAGAGTTTGCTCATTGAAAGCAACTTGCCCTGTGGAGAGCAGAGCCATTTGCGAGATAAAATGAAACTAAGGCTACAGCAAAGAAATAATATTGCATAGCAAACAGGGAAGAAGAGAGAGATGCTTAATTGGAAAAAACCCATCTTAACTTCCCCTCCCGAAGTATAAAACTACTGGAAAAAATACTTTCTTAATAGGAAACTGTACTGTATGAAAGGAAACGTTATGATGAACAGATGAGCATCAGAGTGGCAAAAGACCTGATTCTGTGGCTTAAGCTAATCAGCTGTCAGATTTTTTATCACAGTGGGACTTGCTCTGCTGTGCCTTCACCAGACAGACAGGCTGATGGGTTTGTTGCATGCTGCTGTGGGTGCTGTTTTTCTGAGTTAGAAATCCATATCACATGTTTCTGAGAACCTTCTTGCCTTGAGTCATAACACTTTCCAAGTCAAACACCCTGACCTTCACCCTTCCCCTCTGCTGCAGCAGCCCTGCTCCTGCTGTTCTACACATGTAAAATGGTAATCAGGCTGTAGAAGCTCCTCTCCCTGGGGTGTTTTGGGCTCTGGGTGATGGGGAGATCTCAGCTGGCTGTAGTGCTGGTGTCCCTGCCCAGCATTCTCCCTGTGTCCCTGGTGGTCACCCTTGCACCCAAGCACTGTGCCAGCAGCACCTGATGGCAGCTCAGACCTGCTGTCTGCCAGTGAGTCCCAGCTCTGCCCATCCTCGTCCCCCTCCACTCCTGCAGTGTTGGCTGTGTCTGGGCTGGTGCTGCTCGAGGCTCTGCTGCTCAGAGCCTGTTTGTCAGCAGGCACATCATCCCCTCACCCTGCTATCAGAAAAGCTGTCTCTTGGGAGACTTAAATTGTTCTGTCTAAAACACAGCATTATCATAATCCTGGCTTGCTCTCTTTTCCTCAATGTCACATCATTAAAAAGACCTGAACAGACCTAGAAGGTGCCATAAATTTTAAGCTGACCTCCATGTCCGCTGCCACGTGAGGACAGTAGACGTGGAGGGAATTCCCAAATTACATGATGAAAAGGCTTGTTTCAGCCATTTGCCAAAGCAAGGGCAGTTCAGAGATCCTTTGTAGCACTGTCTGGTCCCCTGCCTGCCACTGCTGGTCCCCCAGAACAGGAGGAGGTGGTTGGTTGGGGCAGTACAGTAGCTGTCTGAAGGCTGCAGGTTTCCAGCCCAGCATCTCTGCTGAGCCCCTGCTGCCCTAAGGTGTGCATTTCAGTTCAGCTTTAGTCAATGTATGTGCTTAGTGTTTGCCATGACTTCAGAGAGACTGAAGAACCATATTAGTAGTTTGCTGTCTAGGGAGGGCTGGTGGGATGGGTGGGAGTATGGAGCAGCCTGCCAAGCTGGAGTGCTGAGGCACTGATGTCTGGATCTGCACTCCCTGTAGCCAGCCAAACAGTTGAAGCATCCAGTTTTATGTTGTGTGTTTGTTTTTTTTGTTTAAAATCAATGGGATTTATTCTGCATGGGCAGTGTTTATTTACTGGCTGTTTTCAGGAGGCGTGTGGAGTCAGGGTCACCTGGCTGTCCCTCGTGCCACCAGGTGTTGGGGGAGCAGTGAGGGCACCCCGAGGCAGCCTGCAACTACTGCCTGCTTAGCAGTCAGCTCTGTAAACAGGAAGAGTAAATGGAATTGCTTAAAGCTCATTTTGTATTTTAATTAAGTGTGTATTAATTTAACTTAGTTGCTGAGCACTGACTACTTTATGCATTCCTAATTTAATGAGCTAATGGTGTGGGGATAAATAATACATGATGGAGTGTATCTTCATCGTGTTAAATTTTTCTGTTTTACAACAATTTTAATTCATCTGTGTACATGTAAATTAAATCCACAGTTTATTGCTGATTAGTGATTATTTGGCATCTGCACATTATGAAACCTAACAGAAAAGTCACCATGGTGAAGAAAGAGTAGGCTAGTGAAAACCAGCTAACATGGTACAGTCTGGCAGTATGTAAGATGGCTTGAAGCTCAGTGTCCTGTGTGAGCATTGGTTTGGTAAATGCAAGTTTAACAATCAAGCTCTTATTTTTAAACTCTGCTTAAGAGACCTAGAAAGCTTAAGTACAGAGAGTGTAATTCTCTGCTGGCTTGAGGAGGGGTGCCTGGATTTTAGTGAAGGGCTGCTGGCTTACCCCAGCTGAGGGTGTGAGGATGGGTTTAGGCTTCCTTTGTGCTTTTAACACTTTGTCTTTAGATCTGTACGTTGCTTTTCAGCGTAAGCTCGTTGCAAAGAACTGCAGTGCATGACCAATAATCTTACACATCAACTTGTCAGGATAACTTTTTTTAAGTAGTATTAAGAATTATTTATTCAGGAAGTGAGACATTTTTTCTCCTGGGGCACATCAGCATATAGCACAACTTATTATTAGCTGTGATAATGTTGGTAGCAGATAAACCCCTGAGTCAGGAGTGGAGGAAACCCATGTGCACGGGAAGCACTGCTGTGTCTGCCTCAACGTGGGCTGCCTGTCTCAGTGTCATCACAATCCCACCAACCACAAGCAGGGAGTAAGAGGAAAGGGGAGAATACAAGGAGATAAATGAGTACGTGGGAAAATGGAGATGTGGGAGGGAGGAGTACTTAATTCTACTCTGAGCAGATGGTGAGTTATTCAGGTTTAAAGACCGCTACAATATAGATACCTTACTGGCAAATATAATTCAATCTTGTTGTCATGCTTTGGGGAGAACTAAATGGATTTTCAAATTTGTACTGATAATTTGAAGACATTCATTAAAATTTCCAATGAAGTGAAAAATGAATGTTTTTTTCCCAGGTCTACTAACTGTGCTTAGAAATTACCTGGTGCTTGTTTTGTAGGAGGCTAGAAGGTGCTCTTGACAGCCTTTGGTCTTAGTGTACCAAGCAATTCTTCACAATGGTTGAGCAATTTGTATTTGCTGACATGGGAATGCAGAGGAACAGCTGAAATACTGAGACCCACTCTCACCCTGAGGCTGAAATCCTCTCTTTCCAGCTTTTCTCTGGAAAAGCTTTTTACCCTGGCTTCGCAGCAGGTTGCAAACCCCAGCTTCACGTGTCCCCTTGTGACACTGCTTCAGCAGGGGCAGCATTAATGTTTGGCTGATGGCCTGTGAGATGAGTGACCACATTTCAGTGCATAATTTCTCATGGCAGTAGTAATGTTGTTGGATTTGTCTGTTTTGATAAGCAATTAGGCTTCGACAGCTAATGGAAAATGTATTTACACTTTTTCCTGTTAAACTGGGTGCTTCTGTTATTCATATTATCACTGTTGTAATAACTGAAAACTCTCCTATGCTGATTGAATGGCCAAGGCAATGGACATGGTTCCTCTACATTTAATGAGATTCCTCACCCAGGAACTAGTCACTTCAGCTCTTGTGCTGGTTTGTTGGAGTCAATAGGCTCCTTTGGTTCTAGCTAGGGGAAAGGACTCATGTTGGAGAAGCTTGTGAAGGACTGTCTCCCCTGGGAGGGACCTCATGCTGGAGCGGGGGAAGAGCATAGGAAGTCCCCCACTCTGAGGAGGAAGGAGCAGCAGAGACAGCAAGTGATTGGGAGAACCAAATCTTATTGTCAGGTTCAACCTGATCACTGGGCAGAGGAATTTATCCCTTCCCCTTGTTCAAGGCATGTTATATCAGTCCAGCATATGCAATCATTAGTTTCTGAGTATGCTTTTTACTATGAAGAACATATATAGGTGTAAATGTTATTAACAGCATAGTAAAGCATGTGCTGGAGGTTAAAGCTGAATAGTGCCAGTTGGTTTACAATTGATCTTGGCCCCCGTGATTGAGAGTATTGTTTTAAGTTTGAGTTCCTAATGCAGCAGCAGAGGGATCGAGTGCTGGATAGTTTTTCTGAAGTCAAGTCAACATTATAAATCAAACTGCAGGAGGACCATGATTTAATTCATTAACAGTTAGAAGATTAATTACAGTGCTATTAAATATTTGATTAGATCAAAACTGAAGGACTTAAATATTGTTTATCAAATAATGTTAGCTCAATAATTAGAATGGCTAAATGTTTAAATTAATTAGAAGTGTAGGTTGTTAAGAAATAAACCCACATGCATTTCCCTTCTGGAGGTGCTGTCAGACTTTTCCCCTCACACTTCACAGCAGAGATGAATAATCAGGGCTGGTTCCTTCCACAGGCAGGGCTGCTGTTTTTCTGGATCTGTGTGACCCTCAGACCCTGTGTGCCCTGGGTCCCTCTGCCACCCCAGTCCTCAGGCACCCCATTCCTGGCTTCATTAGTGAGATGAAACACCATCTGAGTTTAAGGCCTGTGCTCATCACTTGAGGAATCCTGTAGGGCCCTTCTGAAGGGATAAATCCTGATAGCTGGTGGGATGTTGCCCTATGTGGAGAGGAGAGCAAGGGGGCAAGGAACAGTGGTGCCACCAGCTCTTCTTCAGAGTCCTGCGGTACCACTGCCACCAGGTGCTCTCCCCACACTGGCTGCTGGGCTGTTTATGACCTGAAGAGGTGTGAGGGGGGGGCTCCAAGTCCCCCAAAGGTGCCACCTGTGACCTTGCCATGGAGCCTCATTGCTCCCTTGCCTGTGTGTGGAGCAGCTCTGAAACCCCTCTATACTCTAGCCTCTTTGAGGATCTTGAGTGCTGTTACTTCTGAAAATGCTTAAAATAAAGGAAATTCCTCATCTCCTTGCTGTCTGCATTTCAGCAGATGGGCAGGCCTGTTTTCACTGGTGTAAAGACTTCACAGTGCTCCGAAGAACCATAAAAATGGGATTAAATGCCACTTACAGCCATTATTACCCATAGGATAAGTAAGAATTCTGTGCGTGAGGTTGGGTGCTGGTAAAGTTATGGTAGCAGATGTTTGGGCCCATAATTTTTTTAGGAAGGAAATTCTCCATCTTTCTCCAGAGATGTGAAATTCCCAGTCATCTGAAATGCCCTGTGGCGCAGACTGCTGGTTATGACTGTGGTCAGTAAGCACTGCAGGTAACAGAAATGTCAAGCAGAATGCTTGAATTAAGACAAAAAATTTTAATACTTTTTAGGAAAGATAGAGCGGGGAAGCGAGGTGGTGGAGTTGCTCTTTATGTGAGAGAGCAACTAGAATGTATTGAGTTTTGTGCAGGGGCTGATGAGGGGCAAGTTGAAAGTCTGTGGGTAAGAATTAAGGGGCAGGCTGCTGTGGGTGATACAGTCGTGGGGGTCTACTACAGACCTCCTGATCAAGGCGAGGAAGTTGATGAGGCTTTCTACAGGCAGCTGAAAGTAGCCTCACAACTGCAGTCCCTAGTCCTCATGGGAGATTTTAACTACCCCGATATCTGCTGGAAGACTCACACAGCCAGCCTTTCACAGTCTAGGAGGTTCCTCCAGTGCATTGATGATAACTTCTTAATGCAAATGGTGGACAAGCTGACTAGAAGAGGAGCGCTGCTGGATCTTGTACTAACCAACAAGGAGGGCCTTGTTGAAGCAGTGGTGGTCAGTGGCAGCCTTGGCTGCAGTGATCACGAGATGGTGGAGTTCAGGATCCTGTGTGGAAGGAACAGAATACCCAGTAGGACCAGAACCCTGGACTTCCACAGGGCAAACTTTGGCCTCCTCAATCAACTGTTAAAGGAAATCCCATGGGACAGGGTGCTAGAAGGTAAAGGGGCTCAAGATAGCTGGTCAACATTCAAGGACCACTTCTTGCAAGCACAGGATCAGAGCATCCCAATGGTTAGGAAATCTAGTAAGGGAGCTAGGAGACCAGCATGGTTAAAAAAGGAACTGCTGGGCAAACTTAAGTGGAAAAGGAAAATCTACAGATCATGGAAGGAGGGGCTGGTCACTTGGGAGGAATATAGTACTGTTGTCAGAGGATGTAGGGAGGCAATTAGGAAAGCTAAGGCTTCCTTGGAACTTAACCTTGCAAGTCAGGTTAAGGATAATAGAAAGGGCTTTTTCAAATACATAGCTAACAAAGCTAACACTATAGGCAATATTGGCCCACTGTTGAATGAGGTGGGAGCCCTGGAGACAGAGGATATAAAGAAGGCAGAGGTGCTGAACGCCTTCTTTGCCTCTGTCTTTACTCCTGCAGGATTTCCCCATGAGCTCCAGATTCATATAGCCCCAGAAGTAGTCAAGATAGATGAGGAGTTTGACATAGCAGATGAGGATTGGGTTAGGGATCAGTTGAGTAATCAGTGGTCCTGCCCTGTCTCCCAGTGTCTCTCTGGGAGCCCTGCTCCATCATAGTAAGTTGGGCTTTTGTCTGCGTTCAGTTTCCCGTGCTTGTTATCTGTCTATCAGAGGTTTAAAAAGTGTTGAGTACTATTTGAATGGTAGCTCTCTAAAAAATTACTTAATTGTACCCATAATCCAGTGTGTATTTGATGTGTTACTGCTAATAACCCACAGAATTTTTTTTCATACAAGAGACATTATTTGTCACATTTCCAACAAAGAGCTTGTCTCTTTTCATTAAAAACAATTTTCAGCTCAGTTACTTAAAAATAGGAAGTATTTTTTTCTTGTCTGCACGTTTCACCTGCCTTTGCCTGTTTTATCTTCCTTTTATCTTCCCCTGGGAGGGGCCCAGTGACAGCAGCCGCAGGGCCCTTGCGTGGGCAGCTCCCCACCTGCCTTGTGAGGCCAGGGGTGGGCTGGTGGCATCAGGCAGGTACCAGATCTTCTCACCCTGAGTACAGGCTGCTCGAATGCACAGCAAAAACATGTGCAAGAGGCTAGTGGTGTGCTGCGTTTGCCTGTGTTTGAAAATGTCATGCTCAAATGAGTCAGAAAGCTGTTGATGCGAGGGAGAGTGTGGAAAAGCACATATGACTAAGACATTTTTCTTCTGTACTAGTGAATAACGTACTTTCATGCAAAATAAGTTTCATGAAATAACATCCAGATCATTTTGAGCAGTCATAGCTTTCAGATTTGTTGTTCCTTCTGGGGATGGGGAAGACTTGTTGATCCATTATTTAAAATCAAGGGTGAATATTATTAACAGAAGATGATTAACATAAGCATTACAAGAGGGAGAAGGAGGTTTGGTTTTTTGTGCCTATTGGTTTTGTTTGATGTTTTTTTAATTAGTGTCACTGAAAATATGGCTTTTGAAGGATCTAATAGAGAGGAGCGTCTGCTCTCAGGGTCCAGAGTCCTTAGCACTCCTCTCCTGGGACAGCAGGTGTGCTGGAGGCTGGTGGTGTTGTCCCAATTCATGTTGACTTCTGTCACCAATGGCAAGGGTGAAAGAGATTGAAAAAACCTTTGTGAGATGGCACGCAGAACGTTACAAGCAAGAGGACTCTGGAAGAGGGGACAGGATCAGTCCTTAGCTGGTGTAAACGCACTGTAACCATCTCCAGTCCTGCGTGTGCCCGCACCCGCGAGCTCCAGCCAGTGTTTGGTCATTATTTCTGTTACTTATGCCAGCGGCTTTTGCGCAGAAATGTCAACACTGTGTAGTCACCTCTCACTGTGTATATTCTTAGTAGAACAGCAAATCCTTTGGTGTTGACATCATAATTAGCAAGATAGAAATTGTCACGTCCCCAAACCAAAGACAGTTTCAGAGGGGAGGAGAAAAAAATCCTGCACAAAAAATTCAGCTAGAACTGAAACTTTGGATGCAGAAATCTGTTTTTTATGCAAATGCCCTAATTACAGAATGAGCAAGACATGTTATCTGTAGAGAACAAATGCTACACTAGCAGGATTGTTTTCAGATGAAACAGGTTTTTCCGTGCTCTCCCTGTGGTGCCGGCAGCTCTGGAGCCCCTCGGGGCATGGAGCCTTTCCCAGCTCCACAAGCCGGCGGTGATGGATTTGTGGTGGAAGTGAAACCGGCAGCGACACTGCAGCGAGTTGGAAAAGTGTCTGTCAAAGCTGCAAGGGCTTAAATGGAAACGATGAGGAATCTCTGTGTGGGAAGCTGGCCCAGCTGCTGTCCGTATTGGGTCTGTCTCTAATAAATATGCCAGCCCTTCACTTTCAGCATCAAGCGTGTGCAGGGGACAAGTGCATATGCTGTCTAATTTCTACCAGTTATCTGAGTGATTTATTGTGCCGTTACTGGCGTTCTGGTGACACTAATTGCTATGTACAATTGCTGTGATGGTGACAAATGAAGTTTAGAGGTGATGGTTGAGTGTCAGGGCCTTGTGACATAAAGGCAGAGCCTGCCTGGGGGCTTGCAGACCAACCTCCTGCCATGTAGAGACCCAAAGGCATTACCTCTGGGCTGCAGCAGCTCCTGAAGCACTGCAGGGCTGCACGGAGGTGAGAGTTATCTCATTAAAATGTAGGTATTTGAAGGTGAAGCGCTTACTCTAAACCAGTTGTTGAGGGCTATCTCCTTTGCTGATAGGGAGAGGTCCCAGTTGGAAGGAGATATATTTGTTTTGGGATGGGGTGAGTATGCAGCACTTTCTCAGGAGAGGGATCATGAGCTCCAAAATAAATTTATGCACAGGAGAGCACAAAGGCCTCTGGAAGCCCTTTTGGTTGTCATGCCTAAGATGTGGTTTTGCCCTCTTCAGTCACCATGCAATGTTCGTGCCTTTCCTCTCCCATTTCCAGTTAAACTAAAGTTTTGACCTAAAGTGGAAAATCATTGCTTTAAAACCTGCTATGTTGCAGAAGACCAAGGGTGCTGCTGCTCAATTCTTGTCATTCTGACACCTCAGTAGATGTTGCAGTGCAGAGCAGTGAGGGACTGGTACCCTGTGGCTTGCTAGAGGCTGCCAGTGGAGCAGTCGTGCAGACTGCTGGGGGGGAACAGAGCCCCAACATCTCTGTCCAACATTTTGCAGTAAATTCTCCCTCACAGTTCAATGGACTCTATTTTTTTTTCCTCATGTAGTGAATAATCCCTTGCTTATTTCAGTTGTATGTCCCAACTTTGCAAGCTCCAAGCCCACCTGCAGCTTGGAACTTCTTTTGCTCTTCCTGCTGTGCAGGTTTGAGGGGCTGGTGGGCAATCACGGGGGCCATGCTCAGATCTCCTCTGGTCCTTTCCCTGCTGAGGCCCTGGGTGTCTGCAGCATCCCTGACCTCTCCTGCTTACAACTTCACTGGCTTTTGTTGTTTGTCCAAGTGGTTTGGGGCAGCTGATTTATGTGCTCAGGGTGGTAGGAGCAGAGGATGTTGGCACCAAGCCCTCCACCTTACCTCTGTCCCTGGAGGTACCTGAGGCTGAGGTCGAGCTCTGCCACTTAGGGCAAAAGGAGGCCATTGCAGCAGCCATCCACCTCCCAGCCACGGCATTTCTGCTGGTTTATGGGCAGAGGGAAGGCAGTCTGGCTTGCTGCTGTCCTGGACAGGAGCAGGTGGAGGTGCCACCAGCCCTGCCAGGGAGGAGCTGCCTCTGTCCTGGCTGGTGTTGGTGAGGACACCAGCAGCTGTGCAGTTCTCAGGGCCCAGGGTAGTGGTCGGGCTGGGAGGGGATGGCTGCCAAGGTGACTGTGTGCCCATGGCCATGGGAAGATAGATAAACCTTGGTCCAGGATACTTCTGCAGAGCCTGTACCATCTACGGGGGACTAGGGGTGCTTTAGTTTTGTATTGTGTTGGGGTGAACTTCAATACTGTGTGATTGACTGTTGTCTGATTTCTCTGTTTTTGGCATTCAGGGCCAGCTTATCCCTATGCAAATCAGCCTAACAGCAATTCTCCCTTCAAAGTGACAGTAACTGGCAGCATTTCAGAATATGACATGCATTTACAGGGCCCTGCTTGACCCTCTTTTGAGTGTGTATATATTTATTTCAATGATTTGTCTACTGATACATGGCAGCTTCCTGAAATGAGTTGTCACTACATTAACCTTTCAAGCACTTAAGTCCAGTTTAAGTGATTAGTAGATCAACTTTGACAGAATATTGGCTATTGTCACAGCTTATCTCACATCTACTGTAATACAGCATTTCAGGTTTTTCCTGGAGCACCACCAACATCCTGGCATTTCAGTCAAAGCCTCAGTTTTCTTAGTCTGGTTTCAGAAATTTTGCTTCTTGAAACTGTGGTGTTACTAGACTGTCACCTAAACTGATGTTAAAGCTTCCCAGCTCTAGGAGACCAGAGGTGCTACCTGCAGACATGTGAACCCAGATCTCTCCTGGTCGCTGCTGCCATTTTCTCTAAAGCCATTTGGTCCTTGTATTTTTCTCCTTGTCAACGCATTAATATCCTGTAATCAATTAACTTTAAGGCTTCTTTTTAATAAGCTAAACAGATGGCACTCTTTAATTGCTCACTGTAGAGCATTTCTACAGACCTCAATACTTTTTCCAGGTTCTTACTGAACTCCCTCCAGCATTTCAACCATTAGCAAGGCTGAGCCTTTAAAAATGTCTGAGTATCATCTTTAAGCCTCAGCCACATTTCATGGGCAGTGGCCTGGTGTTTAAGGGATGAAAAAAATAAGAGAAAAAGAAGTGAAACTCCACACTTGCACACAGATAATATTAGCTAAGACATTTGGATGAGTATCATTGCTTGAAGCGATTTTCATACCGTTGCTTCTGGTATCTGAGGAGAAAATAGCCTCTCACTTAATTTATACTGTAATAAAATCTCCTATTGATTTTAATAAAATTGAAGACAATCATTTTGAACGAAATCCCTAAGGCAGCTTCTCCATAAAAACTGACTCTTCTTACTTTCTTTGCACATGGCAATTCATGTCTGGTAACAGTGAACTGGAACTTTGTTTCTGAAAAGCTGGGAAATAGTTTTGACTGAAAAGTGTGAAGAAACCTTTCATTAGAACAGAGGTGTTTGGAGAGTTGAGCCAGGAGGCCCAGCCCTGCTTTGTGCTCGAGCTCTGTGCAGCTGGCAGTGGTATGCTGCTTTCTCCTGTCGCTGTCGTCCTCTTCCTTGAGGGAACAGCCTGTGGGTGACAAGGGGGGATGAAGGCACAGGCTACCAGCCAGACCTGGACCTAGAGTCACCTGCTGGTGACAGTGTCCTCTCCTCCTGCACACAGATGGGCCCGAAGGGGAGGGAGGGCCGAAACCAGCCGCAGCAGGGTACCCTGAGCAGAACATTGGTAGCAGGACCACAGTCACCCCTGAGGGACATTCCCTGCATGAGGGTTGCACCCCCAGATTAAAGCTGCTGCTGAAACCAGGAGGCCCTGGAGAACCTCTAGAGATGCAGTTGTTGGCGTTTATGAAACTGCTGTGGACTTTGCTTTTAAGAGTCTGTAGTAGTTGCTACATGGCCTGCACATATAAATCTCATCCATGTTATTTTTCTGTTCAGCCTCAGTGATAGGCTTAGTCGTGTACAAGACTTTGCAGAACTATGACTTAGAAATGAGATCTGCTAAGGAAAAAACAGCATCATTAATATTCACCTTGATGTTCGAGTTTCACTTTGAAACGTACTTCCAGAAGATGAACTACTAAGCAGAATTAGGATTTCATTGTTGAATGAATATTTAATATGCTTTTAACACTGCTTCCTGCTACTTCCTGAAACCAAAGTCTCTCTACCCATCTGCTGCCAGCTTGGTTCAACATGTGCCTGGCAGCACCAGGTTTGGGGGGGAGCTCCTGCAGCCCAATGACTGTGCCTGGGCTGACTTCGCTTTGCTGGGCTCTGGCCGCGGCCGGGGCAGGGTTGCCGAGACCTTCCAGCCTTGGTGACAGCAGGACATGTGGATTTCACACTTTCCCATGTTCTGTTGTCATTGGAGCTCTTAGAGTGAGGGAGGTGGAAACTGTACCTCGGAAGGAAAGCCTCTGGCTGCCCAGGGAACCTGCCAGCTGTGACCTCCTGCAGAGAGGAACCTCCAAAAGAACAAACCACAATAATCAGTTTGAGCAACTAATCCTGGCACTCAAGCTCTTCATAGCCAGTTCTTTCCACGGGATGCCTGCAAATTCGCTAGGGAACCTCTTATCTCTAAATAATGAGCTGTGGAGTGTAAGGTACTTAAAAATGTGTGTGATGCTTTAATACCTGGCCCTGGGAAGTCTCTGTGTGTGGGGCTGGGGCTGAGCTGGAAAAAGCTGGTGTGCTCAGGTGCAGGAGTGGGTGTGGGAATATTGAGGGAACTGAACTCCCTGGACATGTTCAGTGAGTTGTATTAAGTGCTGGAGAAGAACGTTCCCATCACACCTCTGTGTTTTCTGCTTTTTCCCTTCTGTGCATCAACTTTTTCTCTATGACTTACCCCTTTTCTGAAGCATATTTGAGCATGTCATAAGCAACACCAAGAGGGAGCCAAAACTGGCAATTTTTTTCCCCCTTCCCCCTTCCTTGCCCCACTTTTCTGGTGGAGCTGTGCTGGTCTGTTCCCCCTAGTGAGCACTGCCCGTGTTGGGGGTGCAGCCCTCCCCAGCCTGTCCGGGCAGAGTGGGAACTGGCAGCGACTGCACCGTGGGGGCTGCATTGGGCAGCACTTGCACCCACCTGCTGCCTTCCTGAAAAGACACACCAAAAATACCACTTAAATATTTTGCTAAAACTGAGCTGTTGTACAGGTTGTGCTATTTTCTCATTATATTGCTATCTTAAGGGAAATAAGGCATTATTTTCAGATTAGATGTACACAGTCAATAAGATGTGAGTTGAATAGTGAATAAGCAGCCTGGAGGAAATTGCCTTGTCACAGTGTGTCAGGATCTGGTGAGAGCATTGCATTATCTCCGCCACGCAATTGCAATACAGGGCAAAAAGAACCATTCTTGTTTTGTCCCGCTGCTTAGCTGGCTTTGTTTTCTCTGTTAATTATGAAAAAAATGCATAATATAGAAACTGAGGCTATGATCCACAATGGTATTTAAACACAAGCCTAAATTAGGGCATGGAATTAGTTTACGTGACTTCCCTGGAATTGTTTTTATTGGAAAACATCTTTTTGCTGTGCAAGGTTCAATAAGAGAGAATTCTTTAATATATATTATATTTTATATTGATATAAAATAAGTTTATTTGCATATACACAAACAAAGACTATCAAAAGATGAGGGAAAGCCAGTCATAGTAAAGGCTCTTGTGTGTATTGGTTCTGAGCAGAGACACAGGACCCAGGGAGGCTGTGCCAGCTCCTCAAGGTGCAGGGAAGGTGTCCTGAAAATGCCAGGCCAGAAGGAAAGGTGCCAGTGCTCTTCATAGCAAAGAGCCCCTTCCCTCTCCTGGGAGAAGCAAAGATGATCTGCCCATGCAGTCAGAGGCAGGTTGCTTTTCTCTGCCCCTTAGCTTCACTCATAGCATAGTTCTTGAAGCAGAGCTTATTTTGGGAAGACGAAGAGTGATTCACTGTATAGGCAAGGCAAAAACAGGCACTCCCCTTGACTGGATTGCTCCTTTACATCAAGTCCTGTGGGTAGATATGCTCGTTCTGCCTCACAATCTGAGCACGCATCAGGCACTCTGGCACTTATCTTCTAGTTTTGCAACTAGAATGGGTACAGATTGAAGTGCAGGAAATTACATTTAACACTAGAAAAAACTTTACTGTGAGAGCGGTCAGACCCTGTAACAGGCTGGCTGGAGAAGTTGTGTGTGATCTCCATCCTTGGAGATAATCAAAACCTGACTGGTGGTCCTGGGCAGACTGTTTTGGGCAGACTGTTTTGGGCAGCCTGCTTGAGCAGGGACACAGAGGTTTCTCACTGGAAATCAAGTATTTGACAATCCTCTTTTCCTATTTGCCTTCAAAACTGCCTTAGCCACTTCTGAAAACAAAATTTTGCAGGCAATGGGGGAGGTGTTATGGAGGAAGGACTGAACCTCAGGCTTGTCAAGAAATGGTCTGGGAGGATTGTAGAAACAAAATATTCAAATGTTGCTTTGGAGGAAAAAGCTTCTGACTAGGATACTCTACCCAAATACTGCAGAAACAAAGGGGCTGTGCTCCTCAAAGGAGATATTAACACCTCTGAGGAAGGTGGAATGAGATTTCCTTGTGCTGCAGGAGCTGGGCGACAGCATCGCACAGGGTTCAGATGCTGTTCAGTCTTTGTCAGCTGGCTTGAACCATGAAAAAGACAAGAAATTAGATTTCTTTAAGCTGCTATAAGAGCAGCTTTATTTGCCTTATTTCTACTTTAAACAAGAAAGAAAATTTAAAGGAAGATAAATGATCAGGGAACTAGAGCCCTCGAGCCGTTCCTGTGGGGGGTGCATCCTCGTGGTGGTGTTTAAGGGATGGCACATCCAGGGTCAGGGTCATTCTGCTGCACCTCCCCTGGCTCCCACCTCTCCCACCTGCTTTGCTTCTCACTTCTTCATGCAGCTGCAACACCTCAGAATGATAGGAACAGGCAACACCTCAGAATGATAGGAACAGAATTGGGAATTGGAGGCTTAAAAATCATGCATGTAGTTACAGGGAGAAAGGGAGTGTGAGATTCTGCACCAAAGAACATTTTTTGTAGCCAGCTGGCTCCAGCAGGCAGTTCTGCCCTGCATCCATGGAAACAGCCGGTGTGAGATCTGGTTGGTGTTTGTTTTTCACTGGGATTTGTGTGTGCACGATGGTGTTGTCATCAAACACTGTGTAATCAGAGGTAATAGTCACTGCTCTGACACGTGCTGCCTTTAGAGACCTCCTCGTGCTTCACTGGAGCGGGCAGGGGACAGGCAGCGGCAGCAGCCGAGTGCCTGGGGACGGGTCTGAGTCCTGGCCAGGGCAGCAGCGATGCTTTCTGACTTTTGGACCACACTTAATGTTAAAATACCCTTGAATTTATAAAGCTGTGAACAAGAAATGTTATCTGTGGCTTGGTCAGTTTATTTATATATTTGTTTATTGAAGAGATGTAATTTTTCAGCAGAATGAGTTAACTGTTTTGAATGTGCCTTTCTGGTGCAGAGACCCTGATGGAGATGCAGGTATCCTGGAAGAAAACCAGAGACACCCAGACTCCTTTCCATCTGTCTTATTCATGAAGGCCAATTTACTTCCCTTGCTTTATGTAATTGTCTCTCCCTCAATCTAATATTACAGGTTTATGAGGAACAACAAATCGATACTCTCTTTTTTGATAACTGATTAATTGCTGGTGTCTGCCTGCATGCTACAATTGTATTAGATGTCAGCAGTAATTAATTTTTAAAGGAAATTGTTCTTGCTGATTTTTGAACACTTGCTCAGATCCTGTCTTTACTGCATATTCATCTGAAGGGATATTAGATTGCTTCCTGCTGGGGCATATTCCTGACTGATGGGGTGATGAGCAGAGCCAGCTCATGGAGAAAAGGGGAGGGTGACACATCTGCACTGCAGCTCCGGGAGACTCTCACAGCATTTTCACATTAAATACATTACTTTGGCCTCTGAGAAAGTCAAAACACATGCAGAAAACTGAGACAAAGGTATATATCCTTTTGGAAGAAGAATAACCATTTTTACTAGTGTAGAAAAAAACCTCCACAAGGTCCCCTTCTGCTGCTTTCCAGACACATTTGCTGTTGTATCTTAAATACTTGGAAGGGAAGCCAAACCTCAGCTTTCTTTTATTCTGGCATACAAATTACTACTTGTTAAAAACCAAACTGAATTGAGCTCTCTAAGTTTTTTAGAGAACCTGCAGGATAAACAGGAAGGAAACAACCTATTCTCTCTTCCTTTTTCTCTCATCAGTGATAACATGGATTTCTTCAAGCTTCGCTTAGTTTGGTTCTTGTTGAAGGTCAAGTGAGGAAGCTCAGTCCTGACTCGCTGCCTCCTGCCACCTAGGAAAGCATCTGCCAGCTTGTTTGACATCGAGGGGTATTTGACACTCAGTTCTGGGCTCCTCTTCTAGCCTCTCCTTAGCAGTACTGCTCGGAGCCTTCCTCTCTCTCTGTGTCCATGACAGATGTACAGTGGAATTCTTCCATTTATGTGAGTTCTCACCTTGAAGCATGAGCTTTAGAAAATCCTTTTGTGAGTACAGGAACAATCTGTCAGGCTGTCATTTCACCCATCACAGAACCAGGGCCCCCGGGACCTGTGCTCCTTGGTGGTACAGGGCTGGCAGGGGTAGGGGGAGAAGGGGGGCTGGCTCCCCAGTAACAGTGGAGGGGAATGGAGAGCGCTGTGATATAATTAAACAAATTGGAGTGAAGCCAGGACAGCAGTGTTAACACAGTGTCAAAACCTCTGGTACTTTGGGGGGGTCCCAATTCACTGCAGTTCTGCCAACCTTACAGCTTAATACCTGACGCCAGCAGAACCTGTGAGTCGGCCTTGTTAGGAGCACGTGGTGAAGTCCCCTGGACTTCAAACAATGCAGGAAGAAAAGAATACTTTTTGTCAATTCACTAGTATGCTTTAAAAATGCCTCTAAAAACCTCAGCTCTCTCAGTTGTTTCAGTGACTTATTAATTTAAATAGTTTCTTAATCTGATAAGCTTTATCCTCTCTCTTTACCTGTTGTCTGAGGGTTATTTCTGCAAAATCACTTGAATTTCCTGTTGCATGAACATATTCTAATGCTAGCAACATTGATTTACTATATTGTACTGAGAATTGAGGTGTCATTTTCCAGTGATGTTGACTGTAGTTGCTATCCTTCCCTATCCCAGTTTGGTCCTCTGTGGGCTGAGCTTTTGATGTGGAGCTCTGAAATATCTGGGGGAGGCAGGGGCACTGCATGGGGGAGAGGTGGTTTGAGCCTTGGCTTCCTGCTAATTTACCTGTCCTTGCTTTCTGGATACTTTTGTCCACGCTGCCCTCTTTGTGGTTTCAGCAACATCTCTGCCAAACCAGGATGTGAGGGGATGGCAGCTGAGCTGGCAGGTGCATTTTCTCAGGCTCTGGAAACAGTTTCCACCTGCTTGCAGGAGCAGGCACTGGAGCATTCTCTTCTCCTGGAGGACTCCACAAAGTTCGCTGCCTTGTTAAAGCTCCATTTGTCAAAGATAGGAGGAGGGGAAAAAAGTACCATTACTGCAGGGGAAAATGAGGGATATTGGTGTATGTGTGCCAATTTATGTTGGTGATGGGTCTGCATTGGTGTATAGTCCTGGTTTGCTGTTATTCTGGTGGAGCCATGCAGACATCCCATCAGGGACTGACGTGGGGTCCCTTTGTGCCCACGAGCAAGTGACCTCCTCTCTGTCTCTGCTCGTCCTCCAGGGAGTGCTGGAGTGATGGTGGCCAAGATCTACCTGTCCACTCTGTGCTTGGAACCTCTTCAAGGTACGGTCTAAGCTGGGGTGTCAATACTCTAGTCCAGCCTCTAAGCTACAGGAAAACCTTCTCCACAGACTGTAAGGCTGCTCAGCCCTCAGTCCTGTCCCTGCTGTGCCTGGGTCAGCCTGGGCTGGACAAGACTCCTGGGACAGCCGGGCCAGGGGGCTGGTCCAGGGACCCACCTCGGCTGCAGCAGCGCTGCGAGTGCAGCGCAGCCCCGGCACGGGCCGAGCCGGCATTCCCTGCCGGGTTTCCTGGCAGAGGCACGGCACGCTGGCAGCTGCTGGAAGAGCTTTGGGCATGAAGGACTGCAGAGGGTCACAGCAGCTCGGGTCTGCTCTGCCACTGTGATAATGTCCACCAAGACCTGTCATTCACCAAAACTAGCCCATCTGACCTCTTGTTTAAAAGCATTTGGAACTGCAACATTCGAACAGTCTGACAGAATATTTTTCGATAAATCTTGAATGTGGCAGTTACATTTTCTATACCATGCAGGAAAAAGGATTGCAGTATTTACTGCAGAGACAGAAAGATTGATTCCCACTTGGAAAATCTGCCAGATTTCTTGATTTAGAGAGCTGATGATTGGTAGAGTGCTTAGACTCGATTTATACTGAGTTTTCTTGCCTGCTTTTTCTTTCTTTTTTTTCCCCTGTGTGTTCTTTTTATGTTAAAATGAGCTAGCCTTATTCTGACTAGTTCTTTGTTTACAAATATTGTTTTCTTTGGATGTTTTTGTTATTCAAGTCAAACCTCTCTTTTCTGATGCCTGTTTGCTTGGAGTAATGTGACTAAATTTCACTTGCATGAGGTCTGAATAAGGTGACTGTGCTTTCTGGTGAGTTTCACATGCTTTCCTGGGCTGGTTCAGCAGCACCTGCCCTTCCTGAGGACCTAGTGCAAAATCTGCACAACCATGACAGTGATCTAAGCTCCTCCGAAATGCTTTAGACCCCCTCTTACTTTAGTGAATAATTGGACTCATGGGGAAGCAAACAAGCCAGCCAGCGCTCAGGGTTTCCTGCCGCAGAGGCTGCTCCTCTGCACCATCCTCTTTGGAGCCATACTGAGGTGAGAAGGGCTCCGCGGGGGCGTTGGAAGTTAATGTCTGTTGGCTCTACAGGACTCAGAAACTGTCCTGCTCAGAAACTCTAATTTAAGAAGGAGGCAAGCAAGCAAAGAAAACTAACTCATCTGAGGCAAAGAAACTTAAAAGGATAATTGATGCCCTGTCATTATCACTACAGCAAGCATCTTATATCACAACAGTAATAACACTCTGTATTACAGCTAGTTCTGTGCCATTACTTACGCTAGCAGAAGCTTGCTTTACTGTCCCTAGCCAGCCAGCCTCTTAGTGCCTGTAAATGGCTCAACCCAATGACCATCTCTTCCACCCAAAGTCTTTGCTATCTGGGAACCCTGTGTGTTCTTTTGTCTTCTCTCCTTTCTCTATTTTCAAATGTTTTGTTACTGTTAATAGATACTTTAATTTCAAAAATGGATTCACCAAATCAAATGATCATTAAAAAATGCCAGGCAAGAAGTGATAGCTATTCTGTGTAATATTAGCAAGTAGTAATATTTGTGAGGGGGTGTGCACAATGATTAACACAGCTGCAGTTGTATCAATCCAAACTGAGACAAAGTGATATAATTATAAGAGAAAAGAAGAGGGAGAAAAGGATTAAAATCACAGAACATCTGCAGTAAGGCATTGAGGTTTTCAGGTTTGTTTTTCTTACCTTTCCTTTTTTTTCTTTGCTTTCCTTTTTTTTTCTTTTAGTCTAAAGTGTAGGCAGATGCATATTCCCTTTGTGGAAAAGTCTTCTTGGCCCAGAGGGCTCTGCAACAGATTGTCTAGACCTTTAAAAGTCAAGGTAAATAGTATTTTCTTGGCCTAGCCGTGGGAAGGAAGGCAGATCATAGATCAGTGACTCCTCCTGTTCCCGGTCTTGTTTTCAGGACATTGAGCAAAGTGTCTCACACCTTGCAATGTCTGATAAGCCTAATTGCAAATGAATGCATGCATGTACAATGTTTAAAAATGATCCCACCCATTAGAATCTAACATTTACATTCATATTTTGAAGGAAAGCTTTGTTTTATTTTCTTCTGTTCAAATATCATGTAGCTGAGCAGCAGCAAAGTGACTATTAGTTGAAAGTGCATAATCTTGGTCTAATTACATTGATATTGAATTGCAGGTGAAGCATTAAATTGATTTTAAAAAAATCTCTTTGCAAGTATCTGGTATTGATGAAAAGCTCATTATGCATTTGCAGTGAAGTCTGCTTCTGTGCTGTGGGGTCAGATCCAGACCAGTGCAGTACTTGTGTCTCCAGGCTTGGAGTGGAAGTCAAATTCTGCATCTGACTAATGCCAACCAACACGGTTGCAGCTAATTAGAAGACATCTGGATTTATCTCTTTATTAAATCTTTAGTTCTCTTTTAACAATAAATGGATATATAATTAACATAGGCAATCTTATTAAATCCATATTAGGGCACTTATTTGAGACAATTGAAATTTTTAATTGGAGGTGTTGCTAAATGCCTCTCCTTCTTACAGTAGCAATTGTGGCTCCTTGCTAAATGTGTCAGACCTGAGGCAGATCATACCCATCAGATGTTCCTCAGCTGGCACAAGAGCTTTGAAACTGAACAAATAATTGGGGCTGAATTGGCTCATTTTCCACGTCCGGTTTGTGTGTTGGTGCTCTGGGTGTTTGCAGGTGGTTTCCCCCTTTTTGGCAGGAATGGCTGGGATGGGCACCATGGGCTCTGCCTGGCAGGGGGATTCTGCCGAGGTCCTTGTGGCTGCATCAATCTTGTCTCTGCTGCTAATGGGGGAAAATCTTGCTCCTTTTGCCAGCTTCAGTGGCTCCTCTGGATTTAGACCTTCACGAGAGTCCTGAGACGAGAAATCTTGGTGTCATCTTTGCTCTGAGCAGTTTGCTTTTACCCATCTCTCTTCCTTCTAAGTCTGCCTCACTCCATTTTCATTACACTGACAGGAACTCTGACTTGGTTGACCTTCTGCTGGCTGAAATATATATATATATTTAATCCTATTTCTTTGTATCGCGTTTGATTCTGAGGCCCCTCCTGTCCTGCTGAGGGCAGCATGGGTGCCAGCAGTGCCATCCAACACCCCACTCCCAGCATGGCTGGTTGTGCAGTGATGGATGCTGACCTGCTGCAAGGGGGAGGCAGCACAGGCCCCAGTGCTTCACGTGGCAGGGACACAGGAACTGAGGTGAATTCACCTGTGCAGATGGGTGTCTAGTCCTACTGAAATACAGATGCTAGTAAATCCACACGTTAATACTTTCAGAAGGGAGTGAAAGCAGTGACGATAGGGCTCCTCTGCTTGGTTGGTAGACTTAGGTTATGGTTGCACTCAATGATTCTGTTACTGTGTGATTCTGTGATCCCCTTCCACCGAGTTCCTCAGTCATGGCTCAGGCGCTCCCGAGCCACTTGCTAACCAGGGAATCCCCTGACAGATCTGTGGTGGGATCAGGACTGGGTCGCAAGCTGGAGGTTCACACCCAGGCTCCTTGAGCACTGCCTGTGGCTCAGTGCCTGTGCCAGCCCCAGCAGCCTCCTGCGCTGCAGTGGAGTGTCCTGGGATGCTCTGAGCACGCAGAGGAAGGTGGGAAGTCAGGAGAAAACAGGAAATACTGAAATAATGCAAATTAATGCAAAAGCAGGTGGAAGGAGCTCAAGGTCATTTTTTGTTTTCCTCTGTGTTCATTACTCAGACAAGCAAAAATAAACTTTTAATTTTTTTATACAGCTGCTCCTGCTGCTGTTGTCCTTTTTTTTCATCATCATCTCCTTGATGAATACGTTCAGATTATGTGCCAGAAGTAAAAATCAGCTATTATGCTTCTGAAAGTAGAGGTCAAGATAACATCTGCCTTCCCTACTCTGTTCAACACTTATCAGTGTAATAATCATGCACAGGAAACATCTGCTTTGGAAGTAACTTGAGCAGGGAAGAAGCCCAGCTCTGGTGAGTCAGAGCATCCTTGTCATTATGGCCATTTGTTTTTCCTTTGCTGCAGGGAGCCACACTACCTTGTCATTTCCCTGTTCAAACTGTTTGCTTTGCTGCAAGACAATGAGGAGCGCCCAGCCCACAGTCCAATGGTTAAGAGACAGGGTAGGTGCCAGGGCTGTGGTGGTCCATGGCAGGAGTCCATGGCCTCGCACCCCTCCAGCACATAATTGAGGGGCTTAGAGGGACCCCAGAGTCCTGTGTAGTCATCCTCAGTGAGCCCTTTTCCTTTTCTTTTTTGTGTCACTTCAGCTGGTGGAGAGAAACATGGAATTAATTGTTCTCCTACCAAGCTTATCTCATCAGCCCCAGTCACCTCTAGTCAGTCCAGCAGCATCGTCCCAACTCCAGCAGAATCACAGAATCATCATGGTTGGAAAGGACCTCTGAGATTAGAGTCCAAACATCAACACAAAAAAACCAAACAAACACAACCAACCACACACACTCCACCAAAAAACACCCACAAAACCCCCCACAACCTTGGCCACTCAAGCATGCCCTGAACTTTCATATCTACATGTTTCTTCAATATGTCTAAGAATGGTGTCTCAACCACCTCCCTGGGCAGCTGTTCCAGTGCCTGACCACTCTTTCAGTATAGAAATTCTTCCTAATACCCAATCTAAATCTCCCCTGCCACAACTTCAGGCAATTTGCTGTGGTCCTGCCGTTGTTTACTTGGGAGAAGAGGCCAACACCCACCTCCCTACAACCTCCTTTCAGGTAATTGTAGAAGGTGAAGAGGTCTCCCCTTAGCGTGCTCTCCAAACTAAACATCTCCTGTTCCCTCAGCTGTTGACTCCTATGACTTGTTCTCTAGACCCTTCACCAACTTTGTCTTTCTCTGGACACACTCCAGCAGTTCAACATCCTTCTTATAGTGAGGGGCCCAGAACTGAACACAGTGTTGGTGTGGTGAGGTGTGGCCTCACTGGTGCTGAGTACAGGGGCATGATCACTTCCCTACTCCTGCTGGCCACGTTATTCCTGATATGCAGGCCAAGGTGCTATTTGCTGCCTTGGCCACCTGGGCACATTGCTGGCTCACATTCATCTGGCTGTAAATCAGCACCCTCTGGTCCTTTTTGGCTGGGGAGCTCTCCAGCCACTCTTCCCCAAGCCTGGGGTTGTTGTGACCAAAATGCAGGATTTGGCACGTGGCCTTGTTGAGCCTCATAAAATTGGCCTTAGCCCATCAATCCAGCCTGTCCAGGTCCCTCTGTAGAGCCTTCCTATCCTCAAGCAGATCAATGGTCCCATGCAACTTGGTGTCGTCTGCATGCTTACTGAGGGTGCACTCAATCCCCTCATCCAGTTCGTTGATAAAGATTTGAACAAGACTGGTCCCAAAACTGAGCCCCGAGGGACACCACTGGTGACCGGCCCCAACTAGATTTGACCCCGTTTACCACAACTCTCTGGGCATGGCCATCGAGCCTGTTTTTTACCCAGTGAAGCGAACACTTGTCTGAGCCATGATTTGCCAAATTCTCCAGGAGTATGCTGTGGGAGACGGTGTCAAAGGCCTTACTAGAGTCTAGGTGGATGTTTACAGCCTTCCCTTCATCCAATAGATGGGTTACCTGGTCATAGAAAGAGATCAGGTTGGTCAAGCAAGACTTCTCTTTCGTAAGCCTATGCTGTCTGGCCTTGATCCCCTTGCTACCCTGCACTTGCTGTGTCAGCTCCCTCAGGATGAGTCTCTCCATGATCTTTCCTGATACCAAGGCCAGGCTTACAGGCCTGTAGTTGCTGTCTGATCAGCCATGGGCTAATCTCGCTCCCAGATGGATGTGTCCTATGGCCCTGCGGATTCCTGGGCAGGGGCTGGTCAACGCAAGGGTTAGCTTGCCTGGGGAGGTGGGCTTTCAGCTAGGGTTGGCTGTTCTAGTATTGGAGATTTGCTGCATGATTATTGATGTTCTTTTTTAAGCTACTAAACTGCTACATTTACTGACTTCATTCAGTCTTTTATCTTATCCAATAGCACCATGCACATTTTAGAAATAACATCTTTCCCATTCATTCACTGCTTGTGCAAATCAAATTTATTTTTGTCAGGGAGAATGTACGAAGGATCCAGCCAAAACAAAGGTTTCTCCTTACCGTATTGTGAGAGTGACAACAGGCCATGGTTTTCAGACAGTTAAAAGTCAGGCTTCCAAGCTCATCACTAGAAACTAAGCACCTCAGTGTCAGGAAGATCTGGAGAGCCCGGCAGCTTGCTGTGATTCTGGCCCAGGCACACTTGGCATCCCCTGCTGCATCCCTGGGCAGGGCAAACCCAAACACCCTGCACTGCAGCTCCAGGGGCCTTACAGAGCCACCAGAGATTGGTGCCCACAGGAAAATGGATGCACAGAGAGGGTAAAGGGCTTTGCTCCAAGTCAGCCACTCGATGGGTGACAGAAGGAAACAATGCAGGGAACAGACACCCCATGGGGAAGGCTGTACCCTTTGCCACCACTAACCACCTCCTCCCTGTGGAGGGATGATCTGACCCATGAGCACAGAGGGATCCTGTCTGTGTGGTGCTGGTGGGTCAGGGTGGGGTTTTTGCTGGGCTCTCTTTTCTTTCACAAACTCAGAAATGACAAAAGCCTGCATGGGACATGAAGTGTTTATTCCTAAAGAAGGCTCCATGTAGATTTTTTTTTTTTCTTCTCTATGATAACCATGACTGAAACATTTCACCACCTATTTTTGCTGCTGTTGTGGTTGTAATTAATGTAATTTATTCTGTAAAATATCAGAATTACTTTGTAAACATGTCTATGGAGATTTGTCCTGAATAACAGTGCTTTATTAAAGATAATCCTTAGCTACTCAGCTCAAAGAACTTTTCAGAGCTGCAAATCTCTCAGAGAGAAGCCAATTGTGAATATTAAAAGAGATTTGGAGGAGGAGGCAAAAAAGACATTTTCAAATATTCCGCAAAGATTCAACCTAGCAACATCACTAAGTCCCTGCACAGACTCACAACCTCATTTTGTTTTGTATTAAAAGACTCTTGGCTGCGTTTTAATTGTGTACATAATATTATTGATATTTAGTAATTGTTCCTGTCACCTTCCACCTCAATCAGCATTGCAAAACACAGCTTGAACTAACTAGAAAGTAATTTTCTGGCTAATATTCCTTCTCATCTCCTGAGAGCAGCTGATACAACAGCTAGCAAAGCATGGATCAAACAGCCAGTTTCACAGATCTGCTCTTCTCCAGGCTCCACGTCAGCTCCTGTTGAAGTGAGAATTATTTTATCTTGCATAATGAGCGGATGGATGCTGAATTTTCCAAGCTAAGTAGCTCTTCTCAGTAGTTCAGGCAGGATGTGCAATGTGACTCCTAATTAGGCAGGACACAAGGAAGTGACAGGGCACCGCTGCAGCTCCGAGGTACTCGCCTGTCCCTGCTGCTGACGCTGGGGTTTGGCTGTGTCCTGGGCCTGGGGGGTTCCTGCTGGCCCTGCTCTGTGCTGGGGGCATGCACCGATGACAGTATCCCACCTCAGATCCTCCTCAACAGAGCTGTGGAGTAGTGACAGGCTCTGTTCTGAAGCCTCTTGTCAAAAACCTTTTGTACTCCTAAGTGATGTCCTCACCCTGAATCCAACATGGTCCCTAACCCCACTGAAGGATCCTGTACCCCTGCAGAGGCAAGTGTTGAAGCAAACAGCCCCAGCTTTTTCTTGGTTGGTGTTTCTTCCATGCAGCAGTTACATACATCAATTTTTGTAGTTAATACAGTAATTGCATTGTCTGCTGGAATACCCAACTTGCCATTGATTTAATTGCTTGGTTGGGAGCATGTTCATTGTTTATTCACACTGTTCAGCTCTCATGCTGGGGTTAGACAAACCTTCAGCCAGAGTTGTGCTGCGGGCTGAAGTCTCAGGAAGTCTGTGCTCTGCAGACTAGAGAAAGTTGTCCCCGTCACTGCTCAGTATGATTTGTGCCCACTGGTGGTGCTGGCTTCACCCAGTGTCTTGATGCCAGTAGAGGATGCCATGTACAAAGTGCTCTGTATAATTCATATGTGGCTGTCACATGTTGGGTCTGTGAAATCTGTGTGTGCACCATGGTGCACGTTCCATGCGGATGTTAAATAGACACACCTGGGAGGGCTTTTACTGCTCTCCTGATCTCCAGGCATTAATCAGGACTTTGCCAGTGCTCAGAGATGAGCACTGCCAGGCCATGGGAAGCCCATTTTCTGATATGAAAAGTATGTTTTCTCCAGTGAGCTTTGAATCAAGATCTAACAGTTTTAAACTCAGTCAGAAGTGGAAAAGAAGGCCATTTGGAGAGGGGAAGGAGGTCTATGTATTGTATCTTCATGCTATATATATATAAAACCATGTTTCGCTGTTCTAATTTAAGCATGCATAGCATGGTAACATGGAGACTATGCCTGGCCATCTCTTGATGATGCTGCAGCAGAGACATATGAATTTAACCTTTTGCTATTCTGAATGTCTCAGAAAAACTGTTTCTGCTGGGTACTGTAATAGTTTTCATATCTGAAAATTTTCCTGAAAAGACTGCACTCTAATAAGGAGCTAGGAGCTTCAGTTACCCCTGATTTTTAATGAAGTGTATCCCTGTCAAGTGCCTCCCGCTGTGCTCAGCTGAGCCAGCTGCTGCAGGCTGTGCAGACACACACCCCGGGGATGCCCAGAGAGAGACCGGAGTCCCCAGGTCCTGCCCAGGGGCACTTCCACAGCAGCTGCCTGGGAGAGCGGTGGGGACTGGGGCTCTCGGGACTGGGGTCAGCGCAGCTTGGGGCAGCCCCTGCTGCCTCTCCCGGGGGCTCAGACCTCATGTGCCCTCTGCCCAGCCATCGCCCATGGTGCTGCTGGCCCGAGGAACTCCAGGACACGGCTTGGACACCACCCAGCCACCAGTGTCCCCGAGGGCTGGCAGTGAGGAGGGTCAGGTCATTGCCCCGGGCTCACGCCAAGATCAAGGGCCCTGGATGTGACCCCCCCAAAGGAGGCAGGCGGCCGTGCCGAGGGCAGCGCGGCTGCCACTCGGGGGGTGCACGTTGTGGCAGCAGCCAGAGATGTCTCCTCAGCGGCCTAATGGGATCTTTTAAGCTCATTCTCTGCTTTACAGGTATTTGGCTTTTTTGCTGCAGATTAAACGTTTTGCAGGAAGACATGTCGCAGAAGGGATTTTGCACCGGTATCTATGGAAACAATAGAATGTTTCTATCTAACATACATATTAATTTTCCCAAGCTGTTATTAGCTGTTCCTGCCAAAGGACTTTAAAGTAGCATTAAGAAAGCAAAATAATGTCGCAAAAGATGTGAAATAGAATCTCTGTTATGGGGATTATGAGGATAGGATTTTTTTCCAATTATGTTACTAAGGCAAATTTTAGGCCACATCCTTTACATTTATGGAGTGAAGTAATTTGCATAAAAAATTGTCAGCGAGTTAAGTCACACCTGTACTGTCAGAAGACATATGTTCTAAGAAAGACAATATAAGAGGAATTTACTAAGGTCACTCAAGAAAAAAAAAAACAATTTTCTGAGGAAGGTGAAAGACAACACAATCAACAAATGAAAAAGGACCATGAGTGATTTTTCAGCTATTTTGAATCCTGGAAAGATGCTAATTGGCAAAGACTTTAAGCCATATGTTCAAAGAACATCAGAATGTCTCACAGAAGTTAGACTTGAATCAGAATGGTAATAGGAGGACAATGTCCCATTGTCAGTGATAGTCACCAGTTCTCTGCTTTTGTAGAAATAGGAGAGAGACTGAAATTGTAGAGACAGGATTATGGCACAGTTGTAATATCATGATCATTACTTATTCCTTTAGCATTCATTATTGTTAGATGAATCATAATGTACTCATCTGGCATTAATATAAATGTAAAATGCAAATCCATGCAGTTCCTATGTAATTCAGCATAGTTCAGTGTACCATTAAACTTCATGAGCTTCCCCTGGGCTGAGGTCTTTCTTTGAAAGAGTCCAGCTGTTACCGAAGAATAAGGAAGTGATAATTTGGCTGTTGGGCATCTCATGGGACTAGCAGAAGGCAAAAGTTAGTCGTCGTGAGTGACTATTAAGAAGAGAGACTTCTTCATTCAGAAATCAGAACCGAGCAATGTGAGGACACTGTGCAATTCCAGCATCAATTAAAGGCCATTTATTTTCTATCACTGCTCTGTAATTGTGTCAAATCCAGGCTGTTTTAATTAAATGTCCATTTTGTTGTTTTTCCCACTTCTTGAGCTAGTGATGCAACTTAGAGCTGCAAGGTTTCTAGAAGGATGCAGAAACTCATTGGGAACTCCTCCAGCATAGTAAACCCGCTTCCCAATGCTACTTGTCTTCTGTGCATCCTGGACACTCGGTGCTCTGCTCCTGGGGCAGGGGAGCTGGGAAAGCCAGGCAAGAGCTTGACAGGGCTGAGAAATGAGCAGCTGAAGCAAGAGACCATCTCTCACAACTGCATTTAACCTGTCTGGTCTTCCAGTAGCTAGTTAATTAGCATGTTACCTATTTTCCAGTTATCTTGTTCTAACAACCCCTTCCAAAAGGCTTTGGCAAGCATCCTCTATCACACTTCCAAATGGCAACAGGTTTGGTGCTGACTTTTATTTCTGGGAATACCTGCACGTAATCCTGCTTTGTGTTCCTTTGTATTTTATCCACTCTTGCAGTTTATCCAGCTCTCTCTGGTTGGGACCTCAGCAGCCATCCTAGTTTAGCCAAAATTCTTATGAAAGAAAAACCAACAGTGTCCTGTCTGCAGCAATCCACCAAGTGCCTGCACTGAGAAGTGGCTGGAGAGGGTTTTTATTCCTATCCTTCCACAGGAGTGCATGGGATAGTTTAATAGAAGATGCACATGTGATATCCACTGCTCAGTAAGACTTAGCTGTTAAGAGTGGTTTGAATTTGCCTAATTTAAATTCAAAGGAAAATATAATGTTTTGTTCTTAATTGGAAGAACCTACTTTAACATTGTGGAAATGCTTTTGAAGTGGAAATTGCAGTTCCCACCCCCGAGGTAAAGGTGCAGTGAGAGCTGCTTGGCATTTCTTGCATGATTTAAGATCACTTTCCTGATGAAACCATTCCTGCTTCTTTCATCTCTCAAAATAGCAGAGAGCCACCTCAGGAGTTTGCCAGAGCCTGTCCCATGCTCCCAGGAGGAACAGCCTGTGTGCAGGGAGGGAGCCATGGGAACAACTTGTCATATTCTTGAAGTAATTTACAAGTCTGTAATAGTGCTGTGCTTAATTATTCACTGTTCTTCCAATCAGAAGCGGTGCAGAACAAAGGAATAAACTATTTCCTTTTAGGAGGCAATGTCTTGGAAATCAAAGCCCAACTTACAGTGCACATGAGACCACCTGCATGATTATCATAATTAATTTAATTACAAGTATTTGCTCACTTTTGAAAGATAAAGATAATTAAATACTAAATGTCTCTTTCTTTAACAAAGTATCACTAGGCATATTAAAGTAAGACATTTTGAAAGCAGATCAGTTCCCATTTGATCAGCAGCCTTCATACCAAGTGCAATGAATTCACCTCCTTCAACTTCCACCACGTCAGTTTCAATTAATGTAATAAGCAAGACCAGGAGCTGGACATGTTCAAGTGTCTCTGCCTTGGCAGTGGAAGGCTTCCATACCCAAAGTGGCAGATGTCAAATGACTGTGAGCCACATTCAGCACACAAATACAATTTACTAAGTGAAATGAGCAAAATTGCAGTTGGTAGGTGGTGAGTTCAAAAAGGGAATATTTTTTCTGTGGGAGTTTTGTCCAGCCCTGCAGTAGATGCAGGGAGAAAAGGATCTGATAGGGTTGGTGTTGTGGTATTGATCTCTCCAAGCAGAAATTAATGGAAGTATTTCTCTTCTTTATTGCTTCAGGGCTGGCTGTCCAGAGGAAAAAAGAGTCTGTTTCTGATTCTCCTTGCAGTTACTTCTTAGAGCAATGCATACTCCATTTTTTTCTGTCTTCCTTTCTTCCCATTTTTAAGTGTACATGTTATAACGTTTTCCCAACTGGGTATGGTTTGGAAAGGAATCTTCAGTCGTTAATAATGGGCAAAATAATTTCTGGTAATATAGGCGAGCAGTGAAAGATTAAGGCTTAAATGACCCTGCCCTCCTTCCAAGAGAGGGTACACATTTGCAATACTAAGTAATGAAGGAAAATTACTCCTCTAAGTGTCTAGATACGGCTGTCACCTGGTCTGTCTTCCAGACCAAAGATGTATATATTCTTTTCTCAAGAAGACAGGTTATAAAACTTACAAGGTTTTGGCAGCTAAATGGAGTGTAACTTTTCATATTTAAGTGCTATCTCTATAAATGCGTAATAAACATCTGGGAATATATATAGCGAGTGGCTTTCAGATCCACACTGGTTTGAAGTATCAGCAGTTTTCTTGTCCTTAGTCTATTTCCGACTTCTTAAAATGTTCTCCGCTGATAATTGAATATTTAAAACTCCAGCCTTGCAAGCAGCCAGGGATCAATGAGGGCTGATGTTTAGCACAGCAAACAATATGGGCTAATGGCTCCACTTTTCTTGAGTCCACTTAACACCTTGTGACAAGGGGCCTGGTCCTCCCCTGACCAGCACTCTGCGAGTAAATCTGTCCCTGTCACCAATAGGATGAGCTTGGCTGTGGCTTTGGCCTCTCTAAAAATTTTCTGTCTTTCTTTGTAACCCTTTATTTTTATTATTTTTTGCTTTCTCTTCTCCTTTTCCATGGGTTTGCATACGAAGAACATGAATTTCTCACCCACGTTTTGTGAAAGGGGTTTGAAATAAGGGTGTAACTACTGTCTGTTTGTCTCAGTATGGTGAAATTATGTTTCACATTTCTCGTTTTTTCACTTCCCAGCAATCGGATGCAGATGTCAGAGTATATTTTTTCAGCAAAGCTGATCACAGACTCTGCCCAAGGCACCAGAATTCTTCTGAACACCCCTGGCCACCAGCTAAGCCCAGCCAACATTGAGGCTCTTCAAAGACGAGAAAGATCATCTTGTCTGTCAAACCCACCTGCATGTCAGCATGTGCAAGCTGAGGGTGCTTGACATGCGTTTTCTCCATTCACCAGGAGACAACAATCAAGGTGAGCTGAGTAAGTTTTCATTCCCAACCCTGCATTTCTTGAGCGGCAGCAAATATCTGGGCATGGGGAATGCTCAGCCTGACTCATCCGGTGTGGAAAGGGACTGTGTGGAAAAGGCAAGGGAGTAGCAGAGATGCAGGGCGCTGGAAAAGCTGCCTCCCAGTCTTACGCGCAAGAAATGGGAAATCACATGCGTTCTGAGTGCAAAAATTTTGAATGGCAAGCGGGTTTCACGGGGAAGTGTTAGGAAAGCTTTCCATCACTCCAGCGCTTTCCCTCTCTGGCAAACACCGTGGCTGGGGAGTCCAGGGGCACCTGGGGCGGGCGCCGAGACCCCCTCGGTGGCTGAGCCTTGGCGGCTGCCGCAGGAGCGGCTCGTCCCCCGCAGCAGCCGGGCCGCAGCTAATCGGCGCCCCTCGGAGCTAATCCCCGCCCCTCGGAGCTAATCCCCGCCCCTCGGAGCTAATCCCCGCCCCTCGGAGCTAATCCCCGCCCCTCAGAGCTAATCGCTGCCCCTCGGAGCTCCCTCTGGTTCGGTGGCACCACGCAGCTGCCGGGCACTGGGACTGACATGTTGACCTGGCCCTTATTACTCGGGCTGGTCCCCCCTGGAATTTTTTCCTTAGCTCTCCTGCTGTTTGCAGGCACTCTGAGACTGTCAGTAGGCTTTAGGCGTGTTGATCAGGCCTAGCTGCATCCTGGGCCGCTTTATAATACCTTCATATTTGCTTTTCTTTCTTGTGAGTTTCTCAAAACTGTGTGTAGACATTTGTTGAGAAATCTTCAAAACAGGTACAGAAGTAAGTAAAAAAAAAAACAAACAAACTCCAGCCCTATTTAAGGAAACTAGGGTTACAGACAATACTTTTCTTTAGCTGCGTGACCATTTAAAGAGGCATCTCAGGCCTACTTGAGATTAATGGTTGGCCTCAGCAGCACCTGGCTGTTAAAAAATCCAGCAGGAGCCAACCTTTGCGGGCTTGCAGAGCTGTGAGAGGGCTGAGAGCTGCCGTGGGGTCTGGCCTTGCATCTTCCCTTTCCAGACTAGGATCAGCTCAGTAGATCACCTGTTTTTATGCTATCAGTGGTTACAGTCACGTACTGTTGAAGGTTTTCTGGCTGGGGTATCATCCTAGCTTTTATTTACCATGGATTCTTAGCATCTGAAGCAGGAGACAGAGCTGTTAGCAAGGGTGTGCTCTGTGTCAGTGGGTGCTGACTTGGCAGGTCCAGGTTCACGGGAGCAGGTGCTGGTTGTACTCTGCCACAGCTTCCCACCAGCCTGCTGGTGGTTTCCCAGTCTCTTACCAGTTGCTCAGAGTTGTAGAATCTTTTGGGGCCTCTGCTATTTGCTCAGCCACAGGTGTGATGGGAGGAACCTGTGAGTCCTCAGGAGCCCCATTATTTTCATATGGACTGGACTAGTGTTATGGAAGCAACCAAATTAATGGGATGGGGAAGCTAGACCTGTGTAATGACTGCTGTGAAGGGCATCGAGCATGTGCCTGTCTTCCCATATATATTGAGTATTTGAAACTCAAAATGGCTCTAGGCTCAGGATGGGTGACAGAAAAAAACCAGCCTGTTTTATTGCAATTAAGTGCCTCTAACAAATACATCATGCTTCAGCAGTGGCAGGACCCTCCTGTACTTTTATTCCTCCTCAGCTGATCTGAGTCCTACATCTGTGGCCTCATTAGGCAGCAGAGCAGCTTCACCAAGCCCTGGGAGAGCTGCAGGGTGCTGTGCTTACCGTGGCAATGTACCTCTCCATCCTCCCTGGAGAGAGATTTGCCATCAGTGCAGAGCGTGCCTCTCTTGTAATTAATCATCCTCCCCTTAAGGGAGAGGGAGGATATTTGAATGTGTTCTGGACATTGCTAAATTACAGGTAAAATACCCTGTTCAAACCCTGCCTGTCACAAATAAGACCGGATTCTCAAGCTGCTGTAGGCACGCTTTTAAATTATACATGTGGAAACAGTTCCCCAAACTTCATCTAGTTTCCTTTACTTATGTCTAGAAACCTAGAATTATAATCAGCACTAAATTGTAGCTGGGATTGTGTTACACGATTGCTTAAATCCTTGTTGCTGCCTTTGAGTTTTCATTTTCTACTTCCTTCTCACAGGATGTGATATGCAGTGCTCAAATATATTCCTATAGCTGCAGGGTGAATATCACCTTCTTTAATATAGCTTAATGGGACTTTCTTCCCTTTTCTAATCCCATGGAAATAGGAGTTGTACTGGATAAGATCACACATGAATGTTACCATAATTTTACTCTGTGTCAGAGATATGATCTCATCAGAGCTTGACTGTTATCACTAATTTGAGAAAAGGGCACAAGCATTAAAGCTGAGATATGCAACCTTTAGCAATCCTTCAGTTTGTATGGAAGGTATCTGGAATGCAAATTGTTGGGCATTATGCTCTGAAATGTTCCAATAACTTCTGAACAGCAAAATTACGTGACTGTCAGAATTGAGGTCACTTTTACACCTCCTCCCCGCCCTGCTCTTCTGTACCAGAATACAAATCTGAAACACTACTTGTTAGGGAAAGATAAATGCTATTAGTATTCAGATAGTTTTCCTTTTCCATATGAAAAATGGAAGCCTTCATTTCTAAAAGAAGTTTTAGTGTTAAGCTACCTTTTTATGGTGGGTTCCACACTCAGCTTGTATGAAGTTGATGTGTATATACTGTTTCTAATGAAGGGCTCAATCTTGCCCTTGGCTCCAAGATGGTACACAGGGAGTAGGTCCATGTGACTAGATAAAACTCCAGCAGAGGAATTACTTCTCTGTTTCGTTGGGTCCTAGGAGGTACCTAACTTCTGAGAACTTTGGGACTGGAGAGGTGGAGCAGTACTTAGCAATCCCTGGTACTACATCTCCAGTTGGGCACCCAAAAGCCAAGGGATCTGAAATTGCACCTCATTTTAAACAACATAGGCCATAAAATAATTTATTTAGAAGCTTGACCCTAGTGGATAAATCCTTCTTTGGCTGTGGTAGCTGCTGGCAACACTTGGCCACTGCACCTTTGGCCTGGTCCATCTCTGCGCTCTGGTCCAAGTTGTTTGTTGCCCGGTGTGGTCCTCCCATTGACCCCTTGAGCATCTCTTCCATTTCTCATTCTGGTCAAAGGAGGCTTCAGTTTTTCCTTGCAAAGTTTCAACAACATCCTTAGCTTCATTGGAAATGCAGGAATGTGAGGGAGAAACACTTTTGTAAACCTTAACCCCATGTTTTTGTCATTCATTGGGACCTGTCATTTATTCCACCCTCCTAACATATAAATCTGGGCAGGCACAATGTGAAAGCTCACACTTGCCAGCTGTTCACTACTGCACAAGCATGTTCTGTGCTGCTACTTCCAGTCACTGGGGAAATGCTAATATTACAAGTATTTTATGGTGGGTTTAGATGGGATGGGCTTTAAATGCTGACAGGCTCCCTTCAAATCCTCAGTGGTCTAAGAGGTTTGGGGAGCCGGTGGTCGTGCCCCCCAGCAGTGCCCTCCCTGTTCCCACCACAGCTGTGTGACAGGGAGCTGTTTCCCTGGAGCTCTGCAGGGTCCCAGTCCTTCCCCACCTGGGCAGGTGTAGTCGGTGCATCCCTCCTGGGCATAAACCAGGATTTGCAGAAGGTCATCAAGGACTTGGGATCCTGAATCCTACTGAGTTATGTGGAGGAATCGCAGCTCTGGGGAAGAAGCAGTTGGCAGAAGTTTTCCTGGGCTCTCAACAACCCCTGGTCTTTGCCCCACGGAAGCAGGTACCCCCCCATGGCCCTGGACCCACTGCCCCCCAGTCCTGCCCCAAAGGGTGGGAAAGCTTTTTCTGCTTCTCTCTATACACAGTGCAAAAAGGCTGGATGGAAATACTAATAGAGTTTATGGATGTGGCTAAACGTGATTAAAGTGGTGCTTGTAAAAGTGGGTAGAACTTATCAGTGGCTGTTTAAAATCGAGTAATACCATTTAAACTGTTATCCTTACTGCTATAGATCACAATAAGGTTGTGTTGATGGAACCATCAAGCGTAGTAAATGCTGTAAGGACAGTATGTCAGAACTAATTATAGAGTAATTTAACAATAATGTATATGAAGACAGCCATTTTGCATGCCAATTCACCATAGCAAATTTAAATGTATGGAAGAAGGGGAAGGCAAAATATTCTCAATAAAGAGTAAAATGATAGATACTGCTTTGCTGTTCCAGTGCCAGTGGCATTGCTGGCTCCTTTTGAAAGGGTTGTTGCCACTTCACCTTATTGAGCATCTTTCTGGCATGTATATCTTTACAGGACACAGGAGATTTCAGACTGAGGGCTGGACAACTGTGCTGACTCTTCTCTGCCAAAGCAAGATGATGTTATTTTTCATTGAAGGAGGTAAGCTGAGAGTTGTAGTGGTGTAAAATATTAATGGAGAACATGTGCAGGAATTATGCCTATGGAGGACAATGTAAAAATAGGCACCTGGGTTTTTTTTTCTTTTTATTAGGCTGCAAGAAGTCAGAAGCTGTTATTCACTGAAATAAATTATCTAATAGCTTTGACCTTTTTTCCTCCAATTATTGTAATTTACAGACCTGAGAAAGGACTGCATTTAAGAAGTCACATTGTTTTGGGTAAAATAACTTATCTTGTTCTTTACCTCAAAGATTTTGCTCTTATTTATACTGCAGATGCCTTTGACTGTTCTGGAAACACAAAGAGATGTTTGGGAGCTTGCAAATGTCACCTCAGTCATCTTGAATGCCCCTTCTTGCAGTCAAGGTGATCCAGGTTGCTGCAGCATAAATGAGCCATCAGGCTGTGGCTCTTAAGGGGAGATGTGGAGGGGTGAGCTCATGTGCCCTGGGGAGGGTGGCTGGCCAAGCCCCTGCTCCTCACCCTGCTCTCAGCCCCTAAGGGAGCTAGCTTGCTGCTCCTAAAGCCTCTCATTAAAATAATTTCACCCAAGATAGTCTTGGTGATTTGCCCCTTATCTCACCGGTCTTGCCTCCTACTAGGAGCCGTTTGGAAAGAGATTTCCCCAGGGGCTATTAACGCTGTGATTTCCTATTATATTTTGCTAATTCTTCTCTTGCCTTAAATCGATCTGATACTGATACAGCAGAGATAGTGAGTACAGGGTAAAGCCCTACTTGCCTGTTTTTCCAGTGACTGCAAATACCCCGTGTCCCTGCCGGGGCACGTGCAGTACCCATGCAGCAGCTTTTGTGTGTGCTCGGTTGTTGTTCCCACCTCGCTGCTGCTACGGGTAATCTTGTGTGCTACCTATTCATTGTGAAGAGTGATTACAGAAAGGATTGCCTCTGAATAATGCAAGAACTCTGGAGTCTTAGAAAATGCAAAGCTGTTGATAAATCTGTTGCAGCTGAAACAAAATTGAAACAAACTTAAAAGTATTACTCTGGTCTTTTACACAGGGTGAGTAAATAATATTTAGTGGGGGCCAGCTCGCGTCGTAACTGTGTTTCCACTGAATGTCTTTGAGTTAATTTACACAGTGTCTCCTGTACCTGAGGAATAGGGTCAAGGTGCTGCCCTGCAGTGGGGAGCCTTGGCGAGGCCCCAGGCAGGGAGCAGGGCTGGCAGTGGGGTTTGGGGCCGCCCTGCAGTGGGGAGCAGCACCGTGTGCTTGGGCTGGAGCCCGGCAAGGCGGGATGGAGCTGCCTGTGGAGCGCTGGGGCAGCCCTGCAGCTTCAGCCCTGCTCTAATGTGAGGGGAACAGTACAGACCTGCCTGGGAGAGGTAGGGACTGTCATGGCTGTCATACTGTGTTTCTCTTCCTAATCTTATTATCATTAGAATCTTCTGAAACCTAGGCTACTTCAGTGCAGCACTTTCCTCTCTATTTGCCCTTTTGTGTATCCAGAAACAAGTCACTTCATGGCTTCTTTGTCTATTTTCTTGCACAAATAGCAATATAAAAATATCATTGAGGTATCTCTTCAGACTTACAACTTGCACTTAGAAATTTTTTTTAATGTTTCCTTGCATGGACTGTTTATCAGTTGTAATGGGTTTTTTAAACAACCTTTTTATTACCCTGAAATGACTGAAGGCGATGATCCTCAGCAGTTGATAAACCAAAAGAAATCTGTTTGAAGTCAACAGAATGATGCTAACTTTTACCAGCTGAAGAAATGGTCCTTGACAGCACTAGAACAGCAGGATGACTGACTCCTGAGCCATATAACTTTATGACAAAACTGGTGAATTCACTGGGGGTGAGAGCAGAGAATAAAATGCTTTTCATCTGATCTTTAAAGCAAGAGAAGCTCTCCAAACTTACTGGCATGCTTTTTCTTTAAAAGCTGGTTTCTTTGAGCTCCATTTGCTGATAATTGAAATACCAATTTTTTTTAGTCTTGTCCTAGATTGAAAGGCTGTTTTGCTGTCCCTTTTGGGGTTTGTATTCAATAGCTTGGATGACAGGAGGCGTTTCTGAGAAGAGAGGTCTTTGAGGGCTCTGAGGCACAGACTTACTCATACTCCCAACAGAAACAGAGCAGATGTTTTCCTCTTTTAACATGCCTAATCTTTGCCATAACAAATGTATATAAAGGGGATTGCTGCTTTCTGAGGAGATGTTCTCAGCAGCAGCATTGCTGCTTCCTCCCCTTTTCACTTCCTTTTGCTACAAAGCCATAAATTAAAAGTACAATAAAAGGACAGAAACCCAAAACAAATGGACCCATTTCAAAGGTTAAGAAAGTTTCTGTGTAATTTGTTTCCCTAGTAGGTGATACTGTACTATGGTTTGTGAGATCCACTCTTCGAAAAATTAAAAAAAATAGCTCTCCATACCACTCAGCTGGGACTGGGAGTAAAAAGCTAGCTTAGTGCTTCTGCCTCAAAGGTTGCTTGTCTCTGACAACTGTGGTGACCTTCCTGCTTGTCACCTGCACGAGTTTCCTAAGGCGAGCTGCACGCAGGGCAGCAGCAGGTGAGGATGAGTGTGGGCAGCAGCCATGGTGGTCCCATGCCCTGGCCCCCACTTTGGGAGCTGCTGTTGAGCTGGAGACTTCCTCAGGAGTCAAGTACGTTTCCAGATGCCCTCTTTACTCTTTGACAGTCACTGGCTGCACCCGTTCACCTACCTGGGTAAACATGGAGTGTGTGGCACGTTGGTGCTACCTGTGGATTAATGGAGTTGTGAGTTGTCCTGTCGGGAGCTGTCCTGGCTCCTTCCCAAAGCCAGTCTGCAGATGTGACTGACTCGTAGGGAGTCCAGCCTGAGTATCTGCCTTTGGAGTCTTTTCATGGTTGCAACAAGCTTGTTTTATTGATTGTTGGGAGACATGCTCATGACTTTTAAAAACCATTTATGGCTTTTGTTAAAAGTTATTTAATTCAGGTGTTGAAAGGATGGCTCCTGGCAGTATTCCCAAAGTCTAAGCACTGCACAGAGAGGGAATAATGGGCACTTTGGTAAAGAAAAGCATTCTGCAAAGGTTTACATGTGTGTGTAACTCTCACATTGTGAATGATCTGTGGGCTTCTGAGTTGACATATAGAGGGAAAGTGAAGGAGATAAAAATCTCTGGACTTTATTGGAGGGAGAAAATCCCCCGTCCCTGCCAGCACTACCAGGTACAGCACGAGCTTGCAGCTCCTTGTGGTGGCAACAGCCCTTCCTGCAGTGAGCCCTGGTGCAGGTTTTGGTCCCAGTTCTCACCAACAGAAAATACCAGATTGTCCTAGAACTGTGAACTGATGCATAGAATAATTCACACCCTTTTCCACAATGACATCTAAATTAAAACATATTAGAATAAAAATTTCACAAAGGAAAAATACATGTCTTTAAAGCAGCTTTCTCAGCTCTATAGTGAATTATAGTTTCAGGATAAAAAGAAACGATTTTTGAAGCTGAAAAGGACAAGCGTGGCCTTTTTTGTGGTCTTGTTTATTTTAATCAATAAACAGACCCTCAGAAGATACAAAGCACTACTTTATGCAGAAAACAGGAAAAAAATCTGAATGAAGCACAAATACAGGGGATTAATGAATTAGTAGCACAAACGAGAAATGTTGGAGAGAGACTGGATGGTCCCTTATCTTTAAGCTTGTCAGATAGCAGCACAGTTATTTCTAGACTGACTTCTTAGAATGAAAACATTGTTCAGTGACTAAGAAATCCAAAAGGCTGTTTTTAATTTGGGAGAAAATGAGACAATATGAGAAAGCTCTGCTTTGACTAAGTAACTAAATAAATGTTTTCTTCCCAGGGGCTGGGGCTTTATTTTGTTTTTAGTGCAGTTAAAAATAGACTGAAACTAAAAGTTGTATTTTGGATTTGGTCCCCAGGTCAGTGTGGTTGGGGTGACTTTCACTGCACCTGAGTGTCTACACCATCATGGACCCGTTCGTTCTGCTCTTACCCTGTCAGGGTGGTCCTCAGGACCAGGCTTGGTGTTGGCTCCTGAAAAGGGGCACACAGCCTTAACAAAGCACAGTATCAGCAAGAATTATTCTTGGTGACACCACACCACAAAGTTCCCACTCCTGCCTTTAATCAGTCATCAGGGGGAGGGAGTGTTTCCCCTTCTCTTCACCATCAGGATTAATCAACTCACTCACTTCAGCAATGCTTCATCTGTCTGCTGGTACACCAGCTGGTTTTCATAGGTGAGAATAAGATGCTTGGTGCTGGTGAGGGCCCAGTGGCTTTCACAGTCAGGGCAGGTCCTCTTTTATATGAGGAGCTAACGTGATCCAGCTGCAAGGGGCTGGCTTGGCCCACAGGTGCTTGTGGGGTGGGAGGGGATGGTGGTGAGACAGCCCAGGCTCCGACCCCCAACTGAGGAGCCAGGGGCGCAGGTGGTTTCACTCTGCTGGTGAACTTGCTGTGGTGTGGGGATGCTGCTGTAACAGCTGCTGGTTTCTGCCCCTCTGTGGCGAGGAGCTCATAGCAGTGTGTTTGCTGTGCCCTGAGGCTCTGCTTGCCTGGACTGAGACACAGAGTGGCTGCTTTGGTGAAGAAAACTCAAATGCCGAAGGCCCGTGGGACTTGTTGGCTCCTGCAAGTTTGTTGGGTCTCTGCTTGGCTCTGTAAGTAAAATATTCTCATTTCTTTGGTGCTCAGCCCTGGGAAGGCTTTCTGCCGGAGCAGAGGCTCAGACTCATTAGGGCAGCATAACAACCTTTCAAAAACTCTGCTTAAACATGCCACAGATGTTGGTTCCTCCTCCTTAATTGAACAGCCAAATCTGTGCTTTTCGTGTGTGTTTTGGTGTTTGCCCTGTTAATGGGGTTGTGTTGAAAGAAGATGAATATGTTTGGTTAATATTGTATGTTCTCCTTTAAAACTATGAACCAAAGAAGATCAAGGCACCGTGCAGCTGTGGCATTATTTAAATTTGTTTGGAAACCTCATGCTAATATTTAAATTGCTTCTCATTTTAATTGAAATATTTACTTCTGGGAAGGTGGAAGATAGAGGCATTGCTTGCAAGCCTTCATGGCACTGACACAGCTACTGTGGGTGATAAATACCAACTTGCAGAGAAAATAAATATGTAGAAGCATTTTCTCTAGAGGTTCATCAATGAGAAAATAGTGAGTTAAAATGTTTTAGTTATGTGTTGGAAAAATTAGCAAGAGCCTGCATTAATTGAAATTCAGTTCTTTATGTATATCAGTTCCTTATCCTCTGGGATTCTTAGCAGCAAGAAAGAGACAGAGCAACAGATTAAGCTAAATGTTGGCAGCGACAGAGATAAATTGAGGGTTTAAAGCCTGTGTTGAGATAAATTACTAGTAAAAATCTGCTTGCTCTTTTTTCTTGACTTCTTATAAGACCAAATACTCAGTAATACAGCAGACCTGCTTTTTGTACCTGACTATGGTAGGTACAAAAGGGAATTTAAACTGTGTGGATGTGATGGTATTAATATTTTTTCTTCAGTAACTTGAAAGTGGGTACTGGGACACCCTTCTACAATCTCTGACCAAAGCCTTGCCTCAGATTGCCATGTTACCTTCTGCAAAGCCAGACCTGATGGCATGAAGAGAGCCAGCAGGCAGGGTCTGTGGCCAGTGCTCTCCCCTGTCCTGTCTGGCCCTCAGTGGCAGCAGCTGGTGTGAGACTGTGGGTCAGAGCTGGCCCCACCCTGGCCCTGCTGTCCAGCTTTAATGGCTAGGTTGAAATTGGAAGAAAGTTGGTTTTTTTGTCCACTTGGGGTCAAAAAGAAGCCAGGTCTTTGTGGTGTGTTTGAAACAAAACGTGTATTTTATGCATAGCTCATGTAGAATAAGACAATTTGGTATTTTATGGTATTCTACTAATTTCCAACCCCTGCTACCTTGCAGGTAGTTGTTTAATTTAAAAGTTTGCAGTCAGGCTTGGTAATACTAGTAAACTTTAAATCAACATAAATAATACAAAAATTAAAATCTAAGAAAGCAAGTGATTGGAAAATGGGCACTATCAGGGGCTTTAGCTGCCTTCAGAGCTTTCTGTGTGTTGCTGACACACAGAAAATTATTTATAGAGCACATGTATGCTATTGTTTCTGATTTAAATATGTGCACTGACTGTTATAAGACCCTGCTGTGGAAGCAGGAGGGCTGTTCTGTGCTGTTTTGATCAAAACAGACATGTAGACCAAATCGTGGTGCTGTGGCAAAGGACAGTTCTCCAGGGTCAGGGGCTGAAACGTTTCATGATGCACACTGGGAGGGCAGTAGATTTTTTTTCTCTTGATGGGTGTGATGGTTTGTTTTTTTGGTTTGTTGGTTTTTTCAGCTAGCTGGTTGAAAAGTGTTCTATTGAATTAGGATAATCAAAAGCTTACAGCCGTAAGACCTCAGCACTGATTAAGTTGTAACTGTGGAATCTAGAAATTTAAGTTCAAGGTGCAGTGGATTCAACAGCTGCAGATGGAGGATGTCTGATCTCTGGATATTGTCAGTGTTCCTGTATGTTTCTTTGGCATTGGCAGTGCAGTGAGTTGTTTGTGAGTCTATCATGAAATACATGACTCAAGGGGTAGTGCTGCAAGCAGGCAGCAAGGTCTGGGTCTGCTTTGGGCTCTGGGGTCAGGAGCTCAGGAGCAGGGAGCTGCTCCAGGAGGATCCCAGCAGGGGCCGGGTGCCCCAGAGAGGCGATGCTGTGTCCGGGGTGCCAGCTCTGCCATTTAGCACACTTGCACTGGGCCCTCTTTGCCAGCATCTTGAATTTACCTATAGGCTCATTTCAAAGTAAACAATAAGCATCTGTGTTTGTAAGTAAACAGCTCTTAAATTTGGTCAAATATTCTATTTGTTCCATCCCAAGGATTTCCAATCAATCTCACGTTCTAGCCTGTATTAGAATAAGGTTGTGTTTGTTAATGGTCACAACTGAGAGCAAATCTTAACTAATTTATAAATTACTTAAAAGCCATTCTTATTTTTCATTCTGCTCTTCTTTGAAGTTTTATTATGCTTCTAGTATAAATAAAATCAGTGGAATTGACCAGAATTTTATGTCCTGGTACTATAACTTTTGTTTCTCAGCTCTGTTGATTCAGGCTTGTTTTCATTCTGGAAGGTGGTTGAGTGCAAATGGCACTATCAGTTTTCATAAAAAGCTGTGGAAACAATTTGTTTTGGAAGTTCCACCCTGCATGCTTCTGATTAAAGTTGTTTTGTATATATGCTAATGCTTTAGCAATTTCCAACTTGGCTGTATTTACGCTTGGCATATATCTCACAGGGTGTGATAAAATGCAGCATTTTAGCTTTTCTACTTTGAAAGAAGTGCACTGATACCAGGTTATGGTCATCCTACAAACCAAGAAACATCATGCAACTCCAGAAAACATCAGTGTGTGGTTTGCATCTTCTGTTCTAATTATGACTGGCCACATATTTACAACAACAGCAAATAAGAGATCATTAATAGTCCTTGGACAAATGATGCAGAAAGCGCACTGAAAATAATTTAGTTGTGCCTACTGTACGTGGAGATTCAATGGAGATTGTGTGAATGTTTGTCATAAACCTGTATGTTTAAAAAAGCTCAGAACCTAATTTTAATGCTGCTGTAGGTATGAGTAGATTATTTTGTTTCCTGTCCCAGAAGAAAATTGAGTTTTCAATTTATTTACTCTCTTTACTCTCTCATATTGCTGCCTTTAAATGAGAGATGAAAGGACAATTTGTGTGTGCATGGATGTGATGAGTCTGAGGAAGAAAAAGGCCCAGAAAGCATGTTGCTTCACCTTCAGTTGCTTAAAAAACAAACAACATACATAAAATTATAAATACAGTGTACTCTGAACTAAATCTAATATTTTTCAATGAGTGCTGCTTTGGCATTTGCAATTTTTTTCCAAGTCTGTTTTCTTAATCTGTGAAACTTTGATTGTGCCCTTTTTCCTTAAGCAATTTTTGACAGAGCAGGAAGAGGATTCAGGATGTTTGTGTCAGTATCTAATATTGAGCACCTTACCACTCCCCTAGTGTGCCTGAGTGCCCTGAATTGGAGAACTGAGGAGTCCATGAAATTCATTGATCTTTCTTAACGATGTAATTAACATGAGAGGTACTAGCTATGTGCACCAACACAAAGACAAGCAAAGTACTGGATGATAATCTAGAAGCCCAGGGGAATATCCTGTGCTATCTAATTGCTGGACTGGATTGCCTAACAGGATTTCTGTCCCTGGCAATTAGGATTAATCCTGTTCACAGCTGGAAGAGAGTTGTCTATGGCATAACTTCTTGTCTTTCTCCTTTCTGAATGAACTTTAGGAGAAATGAATGCATGCTTAAAGCTCAGGCCCTTCAATAAGGAAATTTAATCTGGACAGTGGTGGGTGAAATGATAACTCTGGCATTGCTCAGGGAGCACAGTATTTGCAGAGGTATTTTGGGGTTACAGTAGCTTTTAGTTGGTATCTCAAGGTATGAAGAGGACTGATCTACCCTGATGAGTTGTTGGTTGGTTTGTTACATCTGAGAACACAACAAATTTTTGTTTCCATTGAATTCTGATGACTTTTCCCCCACTGCATAACTATTTACCATTGGGAATTGCTCCATCCACACCAGGGTCAGCAAGTTGTGCACCCTGATATTATTACTTTGTTCTGGCTTTCTTGTTTATAGCAGAAAACATAGACTATGACATTCAGCACTTCTATATGTCTTCTCCTTTGCAGACCACAAAGGTTTTAATAGCAAGCTGCTGCTGCCTCTTCTGCATGCTTTCTTGTACGCCTTGTGGAGGCAGCCAGGTGAGAACCGGGCTATTATTCCTGAAAAATGAAATACTCCTACTACTTGATCCCATATGACTATTACTATGCCAGGAAAATACTTGCAATAGTCATTTTGATAGACTGCATACCAAGTCAATGGCAAACTGGCAGCTACACAGTTTTATGCAAAAAAAAAAGCTAAATTCTTCCCTTCTTTTTGGAAAACCTTACATGCATTTGTAGTCTGCCAGTTTTCTGAGTGTAGGTGTTCAATACTGAGCAGACTGTGAAAACAGCTGCTCAGTTTAGGTCACATTTTTCTCCTATCTGCTGTTTAATATTAATGACGTAAGTTGCTGTGTCAAAATATTAAATAATTGTAACTTGTATAGGAAAGGAGTTTTAACCTTTGAAAACTATATTAACGTTTTAGTATAGATGAATAATGCATGAAGTTGGGCACTAAGGTTATTTTCAAAGTCTGTCATTTCAGGATCAAGCTGTAGAAAACAATAAAAGATAAGAGTGGTTTCTTTTCTCTTGCTCTCCTCCTTTCTTTAATTCCCCAGGATTCAAGAAATAGCATTGAAGTCTTATGCCATTGGGAATTCTTACTAAACTTCAAAGCTTAATTTAGTCTCTGCTGGAATGAAGAGAGGCATAGAACAGGCACAGTGGAATCCATTTAAATGAGTGACTGCAAAAGAAATACAGTTACTAAGAAAACAAATGTTCTGCACAGTCTTTTAACAAAAAATACTCCATCAGAGCTGTGCCCCCGTCCTGGTGCCCACGGTGGGGGTTGCTCTGTGTGTCACTGCCAGAGCTGAGCCTGCCTTGGTGTGTCTGTGTGTGTGTGGGGGTCTGGCCCTGCCCACCCTGAGGTGGTATGGTGGCTCCAGGGGTCGAGGCAGGGAAAAACCTTCTGGTCCCTTCCAGAGGACATGGGACCAAGAGCCTGTGTGGTCACATGTGCATGTACTTGCACACATTGAACAATTTTCCAGAACATCATTTTAATAGGGTAAGTCAGCATGGAAGATTTGGTTTATTTTCCAGCATATTTGATGCTTCATGAAGGATGCAATTTTACTTCAGCCAGCTCCTTTATAACCCTTCTCGTCAAAGAAATGTTCTTGTCATTAGCAAGGTGTTTCCTTTAAATAATTTCCCTATCTCTATTTTTATCCATTGTGACATGAATTTTCTTCTACAAAATGAGCTGTATAATTTAACTAAGGCCGTGCTAAGTGCTTTATTTTAGAAGCATTATAGGTTAATGCAGACTTTCAACATATCTTAAAAAACCAAAGGCTCTGATTGTTTGTTCTGCCTCTGCAGTGTTTTTATGATAATTGCTTGTAATCCAGTCAATACATAGCTGCAGAAGTGGTCCAGCTATGCAGTATTTATTCTGACCTGCCCCACTGATGCAGAACTGACCTTGGAAGATCTCTCCACCATGGTCCACGCAAGAAAATTATTCTGTTTTTCAATAACTGTAAAAGCTTCTAATTACCTGTCATCTCCTGGCTGCAAACCTCAGTGCCTCATGTTTAGCACTGGTGGAAGGCAGCAGCACCAGCAGTAACCAACTGGGCAGCCAGAGCTTGTTCATTGTGCTGGGGCAGGACCTGAAGGAGCTCTGGCTAAAGACTTTGGTGAGACTTGAACCTCAGAAAAACGCCAGCTGGTGTCTCCAAGGTGGGCAGGAACCAAATTGGTGTCTGGGGATCACCCTCCTGTGCACAGGGAGGAGATGAGTGGGCTCCAGAACCAGGGCAGAGGCAGAGCTCTCTGGTTACTGGTGGGGAGGAGGGCAAGACTGGCTTGATGAAAAAAAAAAATAGCATTAATTAGAATTGATTTAAATTAAAAATCTTTGGGTGTATCACACCGTCTTGAATATTGTATAAAACATTTCATTTTAATAATGCACTTTAATTGTATCTCTTCATTTATGGGAGTGCTTGACACCATTTCATGTGACTAAGAGCAACCATTCTTCTCTTTGGAACTCTTACAGTTGGCTTGGTTGAAAATAGGCACCTATTAACGATGACCATGCCCCCATGTGTGGAAATTGTATACTGTCTGAGAAGTTTCTTGCATTTTCTTGGACATGCCTGAGAGTTGCTGTATTTGTAACAAAACCAGCAGTACAGTGGCACTTCAAAGCCCTGCAGATTGAAACTGGACTGCTGTGTTCAGGTGATAGACCAAGTATTGCGATAGGAAAGACTTCTGAGAACCATTAACTGAAAATACATGTTGTAAGGAGCAAGAGCAAATGCTGAGAGATGTTTGCTGGTCTGAGTTTGAAGAAGGCTAAAAATTGCCTTCCTATGGGGTATTGTGGTTCAAAGGGGAAGAGCTGATTTACAGTCCATTATAATTTGTACATCTGGAAATTTGCTAGAGTAATTAAATGCTAATATAAAAAGGAGATCCAAAGGGATGACTTCTTTAAAGATTACTCTCAACTACCCAGGGTCAAAAGTGATTTATAAGTAATGCAGTGGAGAAGTTGGATCTTTCTGGCTGAATAAATGTCACAACTGAGAAAAGCGGGAGCTCAACTTTCTATATTTGAACATCTCATTATATTCTAGGCCATTGAAAGACACATTAGGTTCCAGAGAGGTGACACATAAGGTCTCATGCTGATAATCCATCCTTTAATTATTTTATGGAGGTTAATGTTGCTGTAGTAGAGTAGTGGCATGTTCTTAGCAGTGAATAATAGGTTTTAGTAGAAATGAGTTTAATGGAAAATTAATAAAGCAGTGCAGAATGGCTGAACAGCATATGAAGGCTGATGATGACGTCCATGCTTTTTTAGTATTGCTTTAAAGGCTTTATTTTGCAGTTGGTTTCCAGGAAGCAAAACTCTTCTATTACGTCCTCTGTTTCTAGTAAGGTTTGCTGCCTCTTTGTGGCCCCCCCCCTCCCCTTTAGTGCAAATGCACTTGAGGAGTAAGTAGGTCTCTTAATTAAGTTACTGACCTGGTCGGTCTCTACAGAGAGCTCGTCTCCCACCTGCATATGAAAGCTTTCCAGGACCTTGGCTTGGACAGCAGGAAATGGACTCACTGTTCCTGTCTTCAAGCCAATTCTGGCAAAACTTGGTTTTGTGCCATTACAGCGTGTCTGTGACAAGCCTACGTGCACGTGGTGGTTTCATGTCTGGCCTGATGTGCAGAGAGTGTGGCCACCCACGTTGCCACTGCCTGTCCTCTTTGGGAGTGTTAGCTTGAGCACCCAGGCATGTCGGTGTTGCAGCACCTGGGGAATGTTGCTCCTCAACACAATGGCCCTTGCATGGGTTGCAGGGGGTGGGGAGGTGTCTGCAGATGCTTTTCCTGTAGTTCCCAGCAGTGGTTATTCTGGAAGGAGAAATGCAAAGCGCCAGCAACCTTTGTCTTTAAAAGAAATGCTGGTTGAACTTGGTGGTGTGGCTGGAGGTTGGTTTCAAGCTCCTGAGTCAACAGGAGAGCAGGCGGGGTAACCTGAGTCCAGATGAGCAGCAGGACAAAAATGTAGCTGCAGTTTAATCAAGAATCTTGATACCAACTTGTTTATTGTGACAGTTGTTTGCTTGAAAAAAATGCAAGTGTTAAACTCTTTCCTTTTTCAAATGTAGCATCTCTGTTCTGTTCTAGTTGCCTGCTTATGACTCATGATAGCCTTAACTTCCTGAAGAGAACTGAAAGCTTGAGGGAATTGCATGTATGTTTCCATTTTTAATAGGCTACTATTGAATACAAAATAAGGAAAATGTACGTGGAGTGAACATCAGCATGGCTTTTAATGGCATGATAGCTTTTTTTTTTACTAAAACATCCTGGTTAATTAAAGCTTGGCGTGATAAGCATAGAGCTTGTAGAGTATAGGAAAACCTGCCTTGCAGGGAAATTACTTGGTTTTTTTTGTGGTAGTTTTATTCATTCTATTTTTCAATGAAACGGATGCAAGGGGGAGAAATAATTCAATAAAAAACTAACATTCACCAAAAGACTTCTACTGTGTGACAGTCCCAAATGCAATTTACTGTGGCTGAAGGAATTGGGGAGCAGAGATGGGGGCAGCAAAGCCATGTGGCCCTGAGCACAGAGATGAGCCACGGTCAGAGCACTCACAGAGAGAGGCTTGGGCCAAAGTGTGCTCCGTGTCATGTATTTTTTTTCTTTGAAGCACCAATGATACACAGAGGAAGTCCAGCTCCCTTTATATAAATTTCTTATTTTATTTAAACTAGTATTTTCACTCAAGTTTTTAAAGGAATCCTTTATTTCACATGAACAAAGCATCTCTCAGCAGGGCAGCCTCAGGGCTGTGCAGTTTGACCATCTCTGTGGCTCTTCAGGACTCTGAGGCTGGCTGACCCCCCATCCTGCCCTGCACGCTGGGCCCAACATCCCGCATCCTGCCCTGTGCTCCCCCATCCTGCAGCACAGGATGAAACAAACCCCAGGGAACTGCAGTAAGAAATAGGCATTGCTGGGGGTAGCTCTGGAGAGCAGCAATAAGTAGCTTAAGGCTGGACTGCCATGGTCTTCCTCCAGGGATGGGAGGTGGGATCCTGCCTGTGCTGGGGCTGGCAGGGCTGGGGCTTGTCCCCTCTGCCCCCCTCCCTGGGTGGTCAGGGCTCACCTCAATGCAAGCACCAAGTGCACTGGGTGCAGTGACTTCTGGCCCCAGCTTCTCTCTGGACCCGCTGTGACTCTCTGGGCACAGGGATGGAGGCACAGAAACTTGTGCCAAGCCCCTGGGATGGGTTGCTGCCCCTCCTCTCCTACTCCTCTGGGGCCTCCTGCATGCCCCTGGAGCTAGGTCTTGGGTCTCTTTGGGACTGGTGACACCCCTGCCGAGCTGAAGTACCCCAGCCATGTACCTCGCCACAGAGTGCTGTGGCTGCCCACCTCCCCACGGAGCTCGCGTGGCCCTGGGCCATGCTGTTCCTGCCAGGAAGCCTGGGCTCAGTCCTGAGGAATGTCTCTGCCCGACATCTGGGGCATCCTTGACCACTGGTGCTTTTCTCCCCATGCACCCTTGACACTGCTGTGGCAGGTGACCTGACCAGCAAACCGAGGAGAAAGAAGCTAATGGGCTGTGCTAAAAAGAAAGAAACTTATTTTTCTTAAATGCTCGAATGGAAATGTTGATCAGCATTAAGACTTGTTTTTTCCCTCCCATTTACGTATGTCCATTTCCAACACAGTTGCTGTAAAAACCCGAGCAGCCCCTAGCAGGCCTGTGATGGCAGGATGCCCACTGGGGGAGCAGGGGAGCTCCCCGGGGCCTTCTGTGCTGTTTGTGCAGGGAGAGGCACACGCAGGTAGACACTAACAGCTTTTTGCCTTGGTTTATAACCCAATTTCTGTCCTTCGTTGCTTGTTTTCCAGAGCACTTAGTGCCCTGAAGAACACCCAAAAGTGGAGAGAATTTGCACTTCTCAGCAGACTCCATAAGTATCTTTGCTTTAACTGTTGTAAAGGTCTGGGGGTTTTTATTTTTTTAGAAAAAAATGTTTTATTTTTAAACACAGCTGAGTGCTACCAGGCTATCATCTTGGCACATACTCTCTGGGCAGTCCTGTGAAGTTTCTTCCTCTTAGGGCTTCATCCACTGTCAGGATGTATCTGTTGATAAGATCTTTCATTTCCTGGGTGAATGGCTCAAAATCCTTTTGCTTAGCACCAGACCGCTTGAAATTCCCATCCCTGTTGTTCTCGACGCAGAGCAGTCGGTCCTCTGACACTGTCATATTCAGGAACTCCACCATTTCCTTCAGCTTGGGGATGAGGCTCTGCTTCAGGTCCTCGTAGTGGATGACGAGCAGGCGCTTCCCGTACTTCAGCCAGTCCAGGACGTGGGAGGCCCACCACGAGGCGTAGCTGTTCACGAAATCAGGCCACTCTGGAGGACCGGAAAATGAGACACATTTAGTCATGCTGCATTTCAACAGCTTTCCAACTGTTATCTTTTGGAACAAGGCTGGTGTTGCTGGGCATGGTCTGGTGTTGCTGGATGGGTGCGTGCTGGAGAAGCCTTCCCAGGGGAGGGGGTGGGCAGAGGTGCAGCTTGGCCTCATTCCTGTACCAGGCAATACCAGCTGAGCTCTCTGTGAGGTGGGGTTTGCAACGGGCAGGCACCCTGTGCAGGGGCTGGGGCACCAAATGCCTCAGGGGAGGGTTCGACTAGAGGGGTATGAGCAGGGCAGGCAGCAGGTCCTGCCCTACAGTGCCTTAAGCAATGCTTTGCCATGTGACTTCATGCAGATTCTTTCACTTTTGTGGTTTTTCCTACCCATTGACCTCCATTTAAAATGTAGACTGATAAAGAGACAGTTTTTTTTTAATATATATATATAAAATATGTAGTTATATAGTAATATAGTACCTTTTTACTATGTAAATGCAGTGTGAAGAGAGAGTGAGTCAGGTGTTCCCGACTTCCAAATCTGTGGAATGGTGTATCTTTGTGTATGCATACCAGCCAGCTTATGGGGAGACTGGATAAGGAAATAGGATAATAGGATTACTAAGGAAGATTCTTCTGTTCCTGGCACATGGGAGGGATTTCTGGTCACCTGTCAAGATCACTAGGACAAAATTTACTGAATTATTTTCCCACATTTGCTTTGGGCATTAATGACTTCAAATTCTATTTGCTGTCTGTGATAATTTAATTTTCTGAGAGTCAAGATAGTCCTAGCTAAAGCTTTTGGGCTGGACAAAGAGCATTTGTGGCTGAAATGTAACAATTTGTAGCTTGCAGTACAGGAAAGCCATTCTCTCTAGACTTTTTCTCTTTTCTTAGGGCTATTTTGTCTATTTTTTGATGAATAGGTCTTGAGTTGTGGCTGATGAAAGCTGATACATGAACTTGGGAAAGAAATGTACTGTGACAGATGATACTTCCCCAAGTCCCTCAGCCCCGTGTTGTGTGGTTTGCCAAGCCACAGCTGTAATGCCCTAAACATGCACCAGGAGAAATGCAAGCTGGATTTTTTTCTCTGCTGCAGTCTGAATGCAGCAGTGCGTTCAGTGGGGAAATTGTAGTCACACCATCCAGCTTGCCAGTCAGATGCATGAAGTGTGGCAGGCGTATTCTGCAGTCTTCATGTGTTCAAGGAATTAGGAATCTCAGGTCCTCTTATTAGTATTATCCTTATTTATCTGCAGTGCAGTAGCACCTGTGCAGTGCTGTAAAATTTCCTTCAGGAAATGTCATGCTCCATTGGATCTTCCAAATTTTAAATTGGATTTCTTGTGGTTATTACACGTGGCAGGAGCAAATTTTCTTCACCTCGCATAGCTTGGCAAATGGGCCCTACCCAGGGTGTTGTGCCTGGACACGTTTTCTCTGCTGAACAGCATGATGGCAGCAGTGCTGCCATGTGCCTGTGGCCACAGTGTTGGTGCTGTTCTCCCCTCCTCTCCGTGGGGTGGGTGTACAGCAAGAGCACAGGCGCTCCCAAACTGTGGGTCTGGGTGCTTTCGGGACTGGTGGTGGCTGCAGTGGGACTCAAATCCTGCTGAATTGGTTTGCAGTGCTCACTCAGGCCTCAGGGCATTGCCCCCTCCCCAGCATGCCAAGGGCCCGGGCTGTGTCCCGTTACCTTTGCTCTGCCAGGTGTGGGCAGTGGCGTGGCCCAGGTGTCCAGCGTATTTCCTATTGAACTCTGCCACCAGCGACTTGTACGGGTTCCTTATCAACAGGATCGCTGAGTCGAACATTTCAATCTCCGTCTTGCCACTTTCATGTGTTTTCACACAGATGGTCCTTCTACTTCTCCAGTGGTCTTTTTCTCCTTTAAAACCTGTTTTACAGGACAGATTATGTCTGATTATGTCTGTTGTGAAAGTACCAGTTAATTAAACCCATCACGCAGGACCCAAAATCAGGGCTGAAATTTATTCCTGGGCTGCCGCTGACCTGCAAGGCTTATTGACTCTGTTTGGTTGGGCACCATCTTCTAGTCTGCCATGCAGAGGACCCTGCCCCTGTTTGGAGCCCCAGCTGCTGAGCGGGCAGTCCCTGCTGCTGGCTGCACCACACCAGACTGCTCCTTCCAGGCACATGTTTAAGTTTTACCAAACGTGCTGACAATGACAGCCTTTGCTGGCTCTGAGCAGAGGGATGCCAGAGTGAGGAAGTAAAGCGTTGTGCCTTGGAGGGGCTTTGTGTGTCCCATCCATCCCTCTGGCTACAGTACCTTTGTTGTAGAGGGCTCCATCAAAGTAATAGCTTCCTGTGTAGTATCCTGTGGCGTGCTCTATCAAATGGCGAGCCCAAGTATTCCCAGCCCCAGGAAAGCTTGACAAAGCAACAAACACTTTGGATTTTGTGGTTAAGAATTTCCTGTCTGTGCAGCGGGTGTCTGTGAATACAAAAGATATACCATTATTAGCATTGTGGCTTTTTAATAATTCCACTGACAGCTCTTGATTGCAGCATTTATTGCTCCGTTCTTCTCTTTCTTAGGGATATAGGGTATCAATTTGAGTCCACTTGTGAGTCAGCTACTTCCCAAATTAATTCAGCCATAAGACGCCAAAGAGATTATCCTCAGAAGAGGTTTTTGCTGTCTTTTTGTTAGGCAATGCTTTCTTGAAAGAGCTGGCAAGCCATTGTACTTGCCAGCAAGGTGTGATAAAAGCCCTTTGATGCCTGTTCATTAACTTCTGTTTGCCTGGCAGGTTGGCTCTCCATTGAAACTCTAAATGTGCCATTATATGTGGAAATTGTGAAGTTTATAATTCAGGAGAAACTTTTGCTACTGCAATCCAGATAAGCACTTAATTTGTCTAATTTTAAGCTTGTGAGAGGTTTCGCTGAACTCAGTGAAAATCAGTGCATGGGTACAGTTTCCAGTGTCACCTAAATGGTTTACTGGGTTGGAGCCTTACTCTCTGCTTTGTGTTCCAGCTTTGAAACATGTATGCAGATGAATCTGTTAGAGAAGGATGGGCAGAGCAAAATCAGTCTGCAGAGCTGCCTCAGTGGCTGTGTAAGATGAGGGCTGGGTCTGTGTTTAATGAGCAGGACAGGAATCAGAGCATGGTGTCCTCATCCCCGGCTGCCTGGGGTGCTGTGTGGCTCGGGGTATGCCTTCCTCAGCTCTGCCTTGTTCTCTCTATCTGTAAAATAATTATATTTTTGTAGGTCGAGGGGAGGCTGTGCTGCTTAATGAGGGGATGGAAAGATGCATATTAATGAGCATGATTGCAAGGTGGGGATTTAGATAAGGGCCGTTTCCTAAATTCCTGCCATGTTGTGATACCAGCCATTGTGGTTAAGACTGCTGTAAGCTAGATGCCTTTTAGTTGCTGCAGAAGGGGCACTGAGACTATTTCCAGCAGTGGTGGGTCTGGCCCTGGCTCACTGAGGCTTGTACCTTGCACTGGTGTCTGGTAGACCAGGCAGTACTTTCCCTCGGCCTTGCTGCTGGCGTTGAGGGTCCCACTGCAGAGCAGCCCGTCGGTGCCGTCATGCAGCGTGAAGCGCCCGGTGGGGTATCCGCAGTGGCACTCCCGCCCGTGGATGACTGCCAAGGGGAACTCCTATGGAAGACAGAAAATAGATCAGTGCGTAAATGCCACGGCATCAACAGCCTGTGGGGAATGCTGCTGCTATACAAAGAAAATAAGTCTTCACAAGGCCACTGTCAAGATCAAAGCAGTGTTTGATGGATCATTGTAAAGCTCATGCTTCTTACGCTACTAGTGTCTTATTGCAATTTCTTAAAAAGTGGTTTTCGGACACATGCCTCGTAAAGCTTGAAAATTCACAATACGCTGGCTTGGCACAGCCACAGCATGGCTGAAGGAAGTTCACTGGTTGAGCACAGACAGTTCAATTCCACTTGCTCCATATCAGCATTCTTTGCCTTTTAAAAGCCTTTGGCGTCTGAGTACTGCTCAGCAGCTTATTGCTTGCTCTTCCCCACGTGTTCATCCTCTGATAAAGGAGTCAAATAACACGTGCCATCTGTGCCCAAACAGCCAACATTTACTTAGTGAATGAGACATGATGCTGTCAAAAACTATTTACAGGCTTGATCCAAGGGCAAAATAGTTCTCTTTCTGCCTGCAAACAGAAATTTTCCCTTTTGAAAGTAGTGTTTGAGAAATTAGTGTGTTCTGGCCCTCAAAAAGTGCCTGGAATAAATACATACCTCATGCCAAGGGGCACCTGCAAATGATGGACTTTTGAGGAAGGCTGGAGCTTTTCTGAAGAGCCCTGAGCAAATGTCTTTCTGTGTCCACAGAGAGCTGGTAGGTGCAGCGCTGGTCCGCAGCCACCCCGCATGCAGTGTGGGGGGCAGGAGTGGGGCCATCTTTGCCTGCACAGCAGTGCTGCTGCAGGGAGGGGAGAAACAGGGAGCAGGCTTCGCAAGGGGAGAGTTTCGGAGTTTCAGTGATGGCAGCACATGTACTGAAAGAAGCACGACAGCAATTCTGGGAATGGCCCCAGGACCCGCAGCGCTGGGGCAACACGCTGTAATCAGCCGGCTGGTTGCTCGGGAGGTCTGTCCTGTGGCAGCGTGCAAGGGGATTGTAGAGGAACGTGTTCAGTCCTGACTTCCCATTAGTGTTTAATCAAAATTGAGAGCCATCCACTTTGCTCGCTTGCGTATTCATCTGTGCCCCAAGCTGTGGTTAGGGCAACCATGTAACTTCTAAGTGCAGGACTAGCCCTCAAGCTCAGCACACAAATCTGCAGTGATTCGCGTCTGTTAAACACGTGTATTGCCAGAGAAATCTGTGGGTCTGTGAATGAGCATTTTTCTTCATTGAGCTTCAGAGTGTGCATTGACAGGCTTGGGTGTCTATCCTGCAAGCTGTAACTTGGTGAGAGTTGATGTCAATGGGACTGTTTACCTAAGAATCTCTGAGAATAAGCCTCAGCAGGTAGTTTAGTGCTGTAGCAACACAGATTATGTGATCATTCAATCACTGATTGTTCTTTATTAGACTGCATCAAAATTAAGTATTATGAATAGATTAAAAATACACTGATCTGGTTCTACTCTGCTAAATTTCTTTTCCAATGCTAACTCTTAATTGCACTTCATCAGTAAATATTAATAAAATTATGTTGTCTGAGTAAACTGGCACAGAAAGATCAAGACTTCTTTTTCTATTGTTAAACAATAGATTAATGGCTGAGCTTGGAAAGAATTCCTCATGAAGTCCTGCTTTACTGAACATTTGTACGCATAGAAGTTGTCTCTGTGCATGTTTGTATAGCACTGCATATAGGTATATAGGTGGTTCACTGCAATTTGCTTCACAGAGATAATTCCATGATGTTTTCTTAAAGCACTGATAGCTGGTATAGAGGACATGTTGACTGGGAGAAGCTTTCTCACTCTGTCTAGTAATTAAAAAGATTTGTTGTTCATGCCTTAATAGTTTTAATCAATTTAGTGATGCGAGAAGACAAGGTAATTGAATGTTCAGTTTAGTGCATGAGGCTGAATGGTGCTGCAGACTAAATCTGACCACACAGGGAACCCTTCCCTGTACAAAAAAATTAGCCCCATCAGAGTGAGGAGGAAGGGAACCCAACCACAGCAACAGCCACTAAAGCAGAGGCTGCCCTAGGCCAAACGTTCCCTTCTGTGAGGATACCCAAGTCCATCAGAGTCAAACTCTGTGAGTTCTTACATCCGTGGTCTTACTCTGCTCCTCCTGCCCTACCACAAAGTGATGCTTCAGGCCAGGAGTGTGCACGAGGACAATAATGTTAGTGTCCCTTCTCACCTTCAGTCCAAAAGCCAATAAACACACAACTGACCTTATTTGTTGCTTTCTTGTAATCTTATATACCAGCATGAAGTTTCTACAATGATGCCACTTTAAATTAAAATAAATCAGATTTAAAATGCACAAGTCATCGTGAAAGTGGTATAAATTCTTGTGGCGTGGAAGAGACATATTTGTATAAAAGTACCAGGTTAGTCCACTGGCTTTCAGTATGCGTAACTGCTAAAATTTTTCTTTGGCAGCTTTTTTTTATATTTGAAATTGTATCATGTTCCTAGCCAGCACAGTTACATGGTGGTGTAAAAAATGTGTGTAGATACCTCAGCACTAAATCCTGTTATTCATTATGGCAATGCCAAACATCCACCCTCTGGCAGCATGTCTCCCTGTGAGCACAGCCACCAAGACCTCCCCCAGGCTCTGACCTGGCTCTGGGCTTGGTTTGAATGTGACATGGGAGTGGTATTGATTTCCTCGTGGTCGACGCTGGTCACTTCAAAGGGCTTTTCTGTGAGTCATGTTTAGCGGCATCGCTCTGGTGCCTTTGCCTCCCGCCGTCCCCACTCAAGAGAGCGGTTGCACCGTGATGCCTCACCGGGTATTTACACTGATGAGTTTTGTCTTTTAGAAACTCATTTACAAATTCAAAGCTCTAAGGCACTAATCTCTGCTATTCCCTTAGTAGATAAAAATTTAACAAAAAAGAAGAAAGGATGTGAAATGAGAACTGTTCTTACTTTCTTGGAGCAAAATTCAGAGCACATCTCCACCGTCAAATTGGGCTGTATCAAAGAGGCTGGAAAGATGTCTGTTAAATTTTCTGGAGCTCTAAAACATCCTCGGTAGATAATATTCCTCCCTGCAGGGATATGAAATAGGTTTCTCTTGAGAAAACAATGTCCATAGTATCCTACCTCTTTCACAAAGAACAATATTAGGTTTAGAAGCTAAAAATAATAAAATAAATTCTCTATTTCAAATGCTGTAGAAATAAGAGAAACCATTATATACACTAGAAAACTGTGTTGCAAATCCTGTGGCATTGAAAGGAACAAACACCTTTGGCTTTGTACAAACCACTGAAAGTAAGGCTGCAGCAAAGAGTTCAAATTAAATTTTACCAGTGGAGGGCATTGCTATTGTTTGCAAGTCTCAGTTTTCTTTTGAAAATATGGTTTCCCCTGAAAGACTTAAAAACCCCAATAAAAATCTGTAAAGCTTCCCATGATCTGCACTAGAAAAGGAAAGGAATTTAAATGAACCATGAAAGCCCCCACAGGGACCCACCTTCCTGCACATCTGCTGAGCTGTCCCTCTCCTCTTCCCACTTGCTTTCTTTTCAGGCCAAGGGAGTTTGCTGCAGCCTTCGAAATCTAAACTAGGCTTTTGTAAGCTGTTCAGGGAGAACAGCTTTCTTTAAGTCTTTAGCATCAGCCTCTGATCTCCCCTGCTCCTGTATGAATGCCACAGAGCTTGGCAGAATTGCTCCATTTTTTGCATCATTGTGATTGAAGTCAGGATTTGGCCCAAATACTTGTTGCAAGCAGCAGTACAATTTTCCCTTCTGCTGAAGAGAGAAAGGTCCCCTGGCAGGATCAAACAAAAACCCAAAGCTGTCATGGAAACTCACTACCCGGTGAGGCTGTGTATTTCCATGGATGAACTAATGGTAATGAAGAAAAGAACATTGAGTGGCTGGGTAGAAAAGAAAAAATGTGCATGTTGTGGGCTTTACAAAGGTGGCAAATGTCTTTACTTCATCACTCTGTACTATTGACAGAATTTGCCTAGCATGACTCAACAGGGAGAAAGGTGGATTTGGGAACTCATTTGAAGGAATTTCTGCACCCACCGGCTACCTTAGACAATATTTGCCAGAACTGATGTGGGAAATGTGTTGGATGACAGGAGAGATGCCATGTAGTTTTGAAGGAAAAATTTTGTTCTGCATGAATTTCCTGTCAAAAGGGCCCAGATTCCCCAGTGTGAGCCAAGAGCAATCTAAGGAGATGGGATCACTCGGGAGATGTGAAAATAAAATAACTCTATGCAGGTTGGCATGAAACAGATCACTGCAAGCACAGCACTGAAGAGTAAGGGAACAGAGGTTTTTTGGCTTCTTGGGATGCTCTTGAAAGAGTTCATACTAAATCTACATTACTATATAGTTCCCATCTCAGTGGGTTATGAAGAAAGCTTGAACTGTCCACATAGGAAGGAGCAGGGTTCACAGAGAACCTGCGAATCACTCTGGAAATGTGCAATAGCTGCAGCCTTTGAGCTTCACTGCACTTGATGTGACGTGGGGGCACCAGTCCTGTGGCCCAGGAGCTGTGCAGCTCGTGGTGCCTGGGGAGCCAGGGTGGGAAGGGGGAGATGAGGGACAGAGGGCAGCCAGTAAACCCCATGTCTGGGAAGGTTTAAATGGAGACACCACTAGATCTGCTCTGTGTAAGGAGAAGCCTTATGCAAGGTCTGGTCTCTATTGCCCGGTGTAAATCACAAATAATGCTACAGTTTCCGAGTTACTTTCCAATATACTTGTTCATTGTGATTGATACTTCTGGGGCCCCTGCACTAGCTTGTGTCACTGGGATTCTTCAAACAGTCAAATATCAGGTATTACTAAGGGCAAACAAAACACAAATCTAGCTCCAGGCTAGACTAATTTGATTACTAATTCATTAATACTTAAGAAAAAAATAAATGCTGCCTTTTACTGTAAAAAAAAAATTTTTTTTTTTTTTATGCTGAAGATCTAAACAGTGATGCATGTTCTGGGAAACCTGCCAATGTGCCTGTCAGCCCGACACTAGCAATTTAAGTCTACATACCTTTGATATATAATTTATATGTAGCTGGGTGGATTGTTGTACAAACCTTGACTTTCCTTTAAGAAGACATGAAGTACCATCAATACTGGCACAACCTAAGGTCTTGGTGCTTCTTCTCAGCAAATAACATCCATAAGGTCTTGTGAGCTTGCCAAAAGTAAAGACTGCTCAGCTGTTTAGATATTTTATGTGCTTTGTGTTGGCCCAAATGTTTATCTGTTGTATCTCCCGTGGTAGCTAATTGAATGACAAGTAGAGCAATTGTTGTAATCTAAAAATGAAACAAAAATCCCAACCAGTGGTAGAACAGAAGTCCTTGGAAGAGCAAGCCTGTGGTCTCATTTCTCTGACTTAAGAAGGAGATTGGTGCACCTCTTTTGCCTTTACTGAACTGCTGCAGTCACACAGGACTTTGTTTGGGATCATTTCTGAGCTTAGGGTGGCATTGGTACGAGTGCTTTTCTGCCTTTCCCTTATATGGCAGCCATGTTCAGGGCTATTCCTTAAACAAATACAGGTTTGTCCCTCTGCAATGGATGCGAAAGGGAGTAGTTTTTTCAGCTGGGGTTCTGCTGCTGTTGTAGTTTTTCTGTACTGTATTTTATTTCTTCCCCGGTGACACCCTGGTCTGGAAGCCCTGTGGTGCCATCTCAGGCCCTCTCCCACTCCAAGGGGGTGAGCAGCGTGGTGATTTTGGGGAGGGTGCCAGGGCAAATGAACACTGTGCCCCGCAGGCATCTCTGCCCTTTGCTCTTTCAAGCTCTGGGAACCAAAAGAGTGAGAGGAGCAGCAGGAACAGCCCATGGGCTCAGCCTGGCTGTGGGGCTGGTGTCGTTGGTGGGGCATGGCCTGCTTGCCCCAGTTGCACGCCCACTTACGTGGTCTGGCTCCAGCCCGTGGCTCCTCTACTTTGTAGACAGAGAGCCGGTTCACCCCTCCACACACCGAGCCCTTCTCCCCCTTGCACTCGCTGTTACACTCCTCGGGCTTTGCAGCAGTGGCTGGCAGCCTGTTCCCGCAGTAGCACTCTGCTCCGTACGCCAGGCCCGCGTAGCTGTAAGCCCTGTGGGGAACAAACCACACACTTGTTGGTACAGACGCCTCCTCTACTCCTGAGTTAATGCACAGTGAAGGTGGGACTGTCCTCATGCACGGGGAGTGCTTCTGCTGCCCTGCTCCAGAGACACAGCCGGCCCTGCTGACCAGCGCAGCCTGCTTGAAATGGGCAGCCACCTTGTCCCTATCCACAGCCACTGCTCCAGGTTTTGATCAGAAATGTTTAGGACTGTTCAGAGTGACAGAAGAAAAGCCCCTTTTACAGGTTCTGTTAACTGGTGTTAAAGGTTGAGCATTTTGGATCCAGTCAGGCAGTTTTCAAACACTTGAGACAAGGTGAAGCCCTTGCTGGAGCAGCAGGCCCAGGCTCGCTGTCTCTGCTGTGGTGCCCAAGCCGTGGCTTGTGTCCTGCCACCACACCAGTTATACCAGTGCCTCCTACACTGCATGAAACCACCATCCAGAATGGGCAGCAGTGAAATAGTCTACTTGAAGCAAGGTATCAGAGCTGTGCCATCCCTGACAGTATGAGATAGTCAGTTTTCACAGATGCTATGTTTAACATATGCATGTTTTTCCCATTTCAAATTCAGTTTCACTTATTGTCAGAAAAGAGAACTTGCAGTGAAAAAATACCACTCACCTCTCAGCACAAGCTTCCTGACAGTGAGATACTGTCATTTTTCTCAAGTCATAAAACACAGCTCCCTTCAGTGTCCTCTCCCTCGAATCGTCGCTGAAGCATCCCACATAGGTGCCTGTGTGCATGCAAGAGCAGAGTTAGGCAACGAGCATGGGATGGAGACAGGGAAGTGAGAAAAAAACATCCAGCAGTGACCCGGGACCCTCAGTTGTAAGCAGGGCTGTGTTTGATCAAATTGCAACGTGTCCGAAGTCCTCCCTGCTCTGCAGACCTGTCCACTGGTACCAAACCTTTGTAGGTGCTGTGGAAGGGGTAAGCAATGTGCAGTGGGGATGATCTTGACTCTTCCCTCACACAGGTTCCTGGGAGCAGTCTTGCCTTGGCAGAGTCTGTGGCCACCCTGCAGCCACGGTGCCCCAGGCAGCAGCTGCCTGCTCATCTCCCTCCCATCGGGGACAAAGTGTGGTGAATGTCCAAAGTAAAGGCAACAGCAGTCTTCAAAATTGTATAAACTTCAAGAAATCTTGTTGAATTTCTCGCAAGTTTTCCTGAAAATTTCTAGTTGATAATGAGATGGTGCGAGAGAAATACTAAGAAAATAAGTTTTCTTTGGGTACATACATACATTAAAGCTAGAATGGAAAGATAACTTCAGTCTTAACTAGGTAGCAGGGTTGAGCAATCACATCAAACTATCTCTTTTGCTCCAGTGCAAATTAATGTCTTAAAATATGTCTTGCTGTACTTAGCATATGAAAGATAAGTATTTCTCTTAGACTGCAGTCTATGTTAAGCCTCTTTTTTGTTGTCATGAACAAAACACTGTAAAAATTGAGCTCATTTTTTAATGCACGATTGGAAGGATGATGTGGAGTCCCACTATTATACACCAATTTTGTGTCTATAGGTACATTGAATTATTAAAATATGAAGGAAAAAAGGAAATTTGATTTTTAGAAGTAGCAGCATTGAGATAACACAGGGAAATTAAATAACATGACCTGTGGACAGGAAGAGAATATATGATGAAAAATGAAACTGAAAAGCATTATTAACAATAAAATAATCCCCAAGAAAAGAAAGTTCAAGCCACTCTAACAGAGATTTTGGACCTAGGAGTAATCCTCCAGGGTGGCTGCTGCTTGTCAAAAAGTGAAAAAATACTTTGAATATTAAAACTGGTTTATATGAAGTACAGGTACAGATGTTGGGGGGGGGTGTTCATGTGATTCTTTTCTGCAACTGTCCATGAAGAGCTTATTAAAGTTGGTGGTGACCAATGTCAGCAGAAGATGCATTTGCTGAAGATGGAGGTGCATCTTTCCCCTGTAGAGAGCCAGTGGTATCTATGTCCAGCCCTTCCCAGCAGGGACTGTATGGGAACAGGGCTCCATTCCAAAGCTTTCCTCTCCCCTGCACCAGGCTTGGTGGCTGGTGCACAGGATGGAGTAGCTGCAGTGTCCTGTTTCCTTCTAGTCCAAGGGCTGCCCCAGGCTCAGAGCGCCCAGCCTGTGTGCTCTGTCTCTGGTCCCACAGTTCTCATTTTGCTGTGGTGCTGGTTTGGCACTCGGTGGGGAAAGAGGCATCGTATGGCCCACAGCTGTCCCCCCCAGGAACACTGTGTTTACAGAGAGGGCAGGTCAGGAACAGAGGAGGCGTTTGCAACAGTCAAATTTAGTTTATGCTAGAAAGCTGTAGAAGCAGGGTGGCATATCTAGACTTAAGGTATTGTGTGGTTTTTGATAGTTATTTAATGAAACCTGCTTTTAAAGTGTTCTCTGTTCTGACAAAATTAGTTTAAGAGTGTTCATCTGTGTCTGCTTGAAGAGAAAATAATTTAAATTAGGGAATCATATTTCAGTGTCTGGGCTTCCATTCAGTCAATAAAAACACATTTTTGGAGGAAGTCACAGCTCAGCATGACCAGGGGTGTTGATATCGTACTTTGGCCAGTGCATACGCTTAAAAACTGGTTTGAAAGTGGTGATGAGCCAGGAGGAAGGAATTTCTTCAGGGACACTTTGTGGTGCTCCCCAGCCTCTGCCTGGGACGGTCCTAACAGGATGTGCAGTTTGTGTGTGTGCCAGGAAATGGGGCAGGGGGAACATCCCTTACCTTTGTGTTGTGCAGTGTGCCTCATTGCTTTAAGTCCTGCTGTCTGCATGGGCTCCTGCTCGCTGATGAACCCATGAAACCACCTTCTTCTCAACTGCCTGAGCTCCGAGTTGCGGGACACAAGCCACTGAGGGCTGTGCCACTGGTCCAGGGCTGGCTCCTGCATCGTGTCCATGCCCACCAGCAGCCGGGGACTGGGACGGGAGTTCTGCAGCGTCCTGGGATCTATGATCCCAACCGCGGCCATCCCATCTGGCACTGCCAGGGCCTGGTGGGCAGAGGTCCCACGTGAACCTTGCTGGATAACTAAGCGGGTCCGCTGCAGCAGCAGGAGGCTGCCAGCCATCAGGTAAGCTGCTGTGAGGAAGAAGAGTAGAAACTGGGTCCGACGGAGAAACTTCTGTAGCCTGAAGAAAGTTTTGGCCATGCCCTTACTGGACCCGGGCCCTTCGCCTCCCGACAGGCCCCTGAATCTCCGCCTGGCCGGCCGCTGGTTCCTCGCATACGTTCAGCCCATCACTTCGGTGCCTTCTCCCGAGGACAAACCCTCTCCTCAGAGGGCCACAGCAGAGGGAACAGCCTGGCGTGGGTCAGGTGCTCGCCTGGCCCAGGGGCTCCACATGCACCCACTGTGCTGCCATCGTAGCGCTCTGCCCAGCAGCCGCTGCCGAAACCTGAAATAGCAAGAGGGGAGGTTGGTTCACATCCAAATAGCAAATACTTGTCATCAGGGTGACTTTCTTCCACCCACCCCTTTTTTTTTTTTTCAGCTGAGTGTTTCTCCATCTGTTGTTTATAATTATGTGCTTTAAAAACTATAATCCATTGAGAATGATTAAGCAGAAGCTAGTTTCAGATCTTCAGCCTTTTTTTTTTTTTTCTTTTAACTTGGAATGCGCAAGAAATACCTTCATGATGAGGTAATATCTCTTGGGATATTTGGGAAAAAAGTTATTTATTTTCTTTTCTCAATAGCCACCATCTCCATTCTTTGTCACTGGCTGGAACAGGCAGCCACAGTACAGGCATCTTTTTAGAAAGGTATTATCAAATTCCTTCCTTTCAGCTAAACAGTAACTAAGCTACAAATGCAGATCAGAAGGAAACGGCAGTGTGGGTGTATGTGGGGGGAAAAAAGAAATTTCATCAACTCACAATAGATAAGATAATTATTAATCTCTGCAGCACTATAAAGTCAGCCTTTATGCTGGAAGGATATTTGGGGATTCTGTACTTTGACACAGAGCTCTGTGAGTTGCTGTGCATGTCACTTTAAAAGAAACCAGAGACGCTGTTGTTATTTTTTTAGTAGATTTGTATTGCCAGGGATTGATGTGTGGATGCCCATGGACAAAAACTAGTGAGTATTTGGAAAAAAAAAATTATTTCCAGTTTCACCAGGTATCTCTTGACTTCCTCGGAGCTTTGCAGGCTTTAATTGTGCTGATGTATACCACGATGGCATTGTCTGGGCAAGAAAAGCTTCTTTGTGCTCTAGAGAACCTTTACCCTCCTGCAGCAAATAAAAGCTGGCATCTCCCCATAAGTTCCTGTTTTCCTAGTCAATAACTTCTCTGTGGAGGCACACAAGTGTTGAGAAAAGATACAGTTTTTTCCAGAAAAGAAAATATTATGACTTTTGCTTAACTTGCATTTGGGACACACTTTCGAAATCCACAGTCATGACCAAGAAACATCAGTTCACTGTCTTGTTCCAGTGTCTGATTTAAAGTTTTGTGGATATTCACCTATGCCTCTTTCTTAAATAGATGCTATGAGTTAAGTGTCCACCCATTCCCTTTTTAATTTAGTTGTGCAATTTTTTCTGTCTTAAGCAGCAATCAAAAACAAAGCCCAAAAACTTCTAGGCCAAAAATATATAAAAGCTCAGCTGAATCTTTTGTCAGTTGAGCCTGAATTCCTTTTGTGTGACCTTGCAGCCTTGATTGCTAGATGGGGTTGGCACAAAGCAAGAGTCCCTGTCTTCTAATCTTACAAGTTGAGTGGTCTTAAGGACCTGATTGAGATGCTTCTTAAAAATTGTTTTGTTAAAGTTCAGGTATGCTGGTCTCAATTTCATAGAGCTGAATGATACCCAGAAATACTCTGTATTTATCTTTGCACTTTCTCAAAAAACTTGGTCTGACAAGGACTTGCTGCTCTCTTTCCACCAGTACCTGTGGATCTGTTAGCAGCCAGTGAACTTAAAAGAGCAAGTGGGTGCAAAAGCTGTGAGGCTGCAGCATGCTGTAGTAAATTAAGACCACTTTCTCCACTGTAAAAGTTAACCCAGCTCCCTTCTGATCAGCTCCAAAGCCAAAGAAAATGCATTGATTTACACCAGTTGAAGAGCTCACCCTTGAAGTTAAATTATTGAAAATCTCTGATCAATGCTGTGAGTGCTCAAGAATTACAGTAAAAGGGTCAGAAGTACCTGGACAGATGAACAGGAAATTAGCCATAATTAGATACTGCAGATTGTAACTGCTAATTTATGTGAAGAAATACTGTCTATCAGCAGCATAGCTGTGATTGGATTCACTACTTGTTTCTAACCTGGGGCTACTGGAAACCTGGGGCTATTCCCAACAGAGGCTGTCTAATACACAAGACGATGTGTGTGTGTGTATGAGCTGTTGTAGATTCCGACAGGGACATCGTGTGCTCCTTCCAGCAGGCAGAGCTGCGAGGAGGCAGCCGTGCCTTGGTGGCTGAGGAGACAGCACACTGCTCTAGCTGCCATCTATAATGCAAAGGGATGGCCCTTCTTAAATGCTGCTGCAATCCCATCAGCGAGATGATAATGGCTGCAATCACACAGGTATTCAAAAGGTGGTTTATTTTTTTTTTACTCCCTCCTAGCAGCAAGATGAGCCTAGATAAATTTGTCTTTGCCCAACTTTAATTCAGGGGTGCATAGCTTTTTTGGTTTTCTCACAGTTACAAAGTTAGTTACAAAACCAAGAAATGCTTTGAGCCAAAGTTCTCGAGTGCGTCCAAGCCGTTTGCATTGGAAGGGCCAAGCTGGGGCAGCCGGGACCCTTCAGGCAGGGCTGGTCAGCGATGCCGGGGGCGGCTCGGCTGGAGAGGGACCATGAAGGCCGTGTAGTGGAGGCTGAGCGTGTTGTGCTTGAAACTGCATTGGTGGCCCAATTCGGTCCCTTGTAATGCCACTGTGTGCCTGAGACTTTTGGCAGATTTCAGTCAAGTTTCTCTGTGTTTTCAGTGAAGTAAAGTGAAGCAGCTGGAAGCTTCATCATCCCCATGACAAGAGGATCTGCAACTTGTCTGGGCATCCCGCAGCAATGCCTCCTTGTGCCAGGGGAGACAGGTCTGGCACTGCCTGCCCAAACAGTGCCTGTGCCATCACTGCCTCCCACGTGTGTGGGGTGAAAAGCCCAGGGGGGCAGAACTGGGGTTCTGGGGTTTCACCACACCTCATTTAAGTACTCAGCAAGTGCTGCATCCAAACACCAAGAAGCGTTTGGCATTGTACCTGTTGCTCTGCTTAGTTTGTTTATTTACGAAGGAGAAGCTGCTTCTGGGTCTCAAAAGGCTAACTTTGCCTTTGCCCAGTGGCTGAAAAAGTTTAAATGGTACAAGACAATTTTACTGCAGTCAATATGGCATATATAAATGACTTCCAAATGTATTTGCCCTCAGTACAGTTGCCATGACAGTACATTATAGTAGAACCCAACCAAATAAATAAGCAGACTCTCCGCCCACAGCAGCTGCTGCAGATGTGCAACTCGCAAATTAAATGTTTCTTTTCAGTGGGGAAATAGCAGAGGGCTGCTGAGATAAAAAAAATAAATTTGATTTTTCCATAAACTGCATATTGTGATATCATCAAAGTATGCCTAAAAGAGTTGAAGTGCAGTGCTTTTGACTGTGATATTAAAAAGGAAAGAGCAAGGAGGATATGAGCTAGTATCTGGTAATAGAAAATGTATCATTTATCTTTTTCATGTATGTTTCACTTAAAATGAATGAAGTGAAATGGAAGAAAAGTAGTCTTCTGCTCCTATTTATCAGTTCTTACAGCCGAAGGGTTTTAAGACCATATTAATTGAGAATTGAGTTAGTCATTAGAATTATAAAACGATAATTGAAGCAACTTTGAGATGGGCAATGAGAACTGTTAAATAGCAGAGCAGACTTCTAGGTGGAGGGAACAATGGAAAGGTTAATGCTGTAAGAAGCAAACAAACAACACTGGCAAGGATCAGCTTTGGAGATGGTGGGTGGTTGTACAGAAGATCTGCTGGGTCTTAACCTTCAGCAAGGAAAGGATTTAAAAAGGTGGCATGGCTGGTGGCTGTGTTTATAAATGGATAATTGCTCAGTGGTTGCATCTCAGGCTGCACTGATAGGACTAAGCACCAGACCTGAGGCATTTCCAATTTAAAGCTGTGGTTTTCTTTTACTCCTTGTTTTTCTTTCGTTACTTATATAACACCAGATTTATAACTGCCAGTAAAAAAGTTGCTGTAAGGAAAAGCAGGCCAGTGCCTTTCTTCCAAAATGGTCTTGCAAAGTATGACAGAAGTTGTCATACTAGGCAGCTGCATTAATATATTTGTAAACAGAAATAGAAGAAAAATTGTAAAGTTCTTGGCAATTGTACTTTCAAGCTAAAGGAGTAGTTACAGAATTTTTAAGGGAAGACTGAATACTTTCAGTGATGCTATAGAAGCTGATAAAGACTGAAGACACTAAAGAACAGCCCCAGCCTTGCAGGTGAAGAGTTGCTCCTCTGAGGGCAGCCCCTTAATATGTTGCTCAGTGCAGAAACTTGGGTCAATACTGCATTGGCAGCTGCAGCTCCTCGATCGTTGATCTTGTCTGAGGACCAGCAGAATTTTGCAAATTCAGAGTTCTTGGCATGGAAGCAAGACTGTTTTCTGTTGTAAACTGAAGGGAATTGGACTCACGAACACTATTTTTAGAAAAATCCATCCCACTTCCACATTTCTGCTCTCTTTTGTCAGCTTTCTTTGAGGATAAATGTAGTCAGTTAGGACCTAGCTGAAGGATTCTGGCTCACAGCCTTTCTTTTGGATACACACTGCCATTTTCTGGAGGCTATTTGGAAAGTCAAGGCCAACATCATGCTGCATGAGTACACATAGGAAGAAAAACTCTTGAGAAGCCTCAAATTTTATGTTGAGATTCTGTCAAATATTTGCAGTTCCCATTGTTCCTACAGCTAAAAGCACCCTGAGTAACCCCGAGTGTCTGCCAGCGTTGGTCCTGAGATGGGCAACAGTGAGTGCTTCTTGTAGCTGTACTTGCATATGTGGCTGGAGCCATCTCTTGAGTTTTGAGAAAGGGTTAAAAAGGTGACAAGAATGAGCTGCCTCAGCTCTCCCCTCATACCTCCAGTGGAATCGAAAGAGAAATTCCACATTATCCCAGTTTCCAAATCATGGGATAAGAAAGAAGAATGAAACTGTGGGTCGTGTTTGTGTGGAAAGTGGCACACGCCAACAGTAAAGCTTAAAAGTGCTGGTGCTCTGCTGTTTGTGTGGAACATAACCTGAGCATTGACCCTCCTGGCAGTTCCAAGGCAATGCTCAAACAAGACCCATCTTGAGTCTGGCTTTCCCAGAGCCTTTGGCTGCAGATGGAGAGGCAGTCCAAGCCCCAGCTCTGGCCTGGGCAAGCATTGCCCAGGCTCTGCTGATAACCCTGCAGACCAGGGCTGGGGGCAGGCCTGGAGCAGCACAGCCCCCATCCCACCTCACTGGCCACGTGCCATGTGGCTCCAGCAGCACTCCCATCCCTGCCCTTCTGCAAAGCAAGTGGGAAACTCGAGTTGCTTTTCTTCTTTGTTCCAAGGCAGGATGTCTGGCTCAGGCATGTGAGGCTGAGGATGGGTTAGTGCCCCTGCTTTCCTCGTGCACATCCTGCATCACCCTCTGTGCGGAACACGGCACCTCATTCCATCCTGCTGCTGCAGAACTTGCTGAGGGTTTATATTTAAATATAATAAAAGGATTTCTTCCCATCTCTTCCCAAGTCACCTCTAGTTACTTGGTTTAGAGAATAATTGAGCTTTTAAATATTTCTAGAAATTAACTCTTCTGCCCCTTTCCCATCAAAATGAATCTTATCACCTATGTATTTTCAGTGAAGTAATGAGGTGCCCAGTGGACATACTTGAAAGGAACTTCTGCCTTTTCTGATCACTGAAGCTCCGATGTGCCATGCCAGCTTCCCTACCAAAGGGTCTGGCCTTACTCTCTGGACTTTAGAAGCAATAAATACTTCTTCCAACGTACAACTTTTCACTTGCTAGAGGACTCATCTGTGCTGACTCTGTATGCATGCTCCCCTTGTGAGCAGCTCTTTCCTGACACAATGCTGCTTTAAGTGTTACTTTCAGCACAATATAAGGTCTGTCAGCAAACGAGAAATGAGGTAGAAGCACCACAATTTCTCCACGTGCTGTAGTGGCAAATATTGCGGCTTGAGAGGGTTTTCTTGCAAGTTTACCATTTCCTCCCTCACCTGTCTTACCTTTTCATATGTTGAAAATGTGCTTGCTACAAGATGTAATCAGATTGCAAAGTTATCTTGGATGCTGATACTGTGTTAAAACTGTTCAATAATGATGAACTGTGTTAAATAAAGCAGAAAAAAATGTTTATGCAGAGATAGCAGGAAGATGGAGAAAAACTATATAGTCCAGACGCAAGTCAAATCAAGTTGAAAATACCCAAGTTAAGAACAGACATGATATCCACTGTATACAATATGGGAAGTATTTTACAGTTGACAGGTAATTCAGTTTTGGAAGTGAAAGGCAATGTCACAGAACAGAGCTGCAGCCTGAGGCTGGAGAGTCAGCACTAAGTTGTGCAAATTTGGTCACAGCAGACCTTTCCCTAGATATTCCACTTTTTAGAGACTAGTTTTCTGGCATCGTGTAGATCTAGGCAGTAATGCTGGTGGTGGCCACAGTAGCCTGTGGTGAGGGATGCAGAAGGGCCTGCAGGAGGCAGCTGGTCCAGGGAGGCTTGTTGAGAGACAGTGCTGACTTGGGAAGTGTTTGGTGGCAGCTTGTAACAGAAACCATACCACGGGGATATGGTGTTTTCTCCATTAATCCTATAATTTTTATCTTGCTCAGTGACATAGTAATAATCAGGAAGACTGATTCTATGCCAGTATGGAAAAGATGCAGACATGTACATACCTACATTTTATATGTATACATAAACACGCATGTCTATGTATATAGAGGGATGTGCATTCAAAAGATAACATATAGTCTGCTTCACCATTCAGTGGCAGACCTGTCATCAGTATTCTTGAACCCTGAAAGTGTTTGCATGATGTGCATCCCTTTGATAGGAAGAACTCAAGCAACCAGCAAATTACGCTTTATCTGCAATATACAAAAAACCCAATATGGTTCTGTGGCCATAGGCTGAAGTTTCACACGAGATTGTTGTAAAAAATGTACCTTATATTGATTTTTGCCTCAGCCTACAGTAGCTAGGGATCTTTTCCTGTGTGCAAGGAAATCTACTGGAATTAAAATAACATGCAGAACTTTAAATCATAGATATTTTAAAAGTGTCTTTCCTAAACCCCTCAACATCCAAATTCATGCAACATCACCTACTAAAATTTGTTAGTCTATTTATTTAGTGCAGTGATTCTTCAGGAGATGTTCAGAGAAGCTGAGTATTCTAGCCTGCTTCTCCAGGCTGTCTGACACAAACACTCCTATTAGCCATGCCTACTTTTCAAGTATACTGTTTTGTGGATGCTCAGAGAAGGGCATCTTGAGAACAAACTGCAATCTTTATAAATAATGCAGCTGAGCCTTGTGTACTTAGATGCCATGGATAAATTTAATAAATCAAAGAGCCATTCAGGCTGCAATGAATGTTAATACCTTAGCCTCTGCAAAAAGTTGTCTGGTTATTACTTGTGTCAAGGCCAGCTGACAAACAGCTTGCAGAAGCAGATAATGCAACTGTGTAAGAAAAAGAGGAAAAAACTCACCTTTCTCTTATGGTCGAGGGACTCCTGTTGTAGCCAGGCAAAGTCCTAGACAATCCAGTGCGATGTTACAAAAAGCTGTAATGCATATCTGAAAAGCTGATGAATCCTGCTCCCTCTGCCCTTCCCCACTAATCCTCCTCTCGCCTCCAGAGCCGTAATCCTCCCGAGCCCCCCCTCGGAGCTCTGCCGGGGTCTGCGCGGCGCTGGGTCCCTCCAGCTGTTGCCCTCAGTGTCCGGGGCAGCTGCCCCACACGCTCCGGCTGCCGGTCCTCGTCGGGGTCCCTGTGCTCACCGGGCCGGGGCACCGGGCTTCTGTGCCGGGCGGGGGCTGGCGGGGGGCGATTGCTCCATGGCCTCTGCGCCAGTGCCCGGCATGGAAGCAGCCCCGGCGCTGCTCCGCCGGAATCCTCAGCCGGTGCTCGTGTTTCGTAACGCTGCCCTGTTCGGGAAACAGCCTCTGCTTTGCGCCTGCTGCACGGAAGAGCTCTGCAGCCTTCCGCAGCTACAGACGTTTCCAGACCTACCCGCACACTCTATCTGCCCGTGTGTTTGTCTGAGTGCACGGATGGCTGCATAGGCAGATAATGAACTGGCGGCAGCAGCAGCAGCAGCGAGAAGACCTAATGCGATCAGCTGAATGGATGCTCCTGTGTTTGTTTCTCGGTGCCTCTTCCCACTAGGGGCAGATCCCTCTGGAGCCGCTCCTCTGGGGACCCTCCTCTGGAGACCCCAGCCCCTTCTCAACAGGTCCAGAGGGTCCCAGGAAAATGAGTCCCTGGCAGCCTCATGGCATCAGCTTGGAGATTTCAAGCAGCAAATTGTTATTCTGGGTACAGGTGAATAGAAGTAAATTATTTATAAATGTGAGAGCTGGGAAGCAGTTTGCTGGGTGTCCTCGGGGCTGCCTGTGCTGCTCTGCTGCCTCCACTGCACAGACAGGCCTCTTCCTGCTACTGGTTCACATGGAGATTGGTAATCATAATTTACGTATCTATCTACAATTTATAATTATTGTTAAAGCATCTGCATTTGAATGGCAGTAGGCTGCACACTTGTAACTGTGTGGTTTTGAAGCACCCCATAGTCTTTGCATGTTCAAATCAAACCTGTGGATTTTTGTCCCTTGGAGCCAAAATGTGGTTTGCTTCCTGTGCTGAGGAGAATCAGCACGGTCAGACCGAGCGCCTGCCTGGCTGGGGCAGTGCAGCACTCAAAGGTTGTCTTGGATCTGAGAGGAGAGAGGGAATTTGGATGCCACATGAGGTGCTGCATGCTTGGATCTCTCTCTATAGAGTAAACCCTCTGAGCAGCACCTGAACTGCCAGGGTGATGCTAACACTACTCACTCACACGTGGCTTTCCTGGCTCCACACTTTGCAGTCTGTAGCTCCCATCCTTGTGTGTGTTTCTAATCCAGGTCTTCATTCACGTGAATCAGGTAATCCTTCAGACCCAGTAAGATGTGAAAATGAACAGCTAAAATGATTTTGCTCCAAAAAAATGTTTTGTGGGACCTAATGTGTTGATAGGGCTGCAATTGTATGGTGATTTTAGGAATTTTGATCAAATGAGAACCCTGAGACTTAGCTATGTAACAGTCCAATTTTAAAATAATGATGGCTGAGGATGTATTGTTACCCCAAGAAGTGCATCTTTCAGATTGCAGCCCATCCAACCTTTATGTGTGTGTACAGCTTTAAGGATACAAAAATCTGACAATTTAATTTTACTAAAATTAAATTAATTGCTTGTTCAATGTAATGACATTTTTAAATGTTGTGCTGGGTTGGGGCCTAAATCAACAGAAATACAGGAATTTGCCCAGGTGAAGCAGGGGCAGGAAATGAAGTACAGCATTATCAGTGAGACAAACGATGCTGAAGATGTACCAGATTGGCAGTACGGCCCATCAGCAGCATGAGGCCTGCGCCTGTGGCCTTGCTTTGCTGGGTGCTGCAGCCATGAGAGCCAAAGACCTGCAGCAGCAGAGGATCCTTGAGGGGAGGCAGCCCTGGAGCCCTCCCTGAGGCCAGGCTACGCGGGCAGGAATGGGCACTGGGGAGCTGGGAGCCCCAGCGTGGCCTGCAGCTGCCTGGCACGCTTCTGAGGGCGATGGCGAGGCCAGCTCAGCATGGCGTGGGGCCCAGGGACCTGCTGCCCCTCTGATGTATGGGCTGTTTTCACAGATTTGACATGAAAACAACCACTATCATTTATGGATCTTGCAGCTTGCTTCTGCCTTGATTTCTGAATTCAGGCAAAGCCCAGACAAATTGCCAGGTTTTATAACACATCAGCCCCGCTGCACTGAGCCCTCTTTAGTGCCAGGTTGTTTCCTGGATCTTGTGTACAGAATACCACGAGGACTTGCAGGATTCGGTGCAGCCATGGGCAGAACCCTGCTTCTGCAAGGTGACCTGACTGAGGTCATGACCAGCTGCCAACAGCAGTGTCACGTCACTTCCTTCAGGACTCAAACCAGCACCGTATTAGGGGGAGCAGCAAGGAAAATAAAGGGAGGATAGTGTTGTATGCCAGGGCAGATGGCCATGCACCTCACTCCTGGAATTTTCTGTCCCTCAGAAGGAGCAGAGGCTGACCTTGCGATGTGTGCTCTGCCTCCAAGCTGTGTGATGATCAGCTCTGTTTAATCCAGCCTGGCCGGAGGGGGTGCTTGGTTTAATATTTTGTTCACAGTTGCAGTTTAAATGCCCTAAAGAGAAATATCTCTTCTGTGTGTGAAGTGCTAACAGAGTCTCAAGCATGGCCGTGCAAAGTCATCACTTTAAAGGGTGAGCACTGAAAAGCTTTGAGGTGATGCTGAATAATGGGCCTTCAGCATCCATCTGCGTTAGCTCTTGTGCCACCACCTTCCGCTCCTTCCAACGGCACTGCTGAGAATTCCTGCTGTTCAGAAAGGCAGGTTAGAAATATGATGTGCTGTATGGGAAAAGGCATGAGTGGTGGTTATTATGAAGAATGATGTGTGAGATTGTTTCACATGTTTTCAGACTCAGACCTATAGGACATTATTCTTGTGTTACTTGTGCTGTTTTCTCATCTGTGTCATCCCACTGCCTACAGAGAAGCTGTACCTTGACAAGACCCATCTAAGCACCTGTTGCAGTTCCTACTATATTTAAGAGGGAAATGAATCAGGTTGTAAATTCAAAGGACAATCTGGTATTTTACATGGCAAAAGTAGTATAAGAATGAGCAAAGGAAAGGAAAACTAGGTACAAAGCTGAGCAGGATGCAGGCATAAAAAAATGATATCTAGTAACACCAAGAGAGAAGGGGCCAAACTAGGAAAATAAAGGATGTATGCATTATGGTCCTGTTGTAAAGTCAGTCATTTGATGGAATGAGTGGCAGCTGGGAGCATTCTATATCTGAGTGAAATCTTAAGCACTTTCTATCTCTGCTTGATGGTTCTGCTTTGTTGTTGCACAAAATACAGCACAGAAATTGCTAAATGGGTAGCATTACTTCCAGAATCCTGTTATGGGAGTAGTTCTTGTACTAAATGACTCAAACTTTCAGTCACTTCAGAAAATAGACTCAATTGTAAAAGTAAGGCTCAGTTCCGGAAAGTGACGGTTTTTGCTAGTGTGGTTTCAATAAGCAGCATCTCAAAGATTGTGTGGTTTAATAAATGAATGTAATGTAGCAAATAGTTTTCTGATCCTTTTTATTTAATACTCCTAAATACTTGGAGATTAGGCATTCCATGTAATGCCTACCTACAATTTTCAGTTATTTCATGAAATGATTGAGCAAAACAGCTGTTTAGTGCAGTCGTTGACAATGTCATTTCTGTTTTTCACTGATTTCATGACATAAATGCCATATTAGCGTAATGTGGGGAAAGCTTAACAGGTCAAACACATTATTGACAAAAATCACAATGATCTCAGAGCACCCAGTGAGTCAAATGCCATGCATGGAGCATGTTTTGAAGATCATGCAGATCAGAGGAGAAGCTCACATTCCTAAAGCATCTCTCAAGTCATGAAAATAAGGACAGATGCTGAAGTGGTGCTGATCTGTATGTCAGTACCGTGTGGTTTGTAACTCGTGACTCTGTGCCCTCTGATTCAGGTCATGATGGAGTGTGGTTCAAAATGGTGGGAGGAGGGCTGGAAGATGCAGCACAAATCAGCCCATCTGAGCTGGAGCTTCCAGCCCTAGTGTTTCCACCTTCCTGCTATCATTGCTGCAAAGGTGGGTCATAATTTTGGAAGCAGCTGAAGCCCCTTTGCACTTTTGGCGATATGACTGGGCAAATGCTGTTCCCTAGCATGAGCACTTGAAGAAACGAGTCCTTAAAAGGTAAATGAAAAAAACAAAAAGGATAGAATAGAAGAGTGTCTTGAAGTATTTAAGTGGACGTGAAATAACATTTGAAAATGTAGTAAAGGAAAGCCAAGTTAATTTCAAAATTAAAGAGTGATTTGAAAGGTGAAGGTAGACTTTCAGCATAAATACAGATTGCTGTAACTATAGCTGTTTCTATTGCTCTATTTCCAGTTTATTAAAGATTGAAGTATGCTGTGAAAAAGGAACAGATAACTATTACGAGTTTTGGTGAGGATGTTGCTGGCCTAAAGGTCATTAGGATTTTATTTCTTCTATTTAACGTAGCCTCATACAAAATGGTGAAAGAAACCTTCAAAATAACAAAAAGTGGTGGTGGTTCTTTGTCTGCAGTTAAGCTGTGTGGCTGCTTTATGCTTCAGGAATCATTCCCTGGCACTAACACAAAAAACTGGGACTGGTTTGATTCAAGTGAAAATGGAAAAGGTCTGTGGAAAGCAGCTACCATGTGCACATTTTGGCAACAGGTTTGCTCTGAAGTGAGTGGTTGTGGAGGGAGTTCTAGCAAACTGGAGGGAGTTGGGGGACTGTGTAGCACTTGTGCAGGGTTTTTTTCCCCATTTCAAACATTGTGAACTTGTTGATGTTCCCTTGCTTCAGGCATACGTTATGTTGTGTTAAGGTTTTTGTCATGTTTAATTTACACTCTTATAAGTTCCACAGATATTTAAATATTTTTTGAAGAAGTGCCAACTACACAGATGGCAATAGCACATACTGCTGCACATGAAAGTGTTGTTGGTGTGCTTAGCATCCCTGGGAAAAGAAATGCAACTGGTGGTACAAAAATTAGATTATAACATGGCTGTTCTGTACTGCTGATGAGGAGCAAGACAGCTAGGTGTTGTCAGTGGACAGGAGAGGATTCAAGGGCATCAGCTGCAGGCACTAAGCAGAGTAGATAGTCATGTGAACATGAGTTCTGGAGTAGAATTTATTGCTAGTTTTGCAGTAAAAGTCAACATTTTGCTGGTCTTGGTGCTTGCAGCAGCTGAATGAGGGTATAATTTGACCTGACTGTTAAGAAATGATGGTGATGCAAAGGAATTGTTACTAAGTGGCTGCTGAAGGTGAGTTTCCTAAAAGTACCACTCAAGGATTGGTACCCAAAGAACACAGCAGCACTTCTGGTCAGTAATGTATTGAGCATGTTCCAATATGTATGCAGAAATGGTTTAATATTCCTGTAATCTTTGAGGTGATTTCATTATGGTTTGGAGGGGTGGTCTCCAGTGTAGCATGAGCACAGGACACAGCTATGATGGATGTTTCTGGTCATTTAATGGTCTGTATTCTGTAGGAAACCAGACTAAATGGTCTTCATTCTTTTTAGCCTCAAAATCTGTGCAGTGCTTCTGGTTTAGTAGAAAACTGTGTGTTTGCAGTCACGCCATGTGAAGCAGAGCACTTCCTGCTATTCAGGTACCTTCAAAAGAAACTCAAATGTGTGTTCCTTTCTGGTATTGAGTCTAACTGTGGGATCCCTTTGTGCTGAACTCAAGGGAGATGGACAGTCCTCGGCCAAATCAGATTACTACCTTTGTCCTTCTTTGAGTGTTTTTCAGCCTCCGAAAACACATCTGGCTTTAAATGCTGGTATTTTTCTGGGTGGTGCCTTTTGATGCTCTAGACCATTATTATCTTTTAAATGAGGCTGTTTGTTGAAGAGTAGAAAGGCCAATTGTATCTGCAGTTTTGCTGGCACCTTGTGTCACTGCTGTTTTAATTAGGCGTGCAGTGGGCCCTGCACCACACCACGCTCTTGAGATGTTGTCTCCTCACTCCCATTCAGACCCAGAGCTGGATTTCAAGGGGTGCTTTACTGGAGCTGCTCAGCCAGATGGTGTGGAAGAATAATGTGGATGATGAGACCGTACAGTAATCACAAAGCAACACCAGCTAAAGTCTTCAATCAAATAATTCTGCTTTTGTTTTCTGCTTGAAGGCTTAATCTTTTGACAAGTGCAAACAGACCATGATAAACATGAGTAGATAGAAAGTCACCTGAGCCATGAACATTTGAATGCCTCCAATGTCTGCCGATTTCATAAGACAGCAGCACCAGCGCCTCTTGGAAACCTCCATAGCCTCCCTTTGAGATTCTGCAGAGAAAAATGAGTTTGTGGGAACACTAGACCAGCAGGGTTGTCCCGTGCTGGCTCAATCATTCCTTGTCAGGAACCAACAGCCCTGAACCCCAGCACAACGAAGACCACACTGATTCAGAGGCTAAATGAGAGCCGGGATACTGTACAGTGCACCTTGCAAGCTGGCCTTGCACTTAGCATTCACCAACTTTTCCCAGCTTTGAAAGAGAAATAGTTGAGTAGTGGCAATTGGTCTGCTGTCTTCTGTTCCCAGGAATTAGGATATTGTCTGGCAGCACTACCAAGTTGGTCAGTTAGGTTTGCTATGGCAAAAGCTGTCCCCTCCCTTCAGTTTCAAGTGCTTCCCAAACAACGAACATGTCAAACCATCAGAGGTCAGTCCAAAGAGTTAGGGATCATGAAGGAGGGACAAGAGCAATGTCACAGAGAAATGTAGGAAGACGAATGATAGAGAAATAGTGAGCTGGAGGTGCTAAGTTCATTTCTCTTGTAACAGTGGAACAAGCAGGTGTTCAGCAGTGCTCAGAGTGAGTTTCAAGACTTAAAAAGACATTTGCACAGTTGCCTGGTGGCACGCAAAGATAGTGAAATACATCAATGCAACGAAACAACAGTCCCCTTAGCAAGACTTAACAGAATGAAATAAAGGAGTACAGCAAAACCTTTCTTTTCTCAGTTATACACACCACAATTTTCCTGTGCACTCACAAAGTAGGTGCAAGTAGTCAGCATCAGTGATGGGCTGCTGAATTTTGTGGACAACAGGTTTATGTCCCTAATCCTGATTTTTACATGGTAATCAGAGCAGATGAAGATGGGTGCTTTTAGTGTTGGCATCCTCAGCCATCTTGTACAAAATTTAATAATTTTCTTTCTGCTAATGTTTTAAGTGAAGACGTTTGAACCCAGACCTCAGCTCCAGAGAGCTCACACAGTTTGGGGGTGCATGGTGCCAGGGATGTGTTTGGGGCAGTGTGAGGCTGTGAAGTTTTGGAGCCGGTTCAGCAAATGGGTGTAAATAAAACCCCTCAGCAATTTGTACTCAGTGGATTTAAGGTTAGTTTTTTGCCAGCTAAACTCATAGCCTAAATTAAGCACATGTTGTGCCTAATTCTCATTGAGAAGAGTAATGGAGGTAACAAACCAGCTCATGGATTAGGTAAGCATAATGATATCCTTATCTGGAGTTACGGGGATGAAACACCATGGAGCTCTGGACCCAGCCGGGGTTGTGGGTTTTCAGCTGCTCAGAGAACCTGCCTTGAAGTGTTAGATCCCAGGAGGTTTTATTTTCTTCTTTCCAGCGTTAGATCCCTGAGCTGTACAAAATCCTGCAAAACACTTTAGTGTGTCCAATGTATGTGAGAACTGTTAACTTTGATTTAGAGTTTTGTTAGCTGTTTAGCTTTACTAATACGCATCAAATTATGCTCATAGTTGCATCCACATAAAACTAGAGCTCTTCTGGGTTTATTTTAGATTTTCCTCTGCTCCCTGGTCTTCCCTCAGGCTCGGTCAAGTGAAATGCATCAGTTGGTTTTCCATCCTCATCCTTTCAAAGCCTGGGGTTGTTTCTGGAGCAGGAGCTGGGCTGTGGCCAGTCCCTGTGGAGCATCCTCACCCCTCCACACCACAGGCTGTGCCTGCTCCCCTGGGCCCTTCCCAGCATGGGGGTCCAGCTGTGGGGCTTGCCCCCCACCCTCCCCTCCCCACATCCCGGGCGCTGCTGGCAGCAGAGCCAGGCTCAGCTGTTGCTTGGTAACCGCAGCCACATTTCAGAAATGTACCCTTTTACAGCCAGCTTCCCAAACTAATGGCTTTGAAAGGAACAGTTGTTCTTTCAGGATCATTTTCGTTTTGTTCTTTCTTTAAAAGAAAAAAAAAAAAGTCTTTCAGCTCCAGCTTTGCTTTTCTTCTCTGCTCTCTTTCCTTGCATCTGGTCCCACAAAGGGGAGCAGTGTCACATGCCTCCAAGCGAAGCCCTTTCATCCTCCTCTCCTAGGGTTTAGCTGTTATCATTTCTGAATTTCACTCTGAGCGGAAGGAGGCTGCGAGTGCTTCCCACAACGCCTGCATTTGTCTTACCTCTGCTCTTCACAGAGCATGGATTTCCTCTCCTAAGAGTTCTGTTTCACCCTCTTGTGGGAGGATGAGTTAGTGTGGTAGGTAGGACCAGTGCCATGAAAGTGTTCAGTGTCTGCTCTCATCATGGTTTGCTGGATGTCCCTCTTGCACTCTGGAGCTAAAATGCTGCTGTTCACCTGCTGGCTGCCTTTTGTTCCTCTTCAGCCTCACGGACAGCCAGCTCAGCCCCCAGGATGCCTCTGTGCCAGACACCGCATCCTTGACTGGGTGCAGCAGAATTACATGTCAGCCCCCACAGGCATGAGCTGTTGGTTTGGCTTTAATCTTCATGTTCCTGCTCAGGCAGCACCTCTGCATGGATGATGCAAGGGCTTTGAGCTAGTGGGAAGCTGAACAGCCATTGGATGTCATTCACATTGCAGTTATTCCCAAAGACACTGTACAGAACTGTTGTTAGGAATTAATTTCTATTTCTATCCAATCTTAAGTTTTTATAGGGCATCAATATCAGGACATCTTCCACATAATTACTTTTACAATGCTGCTATTAAATACCAGGAAGATGATCACTCTATCCTGATCCCTTGATTAGCAAATTAGAGACTTTCCAAATTGTACACACAAGGGCACAAATTCTCACACCCATTAAATTGCTGGGGATGGAGAAGTGGCTCTGCAAAATAATCACAGTTCACTGTTGTAATGAAATACAAACCTTCATCATCAGAGCAGTGTAAAGGTCTGCTTGGTATTTTCATGCCAAGGCAGGTTTTTCAGGTTTTAATGATAGTTCCGCAAGCTCTAATGTTCCTTGGCTGTCCAAATGGCACTTTTCCTACCTCTGAAAACATCAAAGGCTGTTCCTGTTGTTTTGAATTTCAGTCCAACCTTTAGAACAGGATGTCACAGCAGCAGACAAGAAGGCCAGCTGCATTACCAGCAAAAGAAAGCGGTGGTGCGGCATCTTTCTGTGCCACCAGGAGAATAACATCTAGTTGTCTTGGCCACGTTTGAAGAGAGACAAAGCAGGCTGTAAGCGTGGTGATGGCCTGTGAGTTGCTGTGGAACACTGTGACAAAGGTGTTATCCACACAGTCATATGATGTAGGATACCAAGACTATTTTGTCTTGGTCCCAGTTGCTGCAGGCTCTCAAACACCAGCGAGTGAGCTCACGCAGGGATGGGAATAGGACAGGTTCTTCATGCAGATTGAATGCTGGGTGGTCTGAGCAGGCTGGTGGAAGAGCCCAAGGATACTATTCCTTGTGTACAGGACCATGCACCTTGCCAGGATGTACAAGTAGCAGCGGTTCCAGTGTCAGTGCTGTGCATCTGAGAGGGCTCCTGGGTGCAGAGGCACGACCCCTTTCCAGCAGTATCCAGATCATTGACTGACTGGCAGTGGCCATGGTATCAAATGTTGGGTCATCCTTTGTGTTTTTAACCACAGCACTACATCCTGGGCTCAGAGGTCAGTTCCATCAATCATGCTAAAGCCACATAGTGCATCTGAAGAGCTGTATTCAATTTATGCCAACTCCCTCTCTTTAAAAATTGAAATGACAGTGTCTTAACAACACTTGGCATGGACTGTCACTTTTTATTTCACCACGGTTGTCCCATCACCTAGAGACACACAGAGCTGCAAAAGAAGAAACGACTAACAGTGCAGTGATCATGTTTATGAGCCATATCCCAAATGTGTAGCATTACAACACATGCAACAAGTCAGGCATCAAGAGTAATTTGGTGCTGGAGCCAGAGATAGTTACCTTTGTGAGTTCAGCCCACTGCTGGAACTGGAGATAAGGCTGACTTCAGATGTCTTTGTGCCTCCAGAATCTGAGCACCAGGGCAGGTCCTGAAGGATATCCATCATGGCTCAGGGCTGCCTGTGAGCTGTTTCAAGTGCCCAAAGCTGCTGTGGCTCTTTGGGGACCATTTCAGAGATGAGATGTGAAACTGCCTCAGCTGTTCTGCAGGGTGGTGGCTCCCCTTTGGAAACACTGGGCTGGAATCTCTGGTATTTGGGTGAATCGTGGTGGATCAGGTTACTATAGTCTTAGTGGTCAACAGAGTTTATTTTCTGTTTATTGCCTTTCCTTTGTGCTGTTCCCCTCATAGGAGATACTCTGCTAATGTGTCTGCTTGTGGAATCTGCCCAAAACTCTCAAAAAAGGTGAAGTGGGATGAGGGAAAAGAGATTTTCTAGAACAAATTGTAGGAGAAGAAACATTTCCTTGGTGGTTTCCTTGTTTTCCTTTTTTTTTTTTTTCTCTTCACTGTGATGAACAACAAATCTATAAAAGTCTCTATGCATCAAAAAAATATGCCAATATATAAAAGAAGAATGCTCTTGCGTAACACAATTAAAAACAGGTATAATTTTAACAACATCAATATTCTTTCGGAAGGTAGTGCTGCACTATAGAAGTAAGCACTGCTCACACATTTATGAACATATGTCAGAATTATTTCCTGAGGCAAGGGAAAGTAACATCCAGCACAATCTCTCGACTGAATTTATCCTAATTTTCAGAGCTGCGTATTGAAAAAAATAAAAATCACAGCAAATATATCTCATGCTGTAATGCTTTGGTGGGAATTGGGCTAGAGGAAGGAGCACTCACTTGGTCCTCACCTGTGCCAGGAACTGTGATTAACACATTGTAGACCACCTGACAAATGTATCCTTCTTCATTCATGTCCGTTTTCTTGTGTCCCGTCCAGCTCCCATTGAAGTCCCCAAGCCCCTTCTGCACTGGCCCTCCGTGCATCCCCATCACACCTGGCTGGGGTGGGACTGTTGGGGCACAAGTGGGCTTTACTTACCATTGTCATCACTTAGGTACCATTGCTTGGTTTTACATTACAGGATGGGACAAAAGAATTAAGATCTCTGAACCTGTGGCACCGTTACTGAGTGGTATGTCCACACCAGTTAATGTCTCTGCCAGAGCAAGCATTCAGGGCATCTCCTCATAGTCCAGACCTTGTAACTACCTTTTGTTTGTATAAATATTGACCATGGTCAGTTGGGTGTGAAAAGAAAAATCTTGCTCTGTGTTACTCAGGTATTGCTGATGTCCTGAGTCAAGCCAACCAAATATTTAGTGTGTCCCTGGAATGTTTAAGAAGAGGGAGACAAGAAAATTGTCCATATTATTTTTAGACTAGCAATTAAAACCGCTAGAGAAACAGGCTGTTTACACAATGAGGGGATGGGACAGGAGGAGCCATGGGTTAAGCTGGCTGGACACGCAGGGCGAGCCACGGGCACAGCGATGGCGGGGATGGGAGCAGAAAAGCTGCAGTGATGAACGTGGTGGGAAAACAGAGCTAGTGGAAAGCACAAGGAGGGGAGTCAGTGCTAATAAATACTGCATTAATAGCAAAAAAGGATCACTCACATCTCAAGTTGAATGTATGCTTGCCGCCTCTTTTAACGCCAAGTTCAGAACTAAGTGTTGGTTATTGGGTTTTGTTCTGCCTGTTTGCTTTTAATTTCTGATTCTCTTTTCTGGATGGCTGCATCCATCTGAACCTTTGGATGCATTAATTTTTTAGCAAGATGGGCAACAGGAGACTTTGAAAAGCAAAAAGGGTTGGAAAGTTGATGATGGGCAGGCAGGTGGTTGTCTTAATTCAGCATTATAACAGCAGAGATAACACTGACTCCCTCCTCTGCCTCCTCCCGCTCCCACACACCCTCATACTGAAAGAAAAAAACATTTGCATTCATTGGCAAGTTGGTGATGTGCTGAAAAGGGTATTTATCCAGTCTGTAAACAGTCATGATTCCCTCCCCTTCCCTAAATTATGGATTGATGAGTTTCCCTTCTCAGCTTCTCAGATGGATAAGGCTCTTCAAAACAGAAGCATCAATGTAATAAATCAGAGAAAGAAAAAAAAGTGCACACTCATGTATCTCAAAGAGCTTGCTCAAGACAAGCAAAAATGAAGTCAAATGGTACACTGCTCAAAGCTGGCATTTTCAGAAAACTGGAGTCAAACCTTCCAAGTCCACACTTAGTGTCCTTTTAGGAACTATTCATTCATCAGAGTATTGCGTATAATCTGACAGGAAATTATATTTACGATGCTTTTAGCTCCATTTGGGACAATTTTTTTAATACTACTTCTAGGACGTAAATTATTTAAAAATCATCAATTTAGTTCTTTCCATGAAGAGATGAAAGCTTAACCAAAAAGCTTTCCTGTTCATGGCAGTCTTAAATTCTGCAGGAGATGTACGTATTTTTGCTTAATTGAACACCTAAAGAAAAAAAGAGCTTGGCCTCATAACATTTTTAGTAGAAGTAAATGTTAGATTTATTTAGCCCCATTGACTTTTGAAATACTACCACTAATAGCATCTGTTTAAATATTGTCCTCCAGAATGGATAAAATGTTTTATCACTAGGCATTAAATTCACTCACAGAGCATTTTATACACCTCTCTGTACCGTGTATGGCTTTTCTGGTGGCTCCAACTGCGACGTGTAAAGATGGGCTCCCCCATGGAAAAGGGGACTGTGGAGCAGCCCCTGGGCCCTGCAGCACTGGTGGCAGGCAGAGGGGCTGTGTGCCCCCCCGAGGCAGCCTGGGAAGGATGAGTGGGAGGCCAGGACAGGACACAGCCCAGGCTCCCCGGCTCCACCTTTCTGCCCGGAGTGGGCCTGGTGCCTGGAGTGGGCGCCACCTTGGCACTGGCTGCCGGCAGCACGGGGGGCCCAGGATGTCAGGGTCAGGCTGCCGACCCCATGCTTGCCAGCTGGGCACACTGAGCCCTCCCTGTCACTGTCCCCTCGTGCCAGCTCATGTACCTTCCTTCCCCAGAGCCATCCTGGTCTGGGTGCCAGTGGGGCTTGTCCTGTGGTGTAACCTTCTGATCACAGAAACTGATGTTCTTCCTGAGGCGGTATTTTTGGTTGCATACAATTCATGGTAATTCTTTTAAATAATGGGAGTAGCGTTTAAGAAATACTTGAACTCAATGGCATATATAAAGGAGACGTAAACAACCTCAAAACCCAAAGATAAATGTAATTGAAAAGTCTCCAAATGAAAGATGCTTGTATGGATGCCATTTTCCTGCCTGAACAGTTTCAAGCTCAAACTGATCCTCAGGAAGTAGGTATGGGATGGAGCCACAAAAGTGACTGTTCCTAGAAAAGGGACTGCTGTAATTGCACTGGCGAATTGCAATGAATGACTGTGACATTCTTTTAAATCCAAAATACATCTGTCATGAATAAGAGTGTGAGAACTTGCTAAATATTCATGAATCCGCATTTTCTTTTGTTCCAGTTACGCACAGGGAGTATGGGATTTTTCCCCCCTACCTATCTGATCCCTGTCAGTGCAAATCTGAGGGCAGAAGGACACAATTCACATCAGGGTGCTGTGCCTGATGCTAACCTTAAAATCAATATGTGAGAAGTTGATGGGTTTAAGCGAGTGCCACTACAGATGCACTAGAGACACTGGGATTCCCCACTGTAATTAGCATTGATTCCCATTCCATTTGGGGGCTTTGTTGTCTGTGAACTCAGTAAATTGTGACCTGTGTGTAAGACTTGCATTTATGCTCTGGAAAAGTCAGCATATTTGCTATAGGTTATTACACTTCTGAGGCTGGAGTTGTTTAAATGCATGTGATGAGAGGACTGTTTTGAAATATTTCAAGTAAGAACTATAAAAGCAGGTTCCAAGGGTACTGTTTTACAGCCAGAATCTGTTCTCTTGCCTAAATGTGACATAATAAAAAGGCAGCACTCTCTTTATAAAACCAGCCTGGAATCTCAATGCCTGCGCTCATTGTTCCTGATGAATAGGGGGTGGCAACAGCACTGATGGCGCTTACTTGGAGGTTGGTTTGGCTCAGTTATTGCCTTCTTAGGAGGACTTGACTTTTTTTTGTGCTGCATTGTCTTCCAAGTGATGCTGGAAAACCCAGATCCAGCACGAGCTGCAGTCCATCCAGTGGAGCTCTGCAGAATCCCAGAGGAGTCTCTGCCTGAGCACACCTGGTGAGAACTTCTCCTTGGCATAGGCTTTCCTTAGGCCAAGCTCCCAGAACCAGGTATTTGGGAAGCACTGCTTGATGTAAATAGGTGTTTTTGTCCAAAAGGAGGAAAAAAGGTAGTTTTCATATAAGAATAGAGGTAAATAATTCAATTCTAAGACAATAATCAACACAGAAAAAATAAACAAATCTTTGGTTTCAGTGCACGTTTAGACTGATCATATGTGCTCTCTGCAGTGTGGAAGTCCTGAGTCACAAGTTAGATCTGGCAAACCCCTTCATACAGCAGGTCTGGGTTGGACTGTGAGGCCTCGTGCCAGAGCACTCACGCCCCCCTGGTGCTGGGGTCTGTTATATTATCTGTTAAGCTCCCTGAAGCTGGCAGAAGCAGCTACACCTTAACCTCTGATGGCCCAGGTATTGTGTCTCCCCTTTGTTGGGCCAGACTTGGTGGTTGCAACCAATTTCTGGCCTCCCCCCTGTCGGGCTGCAGCCCTGTCAGCAGACATGGCGACACCTGGTTCTGGTGGCAAACAAGGGCTGCCGGGGCGGGACCTCTGAAAACGAACAGGGTCCCCAGCCAATGGGGGGTCTTGGCCCAGGCAGAGGAACCAATGAAAGCACAGGTCAGATCTGATTAGTCCATAAAAGCAGAGCTTCTGGTGGGATAGCCTTGGTTAGGTGTTCCCTTGGAGCAGTGTGTCTGTCAGAAAGTTGACCCCGTAGGTCGGGACACGACCTGAGGAGACTTCTTGAGGTTGAGTGACCTCATCTTGTGTGAGTGATAATTCTTCTAGATTTATCTTTGAGTGAGCCTTGTCCCTGTTGGGTGAGTGATTCCAGGTGCCTGAGGGGGAGGCTTTCCCTTTGTCTGAGTGAATGTGCACAGGTGGAATTGTTATTGTTCACATTAAGACTCGTAAAAAAAACCAAAAAGCTTAGAAATACCTAAGTAGTTGTGCTGTTGTGTATTCCTCACAGACATCCGAATCTGTGATACTATTTTTGATTTATTGGAGTGCTAAATAGTGTTGATTGGAATAAATATTAATTCCTAGTAAACCTCTCTGTGTTTGTGGGTGTCCCCATTACAGTGACCTTTCTCTCAGCTGCTGATTAGCTGTAAGGTTGAGATGACTTGAACTGGGTTTGGTTTGACACATTGGAAGTATTTAGCAGGGCAGTGAGCAGCAGTGAGCTGTTTACTCCTTTTGCCAGAATTCAGTAACACCGGTGTACTAGCTAGCAGGAACTCATAATAAGTAACTCTTAACATTATCACCAGATGCAGTTCACTGGGACTGTAATTGGACTGTGGTGTATTATTCTGCCCTATCCTCCTTTATCCTTTTTTCCTCTCTCCTCACTTTTAACCCTGGGTATTATGTTATTCTAGGATGTGGGTTTTTTTCTTCAGAAGTGCTCCAGTTTGTTTCAGTTGATGAATCAAGGACTTGAGCTTCCCTTTAAGCACTAATTGGAAGTGTGCTTTGTCCTTAAAATGAAAAATGCACTGAACATCCTTTTGCTGCTGACTGGGCTTGAGGATATTTACATGACTTATGGTTTTGTTCCTTTACGTAGCTGCAGCACAAGTTTTGACCCTGTTGTCAGGGAGAGAGAGCAACAGCTATTGCACTGCACATCACAGTACAATTTGAAATTAGCCAACTGAAGTTCAGTTTCTGTGGCAATTAAGGAGCAGGTTCGTTTGGTGTTGACAAGCACCACTCCATGTGCTGGCTGGGGTGGAACTTGGTTGTCTCGTGCTAGCTGGGTATCCTTCCATCGTTCAGATCTTGCAGTGGCCTGGTGCTTTCCTGCAGGTTGCTCTCACTTGGCCTCCAGCAAAGAAACAGCCTCTGTAGAAGCTGAAATAATATAGTTTCAAAAAATTACTTTTATACAAGAACTGGACTGTTTTAGTCTTGAGCTCAAATACTTGATCATTACTGCTTTTTTTAACTGCTGAAGCCACTTGGGATTGCCTGCTCATCACTGGTTGGCAACTACCAGTGCTATCTAGACACACACTTGACTTTAAAGTACTGATCCTATTTTCCCTGTTCCTCTGCTAAATATTCTACATTTTAAATTAATTCTGAGCCACAGAGCTGGTGTAGATGTACCTGGCAGAAGTAGGATAGCTCCCTTCAGCGCTGTTCAGACGGACACAAGTTCTGTATCACATCACAGGAATGAAATTGCATAGAAAATACAACCCTGCAGTAACTGCACCAGCATTATAAAAGGTATAAGAAAGTGTTGATGTGCTGCATATGAAAAGTAAGACTATATCTGTCTGTGACCAGAATCATCTTCCACCCAAGCACCCGTTCTGGGTGCAGAACCATCAGCAAGTCTGGGGAGCACACAGCCGTGCAGCAGGGACTGCTACATCTTGGGGTATTTGATCTCACCATGGATATTTTCCTGCCATACAGGAGACACGTAAATTGTGCCTGTTCTCAAACTCTGACATGGGTAAAGAGCACAGTATTTCTGCAACTCAGTGGATGCAGCTCTAGAAGTAAAAATGTGAGGAAGATCCAGAACTAGTGTTCTGAACTGGGCTCAGGAAAAATTAAAACTGCCCAAAAATCTTACAGAGATAAAATAGTAATAGTATTGATTTGTCATTGATATTAATAATAACATAACTCCTAATGAGGAGCTGCCCCACAGATAGGGATTGCTGTGGCACAGGTGGAGCCATTGCTGCATTGCAGTGTGGACTGATAATCCGTGACACTGACACAGGAACGTCACCAGGGAATGTTGGGGTTTGGTATAGATAAAGCACCTTTGATGGAATTATGCCATTATTGCAGTATCACACAGTTTGATAATCCTCACGTCCACTGATACCTCAAACTCATAAGCTTAATTTAGGTTGGTAGTGCTGGATGCAGTGGCAGGTGAGCAGAACATGGATTTTTAACGGTGTGGACCACAATAGGAAAATAAATAATTCACCATCATTTCTTTTCCGTACATTCTTAACAGCTATTAGCTTGGATTCTGCTGGGATTTCTCTGTTTAGGGGACGCCCTTGAACTTTAATCGAGATAAGTGTAATTCTTTGGTAACAATGTCTTCTTAAGTGCAGTTTGTGGGGAAGTTAAGCCGTGAGTACAGAATGAGGATCTGCCCTCAGGCCAGCTGCAGCAAGTGCAGTTGAACTGGGCAACAAAGAGTCTGAGAGACTATTTCATACTTTGGTGTTTTTTTGTGGGTTTGAGGGGCTTTTTTTTCCTTTTGGATTCAAAACAGAAATTTTGCACAGTAAGGCAATTTATTGTCCCTACTCTTAGGCCAGTATTCATCAAGGGGCCAATTAAAATAATGTAGTGCTTGTTCATAATAATTCAAAGTAACTTTTCACTTCTGGTTATTTAGTGATGCACACTGGGACATACCCAGCATGCTTCAAAGGACCAAGTGCATTCTATGGACCAGCCGTAGCTCAAGTTCTTTGCTTTTTTTAACAACGATTTACCAGGGCAGCTGAAGGGCAGTTTTACTGATTGTCAGTGGAAAAACTGGTAAGTTAGGGAGAAAATAGCACAAGGTTTATTTGTTGCTTATGTCCCACTTAACTTCTGGGCACTGAAGTGGAATTTCAGTTAAAATGCTGGTTTGGTTCTTTGCAACTCTGATGGATGGTGTCTCTACATTAGTCATTATACTACATAATGAAACCATGGCATGATTCACATATTCTAGTTGGATGGACACACATCTGTGAGTGTCCATGGGATGCTGATGGGCTTTACCTGCCCAAGAATTCTGCTGTGCACTGGAAATTTCACGTTCAGTCTGGGATTGAGCTGAAGGCTGTGCTGTTGTGCAGAGCCATGCATCCCATGAGTCTGTGAAGGGATGGTATTTGCACCAGAGGAGTTTTGCTGAGGTGACCACTCCTGCCTAGTGCTCAGGCAGTAGGATTAAGATACACAATAATTGGGTTCTGTATTTATGAAACCTTGTGAGAAGAAAATCAAGCTGAATATGTACAATACATTGAAGTGTAATAAAGCCAACTTGAATGGGAATGTTATTGCAAAGCAGACTGTTTAAATGCATAACATTTGTGCATTGCCTGACAGTCCTCTGAGAAATACAAGGATCCTAGTCAAATATGACTTGCAAAAAGTGTGAATGGGTTTCACTGCTCCTAGTCTGAAACCTGTAATGACTCAAAAAGCCTCACTCTGTGCCTGAAAGCCCCAGGGAAGCAGCAGTCCCTCCGCAGTGACCAGCCCCGTGTGGCTCCCCATGCTGGAGCAGGAGCAGCGGGCAGAGGGGCCTGGCAGGCACACGACACCACCAGGAAGAAACTGGCAGTGAAGAAACCTGCAGGCTTCCAAAGCTAGGGACTGTAATGCTTTTGGGTGAAATGTCAGCTTTTTACTTCCCTGAAGAAAATGTTGGGAATTCCCTTTCCTCTGCTAAAACCTGTTGCCTCACAGAGTGGAGAAGGAACAGTCTTGGGAACAATCTGCTCAGCCTGTATGTTCCCATTATTTTCTTTCTTCCCAGGACCAAGAAATGTAGAAACACAGAGATAGTTGCAATGGTTCCAGTCTTTCTTCATCTCTTTGACTAAATATATTTCCTGCCTTTAGTGCAGCTTTTCTGGAAACTCTTTTTCAGATAGTTTTATTTGTCAAAATACAAATTTTGCTTATCTCTGTAGCCTGAGCTCCCATGCACAATGTGATCCAGACCCCTTCCAGGTCTGTCTTCACAAGGCTGCATTTTCTCTCTGAGCTTCTGTTTAGTTAACTCCATGAGGACATATCATAAGCTCTACCACTTTGGTACGATGATAATTTTCTTTAAGAAGTGGCTCTGTGTGTGAATTTAGCCTACTTATTTTTGATGTCCAGTGGAGCTTTAGACAGCAATTTAATCATTAGTATTGCTATTGTAGCTGCTCTCTGGAGGAGCTTAAACCATGTCAAAAGGGAACCAGCGTAATGAGTCTGACAGAATTTCAGAGGGAGCGATTAAACTTAGGATAATGAGTTCTGCTGAATTTTTAATGTTATTGTAACAATTCACACCATTGCAGCCTGTTATCTCTGGACTCAAAACTGAAATGTGCAATTGGGAATTGGGCTGTGCAGATATGTCCTTCTCCAGGTCTATTTGTCTTCAGAAGAAAAGAAAAACCAAGACAAAAGAAACCCTACACGTTCTCTCTCTTTCTCAAATCTTGGGGCTGTGTTGCTGCCAGCCATCCTTCCCAAAGTGTGTCCTTGAGACACACAGACCTCCAGCCCCAGGTGTGGGTATCTCTGCTGTTTCTTTCCCACAGCTGCAGTGGAGGTCCCAGACTGGTTTTTAATTGTATGTATTATGCTCTCCTTGATATTTGGGGACTGAATGAGTAAAGGTAAATCAAACTTCCTTAAATTGGCTGTTTTTCACTGGTTCTTTAGAAATGGGCAGTGAGAACTGAAAGGTGATGAGCTGCAACGAGAGGAGGACAGAACTGTTTGGTTTGGTTTTTATGTTGGTCTGAAGCATGCTCTGGTAACTGCAGTATTTAGAACACAAAGTGTCATCCAAGTCTTGTTGCTTTTGCTATGCTAGCCTGAAGATTACAGCCAGGGTAAGCTGTGCCCGAGTTGTTTTATACTGTTGCAATGAAGAACCTTTGGTAAGAGGGATTCTGTTCTGGTGATCGATAGATACTAAAAAATGGGCAGCAGCCCATTCCTTCTTGTCTGAATCAGACACCACCATGCAGATGAACTTTAGCTTTGTGAACTCCTGTCTGTGAATTTTTACAACTCAGAGCCAGGGAAGCTATGCTGTGTACACTGACCCCGCTGTGGTACGTGTGTGTGTCTGTGTGTCCTTACACAGAACAGGGAACTGCCAGGACAGCAGTGGTGCCTGTGGAGGGGGCTTGCTTCCCCTGGTAGGAATGCATCAGGGCTCAGGGTACAGAGCTCAGAAGTGCTGATAAAAGGCATCTTCCACTGGTGAAGTATTACTTCTGGACTTGTTTACCTTTTCATCCTGCTCTCTCTCTCCTGACAAGAACGACATCTCTGTTTGGTAATGAGAACAGCAATTCCCTTATCTTGGGTGTCGAACAATCGGCTATAATTAATAAAAGTAATGACAGTTTATTCACTGAATACTGATTAGTGTTTGGCTTTCTCAGGGAATGGAGATTGGGCATGGAAAGCAGATTGGATGATACCACTTAAAGAAATTATTTCTTTGATGTAAAAGACATTAAGAAAGTGTTTCATCTATGGCAGGATGAAAAATGAAGTAAGTTGTATGGAAGCTATAAATATCTTCATCTGTCAGTAGTTCATTCTTTGATGGAGACATGAGGGAACATAGTTCAACACAAACACCCTAGTGCTCCTGGCCTTAAACGTTGCCACTTCACTAATGAGTTAACTCTGTTCTGGGAATGCAGTTGCTGTAACAGGATTTCTTCCATCTGAAAAGATGCACTGGTGACAGGGAGGAGAAAGCACAAACCAACTTATTACCATAAAAGAGAAGAAGCAGCACCAAATTATGTTGTTATTCTGGTTTAATCAGCCCACCCTGCTGCTCCTGCCTGCACAGAACATCAATTGCTAAACCCATCTGTGAAATGTGGCATTTGAGTTGCGTTGACTGAGAAAGAACAATATATCTAATGGTTGCTTAATCTGTTGTGTATTTTTTTTATGGTGTGCTGAAATGCCAGGATGAAATCTGAAATGCTCCGTTTATTAGCTCAGTATTAGGAAGAATAAGGATGCAATTAGGATTTGGAAAAATTAGGTTAAATACCCATTTCCTGATACAGAGATATTAAGGCTCATCCTGTTTCACATTAAGCTCCAAACTGGAGGGCAGGCTGAACAGCAGCCTTGTAATTGGTGCAAATGACACAGGACATGCTTGGAAGCACCTCAAGAGTTTAACTTCAGCTAGTCTGACTTATGAAAAGCTGCAGGAGAATCACATATTCTCACGTTTTTACTGCAGGCTAAATTGCCTTCGTTGTTGCTTCTCCTTGTTTAGCCAAGGCCTGTTTCCAGTTCAAATCTCACCAGCTTCTTGATAAAAGGGATAATCTTCATTGCTGCCTGTCCTGCCCTCATTCCTCTGATTCATCTCCATCCCCTTTCTTGTCACTCCCCCCTCAGAACTTCTTCTGTGTGTTCTCTGATGCTCTGGCACATGACCGTGACACTGTCATGAGAGGTGACAGACTGCCGGACACGCACTGTCATCCCAAGCACACCCTTTTCCCTCTGCCAGGCCAGTTAAACCTATTTCTTTCCAGATGCTTGTATTAACTTTCCTGAAGGAACTGATGTTTTGAGATGCCATAACCTCTCTGAGCAAAGAATTGCATTGCAGGGCTCTTAATCTTCGAACCAGCTTGTAAATGTATATTCCTGGGACAAACAGAAATGGACAGGGGAGAAGTTCTAAAGCTGGTACCACTAATTGTACCCTGGTTATTCCCAGGTGCTGGGATGGAATTAAGTAAACCCTTCCAAATCCAACTGTACCTGTATTCCTGCCCCCCTGCAGAACCATGAAATGATTGCAGTATGGAGTCAGGACCATCAGTTTGCAGCAAAGTGCCATCCTCTGTTAATACATCCACAGAGTTTCCTTTGAAATACTGAAGAATTGGCACAGTGTTGTCTCACTGATCAAATTCAGCAGCTAATTGGTCCCCAGATAAATGGCCTTCCCAATAAGGCAAAGCTTTTGTCCTAGATAGCACACTTAGAAAAACATTTTTTCTTGAAAAATTATTTTAAAATATACTTATTTTCCACTGTGCATCCCCCTGGCAAATGGAGCATGATGATGTTTAAATGCTCTTCGGAAAGCTTTCTTGAGATAAGATCATTAGTATATTAAAATGGTTTCTTAACAGAGGCAGCTTTTGTTGGAAAACCTTCAGTGGTGGAGGATTGGGAGTAATTAAGTTGAATGTAATTTAATGACTCAAACCAATAAACAAGTTTGGCATAGCTATTTCTGAACACACATTCTCCTGGGGAAACCTCCCAAAATGAAGTGTGTGCGAAACACGCGTTGTGTTTAGGTTGTTGTCTCTGCCCTGGCAGGCAGGGGCAGGAAGGACCAGGCAGGTCCTGCCGAGGAGGTGCCTCCCCCCATGGTGTGAAGCCTGTGGTGCTGTGCTGTGGTTTGATGGGATTGCTAGTCCTGGCTGGGGTTGGTTTGATCATGACCTTGTGGTTCCCTTGCCTCTCTGGTCTGTGAGCTCCTGGGGACGGTGACCTTCAGCTAGTGCTGGTTTTGCATGTGGTTTATAGTCTTAGTTGCTACTCTTTAAGTTCCTGTTGTTACTAATAATAAGATGGATCCTCTCAGTGCACCTCCTAGTCCTCTATGTGCTGCTAAACACCAAAGTGGAAAAACCAAATGCAAAAGAGAGACACTTTACAATGATTTGTTCAGAAAGTGAATCTCCCCTGTGTGTTTTACTTCAGCCAAGTGATGTACAGTAGGAGGACAGTCAGTCCTGTGGTGCTTTTTAGTACCTCTTAGAGACATAAGATGATCAGAAGTTAATTTTAATCTTCTTCTATAGCTGCTTTATAATTAATTTCTCCGCATCAGTTTTGTTTTTCTTCTGCCAGACACTTCAACATGTATATGTAAATTATCAGCATCTGAAGCCTTCTTTCTTTAGAAAAGAATACAGGGCAATCATCAGATAAAAGTCATTACATATTCAGAGCTATTGTGCTCCACTGATACTAAGACATTCTTAGGGGAAGGTGACCTTTTTACAATAGACTTACTAATGTCAGGACTTCAGAATTGTCTTTTCTCATTACAAGTGTTCCAAAAACATTAAAAGGAGTGAAGTTTATGATCTTAAAGATGTGTCAAAGCACAACTGTTAAAGACATTTTCACAGAATGTTATTTATATTACCCATTTTTTGTGTTTTATGTGGCAAGTATTCTGAGTCTTAGCAGAAATCTGTGTTCATGACTGCTTTCTATTTCTGACCTTATTCAAGAAATTCCAGATAAGGTTACCAGCCTTCATGTTGATTAGCCTTGGAAATCTCCCCAGCTGCCTATACAGTGCAGTTGAGTTGGTCTCCAGAGAAGATGGACTCACCCAAACTGCTACATTCCTCTGAGGATCAAGCATTGGGGGACAATTTTTAGGTGGGAACATACAGAATTATTCTGCCAAGGTAAAAAATGAAAACTCTATTGTATAATTTAAAACTAGGTTTTAAAAAAAGAAAGCTGCTAGTAACAGCTGTAAACATAGAAGAGGATGTTAACTTCCTTGGGGAAGGGTTAGACCGGTCTTTGAGAGGAATCCTGTTAGAACATCCATTAAGTTAAAAGTATGTGTGTGGGATGACAGTCCTAGAGAGGCATAAGTTGGAGGGCACAAGCTAGTAAGAAAAACAGATGTAGAATATAAAGCAGCGAGTTTACAAAATTTTTTTAAAACTAAATATTACCAGTATGACTCCAGTGTAGAGGGGGACTGGCAGTAACAGAAGAATCTTTACATGCTGGGAACTTGTGTCTCCAGACTTGGTCTCAATGAAGCCCAGAAAGCTCCAAGAAGAAGACAAGCACCCTTAGTGGCAATGAAAAGCTGATACAAAATTAGTTTGGTTTATAAGGTGTTTTTTATTGTTGTTTTTTTTTTTTTTTTTTTTGTTAAATGAACTAGTCTGTCGAACTGTTGCGGAAGTGGAGAAGATGATGTGAAACATTTTAACTGAATGTGTGACAGGCTTTAGTGAAGAAAGAAAAAGGTGGGAAAAGAGAAAACTGGGACTTAATTTCCTAAATTTATTTTTGAAAACATTCGTAAGATTGAAAGATGAGCCCATTTATCCAGTGAGTTACAGTGATATATGCAAGTGACAACTTGATAGGTCTCTGTCATCAAATACTCCTGTACGCATGAGGGGAACAGAACTCCTTCAAATGTGAAAACATTTTTTGTGCTGTTCTGAAATTGTGCACGGAGCTGAGGGCAGGTCTAGTACAAGCCCAGCCCAGAATTTCCCTCTGCTTTTTCTGATTTCCATCCTGCTCTAGTGTGGCCAGTGATGCTCACCCTTGAGCTGCTGTGACAGCAGGAATTTAGCCCCATATGCCTGCACTTTGGCATCTTTCCAAAATCAATATTTTAAAGAAACTGAAATTATTCCTCCTACTGGAATAATGATTCATGCAATGATAGCATCAATATTAATACAATAATCGAACTTTAATTTCTGTTGCTAAGTAACCTGTCATCCCCACAGAGCAAACTGGACTCGAACCAGAACAACTGAAAATATAAACTTAATGTGAAAAAGGAAATATTAAAGAGGGGAAAATGTCAGTCGAGTACCAGTTTCAGCAGAACCATCGTCTCAGCTAAAAGCTGAGATCTTCCTGGTTTAGATGTTACTTTTCTGTCTTTCCTCCAGCCCTCAGCTCTCTCTCCCAAGGGTTGAGCCTCTCCTTCCTGTGCCAGATGCTGATCGTGGGCAGCATGACTGCCAAGGGCTTGGGGCTGGAGTTGCAGCAGAGCTGGGGGTTTGGCTTCGGGGCTCTTCAAGCCTCTGGCTGTTGGAGCATTAGTCATCATAAAGAAAATGAAGCCAATATAACCTGTGAAGTTCACTCTGCTGCATGGGTGACATCTGTAAGGTTTCTCTGCTCAAAATGTGAGTCAGTAAGTGTCTGAGTCTCAAAAGGTCCAGCAGGTTTCTCAGGTCAGGAAGTTTTCATGTCAGAAACATTCTGCTCTGCCCACGCTCGTGTCTCCTCTCTCAGCCCATGGCTGGCACCCTCAGCCGTGGAGGCTCCTGGCCAAGGGGCAGGCTGGTGGCTCAGCTCACCCTGGCTTTTTGGGTCACAGTCTGGGTGGCCTCAAGGCACCGTGGCTCAAGTGGCACCGTGGGCTGGATCCAGCACCATGCTCGGCCCCTGGCACAGCGGGGGTGAGCAGCTCTGTCCTGGCCAGGCCTGGAGCTGCACCACCTCCAGCAGAAAGGGACACGTTCAACTCCATTGAAATTCTGTTGAAATAAAGAATCAAGAAGAAACAGGTACAGAAAAAAAATCTGATTTTCGTTCTTTTGTTTTCCTGCATGCTTTTGAAGATGGCAAATTCAGTATTTTTCTTCTAACGAACTATTTTGTCAGAGAAATCCCAGAGATCTCCATTTCTGCTGTTTGAAGGTTATCCAGTGGATTTCAGTATGGCCAGTTTAGAAGGATGTGTCTTGATATGCAGAGAGCTGGGATTAACAGAAGAGAGGAAAATGACTTATTTCTGTAGTTCTTTAAGTTAAAAAGTAAGTGCATTTAAAAGAGGGAAGCTCGTGCAAAGTACTTCCATTGTACTGTTTTTTTTTTCATTTACCATTATCTTGAGAAGCCCAAAGAAGTCTGTTTATCTAGGAAATAAGATTCTGTTTTGGTAGATGATGCAAGTGGAGGTTGGGAAAGGGTATCAGAGCCAGCTGGTGCAGAAGGAAAAAATAAAAGAGGTCATTCATTGTAATTTTTCCTCATGGTTGCCAGCAAAACAGAGGAAGGAACATGTCCTCTGGGATTTCCCTGCTGGCAAGAACATCCTTACAGGCTGACTTCCAAACACACCAGCAAATGGAGGGGGAAAAAATTAAAAATAAATCACTGGAGACCTACATATTTCTGGATTTTATTAGCCTATTGGCTAGTGCTCTGATTATTTTAATCTGAACAGTTGCATCATAATGTGAAGAAGAAAAAAATAAGATCCCCGACATTGGAAATGTAGCCAAATTGCTTCTGTTTCGTTTTTTCAGGGTTCATTGGTGTTTCTCTAACATTTCTGTCTCTACCTCACTGTGCTTTCCTCCTCCTAAAAACCAGTCCTGGCTTTTGGCTCTGTGCAGTCCCTGTGCAGAGCATGGCAGTGGCCACGGAGAGATGCCTGGCAGGTCTGACATGGTCAGCAGGATGTTTTTTAATTTTCCAGACATCAGCCACCTCGTTTTCCACTGACTATAATTTGCTTCTTGTCTCTTTAATTAGCTCACCTAATGTATTGGCTGCAAACAGTGACCCAGTCTGCTCTTTCTTCTTTTCACATATCGATATATCATCCGCTGTGACTACTAATTTATGCAGACCCAGCTGTCCTGCTCCCTTGTCTTTCTACTTCCTTGCTTTTTTATCCACCTGAGCTTTGGCATGGCAGAATGGGAAGTCTTCTGATAATAGGGCTGCCTTCCCGTGCTCACCATGACATACCCATGTTGAGCTGGACTTTGACCCCATACAAATACATTTCTGGATCAAAAGTTGCCTGAGGGCAAGAGCTGTCTCTGTGGCATTTATTTGTAGAAAGGCAGTTCAGGCAAGTCTCCATTGCTCTTTCAAGTCTTCTGGTGCTCCTGCAGAATCCCTATTAATTGATCACCTTTTAGTAGTTTCTTGGGAACTTTGGCCTCGCCTGGATGTGGAGATCAGCAGGCACTCAACAATTTTCACTCAGATTTATTGCCACTGTAAACAAATGAGATAAAGTCTAACTCTTTTCTCTCTCTCTTGTGCCATCCTGTAGTTGATTAGCTTTACAGGCAGCTGTCAATTTAAGGGGGACTGTTTTGTGCAGATCTCATGTGATGTTTTCCAAGTGTTGTTTGCCTGCTCACACCGTGCAGTCACGACATGAACCCTGGCAGAAATGTTCAGTGTCATCTCCTAAGTCAGTCCTACCACATGTGCAAACCTACCATGGAGTGGGAATCCAGAGGCCTCTTTCCCACAGACTGTTCTCAGGGATCCTCTCCTCCTAGCAATCCTTTTAGGCTCTGCTTAATTACCTCTTAGCTCCCCAGAGGTTTCCTTGTTCTGCTCTGGTTTAGTGTCTCCATGGCTCTGCTGCAGCTGGAGCTCCCAGGTCTCATTTGCTAGGGCTAATTATCTTTTCCCTTTAAGATGTGATACGTGTTTTATCACTGCAGGTACAAAGTCATGAGGAGTCACTCCAAGCCCACTGTCACGTTCAGATGGTTAGCTGCTGTGGTACCGGATCTCAGCTGAGTGCCAGTATTCAATTGCAAGTCCTAACCCTATTTATAAGATCTGGTCTGAAGAAGTGAGAAAAGCTTGCAGAAATATATTTTATTACAAAAATTATCATTTTAACATCTTAAAATCCTGAAATTCAAATTAAAACAGGAAGGGGGGCTGAATCCACCTACTCTGGGAAGTATTCTTTTATTTATTTTTTATTTCTTTCACTTCATTTAGATTGTTTTCTTTCAAGGCTTAGTCCAGGAGCACTGAAGTCAATGAGAATATTGCTGTTGACTTGAGCTGCAGCAACATGATACCCAGGAGGCAAATTCGAGTTACGCAGCTCTGGGACATGGAGCAGGGCTGCTGTACCATGCACATCCTGCCCAAGAGCCTGGGGGAGGATTGGGCTGGACCCGCAGAGGTTTTGAAGAGAGTTGTTTGGGGCAGATCCTTCTCCCTATCAGCAGTAACTCTGCTGAAATCCGTGGTGCTGAGTCAGACACCAGCCCCTCCTGCCTCACCACCAGTGCCGGCCGCTGGCACCTCCAGTTGCAGGAGAGTCTGTGCTGCTGCCTGACAGGAAGGCTCAGGTCCTGCAGCCGTTTTACCCCTTTGTCTTGCAGTGATAGCTGATAAAGTGAGCAGCAGTGCTCTGACTGCCACGAGCCCCATCAAGCAGTGCTGAGTTCCCTTGAGCCACAGTGCACGGCTTTAGGAAACAGCCTCGTGTTGCCCCCCGGGATGGGGGGATGTGCAAACCCCTGGGATTGCAGCCCCTCTGGTAGAGAAAGTGGGAGCAGGCAGCAGAACTTGCACACCCTTGGGAGGGGAAACCAGCTCATATGAGGCCTGTATGAGTGGGAAGAACGTGGCTGTGCTGCCAGAGCTACGCATGTGGTTTCAGCATGAGCTCTTGGCTCCACACTGCAGCCCAAAGCTGGTGGAGCTGTGGGAGGGGTCTGGGTCAAAAGGCAGGCATCGCTGTTAAGCACACAAATTTTGCTGACTTTCAGTGGGCATCAGGTCCTCGACTGCCTCTTGTGCTTCCAAAAAAAGTAACCTTGACTAAAGCAGTCACAACAGATAGTAAGCCAGGGCTTTGTAATTGTAGGGAGCCTTGACATTGTCTTCTGAATGTGTTGAGGGCAAATCATCCACGGGAAATTACTTTGTTCACTGCCTCCATTATTTGGTCTTAATCCTAACTTGGTGCCTTAGGCTAGGTGATAAAATTCTCCCATTGCAAACAAATTACAGTTTTTTTCCCTTCCCCTGAGAGTTTAAGTCATTCTGAACAATGTGATTTCTTGGAGGTAGGCTGCTGTTTCTTTCCTTCTTCCAAACTATGTATGTTTCACGGTTCTGATTTTTCTGCAGCTGTTTATTTTTCCATTGAAGGAAAGTAGAAACCAGACCTAAATAATCTGGTTGAGTTTTTGATCAGACAGCTGTGCTGGGACAGAACCCATCATTCAGATCTGTTACCTTTTACACAACAGAGATAAATTAATTACAGGGCTTTCCCCTGACATCCAGACTCTTGCCTGCAAATGTTCACATAAAAGATGAATGACAATGAGATTCTCATTACAGGTTGATGAATTAGCCTTTTCACTTCAGTTACTGCAAAGTCTACTTCATGGTCAACAGTCTTGTTTGGGCCCAGCCATTCTTTTTATCTCCCTGAATTAAAAACAAACATTTGCTGTCACACTTTTTCTCTCGGTAGAATCCATTATTTTGCACTGCCCATTAGATTTTTTCATTTTCCCAGGGAATTTGGCACACTGGTTTGCCAGGAAAAATGTTACTCAGCAACAGCATCTTCCTTGTTTTCTTTAGTGCAGCATGTTGCAAACCTAAGGCTGCCTTGATCAGCCCCGTCCTGTGTCTGCTGGCTCACCTCTGGGGTTTGGGAAGCTTGCAAGTGAGACTGAGCCATGGGGTTTTCAGCTCTACCAAGATAAAAACAGAAATTCTGAAATCCTGCTCCTTGTAATGTGGTGCATCTCTCTTGTCTTCCCAAATTGTATTTGGGAAAGACCCCTCACTGGCTTCAGGACCCACTTCTCTGTTGTGCTTCCTGCCTTTGGTACTGCTCAGTAATGTTTTCATTCCACTGCTATCTATTTCTTTTCTTTTTTTTTTTTTTTTTTTTTCTCCTAAGTAGCAGAAGCTTTAAATAACAAGGTTTTATTTGGCTGGGGTGGATGTTGCAATACAGAAGCTAGAAGGGAAGAAAAACCTGTTACCCCCAGTGAAGTGCAGGGCGGTGACAAGTGTTGCTACCAGCCCTTCAGGTGCTCCCAAGAGAGAGCAGGGGGCATGTCCCCCTTCCCAGGCTGCAAGAGGCATTGACATGTAATACACAGTTTAGTTAAAATTGAAATATTAATGGAGAAGGAGAGAAATGTGCAGAAGTTTTTACCAGGGGTTGCACACATATGTATTCATTTCCACTTTGTTAGAGGGTGGGACCCCTGGTAATGCAGCCCCCCATGCCACCACATTGCCCTGCAAGGGAGCCAGCCCTGAGCAGGCTGCAGTGCAGGGACACCGTGTTTTCAAGGGCACAAGTTCCATTTTGCCAACCTGTTCTGCTGGGAGAGGTCAAATGTTTTTTTGTGGGTGATTTGAAAAGCTATTGTTACACAAAACAAAGTCAAAATAACCATCCCTGCCAGGTGCTATTTCACAAAGAAAGAACATTGTGTTTCTTGCTTGTAGTTCTTGGCAGTTTATCATGTTCATTTGCTTGTATCATTAAGTGTCAACAACTTGATCAATTTTATTGCACCTGTCTGTGGTCAGAATATTATTAATGATAGCTCTGATTGGTGTTTAGGGACAGGAATAAGTCATTTATAATGATCTTAAGTGAAACATCGAAATATCAGTAGAAAAATAGTAGCCATAGTGTCACGCTGTCATTATTTATGTGGCAATATTTACATGTACGTTTTTCTGTGTATCCTCATGCTTCCCAGGCTACATGTGCTTTCCTGGCTCCTCTTGGTTTTAAGAGGTTTGTGTGCCTTTGGAAGTGTTACCAGAACAAGCTGCCATGGCAGTGTGATGGTGATGGTGATGATTTCTCTGTATCACCAGTGTGTGAGGGCTGTGTGTGCAGAGGTGTCTGAAATAGGGAACAGGAGGAAGAAACTACAACTCTTCAGCAAGTCTGGGGCCTGGTGGCAGCTTTGAGGGCAGAGAGAGGTGCTGCTGGGCAGCTGCTTTCCTGGGGACCCCTCTGTGGCTCCATGCAGGGACCTGCACTCCAAGGACTGCCATAAACCCGGCTCTCCTGCCTCTCACTAATTGAACCTGTCACAGTTTTCTTCCCCAAGTGCTCCTTTGTAAAGATATATGAATTCTAAATTTCACTCTAGTATGTCTCAAGCTATTTTATTGCCTTAAAAATGTTGTTTTATTATTCATTTCAGACAATTGCTTTAATTCATTTTAGAAGACAGTGAATTCAGACAGTGAAACATGGGGATAGAAAGATGCAAAAGTCATTTGTACTGAGCAGTCAAATGTTTCTGGCTTTTAACTTCTCTTAAAAGCACTTGTAAAATAATGTCCTTCTCCTCAAATGCTCACTGTTAAACATAGTTGCTGAAGAAGAGCATAATTACACATTTGAACACAATACAATGCTTGCATATAGTCTTGTGAGGTACTCGTGCATTTCCCCATGGTCACTGCACCTCGCGGTCCCTGAAGCCCAGGCAGTGTCTCCTCAGCTCTCTTGGGGATGCCAGGACTTCCCTGGCCGGGTGGCACGTGCATGGCCTCGCCAGCTGTTCCCAGGGGCTCTTTTGGTGGATGCTGCTGTGCAGGGCTGGCTCTCAGCAGTATTCCCTTCCCACCACTCCAGCACTTCTTCCAGCCTTGTCCTCAAACTCCTGCCTGGCAGCTCTGTATCCTGGCATTTTACTGCTGCTCTGGGCAGCTCTCATCCATGAGAGCCCTTGAGGGACCCTTCTCCTCTCAGCTGCCAGAACAGGAAAATCCCGTGGGAATTTCGTCTGCTCTGCCTGCCAGCTCTTCAAGGAAAACTCTGATCTCTCCCACTGTAAAATAAAAACGAATGAAATCTCACTGAGCCATATGGGCACAGAGCAGCATAACACCCTGGTGGAAAGGCCTCCCTGCTGTCTCTGGTGCAGATTATCAACGCATCTTAGAGCAAAGCTGAAACTTTTAATGCCCTGAGCATGATGCCCTCCTTTGACCTTGGAACTTATTTTTATTGCTACTTTGGCCCGCTGTCTCCTTTGCAGGTTGCTGGGCTGTGAGCAGATACAACAGAAATGGTGGAGACAGCTAGTTTCAGAGGTACACAGCATTCTCCCACAGCACGTGGGAAACAGGAACGGTTTGAAATCTCGTTCTTGGGGCCTAGCTTAAACTTGGCACTGCAAATGGTAGCACAGAAATTCCTTCAGTCACGTGTTCTAACAAATCATACAAATGTCTGTGTTTATATCTTAATGTGGTACCTTTGTGGCTGCTGCCTGGGCTTCTCTGTGGGACTCTTTCACCGTAGCTGGGATGGAAGGAGGGTTTTGTCCGTGTGGGCACAGGGCTGAGCTGGGGAGGGAGCAGAGGAGCACTGCTCTTCCCCACGGGCACTGCTGGGGCTGTGCGAGGTGCTCAGCCTGGCACAGCTTGCCACCCGGGCTGCAGAGACAAGCCCTTGCTTTATTGAAGGTTACTTAGCCTCCAGGCTCTCACACTTGTTTATTTCCTCTTAAATGGATGTTGTCCCCAAAGAAAACCTTTTTAAAGCAGTTCTAACAGGTTTCCAATTGCTTTTTATCACATTAGTCTTCCATTCTAAAAATTTCTCTCTGAACATAGAGTCAATTTTGAGAACATTGGGAAGGAGGTTATTTCCTTCTTGCCTTATTTTTGTGAGTGTTCACCAAAGAGCTTTCCCAAACCTCTCTCCTCAGAGAAATGGTCAAAAATAGGACCAGCTGTGTCTGCTCTAAGAGCAAGGTGCTTTTACCTTCTCTCAGTTTGTGCTTTGGAAACTTGCTGATAAATGGCACTTTTGTTAAGAGGAGACTTGGATGTTTTTGGTTTGGAAGATATTTAAGTATATGAACTTTAGCTGTAATGAGAAATGCCCTTTTAAGTCATGTTGAGTAGGTACTTCATCTGTGATTATTCTGAACTGTATTCTAGGCTACATTTAAGCAGATTTTCTGAAATCAGAGTGAACAGATCAGATATGGTCCATTTAAATCAGTGAAGTTCCTTTCATCAGCATTACTAGTCCCTGGATCTTCCACAGTTGTAGAGGTGACTTAACTGGTGTTATGTTTAGGTATCAGTCAGGCTGTGAAGTAGGATAATAACCATCATATTCCATTGTTTTAAATCCTGAGAGGAGCCAAGGGTAGAACTCAGTACTGACTAGTGATTGAATTTGGGAAACTTCAAGTGAAAAAGCATATCATAGTATTAAGAATGAACATTTAAGCTTGAAGAAAGAACCTCTGTTCTTCCCATCAACTGGAGAGCAGGAACTAATGTCAGAAAGATTATTTTCACTATCTAATTATTCTGAGATTGTTTTGAAAAACAGCCATAAATCACGACTTCTCATGCTGGGCTTCAGAATGATCTTTTCCCCTTCCCTTGCCAGCTGGAAGTGTGGGAAGTTGGATGCAGTGACAGTTCCAGGAATGCATGGAACAGGGGCAAGGGGCTCCCAGCATGAGACCACTCTGAGGAGCTGCTGCTGCTCCTGCAGCACTAGGAGGGACCAGCAGCATTGCACAGGTAATACCACACACTGCTCTGCATCAGATGTAGAGGTGGAGCTGGATGAAATTTCCTGGAATGGAGCTGAGCACTTACCAAAGTGGTGCTGGCACCCCATCCAAGCAGGCTGACACATGACTGGCAGAAGTGATGGAATGCTGCTCTGCATGAACTGAAATGTCCATACTATTAATTTTATGGCACAGCAGCCAAAATGCTTGTAACTGTCAAGGACTTTCATCAAAGTAACGTGTGTCCATCTGTGGTACTGGGGTGCAGAGGAGTTTCAGTTGCTTGCTCTTGAAGTCTTCTATATGTAAAATAATAATAGTAATAATAATTTTCTTAACAGAGTGCCTTCAAAAGCAGATTTTGAAGTTTATCAAAATTGGAAATCTTTACTGTAATAGAAATTACATAAGAAAATTGTTTCCTTCAAAAACATAGAAAATATTTTAAATATATCAAAATCTTCATTTACATCTATTGTTTAAATTATTAATGAATATTGGAAAATTAAATGTAGAATGGCATCATAAATGGGTAGAGTGAAGTAATCTGTCTCTCTCCCCACTTTGTTTTAAATTTGGTGGTGTTCTGCTGTATAGTCCCCTGCAGTCTGAAGCTGGAAATGTTGATGTTTTTGGGAAGCTGAGGGCCAGGGCTAAGACCAAGGAGAAGTGGAAATGGATTTCTAGAAGTCAAGCCTTGGAAAGCATTTCCTCCTCCCTCTCAAAGATGATGAACATAATAAAATTGGTGAATCTTAATTTAGTGTAGCCCACTTATCTTGTCCACATTTGGGGCTCTGTTGTGCTTGTTTATTTGCAAGCCCTGGACAACTGAGATTTAGTGGCACTAGTGTTAATTAGAAGTCAGTTTCTGTAATTGCTCAAGAAGCGCTTGTATTCTTGTCCAGACATGGAGCAAAACGAGCACCCTGTCACTCCCACAGCCAGTCTCAGCAAAGTAATCACTGTTCTCAGGCAGAAGGTTCAGAACAATTCCCTAGAGCACAATGTAAGAAAAAAAAAAAAAGAAAAGAAAGAAAAAAGAGAAATTGTTATTTGCTGTTGGACTTTACACAAATTGGAAAATTACCTGAACTTCAGAAACAACTTCATGTGAAAGTCTTGCCTATGTGCAGAGTGCTGGACACCGGGGCAGTGTCGCTGTGTGGAGCTCCCCTGTCCTGCTGGGGGTGCAGTTATCCACGTGTCCCTGGGCCTGGAGTTCTCCAGGTGTGACACTGAAAGGTGTTGCTCCTCTGGGTCCTTACACTGCAATATTTTCTGAAGCCTATTATATGGTTAATATCTACAAAGCTTGTGATTTTGTTGTTTGATATAATTTTATTCAGTAAAGCTGCCTCGTTTCGTAAAGGTCTTGGCATTTAATATTTAATAGCATAAATCCCACATGAGTCTTCAGCAGAGGGTGAAAATTACATTTTAAATTAATGTGTGCTCAAAGCCTGCACTTGTTTCTATCTGCATTTAGAGACCAGCAGCCATTTTTGAGCACAATACCAGCTTCTAAAGATGATGTCTGTATTGTTCTCTTCAAAAATAGCTGGTTGTGATCAGGAGTTTTTCATGTGCTGGAACAGAAAACAAGGGGGAAGCCCATTTCTGGTGGGGTGGGCAGTGTGGGGGAGGCTGGTCCCACTCTGGGTCTCTTCCCTGGCACTGTGCAGGGGTAGGAGCCAGCAGGTCTGGTGCTTACCCAAGGTTGCAGCAGCCTTTCCAGGCTAGGTTTGCACAGCATCAATATCCATCAGATTTGGTCAGATTTTAGGAGGATTTCAGCATACCTGCATTTCACATTCTTTTACAGGTTTGGCTGTTAATATTGCTGCTTTCATGGGGCAGTGATTCCTTAGCTCTGACCTCAGACTGGTACTCATCAAAGCATGGCAGACACTTACAAATTAAACAAATGCTATTTTCAAGCTAAGTCTGGCAAACACTCAGCAGCCAGTTTGCACTTATCACTAGGATTATCCTAAATGCCTTCAAGATCTCTTTCTGAAGAAGGTGTATTTATATGTTGTGAATAACTGTCCAAGCCAGACAGCATTTCTCCTCAATCTGGGTGGTGGGGAGGAGAGACAGAGATGACTGTCCTCTTTCTACACTGCTTTGAAAGCCTGAAGTGCTCTGAAAGAAAGGTCAGACAAAGTGTTTCTTCACATCAATTCCTTTGAGTGGCATTTAGACCTAACCAGCTGTGTTACAGACTGTTATTACCATAGCAGTCAGTGCTGGGAAGTCAGTGTTCTCACATGGCTTGTGTTTCTGGCACTATGGAGACCCTTAAGAGCACGGGAGCTGCTGAGGAGAATTACCCTGATGTGCTTGGGGGCCTCTTGCTGCTCCAAGTCTGTCACCTCCTCCAACAGAGGGAATTAACCACATGGCATTCCTGCTCTGGAGGGAATTAACCGTGGAGGGAATTAACCATGCGGTGTTCCTGCTCCCAGCCCTGCCAGGTCTGCTGCTGGCCTGGACAGGGGGTTACAGCCCTGGTTACAGCCCTGGTTACAGCCAGGTTAGCTTGCACAGATGTGGGCCCTTTGAAAAGGCAATGGGACATGATGGTGGGAAAGCAAAGCATTATGAAACAAAGTAATGATGATTTCTTTCTTTCTGATGAGTTTTAGAACAAATTATCTTCCCTTCATTTCTGCTGGTATAAGGTTTGAGATGGAAATCTGCTCCCTAAATTCTTTGTTCTTAAGACATAGCAGCCAAAAGTGTGTTCAACTTGTCACATGGTTTATAGACCAACACCATAACCAGCAATAGGTATTGTCCCTGAGATCTAATTTCCTATAGCCTCTGAAATTGATATATAAATATATATATATACATATATAACATTTCAGATTATGTAATTCCACCATCTGCAGCTTTACATAAACAGTGCTCATATTCCACCTCTGCTGCTTTATGTAATGGTGCCCCCCATACAAATCATAACTTTTGTGCAGCATGGGGCAGCTGATGGAGAAACTACTTTTGTTCTCCTCTATCCAACTACGCCTTCCTTCTAGTAAGGTCAAGGCGAGGAACATGCAGAGCAGAAACACCATGTATTGTAGCATTTGTTTCCCACTCACTGTCTTTGTTCTTACATATGCAAAACAGGCAGATTGTGTTTCCTTTCATAAGCAACTTTGCTGCAGGGTCAAGTAGAAAGAGATGATTGGCAGGAAAGGAGCAAATATTCCTTAAACAAAATGGCTGCAATAATTAGCAAATGTGGCAAGAAGGTGTTGGTAAACAAGGAAAAGGTGAGAAGTGAAAGGTTAGCTTCAGGGCGATTCATTAAGCTGGTAAATGAAGAGCAAACCGAAATTTCTGCAAGCTTTTAGCAGATGGGAGGGTGTTCAGGGAGCATGGCATTTGTTCAAGCAGTGAGTAAAAGCTAGAAATACATGGATTCAGGATCATTTTTTAAAGGAATATTTGGTTTATTTTTCAGAAGCAAACCATGAGGAAGGAAAGTAGCATTTACGTTTTCTTTGTCTGCATTTGTATTTCTGCTGCTTGAGGAGCCTAATATTGCACGTCTGCTTCTCCCGGTTGGAGACCCCAAACCTGCCTTGGCTTTGCAGTCACAGGTGCCAGTGCAGTGACTTCATTAACCTGTCCACAAGCAACAGGTGAGATTGGGATCCTGCTGGGGAGTCCTCCTGCTTGTACCTCCTTCCAGGTAGTTCCTTCCCACCTATTTGCAGCCCCCTGAGCCAGACAGCCCCTCCTGCTGGTGCCATGGGGTCGTTCTGGAGTAGAGGAACTGCTCCCCCAGGCGCCAGCCCAGAGCTGGGGGAGTTCCGTGCCCCACAGCTGACCTCAGAGGTTGGGAGGCTCCATGCCCCACAGCTGCGAGGGTCATCAAGGGAATGGGCTCAGCTGAGCCCCCTGCAGGATTAGTAGGTGCCTACTAATCCTGCGAGGGATTAGTAGGTGAATAAAATATAGGGAGATTCCTGTCCCCCATCTGTGTGTCCTGGGTTTTTGGAGCTGGCTGAGGGGCTGAGCCCACGTGGGAGATCTTGGTAATGGCACCTGAAAAGTGGCTTCTTCTGGCTGTAGGTGCCCTTCTTCATCCTGGGGGGGTGTCCGGCTGATACTGCTTAAAGCTCTGCTGAAGACTTGCAAGTCTCAGCCCTGGGCTCTCTCTAGAGCTTTCTTGGTCCTAATTTCAGAAGACGACTTGCTTAATGGCTACGTCATCACCCCAATTTTTATTTTGGAGACTGAAACATACTTGACTCCTTGGGGTGGGCTGCTTTATTATAGTAACTGTCAGGGATTTTTGGGGGAAGGGGCTGGAAGTGCTCCACAGGGATAGGACTGCCTTTCATGTGTTCAATACTTGGAGGTTTTCTTTATGATTAGGAGCAAGAGACTGATACATGTTATGAGGAAGTGATGAATTACCTGGCATGGTTGGAGCACTGGGGATATTCTCACATCAGGATGATGGTGATTGATTTTTTTTTTTTATTTTTTTTTAAATCTGCAGCAGAGGAATTTCTCAATGCCTGACTGCAGCCAACAGGTAAGCAGTGGGGCCAGCTCAACAGTGGCTGGGACAGACTTTCCTACTTTCTATCCCTGCTCAATTTTAGACTTTAATGGCTTGCTGAAGACATGCTGCTAGGGTGATGGAGATAGTGAGATCATTAAATGAGGACATCTTCTACTTGCTAAATTGCTTTAATCCTGCAGGAGGCTTTATTAGTTCAGATTGGCCACCCCTTTGTAGGGGTTAGAGGAGAAAGCAAAGAAACAAAGAGCAAGGAGGGGGACCGCAAAATCTAGCAGTGTTTGTTTTCCTGAGAAGCTGTGGAAGAACTTAGAAGGAGTGGTGGGAATGGCACCTCGCTCTGCCTGCACTGCTGGCACAGTGCTGGTCAGAGGGGAGGCAGAGGGTGGGGTTAATTGATCCCTGCACATGCTGGTTCCAGAGGACTGTTATTAGCCCTGGTGTGTGTGTGCAGTGCAGCACATCTGGCAGCTTGTCCCTTGCTGGCTGTGGAAATGATGAAGTTACTCTGTGTCAGGCTGCTTTTTCCTCTATGCTGTTGTGTGGGCTTATATCCCACACTGAGGGAGAAGAAGGCTGCAGCACGTGGGCTGGAATTTGGATCCAAAACTTAAGTATCTGTTTCTCTGGAAACTAGACTGCAGTGGCAATTTATATAAAATTGCTCTTTTCAAAAATAAATGATGGAACTGGCTTGGACTAATTACAGAGTCGTTCAAATATCCTGGGTGTGATAGTATGACTTGAAATCCTGTGCACTCCATTTGTTATCAGCTGGGGAGCTGGAGTGGGGAGGAGGCAGAAAATATTGAAAGGAGCAGAAATTGGGAAGGAAGGAGCTGAAAAAGGAATGAATAAAAAGGAGGAGAAGGGGGGGGGAAATCTGTGCAAGGAGCAACCAATACAGTAAATGCAGCTGTCCTCAAATAACATTAATGATGAATGGGAAGGTATATATCTACATTCCCAAAATGAAGTAGGAAGTACTCTGTGAGCTACTGGTGTTTTCTATTATGTTTATTAGTTGCTTGTGAATTAAGTTCTGTTGGATGTCACAGCAAAAAGGAAGGAAACGAGCTGTAATTTGACTGTAAGCATTTAAGGCACAATTGCTGTTCTAATCCATAGGAAAGGCATGCTGGGAGGGACAAACTTCTTGCATCAACAGGAAGGAGTCACTTTGCAGTCCACATAGGAATGGTCCCTGCTCCTCAGGTCAGTACGTGTTTTGTAGGGTCAATGCTTTCTGGTGAGTGAACTTCCCGGGGTGGCATAAAAGTAGCAGAGAGAAATATTCTATGTCAAGGCAAATCTGTACTGCTATAATGCTTTGCAGCTGTAATTACTGCAGCCATCACTCCCACAGAGCTGTGAAATGCTGGTTTTCCCAAAGGTGTGTCATTCCTTGGCACTGTGCTCTTCTGAAAGTGAGATAGCTCTTTTCAGTTGTAGTCAGCACAGCCCATGGGTCAGTAAAGCACAGCTCAGGCTTCTTGCACAGATCAGCTGCTGGCACTTGGGATGTGTCTGATCAGACTGGTCAGGGACATGCAGAAGCGCATTGACTTGGTGGATGTTTCTATGAAGTGGTTTCCTTGAAGTCCAACATGATTTCCAGGTTTTCTGCATTACCTAGAATTTCTCTTACAGTAGATAGAGCCACGCTGGCAGGTGCCATGTGCTGCCCCAAAGGCCCTGTGTCCCCACTGGGGAGAGCAGCTGTGATTCCTGCCAGAGGGGACATTCTTGACACCCCCCTAGTCAGGGCTGTCCCTGCCCCAGGGCCATGTTGGGGGGCACAGCACTGCTGCTGCCTGGCCTTAGTGCTGGGGCCCTTCATGCTGGGGGCCTGTTCTCTCTCAACAAGACCGTTCACAGAGCCAGAACCTGCTGTTGGAGGAAGCCAGAAGGTGACAACCTTCCTTTCCCATCTCCTTTGTGTAACTAGGAAAGCCTAACTGAACTCAGTGGGTCTGCCAGCTGCCAGATGGAAATGTGCTCCCATCTTCCTTCCTCTGACCGAGTGTCTATGAAATTTAAAAAAAACAAACAAGAACTACACACAAACCCCACAAAAAATAAACTCCACAGCACTGAATAACCTTCTCTAACTAGGCTGGAGTTAATAAAATTTAATTATTAGGAAGATCTTTGCAACCAAGTGAGCTGATTACTAGTAGGAAGAAACTTAGTTTATTATCTGATTCTAAAAGCTTGAATAATTTTAGCCATTTACTTCATTGTCAGCCACAAGAACTATTTCCATTATTATCTCTAACAACTTTGGAGGACATCTTTAAAGTTCCTTTCCATGAATCCTACTTCAAATGCTACTGCAGAGATGAAAGGAACAAGCTTAACCCAATGAATAACTGATAAACCAGAACTATCACTGCCTTGCCTCGAAACATCGCAGATCAGAGCTCATCCCTTGCATGCAATCACAGTCAATGCCATCTCTGGCCTTTATTGGAAGCAAAGCTCTTTTATGATATTCTGTCATTTATGACAGTTCCTCCAGAGGGTTCATTAGGATGAACATTAATGTGTCTGAATGTAGGAAACTGCTTTTCCTGAGATAATGCCGACATACATTACCATACAGAGCCAGTGCAGGGGGGAAGCTTTACGGCTGTTTAATGTGTGTGTGTGTGTTGCAAATTGCATCACTTCTTAATTCTCTTTGTAAAGCAGTGTCTTTTTTTCTGAATTGCCACCACTATAAATACACGTAATGTGGTGCCTGAACAGCTGTTTTGTTTAGCAATTATCTATGATTACGTATTACTAGGTTAGAGTTTCCAGCAGTGGAGAGCTGCAATTAATCTATACCATGCTTCAAACCGTCAGTGGGAACACTTGGGTTTTCCCCCTACTTTACTGGTATTTCTTAGAGGTCCTTGTACATAACGATCTGGATTAGGAATGGAGGCAAAGGAAAGAAGCAATGGCAAAGAATAGCTGATGACTTCCCTCTCCTTCCATCTATTTGCACAGAGCTGCATTGTGCAGCATCTGGTAACTCCAGCTCCAAGGTCAGGTCACTCCTTTCAAGCATAGATAGGCATGGGGGAGTACACAAGGCCAGGAGGATTGGTCACTGTGGATTAGCTGCTGCTATGCACAAAACCCAAAAAAAATCCACAACAAAAGAACCCTCTAAGAGCCCCCACCCCACCTGTTGCTGTCAAAGGGTGTCATGTATCTTGTTACAAAATGAAACTCAGTGGGACGCCCTTGCTGGGTAAAGGTGTTGCTGTGTCTGGTGACAAAGGACAGGACAGAATTGCACCAAAGAAAGAAAAGAATAAGATCTAGCTAATATTTTCTGAAAGAGTAAAAGAGCACCATACAAAGCTGCTAGATAAAAATAGGCACAGAGCCGAAAAAAGAGAACCTATAAATGTCCATCAGCCAAAGCAATAGCATTAGAGGTTTTGTTGTGGTTTGTTGTTTGTTATTAAAAAAAAAAAAAAAAAAGCCAGACTAAAACATGAGGCAGTAGAAAAGGTGACTGAACATAACAGGCACTTCTGAAATCCCAGCAGAACAACCAGAGACCAACTCCTTGAAGGGGGGGGAAACATCTCATCTTGCATAGGTCACACAGGCATGGCCCAAGTCCATTTCTTCAGCTTTCCCACTCTGTTTCTCATCCCACACTTGATACAGTGGAGTGGGAAAATACAGAAAAGGACTTAACTGGGGTCACCTGGTGGTCACTTGCTGGTGCTTTACAGTGGTAGGAGTGACATTGGGCTAAGGCCCATCAGCTATTCCTTGCACGCTTGGTTTGGATGGAGAGCACTGAAGCTGTAGGCTACCTCATGCTTTTTCCCTTAGCCTTATTCTAATCTCCTTTCTGGGTCAGTTCCCAGGTAAGAGAGCTGTGCCATTACATCTTTAATTGTTTCCAGCTCAGTCTGCTGGAGTGCCTGGGCAGGCAGGGCCAACAGGACAGGCAGTGACACGTCCTGTACAAGCACCTTGTCTGTTTGCTGCTGCCCTGGGCACAGCACAGGAGACTGCCACAAACCAGCCACAAACTGGGGCATTTGTCTCCGTCAGACCTAATGAGCTGCATCTGCCAGGCAGGGAGGGGACTGCTGCAGTGGGCCCAGATCAGCTCCCTCTGTCAGGCACTGCCAGCCTTGGGGGCTGGAGGGGATCTTAAGGGTCTGAGTCAGGAAAGTTGGCTAATGGGCAGGAATGTGCTCGGGGGAAAGACCTTGTGACTGGGGACTGAATTGCTGGGTTCAATGTGAGGAGAATATGGAGCACCAGGAACCATGGCTCCCGGGGTAGGGAAACCCAGGAACATCCCTTAAGGTGTTTATCAAGTTTGGATCAAAAAAGCAAGGTGTAGGAACTGCTGCTCTAGGGTCCTGATATAGTGCAGTGGAAAGAGATTCAGCACAGCAAGTCACGTAGGGTCACCCATGAAACAGGATTGGAAAGTGCATTCAGGAGAGGAAGCCTACAAATCGTGCTGTGAGGTGTGAAGTGGGGGCAACAGGATCATCCTTGGCCAAGGTCACAGGGAGCACACAACTTGTGAGGGCAGCCCCTACCTTGAAGTGGTTGTTTGAAGGGAGGCAGAGCAGTGCTGGGACTGCGAAGTGCTAGTCGGGGGCACTTGGCCTTTGCCTGGAGCTGGCAGCAGAGGCTCTGTTTCCCACACCTCACTGCTGATCTCCTAGCAGTCTGCTGTTCCAGGGGGCTGTCAGGAGGACACTGCACCCAAACTGTTTTCCACAAGCCAAGCCCTCCATCGGTGTGCACCTGGAGCTGCCTGGCTGCTTACTGGGGAGGACGTGTCTCCCTGTTCCCGCAGGCCCACTGCCCTGACAGTTTAATGCCTTGGAGACCCCCTGGGCTGGAGCTGGGCTGGCTGTGCAGTGGGTTCATCACCTGCAGGGAACCATGCTGGGCTAGGGGCACGGCCAGGACTGTCCCTGCATTGTGGTGTTGGTGCAGAGAAAGAAAAAGAAGATACAGCTTTGTTTTCTAACTGCTCTCTGCAGCCCTTCTGCCTTGATAGAATAGATTTTTTTGCTCTTTCAAGTCTAACAATGTCAGAAAGAGGCAGCCAGGTTATGACTCTGCTCTTAATAATGAGGGAGATTCATGTAGGACTGTCTAGAGATTTCAAAGTGATTTTTAACAGCTAGTTATTTCCCTGAACAGCCTGGATTAGTATCCTGTATAGCTGATGAATATGCTGGAGTGACTGGATTGATTTATTGTGATTTTAGGATGTGACTGGGAATTCAATTAACTTTTTTGAAATGTTTAAACAACTTAAACAGAGTTGGCTTTGTGGGGGCTTAGCAGCCTAGAAATTTTGCTCCAGTTTGGAACAAAACAACAAAAGAACTCCAGATTTACTGGGCTATTAATATTTTTAAATGATTTTGCTTTACTGCAGTAAAATCATTTTGTTCAACTGCATCAGTGCTTCATTTAATGGTATTTTACAGGAATATTGGTACCTGTGCAGCACACAGCACTATTTTATACCATCTTGTGTTCTCTAACGATTTGAATGATAAATTACAGCACAATTAACGCCAAAATAAGAAACTGTTTCAAAGCCAGTCCCCTCCAATTCTTCTCTCCAATAAAGTCAGAATGATTTGGCAGATTTAAGGTACTATAGTTCTAGGAATTTTTTCAAAGCACATATTTTTAAATCAGCACTAGCACAGGCAACAGAGAGTTTTGTTTCCAGCAAGATACCATTTTCCAGCAGTAGAACGTTGTTTGTCACAACTCTGATGAGCTCAGGTTGTCTGATCCTGGGTCGGGTAGGTTCCCACATGGGGGGTGCCAGGCCAGCACAGCCCGTGTGACCATGGGGGGTGACCTGGTCGTGTCACTGGGGCACTGTCAGTGCCAGCTGCCATCCCGGGGGGAGGAGGGACCCAGCACTACCCGGGTACGTGTCATTGCTGGCTGCAAACAGCCGCTGCTCACTGCCCCCAGGCCCGGGGGGTGCTGAGGGGGAGGAAGAAAGAGGAAAAACAAAACTGTAAAGAAACCATATCCCTGAATTGGTGAAAGCCTCTCTCTTTGCTTGACTGTATTTGTTTTGACAAGAGCCTCCCCTTCTTCCCCAGAGTGCTCTGGCAAGTGAAACTCTTGCAAATACAGCAGAGGAGCTGCTGAATGCACAGCCATGCATAATTTAGTAACGCTGGGGCCTTCTGCATGTCTCATCACAAACTGGCATTCAGTAAGTGCTAACACAACTCCTTTGTGGATAGGGATTTCTGTCTGTTTCTTCTTTTTTGCTAAGATGTGGACATCAGACCCCTTCCAGGAATTAAAAATTGACCATCAGGAAGCTCATTCGCAGGGCCAGTGTTTAACAGACTTAGCCATTCATACACACACACACTTAAAATAAAGAAATGTTTGTGAATTCTTGAGTGGGTCGACTTTGATGGGTAGTATGAATAAATAATGGAAGACGAGGTTTTCCTTGCATTCACACTATTCACCCAGAAGTCATAAAAACAGGCTTGATGCTAGAGAAAATAGCTTGGGGGTGGGGGGAGAAAACAACTCATTTCATTCTAAGGAAAAAAATAAGTTTTATGTCTCTGGACTAGGTGTTTGGGAAGAAAAAGCCATAACTCTGACTTGTATTTGTGTATCCCCATCAAGTAGATGTTTCATACAGGGAGGAAGAAAAAAAAATTATTAAAACTGGTGTTAATATTTGCTTGGACTAATGGAATGTTGTGCAACATCACCTGAATTTAAATCAAGATTGTAATTAGTAAGTGGTTCATTGTGTTGTAACAATGCAGAATAATTAATTATTCTTTTTCACCACACAAATAGTAATTAAAGAGAAATATTACATAGCTGCACCTGTTTTTCATTATATGGTTGCCACAGTGAGTAAACCAAATCTTTTATTGATGAGAACAGCCGTAAGTTTGAAAACTAAGTGAAGGGCATGAGAACCCCTCTGAGGCTCCCTGGAGACATGTTAGAAATCTGAAATTATTAAAACATATGGTGGCACATACTGATTACCAGCAGCTCCTACTGTTGCTGTGAGGCCTACTTTCTCATGGACTTCTTCCCCCCTTCCTTTAATGAATCTCTTGTGACAACAAATACAACATGACATTGCATTAAATGAATGATGTTGCATGTTGTTTCCCATCCACCTTTCTCAGTGTTCTCACTTGGTAAGCCTTTTTTAAAAATTTTAATAGCCCAGGAGGTAGTGCACTCAGAGGAAATACAAGCAATGTGGAGATGGCTTCTTGCTTGTGTCCATGCTGATTTGTGAGGTGAGGAGCAGGTTCTGGGAGGCCATGGGAGGAGTAGGTTCAGATGACTGCCTGCTCCAGGATACACAGGTGCTCGGCTGGAGCACATAACAGAAAGGAATTCAAGGACAGAGAAATCGTAGAGTCAGAAAAGGTGTTGCTTACTGTGATGAAAAGAACCTTGAAGTTGGAGATTTGGTGAGTTGAAATTGCAGAAGATAAACTTCCTAACAAGGTTGTCACCAGCAGTGGGGAGAGGGGCTGATGCCCTGCAGTATGTCTAATACACTCTCTTGAACATGAGTTTGAGAGTGAGGAAAGGAAAGGGGAAGGCAACCCTTGGGTACGATTTTAGAGAAGAGCTGTAAGGAGTGAAGTGCCTGGAATGCACTCTATGTGGGGGGGTGGTGGTAGGTGGTGGCAGTGGCTGCAGGCACTGGGATGGCTGTGCCACCCCTCCTGCCCTGGCATGCCCATGTTGTGGGAGGTGTGACACCAGCTCACCCCAGCAGCAGTGTCAGGTGCTCTTGGCAGACAAATACTGGACCTGCTGCAGTCCCCACCACGAGCAAATCTGAAATTTTTCAAGAGCTGAAAGCACATTGCTAACAACTGTTGTCTCTCTGAACACCTGGAGTTATTAATATTAGTAATTTTTTGCGTCAGTAAAAGTGGAGGAGTCTCATCAGGATTGTACCCATCACAGCATCAGTAAATAACACGAGGCTGAGTCCTAAGAGAGCCTATGGTCCTGGGCTCAGTCAGCCCAGACGTGAGGGAAGTAACACCAGAGTTGAGCACAACCTCAGCTCCTCCACAGGGAAAAGTAGGTCATGTTGAAGCAACAAACAGCTGAAACAGAAAACAAAAGAAAGATGAAAGAAAAAGAATATGTGATTAGGATAAAAGCTCTGTTTTAACAAGCCCCAGCTAATGCTGACAGCAGTTCTGGGAACATGCAGGGGTGAGTGGCTGTGCAGCCAGATGGAGCAGGGAAGGGGTCTCCGCTTTCCCCAGGGAGCAGTGGCATGTGTCATGCTAGGGAATTCTGGAAAAACAGGCTGTAAATGGCCTTTTGGAGAGCCTTCCTGCTTCTATACTTGTAGCTAAATCCTGTACATCCCTGAAAGATGCTGAGGTGATTTATTATTTACCAACAAATCATGTCAGACGAGTGCAACTCTGTCTTTCACTGTGGTGGTTGTTATTGCAGCGAAACTTTGTCCGTGTTGGAAAAGCCTGGTGCCAGAATGGTTTGTGTTAGGAAAAGCCAGTGACCGTTGCTGTCACCAGGCCTGCCTGCCTCTTCTTGCAGAGGCATAGCACAGGGGCACCAGTTTGAGCCTTCAGCCCACAGTTCCAGCCTCTTTTCTTCTACCCTTCCCTTTACCGAGAAGACAAAGGGCTGGAGGGTTGTGTGCTCGAGCTGGGATTTTGGGCGCTGGGGAGTTCTGATTTTCCCAAGCAGTAATCCTGTTCTTCCTTTAAACACATGCTTTGATGATCGAAAGGCAGTTTTGTTATCAAACAGCACTTTGGTACCCTCAATCCAAGTGCTTTTACAGAGGACAGGGGCATGCACTGTGTCTCCCAGCCAAGGCTGGGAAGCAGGATTAATGAATGTCAGGATGCAGACCTGGGGCAAAACAGAACACCGAGGTTATCCACACTGCAGACACATAGAAATACATTCTGGACTGGTGAGGAATGTACTATTGCAAAGAAGAGTTGTTCTTCCAGGCACAACCCAGCTTCCATTAATGCATAGCCATATAAAATAAACAGAGGGGACCATATGTCCCTGCTTTTGGAAACACATAAAACTATTGACAGTCACTGTCCTGCGTTTGTCAGACCAGATTATCTGCCACACCAACAAGGCCCAGCAGTTTTGCCATTGTAGTCATTGCTTTTGCAGTGATTTGTGGTGCTCAATCAAAGTTCATGGAACTAAATCAGTTTTTACCAGCTAAGTATCTGGCTGGTATCTCACTGGCTTTTTGTATAGGCATATCTGGGCTAATAAACTTCCTGTCATGTTGAAGAAAGGTCAGGTGGTTGTGCTACTGCTAAAAACAAAATAGTTGCCATTGAATATACATTGCTCATATAAAAAAAAGTGAAGGTCATAATCTTTTACAGATCATTTTCAGCAGAGTCTGTTTTTTGCAAAAAGCTATTCTAATAGAGCACATAATTTCCCAGCTCCTGGTACCCACCTGGGAGCAGTCCCAGAGGGAACCCACAGCCAGACCAGTGCCTCCTTCCCCTGGCTTCTCACCCTGGTGTGGTGAGCAGGGCTGGGGGTGGGGACAGGTCCCTCAGTAGCGCAGGAGAAGCTGGGTGAGCCTGGGGGGCAGGCCGGACCCCTCTGTGCCATCTCCCTGAGACAGAGCAGTGTTCCCCTTTTAGCAGGGATGAAGTCAGCTCCCATAAATGGGACGATGGAGAGATTTGGTTAGCCTAGATTCCTCCTGCTAATTTATCTCCCCTGGTTTCCTGGCTTTTGTGGGTTTGTCCTTGTACACTTGTATGTTTTTATACTCGTCTTTAGTAACCTGACCTACTTTCCACATCTCATGTATTTACTCCCTATGGCAAAACCCAGAGTCCACAGACATCAAAGACAGTGCACATCCTCTTCCAACTTTATTGTGAAATGATTGTCTGGAGGCAAATGATAGTTCCCACAAAGACTACAAAAGATTGAAAAAAATCCCTTTTTCACATGGCAGAACCTCGACTGAAATTGCTTTCTTTGGCTACTCTTTGCATGAGCCCCTAATGGTTTCTGCTCCTGTGGTTTTTCTGAATCGCCTGCTGATAGTCACAGCATGTCTGATTGCTGATTGCATTATGATTTTTAGCAGGAGAAGGTGGATGAGACACTTGTGCACAGTGTGCGTGTGGTGGCACCGTGGGGCAGGTGTGGGATGTGCCAGCTCTGGGTCCCACGGCTGCAGAAGTGGGTCCTGCTGCAGGAGAGGTGGAGGGAGCCTGCTGTGCTCCCTGCCCAGCACGTAAAGTGTTTTAATGGCTGGGTCCAGAGGGGTAGCACTGGCTTCAGTCAGTAAGAGGAAATTTTATCTCAGCAGGAGATAAGATGTCTCTTGGCATCCCCAATGTTATTTAGAAAAAAATCCCGAGAGAGATTTTCCATCTTGAAATAGAGTTAAATGTTTAGAGGAGTGCGTCAGAACATGTAAATAACTGGTATGTTGGGTAGTTCTGAGGCTGCCAAAAGAGACAATACTAAAAAAAGCCAAAGATCTGAATCTGTGGCTGCTTCGTATCCTGTTTTATAGGCCCCTACCTCCTTAGGAAATACAATATATTGTGTAACATACTTAAAGTTATCACAGATTAATCTAGATCAGTACCTCTGGTGTCATGCTCCTGTATGTAATTGGGATGCTCTACACTTTCCTAGTCATTGCACAGGGATGGCACTCTACAGAGTCAAGCTGAAAATCAATTGGAAAGTTGATTTTTTGCAACTTCTACAGCTTATTTTTTCTTGCTGTTTAAGTATTTTCCGGGGAGAAAATTACATTGATTGAATTGCTGTGCTTCTCAGTTACTTCTTGCTTTGCCATTTCATAGCAGTTCTATCTTATCAGAGTGGAAATTTCATGAGGGAAATTTGTGGTTTTTCTTTTAATTAAAGGAGGTACATACTTACTTGGTCAAACTACAGCTGCTAATTCCCGGCTGTCGTTGTGGCTTTTGTTTAGTTAAGAGCAAAATTATCTGCACAACTGGAGAACCATGAGATTGGCTCTTTCTGCATCTGTGCAGACACACTTTGCCATGTTTCACACTTCTGCCATATATTATGCTTAACCTTTTTTCTTTTTAAAAAATAGTATTTAGGGGTTTAGATTGCTTACCCATCTTCTGGGGAACTGAGTCTGTGACTTACCAGTCTTGTTCATGTATATTTGATTGATTTGTAGACATTAAGGTTCCCATAAAAAATGTATGTGTTGACCAACTGTAATTTAGTTAATCAGGAGGATAGACATTATATTAGCTTAGCACCTTGGTATTATGGAGGGGAAAAATCCCCCAATAGAGATAAAACAGTTCTCAGACACTAGTCATCATCTTGCTGACCTTCAAATGAGTTTGGAGTCCTAACCCATTATCATCCCAGCATGAATGAATATCAAAGACCTCTTTTAGCATCAGGCAGAATTAATGATTACCCAAAAAGGAACAATGTAAGGAATTTTCTTCTTTATAGGATATAAGAACGGGTAGTTTGTAAAATTAACATTAGAATTAGAAAATTTCTTACAGTTTGTTATAATAGTTTTATGATTAAAAAAATATTCAGACTTTTTTATGATCCATACATGCAAATGGAGCAATTAGTTGGAATGGTGAATGTGTGATGAAACACAACAAAAAGTTGTGACCTGAAAAATGCTCCCGTGGGATGTGTGGGCTGGGCAGGGGCTGCCTGTGGAGCTGGGGGGGGTTGCTGGCCACGCTCTTGCTGTGGGGCTGGCAGCACCCTGGGGTAGTTGGGTACTGGGGGTCTGGCAGGATGAGCTGGTCTAGTCGTGATGCCAGGAGAGCCTCAGGTGCTTATCCCAGCCCTGGTAACTGTGTAAGTGACTCCAAGTGGTGATTTCCCATCATATTCTCTTTTTTTATATTGGATGAACAAAAAGGAAACTGATGAGTCTAAACCACAGTTTTTAAGCCTGCTTCTGAGCAGAATGCTAGATCCACTCGATAATATAGTTGGGTTATTGAATTTGCCCAGACCTTCATTCTGGGGTGTCTGGGTGTATAGTTTGACTTGAAATCCTCTCCAGTAAATTCAAGGCTGTAAAACTATAATGGACCCCAGAGCAACCTCCAGTTTCTTTAACTAAACCATGTGTTTTCTGAGATTTTTGGGAGGTATTGATCTTCAGTATATGTAATTATCATGGTCAGAATTACTTACGGGAAATTAAGAAGCAAAAAGGAAGGAGACAGGAGTCATGTTTGCACTGCTAGCAGAGAAGAGCAGCTGGTGTTGTAAGGGCCTCCCTGCCAGGGTCTTGCCTGTGAGGTGCAGGGTCCTGCCTGCGGGGTGCCGGGTCCCTTCACCACCCCTTCCCCTCCAAGGTGTCACCATCCTGTGTTGGGACACAGGAATTAAGTGGTACAGCACAGCAGGGAGAGCTGGGGCCTTTGGGGCTCTCTCCTCTTCCCTTGAGGAGTCTCTAGGAGCCTGGAAAGGTATCAACTCATTAAAAATCTCATTACAAAAGGTGAAACAATGTAGAGAAAATTTGACCTGTTTCTAAAGGATTTAGTGGAACATTTATGTAAATATTTATACTGCACTATACCATTAGCTGTTCCAGTTAATCTGCTTTCTCTTCTATTGGCTCTGAGCAAAATCTGTTTCTAGGGTAGTTTACAATAAAAAATTAGTGCTGTATCTGGCCTATTACTCTTCACCCATAAATGATTAAAAAGGGGTAGACTCAATAATCCATTTGTGAGCAGGCTTTTTTCCCCTGACCATTTTTCTCATATGGAAAATGAAACAATTAAAGACAACAGAAATAGCCAGTTTCTGGGAATTCTGCTTGGTTTGCTTGTCATTTTGCAAAGCAACCTTTATTTGCAAATGAAAAATCTTTAAGAATTTAGAATGTCACTTAGAGCATCTGCAGTTGCCCTGTAGAAGAGTTTGTTCACTTGTCAGACTTCATAAGCATATGAAAATGAGTTTCTTTTACTCCTGGGAAATCTTGTCCACTTCTAACACTTTTCAGTGAGCTTGGTGAAGAGGTAGCCTGCAGTTAAACTCAAGAATATATTATTTGACACTTTTCACAAACATTGTGCTTAGTGTATTTTGAATATTGAACACAAGGGGATATGGTCCCTTTGGCACACTGGATAAACCTGGTTTGTGCCAAAAGTCCAATTACTACCAGCAGAGCAACTTCAGGTTAAGTTCTGCTGAGGACCAGTTCTAGTCTTCTGCATTTAAATAAAAAGATGCTTCTTCACTTTGAATGTGAGAAAGAATTGTGGTCCTGGACATTTAGACTCTCTGTGCTCAGATGCCTTCTAAAGCAGATAACAACCCTTCTAGTTTGCAAACATCTGTCTCTTACAGCAACACTGAAGAATAAACCTGCAGAGGACCAGTGTAAAATCCTTTTGTTTGCCAGATTCTATTCAGTCACCCGCAATTACTGGTTGAATGGGGGTAAATATTTTTAGAAATGCTGAAACTTAAAAACCCTGTACCACAAGCAGCTTTAGATGAAGCGTAGTGGATCCTGGAAAGCCAAGGGTCTTTACCGGGAGGCTGGTTTGTGGCCACAGGGGACTAGGTGAAGTGAGTGCAGCTGAGATGGCTGGGATGGTAGGACACATGCACATGAAAGAGAAAACCAACAGACCCCAAAACAAGACGTGAGGATGTTTCTCCCCCTCCCTCGTCAGCTGGAGGGACCTCTGGTGTAAACACCATAGCACGGTACAGACCCAGCCAAAAGGAAAAATTGTCACTTAGTCTGCCTGGGGCTGAAGCGTTTGGGGAGGGAGACAGGTAGGGACGGATAAAGCTAGGGAACTGGTGGACATTAAAGTTTTGTTAAGGTTTGAAATGCTCGATTTTGAAATCTCAAAATAGTCTCAGAAACATTGCCTGTGTCCACAGCCCCCGAGTACTGCAGGCTCCCTCAGCATCAGTTGTGCCTGGATTTTCCCTGTGGACACCCACTGCAGGCAGGAGGTGGTTTGCTTTTAGACCTCTGTCCTGCAAAGGCTCAACCCCTGATCATAAGAGCAAGAGAATGTGCTAAATCCAAATGCTCAGCTTGAGCAATCACTGAAAGTGAATGCAGAAGTCTGCGTCTGACTGCCAACAGTGCCTTTACAGGCATCCGCTCAGGAGCCAGATAAACAGGTAACTTAGCAACAAAGAACAAATTGTCAGGGTTTGCAGTGAAATGGCAGGGCTGGTCTTTAGATCAGCTTGTGCCTGGGTGAGCAAAGACCCCGGTTCCCCAGGCTGAGCCCTGCAGCACACCCCAGCCTTGCCGGGGGCTGTCCCAAGCATCTGGTTCCTGCAGCTTTGCTGGCTGCTGTTTGCAGGGGCTCATTCAATTTGTTCCACTTTTCCATGGGTCTAATAAAAAGCGTTTATGTCCATTTCCTGCCAAAGAGACCCTGTCATGAACAAAAGCCTCCGTGGTATTATCCACCTCTTTCTCAAAGTGATAAACAGTATGTTGAGCCGACAGCATTGCGCCGTGTGTCTCCACGAGTTCTTGTAACAGATGTGCTGAGGCTTGGAAAAACGTATTTTAGATAAGCCAAATAATCTTTTCAATTATCTTTTGCTGAAAATATTGTATTTTTGTAGCCATTCAAGAGTGTTGTGGCATAAAATACTAGCCTAATTATCATTATCTTCTCTATTATGTTTGCTGAAATATATGTTTGGAGTTGTCAAATATGTGTCTATTTTGTTATTTGGGAAGGAGTCTTTAGGCAGCTGTGTATTTTGTTTCTCAATCGTATAATTTGATCTATGTATTTGATTGCAAGAAGACGTTATCCGAAAGGATAGCAGCAGCAGCTCACACTTGTTTATTAGGATTATTCCATTATGGCAAGAATAGATTCCTCAGATAGCTCCTATGGCCAGCATTTCCCCCTCCTGGCTCTGCTGGAGCCTGTGGCCAGGCAGTGCCAGGTGCCATGTCCTGCAGGGACGTGGAGCTGTGCTTAGAGTCAAGCCCAGCATTAGTGCTCAAGGCTGTGCCCTCACTGCAGGGTGCATGTGTGCATCCTCCACCCCTCGGAGCTGATGCTCAGCCTGTGGCAGCTCTGAGCTGATCATGTTGAAATGCAGTTTTTTCCCACTAGTTTGGTTATTAGGTACAAGGCTGATGGAAAATCCCTCCAGCTGCTAACGTTGCATAACACTATTTGCTTGGAATTAAGAGGCATTTTCTTGCAACAGGGAGCCAGTAAAGGGGATACACTTATAATTCATCCTAGTTCCCTCCACAAAATTCGTTACTTGGATCTGGCTTGTTGGAGACGTGGCAGTTGTTTCTGGCTGCTGAATAACCATGAGATAGGGGCTGTGAGTGCCTGTGTCCATAGTCATGTGAGGGGGTAAAGCCTTGTGCTTCCAGCAGGGGTATATCCATTTACTTAAATTATGGCTAAACCTCACGTGACCCTGTCTACTCCACGGCATGTTATTGAGTGCTCCAGCCGAGTAATCTCATTAGAATTTGTCTCGTTTGCACCTCCGGCAGCAGCCATGCACACAGCTTCTGAAAAGGTTATTCACACAATATTGCATGACCTTGATGAAAGGCTAATTTGATAAGAATTCAATTTAAAATTCCATTTGTAGTGACAAACCAGGATTTTATTGATGTCACAAATTTTCAGCAGTGGAAGCGACATTAGGAGCGAGACCACATTGTTTGTAGGCCTGAAGGTGGAAAAGGCAGAGGATTTATTGGAGCTGCTTTATCAAAGGGTCAACATACCTTGCAGCAGTTTAGTCTAAATGCCTCAGTAAACTGTTTTTAAGTTTTCTTTTCTTTATTATCTTATTTTTCTTTCCAGTTTACTTAAAGAGATCTTTGTGGTGGCAGGGTTGAAACAGGTGGCTGATGAGGAAGGTGTTTCCCAGCACATCTCTTGGTGTATTTCCCACTTGCCCTTTCATCCCCCAGTCTCCATGAGGCTGAGACAATGGAATAAATGACCAACCAGGGTGATTCGCTCTCTCAGGACAGCGAGCTCATGCCATGAGTGCAGGTCCCCCCTCTCCCTGCAGCAGCCATGGGGGCTGCACTGGGTTGGGCAAAAGGGAGGATTGTGCTCAGGGAGGTAAGGGGAGGCACAGGAAGGGAACTGCAGGGGCTGTGGGAGTCAGCGTGGGCAGGAGAAAATGGGGACTGACGAGTCACAGCAGCCTGTAAGTGTTTCTTCCAAATCCAGAAAAGCTTTGCAGCAGTACAATCTGGTGTTTGTGTAAAAATGTGTTGGTGAGGGCAGGGTGGGAGAGCCTGCCTGAAAAAGGCACCTTAAAAGTCACAGTGTACCAGCATGGAGAAACACCTGGTGAGGAGGGGTGCTGGCATCTTGCATGAGCTCTTCTGTAGGTCTGCTTGCAGTGCACCTTGCAGCCAGGCTGGGCCAGCCCTGTGGGACGGGCTGCTGTTCCATCCCAGCCGCCTCTCCCAGGGCGACCTCATCAAAGTTTACAGATATGTTAAGGGGGAGTGTCAGGATGATGGAGCCAGGCTTTTTTCAGTAACATCCAGTGATAGCACAAGGGGCAATGGGTGCAAACTGGAGCATAGGAGGTTCCATGTAAACGTGAGAAAAAACTTCTTTACTGTGAGAGTGACAGAGCACTGGAACAGGCTGCCCAGAGAGGTTGTGGAGTCTCCTTCTCTGGAGACATTCAGAACCCACCTGGACGTGTTCCTGTGTGATGTACTCTAGGTGACCCTGCCTGGCAGGGGGGTTGGACTAGGTGATCTTTTGAGGTCCCTTCCAACCCCTAGGATTCTGTAATTCTGTGATCTCTGAGGTTTTCTTTCTCTCTTTTAACCCAAAGGGAAGGCTCGATTGCTCAAAAAGGTGACTCCCAGTGGTATAGGGCCATCTTTGTTTCAACAGAAGTGTGCCATTTCTCCCCTCCATCAAAAACCCATCTGACCTTGCCAACCCCACGGCCTTTGAGATGTCCATCTGTGCCCAGCATGGAATGGAGATGCTCCCGATCCCGATCATCCCACTCCCAAGCCAGCCCGGGAAGCGCCCATGCAGAAGGGCTGCAGGTGGAGCAGGACAGACACCTCTCAAAGGCATGTTTCTTCTTTCCATCCTTACCAGCCTCTACTAAAAGATGCAGACATCACTCTGGAAATCCCCAGTATCAGCTGCTTTGCTGTGCTTCCAAATTTGAAAACCATATGCCTTCTGAGTTTCTTTCCCCCCCCACCCCAGCCGAGAGTTTGTTGAAGCTCTCAGAAAATGCCCATGGAGATCTGTGTAATGGATCCCTGCGGATCTCCCAGGCATTCGGGGCACTCTCCCCTGCCACAGCCCGACCTTTTCCCAGACAAGGCAGTAACCAAAGCAGGGTCTGAGCTGAGCAGCGGGAGCAGCATTGTCTCTGTCCACATGTACAGCTATGAATTTAACTTATCTTCTCTTATTGATTAAGATCTGATGCTGCTGGAGAGGAACTTAGCTCTGAAGCTCTTGATACACCCTTGCTTTTTGCTTTTATCCATTCTAATCACACATTTTTTCAGGTATTTGATTTTAAATTGCCAAGTGATTACCATGGGCTGGCTGGATTTAGAAGTAACTTGCTTGAATACCAAGGGTATCTGGCAGCTTTCTGGGTATGATTGCCAAATCCCAGGAGAACATTAGAGGAATGCAGAAGTGAGCCCCAGGGAGCCTGGGGGATGCTGCCGTCTTCCCTTAACTAAAGCCATCCTTAATTAAGTGCTGTTGCTGCTCCCGGGTTTGTCCCAGAAGGCAAAGAGGTGCCTGGGCAAGGAGCTGTGCTGCCACAGGGACTGGGGGGAGCCGTCCCTGTAGAAAGATCCCAGCATATCCTGCAAGCTCCTCTCTGGAGGACTCTTTAGAGCCTGGCAAGGTACTGACCCACTAAAAATCTCATTTTTCTTATGAATCATTTCTTGGTGAAAAAATGTGGAGAAAATCTGACCCTGCCCTGATTTTGCTCTGCCCTGCTCTGCGCTGCCACTCCATGGCCCAGCCCTTTTCATGGCTGGTCAGGATGCAAAGCAGGTTGTACCCCAGGATGGTGTAAATTGGTGTCGTTCCACCAGCTTTAGTCCCCAGGGGGTGTTCAGGGCAATGGGGACCCTGTCCTCGACAAGGACTGGTGACCAAGCTCAGCTGTGCTGCTGTGCCCGCTGCCGCAGGTGATGCCTGAGGCTGCCCTGGGCTCCGTGTCACCATCTCAGGTGGCAGGAGGTGGCACTGAGCAGGGACACATGCTCTGGGATGTGGGGGGTCCTGCCAGAGAACAACCCTTACTGTACCCTAATTATCATCAGCTTCTAATGAGCATGTGCTGCAGTTACCTCAACCCGAGTGTCACAGCTCTAAAGCAGATCCTTTATTTAAATTACTCTGAGGTAGTACCTTGGAAAAATCAAACGTGCTCTGAAAGTAATGATATCCTCTGCACAAAACCTGCAAAATAAAAAGCCAGCTTTATCTGAATAATTTCCTTTTGCTTTGATAGGGTTTGCAATAAATTACTTATTTAATGGATAGCATGAAACATCACACAGTGATATTTCAAACAGTCAAATGCCTTGATCATTTAATACTATTCTCCCTTTTTTATTATGCCATCGGCAGGATTTAATTATAATATTTATGTAAATTATGTTTGTATAATAATATTTGGAGGACTGTGTGGATCAAATTTTCCAGCCAATTTATCTAAATACAAGACTTAAACTTTCCCTTTATCACTGTCACAAACACTCTTTCTCTTAATTTGTCATTTCAGGCACTTCCTATTACAGTATCATTTAAGGCTCTGTGTTACTTGTGGCCTCCAAAAAAATGAGGAGGAGCCATGGTAGGAAAACCCAAGCACACGTTTATCTTTGGGGTGCAGAAAATCTCAGCAATGTATTTAAGATTGTCTATTTTTTAATTGCTTGGTTTTATTCTTCCCCACCACTTTACGAAGTCAGGTTTTGCCCACCATGTTTATCCCAGAAGACACGGCCTGGGTTGCTGGAGGGTTTGCAGCAGGGCAGCTGTCAGGGCCAGGGCTGCTCTGGGGACAGTACCCAGGGTTTTCCTCCCTCCATAACCTTCTCTGCGGTACAGGAGACAAACATGGGGAAATTCCAGCAAGTTATTGGAGAGCCTCAGTGATCTGTTACTTCTCTCCAGTTTCTGATGTCACCCTTCTTGGATGTGGGTTTGCATGAGCCCCTGGCTTGGAGTGCATTTCTGTTTCCAACAGAAGTGGTGGTTTTCTGGTCTGAAATATTTTACACTGTGAATTTCGTACCAAATATTAGTAGAAGTTGACATGTGTAGCAGTGACCTTGGAGAGACCTGCTGGTGTGAAGGAAAGATGTGGAATATTTGCAAATTCTTGAGGATTGGCAGTGTTTTAAATGTGCTGTGATCAGATGAGAACGGGAGCCCAGAGTCAGAGAGACATGAAATATTCTCAGCTTTCGTCTTTTCTCAAAAAAGGTTCATTCAGCAGGAGTGGATCTCTGTCCCTTCTGCTGCCTGCCCTGGAGGTGCTGGCTGGAGGACAACTCTGCAGGGCTCATGATGGGATGAACAGACCTCAGCAGGTCCCACACACAGCGTGGCATGATGGTCACCATGGGGGCTCTCCTCTGCCCTGACCCCGTTTGGGACCAGCCCCAGGGGGAGAGGCACGTGCTGTGTCCCCTCCAGCCACGCCTGCTGCCCCGCCAGGCAGGTGACATTCCCCCCATCAATGCTCTCTGTGTCGCAGCCCCTTTTCTCCTGCACCTGTAGTGATGAGCTTGATCCCTCTCCCTTCTCCTAAATCTGCTTAGAGTGCCACATGTAAATCCTCCATGCCACATTAGTGTGTGACGATGTTCATTAGCAAATGACTCCAGGGTTGTCTAAATGAGAAAAGCAATTAGGCAGATTTGTGGAAGACGAAGCATGTATTGATTAATGTAATGATGATACATGCAGAATAATTTTGGACTCAGAAAATAGAAAATCAAAACGGGAAAAAAAGCAGGTGTCTTCCAATTAAGATGTAAATCAACAATTATGAGCTTTCTCTGACTGCCTTCTGAAACTCTTGGTATTTATCACTGCTGCTCTGTACATAACACCCCAAAGAAAGGAAGGAAGGAACCAATATTTTCACATAATTAAAGGAAATTATATATCAAATACCTTTTAATGTGATTAACAGCTATAGGGGGAAACTTTCAGAGCAGCAGTTAAGAGGAGTATTAGAGTACCATTTAGACTGACTTAAATAACCAAGGTTATATCTGCCCAACGGTGAATTTGGAAGATCTGCCTTGTGGGTGAGAGAAAACTTGTTGCTCAGCTAATGAAGCAAGTAGTACCTGGAAAAGATAGTAAATGTGGCTGTGAAACAGGGCCATGGTGGTGTTTGCTTATTTGGCTTTCCCTGTGATGAATAGTGAAGTTGCACAGAATCTCAGTACATCAAAAAGATGCCAGTATATAAACCAGGTATGTTATCCTGCAATAAAAAAATAGATGTGCTCATAAATGCATTACACAAAAGAGAAAAATTAACGTAGGACTGAGCTTTTCATTTGGTGACAGCTCAGTGGCCTGGACTGATTTTTGAAAGTGGGTGGAATTGGAGAAATTACACCCAGCAAGGGGCCAGCTTCCCACAGGGCTGCTGGTGGAGGGGCTGGGTGCTGCAGACACTCAAGCTGCCACTGTCTCTGTCTGTGGCTGAGCCCCTGCTGGGTCTGGTCACTCCTGTTGTCCTTAGCAGGACAGAAGGCATCTCACTAGACAAAAGTGCAGTTCTCGAGGCTACCTTGCTGTCTTCTTAACTGCCTGCTTGAAATGTCACACTACTTAAAGGAAAAAGAGCACTAATATGCATAAGAATTTCTGTTAAAGTACAAGACAACACATATAGAGAGATACACTTTCATTATGCAGTGGGTCTATTAACTGAAATAGTTATGTCCTGGCACTGGCTCAGTTTTCTGGAGGGATAATTTGTTGTATGAATGTAGGAACCTGTTAAATGAAGACCCAGTAGATGAAGTATAAATTAAGAACTCACCTATGCCCTCCTGCTTTCTGTCTCCTGAAGGTATCAATGATCTTAAAAGCAAAGTGCTCTGTTAGTGCTCTCATTATTCTTCAAAGTTAGGCCAGAGGACAGTGCTGGGTAAATACCTGTTGGAGGGGTCTGACAGCCCAGGCGAGGGGTCTGCAGCCGAGCAGCGCCTCTGCTGTGGGGCGCCAGCTGGGAGGAGCCCAGCAGGTGGAGGGCTGTGGAAAGCTGGCTCATGCAAAATGCCTGTTGATGCTGGATCCTAATGACAGCAGCCTAAATACCAGTGTCTTTAGTTATTTCCTGGTTTAATTTAGCAGAACCAGACAGCTGATGCTTTTAATTTTTCTTCAGGCAGAAAGCCTGCCCCCATCCCTGAATTAGCTGCCAGCACAGCAGGCTGTCCACACAGATGCTGTACTGCCAGTTTGTTTGTCAGGACATAAAGCCTTCATATACTGGGTGTGGATAATTAGTGCAAATCTTCACTCTAACCAGAGATCTGCTGTGTAATTTCCTTTTGTCCCCAAAAGTCTCTGAATCAGGGACCCGAGGGGAGCTGGCTGCCAACCACTGCAGCCTGGGTTGATGCTGGAGCAGCTGCGAGTGGAGTTTGTACAAACCATTTCCCTTCTGTTGAGAGAGGTGTAAAGAAGGGTAATGCCTCCCTACGAATCTAATGTGAGTGACCTTGCATTCTCCAGTGCTGGAGCAGATGCAGACGTGCCCCTAAAATGATACTGAAATCCTGCATGACAGTCTTAGAGCAGTCAGGAGGTACCCTGGGGTGACCCGCTCCACCCGGGAACAGACACAGACCTGGCTGCTGGAGCTCATGTTTCCCAAACGTCCCCATGGGCAGGGGCACCTGCTGCAGCATGCTCAGGCAGCGACTTTGGCTTCCTTTTCCCATTCCACTTCTCAGTCTGGAGCAACCTGACCATGCATCCTTTCAATAATGGAGAAAAAAGGCAAAGCAGGTTGAGAAGAAACACGGCTCCCTTAAACCTGGAGACTTCAAACACCTTGAGTTTGTCTAATGTGTTTTAAAGTCCTGTGTCAGCCTAATGCGTGTTTTGCTACATCCCACTAAATTACCTTAGCAAACTCTCCACTAAAACATGGCCTCAAAAGATGGAAATCAATTGCTGGATAGTGGAATTTGCCCAGTCCTCTTATTTCAAGCAGTTAAATGACTGAGTAATAGATCCATAAATGAACATCTTATTAGCCTAATGCTGAATGGGAGAATACACAAATCAGCCATTTGTTCAGTGGATATCATTTAAGCTTGCCATCCATCTTAGTCAAAGGAGATGCCTAGTTTAATTTATCAATGCCTCAAGGAAAACTCCCAGAGAGGGAAGGTGGGAGGGAGAACCAGTCTACACTGGCACTCTCCTGCTTTTGATTAGCAAAGCTGCTGTCTAATTGCCCACACACCTAATGCAGCAGTTCCTGCAGCCGTGGGCTGGCCCACTTTGGTGTGGAGAAGTGGTGAGTAAGCAGAAACATCCCATTCTGAAAAACCACTGGAAAACTGCAGGGGGACAATAAGGAAAACTGGGTAGAAGAAGCAAGTTGTGGTTCTCCCAGAGCATGGGAATCGGTGGCTGTCCTTCTGTGGAGGGGAGGGATGGATCCAGGGTCCTGGGAAACGGGACATGCTGGCGGTGCAGCTGCCAGGGCCCCCGACAGCCCTGGGGACATCCCCCCTTTGCTGCAGGCCCCCTCCTTTGCAGGTGGCTGAGGGGAGAAGCAAACCTCTACCTGGACAGGGCAGGCAGGATCAGAGGGCAGCAGGGATGGGGAGTGGGAGCTGCTGCAGGTGCTGGGGGGCTGGGCACCCCCTCATCATCTCCTGCAGCTCCTGGGATGGGAGGCAGAGGAGCAGAATCGCCTGGACTTCATGGTGTCCTTGAAGAAACCTCAAGCTGGACAAAAGACTTGTGCTCTCTTTAAAATTGACTAATTGAGACATAATTTGGATGCAAAACTTGTCATCAGTATTCATGTCCTTTGTCTCAGATAGCTTTTATCGAGCCAGATTTGAAATTATTGGAAAAGGGAGAGTGGCAGATTTCTAGAAGAGACTTTGAAGGTTAGGCTGGGGATTCTCAGTGATCTCCAAAGATGACTGGTAGAGTCACAGTTGGTGCGTTTCTGATTTCTGGGTTTTTAATAAGCTGTGTACTGTAAAGAGGCGGTAACGCAAGAGATGGAAAGAGCACCTTCAGTCAGTGTTGGTAGCTCAGAGTAAATCAGCATGCAGTTGTTCTACAGAATTAATATTTAATCAGACATAATTCAAATACTGATTGAATTAACCCTAGAACCATTGCACTTTTGAAGACTGTGCTATCCTGTGAATACTAGAGGCATCACTTTTACAGCAGTGAATATGACACTGCAGCACTCAACAGCATGAGCAGTAATCAGTGGTTCCATAAAATACAGTACTTCTCTTCTGGGGAAGTATTTCCTGAAAATGCACCCCTCAGGGCCTGGGTCTTCACAGTTCTGAGCAGAGCACTTCAAAGGTGAAGTTCTGTGACACGAAGATGTGCACATTTCCCAAAGTCACAGCATTCTGCTGGGCTAGAAAGGGATCTGTGCTGTGGTTTCTAAAATACTTCTGAATTCGTGCAGGGTAGGTGGGTTTGCGTGCCTGTTTAACAGCCAATTGAGAAGAACCTGGCAAACTGTATTTCCATGGAGAGACCACAGGCTCTCTGTGTGTGCAGGCAGCTCTGAAGCAGTGTAAGTTGTTCCAGCTGTTGAAAAGCAGGGCTGAAATTCCGCCTTGGGAGAAGTGTGCCAGGTGGGAGTCGGCACGGCTGTGCCACTGCCAGGCTCCCAGCAGCGTCAGGCTTCCCTCTGCCTCTCCTCTGGGGCTATAGCCACATATAACTCACATCATAATATAGCTCCTAATGTCACTAACTGTGTGATTTAGGCTTTTGATCAGTAGAATATAGTGATTCAGAACACTTTTAATGAACTATATATTTATCTAGGGAGTCATACCACTTTCATTCTCAACATAGCTAATAACCATAGCTCAGAAAAGGCCACGGGCTCTGCATCTCATTTTCAATTTGTGCCTTTTTGAAGGAGATAATAATGAAAAGTGAAATGTAGTAGTTAGGGGGAATGGGTTTGCTCTGTGCTGCCCTTTGTGAAGGAGGAGTGCGACAGGCAGTGAGGCCCAGCAGCCGCGCAGACCTCACCGCGTCCCAGCAGCCTTTGCCAGGCGGGCGCAGGCGATGCTCTGACACCCAGGTTGTTCTTCATCTGCAGGAGCCTCAGTGGTTGTCAGCAGAGTGACAGCCCAGGGCTAGTCATTTCCAAGTCCAGATATTACAAAGGAACTTCTCAGGCAGGAGACTTCATCCTCCCCACTTCTGTCAGCACCAGAGTTGCTGAAGTTTCCAGTTCTTTTTGTTTTGACTTTCTCCTTCCTCTCTGAAAGATTAACTTTGGTGCAAGTCAGAAGTTGTTCAAGTCAGGCAAAGGTATTTTTTAACTGCAATATCAGAGCTAAAAACAGGAATTGGATTGCACAGGGATATTAATGGTGTCTCTTCTAGCTGCTGTTTCCTTTTTTTAAGGAGAGGGGAAAAACCTAAAAAATCTTCCTAGTTGTTCTGCTTTGACATAAAATCAGTGTTTGATTGGAAATTGTATTTATCCTGGAATTGTGAAGCACTTAGCAGTGAGACTGCATCAGGCTAATGTGGAAGAGCTTCTGTTGTGTTCCCTTTTCCTTTTGGGCAATGCTTTGGATAGAGGTCCAGCACTGGTGCTGCTGGCTTTGAAGGGGAAGTGTGTTGTTTCCTGAAGAAACAAAGAAAAGCCCTGCCAGGGGAACATATCAAATTAATGACTCTTAGTTGGTTCTTTATGGTAGCTTGCCATATTTCTGGCTGGACTTGTAGGCTTCATTAACCACAAGGCACCTCATGCTTTCAACTCATGCTTTAAACATAAAGCAGCGCTTGATTTTTATGCATGTTTCCAGAAATGGATTAATCTCAGCAAATGAAGACATTAGACATTCATTTCTTATTGGGAAGTACAGATCAAGCCTGGCTCGTTGTCTGGGTCACCTGCTTTATGTTGTTTCCACTGGAGACTTGGCAAATCCTCTCTTATAGAGAGGACTGCAGCAGTCCAAGCTGACAAAAGACCAAAGAAATCCTTGTATTAAAGTGGGTTTAAGTTGTGTTGCTTGGAAGAAAAGTTCACTCCTGGAGAAATAAGGCTGTGTGTAAGGATGGTTTAGTTAGTTGAGTGAAATGGTGTTTGCATCCATGCTGTGGTGTAAGGCTGCCCCTTGTCTGAGCCCTGAGCCCCGCGCGGGCACTGGGCTGCGAACAGCAAAAGTGGCTTAAAGCCTGGCTGGAGGTCTGCTCAGGATTGGGAGCCTCAGGCAAGGATTAAGGCTCTGAGGGATTCTGCCATCTCTAACAAAACCTGTAATCCTATTTAAGACTCGTATTAGCTGATCAGAATTGCACTGAAATTACCTGTCCAAAATCCACTGAAAAATAGGGAAAAAACCGAGCCCTGTGTTGGAGCCCGATGAACATCTGTGTGTGTGGAGGAAACGTCAGCTCCTGTACCCATGGGTAACGCCCCTGTCTTCCTAGGGAAGTGATAAATGATCATACTGGGTGGGCTTCTTCATGTAGTGCATGTTTTCCCAAAACACTGAAAAACTGCAATAAACAAGTATGGGCTGTCTTTAATAATATGTGTAATGACTGTGTAGAATAGCTAATTTGCATCTCATTACATTAACTTTAATTTTGGGAACATGTTTTCTGCCTGATTGGTCTCAAAATAGTACAGCAACACTTTATTTCAGAGAGCATTTTTTCATGGGGTTTTATTGAAAGGGCACTGTTGAATGTGCTGTGTTCACTCGTCTGCATATTGATTCTGGGGGAAAAAGTAATTATTTTCATTTTAAGATAAAGTTGTACCCATCTTCTCTATGTTATTAAGGTAATTCTTGGCTTGCATTTGCAAACAGAGATGTGACTTCATGGCCTGTCAAAAGCAGAGGGGGCTGAACCTCCTCATGGAGGGAGCCTCATCCCGGCTGTTGGGGAGCTGCCATCCCCAGGGCCTCCTGCAGCTCTTGAGGCCTTCAGAAAGTCATGGGAGGTTCAGACAAAGGTGGTGGAGACAACGGCCATGCCTCTCCTCAAGTCCAGGTGGCAGAATGCTTCAGTCTTTTATAGCTGAAGCTTATGTGAACAAGATGCTTCATTCATAAATCACTTGTGGCAGGAAATGTACAGCAATGTATATCACATCCTACACAGGGTGATAAACAGGAGGTGTTAACTATCTGAGGAATTTGATTCCTCTCACTGGTCTATCAGTTGGTATTTGGGGCCATTTTAAAAATTGTTCTTTGCCAGTAAGAGCTGCAAAGAAATTATCATCAATCTAAAGTGCTCAGGGTGATCAGGCTGGTTTTAGTGGCTATTTTGCATTATATCGATATGGTAAAATGCCAGTTGTTTTTTTTCTGAAGGAAAACCAGCAGCAGCCAATAATTAATGTTCCAATAGTTAATTAAATTGGTCTAGCTGGATATGTGAAGCTGTATACTCTGGCCTCAGAGGTTTTTCTGCTGGGGCACACATCCTCCAGCTTGTGTTCCCGGGCTGTGTGACCCTGAGGGCTGTGTGCATTGTGCCCTGCTCAGCCCTTGCAATGCACAGCTCTGGTGACACTAGTGACATCCTTTGGCCACCACAGGGCTTTGAGATTTCCCTTTCTGGAGCAAACTGGAATGGCTGCGGGCTGTCCTAAACCTCTCCTTCTCTTGCACAAGGTCATTATTCATTTGTGACTTTATTAGGTGGTTATGGACATGCTCTAATGTTTCAGGGAACAAGGATGACCCTAGTTATGGGTAATGACACTGGCTTGGTGTGATCTGTGACCGCAGGTACACCACAGGGACAGGGTCCCCTCTCCTTGGGGCCAGGAGGTCCTAACACAAAACCAGCTGATGACTGATTTGTCAAACACTGGAACACAGACACTGGCTCGTTAACAGCAGGCCCTGCCCTGGAGTTAATTGAGGTTAGTGACTGCATAACTGGGCATGTTGTTAGCTGTACACAAGCAGCTGGGCAGTTTCCTTCATATCGCTTCACAAACCCATGTTTAAGCACAATGGAACAGTGGTCTGGTGCCACTGGATTATGGTTTGGCCCATTTTTACTTGAATTTTAGCTTTAAATCTCTTGTGTTTATTTTCTTCTTGCTGCTTATCAGTGCTGTGTTCTTGTGCTGTAAGAATAGGACTTCACAGAGCCACTGCAAGGCTTCCGGTTCATCAGTTTTTAATTAAATTTTAGTTCAAGATTCTCTTTCCTCTAGGCTAATTTTCAAGTGACAAACAAAATCCCCTTAAGTGCCTTTTATTTTCTGCCATAAACTAGTAAAGCTGCTGCCAAATTCCCTCAGAAGCCCAACTTCGCCAGCCCCATAAGAGTACGGATTATTTTTTTCATCAGAAATAAACAGAGCGGTTCTTAGGAAAACAGATCAAATGAAAAGACCATTTCTCATTGCAGAGTCTCTGTGTTGGTAATGTCCCCAATCCCAGAGGCCAAACTGTGCCTCCTAACTGCTTCTAGTGCTGGCTGTGGGAGCTGGGATCTCCCCTTGGGGCTGCTCCTTCCGGCCCCTTCAGCAACCAGGGTTGCACTTGCACCCAGAGCCCTTCATGTGCTCATGCTGCTGAGGGACAGTCACAGGATGACCCCGTATTGACTGGCCACTCCAACACACATTGCTCACTGAGACCCTCTTTCTCTGACCAGTTTCCTGTGATTAACTCCAATTAGAGAGAAAGGACTGTGAGATCGACTCCTGGGGAAGCTGCTCACCAGTCTTAATGAGGCAAAGGAAAAATGCAGGGCTTATGGAAGGAACCAGCTACGCAGAAGTAACCTCCTGTTCTCTACATACTCATTTTCAGGCTCCTTAAAGCCCCAGGCTGTAAGTGTTCATCTGCACCCCTTAACCTTTCTGAGTGGGTGCTGCAGCTCAGCTCTCCCTTTGGTTGAAGCACCCATTTAAAAGAACAAAGCAGAAAAACCCTCTCACAGACTACCCTTGAACAGGGCATGCTCAAGAGAGCCAACAACAATGACCAGAACCAGGTTTCAGCCTTAAAGTAAGGGTTTTCTTTTAAACTGTACCCTCAGTTGTTAAGAAAATAGCATCTGATCTGGAGGCAACTTCGTGATGTTCTCCACTGGTGTGCCACGAGGCACTGGGCTGTGCAGAGATCCCTCCTGCCCTGCACCTGCAGCCACATCTGCCTTCAAGTCAGTTCTCAGCCTCCGAGATCCCTTAGAGGCAGTGAACCCCTTGCCTGGGTGGTTCTCCCCTGTGCCAGGTCGATGGGGCTCTGCTGCCCAAAGCCCTCAGAAATGTCCCCAGAGGAGGTGACACCTGTCAGCAGCGGTGTCCTGTGCCATGTGAAACAGCCTGCAGCTGTGTACATCAAACCCTGAGGGGCTGAACTGTTTTCTGATGAATGTTATAAAGTAATCCACAATACTGTCTGCAAAAGGAGGAGAGGGGGAAGGTATTACTTGGTTTTCAGAAAGATTTGATAACAATAATGCTTCTGTAGCTAGTCTGTGAAAATGACGATAATGAATTTTAGCTTATTCATGCCAGTTGCTTTTATTAATATGCCACTCTTGTAGGCTTACAGTGAATTTTTTTAAGTTTGTTTTTTTTTTCCCTTCCCTGTTGTGGCTGCATGGGAATCACCATTGTCCTGCTCAAAAGCTGAGGTAGCTTTTGCTTTTTTTCCCTTAAAGGCTTAACTTTTTTGTTCTTCAATTCTATTGTTCTAAGACTAAACAACAGATGTAGCACAAGCAAGGACAGGAGAAAGCAGAAGGTGATGGAGGTTGAGTTGTGCCTGGGCCAGGCTCTCTTGGGCAGTTGTCTGTGTCTGTACAGTCTGCCTTACACTACAGCTTACTGGGGGTGCAAAGGCCACACATGAATTTCTGTCCCAGACGTGCCTGTGGTGTAGACATCCCATCTTGCCACCAGGGGAGTGGAGATAATGCAGCTTTTGGTTCAGGGGGTTTCCAGGAACACCAAGCAGGTTCTGCTTTTCTCTCAAGGCTGTTTGCATCAAGAAGATGCAAGTCCCTTACCCAAACTTCTCTAAATCCTAGTTAGACATCTTCCTATGAGTCTTGAGTTCCCAAAGGACTGCAGAGGTTGGCCTGCAGCTACAGCCAGCAGCTCTGCCCAGGGGCCAGAGGCTGCCAGGGGCAAAGCCCTCGCTCGAGGCTTGGACCAGGCGATGGTCTCCTGGCCACACTCCAATAAACTGGGAAGCTGCAACTGCCCAGTATTGCAGAGTCTTGCTGCAAACTTGGAGCTCAGATCTAAACATAGTGCTAATAGAATTAGGTACTTTTAGTATCATTCTGGTTGGAATTAATCAGTGCTCTGTGTCCTTAAAGAGGAGCTCATGCCGTGGTCACATCCTTCCTCAGGAGGTTTGATTCTTCTGCATCAAACCCAATCTCTCTGCACAAAACAAGACAAAACTTAAGTGCTGTCTTCATGGAATTACAATCACCTTGCAAAAAGAGGCAGAGAAGGAGCCATCTACTCTCATTAATCCCACCAAAAAAAAGTGTCAGGGAGAGGTATCATGTAACTGGAACTCCATTCTACTGCTGGCCCCTCAAATACCTTCTTTTCCTGTAATTTATTAAATGACCTAGAAAATTAATCTGCAGCCAGAAGATGGAGATAATTTGTCACAGGATGTCACACAACCTACCAATCCATCAAGCAGACAGTGCTGCTGTACATCACCTTCTGGTGCCATCCTGTCTTACAGCCCATCTCAATGTCAAAAAATGGATTTACAAAATACTTTGGAATGTATTTCAAGTGCTGATTTGGATTTGATGTCCCCTGTTAGATCAGTCTACTCGAGTGGGGAGTTTCAGCCAAGGAGACACTGATTTTTGCTGCATAACTTCCCTCTGTGCTTTCTGAAATTCCCCCTGCTCCAGTAGTCGTCCTTTTTGGGTCCTTTTTCTTCTTCCCCCCAGAATTATGTCTAGCACCAGAATAAACACATTGATTCTCAATTCAATGCCTGGGCCTCCAGATGGGAGCATCACCCACCTCTCCCCTTTCCCTTTCCATGCTGATTGTCCCACCACTGCCTGTTATCTGCCTGCTCAGCTGCTGCTGTTCCCTTGATTCATTGCCTTAAGCAAAAATCTACGTTTTGGTTTAAAATTGACTATTCTGATCAACTTTTGTCTGTATTGAGTTGCTGCCAACCATGCCCATCACTTTTTCTCCAAAATGTTGGCCTCTGAGCACCCCTGTATAGATCCTAGCAAAGAGTTTGCTAGACTGAAGAACCTGTTCGGTGCCGCATGCATCTCCTACCCACTGGTGCACGTTGTTACAGTGTTGATGCATCTGGTACAGCAGTTACAATTGCTCATAATTAAGTTAATTTGATTGTGTTTCAGTCCTCGATAACAATGAGCAACTGTTCCATGTCATTTCCGTTCTTCTCTGTGCATGACAATCTGCTAGATTCATCTTTCCAGGAATACAAGTTAAAGATGATAAGTATAATTTATTATTCCCTTCTGGACTGGGGTTCGTTATTAATAGCTGTGTTCACTTAGGCTGTCATCTAATCTTTCCTGTAAAGGGCTTATCTTCCTGCTCGCACGCTGAGCACAAACTGTTTGCTGTACCCTTTGCTGATGATGGGATGTCAGGGGGTGAAACGTGTGGCGTGCAACAGTAGCAAGCAAATTTTTACGCTCCCATTTTGTTGTTCATATTTGCTGTTCTTCCTCAGACAAACAAAACCAAACTTTCAGACCTCACCCTACCAATACGATTGATGACACTTGGCAGTTTCCATGCCACAGTCCATGTTTGTTTTCTTCGGTGGAACTTGTAGAACCGCCATTCTCGTGGTATCTGGGTACCTCCCAGGTTTTAGTCTACTTTTCCCTCCTGGGGGGGCTGCAAGGTGGGCTGGTGACACCCTCCCTGCTGCTGCTGGTGGCTGAGCACAATCCGCAGGACACTGGTGCAGCACCAGGCTTTGGGTTCCCTCTGCCCCCCTGCCCCAGCTCCGTGCACCCACCGAGGGCCATTTAACAGGTTCACAGCTCAGGGCCAGCTGCTTCCAGACCTTCCCACCACCTGCCATAATTAATCTCCTTGCCTCCTTCCCCTTACACCTGCAAGAGGTTGTTCTTTTTATTTGCAAAGTGGAAAAGTGTTTTTTTAAAAGTGAAGAAGTATTTGTAACTTCGATAACATGATTAGCTTGGCTCAGAATGTTGTTATAGTTTATCTCGCTCCTCTGTGATAACTCAGAGAAACAATAAATGTCTTCTTACAGCAGACTGACATTCAGTATTGAAATTGGTCTCCTAATCTTTATGTGATTGCTTTCTCTGTGATAGAAATATTGCCTCTTGTAGAGTATTTATTGTCTAGTTCTTTCTAAAGTATTGACTTTATGTAACAGTTTGATGTACATCAAATCCTTTGGAGATTTAATAAACTCTTCTGGTCAGTCGTCTGTTGTAAACACATAGAGATTTATGGTCATCTTAGTGGAAAGCCCTTTCTCACTGAAATTCTCTACTTCCAGATATCAAAAGATGAGAGTTGGAGTGTAGATCATGGTGGGAACCTTGACTGCTGCCTGTTGAAGATCAGTCAGCAGTGTTGGTGGGTGAAGGGTTGAAATCCTAGTGCCAGTTGAGTGTTTCCTGATTTTGCCCCCAGAGCAAACTTATCCAGGTATGATACTTATTTATCTATCCTGGACTTATGGGCTGGAGTGGGGAAGATATCTGGACAGTGGGATCCCTTATAGCCTCTATTACAGGACTGTATTGCACACACTTTTTTTTTTGAGAAGAAGCTTTTCTCTGTACAGGAATCAACTTTCTAGAGGCAGCCTTCAAGAAATCCAGCAGAGCCTTTAAAATTCACTTATTAAATGCAAATACACTCTTCTTCGTAATACATTAACCTTCCTTTAATAGTGTGAGAGCATCTTTTCATTTTACAGCTAAGGTATTTAAAGACTGTATGGTGAGAGATTTTTGGAGTGACAGAAATCAGTGTAAGTCATGGTGCAGAGCAGATTCTTGCTTTGTTTGTATTGAGGAGGAATTACCATTTTTAAAGTGCATGCTTTTTTTTTTTATGAAACAGAAGCAATCACTTAGGCTGTCGTGGGCATGGGAACTCGGCTCCTACTGTCTGCTGGAGATCCCTTTCTGGAGACTTCATCCAGAAGCACAGACATGTCAGAGCTCAGGAGTGCTGCGCAGTGCCAATAAGTGAAAAATAATTGCTTGCAAATTGCCCTCTTTATTTTTGTAGGCAATATTGCAGGCTGGAATCTCCTCAAAACAAATTTTGGGAACAGCTTCCATGCTAATTAGTGCTGTTAGCCATCATGTTTGCTCCTTTTGCAGCTCTGGGTTGTTACCAGCAGAGCAAGGCCAGAGTTTCTGTGTGTAGCTGAGGTCTTGCAGCACTATTTCATCTCCATTATTTTTCCCTCCTGATCTGTGGAGAGAGAACCACTTGCAAAGACAGGAACTTCTTATGTTCATGGAGATGGCTTAGCTGGGACACAGCTAGTCATTTTTCCTCGCTGATATTTTATTAATATGTGTTATTAACCTTGATTCTCCTTCCCTGTGGTGCTTTATCATCTGAACTAATTAATTCTTCTTGCAAGATTTACAGGGATGGAATGGGCATGTCTGCATTTGTAAACTAGACATCTCTCCAGGTGGTGTTACCTGGCACCAGCAAATTAGGGGGGAAAGCCCAGTTGAGAAGGAGACCTGGCACACAGCCAACAAAAATCAAGGTACAGCTGCCCATAGGATGGCTGAATTTGGCCTGTCCCTTGTAACTGGCATAAGCAGTGATGTACCCTAAAAAACAGCAGAGCTGGTTTTCTACTTTTTCCATGAACATGAAATATCCAGGGAAAACAACCAGTGTGTGTGGCCACTCCCCCCTGTGTGGTGCCGGGTGTGCAGCACGGGCAGCACCTCGCCTTCAGGAGCCCCAGCTTTTTTTTCCCCCCCTTTGTTTTACTTTTTTCACACCTTCATGCTACAGGGCCGACATTTGCTAACATAGCAGCCAGTTTGTGATAGAAGCAGTGAAAGTCTGGAGCAAAATTCTGGTACAGCCTAGCAGGGTAAAATGTAATCGTGTTAGCAAGATGAAAATACCATATGTCAGGGAGAGATGGAAGAAGATAAGAAGGGATGATTGTGCTTGTAGAGGAAAAAAAAGTATATACACAAATACATTCAAAACTAAATGAAAATTGGCTGGATTTGTAAACAATCTTAATGTCCAGAAAATTGCTCATCTGACTCATCTCACCAAGATATCTCATTACATTTGGTGACCTCTGCTTCTGCAGTGTGGTTTTGTTGCTCTTTATCTACACAGACTACTAATGTTGACTGGAAATGGCATTTCCAAAAATGATGCATTTCCATCTGAGCCATGGCAAGGCTGTGGAACAGGGAGTGGTGTGATCCCCCTACCTGAGGATCCATTTGTCCATCCCAGCCCCGCTGGTGAACTCTGCATCTCATCATTAATGAGATGTGCTGTGGGTTTACAAGGCCAAGCTGCTCTGCTATATTGTTTTCACAGCTGAGAATGAAAACAGTATCATTAACTGATTTTAACAAACCTTCACAAATTGCAAGACTTGTTTGTTGTATATTGAGCTGGAGAATTTAAAAGGTGCTTAGATTCAATGATGTGTGTCATCAAATTCAGTTTTATTATATCCACTTGGATAGTCTTTATCTTGTGTTTTATGTGTAATACAGGAAGAGTCTAAGTAATAATGCTGACCCAAGAAAGTGGTTTTCTGCGTAGTTTCTGCGGTTGTGCCATGCGCTGGCTGCCCATCAGCTGGGGTGGCAGAGGAGGGTTTCTCTGTGGGTGCAGGGAAGGGTGAGGGCACCCAGACCCCATTGCAGGGCCTGGACGGTGCTGAGGGTTTGTGACAGGGGTTGAAACCCCCCTCAGTAACAAAAAGGGCTCTGCTCTCTGGGTGCTGCCGTGGATTGTCTGATTTTGCAGTCCAAGTTCAGGGCACTGGCTGAAACCTCCCCAGTTTTTTGCAATGTGATGTGCTGAAGACGTTGCACTCGTCAGGGAATGCTTTGGGTACCTGCAGGTGAGTGTCTGATGCTGCTGTGCCTGCACACCTGTGATGCAATGCTCGTTTGCCTGTTCATTAGCACTGATTAGGGTGGGGGTGAGGGTCATCAGCAGAACAGAGCAGAAACCAGCACGACGTCCTCAAAAGGGTCTGGGCTCCACATCACCAAGTACCAACACATTTAAACTCTGTGTAGATGATGAAGGCAGCCAGCAAAATGCTGAGATAGAACTGGTCAAAGTGGGAACAAGCTGGTGAAAGTGAGAAGCTGCCCAGGTGAGTGAGTACCTACAGCTGAGAGCAGCAAGTGTCCCTGTCCCCACATCCCAGCCCTGCCCAACCAGAGCAGCAGGGGACAGCCTGGCCGGGCTCTGCCTTTTGAGAGGGATTATTGAAAATTTGGACTCTTCTCCAACTCTTTGCTTTTGCTTCTGTGGTAAGTCGATGTGTTTGTGATATTATGTAATTTTTAATGATTCATTGGGTGTTTTTTGGTCCTCTGAGCTAATTGGAGATGGGTGCTATGGGAGGGTGAGGCTTCCCAGCTCTGCAGGGTTTCTGTGTGCTTGCAGCTATGGGCCTGGGGGCTGTGCTGCTCCCCCTGGCACTGCAGCCCCTTGGCTATCACTTGGCTTCTGCCAGGACCAGGGGTCCCCATGAGGCTCTGCAGGCTGGAGTGCTGCACTCCCACAGTGTGACTGATTTCTGAAGGAAACGCCTTAAAATAAGATGAAGTGCTTTTCCCCCTCCCCTTATTTCTTGGTTGATGTCTTCAGTCTATTCTTGCTTTTCAAGTTGTGCTCTCAAAACTAAAGCAATGTAAGTCTAACTTCTCCTGGCTTGCTCTTACAGATTAAGTTCATTAGCATTTTGTACCAGTGTAGACTAATTACTGTGTTCCCAGGTCATGCTCGCAGTGTTTGCTAGAACAAGCCCTTTGGGTACAGCAGCTCAGCAATGCTGGTTTCCTCCTGCAGTGTTGGCACTCGTGCAGTTTCAGAGAGAAGAGCTGTTGGCAAGGGCCAGTGCTGGGTGTTCTCCCACCAGGAGCTGGAGCCTGTTTGTCAACTTAGCGATGGGGATCTCGGGCTTTGGTTTCTCAGGGGCTGGTTTCTTTGTGCTGGCCATGCAGAATCCACAAAACCAGTTTTTATTTCCAGACCAGCTCTTTGAGTCTGGGGTTGCTACAGGGTTTGGCTGGAGTGTTTGGGGTCTGGCAGCATCCACTGCTGGCCCCCTGCGAGCTGGGGGCTGGGACCTGGAGCAGCCAGTGCTGACAGCAGCTCAGGGGTCAGAGCTATGGCAAGGGATGAAGTGGGCAAGAGCCATCCATGTTTCTGTGGTGGAGTGAATGTACATCCACAGCCCTTGCAGGGCTATGGGGGCATTTTTCACCCTTGTAGCCTTAAACAAGTTGTTATTATTATTTGGTGCCTAGAGCTGGTCCACCTTTTTTTCTTCCTAAGAGCAGACTTTGAATTAATTTTTCCATTTATGCCAAGTTAAAAAATAAGTTTTAAAATGGTCTTGGCTTCAGCTAGTAAACAAGGCTCTTGGAGCAAGAGAGAGAAGATATGCCCCATTCATTACTGCTGAAAAGAGACTTACTCACACACTTTGTATTTGCTGCTATTCTATTTCTAGCAAATAACTTTCTGCAGGACTGCTTTGCTGTGGCAAAACTGTATTGATTTATGTGGAAAAGTCTCTATGGTTGGGAAAGCTGTAGAAACTAATCTTTTCATTGAACAATTTTTTGGCCTTTTTTCCCCCTTTTCTAAGACTAAATGTTTGTTTCCTTTGATTGTGTGAATTTGCACGGAAGCCCACCAATTCTGCCTGCAGCCTCAGAAGTTCCAAAGGCTATTTATTACCTTGATGCTCATCTGGTTTAAAAAATAAATACTATAAGACTGGCAGAACTAAATAATAGAAACTGGGTTAGAAATAGGTAATAGAAACTTGGTTTGTTGTTCTCAGTGTGATGTAAACAGGTAAAGCAGAGTGTGTGGCTGGATATCAAACTCAGTCTTTCCTTCAGTTTTTACTCCAGTAGACTTGCTGTTGTGGGATTTTATTTGTACCTTTGTTCCAGGCATTTTTGTCACTTATACAATTAGAATCAGAGAAAAATAGATCTGGGTTTCTATTAGCATCATCCCTCCCACCGGTATACAGAGCAGTTTAAAGTAATGTATATAGTATAAGTTGTGTATTGTAATTAAGTCTTGTGTTGGATAAATAAACACCATAAGCTGTGTCAGCAGCTGTCGGTGTCCTCTGGATGAGCAGGGCTGGCTGACCCAGCCCTGTCCCTGGTGACAGGGACTGTCCCCTTCCCCAGCCATTGAGCCAGTGCAGCTGGGAAGAGAGGGGGAATATCATCCTTTACGCCAGGAGAGATCTGAAAACCCAAATGTTGTTTCAGGGAGAATCTCTGATAGCAGCCCACAGTGTTTTACAGGCATTTGAGTGTTCTTCTCTTTGAACTAAGCTGCAATTTGTCTTTGTAGATGTCTCCAATACATTAATACAAATGGTGTAGTAGTAGAAACGCATTATAATACTGTGCGATGTTGCTCTTTGTAATTTCCCTCCTTCAGCAACTGAACACTTCCTCGCTCGTTTGTATTCATTGTTTTGATGCTTAACTTGAAAAATGTCTATTATACAACAGGCTGGAATCCATGACAAATAAAAGAACCCAAGGGGATAATAAGCATCTCAGAACTGCAGGGATGTCTCATGCAGCTGACATCAAAGCAGCCAAAGGCATCTCTGCTGTGCTGGGGCACATACCACAGAGCTCCATCTGGCCCAGTGGATCAGGGCTGGGGGAAAGCACCAGGACTGGTCTTTCCCTTCCAGTCATGGCACTGAGCTCACTTCTGCATGCACACAGCCCTGGGATGGTGAGGACTTCTGTGAGGCTTCTGTGACACAAAGATCAAGGGACAGGGGGTATATATATGCACACACACACATATATATTCATGTAAAGCACCCATCATGGAGCTCTGGAATGGCACATGTGCTCTGTATGGAGCTCACGTTGTGAACTCCTTTGGGAAAAACTGGACCCATCAAGTGGGGGTGAAATTCTTAACAGCCTTGTTTACAAAAAGTAAGTTTTTGTGTGAAAACTGGGAGTGTTCCTCCGTCCTCAAATGGTGGGAGCTGTAGAGGTGTATACCTGCTAGACTGGCAATCCGTTGCCTAGTTGGAAGTGGAAATCAAGGTGCTTTTGTGTAGGAAATGTAAGTTTTGCTCTCTTGTCTTTCCAGCATGTTATATATTGTTACAGTAGTTTAACAGGTAGTTTCATAAGCTGTAGTGCCAGTGACACCTGGTTCCTGACACAATTACCTTCAAGCTGAGCTGGCATATCTTTCAGTTTTCAAAAGAGTTGAGCCTGTTCTTTGGGGATATTAATAAAAGAATTCTGAGCTATCCAGCCACTTATTGACATGAAACCTGCAGGAACTTTGCATCTTTGCCATCCCAGCCCCTTTGCTGAAATCAGCCCAGGATAAGTAAACTCGCACGGATACATGTGGGAGAGATGCATGTCTACATGGAGAGATCTCCAGAGCTTTGTTTCTGTACCAAATGAGACTAAAAATAAACACTAAAGTGGGTCAGGCTGCAGCAGAAAACAGTCTTTGGCAGGTTCCTCTTGACAATTTAATTTGTTTGGGTGTTTGTGTTAACTGCTCTTCCATCCTTTGCCCCTCTGGAGTGAGCATCTTCCTCTCTGAAGAAGTTTCCTATATAAGCATGAGAGACCCAGCCTGGGATAGGTTCCTTGTGTTTTTTTCCATCCCTCTGCTAGATTTTTGGCTCTTTGCATGGCCCACTGCTTCTTCCACTCCCTGTCCTGTAGCTGGAGATTTGGAGCTCCAAAGGCAGGTGAGCAGCAGGGGGTCCCAGCCCTATGGTTTGGGGGAGTGGAGTGGCCATGGCCCTGGCACTGAGGTAGTGTGGGGGGCTCTGGCCCTGCTGTGCCCTACAGAGGTTGTTTTTATAATAAGAACCACTGGCTAAAAAGGAAAGCCAAAAAATCAAAGGAGAATGAAGGCACTCCTATTTTTTTCCAAATGTCTCCTTATAGCAGGTGCAATGATATGGTGCAGCACTGCTGAGCAAAGCTGTGGTGGGCTCTGCAGCTCCTGGGTCTCACCCCTGGACCTGCTGTCTCCCAGGCAGTCACACTCTGGTGGAGCAGATCTGCTTGGCTTGTCCCAGCAGGACCTTGTCATGTCCCACCTCATGTTTGACACCACTCTCTGCCTATTCAGTCTTGCTCTGGTTGCTGGGAGTTAAATTGTCTGCTCTGAGGTGATCTGGGCTTCTGTGCTCCTGTGGCACTTTCCTTTGTAGGCTCTGATGTCAAAGGGAGGGGTTTGGTTATTCCAGGTTGTCTTTATTAACGTCATCCAAGTTCTGCCTTGTGATCAAGACTGTAAATAATTTTGAGATATTACCATCGTGGATTTTTACCATGTAGGCGTACCTTTAAAAACCATTAATATTCAAATAACTTTGCTAAATAAGCAACTATTCTGGAGTAGTCATTTATTACTATTTATGATGACAGACTTATCTTACTGATTTCTCTAGCACATTTCTCCAGAGGAAATTAGATACCATACTTAGTCCAAGCTGTGCCAGGGAGAAAATGTTTCTCTATACACTTAACAATTCATCAGGAGATACGACAGCTATCAGTACGTCCTTCACAATGTCATGTTGGTCATTGAGTCTGTTTTGAAATTCAGTTGTTTATTTTCTCCAGGAGAAAAGTAACCAGGTGGTTTTGAAGTAGGGAACAAAGTATATGCAGAAGCATCAGTCTTGAACCAGATCTGAAACCTTGAATCAAAAGGCTTTTTTTTTTCTTATTCTCTTCTGCTAGCATTGCTGGGGAATGCATTACCAGACAGCATTTAGGGCTTTCTGCTGGCACACAGGGCACTAGAGGGCAAGGGACTGTGCCACCAGCTGGGTGGGGAAGGCCCCATGGGTGCCCAGCCATGCGTGGGGCTGCATCCCCAGCACTGGGCAGAGGGTTCCCCTGGGGGCAGCGTGGGGTGCACGGCGCCCACTTGGGACTTCGGCACCTTTCAAGGAGCAACTTAGCAATAGGTGACCAAGGGAAACAGCTCCGTTATGTGGAAGTTTTGCTTGTGGAACAAGATGAGGCACTGCCTGAAATGCATCAAAATAAGCAAATTATTTGTCTATATCTCAGATTTTGGCAGTTTAAAAACCTACCATAGTTTCCAGCTGGCCTGAGAAATTGAAACAGCTGGCAAAATAATGAAAAATGTTCCTGTAGGCTTCTGTCTAAATTGCAGGAATGTAGGGAAATTGCATCCTAATTTACTTGCAGTAACACCAGAGGAGCTGTAACAGAGGGGTTTGAGTGGGGAAGCCCCTTTGCGTTCTTGCCCAGGCACCAGAGCTCCTGGCTGCCAGGGCTGGCCCCTCTTTGAGTTGACTCCCCAGGTCTGTTGCTGATACTATTTCAGGCACAGAAGTGACCCAGGGTCACCCAGGTAATTTATTTGCAAATAACTGATGACTCAGAGCAGACCAGGGTACCAGTGGGTGCCTAGCTTTTACTTGAGTATCTTTCCTATTGATTTGGAAGACTGGAATGCAAATGCTGTTTTGCTGCTGACTCTGAGGTAATGGGTTTTTTTGACAGTTAACTTGTTATAGAACCTCAAATGTCAAGAAATACACCTACCAGCCCATCTCTGTGTTAATAACTCTATTACCAGCTCTAGCTAGTTTCAGAACAAACTCTAAAATTATGGCTAAACAAATAAATTGCGTCTAGCTGCAGAAGTGAAATGAGCTAATCCCTCCTTGTGCTTGGAAAAATGTTTTCTCTATAGCTCTTCCGACATGTCAGATTATTTTTAGCCATAATTAAAATCCTAACATACAGTGTCACAGAATCCATTCTATTAACTGATGTGCCAGCACATTTTTTATTAAATAGACTACAAAAAGTTTTTAACTTTTAGTATTTGGAACCTTCAAGGAGAAAGCACCCCTAACACTGATGCCTGATGACAGTTAGTCAATGAATTAAGAAAAAAAAACAGTGGTGGTTCAGTCTGTCTCCCAGCTCTTGCTAGCACTAAATTACAGAATTAATAGGCTTTTAGGAGAGACTGACACATAGTTACTGTGGAAAAGACAATTAAATGTGGAAAGCCACTTTTCTCACCGCATTTAATTTTAACTGGAGGCTTTGAGACTCAATAAATCTTTTTCTTATTTCATTCTCACATTTTCCACAGGTATTCAAGTCTTTAAGGAAAAGTACCTGCTGTAAGTGACTTAATTTTTCCTTCCACTGTATCCTTTGCTTTTCTCAAGCCTTTCTCCCTCCTGCCTCTCAACAAAAAAGCAAGATGCTTTCTGAGTGCCAGTGTTTTGTTCGCTTGGGATTGCTGGTACTAGGAAGCAGCTCAGGTCTTGTGAACATACAGTGAGAGAGGAGCCCTGGGCCCTTCTGGGATTTTTGTGGCAAATCCAGCCAGGAGCTAAAAAAGCAGATGGGACTGTTTGATCTCATTCATGTAAACTTCTCTGAGCAACCTGATCTGGTTGAAGGTGTTTCTGCTCATGGCAGGGAGGTTGCACTAGATGGCCTTTAAAGTTCTCTTCCAACCCAAATGGTTCTGTGATACTGTGAATCCCAAAGCACATGGATCTCTAAATCCACACCAGATGCTGCCTTGCTTGAGGATTTCACTGACCCTCACTTGGGGGTTTTTGGTTTTCGTTGCCCAGACAAATGAGAGCAGAATTGAAGAAGGCTGTCCTGCTTTTTTGAGGAGAGGGGAAAGGGTGAGTTTAGCACAAAGCCATCAGTCACAGCTGAGACTTTTGGCTTCCTCAGTGACCCTTGGATGGGGTCCTGAGCATCACCCAAGGTCACACCAAGACTGATAGCTCTAAAACTGGCCTATTTGCTGCCACCACTTCTGTTAAACTCCAGAGGTGAAGAAATGTTCATTTCCAGAGCCTGGACTTCATTAACTGGCCCTTAAACTAATGGTATTGAGTGGAATTGTAAATCTGGTTTAAAAACACTTGTTTTGAGAAATAGCTAAGAATGGATTTATCCAGCCTAAATAGACTGTGCTCTCTTGCCATTTAGATGAAAACAGTAATGATTCAGCATTTCCCAAACATGATTGCTCTCTCTGGAGGCTTTATTGGGACAGCCTGTTTAAAAAGCATCTCAGAAAGCTGTTGGTGCAGCATACTGGAGATCTCTTAACTGCCCAAAATTTGTTTGAGGCTCTTGTTCAATATCCAGTTCAGTAGAGATTTTGATCTTGAAAGGAAGCACCAAAGGGCCTTCTACTGATCAGTACTGAATAGTCAGGTAAAGCCCCATTACATTGAGGAAAATTAGTAGTGAGCCAGTCACACCTTCTAGACCTGGGACATTAGTGGTCCTCCATGGTCAGATTTGGTCAGGCTGCAGTCTGAAGCGCCTGAGGAGTGGCAGAGCCCAGCATGGGGAGGTTAATGAAAATACCCCAACATTGAGCAGTTTGAACAGAATTTTGTTCTAATGGAAACTTTGGTAGAGGCACCAGGGCACTGGAAAACAGGGGAGCTTTAAACCCTTCCTCTCGGGCCTTTCTGAGATGCCTCCAGCTTGCTCCTGGCAGGATCATCATGGACTGTGGCTGTCTTCTATCTTCCCCTGTTGTCTGCCACTGTGAGCTCCTGCCCTAAGCTGGTTTTGGAGCAGCTTCCCATGCAGAGGCAGCAAAGTGAATGTTAGGTGACATTTTTATCTCCCTGCCCTCTGCCCACCTCGCCCAGCAGCCCTGTGTCCCCAGTACCTTGTCACCAGGTTCCTGGTGGCCAAGGGGCTAAGGAGTCATCGCTGCCTGTGTTACTCCTGCTCTGCTGTTCTCTAATCAATTCTATTATGATATTGTCGGCGAGGAGGAAGTGAACTCGCAGTTGCTTAAAGCAAGATAGGTTAATTAAAAAACCTTGATCAAAGCATCATAAACTACATAAAACATTCCGTATTTTAATTACTTTTGAATGGTCTTTCAGGCAGTAAGTCCAAAAAAGCCTCCTTGTTCCCAGGGTCCATGAGCTTTGGAAATTATTGTGTCATCACATCAGATTCAGTTACCACTTGCTATGCAAACAAGAGAAAGGCCAAGTTCAGGGCAGACCCCCTCGTGAAGGACTTGGGGGTGGCCTCTTGGCATGTCTGTGAGCACACAGCTCCCACACCGTGACCCCAGCCCAGCTGCTGGGTCAGCCACCTGCCCTGCTGCTTGTCCCAGAAGCTGGGGAAGCTTCTGCAGGACCCTGGCGTGGTGAGCGCTGTGAAGTTGCTCCCAGCTCCCCACCTGCTGATATGTGGTGAGAGTTTCCATCTGCCCTTTGGCTTTTATGCTGCAAGAAGCTTGTGTTTGCTGTACATTATATACTTGGAAAATGACAGGCCTATCATGCTAACCGAAGGCAGTTCAATGGTGGTATAAATAGCATTACCAGTGCAATATCAGGATAGTCTGGGCTATCCTGAGGAGGGTACTGCCAGTGCAAAGGCTTTCTTTTTTTAATTGAGTTTGGACGTCTTGTAATTGTTGTTTCTATCCTATTATGTGATACAGGTTTTGGGATACAATGGTTTTTTGAATAATGGCCTTTCGTCACAGGTTTGAACCCAGCAATACTCCTTTTCTGTCCTACAGAGTTTTATTGTGAGAGGGGAGAAAGCCCAGAGAACAGCACGGTGTGCAGCTGCTCTCTGGTGCAGCCAGTAGAACCAGGCATGAAAACCCTTCTGTCTGCCTTTTCCACCAGCAGTGCCTGGCTCCAGCAGATCTGCTGCAGTACCACAGCCATGTGGGAGGTGTTAACAGGTGATTTCTGCACCACCTCCATTTGTTCAGACAAGAGCTGATGATGGATCCCCAGGGCAAGGAGAAGGATAAGGAGTCCCCATGAGAGGCTCTGGAAAACATGTTGACCCTGAGTTTGACCATTTGAGCTGTTGAATCCTGAGTTTGGCATGTCAGAAAGGGAGGATGTTCACTGCATCCTGCCCACATGCAGGCTCCAAGTGGACCTTTGGGCTGTCTCTGTTAATTAATTGGTTTGGTGAGCAGTCACATTAGTCACGAGGCATGTGTGCCTCAAAGCCATGTTACGGAGCAGCCAATGAATCTGTGTGTGCTGGGCCAGCATCATGTGCGCTGCTCTGCATCTCCCACACATTCCTGCCATTCTCCCATGTTTTTCTTTCCTATCAAATCTTGTTCCACAGGCTGCACTCTTACACTACCAGTGCTGAAGAGGACAGCTTTTCCCACCACAGATACTAACCTGTGCAGCCCACTCACCTATCAAAGCTGGTATGAGCTTCACTACAGCAACATCAAGACACCCTCCTCGGGAAAAGGAGGAGAGCTCAAGGGGGAGAAAGTGTAACAAAAGCTGTGGCAAGCAAGAGTTGTAGTTAGGCCCTTCCTGGAAAAATAATCTGTCCCAATGTGTGCTTAGCACTTGAATTCAGTAGCACAGCAGGCCAGCCAGGGCTCCGTGCACAACGTAATCTTTTCATGGGCTGTGTGAATGAGGAGCACAGCTTCATGCTTTCACCTTCCATAGAAGAGATTTATTATGAAAAGCAGGTCGCTGCTTCTGAGCACATACAAAAACAGTTGGCTTCATAACCTTGGGAAAAAAAGATAAATAAAGAAATCTCATGAGACACATGTGAGAACCTAGGAAGTATTAAAACATATGTTGGAACATATTGATCCCCGAAAGCCTCCTGCAGCAGATATGAATCTTCTTCATGCTGATGCTTTAATGAGGACAGTGGGCACCTCTCCCCTGTATAAATCATTTATGCAGATTTTTGCACATCCCTCCCTGGGGCTGCTGCTCAGCCTGTTCAGGAAGCGTGGGGCTGTGTGTCCCAGCGTGGGGCTGTGTGTCCTAGCATGGGTGAATCCCACCAGAGGCTGGTGAGGGCTCTGCCCAGAGCAGGGCTGAGCTGGGGACTGGGGAGGAAGCTGTGTCCTGTCGGGGGTCCTCCAGGGAACCTGTTACTTGACCTGCAGAACAGCGTCCCTCCTGCTGTCCCTTGTCCAGCATGCTTATGGGGGTAGCAAAGAATTATGGTGTAGGAGGAGCAGTGGTGGTGGGTCCCAGGAGTGGTGGTGCCCTCGGGGCAGCTCCCAGGGACACAGCAGTCATTTGGTCAAGAAAACACTGGAATGAAAAACCAGAGCAACTTTCTTTAACTGTGTTTGTGCCTCTGTTTTTTTTCAATTCAGCAGCTATCTAGCCCAGCATCTTCCCATGTGAATCACTGAGGGTATGATTAAGTTTTAAGTGGTATCAGAAAAACTGTGTTTAGAAGTGGTAGAACTAGCCACTCCAGTGAAAAAGATTCCTCGGAGACTTTTGCCCCATGTGTGAAGAGAGCCCCTGGTGTTGGAGAGCAGGGCTGGAGCTGGCGTGGCCGGGTGTTGGGATGTGACTCCAGCCCTTGGGGGGGGGTCTCAGGCAGTGGGGACACGGGTCCAGGTCCCTGCACCCACACATGCTGCCTGCTGTGGTGCCACCCCCCCTCCCAGAAACTCCTTGCTGGGCATGAGCAAATTGCCTGGATTTGACCCTTTTGTTCCTATTTCAAATACACCAGGTTTTTGCTTTTTTTCCCCAAAAGTTTATTTGCAATAAACAGTGCAGGCCTAGAAGGATGAAAAGGTGAATCACAGCTATGAAAGTATTTGGCTGTATTTAAATAGGAACCACAGCAGGTACAACAGCAGCCATCTACCCTTGGCACACCTCAGATGTATCAAAAGAGACTTTTTTTCCACTGTTGAGTTATTGTTAATTATTCTTAAAGTAAACTGCTACAATGCAACATTAATTCAAGAGAAGAAACTGTAAGTTCTTTGCTATTCTCTAAGGCTTGTTTTCACAATGAATTAATGGGAGTTAATTTAGCACAGCACAACAAACAGTACCACTGAAGGAATACCAACTAGATGTTGCTTCCTGACTTCTTCCTTCTTGTCACTGCCCCTCTTTTTACTTTATTCTGTATGGTACAAAAGATCTTAGTCTGACAGATAGTAAATTTGCTGAAAAAGTGGAAATCAGGAAAAAAATTATTTCCTCCTCTGGTTAATGCTAGCAGTTTGGTACAGACACACTTCTCTCCCAGTGGAAATAGAATGGTAAAAAACAGGCTCTAATTCTTTGTAGTATGGTCATAGCAGTGTTTGCAAACAGTATTCATGGTGTTCTCTGTAGCATGTCCTTCGTCCAAGATTGATTTGAGTTTTATGGAGCAAGCACTGCTTCAGCCCATAGATGGCACAACTGTGGCCCACAGATGCCACAACTTTTGACCTCATAATTGATGGAGAAAGGCAGAGTGAGGGGTAAAAAACCTGCTTTTTTCTGCAGAAGGCAGGACACTTCCCATCCTTGTGCTGCTGCATTTCATAGTGTATGAGAAAACCCCCTCTGGCAGGAGGGACCCAGGGGGATGCTCGTATCCCTCTGAGAGAGCACAGGCTGAGCTGGATTTTCATTTGCATCATGAACAAAGCAAATCAGTCCTGAAAATTATACCTGGATAGTTTTAAAGATCTGTACCAGCTTTAAGTGGAGAGTGCGGGTGGGGGAGAGCAGAAGGGAGAAATGACACACAGAGAAAATTTCATTCAAGCAATTAAAGAATCACAGCAGTTTTATGATTAACTTCATGTTCACAGGTTGAATGCAAAAGCTGTTAGTAGGGGCATTGCTATTCCATACCTGACATGAACAATGGGAATATTTGTTCTGCCCGGGAGGATTACACCTTCCATTAATCTAAGTTTTATTGAAAGTTTAAATAACAGACAGACAAAATTTGATCAATTAGCAGTGTAATTCCAAGGAGATGTCACAGTGAAATTAAATCTCAGGCATTTTTAATGCAAAGAAGCCTAGGAGCTCCCTCCAGTTTTCTTTCTCAGTAACAGTGTTTATATTTTAATTGAAAGTTTATTCTGCTTTGTGACTCTCCTACTAAAGTTTAATTTAAATTTTAACACTGCAATAAGAACAGTTTCTTGTTAAAGCATTCAGGGCACTTTGCAGATAGGTCAAAGGGTGTCTCATAAATGAAGGAAACAAACAGTTGTTGGTTAGGTTCACTAGCTGTGGAAATCTTCCAAAGAAAACAAGATTTGTATAAGGCTTGGGGATAAATGAGCAGGAATTAGTACTTGGGTGGAGCAGGATGCCAAGGGGGGATCCAGGCAGCTGTGGTTATTGAGACCCTCTCCTCAGGAGTTCATTTGATCTTTCGAGGTCACTTCCAACCCCTAGGATTCCATGATTCTATGATTCCTGGCTCCCATTGGATCCAGCCAGTCTGGAGTCAGCCCTCTCTGTGTTCTCCTGCCTCTCTCTCCTGTTCTTCTTCTGCCCAAGCAGAGATGCTGTCCCCAAGCCCACCTCCCCACTGCAGGACCCTCTGCTGCCCCACTGCCATACTCCCCCTCTTGCCATTTCTCCCTTTCTGCTTTCATTCCATTATATACTCTCTTTGTCACTGGTGAAATGTTATTGCTATCGTTACTGTTCAACACTTCTTCCCTTTTTATTATCATAAATGTCAGTCTTGCACAGTAAATACCAGAAGTGCCACAACCTTGCTGTGAATCTATTTCAGCACTATCTTTGGAGACATCCCTCAGCTGAAAAGGAGAAATACTGAAAATATCTCTAGATTTTTATATGTCTGTATGTCAGATCAGCTTCTTGGAGGCTGAAGCAATGCAGATCTACTGACATGCACAGTTCCAGCTTTGGTTACACAGGAGGAGCTTCTGGTTGAGCCTGGGCCTTGATACCCTTACAAAAAGCTCCCAAAAAAGGGACAGACACTCCAAATTTAACAGAGAATACTGCTGAGGAAGGGTTTCTTGGGAAGAGTGGTCACACAGGACAAGGCAGGGGGTACTTAAGCTGCCTGGTCTGCAACACACAGACTTGGATGGCAAATCCCTTCAGACTGTTCCCCCATCAATTACTATCAGATGAGCAAATACCAGGAGGAAGTGGTGCCTATTAAAGTGAGTAGAGGTGGCTGTACATACCGAACAGCTAATTATTTTTAACTCTACAAAGCTGCCTTGTTTGGGGAGCCCTGCTGCATCAGGCAATCTGGTATCCTTGCCAGGGCATACCAGTGTCCTGAGGCGTAAACCTGCCCACTGGGAGAGGGAAGGATCTGGGGTTTCAGCAGGACTGTTTCAAGAGTAATTTTTCTCAGTAAAAGCAGCAATATGATTAACTTTGCTTCAGTCATGTTCAGCAGTATTTAAAAAGAAAAACAGTGGCTGGAAGCTGCTGGTAGCTTGTCTCCTGCTGCCTCTGCTCCATATGGTGTGTGAAATGACAGCACAACTCTCAGAAATCAGTAATAAGGGATGATTTGCCCTGAGCTGGGTGGGCTGCCTTCCCATGGCACACTGCTCCACAGCAGCGAGGACACTGTCATCCTGGACAGCATGGCTGCCTTGCAGAGGGCCCGGGGGCTGGGGAGTGGGTTTTGTGCCCATGCAGGGGGAGGAGAGGAGACACCCCCCCACCCCACCCCCCCCATCACCCTGCCTGGGAAGGCAGGACCAAAAGTCCTGTCTCTGCTGGAACAGGAACTCAGCATGCTAGAAGGAGGGAAGATGTTAAGCAGAACTCTAAGATACTCATCCAGCTCTGACAAAAATAATCATTAGACACAAATAACAAATCTCAGAGACTCTCAGGATTTAGGACAGCAGGGTTTTTTTTTCACCTGCATGGTGGCATCCCAAGGAACCTGGTGTGCACCAGCAACAGGCATTGGTTCAAACATGGACCTAGCTTCAAGGGCCAAGTACCAACTTCTGAACCACACCTGCCCTGCAGTACCCCCAGTTCCTGGGGCCCGACCCCACTTTGTCCCTGAGCCCCACCTCAGTTTCCACTGGAAATCAGCAGAAACAACTGGAATTTTCCTGTGTCACCACCAGTGAAAAGGAAGTGTCGTGGCTGCAAGGCGTGGGGGATTGATGAATGGGCTCTGAAGTGCAGCAGTACAATTCATCATAACTGAGGTTAATGAAGGAGAATGTTAAATAGCCTGTGACTGTACATCCGATGTAATCTGCTAAATTAACTGAGAATCTACTAGTATTGTGCTCCTAACTACTCACTTAACTGTCATTAACCCCAGTAACCAAGTGCAGTCCCACAAAACCAGCATCTGCAGGAAGATTTAGGCAGCTATTGGGGGCTGGGCAGGGCCTGGCATGGCCCCCAGACCCCCAGCCCAGCAGGGCAGGGAAAGGGACAGCAGCCATGGGCCCATGTGAGACCAAGCCTGGTGTTGGTTTGGTCTCAGCCACTCCCAGGGCTCAGGGATCTGAACGGCACAAGTAAGGGAAGGTTTTGCAGAATAGTTAAATGGTGTAAAATCATGGCAGTTTAAGAGCAAGCAAGGATTTATCCACATGCATATACTTTAATGTTATCATTTCAACTGATAATCTTTTGTCCCTGGCACAAGTGGGAGGCCTAGGCTTGCTTCTTTACAGAGCAGGCATGTGAGAGCTCCAGCTGCCTCTCCTGCTGAGTGAGCCAGTGCTTTTGGGAGTTTCTTAAATACTGACAGTATTTTATTTCCTCCTCGCAGTGCTTTCCTAGCCTCTCTCTGTCCAGGGTGCAGAGTTTTCATTTCTTTTAATGATTCTTAAGAAATTACTGAGAAATCAAAATATGTTCCAAAGTTATCTTCAAGGCTTACTGTAGTTCAAATGGCTTCTATAAATCTACAGTGCAAATGCTATTTTTCAAAGCTTTACTGTTCCCCATATGATTGTAGTGGTGAATGGACTGGCTTTACTAAGGCCCTGGGAGTTTAGAAAAGAAAAAAAAATAGCTTAGCAAGCAAGATTTCTTAAAACATATGTGTGAAGGGTTTTGAAGTTCATCTAATCTGTCTCTGTTCTGGTATTTGTAAACCAGACCCTGTCATGAAGGTTAACAGCACTTTTCTGTTCCTGGTAATACTGGGCGGGTGGAGCTCTGTCATGCCTGGCTTGGATGAGCTTTCTGCTGGAGTATAAAAGACCCACCCAGCTTGTGGGGCTGGGCACACCTCCTGCTCCTGAAGGTGCTGTCAGGAGCACTCCAGCACTATATGGGTATTTTATACACAAATTGTTTTCCAGCTTAGGGTCCTCCAGTTATGAACGTTCCTGCATCCTTCCAATAACATTGCATCATTTTTATGGTGTTTTGCTTTTCACTTGTGTCTACTCTGTGGTGCTCTATGGTCTGGGGATGTGCCAGTGGACGTTCTCCAGTCCCTGTCTGGGCTAAACATCTGAAATGGATTTGCCCACAATTCAGATCCCATCAGTGGTCCCATCTGTTAGGCTGGGCCTTGCATCACCTGTGAATAAGAGCTGCGTGTGCAGAGGAACCACAGCTTGGGCTGGTGGGCAGTGAGAGGCACAGCCAGGACCAGCCTGCTGTGGGGATCAAGCTCCTGAATTTCTTTAGGAATTTAGCAAAGGCACAGGAGCTTCATGGAAGTGATTGCCTCAGTGGAAGGAGTTTGCCAGACTTAGAGAAAAAAATTGCTATTAACCCATCCTGTGTTACAGCTGATCTTTTCATTGATAATCCAGTAAAACTGTTCTTTATGGAAGACAGTGAAATCCTAAAGGTAGCCTTGATGGCAGAGAGGATTGCCCACTATGGGCAACAGATTGTTCTTTGCTATGCAGAAAGCAGATTAAATTGAAATGCTCTTTGTATTTCTACAAAGAACTGAATGCCAGAACATAACCTGCACTTCCATCTTTGATAGAAAACAGAAGCATCTTTGGTGCTAAGCTCTTTCAGCACATTTTCATCATACCTCATAGCAGACCCTGCCCTAGACAGATTGATAGACCTATAGAAACAAGTATCTATACAGAGATAGCTCCAGCTCCTGGTGGCAATGCTGGTAATGCCAGCCCCCGTGTCCATGAGGCCAAGGGCTGGTGAGTGCCACTGGACCAACCCTCCCTCCTTCCTCCCTCCTTCCTAGAGCTTCTGGGATCCTGATGTGGCTGTGTAACACCATTAATGCAAGATGAATATAACTCCATACCCTAGATCTGTGTAACCTAATAAATAGTTTCAGTTAATGGACAGCAAAAGGAATGATGCTCAGTAAATTTGATTTTATGAGCCTCTCAGTTATTTGCCGTGCCCATTAGGTCGGAAGTTAGGTAATGGTAAGTGTCCATTAGTGCATTAGCTCCGTGATGAGAGAGCTGAATTAAAAGAGAAAAAAAAACAATTGTGGAAGAAACCCTGAAGCTATGTGCTTTTATTAAACCCTCAGTTCGTTAGCAGTGACTCCATTGGCCACCGAGCTGGAGGGACAGTAGAGTTTGATCTTTGTGGGGAAAGTTCAGTGGCCCATGAACCACCTTCTTTTGATGAACATTCACTTGCTTTGAGTTAATATGCAGTGTTGATCCAAGTGCCAGCAAGCTCCTGGTAATTGAAACATTGACTTACCCTGGGAAAATCATCCAGCCTTGCAAGTTGGTTTTCACAAGTCGCATTGATGCAGCAACAGACCCACAGGGGGGTGCAGGCTCTGCAGCCCCCCTCCCTGGGGCCACTGGTGTTCCAGTGCTGAGGGTGCCAGGGCCGCATGCCAGACCCTGTGAGGGGGAAAACCACTGCCCGCCGTCCTGGGAAGTTTACCCAGAGATGTGTTGCCAGTGCTGGAAGAGAGTCAGTGGGGAAGGGGTTTACACAAGTGTGGGGGGGAACGGGGCCGGAAGAACTCTGTAAAATACTGATATAACCTGTTTGCACATTGCGGTACTCCCCATAAACTGGTACTGCAGAGTTCTGCTGCTGGTTTGCCTAGAGGGTTCAGTTGAAATGTCCCTAGGACTGATACTGAATGAATTGCATTATACTTCACTCAGCTGGTGATTGAGAGTTAAATCTAATAACGGCGTCAGTCTCATCAGCAGACACATTTCAGTTTCAATTTGTTGAATGCACTCTGACCATGGACAAACAGGGGGTGTAATAGAGACCTATCTCTGAAACTAATAGAAACTGATATATAGAAGATGAAATCTGTTTTCTCTGCCTGTGTTGTCTGCTCGCTTTCCTAATTTGGTTCCATTTACAAGGGTTACTTAAGATGCTAAGACTTCACCAGGGGATTCCCAGTAAATGAAAACAACTTTGTTAGGGGTAGCAGGACAGGGAAGGAGACAATGAATTGCATTTGTTTGACACAATTTTGAGCCCCCAGTGGGAGCACTTTACATGTGTGCAATACAGAGAGCATGTTTCTGTGCCTTTTGGGAGCCCTTGGCTTCTCTGCAGCTTTCCCTCCTGCCCAGCTGAAAGCCAAGGCAACCTGGTCTGGGGGCAGTTAAAATACCTGGCGGGGTTTGCTGCTGAATCAGTGCACTGCTGTTCCTGTCCTGGCAGGACACAGTGCGGTGCCATGGCCAGTGTCACTGTCCCACCATGGGGGATGCTGGCTGTCAGAGGTCATTTTGTAGGACGTTGTTCAACAAGCAGGTCCCTTACTGAAACTTCTGTTTCAAACAGGTTTATTTTTCCTCATTACATTTACTGTACAACTGAAAATCTTCATGATACAAATTTTTTGTGTGATTTTCATGCTTTGCTTTTGACCTGTGAAAATGTTTTTACAGCAAAGATTGGGTAAATCCCCTGAAAAGAAACTGAATGTGGGACTGGTAGTGCTAGCACAAAATTAACATGCAAAATCAAATACTTCTAAAAACTTTAATTTCATTAGGGAATTTGGTGCTTATGAAAGCTGGCCAGCTGACAACCCAGAGAGATGAAATCTTCTGACTGTTGCAGGAGATGAGTGGGCCCGAGAGCCCTGCCAGCATCCTGCGCCTCGCTGCTGCCACTGCGTGACAGAGGGTGGCCTGTCCCTCGGCAGTGGCACTTCCAGCCCCTTCCTCCTCTGCATAAGCAGTAACTGGAGCTCACAGGAGCCCGCCTGTGAGTACCCCACCTGGGACAATCATTCTACTTCACTTCAGGTCTCTGGGTGGAAATAGTTCCCAGTCACTAGCTCCAGCCTGGGGACAACGTAAACCTGTGATCCAGAGCAGCAATCGTTCAGAGCCAATTAGCAGCTTGGGCTGCCAAGGGCCCCTCAGCCTCCTGTGTACCTGCTGCAGAGGCTGCAGAGGTCATGGGTCCTGAGGAGGTCCCCTCCGTCCCCTCCTGCTCCTCACCACTGCTTGTGGCCCCTTGTCTGCAGCCCCTGAAGCTGTGCAGGGCCCCCCCTGGGGCTGGGGGTGACACTGCTGTCCTGTCGCTGCCCACCTGGGTGGCATCTGAATGGACATGGCAGCAGAGGGGTGCTGCTGCTGGAGCTTCAGCCATGGGGAAGTGGTGCAGGCTTGTGGAGAGTCAACAAACACAGAGCTGAAATGAGGAGCAATGTCCTCCTCACAGCCAGCGCATCCATATCCCTGGAGACCCTGCATTCTGAAAGAGTGATTAATATGATATTTGGGAGAGGACATTAAGTGAGATATCCTAATTACAAAGAGCTTCCTAGTGGAGCGTTTGAGGGAACAGGGATCTGGGGAGAGTGTAGTGAGTGTTGTTGGTAATGCAGAGGGACACAGGTGTTTGTATTGCATGGCTGAACTCCATTAAGTCTTTTATTCACCTTGTTCTCAGGACAAATGCTGTTTCATGTGGAGCTATCTACCAATCACCACCCAGCAGATCGCTGTTTCATTTTTTATGCCTGAAACGAAAGAAGCTGCTGCTGAATCCTAACGATACGCTGCTTACAGTGCCACTCACTTGGTGTGGACCAGCTCCTTGGCCAGCAGCTCCTGGCAGCACCCCCAGTTTGCATCAGTGGTGAGGCTGTTCTCACTGCCCACCCCAGGCTCTGCCAGCAGGAGCCCACCTGGCTGGTGAGGACAGGTACACGCAGAGGTGGGTCTGTCTGCAGTTTACCCTGTTGTGCTGAGGTCTTCTTATGCCACCGTGTCTGGTGACAGGGGTCCCTGTGGTGCTTGTCCCAGAGCCCTGTGCCCCCGCTCGCTGAGGGCAGGTCCTGCCACGGAGCCATCTCTGGTGGCAGCTCTGGGGCTCACACACGTTCCCCTGGGGTCTCAGATCCCTTGGCAAAGTCCTGAGAGAAGCTGCTTCCCTCCTCTGCATCAAGATTAATGTTTAAGCAGCACTTCCCCTATAAATCTCTCCCAGAGGCTTTCCTCAGAACAAGCAGTTAGCAGGAGCACAAGGCATCTGTTTGGAAATGACAGAGTTTCCAAGCCATTTGTGAAGCAGGTAACTGCTCTTTCTGGAAATGTCAGCTTGACTGTCTGTCTTTGCCTGGCTGCAGCCAGGAGCGCGCCGTGGCGGGGTGTGTTGCTGCCGATATTTATTTACAAGGAGAAAGAGTCATTGAGATTAATTGCACAATTGAATATGCAATATGGTAAATAGTTATTTGGAAATGATTGTTTGTGTTTAATTATGACATACAGGATAAGTTTAACAGTCATAAATTTTTCATGGGATTGTAAATGCAAATGTAAGCATTGAAATATACCAGCAAAATCCATAAATCAGAGCCTCACTTCACAGTGTCCTCCCACAGTGTGACACCAACACTGAACCTGGGGAGTGCGCAGAGCCGGCACTGCCAGCATGTGCTGCTCCTCTTGCTCAGCACGGCATGGTAGAAGCAGCAAGAGTAGCTTCAAAGGGGCTGAGAAACCAGAAATTACTTGTTTCTGCCCTGGAAAATGTTCGTGTCACAGAGCAGTGGCTTCAGTGAGCAGCAGGGGATGAACTCACTCCTACCCTTGTGGCTCCTCCAGGGAGGAGACCAGACCATGAGCTTCATCTCCACTCCCGGCAGAATAAGAAAACTTTCTGTTTTCATGGAAGTGACTTGTCAACCCAGCGATTGTTCTGTACCAGATTATTTTCCCCACCTTCTCTATTCTTTCCTCTCTTCTCCTTTCCTCACCCCTCCTTCCCCCCCAGCACACGTACACGGTTCCATGTTGTTGCTCTTGGCAATAGAGGAAAATGAAAAATAGATACGTAGGGGAAAAAAGGTTAATAGCAAGAAAAGGTGTGCCTGAAAAAATACTTTTTTTAAAAAAGGAGGGGGGTAATAAAGAGGAAATTTAATTGAAATGGAAAATTTCCATGGGAAAAGGGAAATGTGGTGTTGCTGGGGGAGGTAGAGGTAGAACATTGTTTTCTTCTAGTCTGCTGATCTGAGGAAGTAGCATTCCCAGCTGTTTAAAAACTGGCATGATAATGAAAGACGAGTATTTTTCTGTCTTTGTATTTCTGAAACTAATCTCTCATGGGACATAATATATCACTCAGTGATTTTCGTAATGTTTAATTTTGTATTAGGCAAAGAACAAACCGTTTCCCTGTGGTACAATCACATGCTCAGGCTTCCTACCTGCTTGAAGGCAAGTGCTCATTTTCTGAGCAACCACCTGTACCGCCCAGTGAGGGAATCGTTTTCTTCTCACCATCTGCAAAGCTGGAAAGCATGTTTCATTTCTGATGAAACTTTTAATTGCAAAGTGTTTTTTTGACCAAAAAGACACAGAACAGATACTGAGCAAAAAAGAAGGGTGTTCTTTTCAACCAGTCCTCTTGGAGGGTCTCCTCTTAGTGTAGGTTTATTTAGTATATTGCAAAAATACATATTGGGGAAAAAAAACAGAAGTGCCATAGGCTGTTTCCACGTTCAGTTCCCTGCGAGTACATGTAGTCAGACAGCGAGGGAGCTGCCAGTGGGCAAAAGGCAGTCTTTGGAATGGGATCCCACCTCTTTACTCACACGGCTTCGACAAAAGATGTCCTGTTAGCTTTGTGTTCATGTCTCCGTTTCAGCAAAAGCAATAGGAGTTGGGTTCAATGAGTAGCTGATCACGGCTGTGCAGAGCCAGCCTGGCTCGCGGGGCTGCTGGAGCTCTGGGGAATGGTGGGCAGTGTTCTGCCTCCTTGCTTTGGTCATTAACTAGCTTGACTCATTTTATATATAATGATTCTTATTTGCCACGTGCTAGAAGAATTAAGCAGCTCTGGCTTTAAAGTGCTTTTCCTGCCACACTGGGGAGGGTGAGGGCCACCTGCAGACCCCCAGGCTGTGCCCCCCCATCTGCAGGGACCATGGCACTGGGGACCTCCCCCCACAGCCATTTTGTTGTGACTTGGGTTCTGGTGCCTCAACTGTGGACAGTGAAGGACTCGCTTAACCTTAACCTTCAGACACGAGTCATCCAGACACGTGTCACTGAGGGGAGGGGACGGGAGAAAGGGCATAAATAGCAGGTGGGTGTTTATTTACAGTTCTGCACCCTGCGGCCCCATTTAGCTGTCACACACCCTGTTGTTTTCTCAACGACATAAGCACTTGCTCCTTTACTCTTTTCTCCTCCGTAAGAGGGAATCTCAGGCCATTGGGTGCAGTGCACCAGTTCTGGGGAAGGCTGATGTGCTGAAGAGGCAGTCGTAGGTGGGAAGAAGTGATGTGGGGGTGGAAGTGTCGAGCCAGTGGTGTGACCCTCAGAAAGGCTTTCCCAGACTGTGCCTTTAGATTATTCCTGGCTGCTTTTCACGGCCCTCTCCCAGTGTCCTGGTTGAAGGACACCTTTGAAATGTGGGATGAGCCATAATGAGAAAAGAGACACAAATTAATCATAGATGACACTAGAAATGATGTGAAACAATTTCTTTGGCATGGTTTTCAGATGTAAGGTGTATATATGTGTGTGTGTGCAGATGCATCTGCATGAGCTTTGTCCATCACTTGTAGGTAGCACTTAAAAAGGGCTGTGCAAACAGGAGAACTGAAACCCCTGAGTGGAGGTGTGAGGTACCTTCTGTTGGGGCCCTGGAGTTGGATTCAGATGTCACGGGGGCCACTTGTTTCTCTCTTAATTTTCCTTTGTGATTTCAGGTAAACCCTTGAGCACCTCAGGTGGCAGCAGCAGGTCCTCACCACACAGCAAGGCCTTCTTCTGAAGTGTGGGTAAGCCATGTTGGGACACACCAGAGGTAGGCAGGGGGCAAGGGGGAAAATAAAATGTTACTGTTGTCATTTTGTTGAGAGGGACGTTGCTGAGTGGTGCCACTGACACTGACTGAAGATCAGTCTCTGGCTTCACAGCACATGGGGCAGTGAACTTGACCCAGTGCCTCGTGTTCTGTAGTAAAATCCCATGTCACCCTGAGCTCTGCCAGCACCCAGCAGCTCCCCCTTGGAGTGTCCCAGCACACAGTGATGCTGTGTGGCTGCACGCTTGCTCAGCAGGATTGCTCTGAACAAATACGACATTACATGTCATAACCGAGGTTGGTGAACATTCTTTTAACTAAAAGCATGCAATATATAGTTTTAAGTTGTTTAATGAAGCATGACAATTGAATGGTAATAGCAGTTCTTTGAAAGTCCTGAATATAGATGGAAATCTGTTAGGATCAAGGTATTGTCTACAGGGAACTAATCTATCTCTGACAGAAACTGGTGATTTGTTCTTGTTCTATGAAATTAGAAAATATTGCTGTTTATGAAGCACATTTATAAAACTTGCTCTCTACTTTGAAAGAGTTGGCTTAGGGACATTTACTATGATTCACATTTATCAAATAACGCACATGTAGCTGCATTGCAAAACCAACTTCAATTAATAACAGATTTGGGAAGTAATGTAGTATGCAGGCTGTAAAGCTCTAGTGGAAGGAAAAATGTACCTGCTTGAGGAATCAAATGTGGCTCTTAAAACCTGAACTGGTGGTACTTCAGCCAGTTGTGTTCCCATCCCACCTTCCATTGGCATGATGCTGGCCGTGGGGATGACTGCCAAGGTCATCCTGCCAGTGACTTTGCAGAATGAGGTTTGCTTGTAATTGACCAGCCTTACATGAGTAACTCAGCAAGAACGTGTATTTTTTATGAGCCTTCCAACTAGATCTGTATCCCCTTAGGGAGTTGAAGTTCAGATTGCAAGGTGGGACAGGACAATGGGAATCTTAAATAAAAAGTAACAGTGACCATTGGGATGCACATCAGAAGCTCTCTGCACTCAGAGGTGCTGTACCTTAAAATCCACTCACTCATGTCGTATACATTACCAGAATCCCTCCCGAGCTCTTACATGTGCAGTTGACTTCTATGAAGAGCAGAGTAAAATGAAAGTGTTGTAATAGATTGGAGAAAGCTGAACAAGCCAGCACCTTCCAGTGTGAGGCAGTGACATGTCAGAACCAGCAAAATATTTCACTGTGCAAGTTATTAAAAATGAGGAAATTGTATACAGTGTAAAGTTTGATCTTGATTGATTGTGTATGCTCAGAGCTAAGTCAGGTCAATCCGAGCCACCACATTAAAGACCAGTGACTTTACAAGAATTGCAGAGATTGCTAACATGCTTAAAACTATTTTCACTACTTTACTAAAATAAATACCTCAGTCCTGCCAAAACTTAATAAAGGTAGAATGAGTCACCACTAAGGCAACCGAGAAGAGCGCTCCGGTGCAGGAGGTGAAGGACGCTCTTGGAGCAGCCCTGTGCTTCTGCAGGAAGGAAGGAGAGGAGTGGGCTGGGGCTGCAAAGCTGGGGAGGACCCTCCACTCAGCTCTGCAAGATGTTGAGGCCCTTGTAAGGGGCAGCTAGAGCTCTGTGGGCAAGAACATGGTCATTAAAGCCAGCAGGATGTAATCAGTGGTTGGTTTGGGTTTGTTAATCAGGAAGCAGAACTGTACGGAACAGGCTGCAGATACAGCCAGTGCATTGTGTGTTGAGGTGCATTAAACTGTTAATAGTCTTTTTCCCCTCTGATAAGAACCCCAGTACAAATTATCCAGAGGACTAAGCAGGGAAAGAGCTTTTAGGTCTCATGTGTGAAGGTTAAAGCACACTGAGACCAGTGCACCAGTCCAGTGGGTGGAGTGGTGCAGAGGGGACTTGAGCTTGCCGTTTGGCCATTAGCCCAGTGAGCTGGAAGGTGCCTTGGAAGAATGTTTTGCAAGACCAAGTATCCAGAAACCCATTGCTTGTCTGCCAGAGGGCAAAGGAGGGGATGAGCCCCTGGCCTGGAGTGAGGGGGACCTGGTGGCACCGGGTCTCACCCCAGAGACAACCTGCACAGCTGCTGGCACCCGGATCAGCTTCTCAGGAGCACGTATTTCCAGTTCATTTGTTCACTGAGAAGAAATGCAGGGCCAAGGTGTCAGTTTGATTTGAATGCATGAACAGTTTCTGTGAAAAAGCTGAAAGTGGAAAAAGTGATACGTAACAGTTTGTATTGATGTTTTACAGCCAGAGAAGCAAAGAGGGACGTGCCGGCCGGTCCAGGCACCGTGTGGCTCTTCAGGATGTGCAGCTTCAGGTAACTGCTGTGGGTCAAAGTTGGTACAAGCAGAGCTCTTGTACCAAGAGCTAAAAAAAAAAAATTACATCTTAAGCCAGCTAAACTTTGTCCAACAGGTCCTCCTGTAATTAATTTTAAATTAATTTAAACAAGCTCAAAACAAAGTTTAAAGTGTTAGCAAGAACATGTGCAATCTCAGGACTTGGACAGCCAGATCCACAATCCAGTAATTCAATACAGTCTTATTTAGGTTTTGGTGTGGGTGGATTTTTTGTAAAACGGTCTGTCCTTTGCTGTTCAGAAACCTCCTTCATACAAACACAAACCATGTCACCATTAAGAGGAGCCAAACCAGCTTCTTGCTCAAGGGATATGAACAAAGTTTCCTGAGTGCAGCAACCAAAGCGCCAGCTGCAAACAGGTGAGCAGAAGGCAAATGGCTGAACACAGGCTGGGGTTGTCCTACAGCTGAGGAAGGGGCTGGACACTGGTGGGATTTTTCCCCATCTGCAGAGCTCCATGGCCAAGGCTGTGCCAGGTGAAGACAAGGAGCTTTCTCTCCAGACCTGGACGCCCACCTGCAATTTGTTAACTTCTGGAGCTGCCAGGAATGAAGCCTCTGCAAGCTAAAGCTTGGAAGAAAAATGGTCAACTATCTGTCCTTGTCAGTGCCAGCCAAAAAAAAAAAAAAAAAAAAAAAAAAAAAAAGCAGAAATGGCTCTTTTTGCACAGCTGTACAGGTCCAGCTGTACTGACTGTACTGCTGCAGCCTGGTGCTTGGGTTGTGGTGACCTGTCATCGAGAGTAAATGACCAGGCAGCTTCATGAAAGGAAGAACATGGAATAGGAGAGGCAAGTGACCATGGCAGGGGTTTGGGGGGGTGATGCTGCCGAGGGTCAGAGCTCCCCTCCCAGGCAGGGAGGCAGCCCCTCAGTGTGGGACCCTGGCATCCCAGCAGGGCTGGCTGTGGGAGATGGTGAGTAGGCAGTTTCCAGCAGAGGGCAAAGGCCCCGCTCCACACAGCCAGGCGTTTTTATTTCCCTAGCTGATGAAGAAATTACATTTGTTCAAATTTTAGAGCTGGTCAAAGAAGTGTGTCTGTATTTTCCACCCTGTGGCTTAAAAGCCCTTATCTACACTATATTTTTCTGTACTTCTAAAATGTGTCGGCCTTGGCAATTGATTACTTTAATTTCCCCAGGCAGGCATTCATTACACCACACCACTCACATCGTTATGAAATAAGATGCTTTATGCAGCAAAATGCCTCTGGTACAATTAGCAAGATATTGTGTCTGAAGGAGCCCTACACTTCTGCTTGAGTAAAAGGGCATTCAGGGCAATCATTTAAAATAACAGAAGCTAAATCATGGAGGGATCTGTGGCCTTCCCATCATATTTGCTCCTTAGCACTGATGGGCTCAAGTGTTTAACAAACATGATTCAGGCGTCACAAAATAATCATGAGGTTACCTTAATAACTGGGGGAACTGAAGGAAAGCAGAGTGGTGCAGCAAGTGCTGGGTTTCTCATTCTACTCCAGGGCAGCTGTTGGCTCCCACCACAGCCCCCTCCATGGCAGACCCTCCTGGCAGCCCCTCAGGCCACAGTCCCTCCAACCCCCTCTGGCACTGAAGCCCAGGCAGAAGGCTCCAGCTCCAGACACACGCTCCCAGCCAGGTGGTACTGGGAAAAACCAGTGATCCAGTGTGTGGAAAGGGATGAGGAGCTGGGGCAGGGGTGGGGATTAGGGCTTGTTGTGGGGGCCAGCTAGTGTCAAGGATCTCATTACAGAGCCAAAGCTGGAAGAACACCTTTCCTTGCAGCATTAATGTTCTTGCCAGGGTGTTAGGACTACACATGCCCACTGTGGCAATACCAGGGCTGCCCCTGGAGGCCCTGCAGTCAGACCCTCAGCCAGGCTGGTTGTTTATGAAATGCTGAGAAGGAACAAAAACAAAAAAAAAGTTTTCCTCCCCCCTTCTTTCTTGCACTGGGAACAAGAGGAATTAATAAGAAAAACGCTAAATAGAGGCCTATTTTTTTTTTGTCTGTCTCATAGAAAGCTTATTATGTGGTGAAGATGATTAAAAAAGGTAATTTTTTTCTCCTATAATGGCTAAAGGCCAAGGCAAGGCTGTTTACAGGCCCCATTTCTGTGTGTTCAGACCCCAGGAAAGCCCCTCTCATTGGCAAGGAGTGGCCACTGCCAAGGGCTGTGAGGAGCCAGGCAGGATTGGGTGTCCCCAGTCCCTCGTTGTATATTGAGGGTGTTTTCATTTTTTTTCCCCTGCTGATGCTGCTATAATTAAAAAGTTGCCAAATGTGAGCTTTTTCTTCCCAATAAAGAATTCCTTTCTTACTGGGTGACAGGTGTGCTGTAGCCTACATTCCAGCCACACTGGTGCTGGAAGGGTCCTGCCATGGGTGCACAGTGTATGAAATGTAGAATGAGGGGGAAGAAAGAGTGTAAGGGTGCATATAGTTTCTGTTTATATATTTATAGCATATATACTCTATAAGTGTTTAAGTATTGTGTGTATCTAATATATATTCTGTGTATATATAGAGTCTAATTGTATTAAATATACTAGCTATAATATGTAGCATGTATTCTACAGTATATATAAAAATATATAGGCCTACAGTAGGCCATCAGCACTCTTGTCACCACCAGTCATGCCCTTGTCCCAGTGGCAGAGACAGGATAATCACCTCATGGGCCTGGGTCCCCCCCCTGGGCCAGCTGGGGGCAAGGGGGGCAGTGCTGCAAACCCCACTTACCCTGCAGCCCAACCACGTCCCCAGCCTCGTTAATGCCGCCCTGCCGGAGATGCTCCGTGTGCTGAGTCACTCCTTTCTGTGTAAATACCACGGTAAAAAGACGTGACATTTTCTGGGCCATTCTTCTGTATTAATAAGATTCCGAGTACAGGGTGACCTTTTCACAAAGGATTTGTAAATGCCAAAAAAACTGCATAAAAGGCTCTCTCAGGCAGACAGAGGCATCATAACTTTGCGTTTATTTCTTAAATGGTGTTTTCCTGCCTTTCCCCTTTGGTTTGTATCATCTCTCTCTACTGAATGGATGTTGTGCCTTCAACAACAGCCGCACAAGCAAAAAAAGCAGCAATAAAATACTTGCCCACCACAGGGAATTGTTCTGCGATGGAGCTGAGTGAATCAAACACTCAAAGCAGAAGGGGCTGGCGCCCCACAGGGTGAGCCCAGCCAGCCCTGCAGAGCCTCAGCATGGGGAGGGGGCTGCAGGCATCGCCCTGTGCCCAGGCAGCCACCCTCCCCTTTGCTCTGGCTTTGTGACTATCTGATTCAGGCCCAAGAGAGGAGAGATTTTGCTGGGGCTGGTGGGAGAGCTGCAGCTCACAGCACCTTGATTAACACACCATGGATGTAGGCTCACCTGCCTGGCCACCCTCTCTGTCCTTTAACCTGTTCTGCATTTCCCAGCTCTAGCACCATTTAGTTGATTCTCCCTTCTGCAGTAGCCCCAAGGCTTCACTGGTTACTGGCATGGTCTCATACTAACCTACAGCTTCCTCTAAAAGGAAGAATTAAGGCTGGATCTGCCCCAAATGCATGCTTCATATTTTAATGTTTTATCACCTCAAAATACCAGCCGTCTTTTAATTTCCTGAGTGATTCTTGTGCCTAGCTCACCAAATGCTAATACAGTCTCTGTGATTCCCACTCAGATGTCTCCCAAGTTTGTCTACTTTTCACTTGCATTTCAATGAGAAGTGTGTAATCAGAAGGAGCAGCAGTAACAAACTGTAGGTTGGTACCACGTGTCACCTCAGGTAATAAGGGTGTATGCCAGAACAAGAAAAAAACTTCTGTAGCTGAATAGGAACCACAAGTATACATGAGCCAGCAAAAACCTCTCTCTAATGTTCTGTTAAATCATCTGGACTCTGGCCAGATGTTTGCATTGTTCAGTTGTCTGAACTCTACCAGGTTCTTCAGTCAAGACCACTGAAATTTGAATAGTTGCTTGCTTGGTAGGCTTAGTGTGTCATGATGCTTGGCAGTGCTAATTTTGTTCTTAAAAACTCCATATTATGTCAAAAGAAGCACTGTACAGTGGTGACATAAGTTAATTGCTCAGTTATCAGACAATAAAGTGGTTCTACTGTGTTGCAGCACACATCTCCGTGGGATGAGCTCCCTGCACACACGGCCCGGCCCGCGGGGAAGCTGAGCAGCTTCTGCAGGCAGAGGAAGGTTTAAGTTATTTGGTACAGGCACTAGAACAGGAGGAATGGGGCACTGAGCAGCCACCACAAAAGATTCAAAATACTTAGCAACTTAGAGATGCAAGTTGGGTGCCTGTCGTGCAGGGTCCCTTGAGAACCCACCAAGGCCTGAGGTGCCTCTGCCCCCCCAGCACAGCAGGACCAGCTCCCTCCCGTGGCAGCTCCATTTGTGCTGTTGTTTTTCGAACTTCTCCGTCATAATCCTCATTTCCTTTCTGCAGCATAAGGCATTACTTCAGTTCACTCTGACTAATGAGAGTAATTGGTCCCTGTCCTCTTTACTATGTCCCTCTAAGTATTTGTAAAGAGTTATCATGGCTCCCTCCAGTCCTCTTTTCTCTTCACTTAAAGATTCCCAATTCATTTTAATCTGTCCTCCCTGACCCTCCCTCCCACTCCCACTTTATACATCAAATAACTAAGCCTAATTACTTTGCAGACATATCACATTAGGATGAGAAAATTGGGGGGGCTGGGGGCAGCAAAGTGCACTGGAAAAGCAACTGCTTGAATTCCTGCCCGGCCAAAAGCTTTCACCATGGACTCACCACAGCCCCAGGTAAGCAGCTCGGATCTGAGTGCAGGAGCTCTGCAGCAGTTTCTGTCTCTCCATCTGATCCTGTTCCTCCAGCAGTGGAAGCCTCCCTGGGCATGGCTGCGCAGCGACAAGACACGCAGCACCAGGGGAGAAGTGCAGCATCCCCTCCTGCACCCTGTAACATTTAGATGGGTTAATTTGCATTTACAGAGTGAAAACGTCAAGCCTCATTTATATTCTGGCACCCAGCATTAATTACCTTTCCCTTTATTTAGCAACCATTCTTGTATTGTTTCTTCACTTAAAGCTGATGATAATAAGCTGTCCGTCTCTATAACCATTCTGCTGACACAAATCATGATGGATATGAAAAGCAATAAAAAGCAAATTTAATGAAACATTGCTCAGAATGAGACCAAAAAATTGAACCATGTTCTTTAATCATCAATGTGCAAAACCAATTTGTTTCAAGAAGGCCTCATTTCAATTTAAATGTAGAATACACAGAAATGTTTTAAGACCCACTGAAAACTATGGATTTCTGATAAAGAGTATTATCCTTCTAATCCCAACAAAAAAAAAAACAACCACCCCCCAAAACCAGTGAACAAACAAATCCTTTCTCCCTCCCAACACTGCAAAGAGGCCAATGGCTTCTCTTGCTTAGATTTTTCCAGAGTGAAATACAGAAAACTGCAGATTAAAACAAGATCAGTAAAAAAATCATTTGCTCTGAAAGAAAAGAACTCATAAAACTGCCAATGTCATAATCATTAACAGTGGGTGAAAAAGCCCGAGGGGCACAAGGCATCCCCATAGCACAAAGAGCACACAGCATCCTGAGGCCACATGGCATCTCAAGGACACACAGCATCCTGAGGCCACCATCCCAGCATCTACAGCACCTAAAGCTGTGGGGAGACAAGAAGCTGAGGGACCCATAAGGGAGGCATCGAGGAGCCCCTGGGACTGGCAGGAGAACAAAAGCTCTCATTGTTCTTCAAAGTACAACCCGTAAGACAGTTAAACCACTCCCAGTTTTAGTGAGCCCAGATTTAACAGCCATTTTCTCTTCTGACTGCCGCACACTATTGAACTGTGTGTCTTTGCACAGGCCAGTGAGATCATCTCAGCCTGGGAGGACAGAGAAGGGCTGGGAGATGGACACATTGTCTCCGTCCCCTTGCAATCCTGTAGCTCCATGCAGCTCAGAGAGGCAGCAGCACCCTCTGAAATTCTCAGTCATCACAGTTGCCCCCATGCTGAGCAGCAGCCCCAGCACCTTCCATAGACATGGCAGCAAATGGGGTGTGAAACCCACCCCAGCTCAGCAGACCCAGCTGCCACAGGCCAGGTTCCCTCCAGCTGAACCAGCCATGACCCTTCTCATCCATGCAGAATCAGCTTCGAGGCAATATTGTTTCTCTTCTCCCTTTCACCCTGCCAGCAGTGATATTTTCCCACATTTTACTTTGTATCTCTTAATTGCACCCATTGCAGAGTAAAACATAATGGCTGGCTGAAACACCCAGCTCCACAATCACAGTCCAAATGCTTCCAAGCAATATTCCAAATGCTGTGATTCTGAAGTGAGGTCTGTACTGGGAAGAATTAGGAAATGCAGAGTAATAATGCCAATCTTTGGGAACAAAGAGTCAATTCTACAGCACAAGGGTACCTAAAAATAAGGTGCCAAACTGTGCTGTTTGCTTCTTCCCCCTCTGCTCAGCACAGCACATGCAGCCACATGCTCTCACACTGGCACCACTCCACAGGGGCCACATACTGCTCTGCATCCCTAGCTCTGCATGACCTACTGAATACCCAATGTGTCAGTCAACTGTTCCTCCCCTCCACCAAAAAATCCTAAGACTTCAAAACAGAAATTCACTTGAGGGTATTTGTTTACCTTCTGGATAGAGACTTCAGAACATATTGAAATCTCCTTCTGCCCTTCTTTACGCATTGATAAAGTCATTAAGAAAAAGATGACACACTCCCAGCCCAGTGTCATCAGCAAGGGAGGCATTAATAAGCGTCAGATGTTGTAGAAACCTTTAGTGAGCTTTTGGATAAATGGTGTGAAGAAGGTGAGACTATGAATCTGTTCCTGATGTTCAGTACAGCAGGCAAGGAGCACCCAGTTAAATCATCAGGCACTGGGTAATTAAACTGTGAGATGCATGATGGCCAGAAGGATAAATGGATTCAAAAAGGGATTCAATTCCTTTAGAGGAGAAACCTATCTGTGTCTATTAAGCCCCTTGGTCCCAATGCAACTTCTGGCTCAGGAAGTCTCTAATCTGTTAATTACTATAAACTGGGAGCCTTATTTGTAGGCATGGTTCACCTGGTATCTGGCCAGTTTCTGCTGGAGACGGGGTTCTGGCTAGTTGAGTTTGGATGCTCCAATGTGCTTCATCTTTTGTTGGGTCCTTAAAAAAATCATCTTACCAGACACTCCATGTGCTCGCAGCCTCCAGTGTCCTTCATCCGCATGGCAGTGCTGAGGGCCAGGAGCTCACCTGCCAGCACAGGGTTGTGTCCCACTTCCACACTGTCACAAACCGAGATGGGTAAAGCTGCGACCCATGTCGCTGGATTAAAGGCCATTATAGAGTCTGTCTCTCACACACACCCAGCTGCCCTTCAGGGTTTTGGGGTCTATTCCTTTTCGCATTTCTTAATTATTTATATGGTATCTTATTATGGTAATAAAGTAATTGGCACAAGCAGAACATTAACATTGCAGTGTGGGTTGAAAAAAAAAGCACCATCTTTAAGCCTCCACACTGAAAATGATCCTCACCAACAAATGAGGGTGTCTCACAGCAGATGTTCCTTCTGCAACACACATCACAGCTTCTCCTTCAGGCCTTTTGAACTTGAATGCTTCTGCTGCAAACACCACTAACAACAAAATCAACATTTTTTCCCCAACAGACATCCAGTCTTTGTGATTTCAGATGTGTTCTTGTTTCCTTGTTTTATCTGCATGAACAGTTTGAATGGTTTTATAATTTGCCTGGTCTTCCATTTTATGATATCTGCCTTCCATCTGTTATTTTTACGGTTTATGTTACATTCTCCTCTCACTAATGCCAGCAGCTCTACTGTAAAACTGATGTTGCATCCCAGAAACTTATCACCTCATTCGAAAAAAGTATCTTGTGCATGATGGCAAAAGAGCTGCCTGGAGAAGAATGAATGTATATTTTATTAATTTTTTTTTTTGCAGGAAGGGCCCATGTAATAGTGGTACTTGGTGCAAATACATCTCTTCTCACTGCACTTTGCAAAAGCCCTGCTGACGGACACAGAGCCCAATCACCAAAGTGGTGAAACCTCAGTTACACAATAACTGCACATGTTGCAGTCTTAGGCCAGTTAAAATTTTCTCTTATTTGTGGCAACACACTTTTTTTTCTCCTTGTTTTATACTTTTCCAAGCACAAGTATAATTGGCTCTGGCCTGCTACCAAGAGGTTTATTAAAACGGCGAGGGAGGAAGCTAATGATTGTTAAGAAGATCTAATTCCAAGGATACCGAATTGTTCATTATACATTTATGGCTACTAACCAGCAGTGCTCAAATAAAAGCCTGTGGATTTGTTTACCTTGCCAAGGCACTACGATGCATCCAGTCACAAGAATTCAATGACTGAGGCAGAAACCAACACAGAGCTACTAAACACCCTACTGCGCAGCTGGAAGAGACTAATTTGATGACAAACCTATGAGTCCAATAAAAATGTGCATAATTTAAAATGCATTAAAACCATAAGCTGCTAAAGCATCAATATTTAAACATCATCTCCTGCAGTGTCACTGCAGATTCTGTTGGAAGACCAAGTTGTGTTGAACGTGAAGGTGATGGAGACACAGGAATTACCTGAAATGCTTTGGCCAAATTCCTGACATGGATTTGAATAAAACTGTCTAGGGGATAAATGTGGCCCCAGGTATTCTCACACTGTCCAGAACTCCTGTAAAATGGGGTTCTAGTCTCTGTGCAGGTACAGGGAAAGCCAGATGAATGAAGTTAGTTTCCAGCTGGAGCCGCTCTGCAGGGAGCAGCTGGTGAATGTGGGTCCTGGGCACCTCTGTGTGCCAGGATTATGGGTAGGTAGGAATTTCCTGTGGCAGGTCCTTTGACCACACATGCACAGAGCCTGGGGCAGAATACTCAGGTTTTAACACAGGCAGTGGAAGCTGCTGGAATGTATCTTTTTCCATGGGGTTGTCACCAGGAGCCTAAAGGGGAGGGATACTCTGACCATTTCAAGTAACCAAGTCCCTAGAGACACAGCTGGGACTGAGTCACCAGTGAGTCAAAATCTCCCAAGCCCTGCTGATGCTCAGCATGTGCATTCAGCTCAGACTGCTTGAGAGAACCAGGGGCTGCTTGTGAGGATAAGCTTTCAGCTGCAGATCCCAAATCATTTATCATTTGCTTTCCAGGATCACATCAGGCCAAGTGTCTCAAAACAAAGATTATTGCATGATGCAAAAGAAAATCATCTGCATGGTCACACCAGGAGAGCGATGCTATGCTGAGGAGTGTTAGGGAAGGCATGAGTGACAGCACCATCCCCCCCCAGCCCTGGCTGGTTGGCAGTCACACGTCTGACACCAAACCCAGCATCCTCAGAGGCCATCTGCTGGGATGACACCTTTGTCACCAAGATCCTCCCTGTCTCCCTGGTCCTGGGCCTGCACAGAGTGAAGCTCAATCATTTGAACTTAGACACTCTATTATAGGTACCATGAAATTTAACAAGGTGTGTCCTATGTGGGGCCGTAACTCTGCAGCTGTGTGGACTAATTAGATAACACTCGTTATTGTTCATTCGATTTGCCTTTGCAGATGCAGGGAGCTAAGTGCTGACTGCTCTCAGGGCTCTGATTGATTGCTCCACTTTGCATTCATTAGAAAGGTGGCCTCAGCACAGTAGTTTTACAACATGTGTTTGCTACCACTTAACTGGATGTGCCAGTCAAATGCCTTGAACTGTGGCTCTTGATTAACAATATTTTGCAAATACAGCAGGGTCTGGTTCCACAGCATGTGGGGGTCGTTGTGGAGCCAGCATGTGGGCCAGTGCCTGCCAGACCTTCCCTTTCCTGCAGGCCCAGCTGAGGGGACAGCTCAGTGACCCTGAGGCAGCCCCACCTCTCACCTCCTCAGCCAGCCCTGACCCACAGGACCAAACCGGCCCTCAGAGGGTTTGGCTTTGACAGATGAATGCCAAGCCCATCAAACCAGAGCAAACGCAGCTCACATGGACCCTGCTGGTGTTCCCTGACATCCCTGTGCAGCCACAGATGGGGTTTGCTCTGCTGGGTCTCACTGTCTCCTCCCCTGGCAGGCACACGCTGCCCCCACCTTTCTGTACCAACATCCATGGCACAGCAGTGCCTGGTGGTCCCAGCCCTTGGACCCTGAGACAGATGGGCTGAGCCACAGGGAGAGCATGGTGTGTGCCCACCCAGGAGCTCCAGCCCTTCCCAGGGGAGGCTTTTCTTCCGCTCCTGCTTTAAATCAGCCAGGCAATCAAACCCTGGTAGAGAACCACACGTGTTCCCATAGGGCTGAGATGGAAACAATGCCCATCTGTTTGTTATTCAAGATTCGATTACATCTTGGCAAAGCCCATGGTGCAAATAATAAAGAAATGGTGTAAAAGGCAACTGGTATTCATGAAAAACAAGTGTTAAGACCGTTCCAAGCCAAGTTAACTGAGCAGCTGCAAGCACAGCTGATTGTCAGAGAGGCCAGGCCCCTTACTGAGGTCTGGTGGGGCAAACAGAGGTTTCAGCCCTCTGACAGAACTTGAGCGCTTCCCAACAGAGGTGGACCAACCAGGGTCACACAGCACAACTGTCACCTGGGGCCATCTCTGGGCAAAAGGCACAACAACCTGCCCTGGCATCCCCCATCACACCCCAGGGGATGGACACTGCTGGGGAGGAGCAAGACCAGCCATGGGCAGGAGGACACTCGGGGAAGGGGAGTCTCCCTCAGCACATGCCCTGTACTGGTTTGCAGCCTGTGGTGGCACAGCTGTGCCAGACAGAGCCAAGATGATTTCAGGGATGTTTTTCATGAGGTGCAGTGTTGCTAGGCTGGTAAGACACAGCAGCTCTGCTGCCATTCTGTTAGGCAGATGAACTGTTGCTTCAGCTCATTTTGGTGTGAAATACACTCACTTTTCTCCTTTTTGCATATGCAGCACTTGCTGGGTAGTTCAGGTCTATGCACAACATGTTTATTCAACAGTAATCATTTCATTTCTACAAAGGAAATATGTTCCCCTGTTCCTGCAGCTGACAGGCTCTGGCATAAGTTGGAAGCTGAGGCTCCAAAAGGAGGGAGAATATGTTTATGGGATGAACCACAGCTGTTTGCACTATTCTTCTGCCCTAGATATTATTTTAATAGGAATAATTCCTGGAGGGCTACTTGGCTTCTGCACAGTGTTTGCTGTGTTCACAGGCACTACTTAGGGTATCAGACACATGAACCTCTGAAGATGTTTGTTCTTGTAAAGCATTTTTTTAAAAAGAAAAAGGGTTCAATTATGCAGCCTGCTCACACACTAGAAAATGCTTGCTCCCAGGGGTAGCACAAGAAATGGTAGAAAATGGTACATTTTCATAATCTGCATTATAGTAACATTGTTTACTAGCATTGCTGAACTGCCCCAGCCCTCTGGCCAAGGTGTAAGGAGGGATCACCACCCAGCTTTGAGATGCAGCACAAAGTAAGACACATTCCTACAGCAGAGGTGAATTACCTGGCTCTGTACATTTTTGCTTGAGGAAAAAAGGGGTGAGATCTCTTGAACCTGTTCACTTGGCACTATGATTTCTGTGTGTGCTTTTATTGCACTAAGTTTTCAAGGAGTTTCTGGAGGCAAGAGTCTCAGGTGAGGCTTGCTGCAGTGGTGCAACAAGGATAGTTGGCTCCATTGCTGTATTTCAACAATAAACTGGAGTCTATTTAAAATTCAGCAGTGCCTTGTGAATGTGTTGCTGCTTTGCTTCAGAAATAATCACTGTCAGGACAGTCCTCAGACAGCACTGCTCACTAAGTAAAAACCCACATTCCCCCCTGAAGGGGAAAGCTCCCCAGGGACTAGCAATATTTTAGCCTGCTTGTCCTCCAAGGGTTTCAAAGTACTTCAGAAGCATTAAGTCAGTCTTATGACACACCTATAAGATGGAGGTTTAGTGGTGTCTGAGAAGTGGGTCTGCAGGCTTGCAGAGTTGCCAGAACTGGGGAGGTTTGCACCAGGCATGGTGAATCCCAGAGCATCAGCTGGCACCAGCACAAGAGAGAAGAAAGTTCTGAACCACCCACCACCACAGCTCTGGCCATCACCCACCACAAGGCAGGCAGGTGCTGGTGGCAGAGGAAGGTTTTGGTCCCCGGGGGGGGATGCTGGGCTGCCCCAGCTCTGCATGCTCCACCAGGTCCCAGCAGAGCCCTGGCTCCCTGCCCTGCTGCTCAGCCAAGCCAGACACAGGATTCCCAAGCCCACACTAGTTTGATTAGTACTGGCAAATGTCCATGTCCTTCAATGAAAGGATCTTGCACAGCCTTTGTGACTTGTTTCAGGTGGCTTAATGAGAAAATGAATAAATCCCTACCTGAATTTTTACTTTTGAGTTAGCTGTCCAAAACATTAAATACCTGAATTCCTTATAGCTTTAAAACATTATACTCTCATTTTTCTATCTATAAATGCACATGCTTTTTGTGCACATGAAACCTCTAGCAACTCATCTCACCAACAGGGCTTTATTCACAAACTTGGCTGAATATTCATTTGAAGGGATTAATTTAATGGACCTGGTTACTACTGAGCTCAGAGAGCAGCTGATCAGCATCCACACAAGGCAGCACTTGGTGTGGCACAAGCCACAGCTCAAGTGCCCACCAGGATGATGGCCCAGCCAAACAGCCCCTTCAGAAGCTGTGCTGGGAAAGCCTGGATGGATGGGTGGGAATCACCTTCCTCAAAGGATCAGCTTCCTGATCAGCTCCATCAGGACTGCCAAGGATAAACTATTGGTCTAATCTAGCAGCTGCTGGATGCTCCCTGGGAAGTTTGTTACTGTTGACCTTTCAGTTAATACTGATCTATTTTGAAGAGACTGTCTCTGTCATTTTTACTAGTTAATATGGTTGAGAAGCCCACCACCATGAGCAGAAATCAAATTACTCTTCTTACCTAAAAATTGCCCCCCTGCTCTCCATCACTGGCTGAGAAAGACAGCCAGGGACCTTGTTTGGCAGTCCCCAGTTTTAACTACCAGAGTGTTAATCTGCAGAGAACCATCCACTTTTCCACTTAGCACAGAATCTGTTTTGCCAAAGTCTAGTTCATTTGCACTCTGTGGAGAAAATCGCCCGTGCTCACCCTCAGAGCCTGCAAACCATCTCACAAGCATGCTGACAGGGAGCTCCTGATCTCTGCAGGCAGAAAGGGCACATTGCTAACAGGGAGAGGGAGAAGGCAACGAGATAAATGCCAAAAAGGCTTTACCCCAAAATATGAGTTTTAGCTCAGCAGGCAATGGAAGAGACAGATGCAAACACACCCACGCCTGTGATTATAAACTCTGGGTCACAGTCTGTATGTTCCTAAAAATCATCATTTGTCTATGCCATGTTCAAAGAAGCTTAAAGCCTCTAACAAGAATTAGGTTATTTACTCTTCACATGCCTTGAAAATCTAAGCCTTTAAGACCACAGTTAATAAAATTCAGTCTCACCTCAAGTCCAAACCCATTTTTGGATCAAGGCTGCATCCAGCTTTTGACTGTGCTTCATCTCTCCAAAAGTACTTGCTCAGGAAGATTTGCAAATCGCATCCAAGATCAGGGGTTGGTGGTTCCAGCATCCTCAGTGCAGAGGAGCAGTACTGTCTGCCAGAGCTGGGCAGCAGCCAAAGGGTGGAAAGATCAGCACGGAGACTCGGATCCTCCCAGGTATCCAGACATGTTATTTCCAGTCGAAAGTAATAAGAGTCGGTGGCCTAAATGAAAGTTAAATGCTTTAATACTTCTGTGGAAAAAGATGTAAGAGAGCAAAGCATGAGTCAATAACATCTGCCAAATCATGTTTCAGAAAGTTGGCCAGAAAACAGAAAAATCTAATAAATATCCTGGAACTCGCAAAGGGGAAAACAGATAACAGTTTGCTATTACGAAATAATGCTTCTCACCACAGAAGTGCCATCTTTTATCTAAATATTTAGATAAGAACAGAAGTTCAGTGATTTTTGTCAGTGCCATTAGTTTCTCTGGAGAGCATATTAGTGCTCTGCTACCAACAGAACACCAGCAACAGGGGAGAGAAATTCTTCTGAAGCCTTAATTTTCTCAGGATCGTGAAAACTAGCTTATGCATCAGTGAGGGATAATGTGAGCAGGCACAGTAAATGCTGGGCTACAAATAAAGCAATACAATTCAAGTGGAATCTGTTCCTGAAAGAGATTTCCACTGGGGAGAGAGAGACAGGTCTCCGCAGTTCCCAGTAACTGCTCTGCAGCCACTCAGTTCTGTGCTGGTATCTGCCCTCCTCACACAGTTTTGCAATAAACACAAGTGAAAATCATAGAATCATAGAATCCTAGGGGTTGGAAGGGACCTCGAAAGATCATCTAGTCCAACCCCCCCTGCCAGAGCAGGGCCACCTAGAGCACATCACACAGGAATGCATCCAGGCGGGTTTTGAATGTCTCCAGCGAAGGAGACTCCACAACCTCCCTGGGCAGCCTGTTCCAGTGCTCTGTCACTCTCACAGTAAAAAAAATTTTTTCGGATATTCACCTTGAACCTCCTATGCTCCAATTTGCACCCATTACCCCTTGTCCTATCACTGGTCATCACTGAGAAAAGCTTAACTCCATCTCCCTGACACTCACCCCTTACATATTTGTAAACATTGATGAGGTCACCCCTCAGCCTCCTTTTTTCCAAGCTAAAGAGACCCAGCTCCCTCAGCCTTTCCTCATAAGGGAGATGTTCCACTCCCTTAATCATCTTTGTGGCTCTGCGCTGGACTCTTTCAAGCAGTTCCCTGTCCTTCTTGAACTGAGGGGCCCAGAACTGGACACAATACTCCAGATGCGGCCTCACCAATGCAGAATAGAGGGGGAGGAGAACCTCTCTTGACCTACTAACCACACCCTTTCTAATGCACCCCAGGATGCCATTGGCCTTCTTGGCCACAAGGGCACATTGCTGGCTCATGGTCATCCTCCTGTCTACCAGGACCCCCAGGTCTCTTTCACCTACACTACTCTCCAGCAGGTCAGCCCCCAACCTATACTGGGACATCGTGTTGTTCTTCCCCAAATGCAAAACCCTACACTTCCCCTTGTTGAATTTCATCATGTTTCTCCCCGCCCAACTCTCCAGCCTGTCTAAGTCTCTCTGAATGGCAGCACAGTTTTCTGGTGTGTCAGCCACTCCTCCCAGCTTAGTATCATCAGCAAACTTGCTGAGGGTACATTCTATACCCTCATCCAGGTCATTGATGAAGATGTTGAACAACATCGGTCCCAGTACCAACCCCTGAGGGACTCCACTAGTCACACACTTCCAACCAGATTCTGCTCCATTGACTACAACTCTCTGACTCCTTCCCATCAACCAGTTCCTGATCCACCTCACTACCTGATCACCAAACCCATACCTGATCAACTTATCTACAAGGATGCTGTGGGAGACGGTGTCAAATGCCTTACTGAAATCCAGATAAACCACATCTACCGCTCTACCATCATCTATCCACCTAGTAATTTCCTCATAGAAGGCTATGAGGTTAGTCAAACATGATTTACCCTTGATAAAACCATGCTGACTGCTCTTGATGACCCCCATGTCCTTGATATGCCTAGAGATAGAGATAAGAACAAGTTGTTCCATCACCTTTCCAGGGATGGAGGTGAGGCTGACCGGTCTATAGTTACCCGGGTCCTCCTTCTTGCCCTTCTTGTAGACTGATGTGACATTTGCTATCCTCCAGTCCTCAGGCACCTCTCCTGTTACCCATGACTTACTGAAGATGATGGAGAGTGGCCTAGCAATGACCTCCGCCAGCTCCCTCAGCACCCTTGGATGCATTCCATCTGGACCCATCGATTTATGGATGTCCAGATTACTCAACTGATCCCTAACCCAATCCTCATCTACTATGTCAAACTCCTCATCTATCTTGACTACTTCTGGGGCTATATGAGTCTGGAGCTCATGGGGAAATCCTGCAGGAGTAAAGACAGAGGCAAAGAAGGCGTTCAGCACCTCTGCCTTCTTTATATCCTCTGTCACCAGGGCTCCCACCTCATTCAACAGTGGGCCAATATTGCCTCTAGTGTTAGCTTTGTTAGCTATGTATTTGAAAAAGCCCTTTCTATTATCCTTAACCTGACTTGCAAGGTTAAGTTCCAAGGAGGCCTTAGCTTTTCTAATTGCCTCCCTACATCCTCTGACAACAGCCCTATATTCCTCCCAAGTGACCAGCCCCTCCTTCCATGATCTGTAGATTTTCCTTTTCCACTTAAGTTTGCCCAGCAGTTCCTTTTTTAACCATGCTGGTCTCCTAGCTCCCTTACTAGATTTCCTAACCATTGGGATGCTCTGATCCTGTGCTTGCAAGAAGTGGTCCTTGAATGTTGACCAGCTATCTTGAGCCCCTTTATCTTCTAGCACCCTGTCCCATGGGATTTCCCTTAACAGTTGATTGAGGAGGCCAAAGTTTGCCCTGTGGAAGTCCAGGGTTCTGGTCCAGATTGTCTGGGTATGGCTGTGCACAGCCCTGGGAATCCAGCCATCAGGGGAAAAGGCAAGGCAGGAGCAAATGGAGAAGTCCCTGGCATTCAGCTGTTATGGGCAGTTCTGTGCAAACTCACCCTTAGCTGAGGTGAACACAAAGCCATGGGGAAGGGTCATTTTCTTCACATTTCCAGTGCAGGTTGATTTTGATCTGCAGTCTGGATGCCCCAATAATTTTGACCTCATGAATATTTAATTCCCACTAGTTGCTCAAGTGGGAAGCAGTTCTCTTTATTGCACTGTTTTCCCCTTGTAAGGAGGTTACAGAAGGAAAAAGGACCCCCGAGACCATCCAGTCTGTGACCACTGAGCAGAGGCCGTTAGGATCACAGCACTGGGTGTTTGGGTCCCTAACAAGAGCTCTGTAAGAAACCAAGAAACTTGTTTCTTCTTATCTGCCTCCCCATGGGTTTACTTTATCCAGGTCATTACCAGAACTGGTAAATACCGCAAACGATTATGCACAAACCTTCCTTGGATTTTTAAAAATTAATTGGTCTCGACCATTTTCTTGGTCCTTTTATGTGGTGTTTTCACTCCTGTGACTTTATTCTATCAGCTCTGTTTACTATCAGAGTATTCACTGAAGCAGCAAATTGTACATGATTATTGGAGATTATTCACTGAGTGTAAAGCGATAAATTAATTATTAATTCTCATTATTAGCATTGTTGTCCTTTTGCCTGGAGGCCTCTCTGAAATCAGAACCCTGTCACTTTAGGTACTGTATAAGCAAATAGGGAGAGACAGTTCTTGCTCCCAAAGGGCTTTCAGCCCAAGGTGACACGGCCTGGGGGAAGGGTGTGAAGGGACAAGATGACTTGCTCAGCACAGGATCCAAGACATGTATTTCTCAGAGCTGCCCAGGGCTGTCCTCCAACACACCCCCAGCAGCAGTAAACCTCAGGTACAGTTTCTTCTCACCTCCCTTTGTCCACTTAGTTTTCTTGAGGTGGGCCAATCCTCCACAGAGACACAACATCCCTCTTCACCCACTTGTGCATCCTTTTAACAGAAATGTCAGAGAGGGACAGGATGAGCCCCCAGGGAAGGCAGGTCCCACGGGCGAGCACTCACAAGCCCTGAACCACTCCCCCACCAGCCCAGCTCTCACCAGGCTAAAGCCACACTTACCCCTCTGCTGGATGGAGGCCTTAGCCCCCACCTCCCAAAAACCTTTACGTTTGTCTTGCACCTCCATGCACAACAGCTACCTCAACTTCTCAGCCTCTTTCTGCGCTAGCCAGACCATCCCCACATCCACCACATCCCCTCAAAGGTAACACTGCTCCTCTACACAAAGCCTGCACCTTCAGCTTCTGGCATTGCCCCTGAACCATGAAGCTGTGACAAATAAACAGCCTTTTTCACAAAGTTTTCTGTTCTGCCCTCAAAGCAGAAGGTAGATAAAGTGCCCAGAAAAACCTAAGAAAATAACACAATATAACAGAAAAGTTCTGTTTTGAATTAACTCAGTGGTTTAGCTATTCCCCTACCATCTCCTGCCCCAGGTGCCTGAACTATTTCTAGCTCAGTCATGGTCGTGCTGAACAGACAAGATGTTTTTAACCTTTCTGTACAAAAGCTTTGTGCAATATGTGTAGTTCCTGCTGAGACAGACAATAATTCCATGCAGGACAAGCTTGCATATAAAACCTGGAGGCCTGGGTTTTAGTATCACTATCTGCAAACATAAAAAAACTACACTTTTCCCCTCCCTAGGGGCAAACTACAGGAATGAAATAACATATCTATGCAATGTGCAAGTACATTGAAACAAGCACTGCCACTTAAGCTACATGCATCCTTCTAATGGTGGGCTGGGTTTTTTTCTAACAATAATCTTCAAACAAAAATAAAACCAGGTATCTGCTCCTTTGCTGCAGCTCTCACATGGCTTGCTTGTGCTACAGAAAGCTCTTCAGGTTTGAGCAAGACCCTGCATTTTAAGGCACATTCCTTCAATAGATGTTGGTGTCTGATTGGGCTAGGACAGCATTTCAAAGCCCAGTGGATTCTGTACTGAAAAGATGCACAGAGGTTTCCTCATTTATTGTGTCTGTTGGGCTGAAATAAAGCTTGAGGATCCCCTGGAGAGCACACCATCCCTTGCTTGGCATTCCTACAGGGACAAAACCCAGGTGACCACTCTCAAGACTTGTCACTAACAAACACCCCTTGCAACTCTATAGATTTATCCGTGGTCATTTTATTACTTTGGCATTTTCTGATTCTTGACTCAAGAGGGGATTTTTTTTAACCTCACCTCCAACTTCCAAGTCACAACCATGAAACACGGATGCTGGAGCTGCTGGGGAGAAGGCAGGAAGAGAGGGAAACCCCTAGGGAACAGTTTCTCCACTCCTACACAGGCTGCAGGTTGCAAAACGTGATCAATATGATGTATAACTGTGGAAACCCACACACACACACAAATAAAACAAGAAAGGCACTGTAAAATATGTCAGGGCAGGAAAATGAATGATCTCTCTGTCAACTATTTAAAAGCAATCCAGTAATGTGAACAATCAGAAGTGAAGAAAAATCAATACACTTCTCATGGTGCAGAAATGGAAAACAAGCTGGATTTCACTCCTGCAAAATCCATGCAAACAAAACCCAACAGATTAATTCTGCTCATGAGTAAATGTGGCCATTTCTTCAGAAATAGAACCACCTCCAAGAGAGCACTGTTTAGACACAAGACTGTTTATTGACATCTATTATAAAATCCCCACCAGTGTCAGTGGTACACCATTGAGTCTTTACCCAGTAAATATGAACAACTGTGGTTTATTCCAAACACATTCAATTTGTTTAATTTAAAATTCCACTGGGAAGATCTCAAGCACAGCAAAGAGAGAACAGAATGCCAAATTCAGCCCAAACTCCATTTCTCTGCCTAATTTCCACAAAGTGCAGCAGAGCAAAGAGGAAAAGAGATACCATCCCTGTTAGAGAACATGGACAGTTGGAGGCACAGTTGGAGTCTCCTAAAGTGGCCATTTCTATACTCCAAACTGCAGCCAACGTCTAACTTCAGGTAACAGTAGGGAAATGGCAACAGGAGGCTAAAGGAAGGTAATTCTGCAGCAGCTCAGGAGGTGTGGGAGTTCCTCCCAGGAAGAACTTGAAGGAACCAGGGGCCGGGGGGGGTGTTGGTATGTAATATGGAGAGGGGAGAATTGGAAGGGAGATGGATGAGCGGACAGATTGCACTGGAGCAGTACAATTCATCATGCTGCCCAGCACTTTCCAGAGCTACACCATTTGTCTCTCAGGTCTCAGTACCATGCGTGCACGGAAAGACAGATCTATTAGTTTCTCTTTCCCAACTTCCCCCTCCTATTGGACATACAAAATACAGCCAGAAACATTGTTGAAATTAAAGACCGTGGCACTGGCCATGAGGCAGGCACTGGGACCAAGCAGCCCCCTTGCACCTAACATGGAAAGTGAGGCAATGCTGGAAGAATTTTAAGCCAGCCTAATTTGTTTCTCTAATTAGGACAAAAATTCTTTAACATTGTAGCATTTGTTAAAGCTGTAAAAGAAACTTGGGTGAGGCTATGGAAACAAACCCACTTTCCCAGCGTGCTGCACGCCTTGGTGCTGAACTTTCCCCACAGCAGCTGCTCCTTTCTGAGAAGCTGCTCTCCTGGTGGGCGACTGAGGGCTCTCACAGCATCTCCAGCATGGCTAAGAAAGACCTTCCCATTTCAGTCAAGCATGTGAGCTCTAAGCTCCTACAACTAAAATTATTTCTTTTTTGTTATCTTCAGAACTTACAGGCTGAGGTGCTCCAGGGCTCCTGCACCAGCCTGACCCAGCCTGCACCTGCACACCACAGAGCCCGGGCTGTGTCTCTGCTCTCACAGGAAGCATGGCATCCTTATCCCCTCGGCATCACACCTACTCTGCACACACACCAGCTGGAAAGAGCCTTTCATGCATTTATGGCAAGCTGGATTCCAGTCCTGCACGTTAATTGGACATGCAGTTACGAAACAAACCTTCACCCTGCAGGGTGAGCACGGTAGGGAGGAGACGGATAGCTCTTGGTCACACAGCCCCAGGGACACCAATGCCCTCACCTTGATGTTAGCTCAAACACAGCCACCCAGCTCAGCAGCTCCCTCATTGCCAGCATGAACTGAAATTGTCAGCTGTCACTGTGAAGGACAGTGCTGAACAGGCCAGGCAAATTCTCTGCCACCAGGAGCTTTTCACTTAAGCCAGTCAGTCCACACACATCCTCCACCCGCCAAAAAACACTTAAATTCCATTTAATGCAGGAATAAACATCTGCTTTGTTCAAAGCAGATCAGCTTCTCTGAATGACTGCTCCAGGCCTTTAAGGATCCATGGACCCCAAGGCACCACATGCACCTGCAGTGGGGACCTGGCCTTATGGTCCCCACAGGTCCTGCTAACACAGGAGCTCTCCTCTGCTCTTTGCCCAGCAGCCATCTTTTCCCAGGCAGGCCACAGGAGCTGCAGCTGACAGACCCCATCCTCCACAACCACTGCAGCAAACCCTACTAGTTTTGCTTTCAGCATTCCAGATGGGCAGTGGGAATGTCTCCTTCAGACAACCCAAAATTAAAAGCTGCACCAAGGAGCTGCAGGCTAAGTCAGACCACCCTTGCTACGTGTTAAGACATACAGTGGCCACCCAAGCTCCTACAGCAGTAATCACCAAAGCACTGCTAAGTGCCAAAAAATGTTAGTGCAGAGCACATATTTGAGTCTTTTGGCAAGTGTTTATTTCCCTTCCTCATGCCTCTCCTTTTTATAGCTCAGCTTCTTTGCTGTCTCCTATCGTCAAGCACTCAAGTAGGAAATTGAGATTAGAGAGAAGACATCTGAACAAACAGCTTCTCCTGCCTTCCAAAATAAACTCTAAACCTCTTAAAAGTAGCTCTAAATACATTGTTTTAAGATAGTGCATGCTAAGGGATGAACTACAGCAGTGCCACTTAAGGCACTTCTGATAATATGGCTCAAGACATCGAAGTGCTTTGGCAACCACTGTGGCTGTTCTCCAGCCGTGGGCAGGAGAGTAGGAATTACTCCTTCACCTTGTCCTTCTGCAAGAGAAGAGAGGGGGAATATGCATCGAAAGCACCATCTCCATGGTGACAGCAGGGTAGCAGCACGAGCTTTCCTAAAAACCAGTGGGTTTGGTCAGACCAAGTGCAGGAAAGGAAGCAGCTGCAGAAAAGCCTTCTTAACTATTCAGCTGAAAAAAAAAAACAGTCAAAAACAGTTTGAAAACCAACTGACAGCAATAGCATCTGCCCTAATTGCCAAAGAAGATCCTATCTGCTGAGGGCAGGCAGTGCCATAAGCAGTCAGAACCTGATTTCATTTTAAAGTAAAGGGCATTCATCCACCAGCAGAAGTCCTGTGGCACATCTCCAAGTTTTCAATTGCCAAACCCACTTTGCTGCCAGGTGTTGTGCCTCTCCACCTACCCCCTCCTCATGGCATTCTGAAGCAGAGGTGGCAAAAATGGCAACACCATTTCTCAGAATCGAGCCAAACCATTTAAACTGATAAAGCCAATGTAAATAACAGCTGCCTTTTCTGAATATGGCACCAAACTCCACAAAAACTCACCTGAAAACAGCCCTACTCAGGCCCTGAACCATGCAGTGTTGCAGCAGCAGAAACCTCACTTCAGTTTTTGCTGAAAAGTTCTACAGCTAATTCATCTGCAGAGCTCAGACGTAATTTTAATATGTTCTGAGATAACTTCCATTAGCCTTTGTAGTTTGTTCAAAAGCTCTGTGGATATAGGCTGGAAAGGCCCAACATGACATCAAACAAGACAACTGCTGCTGCTTGGTACAGGACCAGAGCACACACTACACACCCCGGGAACCCCCCAAGTGAGTACAAGTCACCCCGTAAATTAATTCTCTGCCAGAGGCTGAGCGGGACCCTTAATAACTGGGAAAGAGGGAACGCTGTTTTTTGGAGAGGATAACCCTCCGACAAGACGTTACTCAAACGCAGCCTGTTTTGTAACAGGATTGTGCTGCCATTCCTGGATTGCCAGTGCCACCTTCTGTACAGAAGAGGAAACTTCCGAGTTTCAGGAGCCCCAAGGAAACTAGAAAATTCTTCCCCACCCTCGTGGGAACACAGTCACTACTGAACTTAAATACTGAAGGATTTACATTTTCAGTAGCTCAACAGCATATTGAGTTGTGAGCTGAAGACACCAACATGTGCCAAAAACTTCTAATTTTATAGAGAAAATACATCAGCTTCATTTTGTGTTTTCCATAAATTCATACAGCCTTGAGATGACATGTAATGGATAAGAGAAATAAACATCCATGATTCTAAAAAAATCCAACTGAAGTATAAATCTGGCTATAAATATCAAAACCTTTTGCTAAGTGAATTAACAGGACTGTAATAAAGTATGTGAACAGGGAAAGCTCTTTTTCTTCTCTGTCACCCTGAGTCTCTCCCCAGGGAAAGTTTTGAAGTGATTTCTGGTTCCATTAGACTGCACAGTACCCTGCCTGTGCCTGGGGAACCACACCTCATCCTCAAATGCTTGACTTCATCCAACAGCAGGTACAATGCCTGCTGGAAACATTTGCCATTAATAGTTTTCATATTGTATTAAGACTTCACAGGCATTAAAAATAAAATTTCCTAAACTGGATTTTCTTGTCCTTAGTTCCAGATTAAAATATTAAGACCAAACCTGCTTTTTCCTTCCTGAGCTGCAAAAAGCCATCCAGCAGAGCTGGAGCTGGACCAGTGGCCAGCAGCAATGCCACGATGCCCCAACACTGGCAGTGATCAAAGTCAGCTTGGATAATGCTTTGAGCAGCCTGGTGTGGTGAAAGCTGTCCCTGCCCATGGCACAGGGCATGGAGGAGATGATCTTTAAAGGTCACTTCTGGCCCAAACTGTTCTGTGATTTCATTCTTCATTCTATTTTCCAAGAGTGGCTAGGAAATCCTTGCTAAATTACATTTAGGAGGTTTTCCAATGAGTACTATTCGGCATGATTATCTGGTACATACAGACTTTCATTAAAAAGACAGACAAGGTCTTATCAGCCTCCCTAACAGATGTACTGTACTGTTCTGCCAGATCTGATAAACTCTGAGGATTATTTGGAATAGCCTTAAAACATCTCACCACTTTTAACTGGGGTTGGAGTGACCTGGCATTCTCACAGCTCAGGCTTTGTGCATCCATGGAATTCATTTGCAAAAGCCAGTTGGATGCTCTGTTCCTAGTTCTGTGGCCTGAGTTTCAAGAAACACGTCAAGGTTGAATTTTCCAGCTAAGTTTCCCTATTGAGGGAGGTTGCTGATAGGAGTATTTTGATAATAACTCACCAAGACAAGTGAGCATCTGTAGAACGAGGAGAATTACGAAGGAGGTGACCTCCATCTGGGAGAGGCTACTAAGGGGTGAGATAAGTAACTCATTGTGTTGCTGATGTTTATTTTCACAATTATCTGGCTGATTTTCTCAAGTCAATCCCAAATCACTTGAGCCTAAAGGACACTGGAATCCTTAGGCTGCACTGCAGGCTGTGTGGATGTACTCCAGGCATTTCCAGCAGGCTATTCCTGCTTACAGGATAATACAGAATAGTGATACTCAACAAAAAGAGCACAAGAAAGGCTCAGATCACCACACTGTCCTAAACCAGGCATGTCAAGTGCCTGAATGCAGCATCATGCAGTATCATCAACTGCTGTATTGCAAGGTACTCGGAGACAGTGCCTCACAAATGGTTAGATGAGATCTGTCTGTTAGGTGACTGCATACAGGGGATTCCCACGTTTGGAGCAGTTGGAAGAGTTTTCCTGACTGATGATAATGATGAGCTGCACTACAGCATCAAGCAAGAGCTGGAACAGAAAGAATTAAAGATTTGAAGCAAACCGCTAATGCCTTATAAAGCACAGAGAGAGGAAAATCACTCCCAGGTAAGAAAATTACTTGAGCCTATATAGGCAGTTACATGTCCAAAGAAAAGATCTTAATTCAATAAGTGATCTAGTAATAAACCTCTAGAGATAAATGCTGTAATGATTATTTATATTTTCCTCTTATGCCTGGATTCATGCTTGATTGGATTATCCATAGTTCATAAGAAAAGGAAAAGCGGAAGAGCTTCAAAGTGCCATTCATCATATATATGTCTATAGACAGAGCCTAGAAAATTAGGATACTGATTGGAGCATCTCAAGTTCAAAATTATATGGAATGAGACTGAGCTGTAAAATTGTGTACACAGCATATCATAATTGCAACTACTGCTGGAATAAATTATTTTTGAGTGTCTTAAATATTCTACGGCTGAACTGAAGAAGGTTCTTCAGCTAAAACTAGAGAAGTTTCCTGTCCAGAAAACATAACCCCAAACCAGAGACCAGATGGAGCTCAGGGACCTCTTGGGGAACAGAGCTGCAATATTCAGGTTTGTATTTCACCTCTGAGTAAGGCTCCCAGCAGCTGAGCACTCTCAAGCACATCATTTAAGGCTTTGGTCCATCTCAGCTATAAAAGTGAGCCATTTAGCTCAATTACTATCCCCCAAATCCTCTGAAACCTGGATTTAGGCAGTTGTTTCCACAACACTCACAGCTTGGTTAAACAGTAAGAGTGAGTGAAGCAATTCTGGCTGAGAAGTCTGTTTTGAGTTGTTTTCCAGTTGTCTGGAGGATTTGAGTTTCCCTCCCACCAAATCTGAGAGTCCAGATTCTTTGGGCAACTTTCCAAATTCTGACTGAAATATTCAGCCTGCCCACCTGCTGGCTCTGGAGAAGATATTCGTACCTTTAAACGTCTGCCTCAAATGTCAACATTGTCTCCTGCTACTTAATTTTAAAGCTTAACTTTTGAAACCTCTCAAGGTTGATACTGCTCTGTATGTGAGAAACCATCAAGAACTTTGCTCTGCATAGTAACTGTCTCGTTTTCTACCAGATCAGCTTTGTTTGCTGCACTGTGCCAGGGGCTCTCTGGAGAGCCGTCAGTGGCATCAGCCCTGACCAGGAACTGGTCTCACGGTGGGGTCCCTGGATTCCTCCCACCCACTCCAGCCCAGATAGGAGCTGGCAGCTGACTTCAATAGTCCTCTTATAAGTGGGACCGAATACACACACAATGTGCTCAGGCAGGGAAGGGAGGTGCTGTTCCCACTCTGTCATTAAACAAATTGTACTTGCAGGGTCCAAAGAATATCTTTTACAACTGAGGATGAAGCCCTGCCTGTTTTCATTTGCTATCTGGATTAGTTACAAAGCAGAATATTTAACAACATGTGCACTAAATGAATACACAGCTTTTTACTGACCAACAGTTGAAACACGGGGCGGGAAACAAGTGTTATTACAGCATCCGCTCCTGCCACTGAAAATGCCGGGAAGAGACCCAGAACCCTACCCTTTTGGAGAAGCAGCCGGGAGAGCCCCAGGAGCGGGGCAGCCGGAGCCGGGGGACTCTGGGCACCCCAGGGCAGGTGCCCTGCCCCGTCCAGCCCGGCTCCCCAGGCATCCTGCCCCAGCCGAGCCAGGAGTTTTCGGGCTGTTTCCAGGCGCTTACGGGGACACGACCCGTTCCCAGCGCCTGCCCCGGTTTCCCCTCACGGCGCAGCCGCCGCGGCCGCTCCCAGCGAAATCGAACCCGTCCAGGGCCGGGCCGGCCCAGCCGTGAGCAGCCGAACCCGCCCGCTCTGCCTCGGTACCTCCCCCCCGGGGCTGGCGCTGGGGACGCGTCCGGCTGTGCGGGGCGGGCGGTGGCTGCGGGACCGGTGCGGGTGTCCGTCTGGAGGGGCTTCCAGTAGGGAGCGGGCAGGAATCAAGACCCCATAAAGGGTTTCGGGTAGCCCCAAAGGCCACACAAATCCCTGACATGTCCCGAATGGGATGGAACTGAAAGGCTGCTCATTACAGGGTAACCCAGGGCTCAGCCATTTCTTAGGGGCTGGAAAATAAACTGACTCCGTGTCAGAAATGGGATTTGGCAAAGGTGAGTCTAGCCCCTGCTTTGCCCAGGATAATCAAAGAGCAGCCTTTACAGGAGCTGGAGCATTTGGCAGGGCAGTGTTTCCCTCCAGCACAGCAGGGACACACTGCCTGCCTCTTCCTTACTTGGTTCATAACACAACATGGGCACATCTTCAAGTTTTCTCTTTCACTTCAGCCCCATAAACCTTTACCTTCTCTGCTATATTTCCCAGCTAATCTAACAGCCCTTCCATGGCACAAGGGTGAGGTTTGTCACTCCAGCAGTTCCCCCATCCCTAATCCCCTTGCCTGCCTCTGCGAGTCTCAAGAAGTCTTGTTAAGCAAAAACTGCTGTGGTTTGTACAGCCCTGCTGCAGAGCAGAATTAGACAATATTCCCACAATGCTATTATTGCTTCCTCTGAACGGCTCCCTAAGAAACCCACAGTAATTAAGAAACACCTAAAATCAATGTTCTTACTAACAGTCCCTGTAACATTCTCATTCAGGCTGTATTGAGCACCTCTGTGCTTAAACTCCATAGAAAAATGCTGCCCTCACAGCAAAGGGATTCAGGGAATTCACAAGATACTTTCCATAATCAGGAAGTATTTTGCAGTTTCAAGTTACTTTTGCTGTGCCGTCGGGATGGGGCAAGGAGCAGTCCCCAGCCCCAGCCTGTACCTCTCAGCCCCAGGCCAGAGGATTTTACCATCCTACCCTGGAACCTCCAGACCCTCAGCACTTCAGTCAGGGGGATACTGCCCCTGGGGGGCTGAGACAGAGCAATTGCATGTTTCAGGTAACAGAAAAAATAACCTTCACCTAAGGACTTTCATACACTCAGATTGTTGAAGGAAATCCACCTGGCCAGGGCATTGCAGCTGCAGGCCCAGAAATGAATAGGGTAACAGCTACCACTGCTGCACCCCAGCCCTGACACCTTTTCAGAAGGAGTATATGGAGCAAACCTGCCTTTTCCTCCCCACACTGGGGTGTTACAAATTCATACTCTGGTTTTCCACACTGCAACAGTTGTCACTTCCCAACACTTAGCTTCTAGTCTGCTATGATTATGCACCTCAGTTGATTTTTAAACCCTCCAAAGTTTACAAATAGCTTAAACTAATTTTTTATCATACTGAAAGACAAAATGCTCTTATTAAAAAGCATATGTTCTGCACTGTTTTGGGGATTATGCATACATTGCAGAAGCTAATAACTTCAAAACAGCTTCTCAAAAGCATAATTGTTTTCTGTTTATGTACTTCCATACCGTCATCGCTAAAAGCCCTAGCAGCAAATACTTAAATCACCAAAGCTTTAACATAGCCAAGCCCATTAAGCCTTATCTTAGCTTTTCAGCAGACAGACCCCTCTCATGATGTCTGCATGGAAAGCAGGCTCCAGCACGTGAGCAGCACTTTTACAGGTTCTGAGCAAAGAAAGTGGAAGAAGTTGGTCAGCTAGCATGTGCAGGAGGGTCACAAGTCAGGGTCAGAGCAGGGCCAGCAAGGCTCTAGCTCCCCCTCCAGACCATCCCGTCGGTCGCTGAACCCCCACGGCCTGGTATTATCCTATCAAGAGACACACAGCTGCAACCCTCAAAAATAGCAGGAAGACGACTCTGAGGACAAGCAGCCCGTGATGTGGCCGGTACCGGGCTCAGGAACCCGGGAGCCGGCAGCGGCCGGAGCAGGGCTCAGCTCTGTGCATTGCCACAAGGAGCTGCGGGGCTGCTGCTGGCACGTACGAACCCCTGCCTGCCCACAGGGCTCCTCAGAGTCTCCCCTCTGCTTGGCCCACATCAGCTTTTCCCCCATCCCATGTTAAAAAAAAAAAAAAAAAAAAAAAAAAAAAAAAGGATTTAAACACAGCACTTACCACATCAGGAGCACTTCACTGGGACTGTGAAGCTTCACTGCATCCAAGCAGATAAAAGGTGGCAGAAACACAGCCTGGAAGACCAGGAGAGGGACAGCCCCTCCAGCACCCACCCTCCTGCAGCAGCCAAACCTTGCTAGACTCCCAGCTGCCTTTCATGGCCCCCAGCAAGCACCGGGGCCACCCAGCTGACTTCAATCTGCCACACCTGGGAAGCTCATTAGCAATTCCCAATGTGGAGGGCAGCTGTAGTCACTCCCCTCTGCATGTTCCCTCACAGCTTTTAGGTTTGCAATGATTTCCAAAGCAAGTCAGGGGGTGGGAAGGAAGGGCCACAAAGATGATCCAAGGGATGGACCCCCTCTGCTATGGAGACAAGCTGAGACAGTTGAGGTTCAGTCTGGAGAACAGAGCACTTTCCAGTACCAGAAGGGCTACAGGAAAACTGGAGAGGGAATTTTTTCTAGGGCATAGGATGAGGGGGAACAGTTTTAATCTGAAAGAGGGGAGATTGAGATTGGATATTAGGAAGAAATTATTTGCTATGAGGGTGGTGAGACACTGGCCCAGGTTACCCAGAGAAGCTGCGTCTGCCCCATCCCTGAAAGTGTTCAAGGCTGGTTTGCAAGGGGCTTGGAACAACCTGGTCTAGTGGGAGATGTCCCTGCCCATGCAGGGGTGTTGGAACTAGGTGGTCTTTAAGGTCCCTTCTGACCCAAACCAGTCTGGGATTCTGTGAAATGCTGATTTGCTGAAACTCCTTTTGCAGTAAGAGTTACAGCAAAGTCATCACATCTGGTATTCTGTCACTCAAAATGAGGCAAGAACGAAGTATAACATGGCAGAGGCTCAGGGACCGAAGGAAGGAGTTACCAAAATGCCTCCTGGACAGCATTAGACTGTGACCTTCCTGAGTAACCCAGCCCCATATCCGAACTTGTCAGGTTATGTGGCTGTGCCCAAATCGGGAAGGCTGGGCGTGGTGAGCCTGGGGGAAAGGCTTGTCCCAGTCCCAGGCAGATTGGGAGCTGCTGGCATGGCCTGCTGTGCAGTGGGTCATCCCAGTGGGACCCTCAGTACAGCCTTGGGGCAATCAGTCTCTATTAGGCCCTCTTGGAGCCCCAAGCCCCTCACCCCCACCTCTACCCCAGGTCAGCTCCTGCTGCAATCCACACCCACCCCCCTCTGCTCTAGCCTGGCCAGGGATGTCCAGCTGCCCTGTACCTTCTCCATCAACGTCTGGGCAGATGTGACCATCCAGTGAGTATTGCACCAGGAAGGGGGGGGCTCAGAAAATGCCTGTGGATCCAGCAAGCAGGTGGAATGTGTGGCTTTCTGGGCTGAGATGGTCCTGGAGGAAGTCCCCAAGGGAAACACTTCTCTGTTACTCCAACATATGAAACTGAGAGATGAAGGAACCTACTCCTGCTGGTTTCAGTGGCTTCTCTTACTGAGGAATAGACAATCCAGCTACAAATAGAAGGTATTAGCATAAGCCTGGGATGTTGAGGGGTTTTTTTGCCCCTGTGTCAAGTGAGTTTTGCTTTTCTCCTCAGGAAACCAGAACCTGACCACAGCCAGAGAAAGTAATTGGATTCATCTTGGGCTGGGCTCTCTTCACTTTAGCCAGAGATGTCATTTGGTGACACACAGACTCAGTACTGGCTCATCATCTTCTGGACAAGGGCACAATTTGGGTTTGGTAGCCAAGAATAATTTTGCACCAATAAAGATTAAGATAAATGGAACTTTTTAGGTTTTGTTTCATTCTTCATCGGCCATACCTGGTGGAAGCTGGCAGCTCTGACGAACGTATCCCCATTGCTCAAGCTTTGCTGGAGGCAGGAGTGTCCAACCTGGAGCAAGTCCCAGGTCTTCCGTGGGAAGTAGGCCAGGATAAGCCCCCTGTGCAGGCATCAACTCCAGCACTGCCCAAGCCCCTTTCCAGGACCAGTTCCACATGGCTTCATGGTGCCCAGGAGGGAGGAGCTGCAGCCCCAGCATATCCCACCTGGCTGCAGCAGCTGGCACCCACCCTGGACCCCCTCTGAGCCCCCCAGGTCCCATCTGAGCCCCCCTGGACGCTGCAGTCAGAGCTGCTGATGGTTCTGACGGAGCATCCCCCATGGTGCCAGGCTGAGGTTGCCACAGGGTCCAGGCACCCAAGCCAGGCTGCTGCACTACAGAGGGTGAACAGAACTCCCTTGTGGTGGAAGTTTTCTCCTGGTAAAGGCGAGTGTTCTATTCTCACAGGTTTGTTCCTCTCATCATGAAATGTTAAAAAAATAACACTAATAGCTTTGTGCTTCATTCAGCGTGGGGAAAACATTACAGACACGCTGCCTCCAAACAATACCAGCTTTTTTCTAAGTGTCCTGGGAGGAAGAGATCTGGGAAATTAGGGGGATTTTAAAGGAGCCTAAGGAGCTGAAGACAGAAAATCCAATTTCATAGTTAGCTTATGAAGGCCGTCAAAAGGCACCCAAGATGCCAGACTGACAACCAAGGTAAACTGAGCTGGTTTAGACAAGCTGAATTGCTGTTTATTTTCTTTACCACATGGGGGCTGGCTGTTGACAGGGACCGGTTTGGTTTATACTGAGCTTTATGGGGCAGTAATTCCAGTTCTGACAGAGCAGTTCACTTGATGAAAACTGCCACACATTTGTAAAAAAGAAGCAGGGCCCCCTCTGGAGATCCAGTCCCAGTGCTGGGAGCATCGGCAGAGATGTCCTGATTTACACCCTCTTCCTCTCTGAGCTTTTCTGCCTCACTCTGTGACTCTGGGAGCTTACCCAGATTCCCTCCAGTAGCGGCTCAGGCATCATGAGGCTTTTGCAGGGCTGTAAAGAAGATCCCTGCCTGTTCCCAAAGAGCTCAGCCACTTCATGGACATACACTACGTAGTACACATATGGACACAAAATATGTTATTTATTGTGAATTTTGCAAAGACACATTTAAGCAACAAAATATACATTTGTGAACCTTTCGTTCTATACATAACAAATACAATCTGCTACCATAGCAATAAATTAAATGTACATTATTTACAACAGACATAGGCCACCAGGAACTACAAAGCACCGCCTCTCTACATAAAAAATAAACTTTGTCAGATACATTTCTTCAATATTTACTTTCACTCTATAAACTCTCTTCACGTTCTAATGATATAAATTCAGCATTTCCCTTTGCAGGATAACTGCAGTGCTACATTCATTAAACCATAATGAAAGCATGCTGTAGGATGTGGGAATGATGGACTCTGCCAGCTCCAGTGGAACAGAAGGTGGAACATGGCAAAGCAACGTGAGTGCAAGGTGGGACCTGCCAAAGTGCTGAGCAAGGTAGGACCCACCAAGGTGCTGAGCTCTGGCCAAATGCAGTTATCAGCACTAAGCACCTCTAGCAGCCAAGCCAAAGACAGCCAGGAAACCTCAACCCAGGTTTACAAGCCCATTTGTGCCAGTGATGTATCCTGGCCCCTTCACCTGCCATTCCTGAAGACCCTCAAAACTCTGGAAAGAAACTGAGTTTGTGCTTGGGATCCCCCCTTCTTGCTCAGGAAAAAAAACACAGCACTTTCACATTGTGCTTAACTGTAATCCTGTGCTTGGCTTTGTGGGATTTCAAGAGGATGCAAGTACACGCTAAGTGCCTTCCTGAAGAAAAGCCCAGAGGAGCAGCAGCTGCTGCCAGCTCTGCACCACTGCTGTCCCCAGGGCCCATGGCAGGAGCTGATGGTGAAGGGGAGCAGGGTCCCCCCAGCTCCACTGCCAGGGTCAGAGCCTGCAGCACTGGTGCCAGGCGGGGCCTGGACCTGCCCCTTGCCAGGGTCAGGACCTGGTCCAAGCCAAGTGGCAGCCGAGGTGCAGCAGGAACAAGCAGGGGACCTGAACCCTGTTGAGAAGAGAAGCAACTCCCCACCAGAGGAGAGAACCCCCCAGGCAGCTGGGGCTGCCCCGATCGCCCCCAGCCATGTTTTGGAGCCCTTCTACTCCCTGTGCAAAGTCACTTCTGAGAGCATAGGAAATTGTGTGCGGGTAAACTATGGAGATCAGAAAGGAAAATGCACTGCCTAGTCCTTTTAGTGTCAGTTAAGGATCCTTTCTTTTATATATATATAAATCCCTTCTATATATGTATATATATATGTGTGTGTGTCACTTAGAAGCACAAACCATTTTGCAGTATATATACAGGAACACCTTCAACCACTGCTGGAAGTGCAAAAGCCTCTGTGGTTTAACGTGACGGCTGGTCACTCACCAGCACTGCCAGGGGACACCTGGGGACACTTTGGGGGCTGAAGGGAGCACGCCAGGCACGAACCACGCCAGGACAGGAGCTGTAGAGGCCCAGCTGCTATCAAGGCTGCTGCAGCAGTCTCACAGCCTGCAGTGGGGATGGTGTTGGAAATGTCCCCACACATGCAGGAGCTGCTGGCAAACCTGGTGCCAGACCTCAGCTCTGGGCCCCACTGCCATTCCAGTAGGTATGCACTGGCAAAGACAAGTCCAAAGCACTGCATCTCTCTCCTGAAGCTCCACACTGTCCTGCCTGCCTGTTAATCCCATTCCAATAATTCTACAAATCAATCCAGGTCAAAAAGGACAGTCACAGTTTTAGGAAAAAAAACAACAGACAAACCCAAAAATTAAAAAAACAGCTGACAGTAGCCACTGCACCATCTGCTGAGAGATCTCACGGAGATCAACACCCACGTGAATGACGACGTCTACAGAATCAAGCAACTTCTCAGAGGAAAAAAACAAAACCAAGAACAGACCCTCAAATCAAGTCATTGCACCAGTCAGTATTTCACTGTGCGGTGTAAGAAAACCAGACAAAAGCTTCTAAGAGGAAGGACTGGGGGTGGGTTTGAAAGTGCTACCAAAGCACTGTCAGACAGAAGTGCTGAACAGCAAAAGAAGTGGAACCTGAGACATCTAAGAGCAAGCTAGGGACCAGGCTGCACACACTGTGCTTGGCCTCTTCCAAAGAAAACCTCAAGATTTAAACTCCTATGTAAATGCAACTCACTGAAAGCAGCAGGGAGTGTCCCCACTGGTGGTTATTTGTATTTACTGGTCCTACACAAGGGAATTAGCGCCTGTGAAATCGTTCTCTGCCTTTTCCACAAAGAGTTTTCCCCCTTTAATCTAGTTCCTCTCCCGTTATGGAGCAGTTTGCAGTCCCAGGCAGGTCCTGGATCCCCATGGCTGCTGGGGCTGTGCCAAGGGGTGCCCAAAACCAGCTCCAGCTGTGCCCTTGGCAGCTCCAGCAGCACAAGGTTGCTTTGGCACTCAAAGTTTGCTTTTCCTGAGGAATCACGAGCTCAGAGAACTGCTTTTGCTTGAGAACCTTATGTCATGGGGGATTCTGCAAATGTCCCAGGTGGTGGTCAGGGGGAGCATCTCTGCAGCACTGCAGTGCAGCTTTCAAAACCTGATGTGGGAAAACTATGAGCAACGTGAAATTTATGGACAGACTTGCAGCAAACTTCAGACAAAGATCCATGAAAGAGCAAAAGGATTTCTTGGCATGTGTTGAGAGAGGTATTTTTTGGAAAAGGGCATTACAGGGGAATCACCTTGAAGAATTCATAATCTTCATCCTTCAAAACAAACAAAGCCACATTCAAAAGCAGAGGGACAGATTCTGCAAGGGCTGGAGCAGCCTAATGCCACCCAGACCCCCAGGGTTTGATGCATTTGTTTGCCTGGTGATCCAACCCACAGGGGAAAGCAGAGCCACCGGGTAAATCTACCCTGAGCACCAGCTCTGGTATTTAGATCTACTACAGCTTCAGCTTTGGTTACTCCTTTCCAGGCTTGTGCTCAGCGTTTCAGACAGGGAAAAGTGGGGAGGCCAAATAAACCATTTCTGAAGCTGCCACAAGAGGATGAGTCAGGCCCGGTGGCTGGCCTGGCTCCCCCAGGGCTGGTTCACACACCCTCCTCTGTGCCAGAAACTGAGTAAGGACAGAGTAAGGATGGAGAGAGAGGCTGCATCTGCCCTGAAAGTTTTGTCATGTGGGCAGGGAGCTGCATGGGCCAGGCATGGGGGGCTGGGGAGCTGCTGCAGCCCCCAGAGCCCCCTGGGGGGTGGGGGGGGGGCTTTGTCCCCCACCAGAGAAGAGTGACGGCCAACAATGGGGCAGGGAACTGCCCTGGGGTTAAGCAAAAACAATTTTCCCCTTCCAGAAACAAAACAAAAACCCCATTTCCCCACTGATAACTGCAAATTAAGCACGGAGGCACCCGAACCGGGGGGGTTGCCCATCGTGCTTCCTCCTGCCCAAGAGGGGCTGCAGCCTAGCCAGGAGGGGATGGACAGCACCCACCAGCACCTGCAGCAGGCAGGGGGTGACACAGTGTGGTGCCACAGAGGAGACGGGGTCTCTGGCCGTGTGTGGCACATAGCCAGGGACACTTCTTCTGCCACCAGGCAGCGGGAGGGCTGCGGGGGGGGTTCACCCGCTGGGAGGGTGCCAGGTCCCTGTCGGGGTGGGGATGGCGGCGAGGTGAGAGCTGCTTCCCGGGGTGCGGGTGGGAGGGAACGGCACTGCGCTGCAGCCTGCTGATTCCAGTGGGATGTTGACAAGTTTTCCCTTTGTTGAAACAAAAATTTTCTGCAAAGAAAAGGACAAAGGTGTTGGAGGCTGTGGAAGGTCTTTGGGGCTCCTGCAGTGATGGCTACGAAGCACCGGTCCTAGGGAGGGAGGCAAAGTGGCAGCAGTGCCTGTCCCCAAGACACCAAGCTGCCCGCCACCCCGAGCTGGGGCAGGAGAAAACCTGATGAGGGGCTGAAAATCATGGATTTCTGAGAGCCCTGCTTGGAAATGGAAATTCCTCTCATGTCAAGTTTTATGGGCTCTTCTGCTCAGCTCAGAATTCCTAAAGAAAACCCTGATTTTCATGACAAACAATGACTTCAGGAACTGGAGCCTGTAAGAAAACCAGGAAATAAATTCTTCCTTCTTGCAAAAACCTCCTACATGAAAGCACCAGCCCATGCTAGGGGCCAGGGCCATGCTGAGGGACGGCCAGTCCCTGGCCACTGAGAGCCCAGGCTCATAACCCCGTGCTCCCTTCACCTCTGCCCATAAAATCCACCTCCTGCATTGACTGCTCTCACCTGGCTTTGGAAGGGGTAAGGACATCCGCTCTGCTCTTCTACCCCCAGTGCTACCCTCATCTTATGCTTAGGATGCTTTGAGATACATTATTGATCACATATTTAATAACAAACAGAGCAGTAAGCAAACGCCAGGTGTCTCTGAAGGACACAGCCTTGTTCAGAGCACCAGAGTCAAGCCCTTCTGCCCCACGCCATGTTACACACACTCACCTTGTACATGTTTGTGACCTCTTCATCCTGCTAGTGGCTCTGAAGAAGAAACAGAATATGGGTTGGGTTGCAAAGAAAGGGGCAAAAAGTGACAAAACCCCCTCCCCTCCCTTACTGCCGCCCCCCCACAAGCCCCGGACCCCACAGCTGGGCAGGGGGAAGCCCTGCAGCACCTACCGCACTGGAGCTGCTGTGGCTGAGCTTGTCAAAGCGAAACTTCAGGTTCGACCTGGGAGAGTTTCTGTTCTTTATGTCTGCTAGAGAGAGGGGGAAAAGCAAAGAAGAAAAATAATAATCTACATACAAAAATATTTGCAGAAGTTGTAGGGCTGAGTGCCTGACAGCCAGGCACTTCAATAGACTGTCATGAGTGCTACCAATATTTAGTCTAGCTTGGCTGAATGTTTGGCAAAATGTGTACATTAAATGTTTTTGATGGAACAAATTGAGGCTTAATTACATTTCAGAGTCTTTCTACTGGAAATGCCACTGAAAAGGCTACAAGAAATGACTGATCCATATAATGTATGGGTGGATTTCCACATTCTTGGCAGGAAAAATACAAAATAAACACTTTAAACATTAAAAGGGGCTGGTTTAATAGTTCAGAAAAATCGCTAATGAAGTAAGGCTGTGGGGTGCTGAGACATGAAAAGCCAGGCAGCCAGCCTGCTCCCTGCAGCCCCCACACTGCTCCTGATCATGGAGCTGCTCAGGGTGGGTTTGTGCCCTCCTGGCTGCTCCGCAAACAGCTCCAGGTTCAGCATCTGCATTTGGCCCGTGGTGCTGCACAAGGGCACCAGCTGCCATCGCCTGTGGGCAAGAGGCGAGTGCTGCAGACAGCCACAGCCCCACCGTGCCAGCACCAGCACCCTCACTGCAGGATGCACCAACAAAGGGCCCATCGCTGGCATTTTTACCCCCGCTGAATTACAGCACCTCATGTTACAAGTTGTCTGAAATGGATGGAGTCGGTGGCAGAGGGAGTTAGCAGCAGGGGTGACAGAGCCAAGACCGGGGGAAGCTGCTTGTTTATTAAATAATTTGTGAGTCATGGCTCGGCCCCTGGAGACAGCGAGTTTCCACGACTACTGCATATGTCTGCCAGGGGAGGAGGGAGGAAACAAAGCCGCAGCAAAAGCCATCTTTGCGCTCTAATTTAGAAGGGAAACAAATTCCCTGTGGAAATACAGAAATGAAGCATGCGGGGCTGTCTCTGCAGAACAGCCCCATCGGGATCAGGGTTTTGGGAGGAGCCAGGGCTAGTCCCACATCCCACAGGATGCCTACCAGGGCTAGCGCAGCTGCTGCTTCTCCCCATCATCTTCAGCACCCACCCACTGGGCAAGGCTGGGGAGGGGGCTCCTTTGTCCCAGAGCCACAGACTCCATCCCCACCCACTGCAGTGGGATCCCAGGGGCTCCAGAAGCCAAGAGAGAGACAGTGCCTCCTGTGACCTACCTGTGGGGCTCCTGCTCATGATCACAGGGGTGGCCGCGGCCCCCATGCTCGGGCTCTCGCTGCCGGGCGAAGCGCCATAGACAAAGACGTCCTGCTTGAAGGGCGAGGCGGTGGATGGCTGGCTGCCCTGCACCAGGAGACAGCAGGGCATGGCTTGCTCTGGCTGGCTGGCTTGCCTGCCCCGCTCCAGCCCTGCTCATCAGAGCCCCTGCGCCAGACAGCTCATCCTGATGGAGCAACCTCCTGGCCCCTCTGTGCCCTGTGTGGCCCAATGCCCAGTGGGGTGTCCCAAACCTCTTCCTCCCCTCACCCAGGGACAGGACTAAGCCCCTTGATGTCAGCAGGGAGGGGGCACTGGGGGCTGCAGAGACCACCTGAAGTACCTACCACACTGTCGTACTCCTCCAGGGTCTCACTTTCCCCCGCTGTGCTGCTGAAGCTGCTGGTGCTTGAGGAGGAACGGGAGATGTTTGACCTGCCATTCTCTTTCAGCTTAATGAATGGCCTAGGAAGAGAGAGCGGTGAAACAAAACAGAGGGCACAGAGTTGTCTCTTGGAAAACCATGTCCTTGGTGCCATAACAGCAGGGACAGACCCTCCCGTGCACCCCTGGAGCAAAGCAGCTGCTGCAGGGACAAACCCAGTTTCGAGTCACCATCTCCACAGGCATGGGACAAAGCAGCTGGTGGGTGCCACCAAGCAGAAACCCCTGGGCCAGGTGGACTCCCTGCACAGGAGGCACGGTCACCACTGGCCTCCCCAGCTCCTGTGTGGGAGGGTTTGGGCAGCTTCTGTCAAACACTGCTCTTGGCTTTTCCTCTTCTTTTTAAAGATGGCTATTTTAAGACCTGTGCTTATGAATCACCAGAATCTTTTGGTTTTCCTCCTTTAATATCAAACTTTTTTATAGTGAAACCTGGACACGGTTTTGTTCCTGATGGTCTCTTAGCTACAGGATGACTTGAGCTGCGGTCAGAGGAGTAGGGGTCTCCTGCCAGCTCACCTGTCTTTGTTGGGGCATATTTCAGGGGAGCTTGGGTTGGACGAGGTTTCAGATTTCATCTCTTGAGAAGAATGTCCCACATCTGGTGTCTTCTGGGCTCCAGAAACACTGTCACTGAAGGCACAAAGGGACAGGTTGCACAAGTTATACAAGAGACTTAAGGATCGTCAGACTATACTCCCTAACACCAAATGCTAAACTGTAAGAGTACAGATGCTCTTGGACTCCAATGCTTCAATTTAAAACAGAGGGAAGGGATCCAAGGCACCATCCTCAAACACATCAAAAGCAGCTCTCATTGCTGGCTTGCAAGGGAAGGGGAAGGACTGCCCCAGGCATTGTCCCTGGCAGCCACCAACAGCTTTTCTCTAATGCTGAACATGAAAAAGGGGTTTTAATCTGAGTTACCAGGGGAATGTTCAACTTACCACCTTGTCCTGCTCTCCACCTGGCTCTCAGAGCTCGTGTGCAGGCGAGGGAACAGCCCCGAACGGCGCTTGATGGGGCTTCTGGACTGGTTCTTGGTGGCAGTTGTCGGAACAGGGGGCTGAAAGCACAGAACAGCCCGCGCTGGAGAGCAAAGCTCCTTCCTAGAAGCTCACAAGACTGAACGTCCTGCAAGGAATTACGCTGCCCACAATTCTCAGCCTGTGCATCTAGAAAACGTGTAATGCCAGAATTTATTTTGTGTTCCTTTTGTACTTTAGGGCTGAAAACGCCAGGAAGCTAACCTTTGGTTCTTCCACAAAACAAACCCATCCTGAACACTGCACTCCTAACATCAAACCTTCTCCTTGCCCATACACTCACTGCCTGCGCGGGGCACTGCCAGACCATGCCAGCACAGCACAGTGCCCTGCCAGGCTGGGGAGAGACAGAGGGACAGCACGACATACAGCCACACTCACCGAGAAGGTGGTCTTGGTCACCTCACCAGCGTTGTGCGTGATGCCCCCACTGAGGCTGCCTGGGATGCCACCACTGTGGTGCTTCTTCTGGCTGCCCACCATTGTCTCCATGGAGTGGCTGCGCACCCGGATGGCTCTCTGTGACCGGAGAGGACAAGAGACAGCAGGTCAACAACACTCCATGGGGCACTGACCCCAAACCTCCCTGGAGTGTGACCTGCCTGGTTCTAGCCCCAAGAGCCTGTGCACACCACCAGCAACCCACCAGTAAAAGCAGCCATTGCCAGCCTGAGGACCAGCTCTGTGAGCAGCAGCAGCATGTGTGGGGCCACGGCTGCTGCCACCTGTCTTGCCTCAAGCTGTTGCCAGCAGAGCCTAACATCCTGCAGCAGAGACCTGCTGCAGATCCTAGCACTTGTCTGGGTGCTCCAGCAGGACCTCAGTTGTTGTTGTCCCAAGCACTTACAAATACAACCACGAGATCTTTTGAAAGTCTGGCACACAACTATGAAAAGCAGCAGTGAAATGCACAAGTTAAAAAAATCCTCTATACCCGTATTTTAATTACTGTAGTCACCATAGCAACAGGAGCCCAAACTGGACTGTGAAGCCCATGTGCCAGTGACAGGGAAGTTTCTTTTCCTAGCTCTTCCCTCGGAGTTGCTGCTGTGCCACCCACTGTGCCACAGCTACATAGAATCATAGAATTGTTCAGGTTGGAGAAGACCTTTAAGATCATTGAGTCCAACCTTAACATCTCTCCTCCAGCCCCCTGAATCCCAGCTCAAGGTAAGGAGCTTTTGGAGGAAAGAAGCCATCCAGGGCCAGATTCCGGAGGCGCCCAGCACCATATCCCTAGTGAACTGGCACCGTATCCACAGTGCAAGGCTGTGCTGCCGGCTCCATGGGTTGCAGAGCCATGGGCAGCCCTGCCCCTGCCCGGGGGAGCAGGACCCCCAGCCAGTGCCAGGGACTGCAGCTGCCTCGACAGCCCCGAGCTGTTCCCTCTGGCTCATCCAGGAACAAACACAAGCACGAGTCTGTCAGACCTCATTTATTAGGGCCAGCAATTCATACAAAACTTGACAGTGTTTGCAAATAACAGTAATCGGCTGCTTGCTCTGCAAGCAGCGCTGGTGGGCACTGGTGCCCTGCAGACAGGAAGGATCTTGCCAGCGCTGCTGAGGCCATGGAACTCCACAGACTCCAACATCCCTCCGGGAGCTGCCAGCAGTGGGGAGGTGAAGCACCCCTCTGCTCGCTCAGAGCCTGTAGACACCAGCGCTGCTTCCCTCTGAGCAGGCGGTCCCACGCCGCACGGCCGGGGAGGAAAGGGCTGGGCGGCGGGTGCAAGGCAGCGAGCACAGGGGAATGGTGGGGTGGGGGTGATGTCTCACCCCTCCCTGCCCTCTCAGCCCCCATCTCCTCTCCCTGCTCACTCTGACAGTGCACGGTGCAGGACGTAGGCCAGGACACAGCACAGCAGCATGGGCCCGAGGCAGCCGGGCCAGCACAGCCCAGCCTGGAGCATGGAGCCCACCACCAGCCCTGGCACACCCTGCAATGCCAGGAGAGCACGGTCCACTTCCTCGTATGTGCCAAAAAGGTTATTTAACATCATGGCCTCACACCCTGATGTGAACGTTGTGATGTAGCACTGCACAGCATCTCCATTTCTACATGTCTCCTGCCCAAAGAGGACACACCTGAGCCTGCACCCAGCCCCACAGCAGGTCCAGGGAGCTGCTCCCCCTCCTCTGCCACCACAGGATGAGGAGACTTGTCCATCAGTGCCTGTTCCTCTGTACTGTAGAGAAACCTGTGCCTAGACAGTAACTGCAGGAGTTGGGTCCATACGGCCATAGCCAGGGCAGCTCCCCTGTCAGGGTGGTGAGGACCACCCCTCCCCAGCACCCCTCCCAGTGCAGAGACAGCTCAAACCACCTTTGCCTGGCAAAGCTGAGGTGTCTGCAGCAGGATGGGAGGGGTGTGGGGGAGCTGCAGATGGAGGTGTCACCCACAGCAGGGACACAGTGCCCTGGCACCCCTGAGTGCAGCCTGGCTGTACATGTGCCAGCCCTTCCCAGCCAGCTCCCTGTCACTGCCACAGGGGAGTCCCACCAGAGACTGCTGGCCACAGCTCATCTATGAGACTCAAGTGCTGTCCCTCTGTCCCAGGGAATGTCCCCAGTCAGTCTTGTCCTAACCTCCAACCATTGCTCAGTTTTGTCTGCACCATTTTATTTCATTTCTTTTTCTCCTCCCTCCTTTTCTGTCAACCCACTGTCCCTTCTCTGCCCTCACACCCCCCAAGCCCCCCAGCATTGTTCCCCTCTCCACACCCAGCACTTCTCATCGTGTCTCCCATTTCACACAATGACAGCCATCTCCCACCTGCCAGCTGCAGCAGCCATCCCCAGGCATCTCCCCCTGCACAGCAGAGCCACCACCACTGTGTGGGGACATGAGCAGGACCTGCCCTGCAGCAGCAAAGCCCAACCACAGGCACAGCCTGTGCCAAGGTGCTGGCCCTGCAATAAGACCCCTCTGGTGACACAGTAAATGGTGGAGCACACTGGCAGGTAGAAGGTGCACAGGGGATCCAGAGAGGTCACCCTGATTGTGACACCTGCCAACACCACAGCCTTATCATCTGTGCCTGCTCAGGGTGGGACCGCCTCAGGTGGCCACTGGCTGAGCGGTGGTGGTAAGCTCCTGCCTCCTCCCACAGCCCTGCTCCCAGGGGCTCCTCTCATCCCCCAGCACCACTCATCCACCTCTGCCACTACAATGTTATTTGCCAGCCCCAACTCTGCTGCTGGCCAGGGCCAGGAGTTACCTTGAAAGACTCCAGAAAGCCTCCATGACCTCCGTTCTCCAGCTTGTCCTCCTCAGGCCCCAGCCCCAGCATGGTCTGTGTGTGCCCGTGGAGCTCATCGTGGAGGTTGTCCAACAAAGCAGCCCGAGTGCGGTCCTGGGAGGCAAGAATGGGCTCACCAGGGGGGCTGAGGGAGGGGGCAGCACCCACCCCATGGGACCCCATGGCCTTGCAGTGAGCTGAGGCATGATCAGGCACTGATCCTTCCTCACTACAAGCGCTGCGCCAGTGCAGCCCAGGGAAAGGCAGCTCTGGGGAGGACACCGAGGTCTCCCCACAGCAAAGTGTTACCTCCAGCTTCGCAAACTTGTCGGACTTGCAGCAGGCGTTCTCGGCATTGATGAGCTTGGTCAGCAGGAATTCCCGGAACTCTGGACCCTGGGGGAGAAGCAAGGTGGAAAACACCCACCATCATAAGACTGCATAGCACTGGTCCTGGATCTTTACCAACCCAAAGCCTGGGCTCACAGCACCCTGCAGCCTCCTCCAGATGTGTGAGCACTGGTGGAACGCCCAGACGGGCTGGGGGTGCCCTCCTGCATGGCCATCACCTCTGCACTGACACGGGTGCCCCAGCAGAGTCTTGCATGGGTTACACTGTGCCCACCCCACCATAAACCCCATGGACCTCACTAGAAATCAAAATGAATGCATAGAAATTCCAGAAGTCATGTTTTCCCTAAGCAGGTGTGCTTGGAAACATCTTGGACATACACATCTACATTTTTAATGGCTCGGAACGTGCTTCCCATGTCAGCTCTTACCTTTTGGAACACTGGTGGACTGGGCAGGGGTGGGCCAAAGGAGGGGACATCTTCCCGGGCAGTGACAGACACCTGTGGAGCCAGGAGAGACATTATTCCCCTGGATGCAGCAGTGCAGCCCCCAGCACAGCTGTACTTCCCCAGCCAAGCAGCATCACAAATCTCTAGCAAATGCACCCGAGCCAGCCAAGAGGCCTCACCTTGTATGCTGTGTTCTCTGCCACAGGGTCCTGCACCTGCACCACGATGTAGGCGTGCAAGAAGTTGGAGGCAATCATGTCTGGGACAAACGGCGTGTTCTCCTCTTGGAAGATAATTGCCACAATGTCGTTGCCGATGTGCCTCTTCCTTTGGAGCTAAGTGGGAAGGGAAAACACCTGGTGGGGAAAGCCTCTGAGGGCGCATCCCACTCAGCCACTTCTGCACGAGGAAGCTCATCTCTTACTTGTTGTGTGTCTCCTTCAGTAAAAGGCAGCTTTGTAGAGACGTGAAACATTATCTCCCTGTCCCTGAACACCGTGTACACAGACTCTGCTCCTGTCTGCCCGTGGCTGACATCCAGACCTCCTCGAAAACTGGAGACCAAGGAAAAGGGGGAGAGAAATAAAGAAACATTAATTGAAAGTTCAGCAGAGACTGGTCAGGGACAGAGTGATGGAACAAACCAGCTCATTTATCTTTATCTGGTAGCAAGCAAATGGGAAAGAACAAACCGTGCGTCATGTATTGTAACCAAGTGTCACTGTCACCAGTCTGAAGTCCAGGGCATGTGGCAGAGCAGTGCTGGGGGCCAGGGCTGCCCACAGCCGTGGTGGGCTGCCCACCCCTGGCAGCCCATGGCCCTTGCCAGCCACAGGGTCTCTGCCTGCAGCAATGGCACCGACTGCCCTGGAGGATGCCACGGCTGAGCCCATGACACCGGACAGGGCACATTCCCATCCCAAGTTCTTTTCACCCACAGCTGAACACAGCCAGATTTTCTCACAACCTTAAAACTGCAGGAAAGGAAGTTTTTCTCTCTTGGCAGCTCTAATATTTTTTTTTCAGAAAACTCCCCCAGCTTTGAGAAACAAGCCAAAGCTATATTTGCTTCTGCTCTGTACATCCCGCTCATGAGCGAGATGACTCCTGTTCTCGCACAGTAGATATTTTTACATATTACGTGGTGTCTTGTTAAATGTGTTTGTAAAATCATTCTTTTTATTTAACTTACCCTTTGAAGTCCTGGAGTGTTATGGTGTCTCCTAGAAAACTTAGGAAGTTCTTGAAGGCAGCACTCTCCTCATTATTGCCGAACAACTCCTCCTCTTGGGTCTGCAATACACAGGGTGCATTCTTTGAGAGCCCCAGCCCTGCCTGCATCCAGGGTCCAGCCCATACAAGAAGGAGGGTCTGGCCATGGCTGTCACTGGCCTTCTGTCACCCCCACGCTGCCTGAGCTGAGTGGGACCAAAGCCACAGTTCCCAGGAGCCACCACACACTAGCATAGCCCCGTGCCCCTGGGGACTTCCTGGTGCTGCTCTTCTGTCACGCTATGGGCTGGATTGACACAGTGACCACAGACACCACAGGTAGTTCTAACATGAAGGGTCCCTTCACCTTCTGTACCTCACTCTGCTCTGAGTGTCTTCTTAAAATCAAACCTTGCTACCGCAAGAGCTGCCACGCGAGAAAGGAACCCGTCCTTAATTATGGTCTTGCCTGAGTTGCTCAATCCAAAATAAAATGCAACATGTACAGATAATTAGAGCGCCTGTCAGGATAATCTTTGGTGAGTTATGAGACTCGGCTGCCTCCACGCTCCCCATCCGGAGTCCCTTGGCTAATGACAGCAATTTCAGCAAACACATGTCCTCATAGCCCACAATCCCCCAAGACAAACCTAACTGTTTCACTGTCTAAACATATCTCTGATTAAAATACCATGCCTGCTAAAATCCATTTTCACATCCCCTTTTTCCTACAGCAGCCTGTGGGTTGATTTCCATTCTACATCTTTTCAGTCGCATCATTTTCTAACGAGTCGAGGAAACATCCAAGCAGTAAGAAATGCATTGTTAGTGAGGACACCCGTAACACGTGTCACACGTGACAGAATCAGCTGCAGGGCCAAATATGCGCTTGTGAAAGGCAGAGCAGGGACATGCTCCACAAGAAGGGCAGGGGGACCACCCACCTGCCGGAACTTCTGATAGATAACTCCAAACTTGAACGTGTTGTTGACCTCATGTTCATCATAAGACACTATCATCTGGGATGCCTGCAGTAAAACAAAATACTAATTATTCCATTTGGAACTTCAAAACAGGAGCAAACCCTGCTCACAGCTCTGCTTGGCATGTTCACCATTGCCCACCAGCCCTGGTGCACAGGTGTGATGGGGGCACAAGGAGCCCTGACTGCTCACAGGTTTTCCAGAGGACATTTGAGGCCCTTTGGGCGCAATTAACAGCAGTTCCCACAGTGCCCCAGCCCTGCAGTCCCAGCCCTGCTCCGCAGGGACTGTCAGAGACGTCCATTGTTCCCAGCTGGGCATCGGCTGCTCTCAAACTCCCAGAGAAGGTTTGATTGCAACACCAATAACGACAAGGGAAGAACAGACTCGGTTTGACCTTGGCTACACCAAAGGGTGATGAAGCTGCCTGATGCCCTGCTGCAGTGCCTGCCGCAGTAAAGGCACTTGAAAATGATGGATGTGCTCTGTAACTTCCCGGGAGTGGGCCTCTATGGCAGCACAAGAGCACAGGAGAAGCAGCCATCCCAGAGCAGAACACGAGTCAGCCGTGGTCTGTCACCAGTCAGACTGCTGCCCAGATAGACCATTCCATCCCCGCGGTCACCCACCTGCCTCCGCATCCCTTCCTGATGGGCTTCTCCAGCACCTGCTCCACCACCCTCAGTGGGTTTCAAACAAACCTCAAGGCATCAAGTCAAGATCCAGGCTGGTTTTACAGCCACAGACTGTTGCCTTCCCCTCCTTCTCCACCATCCGAGGGAATATTAATGCCAAAGTGCCATCCATCCTTGGTGGCCAGCTGACAGATGGAGATGATGGCCTGCATGTGCTATCAGATGGCTGTTAGCTAACCCACTGCCCAGGAGCACACAGGGCACCCACAGCCACTGCGGCTCACATCCCCTTGGCGGGCAGATACAAAGGCAGAGAGCCAGACAGATGCAGTACTGATGCAGAGCCATGCTCTGGATCAAAGTAGCCCTTGGATCTTGGAGAAAAGGGGAGAATTAACTCATTCTGACCTGTGCTGCCAAATATGCACAGGTTGGGATAAGTTGCCTCACCTTGGGGTACAGCACCGGGTTAAACTTCAGCCCAGAGGCATCATCACAGAAGGCCTGGGGCAAGAAGAAAGAGCAGTCAGTGCTGGGCACATGGGGCAGACAGCCCTGTCCTGCAGAAACTCCATGGCAGGGATGAGAATGTCTTATAAAGGAGCCAAATCCAGCCTCCCACTGCAGGAGCTCCCCTCTTCACGTCCTCCCGTTGGGATGCCGGTGGCCAGGCTGGTACTGACTAAAGATGCAGCCAGATGAGTCCCAAGTTTCTCAAGGGATCAAAGATGCTGCCACTCCCTCACCTTTTCCCCCAGATATCAACCAGTCACCTGCTAAGGATCAGTGGGAAGCCAACCATGGGACCAGCACACACCCCTAGGCACTCCTGGACCCGAAAGCCCAGGCACTGCTGCCCATCACCACCCAACACTACCCAGTGCCAACCAAGGCACAAGCTTTGTGGCAAGTATCCCAGCCCAGCCCAGAATTTTACCTTTGCAATCTGGGGGATGCTCGGGAGCTTGCTAAATCCTGCCAGGGGGATCCTTTCATGTAGCGTCTTCACCTTGGACCTAACAAAGAAAGAGAAATGAGCAGATGTTGGGGAGTGTCTAAGGCAAAGTGACACGGGCCACAGTCCCCTGCTCACAGCCCTGTGCCCACACAGTGATGCTCTGCTGGCTGGGAACGATGTTCTGCTGAATTTGTTGGGCCTGTTTAGTAAGCAAAGGCTCAGTCTTTCTTCTCATCTCTGCAACTCTTAAAATATTCATAGGAGGAAAATGACACAACGGTTCTGCCACGTTGGGTGCTGTCAGCTTACAGGGGACAAGGATAGATGTGGCTGGGATTATCCCGTGTCACAGAGAGGTTTACGCTCAGTTTCAGCAGGTTTAGCAGCGGATCAAAGGCTCGTGTTTGTTATCAGGGGTCAGGCAGTCCCAGTTCAGAAAGAGCAAAAGGATGATGCTGCTGCTTCTCACCCCAGGCTGAGCCCCCCATGCGTGACAGCCAGTGAGCTGCCAGCCCTGCTCCAGCGTTTACAGGAGAAACAAAACAGGGGACTCCCAAAGAGAGAACATTTTGTTAAACAAAGCTCTTTTTTTCCATACCTGAGTATAATCCTTAAATATTCAGTGCCATCTGCCTCCTCGCACTTTATAGAAAGGATCAGATTTCCTAGGCTGCTGGCTGTACAATAAAAATTTAAATGATCCTAAAAATAGAAAACAGCAGGTCAGTGGCAGGGGAGGCAGCTTGCCACTGGCAAGGACTCTGCCTGCCACCCGGCCAGGAGCAGGGGACTCTCCTGCCACCCCAACACCCTCTGTCCTCCTCCTCATGGGGACCCGGGCTTTAATCCCTCTGCCCATGGACTTTAGTCCTCTGCTCCCAGCTTTGTTCAGAGGGAGAAAGAGGATTACAGGACTGTGACCATGCTGTGTCCCTTGCACCCAGCTGACCCCTGGGTCCCTGCCAATGGGGTGGGCTGGGAGCCGCTGTGCCCACCCTGTGTGCGTGGCCATCACTGCCACAGCTGGACACCCACCAGCCTCCTCCCCTCCTTGCAAAGAGGGAAGTTTCAAAACTTCCCTATTTTGCTCCAATTTTAGAATTTCCTTTTTTTTCGCAGGGGCAGGGGGGCAAGTTTCAGCCAACTGATTGTCCCCTGCAGCAGGGGCACTCACCTTCCCCAGGAAATGCTTCCTGTAGGCTCTGGCCTCTCCCTTGCACTCCAGCTTGTAGCCATAGGTGCTGGGGCTGAGGTTCTCCTCCTCCTCCTCGCAGAAGCTGCTGTCAGATGACGTGGGTGTGCCAAGGTTCTCCGGGTCTTCAATCCAGTACCCCCCAAACTGGGGCAGGATGATCAGCGGGTATGGGCTGCCCTTCTCCAGGATCTATGGGGATGTGCACCCATGAAGGCTTGAGCAGGACCAGGGGATGATGAGGGGTGCAGGGGCCTGTCACCCCATGTCCTGCCCCCCCCCCACTGCCTCCTCCCACAGCAGCCCCCAGTCCCATAGCAAAACCCAGGTCCTCTCTGGAACCTTCTCTGTCCTAGAAGGGGGCACATGCTACTGAGGAAAAGCAGCAGCCACAAAGGTGGGGAGGGGCAGTGTGCTGAGTATGGCTCCTCTTGGAACCTGGCTCACCACCAGCTCCCCTCTTAGTGACACTTTTGGCAAGGCATTCATGGGAGGGTGTCCAGGGAGGCTCAGGGCACCCACCTCATCGATGCTAGGGTACGGGATGTAGTCTTCCTGGAAAAAGAAATGGAAAAACTGCACGTGACCAACTGCTCTTCACTGCCCATCCCCAAAACCCACAGCCTTGCGTGCCCAGCTGCACCACTCCCCCCCTCCCTGCACTGAGTGCCAGGACTGCAGTGACAGGCGCCAGCCCCGGAGCACTGCCACCACAGTGCCACTGTGCCACCAGGGACCCTTCTCACTGGGGGTCTGCAGGAAGGCCCTGCAGCCACCAAGGCCTTTCCAAGGGTCTCCGCTGTCGGCATGAGCCACTCAGCTCCATGGCCAAGCCCAACCACCTTACACAGCTCGCCATGGAAATACCCAGGTTTGGACATAAAGCTGGATTAGGGATTTACAGGCACTGCTCTCTCATCTTTGCAATTTACTCAGTGCCTTGTTTTTAGATAACATTTAAATCTTTTTTTAGTCCTTTGAGTGACTGTCTTTGACAACACACATTAAAGCTCTGAGGTAAAGGGGGACACTTGAAGAAATCCATACCAGAAACAAAGTTCAACCAACCTTATTTTTTTGGCTTCCAGTCCTCTGTTCTTCAAGTTTTGGTGCCTGTTTGGAACAAAATTAATAGATTGAATAATTAAGATGTTTTCAACAACACAGATGAAACCACAAGGGTATTTTGTGACACAGAAATCACAGTGACACAAGTGGCATGAAGAGAGGGGGTTTCTGCCAGGGAGGAGCCAGGCAGAGCTGCTGGCGTGCCAGGACAGACCGTGCCGTGACACAGCGAACACAGGTGATGGGGACATGGTAGGACAGGACATGGGACTATTGTTTCGCAGGTGCTGACACAGCACCAAACACAAACTGCCCCATCTCCCACTCCAGATTCACCCTAATTTCTGTGGAATGGGTTCCTAAAGGGAAACCCTGGGCTACCTCCCCACAGTGCGGGGAGCACCTGCCGCCCTGCCGCTCTCAGCAGCTCTCCCAGGGGGTGGAAGTGGGGCAGCACTGGCCGTGACCCCCAGCAGGGCTCCCAGGGGCTGTGGCAGCAATCCAAACCATGGCACAGCCCAACCAGGCCTCCCAGCACATCACTGTGAGAGGGGCCATCCCACATTACTGGCACGCACCCTGCATTTGCTCCCACATTGCACCCACAATGCTCACCTGCATTTTTTCCAGCATTTCGAAGAATTCTGCAGACTGAAAAATAAAAGAAGGAAATCTCCTGTGCAATTAAGGCAGACATGAGGTGAGCTAGCCCAAGGCAGGGGCACCAGACACTCCATCCAGAGAGGCACATACAAGTACATGAGGCACCCCCAGTGCCCTCCCCACGTCCCTCACCTTGCAAAGGACAAGCCCTGGGCTCTGCCTTTCCCCAGCAGCGGAAACACCAGCACTGGGGCTGGGCTGCCCATGCAGGGTTCACGGCCACCATGTGAAACAAACTAAAGAGATTAACGAGGCCCAGGCTCCAATTTGAACTCCCATGCGGCTCCTCTGGAGCCCAGCCCAGCCCTGCAGCCAGCAGCTTGTCCTGCTCCCTCCAGGAGCTGCCTTGGGGCTGGGCAGGCACCGGCTGCCATTCCCCTCAGTCCTGCCAGGATGGTCAGATGCAGCAGACACAGGTCTGACACAAGCAACCAGCACGGGCATGGCCCCACCAGGGGGCATGGCCCCACCAGCACACACTGGTCCCCAACCCACCAGGCATCCACAGGATCACCCATTGGGCATAGCAACCGCTGAGCCTCAGCTGGACAATCCCCAGCCTCTCATGGCCACTCCTGCTCTTCAATACACACAAATAAATCACTTACTCAGACCTCAGTGGTGTATATCAGGGCACTCCCAGTAAACTAGTAATTGGCTTTTCTGCAGACACAGAGCAGCAGCCCCATCCCTCCTGTCCCCATCTTCCCCCTCCTCCCCCCAGCTCCCACCTGCTCCCAGCCACCTTCTCTTCCTGGGCTCAGGGCTCATGGCCAAGGAGAGGCTGGGGCTGCTGGGGCTGAAGCCAACGCTGTGGGTCCAGGAGGGAGAGCAGAAAGCAGGATTAGCATCAGCGCTGCTATGCTGGCTGTCAGAAACCCTCTGCAGAAGAGGGCTGCCAGATGTAGGGCAGGAGGGGTCATGGTACCAAGCAGAAAGGCATTTGAGGGGGGGGGGAGGTGATTTTTAGTGAGCTCTTAGAATAGACGACATTTCCCAAGAGACAATAAAACAGAGGAGGAGATGAAATGAAAATCAGACAAATGTATTAAATGCAGTGAGCAAAGGTCAGTTTTATGGCCCAAGCAGCCCAGTGACTGCCCTCAGTGACAGCAGCTGGGATGGGGGAAAGCCACTGCCAGCACAGGCGAGGACAGCCAGGGCCTGGAAGCAGCCAGGATGTGTGTCTAGCTTTAGATCAAACCCCGTTTTTACTTACTGCACCTATTGGAGGAAAAACAAACCCTGGGTTCAGAAGAGCTCTGTGCCCAAAGTTGGGAGCACTTTAAAAAGGCTTTTCCTTACTTTGAGCTTGCTTTAGGTTCTGATTTATCTTCAGGTCTCTGAAATGAGCCAGTTCGCTCTTTGGGTCAATTAACACAGTTCCCAGGTCCCACTTTGCCAGCAGCCAGACCCAGAGAAGCAAAGCACACAGCAGCTCCGGGTTCACTGGCTCCAGCAGGACACATGCACATGGATTCACAGAGCAGGCAGCAGTCTGTGCCCCTCTGGGAGTTATCCGGACTCCAAGCCAAGCTTTGCTGGGCCACAAATATTTGTTAATTATGGTGGAGACAATTAGAGCTTTGTGACAGCAGGCAGGAAGAGATGTCACCTGCTGTGGGCTCAGCCGGCAGGAGAGGTGACACTTGCCACCGGGTGGCCGAGACTGTCTGCTCCAAACCCAACCAGCAGCTGCTGCTCAGATACAACCAGAGGCACCAGCAGAATGGCAGCCACTTCCGCGCCACCTCAGACAGGACGGACCTGCCCAGGAGCCTGAATAACGACCTCGGAAATGCCAAATGCTCACTCAAAATGCTCAACTCAAAATGCTATGGTCGCTAGTCCCTTCCTGCTCCCGTGTTCTCACCCCCGAGCAGGCAATACTGGCAGCTTGAGTGGGGACACACAATCACGTCCCAGTGCTTCAGCATAGAAAGGTGCAGGATTCCCCTTTGTCAGCACTAGGCAGGACAGGGGGTAGGAAGGCGAATGGGCAGGAGCACACGAAGCCTGTCCAATTCCCCCAGCACCCAGGTAAGGTTGGGAAGCAGGTACCTGCAGACCAGGAGCACCCATAGCCAGCAAGTGCCTGCTTGAAGGTTTCCAGAGAAAACGACCCCCAGAAGGAAAACCACGCAGCAGGCAGGAGCCACCGAGGATGAAGCAGAACTCTGCCCAGCAACCCCGCGGCCGCACAGCACTCACCAGCAGCCCCCGTAGGAAACCCATCATCTTCCCCGTGTCATCTCCCGCACCGGCCGCGCGGCGACGGCGGCTGCCGCGACCTGACTTCCCCGGAGCGAGCGGCGCTGGCCCAGAGCCATCCCGGCCATCCCTCCCCGGCCCGAGCACCTCCCTTCGTTAATGTTTCTCCCAGCCCGAGGCACGGCACGGCTGCTGCTTTGTTATTTCAGAGGGTGGCTCCCCTGGGAGCAAAGTGCCCCAAACAGGTTGGGCAGGAAGCGGGAGAGGGTTTGCAGGGGACAGGCAGGCTCCTGCCGGGATGCGCGGCCCCGCGGGGGGAGACTGCGTGAGAGTGCTAAACGGGAGCTGCGGAAGGTGCGGAGGTGCCTGGTCAACCCCAGCTCAAGCAGGACCAGCTTCCAGGTCTGACCCGGCTGTTGGTGACCTTCTCCCGTTGGGTTTGGGAAAACCGCAGGAGAGGGCAGAGCCCGGCAGAGACAGCTTGGCACGGGCAGGGCGGAGGCAAAAGGCAGCAGCTGAGCGGCCCTGGCAGGAGCAGCGGTGGGTCAGCCCCTGTCCGCAGCTCCTGCCGCCGAGATACACCGTCTGCCCGGTGGGAGGGTGCTGCGTCGGTACCGGCGCGGGGATGCTGCGTCCTGCCTGGCATCGCCGCTCCTGGAGCGGCAGCGCAGGATGGGGCCCGCCGGCACGCCGCGGGCTGAGCTCCAGAAACCACCCACGGCTGCTCGCTCGGGAACAGCCCAGATACGTACAGCCGCTGCGTTGGAAGTGCTGCTCCTCGCCAGCTTCAGCTTCCAAACCCAGCACCTCGGCCGGACCTCGCGCCCACGGCTGCGCACAGCATCGCCCGCACACTCACCTTCATGGTCGGCGGGGCGGTGAGAGGGGGGGACAGCGGCCGCTCCGGGACTGTCACATCCGTGCTGTTCAGCAGCTCCTGTTTCCTGCAAGACCAAAGGCAGGCGTTTCAGCGTTCCCGGTGCCCCGAGCAAGAGCACCAGGCGGGAGATAAAGGCTTATCTTCTTTAGCAAAGCCACGGGCATGCAGGCTGCCTCTAAAATAATGTCTTGAATCTAAGAAAAATACAGACAGACAGCTAAAAAGATGAGAAAAGTAATCTGAAGAGCCCCATCAGTGCCCAGGGTAGGCTGGGACCCCTCACTGCCCCAGTGGAGGCCAGCCATGGGGCCAGGACACGGTGTGGTTCCGGGGACAGCAGGGCTGGGTTTCTGTGGGTTCCAATGACAAGCCATCCCTGTGGTCTCCCTCCATCTGGCACCCTCCCTGCCCAGGCAAGATCCACAGCCCTTTGGCCTCCTAGTAGCCCGGGCACCAGGGACGGTGGAGGAGGCTTCTCGCTTGGTGACACCAGTGTGACACTCAGGCATGATCCCAGCATGAGTTTGGCAGGGCCCAGCCCAGGGCCCCTTAGCTAACAGAGTACCTGGCACAGGCACAGAATTAGGAGGCAGAGAGGATGCGAGACTCCAGGGAAGCAGGGAGCAGCCGCTCTGCCATGGACCTGCCACAAAAGCCCCCCAGAAAAGATTCGTAAACCCTGAAAAGGCACAACCTTGGGCCTCCACTGATTATCTGACCAATACCCTGTGTCCCCATCACACCAACAGCTTCCCAGGCAGACAACCACGCCATCACTCACTGCAGTGCTGCCAGATGCTACTCTGGGAGCCAGAAAATCTGATATTTAATTTAGTTTCCTCTCGACCCTGCCAGGTTAGTCCTGCAGAATCCGGGCCAACATGTCCAACTGTTTATCTCGCAGTAACAAGGTTTGGTTCCCATGGCAGCCCGTGCTGGGATGGCACAGCATGGCGTGCAGGGCAGCCAGGCACCAAAGCCCATGGGGCCCTTTCCAAAACACCCAACTCTTGCTGGAGTATGTGCCTGACCTCCTGCACCCCCTGCCCCTGCCTCAGCCCCCTGACACCGAAGGGGTGACAACCACATGCTGGTCATGGGGGAACTTATGTGCTCACAGCCCCTTCTCAGCAGGGCTGTGTGCCATGAGGATGCAGCAGGGACACTGCAAGGATGCCATGGGGACACTGTGGGGACAAAGCCTCCCAGCTGGTCACAGCCCTGCACTGCAGGATCCCAGCCTGCCCTTCACAGCACCACAGCCCAAAGCAGGGATTTGGCATCTCTCCCTGCCACTGCAGGACAACTTCCTGGCAAGGCCGTGGAGAACAGCTGGAGCCAGTGGTGCCTCGGAGCCGTGTCCCCGTGGCATGGTTAGATCTGGCGGGGGGGCTGCCAGCTGTCAGCCTGAGCTGGCAACACGCGGCAGGCATGGAGCTGCAGTGTCTGTCACCAAGGGAAGGAAGGGAGAAGGGGATGCAGATCGATAGTTCTCATTAGTCATCGACCAAGGAACAAGAATTAATGGACTTCAGTTGTAGCCAGGGGAACAGCGGCTAGATGTTGGGGAGAAAATCAGGGCTGGAGATCAAGCCCATAAATCTGTCCTGGAGGTGCGAGACCAGCCCAGGTGGGACACGGGGAGGGGGTCAGCACAGCACGGGGCAGGGTGACACAGCCAAGACCAGCCACTGGCATGGGGGAACCCAGCTCACAGACCCCTGGGACCCAACAGGTCCAAATGCTCTGGTACTTGAAATTAATTGCTGATTGCCCTTCCCAGAGCCCAAGGCATGCAGGCAGTGGATGCCTTACACTATTACATCTCATTTAAGCTCTTGGAACCTTCCAAGTTTTAAAAACAAGAAATGAATTAAAACGCTGTGGGACAGTGTCTGGGCAGAACTTGTGTCCTGCCCACCCGTATTGTTTATCAAGCCCCTTCCTCCTCTTCACAAACTCACCATGACTCAACTGCTGAAAAACCGCCGAGGATGACAGATTCTTAGTGTTTGCTCTTTGACTTTCTAGGACACTAAAGCACAGCCTGATCTGGACCAAACCACTCATCCTCTTCTCTACTTGCTTTGAACCCTGAGCTCTGCCTGATTGCAGTAATCTGCACGGTGTCCTCAAAGGCACAAACTGTATCAGACTTTGCAAAGATAAAGTTACAGGGATGCACACAAATAATGTGATTTGATCTGGGACTTGTAGCAGGTTGCCATAGCATCATATACTAATGTCAGGACGACTAAGTATTATAAAATCATTCACATAACTTAACAATGTGTCCTTCTGTCACATGCTGATGGCTTCTCTGGACCCAAACTCCTGGAACTGCTCCTGCAATTCCATGGAGAGCAAAACAAACCCATTCACCAGCCACCACTCAGAACTGGCCTCCCTGCACTGGAAATATGTTACACTCAACTGCAGCCACAGACTCCGATGATTCAGTCTCTGCCATCAGCTACAGGGTCAAGGGCCACCAGCCTAATTCCCAAACAGATTACCCTCATGAGATGATAAACAAATCATGAGGAAGATTAGCACGTCTTTATCTGTGCCCCAGCATACTCGCAGGGAGAAGCAGCCCCTGAGGATGCTGATGATGATGCCAGAGCCAGCAGGACCTTGTTGCAGTCCCCCACCATCACCCTGTCCCTGCCTGGTACCAGGTACCGGTGTCTGCAAAGCCCAAACAGCAGCAGAGGTCCCTGGTGTTCACCCCAGAGAGGACTGAGGCCAAGGGATGCTGTGCAGCTGCCCACAGCCCCAGCACCTGGCTCCCAACCACTGCCAGTGCCCCAGGAAGGGCCCCAGGACATTCAGCCCCCTGGGTGTTCCCGGCAAAGCTGGTGACCAGCCAGGGGATGCCAGTGGCCTGCCATGTGTGAGCATCCCTGCCTCCACAACACAGCAGGATGGGCTCCCCTCACCCCTCCCGTGGCACAGCCCCAGCATGCTCCACGTTGGCCTTCCCGAAACGCCCACAGCTCTTCCCCAAGTCCTGCACCCAAGAAGCCTGGCCACAGCCACAACACTGGAGAGAAATTTGGGAGTGGGGAAGGACAGTAGGAACAGCTGCCTGGAGTGCACACTTCCCTCCCACCTTCTCAGCCTAAAGCCTAATGAAAATTTCCAATGCATCCCACCTTCTAGTTCAGTTCATCTGATTTACCAGACAGGCTATAAATTGACACGGTACATTCATACAAATTACACGTGGGAAGAGGAGATGTCAACATATTACCTGACACAGCAAAGGGCTCCCCACTAAGTGGTTAGATCTGCCCTTTGTTGCGCTGTGTAAATCAAACACAGAGCATCATGGGGTACCTCTATGCCCACGGTTAATTCTGCAGATGAAACCTGGCCTAGGGAGGTGCAAAACTCTTGCAGCAACAGGTTCAGCCTGTCTAGATGCTATATCCTTGGGAAGGACAACAAACATTATCCTGTAAATTAACAGCCTCTATTTTTGAGCTCTTAATTTTTCTGTCCTTGATGGGCATCACCCTCCCAGCTGCTCCCTTTTTAGTTAATTTAATATTCAATGCCCAGGACCTGAAGCTGTCCCAGGGGTGGGAGTGGGGCCCAGGTCACTTACCCTCCCTCCATCCCACTCCCTGCCAGCAGATTGCACACAGTCACCATGGCGGAGGCTGGGACCCAGTCCTGGACACCCGTGGGCACTTGCTGAATCCCTCAGCTGGCCGTTCACAAACTGAAAAAAAAAACCTAACCAAAACTTTTTTTTTTTTCTCTTTTTTTCAACAGAGACAAGGGCACCTCGCTGAGATTTCTCACTTAGAAATCTGCAGTGAGTGCCTGAACGAAGCACCTTACCCTGCCTTTGCACAGCTCTCCATCCAATCCCGGGCACGGCAGGCAGGAGAGATCTCGCTGCATCATCACCCATCTGGGGAGGACGTCTGCAGAGGACACACACTGCTGCAGGACTCCCCTTCACCCTGCCAGCCCAGGGCTCCTCAGATACCCCAACACAGCTCCCCCCTCACTGTCACAGAACCCCTGCCATGGAACCTCCTCCCTGATAAACTGCTTCACCTCTTTGTGTCCTGGGCTCAGGCTGTCCTACCCTGAAGTGTTACCTTCTTGCATTGAAGCCTGAGAGTCAGCAAAGAAAAAGCACAGCATATTCTGCTCTAGATTTCTTGCAATAAATTACAAATTTGCAAATTGCCAGCCTGCACCTGTGCACACACACACACACACCCCCCAGCCTCCCCAGCTGCACAGCCTGCACAAGCAGGAACCAGAGCCCTGCTCAGAGCAAGGTGACATTTAGCTGCCTCTGAATTTAGCTTTAATTATTCCTCTGCACAGAGAATAAATATTGTTTGGAACAGTTTGAAGTGTCCTGCACTCATGCAGGCACTGGTGCCAGGGCTGCCTCTGTGGGTCATCACCACTGCACCACGCATTGCCTGTCCTGCTCAGGGGACAGCGAGGAGCTGGCTCCTGCTTTGCCTGTGCCTCTACAGACACTGGTTATTCCTGACTGGCCAAGGACTCCCCACTTGGCCTGGCTAGAAGTGGGAAGTTTGGCGTGTAAGTAAAGGTGGGAAGAGGTTTTTATCATTTACAAATGTTGTCTGCTCTCCCTTGCAGGAGCAGGGAGGAAGCAGTGATTTCCCGCAGCGTTTGGGTAGAGCGGCCAAGGCGCTGGGGGACATGCTCAGAGCAGAAGGCTCGTCTGATATGGTTCCTGACAAACATGAGCCAGCCTTGGGCAGCTGCCTCTGAGCTGATTCAATCTTTTGCAAATTGCAGATAACAGCTCCCAGAAACCAGGGTCTGCACCCACAGGCAGAACTGATGGCAAAGGGACCCTGACCCTGCCAGGACATGCATGCCAGGTTGGGAGGGGGGAGGCCCAAAAGGCACAGGATGCTGCCTCCAGTGAACATCCCACTGGAACAAACAGGGATTTAAAACTGACTTCAGCAGTACAAAGACTTCACTCAATGGCTCCAGGAAGCAGACTACCCATGAACAGTCTTTGCTGGACCAACAGCAGCCATCAAAGACATTTGCCTTATTCCCAAAACCAACGAGCAATGGAGTGGTGCCCCCACCCTGAGACGCCCCCCACTTACAGCATCACTAGGAGTGCACATGGGATGTTCAGGAAGTAGAATTCAGACACAAATACCCAGTTCAAAATCCTAGGTTTCCAGAGCAGGACCGGAGCTAGGAGGAGCCCAAGCCCACAGCAGCAGCAGCCCCCAGGCCCCAGCTGTGGGTGCCCATTACTGCCATCCCCTCTGGACAGACTGGCTGCAGGCAGAGGGCATCACCCCAGCTCTGCAAGGGGAGCTCGGAGAAGTACATTTGTGGGGCTGCACATTGCTGGGCTGCTAACAAGAAAGGGACATGGGCCACCAGGGACTCTGCAGCTGCCACCAATCCTGCCAGGCTTGCATATGGCTCATGTAAAGCAAAATTCAATTGCAGACACAGAACAAAGACTGAATGTAGGAGGAAAAAAAGAAAATAGGAGCAGGTGGAGGAACAGAGTCCCTTTTGATGATGCCGCTAGCAGTCCCTTCCTTTTCCTGCACATTATGTCACTTTGATGGCCCTGGCAGCTTGCATAAGATGAAGCAGCCACCGTAAAGTACTGCTTGAATTCTTGCAATTGCTCCCATGAAGGGTCCTCAGTCCACAGCAGACAGGAAAAAAACCCACCTCTTGTTCTCCCCTCAAGATGTCTGCATGACTCTCCTTGTCCTCAGTAAACCCCACAGCAAGAATTACACAGAGAGGGCTTGTGCTCAACATGATGGTGGGGAAAAAAATAAAAAACAACCCCAGACTCACACATCACTGGCCAGATTTCTGAGAGAGTTCAGAGCCAGATTGTTTCTCAGCCCTCAAGTGTCACGCTGAGCTCATTCATAGAAATCTGGTACCTAGGGGAAAGATGACTCTTTGGGAAAGCCTTGGTTGGTGTGGCTAAAGAAGCAATCTCTTCCCCCCAACATATTCTGAGCACAGGTGGGAAGGCCAATGAGTTGCAGTGGGGATGATGTTCAGAGGAGCTTCTGGGTCCCTGCTCGTGGCACAGACCTCCCCTACACTTGGACACTCCCCACACACAGCACATGGAAGTGGGAGAAGAGGCGCTGGACCACAGAGTGCTTGAGGGGGCACTAAGGCTCTGACTGTCCCCAAGCCAGCCAGCCCCTCCAAAACATGCTGGCCCATAAGCTGGAGTCCACAGGCAGAGAGCTACAGCAGGGACAGGGCTGGACTAAATGAGACAAAACCCAAAGGCAACATTGGGGATGGGAATGGCAGAGCCTACTGGGGCACCCCGACACAGACCCCACATACACCACCCATCCAGGGGTGGGGGGGGGGACAAGGCTCACAGCAGTGGCATGGCCCAGCCCATGGGAGCATCCATCCATCTCTGTTATTTAGTCAGGACCACCAGGAGCTCTGAGTTGTGTTTTGGTTTTGTTTGGTTTTTTTCCCCTGTTTTGCTTTGATGCTCTACCTAAAAGCCTAGAAAGGCGAAGAAAATATCCCAGAACAACAGCATCGACACCTGAGCTATATGGGAAGGACAGTGCTGAGCCATAACAGCATCACTGAAATCTTGCTCTCAAGGGTGCCTGTTTTCCAAGGTGAAGCACCAACAAAACGGGGTATGGACTGAAATCTGTGGGTGGGCAAAGAGCTAAAGCTCCATCCGCAGTCGTCTGACTCTGACTCCTCAAGCTCACAGATTGGAGGGGGGGGGAGACCCTTTACAATAGAGATTACAAATAATCTATTCTTCATTCATATGGTTTTGGGACAAAATCACAAATCAAACCACTAAAACGATCCCCAAACCCCCCAGTCCACAACAATGCCCATGTCTCTCCAAGCTCAGGCCCGAGGTATGCACACCCCCGAGATTTGGGTGCGTATTTCTTACTATTTTTAACAACAAAGTTGCCAGAGCAGCACAGTCCTGGAGGAGAAAGCACTCCTTGACCCAGGACACGCAGCATAAACCAGAGCAGGGAAAATCTTTGAAGCCAGGAACAGCCCCCAGGTGGGGCAGGGGGCGCGGGGCAGAGACCAGCTAAGGCAGCACCGCACACGGGCTGTCTCCTCCCGGCACCGAGCTGAACATCAAGAACAACCCGTGGCTTCAGCGATGAAAGATGAAACCGCTTGTCAGCTGCTCCGGCGAGGGGACGAGGTTGCGGGGCGGCGGGTCCCTGCCGGAGCGGATCTCTCCCGCTCTGCTCCGGTGGGGGGGGCGGCTCGGGAGGACACGCCGGGCGGCTGAGGCGCGGCCCCTGCCCCCACCCGCATCCCGGGGCAGGTGGCGTTACCAGGCGCCCGTGTCCGCCCCGGGCTCTCCCACCGAGGCCACCTCGCTACTGCCCCGCCGTTGCCCCCGCCGCTCCCTCTGTGCCCCAGCAGCCCGGGTTGGCTGAGTGCCGGTAGCCCGCTCACTCACCGCTTCTCCTTGCTCTGCCTGCGGGAGCGGTGTAGCAGCCCGATCAGCACTACGGCCGCCCGGATCCCCGCCCGTCGCGACCGCAGCCCGCCGCCCGCCCGGGACATCGCCGCGACCGGGACTGCGGGGGCTGTCCTCCTCCTCCGCGCTCCCGCCGCCCGCGCGCTCCCGGCAGCGCGCGATGTGCGGGCAGGGGCGGGCAGGACGGGCAGGGGCGGGCAGGAGCCCCGCGGGAGCCGCCACCGACCGCTCTCCGTTCCCCACTGCCGCTCCCGCTGAGGCCCGCTGGGCTCCGAGCGTGTCCAACGAGCGGGGACCTGGTGTACGATGGCGGAGCTCCCGTGTCACCGCTGATGCTGCGCGACCCCGGTCACAGAATCATTTTGGTTGGAAAAGACCCTTTAGATCATCGAGTCCAGCTGCAAACCTCGCGCTACCAAGTCTCACTAAAGCACAGAATCACGGAATCGGCTTGGTTGGAGACGACCACCAGGATCATCACGAACGTCCCTCAGCGCCACGTCTACACATCTTTTAAACCCCTGCGGGGCTGGTGGCTCTGCCCAGGCTTTCCCGAGAGCACCCTGTGCCATCACCCATACACCAGGTCCTTCGAAGGAGGGAAGTTACATTATTGCCCCATAACATCTGAACATAGGGAAGGTTTTTTTTCCTGCCTTGCAAATGTTTTGTTCTGCCTTTTCAGGACAGAAGTCACCCATTGCCCATACGGGACAGCCCTGAGAGGGGCCAAGGCAGGTGCCCATGGTGCTTGTACCAGGGATGGACATCACTTCCCACTGGGAGCAGCGGCAGCCCAAGACCTCCAGCTCGCCTCCTACCTGGGGGAGCTGGCACACAGCTTGTTCCAGGAAATATGTATTTTTTTTCCTCTTTTTTTTTTTTTTTTTTAAGTAAACTGTAAATGATCTACTTCACAACCTCAGCACCTTTCCCTGGAAGTCTCTGTTGCCATGGTGATAAAACACCCGGGTCTCTCTGCCCCCCCTAATCTCACCTTCCTCCTCTGCGAGTTTCATTTTCACGGGAATTAGACACAGGACTAGCTGCAGCATTTTGGGAATGTTCCTGGCTAGAGAGATGAAAACACCCCCCATGCCACAGGCACAGATGAGAACATACAGCAAAACCCCAGCCCTGCACAGGACAGAAATGTCAGCACCTGCCCAAAACCCTCCAGTGCTCCCATCTCTGCAGCCAGCCCCAGAGAAGTTGCAATAATCCTACTGCATCCTCCAGACAAGCCCAGGGAAGTGGTCTCTGGGGTGTGCTCGGGCCAGCCTGGCCTTAGAGCAGGAAGAGCCCACCCTCCCACTGGCAGCAGGGGCAGGACCCCCAGAGCAGCCCTTCCACACATTGTCACAGCTAGGTCAGGGCTTGGGGGGGACCCTGATCTGAGCCTGCAGGGGGGCATAGGTGGGCTGCAGGGCCACCACCAGCATCCTGCACCATCAGGACCCCCTGCATGGCAGCTCCAGAGAAATATGGGAAGAAGGGCCCTCAGCTCCTCACCCACTGGGGAGGCCACCAGGCACAGGGCAGTAGCCCAGCGGGCTGGACAGGCCCAGATGTGGGCAATCATTAACAGCGCCTGGAGCTTTCCTGGCAAAGTCCATCATAAAGGTGTTTGCTCAGGAGCAAACAGCTCATGAACACCACAGAGCACATCTGGCATGGAGCAGCTGCTGTCACTGCCTCCTGTCTGCACTCCCCTGCCTGCTGCTTTTAGGATGGTCAACATATCCTTAGCTCTGGCCTTTCTATGAAAATGTTTCCGCACAGTCGCTAATCACACATTCTTTAAACTCAACAAACCCCTTCTCAGCACCGCAGGCTCGTTAGGGATTCTACTTTAAGTCAGACCAAAATACATGCACTGATATTTCTGTCACCATGCCACATTAATTCACCCCAGATGAACCTGATGGCAGCTCAGCCCTCACCACACCATCCACACTGACCTCCACAGCACACATGTAGTGCTTCAAAGAGCCAAGATCTAAATTTAAACCAAAGATGAGTATTTTCATATTTCAAGAGCTCTCAAGGGGTCCCAGGAAGGCTGAGGCAGCAGAAGGGTCAGTCTCTCCAGCACAGTAATTCCAGCAGATTAGTGGCAAGGTCAGTGCAGCTTCCCAAGGAAAAGCCCAGCCCATTCTTCAAATGCCCCAAAGCAGGTTCCTGCCTCCTCGGAACCACACCCGACCATGCCAAACTGCATGTGGTGGGTGGGAGAAAGCATGTGGGGAAGAGGAAAGGACGCAGGGAAACCTGGGCACTTCCACCGTCCCCGCTGGCAGGGAAGAGCACCCAGCCCGCACTGCGGAGCCTTCTACTGAAGTTTGTGTTGGACCAACAATCCCCTTTGTTCTTGCAGAAAATACCTGGCTGCTTCCTCTCAAGCAGAAACCATCAGTCTGACAAACTCCTCAGGCATAGCAAGAAAAAAAAAAATTAGAACCCGTTTCCCTGCCAAATTACACCGATCCTCCAGCACCTCATTAGCTTCCAGTTAATGGAGGGGGAGGGGTTTAATTTTAAACCTTTTACCTCTCACATTAAACAGGCAGCTTCCAATTTCATTGAGTCTCTCTCACTGGAGACATTCTCCACTGTCTCTCTTCCCCTTTTCCAGACAAGTTAAGTATTAATCTCCTCTTGTTTTATGCTGAAGTGGCTTTGTATTGATTTTTAAAGATGTTCAATTCTCTCATATTTGGCAATAGAGAATCACTTTAAGCAGACACACTCAGCCATGTTTTTTTCTCCACCCAAATACGGCAAACAAGCCTGTGTTGTAATCAGTTTCACTTGGACCCCATTTCAGCTGATTTGTAATTTACAGGACGAGGGCAAGACAACAAATGCAGAGGGGCTGGAGGGGGGGGGCTGGTGGGGTGGGAGCTCGGTACCCAGGTTGCAGCCGTGGTGTGTCATGGATCTGCCTCCTCCCTTATACAGAGAAAGGGCTGCACGGGTAACACCAGGGCACCCTTTGCTTCCCACACCCAGCACAAAGAAGCTCACACCTGGTGATGGGAACATCTTCCCAGGAGGCCATGGGGTCTCCCAGGAGCTCTGGATGCTCAGCCACTGGACATGCAGGTGAAGGGCAGCAGGAACTGCCTGCTCCCAAGGACATTGCTTGTGGCTGTGATGGGTCCCTGGAGACACTGCCCGTACTTCTCATGTCCTGTTGCCTGATAACTGCTCCAGGGCAGGAGCAGGATGCCAGGGGTACCCAGAGAAGCAGAGAAGGTGGCAGGGCCAGGTCTTCTTGGCTCCTGCAGAGCATTGGCCATGGTGTGCATCCCCAGATCAGTCTTGACTCTTTAAGAGAGGATCCCATCAAGCTGACCCCAGCAAGGGGCAAGTATTCTGCCTGCATCCTTCTTGGCTACAGAAACTCTGCAGCACATTGCCCCAGCCCCACACCTTGTCCCCTGGCTCCATGGGGCCAGGATGGCTCTGGCCAACCACTGTTTCTGGCAGTGATGCCACCAGAGCATCATACCTCCCTGGAGGTTTGAGATAGGGATGTCCTGTCAGGACCAGTACCCACCAAACCCTCTAGCTGGTGTCTGCACTGATGTGCCAAAGGATATCTCCAAAGCTGCAGCTTGAGAGGCTTGGACTGGGAATGAGGGAATTGGAGGAGGTTGAGTCAGTCCTGGAAGAGGTCCCTGGAGCTGCCAGCTCCCCATCCATAGAGGTTTTCCAGGCTCAGCTGAGCCACAGCCCATGCTGTGATGGAGCCTGGACCAGACACCGTGGATCTCCCTCCTTTTGCCACCGTTTCTAGGCTCCTCAGTCTCCATACTTTCTTTAAAAATTTTATATTACCTCTGCAGTGACTAAATAAACAGAGCTGGGCAGCTGCCCCTGTTTTATGAAAAATAATTAATCTCTTTTAAAATGCCCTGACATTTTTTCTTCAGAGAAAACAGTTTTGCAGCTAATGAGGAAGCCGGGTCCAAGGGGCTGGAGGGAGCTCAGAGCAGGTTAGAACAAGGACACACCATGATTGATCAGTCTACTGGGGGGTGGCTTCATTATGCAAAACCTGTCATTTTCTTCTGGACGCTCTGCTACTAAAGAAGGCTCTGAAAATACCGGATTGTGACAAGATTAAACCTTCATTTCCAGTTTTACTGACTATTATTAAGAAGCCACGTATTTATGGGATAACTTTGGCGTCTGCATTAATGCTGCAGGGAGATGAAATCACCTGCGGGTAAGGAGCCCATCGACCACACTGAGCCACCCATGGGCACATTTCCACCACAAAGGCCACTGACAGCTCTGCCCAGGGACCCTTCCCTACTCCCCTGGGACCCCTCCTCACCACCATGGGAGTCTCCCCACCACCCCAGACCCAGAGACCCCCGTGGGTGCTCGGTTCATCCAAGCAGGGCACAGCTGGATACAGGTATCCTCACTGCCCAGGTGGGATTACTGGGACAGGGGACAGCAGTGACAGTGCCAAGGACTGGGACCCAGAAGGGAACAAAAGGACTCTCAGCATTACAGACTGAAAAGACAATAGAAACCAGTTCTCCGCAAAGGAGCGGCCACATCCCAGTTCCCCTAGCATAAGAAAAGGATTTGGGAGCTTGAAAACTAGGGAGAAAGCGATTACAGCATTTCCAGTGGTGCTGCAGGAAGAGGATGAGAGCACATCCAGTTTTCAGGAAAGTACCACGAGAACTAGAGCTTTAGATCATGTTACATCCAGCCCTGACTAATCTGATTAGGGATTTATTTTATGGCTTCAGTTAGAAAGACAGAGGAAACATTGAGAGCACGAAGAGGGCTCCTTGTGCAGGCAGCGCCAGGCAGAACGTGGCAAGTTTTATCTTTCTTGAAGCGGTGTGAGACAAGCGGGATTCACCAGCAGCACTTGAGAGAGATGGAAAGAAGACAAGGGAGTGAAGGGAAGAGGGCATGAAGCACCCCCTGCTCTCCTGGCCCCTCCCCAGCACAGCCAGCAAGGCTTCCCCCCCACTGCAGTGCCCAAACCCTGGCAGCCCCTTGGGACTGCCACTGCTGTACAGAAGTACTGGGTTGATGTGCAAAAAGAGATTTATCTGCCCAGCTCATCTGGAAGCCAACACAACGGGCTTGTCCCCTATCCAGAGCCCATCCCCATCACAAGTGCACACATGCATCGACCTTTTGCTTCATCTCCTCAGTGCAATTATCAGCCTGCCCAGGAAATAAGCAGGGAAAGCAATCAACGCCACCATGAACAAACAAAAGTTCATTATGAGCAAACGACCTCTTGCTGCAGAAGGAAGCCGAGGCTCAGGCAGGTACTGCCAGCCCTTAAAAACAAGCTGGTCCTGTCAGAGACCTGCAGCAGGTTCAGATCTCCCCAGCCCTGCCGAGACAGTGCCTGAGAGAGCTGGGGGACAGACTGCATGTGGGCACCTGTTCTGTGGTGAGAGAAGCTTAGGGGGAAGAGACCTCAGTATGCAGAGATCATGAAAAACAACCCAAAAATAATCAGGGGCTCAGTGGCCCCAACCCCTGTTCCAGCTATGCCCTGTGCCCAAGCCACTGTGTCCCTGGCAGTGGGGTGGGGGTTTCATTGCACCCCCAGACTTCCCCCCTTGCTGTGTCTGCACAGCAGCACTGCACCCGCCTCCCAGCACCTCAGAGCTGGCAGAGAGACTAGCAGATAATTCTTAAAACTGCGATCAGCCAGACAATGTTCAGTTCTCCAGGCTGTGTTGGGTATAAAACCACCTCAGATAGCCCAGAGGCCCTGGACAGCTGGACCTGCTTCATGCAGGAAGACACAGGTATCCTTCCATCTACATATCTACAGATTTCTATCTGTGTGAGTCTATACATCTATCTATAGGATCTCATGGGTTTATTTTCAGAACCATTCCCCCTTCAGCAGCCTCCAGAGAGTCTCAGCTTTGACAAGAAGCTCTTATAAAGCACCTTCCTGAACCCTGGGCTCAGGGGCAGCACAAGCCCCTCCTGGTTTGATCCCTGAGTGACTGGATCATTTCTGATGGTTAAACACAGCACAAGGTAGTCATGGCTATGACAGCAGCACAATTATACGGAAATTGTATCCTGGATAATTTGGGGCATTTTTCCCTGTGAACACAGCCTTTCTGCAGAGATGAGTTCCAAGATTTCAGCATTCAATTAAATTAGATCAAATCAGCAGAGGAAATAAGTCTTCACAACATGAGCAGATCCTTTGAGCTTTACTAACAGTGAACTAAATGCCATCATTTATCTTTAACATCACTAACAAAGCCAGATTCAGGATGCACAGCAAACTACCCTCAGCCACACACCCAATGCTCCCAGCACCCTCTTCCTTGGCCCTTGTCCTTCACCTGCTCCATGTGCAGAACAAAGCCCATCCCTGAGGCCGTTATCCTGATCAGTCACCATCTGCATCCAGCCAGGAAGCCCAGGATTAGCCCCAAACCTCAACCGCCTGCTGCCCCTTCCTGAGGATGCTGCAGGGGAAGCAGGAACAAGGAGGGGACCCCGGCAGAGGAGGGAGGAGCAGGTGGACCTGGGCAGCCTGCAAGGATGAGCAGCCTGCCATGGCTGCAGGTGTCCATGGGAGCCCTGGAAAAGCCTCGTGCTGTCTCTGGGTCCTGATGTCCCCAGGGTGCTTTGGTGACAGGGATTAATCACAGTGGGTTCTGTGTGAATCCATGTGGCAATGAGCCCCCAGAGCCCACAGCAGCCAGCAGCACCAAGGAGGGAGCAACACTTCCCACATCCAGAATCCCCAGAAGGGGACCAGCACCCTGCTTTGCCTTGCTCACCAGTGGTGCACTGCAAGGGGTGGCTGTGGGTTCCTGCAGGAACATGTCCGGGGCCGCTGTCTCAATCACCCGCCTCTGTCAGACACTGTGTTTGATGTGAGAGCATAAAAGACATATAATTTGGGGAGCTAACACACTATTATCTCAGTGACACATCCGTACAACAGGGAACGTGCTGGAGTCAATCACAGGCAGAAAGGGGTTTCTGCCACTCTGCAGCTTTTTCTTCTGGAGCAAGAGGCAGGGAAACAGATAGAAAATGATGCAGGTTTTGGCTGGAAACCCACCATCTTCTTGATTAAATCACCTTGTGTTGTGCAACCTCATCAATGACCAGGAACAAGTGACCAGGAGCAGGCATGCCAGGGTTTTGGGCAGCAGAGGGCACATGGACTGCTGGCAGGAGCATCTCTTGTGGTACAAACACAGTGGAAAGGAAAGCTCTCCCTGCCAGCCTGGGCTACAGAACCCCTGAGGGGACTGAGATGGCACCTCAGATAAAAGGACAACTTATGTGCCCCATTCTTCAGTCTCTCCCTGAACACTGGCACTCTCAGGAGCAGACACAGACCCTTGCTCTGATCCTGTCCTTACCACCACATTCTCACCCTCCTGTCAGCTCACTGCCCTGTCCTGGAGTGCAGCATGCAAGCCAAGAGCACATTGCTCAGCTAACACAGCTGTGCTGGGTGTTTGGAGCTCCAGTGGAGACCTGATAGAAACCCTGCCTCACTTCTGAGCCCCTACTGCAGCCAGGACAGCTGGTTATTGGCCCCACAACACTGAGCAATGTAATTCATGGCATCTCAGGGAAGGGAACATCAAGCTCTGTGTTCCCAATGGGAGGGAAAAATCGCTTGTATGGGGAAGGAGCTGTCGCAGACCCTGGCATGACACCAGTAACATTTGAGAGGAACTAAGCAGGATAGTGTCTGAAAGGAGTGACCTTTGAGTCTGCACAGAGACTTCATGATAGCTCTGACCTATTCAAGTCCCTATCAAGCCTCCAAAGGTCTCTGCTGGGTGCGAGTCTGAGACAAGCTGGGTTTTACAACAGGCTTGGGAAGATGTGAGGTTCTCCAATATCGTACAGGTCCAACTGAGCACAAAAACAGCATCATGAGCCCCACTGGAAATAAAACACCAGAGATGGAAAGGGCTGTTTCCAGACAGGGACCATGGCCCCTGCTGGCACCAAACCATCCTGTGGCACAAGAGTGCTGCCAGGCAGCTCCCAACACCAAGTGCAGTGCCAGCAGCCTCCATCCCTGCCACACCACCAGCATTGATCACTGCCAGAGGCCAGGACCCTGCCGACTAGAGGGAAAAGCAACAGCCAGCAGGAAAAGTACAGTAATTAACACAATTATCATTAGGAACGAGCCACAGGCTTTGGCCCAGTGCTTGGACTCCCACACTATGCTCCCTGCCCTGCTCTGGGCTCAGGAGAGCAGGGGCTGCTCACCCACCTCCCCGAATCGCAGCCACCCCAGCAGCAAGCAGGGCAAGGCCCTGGCCAGGGGCAGCAGCAGGCATCTGACCAGGGGGACAGCCCCTCTGAACCACTGGCCTTCACCAGCAGCCACGGACCCTGCCTGGAGTCAGCCCCTGGGCTCCCTGGATAACCCCATCCATGGCACAGCCAGGTATCTGGGATCTCATGCAGAGCATGTCCCTGTCACTCCAGCCAGCAGGGCTCCCTCCCCCAGTCACAACAATATCTGCTTTTCAAAGGCTATTACACTCCCGAGCAGCCACCCCTCGGTTGTCTGCAAACAGCTCCTATTCTGACAGGCTGGAAATGTGGCAGGAGGGAAGATATATAAACCAGCACAGTTTATTAGCTCTGAAACACAGCTAAAAATAGACCCACGTGGGGTTGCTAAGTCCTCTGGGCAGATGTAATTGTGGATGATATAGCTTTAAATATGTGAAGGCTGTTTTGACAGCAACAACATTTTAACATATGGGAGCGGGTAGCACTTGAGCAGAACACGCCACGGTGCCACCTCCAGCGTCACCGGGAAGGGGCACCTGCATCACCAAATCCCAGTCCACTGCCTCTGCTCTACAGCTGGGGTTTCTGCAGGAATAAACCCCCAAATAACCCCAAATATCTGCAGCAAGCCACTGAGAGGCAAGCATCTAGCCAAATGCCTAGGGAAGTCTCCCAAAGTGGAAGCATCAGCGGAACTGTGCCAGTTTCCCCCCCCCCCAGATTATATACAGATAAGGCTTACCAGAGTAAATGGCTGAAACACCCCAAGACCTCAAGGCTGACAGCACTTTCCTCCTCCTGGGAAGCTTACTTTGGCCCTGCAGGCTTTGAGACGTGCTGGAAGGATGCTGTGTAGGGCTGGGTGTCTCCGGGGCAGCTGGGGTGATAACTGCCCTTCCACGAAGAGGGAAGCGCACCCGCCTGCACACCCAAGATAGCGGGGAGACGTTGGGACAGACTAGATTTGTAAATCTCCAGGCAGGCCCTGCCCTGTCCTTGCTGCTGGGGCAATGAGAACAAGCAGGCACTGGCCCCCCCACTGAGCTGTGCCTCTTCTTGACCAGACCTCAAAGCTCCTCAGACACTTCTTGATTTCTATTCTTAAAATTACACAGTGCCTTAGCAAAAAGAGCAGCTCTTGCACCCACAGAAAGTAATTTCTGCCCATAAAGAACACAGGCTATCGTTGAGGCTCCCACCTCCTAGGTTGTTTTTCACCTCTAGAAAACAGAGGTTATTTTTGGGGGTGGTGGTGTCGATGGGATGCCGTGCTGTATCAGCTCCCCCAGCCCAGCTAAACCGCCGCAGCACTGAGAAGGGGGCTGAGAATTCCCTCCACCCCCGACGCGCTGCCCTGCTTACCCGCCCCCTCCCCCGGTGTCACTGGATTTACATCCCTCCTCTCAAATTACCACTCCCACCTCTACCTCCTCGAGCTGAGGATCTCCAGCCGGAGCAAGATCCCTCGCTTTGATCCTGGCACAGCGGGAACCAGCAGCAGCCAAAGCCAACACTCGTGTGCCGACTGCCGGCACGGCTGGGAAGAGGCTTCAGCCGGGGAAGCACCGGAGAGACAGACGGGCAGGAGCCCGACAGCCCCGGCCCCGCGGCCGCAGGCTACAGAGAAGCCTGTGAGCAGCCCTAGGCTGGTCCCACACTGCAGCCACCATCATCTCTCGCCGTAGGAAGGCTTGGAAATGCTCTCGCACATGCCCGTCTTGTCCTGGTCCCAGAAGAGGAGGGGTCAAATCTTGCCACCTGGGTCTGGATACACACTTGAAACTGGACAGAGGGGAGATTTTTGTTTTTAAAGTACAACAACAACAAAACCTCCACAACCCAGCAAAAACACCCATCACTGGATCAGTGAAGGACTCGGATCTGGCACAGCCAAACCCCGGGGCAGCTCCAACCCCCAGGCTCGCTGCTGGCCACGCTTGGCACTTTGACAGCACTTTCTTTGCAGTGCATACACTACTACAGCTGAAGTATTAACTGCAAAACATACATTTGCATCAAATTACCCATTTTAAAAGGTGGTAATAAAACCAAAGGAATGTACTTAGACACAATCTGCTCCCCTTGTCCTCACAGGACCTAAGTGCAAACCTCACAGATTATTGCAATAGTCAGCGCAGCTACCGCCAAGAAGAGAAATCATTCCCACATCTTCCCATTAACTCAGCTCTGGACCATCAAATATTAAAGAGCCTCAAGCGTGGACACAGCTCAATTTACAAAGGTCAAGTAAATCTTTCATCTCTTTCTTCCCACAGTTATCTTCCACCATCATCCCCATCACCAGACGAGCATCACACGCAGTTTCATGTGAATTTTAGCTGCACACACACCAACTCTCAGTAACTGGTGTACAAGACTCCTCTGTTCCACAGAAGCATGATTATTTCATTGCTATTTTTGCTGGATAAGGCTAAAGCAAGAGGTGACTCTTTGCCTGAAGGAGGGACTTAATTTTTATTGTGTTTTGTTTTGTTTTTAAATACTCCATGGTTTCTTAGTACATTCCACTGGTGATACCAAAGAGAACCAAGGGGGCCAGCCAAGCCCCCCCAGACCGCATCACCAGGGCTCCCTATCCACCACCCCTCCCCAACATCCTCACCCCGCAGTGTCTACTCATTGTCTCCATCTCCGAGGCCCTCAGACACATTCACGGTTACCATAGGAACTAATGAAACTCAAATTAAAAAAACAAAAAGGAGAGACAGACCGAGGGTAAACCGCTCTGATGCTCGGTGCCACCTGCGTGTGCCAGTGCATTCGGAGTGACCAGAGCAGCACCAGGGGAGCAACTCCAGCCAGCGTCTCTCCTGGTGTCACCAAATGCCAGCTTTGCACAGGACCCAGCCTGCACCCTTGCCCCGAGGGCACGCACACAGCCCACTGCTCCCCAGGACGGGGTGGGGGGGTGACCAGAGGCTGGCTTGGGCGGGGGCTTCTGCAGCCACCCGGGGCCTCTCTGCAGCCACATGCTCGGGCTGCAGCCCCCACTCCACTCTCCTCCTCCCTGCCAGGTTTCTGCAAGTCAATATTGATGTTTGCAGCACGCCCAAGGCTCCGTGAAGGGCTCCTCGGCTTGCAGAAAGCAGCTTGTCTTTTTGTTAACAAGTTACACAGAGAAAGAAAATTGCCTATGCCTGGTACCTTCACCAGAAGGCTGCAGCAATAATAAGAGGGCGTTAGAAAACCAAAACTTTTTTTTTTATTTTAAAAGCTTTTACAAATACCTAATGTGGCTCTGGCTGGGACCCAATTACAGAACCATTTAACGAAGCAATCTGTCCACAAACCAGAAGCTTTATGAGGCTGTGGAAAGCATTAGCTACAAATAGTGCAGATAGAACAACTCCAGTGGATGCTCATCAAACAAACTGCTGCACGGGCCCTGGAAAACCAAGGCACAGCATACATCAGTGTGTGAGGAGCAGTTAAATCCTTCTCAGCTCCACAGGAACAGGAAAGTCTACTGAGATCTCCCTCCACTCTCAAAAGCGGTGAACATTGATTTAAACTTGTCGTTAGTTCAGCGAAAACCTGAGCCACGAGTGTAGCAACAGCAGCATTTCTGTTGTGCTATTTACAACAGGCATTTGCAGGCTCATTTGGGCAGGTTCCCCCAAGGCTTTCCGTGCACTTTTCCATTAATGAATAATTTGCACAAGTAATGACTAGAGAGGGAAACCACATGAGCTGTTACCCGCACGCGTTCCCCAGGCTCAAGGGAGCCTTGGCCAGAACATTTCTATACTGGCACACGGTTACACTGAGAGCACCAGAGCCACGTGGGTGCTTCCAATGGAAAACCCTCCACTGAGCTGCACAGGCAAAGCCCGAGCTGTCAATGGCTACATGGCCTGATGTGGAGTGTGACCCGCTGCTGGGCACCAGGACAGGGACACAGCCCCGCCACCCAGAGCCCCATGCCCCCACACAAAAAGCCACCGCAGTACTGCCACCTCCCCAGCAGCACAGGTACTCACTTGATCTTCAGGCTGGCAAGCATTGTCTTGTCGATCCTGGGGAGAGAGCAGAAGAGCGTTACTGCAGCAAAGGAGGGGCGTCCCAGGGGCTGCCAAACACCTGGCCCCAGCACTTCCTTTGGAGAAGCCATCAGTCAGGCTGTCACAACCTCACCACAGACTTGTCCAGAACACATCAACCAAAATTTAACCCAAAGTGAAGCCTAGTGGCAAGTAAAACAATCCCCCAAGTCGTTTTCTGGTGATGAGCAGTGGAGAGCTTCTGCCTCCTCACCTGGAATGGCAGAGGTTTGTGTTTGGTTTTGCCCCGGATTGTGGCAATGCACCAGCCCCTGACTTGTCCTTTACTTGCCCACAGCTGCAATGAGCAATTGCACCAAGAGCCCTGGCTGGAGGGAGCAGACCCATTGCTCCTGGCCCCAGTTGCCTCATTTATGGATTTGGCACTGTTAACAAGTGCTGATCTCCACAGAATCATTGTGGTTAAAGCCATATTAATATTAATTCATGAAAATCATAGTAATGTCCCAAAATGCCAAGCGATGTCTTTTGGCAGTCATTGCAAATGCTGTTATCTGCCACATGGAATTAATTGCACATAAACCAAACAAAAAAAACACCACCAAAAACCCAGTCCCCAACCCCACTTGCTCAGCACTGCCCTAGCAGGGGACACAGCAAGGCTGCAGAATTGCAGTTTCACCTACTCAGAGCTTCACCTCCCTCTGCTCCCAGGCTGAACCTCTTCATCCCAAGAATGCTGCCCCAGGGGGCAAAGCCAGCCCAGCTCTGCCCACCCTGCCACATTTTCACCCTTCCTGAGCCCCCCCCCCTTCGACTGACATCACACGGCAAAACCCGAAGGTCACAGGAGCTTCATCCCAGCCTTTCCCTGAACACCAGCTCCCAGAGAGCCAGCATGCTCCTAGCTCCTGAAAATAGACCCGGGCCACCCGCTATTGTCACTTTGTCACTTAATGCTTAACAAGCCTGTCCACAGAACCTGTTGATCATTACATCAAGTTGAACATTAAAGAGAGCTGGTGTAAACAGCTGTTGCCAAGCTTGGTGACATACACCACTGAGCCAGGGGACAGTGGGTGGCAGGGGCAGCTCCTGCAGGGCCTGTGCTGCAGCGAGGAGCTGCACCCAGCACCGTGGGAAGAAAAAACAGTTGCTGTTATTTGGCCTCCTGCAGAGAAAAAAGGCAACAACAAAAAAAAAAAAGCAACAAGAAAAGTAACACACGAGAAAGCAAACCTCTGCGAGGGAAACCGCAGTTGCAGTATGACTGCCAGGGGAGCCGCTTCGTCAGGCCCTGCACTGCGTCCCCTCCCGCCGTGGGGTGAAGCGAAACCCACCACACCCCGGCAGCACCAGCACGGGGGGGGGCAGGGGCCGCCCCCGCTGCCACCATGAGCAGCGGCTGATGCCGATGGCAGCCCTGGGGGTCACCAGGACCCAGCGAGAGGGTAGAGGTGTGGGCAGAGGTGTAGACCCCATGCCCTGGCAGCGCCTGCCACGTGCACCCCCACACCCAAGGGTGCGGGCACCGCACGTCTCCCCCCGGGACAGCCACGCTGCTCCCAGGACCCCACTGGCCGCGGGCAGCGGCAGCGCCCGGGTCCTGCTCCGGAGCAGGGCTGGGGACAGCGGCTGCAGGTGCCAGAGCAGGCGGGGTGCCCTCCACCCGGCGCAGTCCCCACAGGAAGGGTGTGCCGGCCCCCGCGCCCTTCAGAAGGTGCTGATGCAGGCTGGGGGCTGCGGTGAGGCTCTTCCTTTCCCAGAACACCTGGGGACAGATTTTCCTGGCTGCACATGGTGGTCTCTGGAGGACATGAGACTGCAAGCAGTGTCTTCCCTAGGGACCCCCGGGAGCAGCTCACCACCCCCCCCTTGGGAGCTTCCCTGCAGAAACGGAGTGTGGGGCTCCCCCAGTCTCTCTCTCTCGCTGTGCAGACACCAATGCTGGTATTTAAAAGAAACCCCCACCCTGTGCCCCCCACCTGCAGCCGGCAGGGGCTCCTGGCAGCCAGCACACCCCACGGTTCCTGCCCTGCTCCTGGTTATCTCCTGCCAGCAACACCCCAAGTGCAGAAGCAAACCAGTAGCATGAACCCCCCCCCCCAGACACTGCACAGCGGGGCCACAGCTCTGCCCCGCACTCCTGCCGCTCATCCAAGCAGGAAGCTGGCAGCAACTTCAGGATGCACCGGAGTTTGGGGGCGGTCCCAGAGCCACTGCTGCCAGCGGTGGCTGCAGGGCAAAACTGCCCAGGAGCTGCTATTTCCCTCTGCCACAAAACAAGCCCACGTTTCACAAAACTCATTAGTACAGAAGTCGAGCAGAGAGTTTCCTTCCCATTTTTATGTAAAAAAAAACCCCAATAAACCAGCTGAGACAAATGGCTTGGCTTCAGCAAGACATGCACATCTGTTCCCAGGAGACTTTGCCACAACTCCTGCCAAGTTTGCTGCCCTCCCACAACAGTCTCGGTTACTCAGCATTTCCCCGAGCAGGTCTCGAGCAGCTCCTTCGACTACTTCCCTATAGATCAACACATCTCAGAGGGCAGGGACACAAGAACCAAACAGTTCCAACTGAACCCAAGCAGCTGCTGTGGTCCTCTGCCAAGAACAGACTGCATGGACAACTCTGGGAGGCACTGATGGCCACAGGAACCTGCCACTAGCCAGGTGGATCCTCACCTGATATGCCACATGTGCCTAAAGCAGCTGTGGGCATCACTGCCTGGCACAGAAGGAGTGGGCAGCAGGGCCCTGGCAGCAAAAGGAGAGCCACAGGACAGTCCTGCAGGTGACATGCCCACGGGAGGCCACCACAAGGTTCCATCACTGTGCAGCATCCACAGGGCTCACAAGGGGCTCCCCCAGGCAAGCAGCACCCACCCGCTGTGCTGGGGTTCCCCACGGGCACGGGTACCAGAGGGCCCTTCCCAGCTCCCACATGCTCCCGTTGGCCAAGTGGCAGTGGGGAGAGCTCTGTGGTGAGGGCACTGCAAAGCATCCTCTGTCACAGCTGCAGAGGGGATAAAAGCTCCTGGCAGAAAAAGGGAATGGAAAGGAAAAGCACCCACCAGCCGTAGCCGCCAAAGGAGACACTGCGCTTCCTCTGGAACATGGTGGCCGCGCAGTGCTGCCGGGACAGCCCGTCCATGGCTGGATGCAGCAATGGAGCTGGCAGCACTGCAGAGCACAGCCCCTTCCTGGTGGTGTGCACCGACTGTGCTGGGCGGGGGACCCCGGCACCCTCTTGCTGCCCCCGCGCATGCACACACACCCGAAAAAAGTAATTTCCTTTTTTTTTTTTTTTTTTTTTTTTACCCTGTGGTGGCCTCAGGCTTTTCACAACCTTATGCTGCAGATGGGGTGTTTCTCCTAACCACAGGAGTCGTGGGCAGGGCTACACAGGCAGTGGGGCCAAGCCACTGGCACCATATCACCTGCCAGCATCATACCTTGGGGCTTTCCTCCACCCCTCCTGCCGGCCTGGCCACCACCGGGGCCTGGTGCACAGTGTCATCAGCAGCAATGAGGAGGTCTCCCTCCCAGAGGGCTCTTCCCCAGCTGTCCCCGACATGGCAGGGCTCTGCTCACCGCATCAGGCTGCCTCCCTGGCAGGTACCCTCCCTCTGCTTCTCCAGGGTAATTCATGGGAGATCTCACCAAAACCATTAACCTTCAACAAGGAAAAATCCAGTCACCTCATCTCTCACAGCAAACACCTCCGCAGCTGCCCCGGAGCCTGGACAGGCACCTCCCACCTGGACCCAGGCTCTCCTTTCGCTCTCCTTTCTTCCTGTTCCTCAGCAGCTCCAGAACACTGAAGTACAACACGTGTCTGCAGCCTGACCAGCACCAAAATCCCCATCGTTCTGCAACAGCCAGGCTGCAGAAATCCCATTTAAATGGAAATGCTGACCTCTCACTGGGTATGAGCTTCCATCAGCCACAAAGCCCCAAGGGAACATGCTATCGTCCACCATGCCAGCCTGGCACACACAGGGCACGTCCCTGGGCCTGGTGCCACCGGGCAGTGCTGGACTCATACTGCTCCCGGGCAGTGCAGGCAGCTCCCAGCCCAGTGCTCAGCACTTGCAGGAGTCAGACTCTCATCCAAGCACCCAAAAGCTTTAAATTGAGAGACATTTGGATTCCATCTGATGTGAGAAGGGGAGGGAGGATGGGGAGCTGGAGAGAGCGGTCCCTCAACTCCAGGGAAAAAGCTTGGATTGGAATCTAACTATTTCAACTCCTACTTTTCTGCCCACAGCCATATCTGCATTTTAAAGCTCCTAAGGACATTTTGAAAAAAAAAAAAAACATCCTAAACACTCTGCAGGCTTGAAAGCCATAATTAAGGTTCCATTAAATGTTTGGAGCAGACATTTCCTTGGAACACACTTGTTTCTAGCAAACACGCTCCATGTTACAGCTCTGCATCCACAGCAGTGTGACGTTACCCTCACACTTCATCTTCCCCTGGGTCACGTCTGTCTTACACTCACATCAGTTGATTTCTGCCCAGCTCTGCTGAGCTGCTCAGCATTAACATTCCTGGAAATTAAAGCAGGGGGCTTCCCTGCATGACCAAGCCTGGGTACAACCTCACATGCAGAGGGGTGGGGGCAGGGACCCCCAGCAGCCCTGGGAAGCTTCAACCTACAGCCAGCATCATCCAGAAACAACTTGGAGAACCCCAGGAAGCAGCCAGCTCTTCATCTGAACAGCTAGTCTCACAGCAATGGAAGTACCAACTACTGCATCTTGCTCTGCCACCTCAGTCCTTATGTGAACTCGCCAGCTCAGGGCTGCTGGAGGTGATGTGGAAGCAATGGGGGCCATGCAGCAGGGCCATGCTGGGCTCCCTCTCACCAGACATCAGTGAAGTCAGGTCAGCATCACGTCACGTCCCACTGGTGTGACAGTTCTTCTAAAGCACAGAGAGGGACTCACATACCTCCCCCCCGGGATTTCAGAGTCCAGAAGGGCAGGACCTCGACACGGCCATAGGGAATTGTCTCCATCCCTGCTGCCCAGGACTGGTGGGAGGCAGCTCCTGTGTGGAGCCTACCTCGCCCCACAGCAGCGGGGCAGAGCTCTCCCTAGTCCCCATCCTCCATCCTTCCCTCCAAGGACCATGTCAGCCACTGATACAAATGACAAACAGCATTTGAACTAGACAAAGGTTAAAAACTCCCCAAGGACCCAACTCCACGCCCCCAGAGGCCCCCAGCCTCCTGTGCTCCAGGGCATCACACCTGCGCCTTCCCAGCACCACCTCACCAGCACAAGAGCACATCCAGGAACAGTTTGTCTGCAATGACATTTTCTCACTTTCCCTCTCCCCCCCCCAGGGTATTTCACAGTTGGGCTCAAAAATGAAACAAAAAACCAACACTCCTCCCTCTGAGCAGGCACAGCCAGATCAAAACTGATTAGCCAAAATTAAGAAACAAAGGCCTAGGGGAGAATGCCTCCTTGGTACCATCTGCAACAGAGAAAATGAACACTTCCCAGGGCTCTGCCACAGCCATCACCCTGACCTACCCCACTGCGTTCCTGGCTCTGGTGAGCTGCCCCAGCCCACCAGGGCAGGCAGCCACTCTGGCAACAAGCCGCTTAATAAAGCCAAACTGTCCTGGAGCCCCAGGCACCTGCAGCTCCCTGGGGTCCAGCACCAATCCTGCAGCCCCCGGCGGGAGCAGTGGGGGGAGCAGTGCCCGCGTTTCCGCGGCTTCATCATGCCCGGCAGGCAGAGCCCGCACCGCAGAGCGGAATTATGCCCAGGAAGGGCAGAGTAATTCCTTCCTTTGTTACTGGGGCTAAGAGAGACTGATTGCATCATTAGTGCTTTAATATTGCATGCAGCACGCGGAGGGTATTCATCTTCCTATTATGATTCTAAGGAAGGTTGTGGGCACCCAGAAATATTAGATTTTGTCCTGGCAGGAAGAACAGGCTGTGCATATCATCAGCCTCAATGTACAAAGCAAAGGAAAACAGTGTCCGAATTAAATTCTGACTCAGTGCATAGAATATTTTTAACAGTATTTTCTCCCCTTTATGGTACTGCTGGAGTGAAACGAAGTGAGAAACTCAATGCCTTAAACTGCAGCATCCCACAAAACCCAGCCTGCTCTGAAGGGTGGCTGTTATTGGCCAACAGGTCTGCAGCACAGAGCAGCTGCCACGGGGCTCCCTCCACCAGCAGCACACTGGGGAGGGAGATGCTGGTTGTCACCCAAGATGAGCTTCAGCCAAAGCACAGTAAAGACAAGGAGAGCTTCCAGAGACTATCAGGTACCCCTCTCAGTGTCAGGGCTGCTCCTTGCAGGGGCCTTGGTGCTTACCCACAGCCCACTTGGGAAACTCCCTTGGGGGGGCTCTAGGAGGCGAGGAAAGCTAGGGCCAGGATGTCCATTCAGGAGCCAACCCTGCTGTCCTGCTGCACAGGGCATGTGAGACTCCCCATCCCTGCAAGCAAGCTCAGCACAGTGTCTGGGCAGTCAGACACAACCCTCTAGGCCCCCAGCTACCACCTCTGGGCCTCCTGGGGTGCCAGCACCCTGTGGCACCGAGAACCTGGCCAGCATTCACAGTCTGGACACGCAGATGGTCTCTGGGCACCCAGCCTGACATACCAGCCTCTGGTTTCTCCCAGCACACATGACCCAGCTCTTTGCTGCAGAGGACACAGACCTTGTCTGATCACAGTGCTATGCACAGAAAGTCATCCCACAGACTCCCAGGCTCATCAAATTCATATCAGCCCATTATGAATTTAATGTACAGAGTTGCTCACTTTCTCAAGTCCCCCCACTTTAGAGCTCTGTCTTGCTGGTGAAGGGAGGAAATTCCCTGGAGAGGTTCTCCCTTTAGGTAGAGCCTGTTCAAGCACACAGATTTGCTGTGTCTGTTTTCCCCACCTTTTCCAGCCATGTCCCTTCCCATACAAGTTCAGCTCAGGGGATGACTCTTGGGACAAGAAGCAGACCCCCATGTCCACACACTGTGCCAACCTCAAGGATCTGGCAGGAAGGTTTCCCTGCACATCCGTATGAACACACATGGCATGCCTGGCTCAGGATGCTCTAGGGACAGCCAGGCCCCAGGCAGGGCTGCCCCAGCACACCCTATCCCACCCAGCCCTGCTGTGGGCACTGTCACTATGGCTACCTGCACATCCACTGTGCATCCTGCTCTCATCTCCCAGTCCCCTGCTGCTGGGAGCTGCACCAGCTCAGCATCCCTTTGCCCAGGCACTGCAGGGGCTGGTGGAGGGAGGGTGCACTGGGGCAAGACCCAAAAAAACCCTGTTCCTGCTGGTTCTCACCCACATGTCCAGTCACCTACAGACATGGTGAAGGAAGCTGCTGCCCACCCATCCCACAGACCAGAGGCTGCTGCAGCTGAAGGAAAGGCTGGGGCTGGCACAAAGCTGGACGAGAGAGAGAGCACTTGGGCCAGATCACACAGCAACACAGGGGGGTGGAGGTGTATGCAAATGCAGCCAATGGAGGAATTCTGGCAAGACATAAAATGAACTGCTTAAACTAAAAACCAGGGCTGGCAAACATGAGCATGGGAGGAAAGCATGGGTATGAGATAGACCTGAACATGCTTTGGCTGGAAATTAGGAAGTTTCTAATCTTTAATACAAACAGTCTCTGAAATTGTTTCCTAATAACACAAGTAAGGGAAAAACACTCAAGTGACAGCACATTTATGAAGACATTACAGGAGATGGTGCCTGCAGCAGCAGGGAGCTGGGCTTGGTGAACCAGTGGGTGGCCTCACACCCTCCTCTCCTGGGGGCTTCTCCCCACAGCCTGCCCTGCTCCCCATCCCTCCCACAGCAGATGGTTAAGCAGCAACTGCCTGAAGCCAAGATGTGCTGGCACAGGATTAGATTTAGGCAGCAGTCAGGGCTCAAATTTAAGGCCAAACTTGAACACTGTTCCATCTGAGCACTGCAAACAAGACAGGCTTTTCAAAACCCTGCTACATCTTGCCAATATCACCTGTATTTTCCACCATTTTGGGTGGTTTTTGAAAAAGCTAGGCTAGATTCAAATCAGAATCAAGAAACAGCTCTTTCTGGTTTGGCATCCAACCTGGAGGCAGCTGCTAACTCTAAGCAGGGATTCATCTACCCCCATGAAATTGGAAAGAGGTCTGGGGAGAATGAGCTGTTTTTAGCTCCTGGAAAAAATGTCTCTTCCTCCTGTTGCTACTGAAGTCCTGTTCCTGTTTCCACAGCAGCTGCTAACGACAACCAGAGCATCTGACTCCAGGTACACAAACAGCAGCAGAGGGACTCTGAGCAGCCCCAGGACCCCACTACCACACAGCACACTTAGGGATGAAGAGGAAAGAAGGATAATAAAACAAATACCAGCAAAGAAAAAAAGCAGTTTTGCTGTTATGGTTATTATGAGCTGAACTTTGGGAGGAATCAGCAGCAGAGGAAGAATGAAATATCTGTGAAACCTGGTGTGTGCAGAGAGCAAGCCTGCTGGCTGGAATCACGCTTCTTGTTGAATCTGAATTTCGACTCCTTGGCAGGTTTCCAGCCCTCAATAAATCGCGCTGTGTGGACAGATATCATGTCCCTTCTGCTACTATAACAGCAAGCAGTCTTAAAACAGCAGAGCCTCAAGCGTGCAGAAGGTGGGGAAATAAGGCAGTACCTGGCAGGATCCATCTTCCCCCCCCCTTCCCCGTATCCACCAGGGATGCGGGTGACACACTCGCGCAGCCCGGATCAGCTCCGCCGAGCTCACACCGACCGGGTTACACCGGAGATCTGCCCGCAGAGATGAGCAGGGTTAAAAAAAAATAATAAAAGTGCTCTGCTCTGCCTTGCGATCAGACATTACGCTGCTTCTCTGGCAGAGATAGCTGGTATCTCGCTCGCAGAGGGAAGGGAAGAGGGCTAGCCCGCACACAGGGCGCTGGGTGCACTGAGAGGCTCAGAACAATCTCGTCCTCTGCCCTGTTTCTGTCAAACGCAGAAAACCTGGGGCTCCTCAGCAAAGGAAGTGCCTTGTGAAGGCAGGACTGCAAGCCCTTCGCAGCCCTGCCGGGAGCCTCTCAGAGCCAGTACCAGCGCCACGAACCCTCCTAAACCACGGAAAACCCCAACGCCATCAAAGCAGAGGGCTGAAAACCCTTTTGAGTTTGCTTCCTTTGAATTTTCAGTATTTACCATAAGCACTGGCAACCACCACAACGCTCACACTGGGGCACGATCCCCTCTCCCTGCCCCCAAGCCCCACACCCCGTCCCACATGCCCGCAGGAGCCACAGCATTTCAATGCGAAGAGAAAAGCCGAAGAGGGTGAAACGTTCCAGCAGCCCCGGCGCTGCCTCACGTTCGCATCCCGACAAGCCCACCCAGGGTAAAGCCAAGGACAAACCTCCTCTGCTAACGCCTTACCCGGGCTAGCTGTGCTGCGGTCCCCGCCGCTGTCGCGATCCCGCTCTGTATCGTGGCCACAGCCCGGCGCACAGCCCCTCACGGCGGCTCCCGGCTGGGCGCTGTGTAGAGCCGGCGGCGGCGTCAGCCGGGCGGGGGGCGCGGAGCGGAGCTAGGAGGGATGGCGCGGAGAGGCGCAGCCGGAGCCTTAGCCAGCGCCTGCCGCTGCGCACCCGCGGTCCGGGGCGCGGGGAGGGGGGGGGAAACGGCACAGCTCGCGGAGAGGGGGGGGGGGGCACCGGCAGCACGGGGGGGCTGCGGGGGGCTGCCGGGGCAGACCCGCCTCCTGCAGCCCTGCCCACACCCCTACGATTCACCCACGTCGATCATGGACTCATTTCACTTGGAAAAGACCTTCAAGATCCTCGAGTCCCACCGTGCCCGCAGTGCTGTCCGGGGGCACAGAGGGAAAAACGCTGCTCCGGTGAAATGTCTGGGGAAGGTAGGGCTGGGCCCTGAGCAAAGGGAAGAACAGGAGGGTCAGGATGTGCTGCGCTCCTAGCAGGGGTTACTCACGGGGAGCGTGGGTCACCTCACCAGAGCAATGCCCAGCAGCAAACACAGAGGATCCTGCCCAGTAAACCTGCCTGGGGCTTCTAGAGTGAAAGGGCTGTTTTGTGGAAAAAAAAAACAACACTAGAAAATGGCACAAAACCTCTTTGGATTCAGCTTTGAAAGCAGACATCATTCTTACACGTGAGCCTCTCCCTCTGTTACAGCTGAATTCAAGACTGACACAGCCTGCACCAGACAAAAAAAACACTTTCAGGGCCAAAATCTGGATGCACAGCAATGAAAGGTACATTTCCATTCCCGCAAACAGGTTCATCCCTCCTAGCTCCCAGAGCATCTACCCCAGCTCCACAGCATCTGGCAGAGCCCAAAGGATGAGCCTGGACCACAGAGCTCAGCCAGATCACCACAAGCTGCATTTCATGAAACAAACAGGACCCAGGCTCTCATCCTTTTATGAAGTGCTGCTCAAGTGGGCCCAGTGAATACATCGATGTCTATAAATAATAAAAAAATCATAAACTACACCTGTTGCATTAAGCCCTGCAGCAGATCAGCCACTCTCACTCAGCTGTGTCACTGCCTTTATGCAAAGAGGACGCAGTAAGTGCAAAAAAGACAGTGATCCAATTAATGTGACAGACAAATACTGTGACAGCCTGAAATGCCACAGAGCATCCCAGTGTCAGCATGCCACCCGAGGCACTACAAGCTCCTTAGCTGAAGCCTCCAGAGCAATGTGCCATGGCTGAGATGAGTGTTGGTGCTGGGAGGGGGACATGGCTGTGATGTGCTGGGCAGGAGGCTGCAGGACATTTTGCTGGTGCCAGCAACCAGTGAGGGGCTGGAAGATGGAGAAGCTGCTGAAGAAAAGGGCCCAGCAGGGCCCACAGCAGCTCATCATCCTGAGCAGAGACAGCTTGCCATCATCGGCTGAGCTGGAGTTCACCCCCGGGCTGCCCTGGGCCACAGCCCCAGCTGCAACATGCAGGAAGATTTTATCCTCAGAAGAGGCACCGTTCATACCTGCCCACTGATGGCCCACACACTCTACCAGACTTCTCCAGGTAACTTCCCAGCCACTGGGAAATAAAATTATTTCAGGAGAATTAGCCCAAATGGTACTTAACATTAATTATGTTGCACACATTTAAGTTCCACATGCCATATGATATACATCCACAGAGCCTTTGATAGCAATTTACAAAAAATAGTTAAAACCAAGAACCAGCATGGTAATGTCAGCTTCTGGAAAGGCCTCTCCAGCAGCAGACAGAGGAGTCGCTGTCTTGTGAAGCAGCTGGTGACAGCAGGCATGTATGCCATGGCTCCCACCAAGGACAGTGGGGCACCTCATCCCAACACACAGGGGTTTTAAAAACCAAAGTTTGGGGAGGCAGTGATTTGTCCTTTCACTGCTTTAAACCAGAGGGGTGCTGACACAATGTTTGCAGCTCCTGGCTACAACCACTGCATCTGGAATCTTATCTTAAAGGAAACCCCAAGATACTCAGATATCCACAGGGCTCCAGAGACAGGCAGAGGCTCAGGAGACCCATGTCCAAACCATAAGGGCTCGTGACAGAGCAGGCTGCTGGCAGCACTAGCAGGGAATGTGCTGGTGCTCCTTGCAACCCCCAGTCCTGCACCCACTGCCCCCCTCACCTGCTGGGGGAGCCCAGGTCGGCCCTGCTGACGATGCGGTGCTGGTGGGGCGAGTACAGCCACTGGAATGCTGTCAGTGTCCTCTCCTCAATGCGAAACCGGCCTTCTCTCACGTACCTAAAAATAACAGCGAGACAGACTGAAATATTTATCAGTGCAGGATTATGGAGATGGAGCTGCAGGATGTGGGGAGCTGCTGGCTCAGCAGTGCTGCTCAGTGTCACGAGCCCCACAGCACCAACACTGGTGTGTTCCTCAGTGGCAGCAGCAAAATAGCATTACAGCCCATCTGTCCCCATCCTTGTCCTTCCCTGCTCATCAGTGGATGCTCCCATGGGCACACAGCTGGGACAGAGCATCCCATCAAGGACATTCCTTGTTGAGGGGACAGTGTCCCCTTGCAACCACAGCAGGGGTCTCCATCACAAGCAGCAGAGCCCTGCAGGGGTCTCTGGACCCTCTGGCCAGGCACCTGCAGAGCCACCACTGACCACAGCCCCAGTACAGCCTTCCACTGACATGGGACCCTAGGGCCAGACCCAGGAGCACCTGTAACCACCACACACAGAAAAGCAAAGAGCAAACAATTCCAAAGGGACCTTCCACTGTAAAGGCCTGGATGCAGAGGTGCAGCACACCCAGCTCAGCACCCCTGGCTCAGCACTATCATCCTGGAGCACAGCTTCCAGCAGACTGCTCCCCACCAGCCCTGTCCCCTGCGTCATCACCAGCTCCAGGACCAGGCTAATGCCTTTCTAACATTGTTTTGAATGTCAGTCTAGATGTTGAGGCTTATTAAATAGTACTCAAGTGATGAATCAATGGTTATTATTTTTATTAGAGAAATACAGGTTCTCTGTCAACGTGAGTAAAACACCAGTAACCACAGTTGTTCCCATCTTTTAGAACACAGTTCTGCTGCCTGCCTCCATCCCAACAGCCAGCTGCATCTCACACACCCCCCTTTGAACATGGAATTTCATCAGCAAGTAATTAATTATTTAAAGCCCCTGTACTGGTTGGTGACACACAGACACACACAGCTGCAGCACCCATGGATCCCAGTTCACAGGGCTCTGCTCTGCATGTGGATGCTCCAGGTGGTGCCTTTCCACCACTAACCACAGTGATCTGGCCCCACTGCTCCCATGGGTCTGGGGGTATGCACCACCAGCTCTCTGCAGCCACCCCACAGCCCTGACGAGCCCTTGGCTGCTGCTGCCTGCCCCAACGGGCCCAGACCAGGACTGCAGGGTCCTGCAGAGCCAGAGGCAGCAGCAGCACAGGAATCAGGACCTCCTACTTTCCACACAAGGAAATCCAGAAGACTCCTGGAGTGTCCCTGGAACAGACTGACCTGCTAATTTTCTTGGTATAAGCAACCAAGCACAGTGCAGTTCCAGGGCTCCCCTGCGGCTCTTACACGTGATAATATTGCACAAAGTAGAGGCAGGCGAGCCAGAACGTCTTTTGGGGAGGAAAGGGGGGGTTGAGGCAGCAGCCTTGGCAGAACGGCCAAGCCAAGCAGCCACTCTAACGGTTTGGGTCTCTGTGCAAGAAAAAAGAAGTGCCCAAGGCTACTGAGAAGGGGAAAAAAAGAAACAAAAGTATTCACAAGGTTAGAGCAATCCTCTGACGATTTCCACTAAGGCTGTTCATCCAGGCTTGCAGGGATCCCACCTGCTCCCGGGAGCTCCAGCACCTAGCCTGGCTCTGCTCCCTGGCCAGTGCTGGGCTGTGGGACAAGCCCTGGGCCGGTCCCAGCCCTTACATCAGTAACTGTCACTGGAGTCACCCCAGTCACAGCCTGGCATCGCGGCAGCCCTGCTCAAAAGTCACAAGCTTTGGACGTCACAAACTGCACAATTAAAAATAAAAAAAAGATACAGAGAAAGCTTGTTCCCAATGTCAGCCCATCCCAGCTGCTCTGGTCGCTGCCCTCACCCCCTTCCCAGCGGAAGGAAACAATCCCCACGCTCCGAGGCCTGGAGTAGCCTCAGCACCCTTCGCACCCACACAACAGACAGAAAGCCCCAAGCATCCCATGGATGTCCCAGAGCCCATTACAACTCCAGATCTGCCGGAATCGGGGCGCTGCTGCTCCTCCCGATTCTCCGGTGTGGGGCAGAGCCACTGCCCAGGAGCGGAACCTCCCTTTGGGATCCAACTCTGCCACCTCCACTAAACCCCAGGCGCCAATGATCCCCTTGCAGTAGCCGCAGCCCCGTACCGCCCTCTCCCTGATCGGGGACGTGTGCCGCCAGTTCCCCCCAGCCCGGGACTCTCCCGGACCCCCACACCCGGGACCACGCTGCGGCCCTCGGAGTGCCCCAGGGTGCCGGTGCGAGGTGTGTCCCCCCACCCTCTCCCCCGGCCTGGACTCCCCTCTTCACCGGGCTCAGCAGCCAGGACTCCCCGAGGCTCGAAGTACCTCCCATACTCCGCCCCTCCCCACCCCAAAGCTATGACCCTCTTGCAAACTTACCCCTCTTCAACTGGGCGGCTCGCCCAGGTTCCCCCTCCCCGAGCCTGCAGGGACCTCCCAGGCACAGGACCGGCCCCCCCAAGCCCCAACCCTCGGGGCTCCCTCGGCCCATCCGCTGCGCCCCCTCCAGCCCCGCACTCACCAGCGCACCAGCTCCCAGCGCCGCTCGCCCGCCGCCTTGCCCGAGGCCATGCCGGGGGTTCCGTGGGGGAAGGGGCTGGAGGTCCCGCCGGCAAATCCCGCTTCACAGCCCGGACTGCCGGACACGGTCCGGCGGGGCTGGGGCGGCTGCGCCGGCTCCTGCGCGCTCCCGCCTCCTCCGGCACCGGGGGTGGGGGGGGCCAAGGGGGAACCCGGGCAGGTGCGGGGGGGGTCACCGCACCGAGCCGTTACGTAAAGCCTTACGCAATGCCACATCCCCCGGGGCAGCGCCGAAGGGCCAAGGAGAGCTGGGGGGGCACAGAACCACCCCCCGCTCGCAGTCCTCGCTGCACGAGAGGAGCCTCCGCCAGGCAGCGGGATCCCGGTGGAGTCTCCAAGGCGCCTTTCCCAGCCTCTCAAACGCTTAGAGAGTCTGAGCCTAGTACCACAAACCCTCACCAGTGGTAATGGACGTGGAAAAGAGCTCCTGCAGCCAGGCCCCCCACACTCACACCATCCCCAGCACACGCTGGGGGGCTGGAGCCCACCTCTCAAACCCTGGTTCTCTCACTGCTGAAAACAAACAACCAACCCACCCTGCAGAACTTGCCTGTGCCAGGTCCAGGAACAGAGTGAAATTTATTCTCTTTGATTCAAAGCTAAAACCTGCCCAGGTCAGGGCTTCCCTTCCAAAGCCCCGGGAGCTGCAGTGTGTTTGGCTATGGATAGCCCAGACTGCTCAGGAGCCTATCTAGGTATTATTTCAAGGAACTTCAAATCACACTAAAAGCTGTTTCTCAAAAGTAACGTTCTGGCCCCAAATCCTAACTTTTCTGGTCTTTGAGACCCTAATTTCACAATTCAGCAAACCCAGGTGTTGCACTAGCCATCCAACAGCTTCATGTAAATCAAATGCCATTAATTACTCAAATAAGTACCTATTATTGATAACTCTAGAGTCTCCCTCTTGTAGGGCTCAACAGAGCTGCCAGGCATTGCTGCCTCCATCTTGGCTGTCCCTTGCTATGCCTTGCTCGAGGTCTCAGAAAATGAATTGAAATGATAATATTTTAATAAGCCAGGCAGCAAGTGAGCTCAGCCCTCAGCGAGGCCTCATTATCAGCTGCCTGCAGCCATCAGGCACCAGCTCTGCTGCAATTGATGTTGCTCATGATCAGATTTGGAGACAAGGACAGATAAAAAATCCAATCCCCACCCTGCAGAGTCTCAGAGCCATGCTGAATTTCACACTTGTAAGTGCAGAGAGAGTCCAGTCCTGAGAGATGGGTCTCAGGTGCCTGCATCCACTGTGAGAGATCACAAGTGGGAAGCAGTGATGGGATGTGTGGATGTGGGGCAGGAGGAGTGTGTGCAGGAGAGGCTGAAGCCCCTTCTGCCCTTGGAGCCTGGGAATGGGCCCACTTCTATTTCAGCACACGTATGGTTTTGCAGCCCTACAAGATCTAAAGAATAAAACCAACTTTTGTAGAAAAAAGAAAAAAGTTCCAAAACACTGAAAAATGTTAATAATGGGAGAGATGACATAGCACATACACAATAATGCACCTAGCCCCTCCCCTGTGCCCCATTGGGATGGCAGAACTGTGCTGATCCCAGCCCGGCGTTCCTACAGGCCAGCACTCTGGAGCCAAGCTGGCAGACCGGGATCATCGTGTCCCAAAGCTCCGCGGGGCCCATCCAGGGGCACGGGGCCATGCTCACCCTCCCCAGCACCACGGCAGCTCTCCCACCAGCTGGGCAAAGCAGCAGCGCTTTGAAGGACAAGTTGTGTTACTTAGCTCAAGCAAATACCCTCACAGGTCTGATATTTCTAAATCCCTGTGGAAATGTTAAGCTCATGTTAAATTTATCAAAACCCTCTAGCTTTTAGCCCTCCATCACTTTAAGGAGCTTCTTAGCAGGTTTTTCAAAGCAATTAGACACACACACAGTACACTTCAATTAGGTTGAAAAATAGTATTTGAGGCAAAGTTACACGAATTTTTAAATGAAATGCAAAAATTCGCCTAATAATTAACTCGGGGAGAGGAGGAGCCGGAGGCTGTGCGAGCTGCCGGCACTCACCTGCTGCCCTCACCTGCTGCCGCTAGAGGTCAGTGTTGACACGGAGCTCCCCGCAGCTCTCCCGGTCCCCGCAGCTGTCTGGGAGTCGTGGCCTCATTCCCAGGCGCAGCCCTGCCCCCGGTGCCTGACACTGACCGTTCGCGGGCTTGTCTTTTATTCGGTGGAAAATCAGTGAAAACTGTACACACCTGGTGAGACACGATGCACTCAGAAATCGCCCCTCCCTCTGCCGCCCCGCCTCCCCGTCTGTACTTCACTGATGCTCGAGTCAAGCCCATGAGGCAGGGGAAGACATGGCGAGGCTCTGAACACAGCCCCTGGCACCCAGACACGCAAACTGCCCCCAGGGGACAAGGGGTCCTGGGCACGCGCTGACCCGACCGGTGCAAACGGCTGAGAGGTGCTCCCAGGGAACCGCACTTCTCCGAGGAAGGAGAAGTACAGAAATCCTGCACCTCTCAACAACTCGTCCCCGCAGGAAGGAGCGTTTTTTAAGAGAAAACAAGCTGAAAGGAGGCCCCGGCAGGGCCGGTGTGGCTGCTGAGCGCTGGGCAGCGGGAAGCGCCAGCTGCGCTGGCTCAGGCCTTAAGCAGAGGTGTCTGAATAATTAATTGCAAACCAGAAGCTTCTGTGTGCTTGTGCAGACCTTCAGACCCCACAGGTCACCTTTTCTCCTGATGTAATGATTTTAGTGTAAATTAACCTCACTGTCCATGTAAGAGTCCTGATCCCAGTTTCAGTTTTCCTCCACTGTCTGCCAGCCCCAAGCCAGGCTGGACCATTCCACTGTGCTGCAGGGAAGGATCCAGTCTTCGGCTGTCAGAGCACAGGATGGTACAAACCCACCGTCCCACAGCTGGCACATGCCCTTCTCTGCCCCCCCTCCCACAGGCACACGCAGGGCTGTTTTCCACAGCACACCCGCGGTCACTTTGTGTGGCACAGACACTCAGTTAGAGGTCTGAAGAATCCAAGGGGAGGGAAGGACATGGGATAACAAAGTGACACCACAAACCATCTCCTGTGGGCTGCCCTACAGCACATCCACACACTGTTTGTGCCCTGAAGACTGATACACCAACGACTGATGTATGCAGACCAGCAGCAGCTTTGATGTGAGGATGGCAGCACGACCCAGCCGAGCATCAGAGCAGGAACACTGCACCCTCTGTCGCAGATCGGGGTTTCAGGGAAGGGGAATCAGCAGACTGTCAGCTGACGGGGAGGACGCTACCATTTCCCTGCCATGCGACATGGAACAGGCTACTGCATCCGAGCTTCCCTGCTGTGAAAGAGGCGCAATGAATTTAGTCATCTTGAAAGTGGAGCCCCAGCTGCTCTGGGTATCACAAACAAAAGGGCATGAAGAATTAGTAACCACATGAGTAAACAACCTTTTCTCTTCACCTCTCTGACCGCAGCTTCTGGGAAGCTCTTTTTTGACTCGCTCTCCCCACCAGTTTCCCCGCCGAAGCGGGAGCTGCCCCACGTTTCCCTTGCACCCCCCCCCGATGGCCTCGGCAGCACAACCCCCGCGGCGGCAGCAGGCTCCCCGCAGGCCCCGAGCTCCCCACGTTTTCCCCGCGCCCCCCGGTTCGCCTCGGCAGCACAAGCCCCGCGGTAGCGGCGGGTCCCCCCGTAGCCCCCGAGCTCCGCGGCGCTGATCGGCGGCTTCCGCGCCGGGGCTGGGCGGGGCGGCGGGGCCGGGCGGGCGGTTCAGCACCGCGGACAGCGGCGGGGGCCTCAGCGGGGCGGCGAGGCCGGGACAGACCCCGGGAGCGGAGCCCCGGCCTTGGGCGGGGGCCTGGGGAACAGACCCCCAAGATGGAGGGGGTTCCCGGGGAGCGCAGTCCGAGCCGCACCGGGGGTGCGGGAACCTGATCCCCTGCCTGGGGGTGGAGGGGTGGGGTACCGGGGAGCGGTACCCCACGGGGCGGGGACGGACGGCGGACAGCGGGGTCCCCGTTTGGGGTGGATCCCGGGGAGCAGAGCTCCGGCCGGAGAGGATGAGGGTCCCCGGGAAGCGAAGCCCAGGCCTCAACGCGCCTCTCCACCGGGGACCCGCGGAGCCCCGGCTCGGCTGCGGCAGGATGTCCCCGGCGCTGGGGCCGGTCCCAGCGCGGCCCTTGCGCAGCCCCGCTCCCCACCACCCTCCCCCGGCGGAACTCCCCAGTTCCGGTCACGTCGCCGCCTGTTTACGGCGCGGCGGGCGGCGGGGCCGGGCCGGGCCGGGCGAGGCGGGGCCGCCGCAGGCAGCGCGGGCGGCGCGGGAGCCCGGCGCGGCCCCGGCCCCGGCCCCGCCACCGCCCCATGACGCCCAGCGGGCGCCCTGCGGGTTTCCGCCGCTCCCCGCAGGTAAGGGACCGGCGTTCGGCGGGGATGGTGGGGCCCGGGCGGGGAGCGCGGAGCCTCCTGCGGGATGCGGGCGCGGGGAGCCGGGGGCCGCGCTGCGGGGTGAGCCGGGCCCGGCGGGTAAGGGTCCCCGCGCCGCGATGGGGGTCCCCCGAAGTTGCCGGCAGCCTCTCCTGTGCCTGTTCTGGAAGTTGCTTCCCCTGGTCCATCACCACCGAGGCCCGAGTCTCCTTCTGCCGGGGGAGCGGTTCCGGGCACCGGGTTCTACCCCTCCGCGCCGGCAAAGTCTGTGCAAGGACCCAGCTGGGGACCAGCATCGCTCCAAAATCCACAGGGTGTAGGATGGCACCGCGGGGATCACCCACTTCACAGGATGATTAATTCAAAGCCAAATCCTACTCCTGATGGAGAGCTGAACCCATGGTTAATTCTCCCAGAGCCAGCAGGGAACATCGGCCTTGCTGCCAGCATCTGCAGCCAAACGACAAGCTTTGGCTGCGAGGCAGGCAGTTGTGTTCAGAAAACTGCAAAAAACCACAATAATTTATAATCAACATTTGTATTGATTTGATCTTTAAATAGATACTGATAGATAATGAATAGCAAATAGGACTCTGAGTGCAATTCTGCCCCTACTGAGAAGGCAGAAGGTTTCCCACTGACTTTCCCAAGGCCAGGATTTCACCTCTAGTTTCTATTCCTGGCATTACCACTACCTCTGTGACCTTCTGCAAGTTCATTAGCTTCCTGCTGCCTTATTTTCCTAACATTGAAATACATTCTTGCTTGGTGCCATTGTTGCAAAGTTTGTGTTCATGTTCTTTGGGATTGTAAATACTAAGCAGTATGGATTTCTAATATCTATCAGTGTTTATTCCTGCGTATGTTTTAATGCGATGGAGAGGGGGTTGCTGGCAACCACAGCAGGACAAATTATCGACCTGCTCCTGCAAACCTTGTCTGTGCCCTCTAACTCCCAGTTAATCTGCCATTTATGGGGAGAAATGATTCCACTGATAAGGGCTGGACATCAGTGTGAGGGTGTTTGTGTTGGGCTGTGTGTATGTGCAGTACAGTATCTGCCTTTCAAATGCAGCATCAGGAACTGGGGCTTTTTCTCAGGTCAAAGTTCTGGCATTCTGACTGGCATTAAACAACTGACTTCAGTACAGTTTTGCTCTGGAAGCAAATTCTCAAACATCTCCCTGTGCAAAGGAAATCAGCTCTTGGTAGACTTGCAACTAAATTGGTCATTGTAGGTACTTCAAGAGGCTGCTCCAGTCATTTTGGTTTGTGGAATAAGAATTCTGGTAAATTCAGATGAAATTGGGAGTCTAACAGAGGTCTTCTGAGAGCACTGTGAAGCACCCAGCTGAGATCAGGACTGCCAACGCGCTTTGTCCCAGAGGCTGGAGTCACATGGTGAAAATATAAGGAGTCAGGAAAAAAAATAATATTTGGAGGTGGGGGCATGCCCACAGGAAGGCTCAGCAATTGAGACCCTGCCCACCATCACCCAGTGTGGGAACTGGCCCAGCTGAATGCCCTGCTGAAGCTGTCTTGCTACTTCAGGGAGAGGCCTGGGAGTCCTGTGCTCAAAATCTTGGAGGGAAACCCGTTCCTGGAAAGTTCTTGGTGATGGAGGAAAGCCCATTGGATGTTCAAGCTCCAAAATGAGAGCCAGTGTTCAGCCACAGCTCTGCAGGGAGCAGGGAACAGCTCAGACTGTAGGTGCCACCTTTGAATAGGGGCAAAAGTTGCTGTCCAGCTGATTGCTGCCCTCCCCAGCTCTGAGTGTGCATATACACAACTATCAGAAGCACAAGTGCACAGAGCATCCTTCAAGCTAAAGAGGACTATCACTTACCCTTGGCTTTTATTATAAATGCTGTTGTATTCTAGAGTTGCAGCCTCACACAGAACCCCCAGCACTGTGAGCTGGACAATGCGGTGGCCCTGCAAACCGTTATTAAGTCAGGCAGCCACAGCAGCTAATCCTTATTAACCCCCACACCTCCCCAGTGATTTGGCTGCATGAAATGACCAAAGGCACACATCGAACTAAAGGCTCAGAATGTTGCTGCAATCTCCACTGGACTTTAGAAGCATCAGAGGGACAATACCAGTTGTTGAGAGTTTGGTTCTGAAACCCTGTAGGGCAATGGATGTGCACAGCCTCGGCGAGGCAAGAGTTCATCCACTGGCTCCTGGTGACATTGGAGACATTCCAGCAGCTTAGGGTGCTACTGAAACCTCATGACCACACTGCAGCTTCCCAAACAGCTCTTGGCTCTTGCATCAGTACCTGTGACACAGAGCTGTCTGCTGACTGCCAGGTGGAAGGGCACTTTCCTCCCCTGGATTTCCAGAGCATGTTGAAAACAGACTTCCCCCCCCAAGTAAATTATGCAGGACTTTTATCTTCCAAAGCAGAGACAACAGACAGATATCCATGACAGAATTATTTTTCTTTGACTTTCTTTACAGCTTGACACTTATCAAGTATTTATTTTTAAAGGAAAACATTTTAATTGCTAAAAAAGGGTGATTTCCCACTTAAAGAGAGGAGGGAAAGTTCAGTGGAAAATTTGCAGCCATTTTTCTTAAAGACATTTCAACTAGACAGAACAAAGTGCTTGAAAATAGCACTACGTATCCCCCGGGCTTCGTCCAACCTACTTTCTGATGCTTCCTGAGATGAGGTGCCACAACTTCCCTCAAGATGTTGCTCCAGAGCCCAGCACATCCCACTCTCACCCCCTGCAGCTGGGCTGGCAGAGGGCATATGCCAAAGGATGCTTTGTATTCCCAGCCTATGGCAGGTGCCAGGTAACTGCCATAGGTGTTGCACTGGCACAAGTAAACTACCCCCCCTTCACAAATCCCTGTCTTGTCCAGCTCTCTTGTAGAAAGGACGGGTGCCACCTCTCCTGTCAGTTACGGTGCCATCCAAAAAGCCAGGGGGACTTACAAGCCTTTAAGTCATCACCTTGCCACTCAGAAGAGTAGGAATGATTGGGAAGTTAAGTCTAGAGCTAGATTTTTTTTTCCCCTGGTTTTTTTAAAATGCCAAGCTTTGAGGGATCCACGTCCCTGGGTTCTGGAACCTCCAGTGGTTTCCTGCAGAGAGCAAACGCCCCTCACATTTGGGCAGGCATGGCTGAGCCAGGGCTGGGCTCCCGTACATGACATTGTCCCAGGGGGAGGCTTTAAGCTGGTATAAATCATACCTCCCACAATAAGCACCTTAATGAGAAGCAGGACCTTTGTATTTGTTGCTTTCATGTATCACATCAGCCTTTTCCATCCTTCCGTGTTGCCATCACGGGGTGAATGTTTGGAGCATTTCATTCCCTGCATGGCAGAGCCATCCTACAACTTGAAACTTCATTATCTTGCCTCCAGAAATGGCTCCCCTGGGACATGAAAAACCCCAGTGACAATCCACCATATAGGTCACAGTCAGTTCCAATTACCCAATATCCTTATTTCAAGCCTTATTAGAGCCCCCACAGGCAGACACCCCCCCCCCCCGCCCCCCCCAGCTGCAGCAGGAGTCCCGCCCTGCGAGGGGCAGCCAGGCCAGTCCCCAGCCCCCTGGCACAGCTTGGTCTGACCCCTTCGAGCAGGGACAGCCCCAGGAGGACAACATCTCTATAATTTCTTACATCTGCCAATTCAGTGCTGCAGCTGCCTCTGACCACTCTGCCCTGCACAACCAGCATCCCAAGTGGGGGGTACCCTCCCAGCCCCCCCAGCACACCCCATGCCAGCTGCAAGGCAGGAATAGCCCCGGAGCTCCCCAGCCCCCAGAACTGGCCTGCTTGGGGGCATCACAAGGAGAAAGCCCATGGAAGCCCAGCTGGCTGCTGGGCTTGCCAGGGGAGAAGCAAAGCAGAGCTGGAAGCCCTGACCCAATGGGTGTGGGACCCTTGCTGCACCCCCTCCCCAGACCCTGCTTTAAGGGTGTCAGGAATCTGGAGAGGCTTTGGCAGGAACGTGGCTTTGAACTCGGGGTGCTGCCAAGATTGCTCACTGTGGAATCAAGCTTAAATGCAGTTTGATTCGATTTAGGTTGTGGGAATTATCTTAAAATGTGCCAGGTTAGGGAGCTGGGCATGCCGAACGGGTGAGCCAAAGTGCTCGCTTCGTTCCAGAGTTTCTATAGAAAGGAAAGTGAAGTCAGAGGCAGACGAAGGCAGGAATGGCAGCAGCTCCCTGGGGACAGGACAGTACTTGCTGTCCCTCGGGCTCGCTGGGACAATGTCTCCCTGGTGTCACCACGGCTGCTGAAACTTCCCCTCCTCCTGGGCTGGGCACAAGGACCGATTCCACCTTCCTAGAAAAGGGTATTTCCTGGGATTAAGGGTTCTTCCAGGGGGTTATTTTTGTCTCCCTGGTGCAATGGCATTGGCACAGGTAGGCAGCTCATGCTGCTTTGCTGAAGGCATTAGTTAAACCATGGTGATGGACCCCCAGCCCCAGGCTGAGCCCCTGGAGCAGGACTGGCAGCAGCTCTCATCTGCTGGGAAAATTACCAGGAAAGACGTTTCTTCTTCTGGAAGACAACATGACTGTCCTTGCCATGTAACACTGATGGGGTTAGATGGACCATATTGTATTTTTCATGTCTTAGATCTCTCACTGCAGTTACTGCTTCCTATTATGTGGCTTGTCAAGTAAGAGCCAAAATTGTCCCTGGTGCAACTCCCACCTGGTGCCTGCGGGCAGCAATCCTGTCCCAGACTCAATCCAGCTCTGTGGCAAAACATTTCCTAGGGCCAAATTCCAAATAGAAACCAGGCATTCTGATGCCAGGGTCTGCACACCAGCATTTTCTGCTCATGCAGCCCCTGAGCCCGCCAGCATGAGCACAGGTGGGACAGGAGCCAGCCCAGGAGGCAGTGGCATGGTGGGATGGCTTGGGGCTGTTGCCCAGGGATCTGAGCAGAGCTGCTTCACCACAGCCACATCCTGGTGGAAAAGATAGATGGGAGTGGCCACCCATCTCCCCATCAGCTCTGCCCCTCATGAGGGCTCTAGGGATGTGAGCCCAGGGTGCTGCTGCATGTCTAGTCACAAGCCATCTCTGCTCCCTGCAGGCCTGGACAGTGAATTTGGTTGCGATGGAGACCGTGTCCCTGGAGCACCAGATCCAGAGTGTGCAGCGGCACATCGCTTTCCTGAAGAAGGAGCAGATGGAGCTGCTCCATGACCTGCACCTGGAGATCCTCCGCTTGCAGAAGCACTGCTCAGGTGAGTGTTGGGGTGGCCATGGTGTGTGGGAGCTGTGTGGCCACCTTGGTCAGGAGAGCTCCTTCTGTCACCTTGGGGCTGGTTCCACACCAGCCTTTGGCAGGACACAAGGAAGGCGAGCACCAAGCCGCAGGCCATCCTGCTTGGGGTGGGATCAAGGATCTCCATCTCCATAAGCCTCCTGCTTGCACCTCTGGCCCAAGTGCCACCAGCCCTTCTCTGGGCCATGCTACATGGCCACCAAACCTGATGTGGGTCAAAACCCCTCTGAAATCACTCCTCTGCCAATGGGTGTCAGCAGCTTTCTCCAGCCACAACACTGAAGAACCAGAGATTCTTTTTCTGGGCATCAGCTGGCTAGGAGGGGATAAGACAGGAGTCTGTGCTGATAATCCCTCATTAAACTCCTCTCCCTTTGTTCTCAGCCGTGCTCAGGGCACACTTTTGAAGGAGGACTAGCTGTGGTAGCTCAGCTCCCTCCCGGGCTGCAGGTGCCTGCACCTCGCAGGAGTTTGGCTGCAGTAGCTGCTACCCCAAGGGATTCACTGGTGTAAGGGAAGGGAAAAACCCAGCAAGATGGTCCTGCTTTTCCTCCTGTGATCTGTTTCCACAAAGGCATTTTGATCATTAAATGTAAAAGCAATCCATCATTTCTCCCAGATGCCAGTGGGCTAAAGGAAGCCCAGTTTGGGGCTCAGGGACCTGCCCTGCTGTGGGCACACAGCTGCAGCCCCTGCTCATGGTCCTGCTGCAGCAATGTCACCCTCACCGTGGGCCAGCTGCACAGGAGAAGTGGCTCCCCAGCCTCCTGCCACCACCGAAACTCATCCCAACTTGTGCCATCACTCTCATCAATAATTCAGCCTTAGCTAATTACTCCTTGTCTTCCAGCCTCTCATCCTCCCTGATTCCTGTGAAACAAAGACATTTCTGCATTGATGGAATGGTGTGTTTTGCTCCATCCTTTCCAAGCTTTTGCTGTTCTCATTGTTTTTTTTTCTAATGGCTTCATCTGCAGCCTCTCCAGTGCCTTTGGATCCAGGCTAGATCCAGCAGCAGAGCAGCCATGTTCAGAAGGGACCATGATGCAGTAAATAAATGCCCAGGTTTGCTGCCCCTAGACCCACAGCAGTTCCCACTGGCTGTACCTGGTGTCCCAGGAACCTCCAACACCAAGGGCTGCTGGGCTGCAGCAAAAGCCAGTGCTCTCCCCTGGATTTGCCCCTCTGCAGTCATGGGGACGGTACAAGGGCAGGTTCCCAACAGCCCCTGTGGCTACAGCACAGAGCTGGGACGCCAGGTTGTGGACCATCCCCAAGCCATGCTCTCACTCAGAAGGGCAATGTCTTCTTTGGAAGTGGGTGACTGCTTTAGTTTTCATTTGAAATATATCTGAGACTCCAAACCTATGATTTTTGCTTCAGAATAATAACACAGTGGCCATTGATTTCCGATGGGGCAGTTGGGAGCACCGAAAGCTCTCCAGAACCTGCATTACAGCCTCAGTTACTTCTGCCTTCTCACTACAGATTTGTTTTCCCAGCCAGACGGGCAGAGCAGCCTGAGCCAAGTGTTTCATTTCAGAAGGGTGGCAGTGATGAGGATTAGACTCAACACGAAAGCAGATTAAAAGAAAAATGTAGGACAAAGATTAACCCTTTGAACTCATTTTCAGGGGGGAAAAAAGCCCCAAAACAACTGAATGTTGCTGCTGCCCTTCTCCTCCTCCTCCCAGAGCTGCTGGTATTTGTTGGGCTGTGATAATTAATTCAAAAGAGATTGTCTGTAAAAGTACACATTGCCCCGGAGCAGGGGAGCATCCCACGGGCACATCGTGCTGAGATGAGGCCATCCTGCTGCTATCACGTGCAGAGGCAGAAAGCAGCCTGCAAGCAGTAAATTGTGAAATACTTTGGGTGGCAGCTTACACTTTGGTCTATTTTCAGTCCATTGCTCTGCTGTTTGTCCTGATTTAAAGCACTGAAAATGGTTCAGCAACTCTCTTGGAGAAAGAAAAGGCAGAGCTGGAGAAATGGAGGATCTCCCCGCCCCGTGGGGCAGGACCCACAGATGCTGCCGTGGCCGCGTCGCAGGTGTCAGATGCCAAAGCTGCTTGTTAACATATAAATTGCTGGAATCGTCTATTTTTGGCTCAGCCTGTGGCTGGTGCTCTGAGATGGCCGCGCTCACACCGTGGGGCGGGCAGAGGCCGTGCCCAGCCAGGGGATGGCTGGTGCCCTGGCAGGGAGGAGGGGGGCACAGGGAACACGGGATGGGGGGACGCTCCTGCTCAGTCCTGTTCAATTTCTCTTCCAGAGCTCACCCATGACCTGGAAATAAAAGAGCTGGAAGCCCGCCAGCAAGGTAAGCGCACATGTTTCTGCATGAGATAAGATAAGGGAGAGAATGTGTGGGGGCCTCAGCCGAAGCCCCCGGCCTGGGGCCCTCTGGTCGCTCCCGCGTCCCGCACGCACACGCAGAGGCAGCGGCAGCCCTGCCCGTGGGGCAGAGCCCGGGGCCCAGCAGGGTCCACAGGGTCACGCTCCGGGCTGTGGGCTGTGGCTGGCGGAGCCACGGGCAGGAGCTGAGCACTGCCCCGGAGGATGTCCCCAGCTCATCCACCCTTCCCAGGCCGCTGCCATCCCCTTTACGGCAGGGCTGCGGTGCCATGGCCCCTCTCCGTCCACAGCCCTGCGGGGACGGGGTGTGTGGCGGTGTCCCCGTCCCGCCTGGCCCTGCCTCTGTCCCGTGGTGCCACAGGCTAAGACCGCCCTCTCCACGTCACTGCCAGGGGTTAGCGAATGCCACCGCATGGCTCCGGGTGACACGTTCCCGACCCCAAGGAACACGCAGCAGAGCCGGGGCAGCCGCGGCCAGCAGAGGATGCTCTGTGAGCGGCTCCTTCTCCTCCTCCGTCCCGGCGACGAAGCTGAAACTCATCCCTGACACTTCCTGGGCACGATCCCTGGCGCCGAGCCCCAGCGTGCGCTTGGTGCTCAGCCAGGGCTGGCGGTGCCAGGGCTGCTCCCACCGGGGCCATCGGGGTTCGGGTCCCTTGGTAGCACCTTCGCTCAGTGCCGGGGCCGGCCCCAGGGGGATCTGCGGTGGGCGGCGCACAGCCAGCCCCTCTCACCTGCTGCAGACCCCCGGTCCCACCTCACCCCCTCCTCCTGCCGAGCCCGAAGTCCTTCCCCGCGCAGGGGACTCTGCTCTGGCCTGGCGTCTAGCCTGCCCGGTGCCATTGCTGTGTTATTGGCAGACAGTCCTCCCGCAGGTCTCTGCCCATCCGTGGCCTTTTAACAGCTTACGAAGAGCAGGGTCGCATTTGCCACGTTTATGGGGCAACCGCATAATTGAAGGTGCCAGCAAATGATTGCTCTTCAAATGCCACTTGTAACAATGACTGTGTATAACTGCCTCCCTGCGATCTCATCCTCCAACAGTTTTCCTCTGCAGAAGACCCTGGGGAGCAGAGGCTCTAAGGGGTTGCAGATTGTCCTGTACCGAGCAGGGCCGGGTGCTGGCACAGAGCAGGCCTGGGCAGGCCGGGTGCGGCAGGCGGGTGCCAGCCCCGGGGTGAGCGGCCACACCCCTCCCTGCGCCCCACCAGGGCTGGGTGCAGCCAGGGCTGCTGGGCCAGGAGGGTCCCCAGGGCCGCCCATGCCCACCTGCTGCCCGCTGAGCTCAGCCCCTTCACTGCCAGGTGGTGAACCCCTTCCCCAGCAGCTCCCATTCCCCAGACACTTCCCAGAGTGGGGAATGCCACCCGTCACAGTGGCTTCAGGTGGAAACCTGTGCCTGGGCCATGTCCCCGTGGTCCCATGAGAGCCCCACATGGGCAGCACACCTTGCCTCTTGGAGATGACAACACTTTTTGGCTGAGGACAAAAGCACTTGGAGCTGCTGCCCCCCCACTCCTTCCTGCCTGTGGGACACAGTGCAATGGAGAGGTGAAACCTGGCTGCCAGCCACGCTCCAGTCTCCTTCTCCCCCTTTTGCAGCATCCTTCTCAATGCATCACCTCCAAGACAGTTTTGCTGTCCCAAGTGCAAAGCCACAACCCACGGAGGACCATGGCGGGTGGTATGGGGGAAGGATGGATGGCAAGTGGGATGAGTGGGTGGGTGGTGAACGGATGATGGACAGTGGACAGGAGCCCATGCGGGCTGGGCAAAGCAGTGCAGGGTGTGCAGGAGCAGTGTGCAGGGCCCCATGTGAAGTCACATTTTTGGGTGCGTGTGCTGTGACTCAGAAGGGCTGGGGCAGGGAGGGTGTCCATCACCTGCCAAGGCATGGGAAGGGCAGGGAGGGTGGTGGGAGCCATGGGCAACCTGCTGCTCGATGCAGAGCTTCTGTTTTAACAAGTCCCATCCTCACCTGGTTGCTGGCAATCAGCTGCTGTCAGGAGCAGAGCGACGCACAGGTCAGGCATAACCAGAGGTGATGGTGTGGGGAGCTGCCTGGCTCTCCTGCCCCCAGGATGGGCTCCCGTGAGCCTACTCCTCCCCCCCCCAGGCTGGGGGTTCCTTCCTCCACAATCCTGGGTTAGCATCACCAACCTCTCATCACAGCATGGGGTCTTGGGGCCTGAGGTTGAGGACCCCTCCGAAGTTGGGCTGATAGTTTCACTGCCACTGTTCCCTTTTCTCTCCCAGCCCATATGCTTCCCTGTGCTCACACTCAAAGCCACTTGTAGGGTGAAACACTGGTTACTTACAGGAATTGTAGAACTGCAGCGGGAGGCTGCAGCGAGGCAGAGGCAGCAGGTTCCATGGCAACCACATCCTCTGCAGAACAGCCCCTGCTTTCCCCCTGTGCTTGACTGTCAGACGTGGCACCCTGCCCACAGCACCCCAGCTCAGGGCTGGGGGTTCCCCTGCCTGAGGCACTTGGGCAAGGGCTGGAGCAGCTCACGGGGAATCCTGGAGCCACAGCTTCCAGAAGTGCCTGAGCAGCCTTGATTGCACTGCTGGGACATTCCAGCACGATGTGGCGGCTGGTAGCCACCTCCACGTGCTCTCACAGCACACGGGGACCCACCGATGGGCTGTGGCTGTGGCGCCCCTGCTGCCTCCGTGACCCCTTTCTGTGCATTGCCCCCACAGACGTCCTGGACCGGGAGCTGGAGGAGAAGTGCCGAGCAATGGAGGCCCAGCTGCAGGAGAAGGAGAAAGACAACCTGGAGCTGCGCAAGGAGCTGCGGCACAAGGAGACGCTGGTGGCCGCCCTGCGCTCCAGCCTCCGCACCAAGGAGCGCCGGTTCCTGGAGGAGCTGAAGCGGCGGAGCCACCGAGTCACCATCCTCGACACCGAGCTGCAGAAGCAGACGGAGGCGGCCGCTTACCTCTCCCTGCAGCTGCACGCCACAGCCCAGCGGCTGCCGGGCCCCCGGCTACCCGCCGAGCAGCCCCCTGCCGGCCCCCCGGCCGAGGGCAGGCCCCGGCGCCGCAGCCACCGGCCGCACCCCCGGCGCCCACCCGGGGACGGTGCCCGCCCCAGGGACCCCGCGCAGGACGACCACGACGCCATGCCCGACCCGGCCCTCTTCCTCTACACGGCACGGCCACAGGCTCCGCAGCGCCTGGAGCCCCCTGGCCAGGTCCAGGCCCCCCGGGTGCAGAGGGCCCCTCGGCAGCCCGTGCAGGAGCCGCTGGCCAGGGCCAGGTTGGCCAAGGGCGAGCCTGGCAAGAGGCAGGGGTCCGGCCCCTGTGGTGCTTCCCGGCCCCGGGAGTAGCTGGTGAGGGGGCAGCATGGCCTGACCTGAGCCTGGCAGCACTGGGGTGGATGCCGGCCGAGGTTCCTTTCCCCCGTCCCCTCGGAGGGGAAGGGGCAGCAGAAAGCGATGCCCTGCTTGCACCTCCCACCTGCAGGCAGCCGGGGAGGGTCCCCCCTGCCCCACCGGTCTGAGCCAGGGGTGCCACGGGGCAGGCAGGCAAGCCAGGATGGGGGCTGTGGAGGGGAACCAGCTGAGCACCTGGCCAGAGCTTCCAAGGAAAGAGAGAAACAGAGGGAGAAAAAGAAAGAAAATCAGCGTTTCTGCAACAAGAAGGTCTGCCTGCTGCCCTTGGAGCAGACACCAGGTGTGTTTCCCTGGCTGGTGTGCCAGGGCGTGCAGCAGCCAGCGGTGGGCTGTGCAGCACAGGGCCCAGCACAGACGGATGAGCTCCAGCCTTGGCACCACTGGCACTGGGGCTGGGCTGGAGGGTCCCAGGTGTCACCAGGGTGGTACTCTGGGATGGCCATCAATCCCATGGGAGCAGGAGGCACCAGCATTTTGGTTCTTGGCCACGTCCACACCCAGGTCTGGCAGACAACAGAGCAGCCACGTGGGGAACAGGCTGGCAGTGAGCCATGGTCCACCGCAAAGCACAGAAACCCTGCTGGGGCCAAGCCAGCCCCAGGCTCAGCTTCCATGAGGAGCAGAGGCTGGAAAAGCCACCTCACCTGTGTCCCTTGCTGTGTTCCCCAGGGCTAGGGCGCTGTGGGCCCCTCAGTCCTCCCCAGTCTCTCCCAGCATGGTGGCCACACAGCACGCAGCCTTCACCACACCAGGCAGCCATGGCCACTCTCCAAACCAAACCAGTGGCTTTATACATCCATCCCCTGAATGGTCTGAAACAGCAGGAACAGGGAGAAGAGAGAACAGCTCCAGTGGCCAGGTGGGGGGAAGGTCTCGCTGCTCTGGGCAATACAAGGGGCGGGTTTCACCCTGCTGGTTTGGGCCCTGCCTGCAGCCCCGTGGGACCCCCACTGCCACCACAGCTGCACGGGCAGGAGGAAGCCACATGCTGCGATCAAACCCCATTTCCTTCCAGTTCGGTTTGAAACCGCTTCAAACACATCAGCCTCACAGAGCAGTCAGGCTTAGCCTGCCTGAGCTCACCTGCAGCGTGCCCATGCAGTCAGAGGTGTCTATTTTTGTAGTTCAATATTTATATACTATATTAAAATGCTTTTACGAGATTCTCAGCAACAGTCCCTAGGCCAGCTCTTTGGTAAAAAACAACCCCTGAGCATACGAGCTGCACTAGCAGGACAGAAATTAGCAGCTTTTGTATCTTTTATTTGGCTGTGATGTGAATAGTCAGGCTTTGGAGGGCAAGACCCTCCTGCTCCCCTCAGGGCTGCCACCCCCCCCCTCCTCTGCTGCTACCATGGTCTCTAAGGCACCCCTGAGTTTGGGAAGAAGCCCAGGAAAGTGGGGCCCCCTGGAGCAGTCTCCTTGGCTGAAGCCCTGGAGAGGTGTGCAGCTCCAGGGGTGAAGGCAAAGACCTGTTGGAAAATGTTTGCCACCCCTGACAGGTTTGGAGCTGCTGCCTCAGGAGCCAGAGCCCAGCAGAACCCCATGGCCCCCACCTGCCCTCCCGACCTGTCACCCCCAAAAAGGGCTGCAAAGCTGCAAAGCATTGTGTGCCCAAACTGCCCTCCCGAGGGGTGCAGGGGCAGCACGGGGGCTCTGGTATTGCCCCACCAGCACCTGGGTGCAGTTGCACAAGGGAGAAAAGCCCCAGTAAGATTCTTGGTAAGGCTGCAGGATGCTTCCCACCCAGATCCCATTGCAAAGTGATTTGTTTAAGGCAGGCTCTGCCATTTCTCTCAGGTTCAGAGAGGTGCTGCTGGGGGTTTGTCTCTGTTCTCTTCTAAGATGGATGAGGGTAATGCGTGTCCCTGTGCTGTTTGGCTGCCCCTGTAGCTGTGATGTGCACAGCTGCTTTCCTCTTGCCTCCCTAGACAATCCTGATAAGAGCGTGTTGCATTTTTATTATAAAATCCTTGATAAGATCATGGCGTTTATCACTGAGCATTGAAAAGGAGAGGGACAGGTATGATCCTCCTTCTGTGTAAATACCTTCCTAGAATCGTCATTTTTAGTGCCTAGTATGTAAATGAAGCAACCCTGTCTGAGCTGCAGGATCCTTCCCTCTCCGCCACTAATTAGCAGCTTGCTCAAGAAGTTGATCTCATTTCCAGTCCCCCAGTTGCTTTTGGGTCCTCCCAGTGCTGGCAGGCAGTTGGGCAGGCCCCAAGCCCCGCAGCCCCCGAACGTGCAGGCAGAGGGGAGGCTCCCAAAGGGATGGAGAGGGAGCATCCCCACTCCCCCCCCGTCATGCCCATGTAATGGGCTTGGAAATGAGTTGTTGGGGTGAGCCCTGTGATTTCCCTCGGAGCGGGAAGGATCAGCTCCTGCGTGCTGTACCTGCTTCAATCACTGCTGCTTTTCCTGGGGGGGAGGGAAGCTCTAGAGATACTATATATACACTTATATATATATATACACACACATACATGCACTTGTTTTGAAGGGAAAACACTGTATGATTGTACTAGAAATGATGTTGAGATAAATTATTTTAATCTTTGTATTTATATAAAATGATCAGAGATCAAAATTATAAAAAAAAAAAAAAAAAAAAAAGATCAGAGAGCATTCCTGTTTTTCACACACAGGCTGCTGTTGGCCACGGCCAGCCCCGGGAGCAGCAGGAGCCCAGACAGGCCCTGCCCCCTGCCCTGGGTCCCGCAGGGTCTCACAGACCCCCCGGTCTCACACTGCCTGCTAGCTGTGACAGGGATGAGTGGGAGCATTGGGTCTGTGGGGCAGGACTCCTGGGAGCCCCCGGGCACACGCAGCTCCCACCCGCACCCCGGCCTCACTCCGGCCAGGAGCGCAGCTGCCGGCAGGTCCGCACGGACACGGGGTGTTCGGTGGGGACTCAGAAGGCTCCACGGTCAGGCTGGGGATGGATGCACAGCAATAATGCTCAGTTCTTAAACAATGTCTTATGTGTATAAACCACAATGTGCTGCCAGCTTTTTGCGTACAGCCGGGCACCTCTTCTCTGCACTCTCCCCTCCTTCTGCAGCTCTGCAGAGGCTCATGGATTTGATGTGTTGGGTTTGCTAAACTGTCTTACCTTATTATTATTTTTTTTCTAATGCTGTCTGAGAAAGCGATGTCTCAAATTGTGCAACTTTGCAGCAGGCACAGGGCAAGCGGCAAGGGGACTTATTTTAACCCTAGGCAGACTAGTTGGGAAGTTCTCTGTCTTGACTCTGTTAATTAAAAAGCCATATTTTCTGAATGTGTTTGCTGGGGCTAACCCAAGCACTCCTGGCTATGTCCTCCTCTTCCCCCTGTGAGGGTGCCATGGCGAGGGCTGGAACAGCACAGCGGCTCCACGAAACCCCCTCAGGATGCTGCAGGACCCAGGGCAAGTTTTGCCCAAGGCTTCCTGTGCAGGCCAGGCAGGACCAGGGGCAGAGCTGGTAGCTGAGGGGTGGTCTCTCCTGGATGCCCAGGAAAGCCAGCAGCGATGCAGCAAGAAACATCCTGCTGGAAGTGACAGGAGAGCCGGAGCCAGCGGTGGTCAGGGATAGCTCTGCACAGAGCATCCCTATGCACAAGTCCCCCAAAATAAGGTCCCAGGAGTGGAAGTGGCAGTGCTCTCCAGCTAGCTATCCCCACCAGGAAGGTCAATTGACAATACACTGATAGACTTTTTTTTTTTGGGACCTTGGTGAACATTTTGGGGTCACCATGTGCAGCGCTGTGCACTGGCTGCTGCCACCCCGGTGATGCCAGGCATCCTGCCCTTCCCCGTGAACAACAGCCCTTGCTTCCCAGTGGCCTGATGAGCCAGTCTCAGCTGTAGTGATGCTGCAGCTGCCTCGCTGCACGTTTGTTCTTGTCACCCTCTTGCACTGGCAGCATGTGGCTGCCAAGTCTTACAGGGAACACAAAGGAGGGGAGAGAAAACTCCCTGGCATCCAGAGGTTGCCTCACACTGTGGATAAGATCAGCAATGCCAGTGTGCCGGGGCTGGGTGAGCAAGAGAAGTCTGAGATCAGTGAGTGCAGCAGCCAGGAGGATCCCACCAGACGACACACTTTGTAAGAGCACGAAGATAAAAGAGCTGCCTCTCCTAGCTGGCCAAAAGCTGCCCTTTGCTCCCCAAGGCCAGGCTGCTGCCTCTGCCTCCTCGCTGCCAGAGCTGCCGGGGGCTGGCCCTGCAGTGACACTGCTGTCCCAGCTCCCTGCTGCAACCTGTGGGCAGGGGGACACAAAGCGTGACACTCGGCACTGTCACCATATTGGATCCCTCCATCCCACCCTCCCTCCCCTCCCACCTTCTGGCAGGAACAGGGTGGTGAAGCTGCATGTGTGAGAAGTTCAACCAAAACAAGCCCAAGTAGCACCTGGTCCCCATGGCTTGCAGTGATGCCTTCTGCCTCTGGCTGATAGATCTCGCTGATCTTGTGGCTTCCAAGAGAGATCCCCTTCCCAGTTAGAGCAGGAATGAGACTATTGGGCCACGGGAGTCGCTCAGATCTTTGTATGTCTGAAAAACCAGACCCTTTCTCCCCTGGGCAGGTGAGTAAGGTGCTGAGCCACTATCTGTATTTGCTCAAGTGTTTCAAGGTCACACAGAAGGTCACTGTCACCCCAGTCCTTGCCAAGGCTGCAACAGGTGGGAACATCACCTCTGCCTGTCCAGAGCTGTGCTGGGGATGCCAGGAAGGCTCTGGCAGAGGGAAAGGGAGGGAAGCACCCATGGGTACAGCTCCCCTGGTCCCAGAACAGCTGTGGTTTCACTGGAGCAAAAACATTCTCCTTGGCTGAGTTTGTGAAGCTCAGTGGAGAACAACAGAAGCCTGTGCCTCATGCTGGGGAGAGCCACTGGGGTGGGACAGATGCCAAGGGTCTGACACTGCTCTGCTTTATCTGAATGTTCATTTTACTACATGACACCATTAGCCGCCAGGACAATTTAACGTCGACTTTGCTTTCTAACCAAGTGCTTTTCAAAACGTGTTAATACCCTGAGACTAGAGTATGGAGCTGTACTTTAGGAGTTGTTGTAATATGCCTTTTTCTTAATAAAGAGATTGAAATCTGCAGAGGGTTGTGCTGTCCTGCCCCAACACCTCCAGCCATGAATGCCCATGTGTCCATCCTCAGGACCGAGTCCCACCTCTCTACAGCTGCTGGGGTGGGAGCCACATCACCCTACAGTGCTGGGTAACGGTGACTGCCCTGGCTTATCCCAGATTCGGGGTGCACAGCCATGCCCAGCTCCCACGAGGCTCGGGGCAAGCCCCCATGCACCCTCCCCATACCCCGTGCCCACCATGGCGGGGTTTGCCCTCCACTCCCCCTCTGCCCATCCCGTCCCTGAGGCAATGATGATGGCAGCTGTAGGTGTTGCTGCCCGCGTCTGACCGTTCGCCGCTGCCCTGGGGAACACCCCAGCCCTCAGCCCCGAAGGGTTGGCGTGGGATAGGGCATACAGGCCGGCCGCGGCCCTCCCTGCCGGGCCCTCCGAAGGCTCTATGCCGCGGCCGAGAACGGCGGGGCGCTGTCACCCCCCCGAGCGCGGCCCGCCCGCCCGCCCGGCGACCTTGCGGCCTGCGGGAAGGTCGCAAGCAGCCGAGCAGCCAGTGACCTTCAGCGGGGGCCTGTGGGGCCTGCCCGGGTCGGGCCGTGCCGCCGCCCGGCGCCGTGCCAAGCCGACTCCAGTCGAGCAGGCAGCCCGCTGCCCCGCCTGGTGCGGGGCCTGCCCGGGGCGGTGCGGGGCCTGCCCGCGGCCCTGTTCGGCGGGGCGTTTCGCGTGGGGCTCGGCCCCTTTAAGGCGCTGCCGGCGAGCGGGGGTTGGCCCCAGTGGCGCTCCGTAGAGACGCGCGGGGCCGCCACACCACGTGGGCCGAGCGGCGCTGTCCTTCGCGGCGGGCGGGCGGGCGCGGCGCGGCCCATGGTGATCAAAGCAGACGAGATGCCGCCGGCCGCCGTGCCGGCCGCCGCGCAGGGCGGCGAGCAGCAGGACCCAGCACCGCGCGGTAGGAGGCCGGCGGAGACGCAGCAGCAGCGCCCCGGTAAGGAGGCATCGGGGCTTGCGGCGGGAGCGCGGGCCTGGCCCGGGCGAGAGCGGGGCCTGGCGGGACCGGGGTGTCCATTCCGGAGTGCCCGTCCCGGCGGTGTGGACTCGCCGCCCCCCTCGAGGCGTCCGGCCCCGCCGGGGAGGTTGCGGGGGACCGGGGGCGTTGGGTCTGAGACAGCGGCGGGGACCGAGACACTTCTGTCAACTCCGGCTGCTCGTCCCGCCGGGGAGACCTCTGCGGAGCGTCCCGGGCCCGGCTCGCCTGCCCCGCTGCAGGGCCGGTCGGTCCCGGAGGCTGCGGCGCCCGCAACGGTGCCGGGAGGCGTGATTCCCGCGGCCTGTCCGTGTCCTGGCGAGGCCGAACCGGTGCCGAGGCCTGGGGAAGCGGCGGGGGCTTGGCCGCGGCGTGCGGCGCCCCGATCCCGGCCCGGCCCGGCGGAGCCCCGAGCACCGGTGAAGGTGACCTTCACCGGGCCGCACCACCGCGTGGCCGCGGAAGGGGGGAGCGGGGCGGCCCCTCGGCGTGCGGTGAGACGGGGGAGCCGCGAGGCAGGGCCCGCCGGGGCCGGTAGTGCCAGGCAGGGGGTTACGGGGCCGGTCCGAGGCCACTAAGCTCCCCTGGGGCCTCGCGGGCGCTGCCGCGGTTTGATCGCGGCCTCTCAGTTGGGGTAGATGGGAGAGGGCTGGATCCTCCTGGAAGTTTGGGATACAGGAGCCATTGGCACGGTAGGAAATACTCAAAAGCAAGAGCCTGAGTTTCCCTGGGAAGGACAGGCGCTTGTTCGAGACCTCAGCTGGAAATTACATGTTTTAACTAGTTATTTGTTGGCTGCTCCTGCATTAAATCAGAGCCTGAGTGGCTCAGGGCAGGGACAAGGGAGCCCCACGTCCCCACTGTCCCCAGTGCCTGCTCCAGGGCTCTGGGCACCGACCCTGTGAGGCTGCCCCTGCTCTGAGTTTGCTGAGTTTGGTGCATTGTGTCGTTCTCTGGTGCTGAGCACTCAGGTGCAGCCCTTTTCTCTGATCTTTACAGGAAAAAAGGGTAGAAGCAACGTGGTTTGTGGCTGGCCTTCGTCCTGGGGCACTTGTATCCGCTGAGAGAGTGGCCCGCCTCTTCCTTCCTCCCCTGATTTTATGGTAGCTAGGTGACTTTTTGAAGTTTGTCACCGAAAGCAAAGTTCATTGGTGTTTGGTGCTGGAGCGGGTTGGACACAGTTCAAGAATGGGGAGTGTGGGGCTGAAGGCCTCCCCCTCCCCTCGGTTTTTAAAGCAAGCGTCAGGCCTGCAGTGCCAGCAACTGGGTTAAAAAGTTACACTGTGTAATCCCTGTCTCACAGGGCTCCAGCTGATTGCTGGAGGAGGCAGGGAGGGGGAAATATCCTACCTGTGTTTCAGTGTTGCACGACTGCTCAGGCAGCTCCTGGGCCCAGGGAGGAGGGGGAGGAAGACTCGTGTCCTGTCTGGAGCCTCAGGCTGAGGTGGTGGGAGCTGCAGGGGCAGCCTGGCCGCCCCAGCACCAGCTCTGGTTCCCAGACCTTGTTTCTTGCCAGAGACAATCAGTCTGTACTCTGGTGTACCTGCTGCTGCCCCTGCGGCTTGCAGAGGACCTGTCCTGGGCACCCTGTGTGGTGCAGAGGAGCTGACTCTGAGCACGTGTCTTGTGGAGGGAATATACCCCTCTGCCAGACATTGGGACCTGGGGGCTGTTTGCTCTGCCTCTAAGAGGCAAGAGGACTGTGGAGAGATTGCTCCTTGCCACGCCAGACAAAACTGTCAGGGCCACTCTGTCCTTCTGAGTGCAGAAATGCACAAAAATGTGAACAGTTGGGTTCCTGTAATGGCTTCTGATGCGGGCAGTTATGGATTGTTACCTTTCTTATGGGCTAGCATGAGACTGAGGGACAGCCACTGTGTGCAGCCTTGGATTATTTCTGTCCCTACAGTTGCCTCTGCTTTAGAACAAGTTTGTCTCATGTGCAAGTTCAGCAGTGCTTCTAGCTACCACAAAGTCCTTTCCCACCTTGCCTTGCCCAAAGATTTGCTATTTTCTAGCTAGGTCCCTCCATCCCTGTTCTTCCTGGCCACCCACATCTCCAGCCATGTCTTCTGTTAGAAAAGCAAGGAGTGCAGGTGTTAATGGAAAACTGCTGCGGAGGCAAGCGGAGCTGTGCCTCGGTAACAAGGTCAGAAGGCTGAGTCTTCATCTCAGGATCTGCTGTTGCTCTCTGTCATCCGACCTTGGAGGTTCACTGGTGTTTCGGAAAGGCTGAATTGTGGCAGTCGGGTCTTTTTCATGTGCAGTTGTAACAGGGTTCAGGGGGAGAGTTAGAGGAACATTGTGCAAGAGAAATCTGATCGCTGCCACAAGGCTGAGAAGAGGAAAGGAGCGTGATAACACAGGATCTGTGCAGCACGATGGGGGATGGGAGCACAGGGGGATCATGTCCAAAGCGGTTCTGCCAGTGAGAAAACTTCCTGCTGGAAGCTCGCTGCTCTGCCTGAGCAGCCTTGCTCCTGGGTCTCCTAGCTGAAAAGTGGAAGTAGGTCAGGAACATGCACCTGGATAAATCCACCTGCAGACGCAGAACTGCCTCATGCACAGTAAAAACAGCGTGTTGCAGAGTCCTGTGTTTGTCTTTGTCATCTGTAAATGACTAAACTTGGCAGCACACCCCTCTCTTGGCACAGCTCTCCAGTGCTCGCTGTGCTTTCTTGCACCGTGCTCTATTGGTTGTGCTGGAAAGTTGTTAATTCTGGAAGTTTTAAAGGTCTGAAGTTCACTCATTTCTTAATTTGCATTTGAGAAGTAAAACCTGTCCACAAAGCACTGCTTGGATGGAGAGCAGAAGATAAAAACCGCAGTGTGGCTACTCCCATGGGGGGCTGTTGCTGTCTGGAAGCAGGTCAGTTTTTCACCAGAAGTATCAAAGTGATCTCAGGGGTGACCTCCACCTTTGGGTCTGACCTCCTGCACCTCCGGTTGATGTAGCAGAGCTCACACGTGCCTGTTTGCCAGTTAAGCTTTCTGTTGCATTCCACTGTTTTAATATTAATGAGTCTGGAACAAGTGGATATCTGGCATTTCTTGACAATTCAGCATAGGTGCACCTGCAGAGCTGAGAGAACTTCCCTCTTGGGGTGGGAAAATAGATCTACAGTCACAGACTTTCTTGGGCTCTCACTGTTTCAGTAGTTTTCTGAAACTAAGGTGTGTGCCAGAATGAAATACACGTATGTGGGGAATTATCGACTGTTCCTTGGTATCTGTCTGAAATGCAATTCCTTCATCTGGCTCTTTCCTCTTGAAATTTGAGAAACATGCTCTTCCTGACACGGTGCTGATCTTTGCACTTTGCCTTAGGTCCTAGTCTTTGCTCCTGCTTTCTGTGATGTTTGAATTGTATGTGTTGGAGCAGGGTCACCCAGCCAGCTAGTTTCAGGACCGAGTTTCCAGAGTTTTGGCCAGATATAAAGCTTACACACACGTTTAAATGTAGTTCCCAGATATGGAGAGCACAACGTGGGTATCTCAGGGTGCCAAATGCAAAGCATGAGGCATTTCAGTGGCTTGTAAGTGCCTGTGCCAGCCGCTGTGGGCCCCCACAAATGCCCTGGGGGCTGCAGTGCAAATGTCCCAGTATCAGTACCGGTACAGAAAAGCCACAAACTCCTAAATAGGCTGGAATGTGGCTTGAGTTGTTTAGGTATATCCAGCCAAATTTTACTGTGGATGCACAAGAGCTAGGAAGTAGCAATTTCCCCCATTGCTATCCCTGGGTGGCCAGTGCCTCAGGAGAGGCGTCCAGACCAGCGAGCTGCACGCTGCGGCCTGGTCCCTGCCAGCCTGGCCGTGTGACATGCAGTGCTTGTACCTCCGCCCACAGAGGTACAAAAACATTAGGTTTTAATGACAGCAGTAGAGCAGCTCTAATGTTTTACTATGGGCCCTGGTTAAAGAAGTGATTGTACCTGAAGTGCTGAAAGCTCCTGGGAAGCTGTGGTTCCACTGGGGAGGCAGAGGGAGGCACGTCTGTGCCATGTCCCACCTCCCCTGATGGGATGTCCTGCAGAAACCTTTCCACTAGGGCCATCTGTTGAGCTAATTTAGTCAATCTATTTACATTCATTAAACTATTTTGTTTAATTTATCATTCAGCTACAATTTAATGTGCATTTGCATCCTGCACTGAAGGAGCAGCCAAAGATTTGGAGTGGGAGACACTTCTCTTCTGCTTCCTCTTCCCTGTAGAAGGACCATAGGAGCTAGCCAGTGTTTCCTGTGGAGAGCTTTTGCTCTGTTCTTCAGCTGGTTTCTGCCTTTCTTCTGCGGGCTGTGGGGGCTGCTCCCAGCCTTCCCAGGGCCTTCTTTGGAGAAGGGATTGTCATTCCTCTGTGTGTGTTGTGTTGGCCTTGAGCAAGTCATCCCATGAGCTGTGTGGTCTTGGCCTTGTTCTAGTTTTGAGATTTTTGTGCTAGGGATGTGACACTTATTTTTCTTCTGCTCAGTGCAGAGTTGGGCCCCTTCATCCCCTCAGGAGACTGGCTGAGGAAGCCTTCGGCTGCCCAGGAGAGGAGGGTGGTCAGGGCTGCTAACCAGACACGAAGGCTTTCCTGGGCAGGTCGGTTTAGGCGGCAGCTTTTGTGCATCACACTGTGTGTTTGAAAGGTCCAGCTCTTTGCATGCGTCCTGGTAAACCAGGGTAGTGGGGGTGGGATGCCCGGGGGATGCACCAGGGGGAGGCGAGGGTGGGCTGCGGCCTACCCGGCCTGCCCAGCGCACACAGAACCTCCAGCTCTGTAACCCTGCTTTGTTTGCCAGGATTTCTTAAATTAGCATGGAGAGAGGAGTGATGCTAGGGGGTTCTGTGTGTGGGTTTGTCGTTTGTTTGTGTTCGATATGGCAGAGCAGGGTGAGAAGACAGAAAATCTGTCTGGGAACCACTGCCTGGTTCGCTGCCTGGCTGTTTTGTGCTCGCCTGCTTAGTATGGATGGCTGTGCCTGGGCCCCGGCGTGCCATAGTAACTGTCCTCTTCTTGTAATTCAATGCATCTCACTTGCTACAGGTTTGGCAGTGCTGCAGAGCTCCAGCACTCGTCCCATGCTGCACTGGTGCGGCACCGGAGGTCGGGATATTTATAACCTCCCCGGGCTGGGGCGATTGGGCCAGCATCCCTCGGCGAGCGTGCCTGAGGAGCCTCTTCAATACGCGCCTGGTTTGGCTTTGGGGAAGTGAGGAGAGGAGAGCTTCAGCTGCTGGGAGCTGCTCTGGGCATCGTGGATATCGTGATGGTGTGAGCGTGGCGGGCAGGGAGAGGGGCGAGGGCACAGGGTGGGTGAAGGTCGCTGGGAAGCACTTCAGGAGAGCTGTGGCGAATGCAGTGCCAGTTCTGGTGATCTGAGGGTGTGCAGGACACCGTGCCGAGTCAGCTGCTGGTCCTCTACCTCCCACCACCCTGGGGCCAAGTAGGAGTTTTCTTTGGAGGAGGCGGCCGACTGCGTAAGAAGGCGAGCAGGTCTGGGCTACTGAGGGTGAGGGCTGCCGTGTGGGAGTTTGCCTTTTGGGGACTTCAGCATATGAGTGCAAACAAGAGATCTGCAAACAAAACTAACTTTTTTAATCTGGTGCTGCATGAGCCAGGCTGCTTGTGATCATGGGGAACAGCCTTTTTGCAAACTGCTGCAGGCATGTCACCGATCTGATCTTCCAGACACGCAGCTGTAACTCGCCCGACGAGAGGTCACCCCTCTTACCAAAGGCTCCCACAAACTGCACTGTCTGCCTAGAGGTGCCAGAAACTGCCCAATGTACTGGGCCATATCCAGACATCATCCCCAGCAAGGCGATGACTCAAAGCCTTCAGAAATGCACCAAATACATCCAAGACTTCTCTGAGGCCAAGGGCGAAGAAGGAATGGTGCCGATCTGTGGTAAGAGCTGTTTGGGACCTGGTGCCGGCGCTGCTGGCTTGGTCCAGCAGGCAGAGGCATCCCGTGCAGTGGCTGCCCTTCCAGCCGACCTTGGGGAAGGGCCGGCAGGGCTGGTCGATCATGCTCAGTCGCTTGAGGCCTGCCAGAGCTGCCTGAAACTTGAGGACAGCAGCTTAGCCCATAGATCTTGCCGCTGGGAGAAGCACGTGGCAGCAGCTGACGGGGAGGACGCGGCTCCTGGAGCACGACCCACCAGCCGGGGCCACAGCGAGGGACAAGCAGCCTTGTGCTCAGACACAGCCAGAGTGGGTCCAGTCAGCATGACAAAACACAGAGGTACTGCTCCCTCCCCAGGGAGCCCTGGGACACCTTCCTCTGCTCTGCCAGCAAGTGCAGGGAAGCCCCCACCAGCCCCAAGGATACTCATGCTGCCATTTCCCCATGGCGAGGTGTCTTCTAAGGCTCAGGACACAAGTACTGGTTTTGTGGTGACAGACCCCACTGCCAGCCCCAGCACCTTTGATCCTGACTCTCAGGCACAAGCACTGCCTTCAAAGCAGCACCAGCAGAAGAAGAAGAGGAAGAAAAAGAAGTTCACACTTCTAGGTGCTGAGTGGCATGGTGCTCTACTGTGCTTCTTGTGGCCAAAGTGCCGTATGGCCGTGCCGGGGGGGGGGTGGCTGCGTGTGCCCGTGGGATGGGGCAGGATGGAGGAGAGGGGAGGCCAGGTGACATTTTAACTTCATGGCAGAAGGAAAAAGAGGAATGTGGCGAGATATGCCACCCAGGGTGTGTACCACAGAGGGCCCTGTCTGTGCCTTGGCCCTGTCAGCAAAACAAACATGAGGGAGTTTTGCTTGTTTTTTTTCATTAATTCACAAGGCAAATCCTCTCGTTTGCAGCTGAAAATGTGGTTCTTGTACAGGATGGGAGCAGATCTGCCAGGCCTGGCCTGCAGGGGCATGGACTGGAGTGTGGGGCAGCGAGAGGCCGAGCAGCATTTGCTTGGAGCCTTTGCCCTGCTGCAGCCACACAGGAAAGTATCTTGCTTTGCTTCTCTCCCGCTCCTCCAGGCTCTGGCATAGCATGGCTGGAGTCTATGCCAGTCTTTCCAATGTGGCACTAAATGGTAACTCAGAGTGGCTTTTGTCCTCGCTAGGATGGTCTCTTTTTGACCTGACAATCTAAGAAAAAATATTAATTGCTGACTTTGGTTAAGAACATTTGTTTGTTAACTAATACTTCCCCTGATCTATGCTCTCTGCAGCCAGCAATATTCAGGTTCGCTCTCTTTAGTGGTGGGGTGCTGCCCGGTCGGGCTGACACGGTGCCTGCCACCTCTGCGGGCTCGCTGTAAGTACTGATTGAACAGGCCCTGTCACCTTGGCGTGCGTACTCTTGTCCAGGTGCAAAGAGGAAACTTAATCCTTATACTGATCCTCTCTGCCAGGTGCGAGCCGGGGTCAGGCAGTCGGTTCTTCCCGGTGAGGTGGTACCTGTGCCACCTCCTCCCTCCTCAGTGCTGCGCTCTGCCCGTGGTCCTCACGCTGGAGTCCTGCGAGGTTTGCTCACTCGCACTGTGCCCCGAGTAGCAATGAGAACATGGGTGTTACAGCTGGGCTGGCGGCCAGCAGAGCTGGAGCTCAGCAGCCTCTGCTGTGCCTGCAGGTACCAGCCAAGGTCCCAGAGGAGGAGGGTCCTTGCTGGGATGCTGGCATCCCTGGAGCTCCGTTTCCTGCAGGGAGAGCACATAGGGCAAGGCAGCACGTCCCCAGGCACGCTCACCTGTGCTGCCATCATCTGGGCTTGAAACAGAACCCCCTGTTTTCATCAAAACATGCCCATTCTGTAAAAACCCCGCAGGAAAGCCCTTGCTTGCCCTAAACCAGAGGGCTAACCTGCTGGACAGCTGGTCTTTCTCAGTCCAGGCCTAACTTTTGTTTCTAAACTTAAGACACTGCTGGCTGGGCTGGATCTCCTGGCATAAGGAGACATGAAGGTGTTGTCTCTACATGTCTCTTCTGTCGCGCAGGGCAGAGCTGTACCTGCCTTGGCTTCACTCGAGAGGGAAAGAGAGGGGGAAAGCGTGAATATGTTGTATTTCTGCAGACAAGAAACAGTCTTCCAATTTCTGAAACAATCAGTAGTTTGCGTATCTGATACCACTGAGTAGTGAAAAGCAGAAGTGTGGTCCTGGTTGGTAACTTTTCCTTGCTGTGTGTGGGCCTTCCAAGTCTTGCTTTGCTTTGCAGCTGAAGGCATTTGCTGTGCTCAGGACCAGCCTGTGCTTGGCGTGCTGAGCCCTCGTGTGAAGCCTGTCTCCTCTGGCTGGGTTAGTTCCTGTGCACTCCTTTCCTCCTCCCCACTTCCAGCTCCAAGCTGGCCCCAGGTAATGTCTGCTTGTTATGGAGGGACTTTCTTTGCTGCATCTTGCTTAGGTGAAAGACGTAAAACAAATTCACATTTACTCAGAGCTGGCAGTGTCCCTTTTGGGAACGTCCTGCCAACTGTTGTTGGCAGGGCACAGGGCAGGCTGCAGGAGCATTAGGACAGGTGGCATGGCTGGGAGTAAGAGCAGGGAGACAGGAGCTGGCACCTCCCTTGGGCTGCCCCTTCCACACCTCAGCAGCCAGTGGAAGTCCGCTGTGTGTAAGGGGCACCTCGAGGCTGGAATCTGGTGCTGTCAGAAAAGGTCCTTGGTCATAGAGAGGTGGCCCTGCCCTGCCTGGGTGGGCAGAATGAGGGTGGCTCAGGAGCCTTCATGTCTACAGTACTGGTAGCCTCTGGTGCAGTGTTTCTGTGACAGCTTTCCTGCTCTCCTTGTCCCCATGTGCTGAGGCTCTAGGAAGGAGCCAGCTGTGCTGGCTGGAGGGTGTGACAAGGGGCTCTCCCCAGCACTCTGGGCATGGTGTGACTTTTCTGAAACCACATCTCTCGGGCACTCTTGTGTGGAGCTTTTCTTCCTACTTTCCAGCATGACTGCAGCTTGCTAAAAGCCAGGCCTTGTCTGGCTTGCCTGTGGTGTCATCTGTCAAAGAAATGAACAGCTCGTGCTGGGGACATACAGATGGTGACAGGGAGCATGAGCAGCAGCTGCTGGGATGCTGAAGGCAGCTGAGGCTGCTCAAGGTAGCTCTGCTGCCTTCTGGAACGGGTGTGTTTTCCTTGTGTTACTTGTTCTTTCACCACGTCCTAATTCAGCCTTGACATTTGTCTCTGAAGCAGGTTTGCTGTTGGCAGTTGTTGTCTGAAGCAGGAGTGTGACCCTCTGGGGACACTTCAGCAGGGCTTGGTGCTGCAGCCTCATCTTGTGCTTCAGAGGTGTGCAGCTGGATACGGCGTTTCCATCCCCGTTCGTACACATGGTGATGGGGGCTGGATGACTTTTCTGGGCTGCTGGGGTAGTTGAGGCTGACAGGCAAGAACTCACTGTGATAGCTTTAGCTCAGCAAGCTACACAAAAATGAGGAGGGGAATGGAGCGTCTGCCCTGAGTAAAGGCTGAGAGAGCTGGGGGTGTTCAGCCTTGAGAAGAGAAGACTGAGGGGGCATCTCATAAACACAAATATCTAAAGGGGAGTGTCAGGAGGATGGGGCCAGTCTCTTCTTAGCAGTGTCCAATGACAGGACAAGGGGCAGTCAGCACAAGGGGGAGCACAGGAGGTTCAAGTTAAACATAAGGAAAAACTTCTTTACTGTGAGAGTGACAGAGCACTGGAACAGGCTGCCCAGAGAGGTTGTGGAGTCTCCTTCTCTGGAGACATTCAAAACCCGCTTGGACGTGTTCCTGTGGGATCTGCTGTAGGTGATCCTGCTCAAGCAGAGGGGTTGGACTAGATGATCTTCAGAGGTCCCTTCCAACCATGACCACTCTGTGACTAAGAGCCTGGTTGGTGGGTGTGGGCTGCTGTAGGAGACCTGTAGCTTCCTAGATCTTATCAACTCCCTGACACTGTCTGCCTTACTGGAAAAGGAAACGCTCCATTGGAGCGGTGAAGTCGGTGCAGAGAGCTCCTGTCCCTCTGACGTGTCTGTCTAAATGAACATTTGAAATGTCGTCACCTTTTTCTTGAATAAAATTGCTTAGCAAAGCCTCGCCCTGGCACCGTGGGATCTCGGCAAGGTATTGTGGAAGTGCAGAGGGTGGCTGGGCACGGGCAGGGCCGTGGGAGCTGTGTGTGCCTGTGGAGGAGCCCGGCTGCCACGGGATGTGTGGCTCTGCGGAGCCGCTGCCGTCTGCTCCCCTCCCTTCTCTCCTGGCTGAGCTGTGCCCTACCAGGAGCTATGTCAGGAGCTGTGTAACATGTTGGTGCAGAGGTTACAGCTGCCTCTGGGCCACCGAGCACCACACCCCCGTTTCTTTTAATTAAGAGGCTTCTTAAGACTAAGCTGAATGTGTTGTACACTGACCCATCCTTCCTGCTTTCCTTCTCTCCCCTCTCCACACACGGTTTGTGGAAGATGCAAACCCCACAGGCGAGCAGAGCACTTAATTACGCTGTGAGGAGAAGGGCCTGGCACACCTATGTCTAGTAAACACCAAGTGCAGAGTAAAATGCTTCCTGCCTTTTAACCCTTGGTTCTCTTGCGTTGGCCAGAGGGCTGTGGTGGTGTCCGATCTGGTCTCTCCAGCCACTGGGAGAGGACAGTCCCTTTGCTCAGACTCTCTCAACCCTTCTCTTCCTGCCCAGAGCACCCGCCTGGCATGGCGCTGATGAATGGCAGCGGCCCACACGAGGGCCTCAAGGGTGAGAAGGACATCAGGCAGAACGGCCACGAGGAGACTGACCCAGGAGAAGATGGAAACGACCAGGAGGTCATTGTCATACAGGACACAGGATTTACTGTCAAGATCTGTGCTCCAGGGATAGAGCCCTTTTCCCTGCAGGTACCTCTCTTCACTGGCTGGGGAGGGGGACAGAGGGGGGAAGCATTGGAGCCAAGGCACATGCAGCATTGTCCCTTCAGGCAGCCAGGCAAGGATGGGGACACGGGACTGTGCCCAGGAAGGCCCCTGTTGCCACCATGGCCTGGACAGTACCTTCAGGCAGGTCACAGCTCCCTGACTTTTCCAGCATCTGTAGGAAGGATTAGCTGAGGTGTGGCTCCTCCTTGTCCATCGCAGAGGAGCTCAGGCGTGGAGCTGAGCACAGGGGAAATGGCTGTTCTAGAGGAGAGATGTGGAAACATGATTTCTGGGTCTGATTCATAGAAAAGGAAAATCCCTTGCTTGCCCAGCGGCTGTGACATGACACTCCCTGGGGCCCACCTGGGTTTGGAACAGCAACAGGCGCTAGCACAGCTCAGGGAGCTCAAGCACCAGCCTGGAGATCAAGGGAACAATGCAGCCTCTGCTCCCCCTCTGCACGGAGAGCTCTGCTCTGCGTGTGTCATGGGGACAGTGACATGTGCTGCCAGCTCAGGATGGGCTTTGACATGCCTAGCTGATAGTCTGATTTAGCTTCATACTTCACCAAAAAACATTTGAATGAAGTATCTCTTAATTGCAGGGAGGAACATCTGGGGTCTAAACCCAGTGGGAAGCCTTACCTCCCCAAGACCAATAGGGAGGGCAGTGAAATTCCCTCCCCCATGGAACTAGCTGTATCTCAACCTAGCTTTTTTCTCCTTTAAATCCCCTTGGCTGTTAGTTTTAATAGGTTAATAATAGCAGGCCAGGTTGTTTACAGCAGCTTATGTAAACTAGCCTGAGTCCTCCTGGCTAGAGCCAGTGTCATGGAGCTGGGGCAGGGAGGCAGGAGCAGCACTGGTGCATGAGCTGGGACAGTTTCTGGCCTTGCAGGAGCCACAGCTGCAGGTGGCCTGGCCTGGAGGGGTGGCACTGGCACACACATGCCACACCGTGCTGCGGGGACTGTGGCTGGGGGGAAATGGTCTGTTTTCCACAAGCAGCACTCAAAGCCTCACCACAAATGTACCATGTGAATGGTTAAGGGAAGACCCCCCCAGTGTTCTCCACCACCTTCTGATCCTCTGTCCCATACCAAGTGCTTGGCACAGCACCAGCTGTGACACCTCTGGGTGCCAAGCCCTGTGGGATGGAGCTGGGGTAGCCAACCCTGCCAGAGATGGTAATGCCCTTCAGCAGGGACAGGAGGGATCTTCCTGGGAGGGAGAGCTAAAGTCTGCCTTTCCAGGCCTGGAGAGGTACAAGAGGTGTTGGATTCTGCAGCAGAGGGACAAAGTTTGGCAAGAACACGTGTGAGGACTGAGAATAACTGTTTGGGTTGTTCCCTTCTTAAGGTCTCTCCTCAAGAGATGGTGCAAGAGATCCACCAAGTTTTGATGGACCGTGAGGATACCTGCCATCGGACTTGCTTCTCTCTGCAGCTGGATGGCAATGTCCTTGATAACTTTGCTGAGCTCAAAACTATTGAAGGACTGCAGGAGGGCTCATTGCTCAAAGTGGTGGAAGGCAAGTTCCTTCAGACTATGGGAGGGAATGAGTGAGGGTTTTCACAGGGAGTGGTCTTGGCCACTTGGCAGCCCTTTCCTGTGGTTCCTTTGTGAGACCTTTGTGCCAAAGGTGTAAGCAACTCTGTAATTCCAGTTTGTTTCCTCCCTTTTTGCTCATCAGAGCCATACACAGTGCGAGAAGCCAGGATACACGTGCGTCACATTCGGGACCTTCTGAAGAGTCTTGACCCGTCAGATGCTTTCAATGGTGTGGACTGTAATTCACTGTCCTTCCTGAGTGTCTTCACTGAAGGAGACTTGGGAGGTATGGGGCAAAAGGGCTTCTCTGGTATGGTCAGTGTTTTCATTCCCCTGGCCCCTTGCTTCGTTAAAATGCATCATAACAATCAGCTGTCCCACCTCATTCCGGAGTGCTGAGAAACACTGGGAGCACTTCTGCATTCCTCCTTCAGTAATTACTGGAGGAGGGAATGCTGCGTTTTTCAACACTGACTTTCCATCTCTGTTCATTCTAGATAGTGGAAAACGGAAGAAGAAAGGTACTGAAATGGATCAAATTGACTGCACCCCTCCTGAACATATCCTGCCAGGTAGCAAAGAGAGACCCTTGTGTGCCCTCCAGCCCCAGAACAGAGACTGGAAGGTAGAGTCATTAAAACAGCTATCCACACATTCCTTGCAGCAAACCAGTGTTCAGGGATTTGAAAGCTGCACTGAAGTGGACTTTGGGATTTGCTCTGCTTGATGCCTAATGAGTGCTGGAATAGCACTGCTTAGCCAAAAGAATAAAGTCCAAGAGCTTGTCTGCAAGACACTGGACACCCAGTCTGGACATCCACAGAGTGTGAAGTGGCCAGTCCTGTTGGGAGGTGTGGCAGGGAAGGGAGAACTGCATTTCTCTGCTGAGTCCTAGAGGCAGGATCTGCAGATCACTATAAATTACCCTTTGCTTTCCCATACCCTCCCACTTGGCTTCTGGTTTAGAAGCTGCCATTTGAAAACCAGTACAGCAAGAAATCCATACCGGGTGCAGCCCAAAGGCCCAGGGTGTCTGTTTTTGGCTGTGTCTTACGGTGTGAAAGGGAGCAAACTGAGGCAAAGCAGTGGACTGCCAACAGCTGGAGGAAGGTGCTGCTCTTGAGACCAGGTTCTTTTCTGTAAGCTCTGTTTCTGGAACCAAGCGAGTGTGGCAGGCAGAAGGAATCTGGCATGTGCATGGAATGGCTCTGTAACTCGGGGGAATCAATTCCTGCTGACAGGAGCTGCTTCTGTTGTGTTCCTCTGTAGCCTTTGCAGTGCCTGAAGGTGCTGACGATGAGCAGCTGGAACCCCCCTCCTGGGAACCGGAAGATGCACGGTGACCTCATGTACCTGTACGTCATCACGGTGGAGGACCGGCACGTCAGCGTCACCGCCTCCACCCGGGGCTTCTACTTGAACCAGTGAGTAACTAAGGTTCCCCCTGTCCTGCCCTGCAGCAGGGAGTTTTCTGTAGCCAACTGGAAAAGAACCCACAACAAACAACAGCTGCTTGCTTTTTTTTTTTTTGTGGAAAATGGCCTGTTTCAATTGGCTGCTCGCAGGGGTTTGAAGGAGTTGCTCTGCTGGATTGGGCTGTCCAGTTATGCCTGGTACCATTTCTCTGCAGTGGATAAATGCCTGATGCTTTAGGGGAAGTTTAAACTTCCCATAATGTCATCAACTAATTACAGCATTTTGAGTTGGGAGGGAATTCCTTCCTGACCATTGCAACTATCTCATTTTGCCCTAGAGCAAAAGCACAGCCTGTCAGAACTTTCCAACCTGGGAAGAGTTTTGGGTAGATTTTTTTTTTAAAGCAGTGACTATGAGACTGTGAGAGTGGCTGTGCTGTGCCTGTGGAGCAGCTGTGCTGAGGGAGACACAGGGTCCATCCAGCCCAGCAGCCTGTAACAGAGATCTGTAGAGTTGAGGGTGGGCAGGAGAGAACTTGAGAGCAGCAAACCTGCTGCACCTGAGCAACCATCAGCACAGGAACATCTCTGGGTGGCCTCGATCCTGCCATCCAGATAATTGCCTGGGCAACCATAACTGCATGTTTGAAATACAAGGTTATAATTCACAGAAGTAGAATAACACTGCCTAAAGAGAAGGAGAGCTTCTAGAAGAAGAATTCAGAGCTTCTAGAAGATAGAATTCAAGCGCATTTCCACCTCTGTCTCATTATGAAGTGCTCTGTGTTAAACTGCTCATGGAAGAAATGATGTGTTGTTCACTGTTTTCCCCCAGAGCTGTAAAAATAAGTGTTTAAAGTCATGAGTCTGAGGGTACACATCTGAGTGCAGGTCCCAGGAGACCAAGTGGCACAATGAACATCAACCAAGTGGCCTTTTTGAGTTTGGCCAAATGTGACCTGGAGAGCAGGACCTGTAGGTGTGCTCCTGGCAGGCCTCCAGCCAGGAGACACTGTATCTGGAGAGGGCACTGACTGCTTGGTGTAACTGATGCCATTGCTGTTGCGTTCTCTGGTAAGCAAAGGCCCTTCTGGTGTGTTGGGGAAGCTCTGTGAAATCAACCCTTGTGCCCTGAGGACATGTTCTGCAGGCCTTCCATCCAGTGCATAGGTGGGATCTCATCCATGTACCACCTTCCCAGGGTGTGGGAGGTCTCAGGTATGACAGCCACAATGTAACTTTGTTTTTTTTTTTCTCTTGCAGGTCTACTGCATACAACTTCAATCCCAAACCTGCAAACCCCAGCTTTCTCAGTCATTCCTTGGTGGAACTACTTAACCAGATCAGCCCTACCTTCAAAAAAAACTTCTCTGCTCTGCAGAAGAAACGGTAGCAGCTCTTTTTCCTCTCTAGTTGCCTTGAGTGGTCTGGTGTGAAGCTGCCTGGGGAGGCTCAGTGAGGTGGCTGGTTCTGAGGGAGCTGGATGCCACTCTGACAAAGCAACGATTGCTCTGCTGGCTTTCTCTGGGCTCACAGAGCAGTGGGGTGGTTGGGACACACCAGTCTCTGCAGCAAGGACCACAGAACATCTGACTCAGCATCATGGCAGCAGCCTGGGGTAACTGGCTTTCCCTGGCTTGGAACACGGAGCTGGAGCCGAGGTGACTTCTCTGGGGCTGTTCAGCACAGCAGTGCCTGAGGCCAGAGGGCCCCAGAGTCCCCATCCTTGTCTGCTGGGGGTTTCTTTTGGCTGCAGCTCGCAGATGGCTCTTGCTTACAGCATGTAGATTTACAGATTTTGGTTCTGGCTAAAGCAGAGGGGGGGATGACAACTTTCCATTGCCATGGGAGTATGGCCACATGCTGCAGCAGTGACTGGGCTGGTACCTGGGCAGTAGGTGCCTCTCCCCTGAATCCAAAAAAAGAGCCTGAAGCATAAAATACCAGGGGAAGTAACACATGAGAGCTTTGTGTAGCCTTGCAGTGGAGAGAGAATAATTATTTAACATGGCTGTGCTTGTTAATTTTCTCTAATTTCCTCTAGATCCTATAATAATAATAATGTATTGTTTTATTCTCCTGTCCTTGCTGCAGGGACCATTTATTCTGCTTCAGGACAGTGGGTCCTGTGCAAAAGCCTGTCACTCTTTAGAGTCCACTTAATGAACTGCCTCAGCTCAGCAGGGTGCAAATTGACAGGCACATTGTGTGGCTTTCAGGAGCTCTGCTTCTGCTCTCATTAAGAAGATGAAAGTGACACTAGACAAGGGCTGGAAATTAGCAGTGGGCTCCAGCCACCACTGTGACTATCTGGCCATTTAAAAATTATTATACTGTATTGCTTCTTGGGCCAGAAGTAAATACAGATGAGACTCCAGTACCTGCTGAGAGTACTGAGAGCAGACAGATCACACGGGGCCGTTTGGTGCCACTTGCTTTTCCAGTTCCTCGGCGGGAGGTGCTGTGGGCTGGTTTCACAGCACAGCCCCTAGGGACCCGTGTGAGCACCCAGGGCAGCCTGAGGGGTGGGAGGGGGCATCCTCCAGAGGCAGAGGCTGGTGGGGATCTCAGGGGATACAACTGGGGATAAAATGGGGGAATAAGAGATGGGGAGAGCCCAGGTCCTTTTCCAGGCCACTGCTGAGAGATGCTGCCTGTGCCATTTGTCATGGAGTATAGTCCTTGTGAATTGGGATTCCACTGTGCTGCTTGTGAGGCCTCGTCTTGTTCTGTAGTTTGTCAGAAGCCGATGTTGCAGCAGAAGGAAAATTCTCCTAAAATAGGAAGAAGTCTTCCTTTGGAAAACGTCTAATTGTTTTCTCTCCCAAACTAGGGTTCAGAGACACCCTTTTGAAAGGATAGCCACTCCTTTCCAAGTGTACAGCTGGACGGCTCCACAAGTGGAACATGCCATGGACTGTGTCCGGGCAGAAGATGCCTACACTTCTCGACTGGGCTATGAAGAGCACATCCCTGGACAGGTATTGGTCTGGCTCTGCCCCAGAGCCCTGCCAGGAGCTTGGCTGTTACCTCTTCACAACCAGACCTCTGGTGTTCATGGGAGTCCTTGTTCTTCACAGAGCCCTTGACTATAAGGGCTGGGCTGCCCAGGCTGCAGCTCCCTGAGCACGTAAAGGTCTGAGGGGAGCAGCCTCTGCTTGGGTGTTAATAAATCCCATGTCCCTGCTCCAAGGAGCCCATGGCACGGAAGGCAGAGCCCCCTTCCCTGCCAGTCAGGCCTGGAGCCGCTCTTGTGTCTCTAAGAAAACTGTTCCAAGTGCTTCAGTTGCAGCTTTGCAGCACAAAACCTTGCAGGCCATGAGCAGTACTGGGCTGTAACTGCTGCCCCTGGGTTGTTGGCCTGTGGTGTGAGCACATCAGTGTGCTGGCTAATGAAACCTGCACGGTGCTCCTCCAGAGCCAGTGGCATTGCTACACTGCATCAGCTGGGCTAATGCAAGATCTGACCCAAACTGCTGTTGAATAAAGTCCTCTTAAAAGGTGTGTTCATTCCTGCTGCTAATTCACTTCCTTTAATCTCCATAGCAGCCTGAATTTTTGCCCCTTCCCCACCCTTCTCTCACAAATGCCTTGTAAAGCAGAAACAGAGTTGTGAGTCCCTTCCTGCACAATGCATTGCTTCCCACGAGGCTTTGACTCTTTCAGACCAGAGACTGGAACGAGGAGCTGCAGACAACACGAGAGCTGCCACGCAAGAACCTGCCTGAGAGGCTGCTGAGGGAACGAGCCATTTTCAAGGTAACTTGGGGGTGTACAGGCAACTCCTCACACAGCCCCTTCTCTGCTGCTTCTGCTGTGTCTGGAGGCTTCACCTGGGCCACCCTTTAAAACCTGCCAGAGGAGAATTCCTGTTTGTAAGCTAAGGGATCATGTTCTCTCTCAGATGTCTGCCTTCTGCTCCCAGTCCCATGGGGAAGGGTTGTGCTCTCAGCTGACCCAAGGCAGCTGCCTCCTGCTCCTCTGCTGTTCTGTCTGATCCAGTCCTCTGAGTGGGTGGGAGGAACAGGGACACACTTATCCCTAAGCTCCTCTCTGCTGAGAGCTAATGAGACTGAGCCATGCTAATCCCTTATGTTCTGGCTCCTGGAGCTTGTATCCAAGGCACTAGCCAGGTTCATAAAAGTGAGCTGCCTGCTGGAAGGCTATCAGGAGGAGAGGAAGGAAGGAAAAATTTGCAGGGAGCTTTGAGAGCAAGGTGCTGGGAGGGTGGGAGCCCTTCCTTATCCAGCTTTCTCTCTACCTGCCTCCAGGTTCACAGCGACTTCACTGCAGCAGCCACGAGAGGTGCCATGGCTGTCATTGATGGTAATGTTATGGCCATCAACCCCAGTGAGGAGACCAAGATGCAGATGTTCATCTGGAACAACATTTTCTTCAGTCTGGGCTTTGACGTCCGTGACCACTACAAGGACTTTGGTGGAGATGTTGCTGCTTATGTAGCTCCTACCAATGATCTGAACGGTGTGCGGACCTACAATGCTGTGGATGTGGAAGGGCTGTACACACTGGGGACTGTGGTGGTGGATTACAGAGGTTACAGGGTGACAGCTCAGTCCATTATTCCTGGCATCTTGGAACGGGAGCAGGAACAGAGCGTCATCTATGGGTCAATAGACTTTGGCAAGACAGTTGTCTCGCACCCCAAGTATCTGGAGCTGCTGGAGAAGACCAGCAGGCCACTTAAGATCCAGAAGCACAAAGTCCTCAATGACAAGAACGAGGAGGTGGAGCTGTGCTCCTCGGTGGAATGCAAAGGCATTATTGGCAATGACGGGCGTCACTACATCCTGGACCTGCTCCGCACGTTCCCACCAGACCTAAACTTCTTACCTGTTGAAGGGGAGGAGATGCCAGAGGAATGTAAGAAAATGGGGTTCCCCAAGCAGCACAGACACAAACTTTGCTGTCTCCGGCAAGAGCTTGTTGATGCCTTTGTAGAACACAGGTGAGCTGAGCTCCTCCTTACTCCACCTGCAGCTGGTAACAGTCCAGGTCAGGACCATGCTGCGCTGTCCCAGGGACATCACAACAGAGCTCCGAGAAGTGGGCAGCTGATTTCCCCATTGCTTGGCCCTGCAGCTGCAATTATAGAAACTCAGTTAATGAGAGGTGAAAACAGTAGGGATTCTGACCAGGTTTCAGGGAGCCATGGAAAGAGGTGGTTTGATTTTTAGTCTCTAGATCTGTTTTTGTTGTTTTCTGTCCAAACATTTGGAAGTTCTTTCCCTGCAGGTATCCTGTGCACCTGATGGCTAGGAAATGGGAAGGATTAATGCTTCTTTTTAAGGCTCTCCAGATGCCTTATATGCTACCTTGTTTTCCTAGAGGCTGAAGAAAGTTCCTGATGGGAACTGCTGTAGGTCCTTTTGTGGTGGGATGTGTTGGTGTTGTGGCTGGCTTGGTGCTGGCATGGAGGTGGGAGCTCTGGGGGCAAGACAAGGCAAAGTTGTGTGGTGCTGATGTCAACACTTCTGCTTCCCATGTGAAGGGCTGCAGGTGCTCTGCCACCACAGATGGCCAGAGCTGCTGCCTGGCCTGCCAGGAGGACCAGCCCTCCCATTGCTGCTTGCTGAGCAACCGGTTCTGCAGCCAGTGCCTTCCTGGCCCTGTGTGCCTGCAGGCAGGCTCTGCTGTCCCTGGGAGAGCTTCCAGACCAGCAGCCTGCAGGACCATGGCCGTAGGGTGCTGCTGCTTCTCCTTGGCCAGCAGAGGCTGGGCCCCTCCCTGCTGAGGTCTCCTGGCAAAGCTGCCACTGGTTTGTGTCTGACTTGTCCTGTGCCTCTGGCAGCTAGAGCAGAGCCTTCCTGAGCCATCTGCTGTGCTGTGAGTGGGAAGCCATTTGTAACCACTGCAAGAGACTGGTTTCCCATCATGATGGGTAATGAAAACCCACTTGGTTTTGCTTCTTGTCATAAACTGATGTGCCCTCCTTTGAGTTTGGAAAGCTCATGGGAAGAGCTGCACATCCTGCCTTCCCACACAGTCTGCAATGCTAACGTGGTGAGGTTTGTCCTCGCAGAGCAGTGGCTGTCCTCTTGGAGTCTCCTGCTGCGCTGAATTCAGCTTTTCCTTTCCCGTAGGTATCTGTTATTCATGAAGCTGGCTGCACTGCAGCTGATGCAGCAGAAAGCCAACAAGCAGGAGAGCTCAGGAGCGCTGGAAAATGGCGCCTCTCCAGAGAACGGTGCTGCAGACAGCGAGAAGTCTGAGTCAGAGGATGGTAAGATAGAGGATAACGTGACTGGACTTGATCAGGTGAAGGAGCTCGCTGAGACCATTGCGTCTGATGATGGAGCAGGTACTTCACCCTCAGCAGCAGCAGCCCAGGATGCCTGCCTGGGCTGGGGGCTGTGTCACTGGCAGGAGCTGTGCCAGGCTGGGGGGTCAGGGTGATGGTTTGATGTCAACCAGGACTAGCACTGGCTGCTCTTGTCAATATGGTCTTCACACAGCAATGAACTAACTGATCATCCTAGAGGCTGGTGGGGCAGGGGTGCAAATGTCTCTGACTGGAGAAAGCCCATCAGCCCTGCTGCAGGGGCCAGGGCCTGGCCAGCAAGTGGGGCTGGGGCAGGGCTGGGATTGGGAATCCCAGGCTTGGATTTGAGTATCTGTGGCTGAGTGGTGGGGAGGTCCTTGGGTTTTCTGGGTCATCTTATGTGCTCTTGTTCAGACTGCATTTTGTAGCCATCCTTCTTTGCAAATACCTTACAATTGATTGTTTTTATAATGGCTTTCTGCAGAATGCACCATTGTTGCTGCTTTTAGTTACAAAACTTTTAATTTAATAGCTAGGCTTGTCTTTTTCTGAAATTCACATTAATTTCATTCTGTCTTTCTTCCTGCTCCAGTGGATCCCAAAAGCAGAGAAGTGATCCGAAATGCCTGCAAGGCTGTAGGCTCCATTAGTGACACCTCATTTGATATTCGGTTTAACCCAGATATTTTCTCACCAGGTATGTGTACAAAGAGCTGAGTTTAGTCCTTCAGAGCATCGTTGTGTCCAGCCAGATACAGACAAAAAATGGCTGGCTTTTGGCAGGCTGGTGCAGGACTCTCCATGAAGCAGAGAGATGCAGAGGAAGTGCAATTGATTGCCCTGCTCCAGCTCCCAGTGCCAGCAGCGAGCTGCCTCCCACCGCTGCACTCGGGGGAGGTCTGCAGGTTGCTGCCAAGAATCTTCTTGCCATTCTCCAGCATCCCAGCTGCTAGACCACATGAAAAGAAGGAGAGGGAGGGGGAAAAAATTAAGTTTTATTCTACTGTAGCAGTTTACGCAGAAAACAACAGATGTTGGATCCTCAGTGAAGGGCAGGGTTTGTTTTAGTAACGCGACGGTAAGCAGGTCACAGCGCCCTTTCCAACACACGCACCAGTCGCAGGCAGTGTCAGCAGCTTTCCATGTCTGGAATCAGTGGGATTTATTTGGAATCGCAGAAGAAGCTCCCAGGGTGTTCATGCGTGCAAATTGCAAGGGAATGGCTACATAGTTGAATTTAGCTTGGAATAAATGTGTCAGAAGGACCATGTGTTTTGAAACACCCAAGCATCTCCCAAGGCTGGTAAGGATTAGTGCTTTGGCACCAGCTTTGCAGCTAGAACTTAAAACCTTATTTTAATTTTGGTGTCCAAAAGGCCCTGAGCTTCTGGCACTTGCAGTGTTTGCTGGCCCATCTGCTGAAATGTTCCCACTCCAGCCTAGCCAGCTGACTCTTGCACTGGCACCTTGCACAGCGCTTTGCAACAGAGTGGGACAGATAAAGGGCAGATCTTGGGCTTTCAAAAGCTGAATTAATGAGTGGGCAAGAGATTACAGCCACTAACCAAGAAGAGCAGCTAATGCTCTTTCCATCAAAACATGGTAGAGTAGATGAGTTTTTGAAGAAGCATCTTGAATTCCAGGGAGACAGAATCAATTTAACTGCTCTCTTACTGTATGCTTTCTGTGTATGACTTGTTTCTTCTTTGAGTTGATGTGGTTTATGTTGTTCTCTTTTCCTCTCCAAGGTGTTCGTTTTCCTGAGTCTAGTAAAGAGGAGGTGCAGGATCAGAAGCAGTTGCTGAAGGATGCTGCTGCATTCTTGCTGTCGTGCCAGATCCCAGGTTTGGTAAGGAATGGAGGACAGCAGGAATGTCCCACTCTGAGCAAGCACTGAGGGAGCAGTGTCACCTCCCAAGCAATCGTTATGTTCCCTGGTCAGTCCAGGTCTGGCACTGGTGGTGAACTGTGGAGAACAGTGCAAGCACCAGTGGTACAAGTACAGAGGGGCTTTCCCTATCCCATCGTGCATCGTGGCATAATTTTTTCACCTCAAGCCAACAAAGAATTTTTGGCACTAGTAATTAACAGCTATTGCAAAAAGTTTGGGACAATAAAGACCACATGAGTCATCCTCCCTTGCCCTGGGCAACCTGCACAGCTTCTTGTATTATCCGACCCTAAATGTGACTCAATTGGTGACTAATAATTTGGAGTGAACTGGGAAATTGTTCTTGCTAGTATCTAATGTAAAAAGTCCCTCTGTAAGCCTTAAGTTTTGGATGCTGGTTAAGAAACACCAGCTCTTCCCTCCTCCAGACTCTAAATCGGCTGCTAATGCAGATGTAGGAGCAGGCACTGTAACTGCGAGGGGAGAGTTGATGATCTCCACTCCTAGAGGCTCAGGAGTTGTTGGTCTTATATAGGAGGGGATTCTCCTTGCTGGAAAGTTTCTTCTGAGCTCTAAATCTACTAGTTTTGTAGTCAGCATAACCTTTAAGATAGTCGATACACTAGTGTATAAACCCAAAATGCTGCACGAGCCACAGGCTGGCCACTGGGCAGGGCCCCATGTGCTGTGTGACTGCTGGCACTCCCTGACCTGCATGGAGTGGCTCCTTATCAGCACTGAAACACAACTTAGAATGCAAGTGCCATGCCCCCTTATCAGCTACGTGTGCACAACTCCTTGTAGTCTTTTCATTGGAAATGTTTTAGTTGGTGACTGCCCTTAAAGAAGCCCACTGGTTCCACAGTGTTAGTTCAACAAGCAGTGCCAAAGAGAAGTGGTTCTCACTGCCTGAACCACAGGGGGCCTCCAGGTCCCTGCTCTGCTCCCGAGCTCCTATGTGGCTGTGGGCAAGGGGCTGGAAGCTGTGTGCTGAGCTGGGAATGCTGTCACTGTCTTTGCTGCTCTCCTGAGCCACTCCAGACACTCTGCTCCATTGGGTCCTGTTGTGCCCTTGGCTCTGCTTGCACAGGGACTTAGATGAAGCCTGAGCTGTTGTCCTGCATGTGTGCTTTCAGTAACCAAAGTTCCTGTATACCCTGCAGGTCAAGGACTGCCTGGACCACACTGTGCTCCCAATGGATGGGGCCACCTTAGCAGAGGCCATGCACCAGAGGGGCATCAACATGCGTTATCTAGGCAAAGTCATCAACTTCATCAACAAGACCCCTGGCCGTGCTCAGCTGGATCACATTTTTGTAAGCATCAGGCTTGACTCAGACTGTCGATTAAAACCACCTCTGGCATAATTTGCCCTGTATAGATTCCAAGTTGGCTAACTGTGTAAAAATAAAAAGCTTCAAAAATAGAGGAGGAGGGAGAAGGACTTAAGTGGTGGATGGGGAGTTTTACTGCCAAATCCTTAATGGCTTTCATGATGTTGAGTGTCCTTTGGGATAGAGAAGTGCTTCAGGGCCTCCCAAGTGTAATAGCAGGTAACACAGTTGGATTTTAAGCCATGCAGTTTTAAGCCTCTGAGATCCATCAGGGCTTTGGATCAGGCTGGGAGGTGTGAGCAGGGCTGGCTGTGAGCAGGCGTGGGGCTGGGGCTGCTGCGGGTCCTGGAAGCACCATCGGAGCCGCGCGGTGCCACACGGGCTGGCTCCTGGTCACCCTGCATGGGGGTGTGGGGGCTCCTGCCCGGCTCTGGGGGTGCTGTCAAATGCAGAACAGTTCCCTGCTGCTGGAGAATGTCTTCTGCAGATCTTGATACAAGCCCCCTTCAAAAGCAAAGTGTATTTTTCACTGATACTGCCAACTGACTCTGGGCCTCTGTTCTTTGTTCCTTTGGGTAGAAAATAGGAATCAGTGAATTGATCACTCGATCGGCTAAACACATCTTCAAGACGTACCTCCAGGTATGACCTGCAGTCTAACCTCTTGCCTTGTGTGTCCTCTCTAATGACTTTTTCCACAAATAGAGCTGTTGGAGTCTCTTCTCTCATTAGGCAGTTCATAGGGGTTGCTTAGCAATGGGAAGTACAATCTCATTAGTGCTAAAATAGGTACAGGCCTGTGTGTGAGGGAAAACAAGTTCCCACTTGAAAACAGCTTTCCCAGAGAGCAATCATTCATGCTTTTCTTCCCCAGATTCTCACTCATTATGTTGAAGGCTTTTAGAAGTGAAATCACAGCTTGTTTTCTTTGTAATACCTTTTCCCCCTTAACACTGTTGCTTTTGCCCTTCTAAGAAGGTTTTTGATTTGCATCCTTGTACCTGCCTGTAGGCAGCAGAGCAGCACACCTGCCTGTATTCCACCTTCCTTATGCTCTCTAGCTTCTCTATGCCAGGTTCCCAAAATGGAACTATGTATTTGTGTGTGTATGTGTAGGTATATACTTATATCTACAGAATTCTGTGCTAGTTCCACTTGCAAATATTGCCTTCCTCTCCTGGAATATTTTCCTGTTTCTGGTAGAAGTGGATTTGTGTGAGACTGGGGGTCAGCAGTGCCTGTGTGAGGGCAGGTGTCTTCTCCACTGATTCCTGTGTCTTGCTGCAGGGTGTGGAGCTGTCGGGTTTATCAGCTGCCATCAGCCACTTCCTCAATTGCTTCCTAAGCTCCTTTCCAAATCCCATTGCCCATCTTCCAGCTGATGAGCTGGTCTCCAAGAAAAAGAATAAGAAAAGGAGAAACAGGAACCTTGGAAATGCAGATAACACTGCATGGGCCAGCATGACCCCTCAGGAGCTTTGGAAGAACATTTGTTCAGAAGCGAAGAACTACTTTGATTTTAGTCTTGAATGGTAAGTGGAGCAAATGGCCCTCACTTGTGCCTGGACTCTCACCAAATGTGTGTAGCTCTTCCTGTTCTATGCTAGGACCTACTCTCTTGACTTGTTTTCTGTTTGAACAGAAGTTTGTACTCTTGGAGTTTTACAGGCTTGAATTGGAAAGAAGTCAGGCAAGGAGCAGGAGGGGAAGGGTAACTGAAATGGGAAATGAGCTGAAACCTGTGAGGCAAAGGCAGGCAGGAAAACTAGAGGAGGAAGGGGCACCTCTCCTTGGTGGTGCAAAGGGGAGCAGAAGGCAAGAAGCTGAAGGACTGTAGCCAAAGGTGTTTGTCTGTACAGATGGTGATTTAGGCTGAAGGGACCTGGTGTTCCAAAGCCAAGGACAGCTTCTGCTGTATCTGAAACACAGATGGCTGCTGGACGGGGCAGATAGTGAGTGTTGGAAGTGCAGAGTGGCCCTTGAGAAAAACCATGACTGGTTGGCTAAGTCAGTGATCATCCCTTCACCTCAGGGCCAGCTTGCTCTTGACCAGAAGCTGAAGGCATCCAGGCTCTGCAGTGAGCTTTGAAGAGAGCACACATGGGAGCTCAGTAAGAAGTGCTGTTGTGCATCTCTGTAAGCTGTATTAGACCATTAGCACCCGCTGTAACAGTACAGCAGGTAACTGGTTCCAGTTGGCACCCAGCTGTGCAGGGACCTGTGCTTCAGGTGCACCACAGTGGAGGGATGTCCTTGAGCACCTGAGAGCTGAAGCTTGTGTGTGCTTTTTGCAGTGAGAATGCTGACCAAGCAGCTGAAGTGTATAACCTACAGAAAATCACCCTGCTTCGTGAAATCTCCCTCAAAACTGGAGTCCAAGTAAGATCCAAGTCTTCCCTCCCTTCCCCATCAGGTTAAATTCTGAGAAACACGAGGAATAAGTGTAAAGTGGAGACCATGTGAGCCAGGGAAGGTCTCTGTGGTGTTAATGTTGGAGTACAGGTTCCAGCCCTGGGGAAAGGGATTTCTAATGGACTTCCCTTCTAGGACAGATGTGCTGTGCATCTCCCTTGGAAGATGATCCAGCCTGAGTACAGTTCCTGTAGCTCACTCTGACAAACCAAACTCTTACCTTAAGTTGGTGCACACACATCCCCATCCAAAGAGAAGCAGCTTTCTGGCTGAGCAGAGCAGGACTTGGGGGTTGTCCTTGCTTGGAGAGCAGGGGGTTTCCTTCCCCAGCACTGCCTGCTGTCTTCTCCATGGGGTGTGGGAGGTTGGCTGGGTGGCCTTCCCCTGGCAGGGGCTCCAGCACTGTCCCTGTGGTGTGATTTCCCCACACACACCTGGTGGTGCAGGCCTACACATGACCTTCCTGCAGACCTCTGGCCCCAGCTGGTGGCACTGGGGATGTCGTGACTGTGAATCCACACACAGGGTTCAGGGCTCATTTTCCCTCTTGCCAAGCACCTGTGAAAGTGGTGACTGTGGCCTCTGGTCTTTTCTGTCCCTGCAGATCCTGCTGAAGGAGTACAACTTTGACAACAGGCACAAGCCCACCTTCACAGAAGAGGACATTCTCAACATCTTCCCTGTCGTGAAGCATGTGAACCCCAAAGCCTCAGATGCTTTCCACTTCTTCCAGAGCGGGCAAGCAAAGGTTCAGCAAGGTACAGACCCACCATGCCTCTGCCCTTCAGGGGCTGCTGATAAGGGGAGAAGCAGGGTGGGGGTGCTTGGCCTCTGCTGCCTGCCACCCACACACCCCACTCACCCTGGCTGGGTAGAGAATCTTGGTGTCCAAGACTGTCCAAAACACACACCTGCCCTGAAGTTCCCAGTAATAAACAAGGATGGATGGAGGGAAGGAATTTCTTTCTCTGAGGCTTTAGTTCTTACACGAGGCAGTGACCTATGGCCGTATAACTTGGCCTTAAACTGGAAGAGGAGAGACTTAGGTTAGACATTAGTTCATGGGCACCGTATTTCTCCAGTGGTATTGGGAGTTTACTTAACATACAGATGTATATGAATAAACTCTTTTCAGGTTTCTTGAAGGAGGGCTGTGAGCTCATCAATGAAGCCTTAAACCTGTTCAACAACGTGTATGGTGCTATGCATGTAGAAATCTGTGCCTGCCTGAGGCTGCTAGCTCGGCTCAACTACATCATGGGGGATTATTCAGAGGTAAGCGTGGGCTCGGGTGGGGTCTGGTGAGTCCCCTCATTCCTTCCCCATGCTTGCTGGAATGCACAGCACTGTGACACTTGCTCTGGGTCTTCTGTTCTGTTTAGGCCTTAAGTAATCAGCAGAAAGCGGTGCTAATGAGCGAGAGGGTCCTGGGTATTGAACATCCCAACACCATTCAAGAATACGTAAGTACACAGTGCTGGGGGAGAAGCAGCACCTTGTGTGTCCACCTAGAGTCTGGGAGTCTTAGTTCATGTCTTAATCTAGACTGTGCAGTTGAGGAGAGGAGTAGAAAGGAGAGATTAATTTGCTTTGCAGGGTGGTCAGTAAAGCCCATTAATGCTGGGTTACTCCCTCTGTTGCAGATGCACCTTGCTTTGTACTGCTTTGCAAACAGCCAACTCTCTACAGCACTGAACCTGCTGTATCGTGCACGCTACCTCATGCTCCTGGTGTTTGGGGAGGATCACCCAGAAATGGCACTCTTAGATGTAAGTAACCTTTTTAGAGTCTTCAAGTTTTTAATCTCTAAGAAACCTCTTGGCCTTTAAAGTGCTCATATTGGTGGCTTACAGTACACATGTAGGCACTGCTGCTTCCTCCCTGGTTGGTGCCACTAGAAGAAGGGAAAAAAGGAGTGTGACTCCTTAGCCAGACAGGCCAGCTGTCTTGGGACACTGGAGATGTGGGTTCGAGTGCCTGTATTCCATGGGAAAATTCCTTAATTTGTTCTGTTCTTGTTGCCCTTGCACAAGTTCTTTCTCTTTCGTCTGGCTTGTTTGGACTGAGCTCCCACGGGGGGATAATAGTCTCCTGTCACATGCTATAGAGAGACACCTGGGGACTGTGGCTGCTGCAGCCTTTTCAGCAGTGCCATACCTGCGTGGTCTTGGTGTTCCCAAAGCTATAAATGAGCAGGTTGCATTTGCCCTGCTGAGTGCCTGCTTGCCTTTGTGCAGAACAACATCGGCCTGGTGCTCCACGGGGTCATGGAGTACGACCTGTCCCTCCGGTTCCTGGAGAACGCGCTGGCCATCAGCTCCAAGTATCACGGCTCCAAGTCTTTGAAAGTTGCACTAAGGTGAGGCAGGGTGGAGTGCTGGGCTGGGTCACCATGCTGCCAAAGAGTGAGGACATTCACCATGTGCTCAAATGGGAGGGATCTGAGCTGGTTGTCCATCTGGATCCTCTTAAATCAGAGACCCAGTCTCATCCCAGCTGTGACTCCTTCTGACTGCTGGGCTGTGTGAGTTGAAGTCAGGATGCAGTGTCCAAGTCTGTTGTCTCAACAAAGTTAATTGTGAGATCTGCTGTAATGCTGGTTGCCCCAAAAATCTGTCAAGATGACCCTGGTCCTTGTGGACTATCAGCAGAAAAATGTGTGTGGCAAGTGGAGGTTGGTGAGCAAGGCTAATGTAATTATACTGGGAGACTGGGATGAGACGTAAACACTTGTATTTAATGGTTTCAGCCCCCAGGGAGCTATCTTTGAGAAGCATATAATTTGCTTTTGTCCTTTACCATAAAGCCTTGTATTTGAGTAAAATACTGAGTGGCTTCCTTGTGTTGCCAAGGGAGGTAGGAGTGGTTGGTGCCTTTAGGATCTGCTCTGGATACCCACTGCTCCTCAGGGCTGTGTGCACTCTCCTTGACTGCAGAACTGGCTCACCATCAACCAGGCAGTGGCCCACTCCTAATTACTACTACCACATTGCAACCCATCTGTTCTTCGTCAGGGTGAAAATAAATCTTATTAAGCACCCACAAGAGTCTGATTTGTTTTCCAGCAGTTGATGGATATGCACTCTGCAGAAAGGATCTTGCCTTCCCTTAGTAGCACTGGGATGCTTGAAGATTCATCACCTCCCACAGAGTCCTACTGCCAAACCCAGAAGTCTTCTTTCATTACAGAAACTCTAAGGAATCAAAGCCCAAGCCAAGTCAGCTCTCCCAGCTGGAGAGAGCCCAGGTGACTTGGGTCCCAGCCCTGCCACTGTTTTGCTGGTTGTTTCTGGGCTGGAAGATTGATTTTTTTTTTTACTTTTGGCTGTGAATAATCAAGTAATTCACACCTTTGCTTTCTAAGAAATGAAAAGGCTTATGGCTGCTTCCTTCTTCTCCAGTTAACAAATCTAGCCCTGAACTGTCCCCGTGGATGCTGCTTCTGTTACTGCATTGCTGTGGCCTTCAGCTTTCCAGGGTGCAGGAGGAAAAAATGCCCAGCTCAGTCTTTGCTTCTCTAGGTCACTTTTCAGCATTTCAACAAAAATCCAACCCAAATCAGGGTAGTACATTAATCCCCAAACAGGGGGGCAGAACAAACTGCCAGGGTGCTGCATTCAGGGTCCAGGATCTGCCTCCTTGGACACTGGTATTAAGACTTTTAGCCTAAACATTGTTCTGTTGAAGTCCTGTTTGCTGCAGTGCAGAAGTGTTTCCTCCTGGCAGTACCTCCAAACCCTTTTCCTTCCCTCAGCCACCACTTGGTAGCCCGAGTGTACGAGAGCAAAGCAGAATTCCGGTCAGCTCTGCAGCATGAGAAGGAAGGCTACACCATCTACAAGAACCAGGTGAGGAGTGTGTGTGGCTGGCTTGTGTCTCCTCACTTTCTGCCAGAACCCAGCCCTGCCTCTGCAGAGCAGGGGCCACTGTCTGGGATTTGGGGAGGCCTTTCTCACCACCAGCTCTGAGCACATGCCAGGGAATCTTCTTTCTAGGGATGGGGCAGAATTGCTGCCCTGTGCAGTAACTGACTGCTTCTATGCCCAGAGTCTTTGAAGAGCTTCCTGCAGGTTTGCTCTTGCTGTAGCCCTGCAGCTGGGCAGATGCTGCTGCTGGTGGCACGGCCCCACGCTCCAGCAGGGCACTGAAGGACTGGGTCTGTTCTTCCCACTTTGTGCACCACCTGTCCTTGAGATCCCAGGTCCAAGCCAGTTGGTAGTTGAGCTGTTCTGTGGGCAAGACCTGCTGCCCTTGCTGGTGCACAGCAAAACTCCTGCATGGCTGGGGCTGCTGGGACATGCCTGCAGCTGCACCCGGTGACTCAGCCAGCCCAGCACAGGGAATGCTGCTTGCCCTGCAGACGTGCTCCTGCTTGATGGAAATGTGTAATGGGGATCATGAGGCTCCTACAGGAATTCTTGTTTGCTTGTTTGTTTAAATGCCAAGGCAGGTGAGTTTCTGTAAGGATGTTGAGCTCACGGAGACTAGGAATGCACCCTGGTTTGGGTCCACTTCTGATTTGTAATGTTGTACCTTTTTTCCCCTTTTCTGATCAGCTTGGAGAACACCACGAGAAGACCAAAGAGAGCTCTGAGTACTTGAAATACCTGACGCAGCAGGCAGTCGCTCTTCAACGCACAATGAATGAGATTTACAAGAATGGCTCCAATGCCAACATCATGCCACTGAAGGTAACCTCATGTGATGACAGCAATTGAGAGAACCTGCCACCGAGGCAGAGCTTTGGGGAGCGGGGCAGGCCGTGCTGGCAGCGTGGGAGCCTGGGACAGCAGCACACAGACCTGCCCCTCTGCTGACTCACGGGCTGTGGGCAGATTGCTCAACCCAAAAGTACCTCGGTTTCCTCATCCTAAAAAATGCTCTCATTTCACCAGGTGCTTTGTTCTCCTTCCAAGGATTTTGTGGCATGGGGGGGCTCCCTGGCCTGCGTGGAGCAGGAGTGAATCAGCCCTCCTGGGCCAGCCCCAGCAGCTCCCCCTGGCCTGTCTGGTGGATCCAGGGCAGTGGGTGCCAGGGGGAGGGGTGATCTCCCTGCTAGGCCATGCACAAGTGGCTGTCAGAGGATTGTGAGCCAGAGGTTGGGAAAGAAGCTTCCAGCTGCAGAGGAAAGAGCTTCCCAGCAGGGAGGGCAGAGCAGGGTGTGCCCTGCAGGAGGGGCTGGGGCTGGGTACAGCCCTGAGGAGGTTATGGCAGAGGAACTGGAGCATAGGGACCTTGAATTGAGTAAATGGTCAAGTGTAGGATATAGTGTCCAGCTAAGAGCCTCAAAACCATAAAAAAAGGTAATGAAGATTTACCCTTGATACAACACTTGAATGAGAAAAAACCCCAAATAGAACCAACCCATTCTGACCTGACATACACAGTGCACTGAACACAGAGGTGGGAGGGGAGCCTGCCCACAGTGCCTGGGGACCCTCCTGCTGCTTTTCAACTAATGGGTCTAAAGTGGCAGAAAATACAAAATATGTCACCTTACAGCTACTCGTGTGTCCTAGGAGACCTGGCTTTTTCTCGGCTGTTGGTAAATGGTGCCTGGACTTGCTTAGGAGCTCCGAGTTGTTCTGTCTGGGTTTTGACTTTAAGAACTCTTTTTTTCTCTCACACTGTAGTTCACAGCTCCCAGTATGGCCAGTGTCCTGGAGCAGCTCAACATTATCAATGGAATTCTCTTCATTCCACTAAGGTAGAGTGATACTTCCTGTGTTGCACCTTTAGAAATCAAGTAGGAGTAATCATCATCATCATCATCTTTAAGACCACTATAAACAGCAGTGCTCTTAAAATACTTTTTTCATTTATTATAAATTGTCTCTTAAGAATTTTATTTGAAAATTACATTGGGGAGGTGGTAGAGAAAGATCACCTGAGCTGAGATTGCATCATTCTAATGCTCTTAAGTAATCACTGATGGTAAAAATTCACCAGAAGCAGCTGGAGGCTGCCTGGACAGAGATAGGTTTGACCTCACAGCCTCTGCCCCAGGGGCCACTGATGGGTCACGTCTTGGTGCCTCTGGGCTCAAAACCAAATGGCAAACTAAGCATCTGCCCTGCTCAGGTACAGCTGAGCCATGGGACCTGGGAGCAGGCAGATGTGTGTGTGCAGGCACCTGATTGTGAACACCACCTTGTCCCTGTGCTTCACACCCTTGCTAAAGCCCATCTAATGTTTGCCACCCTTCCTGGTTTCTCCTTCAGCCAAAAAGACTTGGAGAACCTTAAAGCAGAGGTGCAGCGACGCCAGCAGCTCCAAGAAAGCATAAAAAGTGGTGAACAGCTGGAACCAGAGGACAAAGCTGTGGAGGAGAAAGAGGCTGAGCCAAGCATGCCTTCTGCTGAGATCCCCCTAACACAGAGCTCTGCTTAATGTGTACCTCGCTTAAAAAAAAAAAGTTTAAACCACCCTTTTCTGAATCTGACCCAGGGTCTTGGACTCCCCTGGAGCAGCTCCTCCTTTTTTGACAATGTTATTGCACTGGTACAATTAATACACAATGCAAAGAACTAATCTGAGAAATGTAATCTGTCTGCCTGAGCTTGTGTCTGCCCGCGGAGGGAAGGTGGCCGGGACGCAGCCGCAGGCGAAAGACCCGTCCGAGGTGAGCGCAGGGGCTGGTGTGTGTGGGGGGGTGTGTGTGTTTGTGCCCATATCATCACTTATTTCTACTGTGTACATATGAATTCCAAATGAACTGTCTGGAGGTATGTAACATTTCTCAAGTCATTTTTATGTTGATTAAGGATACTGCTTTGCTAAACCCATACACAGCCAGCCCCCCCCCACACTGCTCAATGGGCTTGTAAAATGTGGATTCTGAGCCAAAAGGTCGATTTCCCCCTAGTCACAATCCCCATTTGTGCTGAGGAAAATGAAGCAGCCATATTTGTACCGTGCAGACGAGTGCGGCCTGCAAGGCCTGTGTACCTGGGGGGCTGTACAGCATTTTCTACATCAGGATAGAGCCATTGGATTCCTTTAACCATTTTTTCTACTTTTGGTTGGCAGTTTGGCAATTCAGTGGGGTTTTGTAACATTCACATTCTAATTTTCAAGGTAAAGATAGATATAGATAAATAGAGATATATATAGAGATATATATATATGAGAGATACTCACAGTTCCACCTCTGCTCTGCTTGCAGCTGAGTAACTTAGGATACTGTATCCAAAGAGTGAGGGCTTGATGTTTAACAAAGCGCACAAACTTCCATTATGGTGGAAACGACAGTGCCTGGAGAGGTGGGTAAAGGCACCAAAGGAGGGCTGACCTGAAAGGTTTGGGCAGGAAATCCTGGCCCTATTAAAAAGAGGGTGAGAGGGGAGGAAAAGTCAGAAACAGGGACTGGGTAGCAGCTGCAACACAGAGCTGATGGACTGTAACCTGAGGGGGAGGTTGACCTAGATGGGAATAGGGAGTTTCCCACAGCCTGATGTTACTGGGGAGGGTTTAAATAAAAACTGAAGGCTAAGACCTGCTTAACTAACGTTTTTTGCACACTCCTTGTGAGCTTGTTGCCAGGGGAGCTTCCATTGCTGGCAATGGACGTGACTGAAAGGGCAGATGCCACTGAACAAATCCTCCTGTCCCCTCCTGTCACACTGCCCGTGGTGGCTGGCAGTGCCCAGCACCTGCTCCCCCGGCAGGGCAGAGGTGGCTGCTGCAGCCCTGAAATGCCGACAGAGCTGAATGTCCTTTTTTTTTGTTGCAAACATGGAGCTGTAGAACAACCTCTGGTTGCCAGCCTGCAGCCCCCGTGCTGACAGCGGAGTCCCGTCTGTCTCCCTCCCTCATGTCATCTGTCATGGATAGTACCCGTGCTAATTAGCCTGGCTTCTTTTACTGACCTGCTGGAGAACAAGTGCTGTCACTGTGCTCTGTACCCTTGGTCTGCTGTACCACAGTACAGGTGTTTGTAACTCTTGGTGGGGGGAAGGGAAGGGCGAGCAGCCTCCAAGTTGTGAGAGGCCACAAAGCAGGAGGAGTCTTTACTGAAAAAGAACTTGCTCCTACTAGAAAAATTCTGAATTTCCTGGAAAGCAATCAATAAATGACTACAGTGCATCTTTCCTACAAGGTTTTTCTTTTACTAGTGTCTTTAAGTCCATTAAAACTTTTAAACTATTTTAGGTACTTACTGATTTCTCAACAGTTTCGTGCAAGGTACGTTAATCTAACACCATCACTGGGGCTACCACTTCTGTTCTGTTGAGCAGGAGCCAGTAGGAAGAGCACAGGGACTCAGCTCACATCTTCTACAAGAAAAATGAAGGTAGAACTGCCTCAAACTAGTGCTGAGCACATGGCAGGCCCAGGGGAGGGTGGGTGAACATAGCTCTCCTGGCCCCAGAAGAAACTCTGTTCCTCATGCACCACACACCGTCCACCTTCACCAGGTAGAATCAAATCCTGTTGGAGCCAGAACTGAATAAACACCCCAGGCAGAAGCACTGAACCTCAGCTGGGACTGTGGCTGCAGGTAACCATTTGCCACTGCCTGAGGAAAATAACTGCAGCAAAATGAAATTGTCAGAGAAAGAGGGAAACCATCAGCAATCCTGAAGAAGACCCATAGAAACACACTATTTTTATCCTCCTTGCCTGCCTTCCTTCCAGAGGCATTTCCAGCACTTCCTGTCATCACACATACCCTGTACAAGAGAAGTTACAACTTTCTTCCAAGGAAAAGTCACCTCTGAAGCCTTTACTGCATTGTTGTGGTCATACTGTTCAGAGAGGAGCCTCCTCAGCTGAGTACATTATCTTCTCACCATTGACCAAAATTCCTTTGTGCCATTTCTTTCCATATGCAACCCTGTCTGCTAAAGAATGTGTTAACACCCATCAGTGCTATAGCAAAACTGGAAAGAACTGGTGGAAATTAGTCTACTGTAATTATAAAGCTGCTTTCAGGGAGGCACTTCCTGCACAATCAACAAGTCACCAAATTGAAGGGAAAAATGAAATTCTTCCTAGATTGCTCTTAGCAACTTGCCTTTTGATATCCTTATTTCTCCCATTTGCAAAGACCACTCTGTCAGTGTACAACACTTCCCTCCAAAAGCCCATCCCAGGTCTGTTCCTGCAAGCAACTGACACAGAACAGAGCTGGCAGGAGCTTTGTTTCATCCTCTCCCCAACATCATGGCCAAGGGCAGGTCTGTGCTCTTCCATCAGTGATGAAATGCACATTCCCAGTTCAGCTCCCGGACCTGCTCAAAAGCAGCACTCAAGGCAATTACAGCCAGACCACAGGGAAAAAAACAACCAACTAAACACCAACTAAAACCACCAATATGAAAACACACCTTCCAAGAATCACTGGGTGCCTCAGCCTTCCAGCCACTGCCCCCCTGCCCCAGAGAGCACAGACACCCACCTGCTCCTGCCCTGAGCACACACCCCAGGGCACAGCTTTTGGCAGACGGTTCTTGTTCTGTCTGCTTTAAGTAAGGTTCAAGGTAAGGGGAAAAAAGCAAAAAAAAAAACACGCCAAAAGAACCCACCAAGAAAACCCCAGAAGATAAGCAAACAGCCAAGGGGAAAGGCAGCCCTGTGCCAGGAGGGGCTCCTGGCCAGCCCCCCAGACCTGGCAAGAGGCAAGACCCCCTGCGCCCGGCTCAGTTGCCCAGAGCACACATGAACCCAGCTTAGCCAACATGCACAGCACCCTGTCCAAAACCTCCCTTCACCACACTAACCAGTAAAACCTCTGACTATCCTAACTAACCAACTGTTTCAAAAACGCGTCCCATTTCCTCATATGAGCACCACTTGGATTACAATCAAATGAAAGAAAAAGCAGATGTGGAGCAGGATCTGAAGGGTGAAAACACCAATAGCTTTTTTCAAAATAGTTTTAATTCTTGCATCCAAGGAAACAAAAAACACATCTAGTTTTATATGCATTTAATAGTTTACCAATTGGTACAATAAGATTTTTTTAATATGCAGAAAACATGAATAAATTTTGTTTTACACAGTCTGAGAGCAACAAATCTTACTGTAAAACACAGAGCAGTATTATATACATTCCTTTACCAATTTGTTTTTTTTTTTAATGGTGTCAATAGCTTCAGTTAACTCCTACAGTCTGGGAACTGTTTTGTCCAATTGCAACCTCTAACATTGTTCTTATGAAAAAAATCTGACGTTTGCCTTCATGTCAATGTCAGGATCAACTTCTAAAATGTGAAGATTTTGCTAACTTATCTTCAGAATGAACTCGGGGAAGCCTGAGGGATAGGTAGGACAAGAAAGCAGCTACTTACATGACACAGTGGAAAGATAAAAAGGCCAGTTAAATCCAGTCGTGACTTGTAAATCCAACTCAACCCTCCCCACTCCTAACATGTTCATCCCTACCATTTTATGCACGTATCCTTGCTGGAATTCTTGGTACTGACTGTTTAAATACACTGGACTTTACATACAGCCAGACAGCAAGTCTCTCATTCTAAGTGTTTTTCCTTCACTCAACTCAGTATTTTTTTTAATATTCAAACCATTAAAAGGATTATCAAGCCACCACTGTCTACAAAAACAAAGTATAATCTTTCTTTTAAACAGCTTCCTCACGAGTCAAAAGCTATTTAAGAGTGATATCATCAGGCAGGTCACATAAAAACAGGAGGAGGCGAACAGGAGAAGCAGGGTGCTGACAGGGTAAGTCGACTGGGCTTGGTGAGTCTATAGCCAAAGCTTCCCCAACACTACAGTGCTCCACAGCCCTCAGACAACTTGCTAGCAACTAGATTTATTTTTTTTCTTCTTTTTAATTAGTGCCCTGGGCACATCATTGGTCACACCATACACAAAAGCAGGACGGTTTTGTTTTTTTTTTAATCTTCTAAAGTGCAAGATGCTATAGAACATCAACTTCCAGATTATGTCTAAACCACAATAAATGTTGCACTTTTTAGAATGCATCTACAACTTCCTGGGCACATTACATTAGTGTGGCACTGGAATGTCTGTCTGGTTTCAAGCCAAAAAGTCTGTATTGTCTATTTGATAACAGGGTCTATATATAGTTATTTTTAAGCAATGCCAATTTTAGTAAGGAAAGTGACAAAGCAGCAGTGAACCTCTTAAACCCTCTAAAAAATTTATTTAGTAATCCAAACCAGTAACCTCATCATTGTACTACTTCTCACAGGAAAGGCACAGGATTAGCTGACAGAAAACATTGCAAACAGCAGCAGAAGTTCAGCACAGTGCAGGAAACCCTCACACACCCCACTCCTGTGTTGTGGCTTTCACGTTTTTGTCTAAACAGGGCTTTAACTTTTGATCCGTTCAGGACCATCCCTGAGATTATTCACTGCTTATTAAAGGAGAAGGTTGCAAATTGCATTGCAGAAGTACTTAGCAGAGTGTTTCACACAAGTAATTAATGCTGCTTACATGACTTAGTTGTTTGTCCTTGTAAATAGTAGGCTAAAGGGAAAGAATGCAGTAGACAACTTCCACTTAATAGGTACCTTTAATTTCTCATTCATGGTTCTGAATTATGTACATGAGTGTGGTTTACTTTATACTTAAAGTTTATAGGTCCTATCAGGAACTAAACAGATGTATTACTAAACAGTTGCAGTTGCACTGAGGAATTTTAAGATGCACTACTTGTGTATCTGGAATTCTCAAATAGGACAAAAAAGCAGCAAATTTTTCCAGTCCAAGCAGCTAACAAACAAAAAAAATACTTTATTTGTGCATGCTTAATTGCAGAAACACACTGAAAATTACATAAACCACTGGATTGAAGAGATTAGCCTGAATCTTACACTGGCTCCAAAGACCCCCCCATCAGAACTCCCGTTTCCTCCACCCCTCCCCAGAGGCCAGGCTACATCTGGATCCCATCCTGAGATCCAGCTCCTCCCACAGGAGAATGGATCCTTCTCTGGGTGACTGCAGGAAATTAACCACCACCCCCTCACCCTTTTATGGTGTCCACCCTCCAGCCCACTCTACCTTGGTCAAGGATTCTTAATTTTAAAAGGGACAGTTTTAAAAGCCATGTATTAAACAAAATGACTAAAATAAAGCACAAATTCACCTGTTAAAACATCAGACTGGTACTTCATTATATTGTCAACTTTCAAGTGGATTTTTAAAAAGACCTGGTTAGTTTGATAAGTATTGTAAATTCTTAGTTATCTACAATGGAATTTGTCACAAAAATGCTGATTAAAATATTAATTTATAATTTCATTCACTTCAGATCAAAATATGTCAACTTTAGAGATATACAAATTAAAAATTGTATACACCAAACAACAAAAACACTAATAACCAAGCTGGGCTAGTTTTGCTGATAGGGTGTAGTTCTGTTTCTAAATGTTTACTTGACAGCATCATTGCCACTGATGGACTTTATTTTGTTGATGGTGTTTTGTTTTTCTTTTAGAAGCCTGTATCAATCTGTATCTGCCATTACAATCTGATTCTCAGGGTATTTAGTGCTTTCTTTAAAGCATTTAAATACTGATCCCAGATATTTCTCAATATGCAAACCACAGTACATTTTTATTCAAGCCACATTGTCTCGTCAAGGTAAGTACAAGCTCAATTTCTAAAGGGTTTCCAAGGAGGCACTAAAGAAACCAAGAAACCTTTGTATACCCCAACCTCCTGCCAGTGAATGAGGGAAGTGTACTTTGATACTGTTGTGTAACAGGGATTGCACATCTCTAACAAACATGGAAAGCAAACAGCAAGTTGTACCATGGCAGTCATCTGGGAGATTAAGCTCTACTGGAAATTAGATCACTAAATTCTAGCGGGGTGGAAAACTCCTCCTGGAAGTTTGTCTAGCATTAAAAAAAACAAAACAGAAAAACTATTTAAACTCAGTTTAACAGCACAGCTTAACCATTGAATGACCAAATAAAAAATAAATACATTTATCACATCAGCTGCTACTAACGATTTGTTGTCTTATTTCAGGTTGACAGTTAGTTATATAAATATACCAACCCTTGCGTGATAGGAGGCCAAAACAAGTGTATTCTGTTGATTTGGCAAATGTTTCATGACAAATATTCCAGAGTTTAATTAATTTCCATTAATTACATATAAGGTTCAGAAGATTCTGAATCGCAGCCTTATTATCTAGTATTCTTAGAGAAGATTTATTAAGCACACTTAAGTGATGTTACATAGATACACATTTCTGAAAGAGCCCTACAAAACTTTTCCCAAATGAGGTCACCAGTTCAGGCACCAACAGACAGCAGAGAGAAAAACAGGAATCATTATCCGACATAGAACGACACCGTCAACTATTCAGTTAAGTGCCCTATTTCAATTATCCAACTTCTGCCTTCTCAGGTCTGATGTGACCAATGCCAGCCCATGTTCTTAAACCTATGGTACTTCTAGACAACGTATGTAAATTTACAGTATACAATTTGGATTCACCATGCATGAATACTTTGTGTGTAACATTTAATAAGCTCAATCTACATGAAAGGACAATATTTATTTAAACAGAGCTCAATGGGTAACCATGAGTGCATCCAGAGGAAAAAGGGGTCAAATGTGAATTCAATCAACGGCACTCCCACACTTTTACTGTTTGATCTACACTTCCAGTAACCACATACGGTGCCGTCTTGTGGAAATCTGCGAGGAAAGAAAAGCTGACGTTAAGAGCGAATCCAACACTTCAGAATGTTCCACTCTCACTGAATGTCATTACTTTTTCCACAAAATGATACCAGCTCAAAGACCAGATTTCAAAGCTTATCATGTCTGTAGCTCTGAAGGCAAAGTCTCCCATGCCATAATTTTATAAAGCGTTCAGTTCAATTATAAAGGAGCTTTCATGGAAAAAATAGCCAGACAGAAGTTATTACAGAGAGGAGTCCAAAACACCTCAAACTGATAAAACCCTTGAATACTACCAGAAGACAGAACTTTACCAAGAGGAATGAAAAAGCCTCACTGTGTAGCAAGGGTTCAGCAAAGCCACCTGTAAACTGAAGCAGCCAGATCCAAGGCTAGCCAGTCCATGCTAGTGGTTTAATGTTCTTCAACTCATAACTTTTCTTTGTCCCTTTCTGATCAGCTGTTTCCCACAATTTAAGAGAGAAGTGAAGTCAAAACCCTGCATTTTGATTAGACCTGGCAAGTTTGATTAGGAAACCTTAGTAGCCAATTCCTGCTCCACTGCTAACCTAACTCACACAGCTTTACTGAAGAAGCTAGAAACTGCCAGAGGAGCCCAGAGAAAGAAACAAGAGTCGTCTCCAGAGTAAAGCTAGCTTTGTTATAGGGAGGGTTTGGTTCAGTTCTGCCAGGGCAGGGGAAACAACCTCTACCAAAATCTGGTAATACCAAGCAGAACACTCAGGAACTAAAGGTACTTTTTTTTCCTGACCATTTTGCTTTGCCTCCCCCCCTCCTCCGCCCTTGATCCCTCCCCTTTTTGGGCAAGCATTTGCAATACAGCACTCCCCAAATGCCTCACACTCAGTGGTGAAAGGTTCCAGAACACCCTGGCAGTTAATGTCTTTATCCAATGTGCAACACTGGCAGCAGAAGTGGAAAAATCCAGCACATTCACAATTCGTATCTGTCCTTATTTGATTAAAATACACATAGCACAAAACTTCACTGGAATCCAAAATGTGATTGTCTAGCTTGATGCTCAACTTCAGCTGGTGAAGATGCAGACAAATCTGTCTCTCTGGCTGTGTACTTTGCAGTAAGCACTGCAGAACAATACATACCCAAAGAGGTAACAAAGTGTTCGTGCGCATTGAGGGTTTTCATGCATCGTTTGTTCTTGAAGTCCCAGACACGTAGAGTCTTGTCATCAGCACAGCTCAAAATAAATTTTCCCCCAGAATGGAAGAGAACGCCACGTACCCAGTTATCATGGCCCACCTTGTGCATAAGGAGAGATCAGTGAGCAGGTGCACGTTTTAAGGCTAAGAATTCCACAGTTTATGCTATGGCAAACTGAGCAACTCCTTGCCCTGTCCCTGCAAGGATGGATTTAGCTGTCTAAAACCTATCAGAACTCAAAGCTTATCTTCAGTTTCTATTATTACATCTGTATCAGCACTGCCCCAACAATGTGAGTTCCTGTTCTTGAAGGCAAACAAACAGGCATCCTCATGTGATCTGCACTGACTTTGCTCCCCACCCCCAGCACCAACATGCAGCCCAGCCTGAGGAGGCAGGAGAGCAGCAGCCCAGAGCCTGCAGGAGGGCCCAGACCTTCACAGGAGACACAATTCACATGATTATCAGCACTGCTGCAGACAAACCAAGCCACTCATCACAAATACTATGCCACAGTACTCCTGCATTTATACTATGTATTTTGAGATTCTCAGTATTTCTTACCAACAATACCTGAAATATAGAAGCCATTAAAAGTGTATTTCCAGTGTTTGTCTTATTTCAGTAACTCTGACTTCTCTTGAGAACATATAAGACTGTTCATTCCATTAAAACTGGTTTTACATACAGAGCTCTGACCAGCAGAAAAACACCAATAAACTTACAAGTGTCATAAGGCACATGCCAGTGCTAATGTCCCACATCTTAATGGTCTTGTCTCTGGATCCAGACAGCAGAAAAGGCCCAGGTTTGCCACTCTTCTTAGTCTACAGAAAATTATGTTTTAAGTTATGGCATTTATGAGGCAGGGGGAAAAGAGAAGGGAAGAAGCAGACCTCTTCTGAGAGCTATTTCTTAGTAACAAAATTAGATCATATGACAACTTACAACTAATAAACACACAATGCCAAAGCTGAGAGTCACGGGCATTTTGCTACTAATACTAGGAGAAATAAACAAGAGGAATTAAATGATCTGTTAAAAGAAATGGCTGTATGTCCCACCGAGGCACCGAGCTGAATCAGACGTTGAATCCACACTTGCCTACTGCAAGACATCCTCGTTCCATAGCAGACAAGGTTCAAGCAGAGTCAGACATCTCAGGACAACACAGTATGAAGTTCAGACATACGTTTGCGTTCTCGTGCTCCATAAAACGTAATGGAGCAAGTTGAGAAATGTTTGAGGAGTTCTTACTCTCAACTTATGTCTATTTGTACCCATGACTTGATCCTCAGAACTGCAGACATTCCAGGGAGAAGCTAAGGCTGACGTGCTGCCTGTGTTGAGCACTGGGATGTGCAGAGCTGGCCAGGCCAGCAGAGGGCAGGGGAGACACCTCTTCCCCCTTCCAGGGGGAGGGAACACGCGGAATTCAGTTTTCATTGATTTTAATTAGAAGATTATAAGCATCTTTTAAGCATGCAAGTAACTAAAAATCAGTGAATTTCTACCTCGTTTCTTCTACACTTTGTCATCCTTAGAAGGAAATTTTTTGCTGACCTTTAAGTAAGCCTTTCCTCAAGATTTAGTGACCAAACCAGAGAACACTGATCTGTGATCACACAAATGGGGATTTATTTTTGTTAGGGAATGCTTGCACCCATCATTAACTTTGCACTCTAGGACATGGCTGTCAAAGCCTAATCCAAGCACAACAAACCCAAGACAGCTTCATGTCTGCCTTCCTGACTCACTACTTCCCCCCACACCTTTCAATTGCTCAGAATCCCCACATTATGCCAAACAAGCTACTTTCACTATTTCTTTGCTGGAATATGTGAAAGTGGTCCTGCTCTCAGCCTTCTCAGAAACAGAGCATCTCTCCAAAGTTCACTTTCATTAGTGCAAAGGTAGGGTCCTACTGTTGAAAACCACAAAAGCACAGATCCTATAAAGCCAAGATGGAGGATTAACAGTACACCAAGTCTACTCAGCAAAAAATACTCATACACCTGCTAAATCTGCCAAGCACTTTGATAACAAAGCTTAGTTGTTCTAAATACTATCCAGTAAGTTTTATATAGAGCACAGGCAAAAATCCTACTGTGCTTGTTTAACAGCATTGGAAACATTACCTCTGATCCTGTAGCTTCTGATATGGTGGAGTAGGAGCTCTCGGGAGCCCAGGAGATGCATTCTACCACGTGCTCATGCTCTCGGAGCTCAGCTTTGCATTCCTTCGTCGCTACCACCCAGACACGCACTGTCTGGTCATTAGAACAACTGGCAATTAAGGTGCCATCCTGGTTGGGCCGCACCATGCGCACCCATTCCCTGTGACCCGTGAAAGTCTTCACACAGTAGCTGTTCAACATAGAAACACAGCAGGGCTCAGTGAAGGCAGCCATAAACCCACTAGACATGCCTTTCAAACCTAAGGACTTTTGGCCTAATCTTAGAAGTTAAGATAAAATATTTCAGCACGCATGTGTCCATCCTGGACGGTCATGTACAAGACCATAGAACACTTCATGGGAAGGAAGTTGAGGGGAAAGAACTGACAGCCAAGAACTGGCAAAACCTTGTTCAGGTAGAATGCAGGAAGCTCAGGAAAAAGCAAAGCTGACAGGACAGCTTGCACTGAATAGGTATTTTCAGAAGTAAAGACTTGCAGGTCATTCAGATAGCCTTCATCTACAACTTGCTTAGCAAATGGATGATTAAAGAGACAAGAAGGAAGAAGACAAATCAGGAACCACCTTGTTCATTGTCAAAAAGGTAACAGATTCTTCTCCCTCCTTTCATGCTCCCTTTACACTTGTGGCTAACCACTGAATTTAGAGGCCTACCTGGTCCTGAGTTACGGTGTTCTACCCTCATAGCCCCCAGAAAGATAAAGTCAGATAGTTTTAATTAGTCAGTACTAAACCCTAAAACCCTGTGCTATGACTTAAGGCAGAATCCTTAAGTGAATTACTCCAGAAAACACACTATCCTACCTCAATTCAAACAATGTTTGCTGACATTCAGGATTTAAGTGGCCCATTTCCTATAAATAGTGGTTTCTGCTTTTTTTGTTTAGGTGCTGATCTTTAGCCTGAAGTGCACTTACCCTGTCTGGACTTCCCACATTTTGATAGTTTTATCCCTTGAGGCAGAAACTATATGATCTCCATTGGGCATGATGGCTACTGAAGAAACATTGTGATCATGACCTACAAACAAAAATAAATGTTTAAACCTTTATTAAGCAGTACTTTAATAGCTTTTATACAGCACACAGGACTTGCTATGCATTGATCTTGGGCAAGCAGCTACAGCAGTAGTGCACGTTTTATGTACAACTTTGCCATTTTAGTTTCCATTTTCCCCAGTAAGAACTCACAGCCCCTGGTGAACTCCTACTGAAAAGCAGTCACACAAGCCATCAGGTATCCAAAGTGTCAAGAGAATACCAGTGCCAGAGCAAGTGTGGTACTTTACAACTCCTCACTTAAAAGATTAATTTTCTTTTTACCTGAAATGGAGTTGAAGGGATGCAACTGGCAACACAGGTGCAGCTAGTTCACCCATACTGCTTACAAACAGTTCACAGAAATACACATGTTCATACAGAGACCTTTAAAGGCCAGAAAAAGCCCCCTGTAGCACTACTTTATTTTCTTGCTATCAGCCGGCTGCAATGTCTGTTCTTCCTCTAAGAAGGGTTCTGTGGCATTTAAAGAATGGTACACACGAGAGTTTTCTTTGGTATATGTGTGTGTCTGTGTACATTTTCCTAAGTCTCAAACATTCTCTACAAGATGATATTTGAAGCAAGACAAGCAACAGTATAATAAATTGCTTTTACATCAAGATTATAAAATAAATAGTTGCTATCAATATTACAGTCTTCTAGTTGTGGTTGGTTTACTTTCCCATTTTTTCCTGTGGATTGAAGCCTAATGCAGAGGGCACTGTCCACTGTGAGCCTGGCACACTATGTGCAAACACCTTGCACACTAATTGCTTCCTTCCTGAAGCAGTACATCAGGCAAACAGAGTGAAGAAGGTAATTTTTTACTGATTTGAAGACACAGTTTTATTGCCTAGTAAGCATTTAATTTTTAGCACTAAACCCCTCTTAACTGCCATTTCATTTCAATACCACATGATGCTTCCCACAGCATGATGCAGAGCAGACTGGAGATGCTATTTCATCCCACAGACACTAAACATATACCTTATTTATGGAGCACTCAAAGCATCAAAACAACTATAACCCCTCCCCCCTTTCTTTTGGACAATACTCTGGTTTATAACCCCTTCCCACATCAGCAGCTTTCCTGGATTAAAACCACCCAAACCAACCTCTCTTCACTTTACAGACTGCTATCCCAATCCCCTTTATACCTTACCATGCATAGTTCTGATGCACTCAAAGCCCTGGAAATCCCATAGCTTAATGGTCATATCAGCAGAACAGGAGGCCAACAGTTTGCCAGTGTGGTCAAAGGAAATATCTTGCACAGAGTCTGTGTGCCCCTTAAGGGTTCGTTCAAAGTCTCCTGTCTCATAATCCCACACCTGACAAGTGAACAGAAAATCCATTAGCAGCAACCTATTACTCTGTATTCTCCAGCCTGATATGTGCACTCTGTAGGCCAGTCTGGCACTTCATTCAGTAAGTAAATGAGCAAGAGACAAAGACAGCCCTAAAAAGCCTAACAGCATAGAAAAACAAGTGTTATTTTTATATGATTTTGTTACTTATAAATTAACTGAATTCATACATTTTGGAAACTGTTTTTCAGCTAACTTAAAAGCATTTTATACACGGCAGGAAAGTAAGCTCCACAGCATCTAAAAGTCTTAACACTCAATACCCTTAAAAATAAAGATCAATTTAGGAAACACTGGACAGAACAAATCCACTTTGTACAGACTGGTATTTTCCATCCTCCTATGCAAGTTCCCTAACTCTAATAATACAGCCAGTTTTCAGGTGGTGGGGAAAGCACCATCTGTACCAATCCCCCCAGCCTCCCTTTCCCAAGCTTTACTGTGGCTCCAGAATTTACTCAATGCTTCAGAACCAAATTGCAAATATTATGCATACCAAAGAGCAGTATCCAGAATGGTTTAGGGACTATAATCCAAACCACTCTGAAGAGTTTGATATGCACATATTAATACCTTACAGAAATGGTCACAGATTAATAAATGGTTGCTGTTAATAACTGCAAGATAACATGAAGTCACCATTCTCACCTCCTAATTAAGTTGGTCTTCCCTCATCTAACAGCAAACAAAAGCCTTTGAAACAAAACAAGCTCCTACAGATTTTATTGTGTCTCTCAAGCAAAACCAGACATTTAATTTTAAATTATATCCTTAAAAATACAACACCCAAAACAAAAAACTCACCCCACAACAAAAACAATCCATTGAGCCAACATGCCAATAGATGGCAATCATTGGGAGTGCAAGTCAGAAATTAAGCTACACAGTTTGACTTCAATAATAAGGAAACTGATCCAGTGTATCCATAAGAAGGAGCAAAACCAAAGCTAATTAGGCTCCTCTGTAACATCTAACAAACACTGAGCTGTCACTGTTTCCACTGGCCCTGTCTACTTGAAGAAAAAAACACTAGGCCTCTGTTCAAGTCTGCTGCAGAAACAAGAACAGGTTAAAGCTTTTCATGAACTAGGTCTGGCTGACTCTTTGTTTTTATCTTCTCCAACAGGTAGCCACTATTAGAACTACTTGCATTTTTAAGCATATTACTTAGTATCCTACTCAATGTTTTTCAGAACAGCACCTCTGCCAAATAGTTCTCAGAGGAGAACAATGAGAATTATCCTTTATTGGGGTAATACCCTTAAATTGTGACATTCGAACAACAACAAAATGCCTTATCATATCTCTACTGAATGCTAAAATGAGAAACTACAACATATCTCTTAAAGCCACTGTGCATTGCAGTAAAGGCCTGTGAAGACCATGTAAAGTTACTGAAAGTCACAGGGACTTCATGGGACTTGCATGTCCCATTTAGAATCCATGGGAAGAACTCATTTCCAGTTAAGAATACAGCTGCATAACCACTTCAACTCAGCTTTAAGAATAACCACTTCAGATAACTAAGGCAACTGTCTCCCCCCCTCATCACCTCACTATCCCCCTCTGCCATTCCTCCTCTCTCAGCAGCTGAAGGCATTCTGAACTGTTCCCACTGATGCTCAAGCAGAGTCTGACACAACCAATCCCCCCTCAGCAGAACTCACACCCAGCTTGAAGCACTAATGGCACAAACTGCACATCTCTGACCAGCTTAGTTTGATTTTCTGTAGCAAACACACACCTTTATTGTGGCATCCTCTGAAGCAGAGACCATAACACTGAAAACTGGATGGAAAATGACTCGAGTGACAGGACTCCTGTGTCCACTCAACGCGTACTTCTCTGGAGGACGAGGAATCCACTCTTTAGGGTCTCGTTTCTGACCAAGGGGTCCCCCTGATGTAAATTCTTCCTTAGCTTCATTCAGCTTTGATTCTAATTCCATTACCTAAGTTAATGAATTTTAAAGAGACCATTCAGTTCCAGTTCTATACCAAGGTTCACCTTATCATGATTGAAATACCAACTGGCTCCCAAACTCACAGTAAAGCAAAGATTGCATGGACACAAACTGATTACCCACATTCAATACTGTTGGCATTTCCAAAAATCAAACCTAAATTAATAATTTCCTGTTTATTCTTTAATGATTTAATCATTAATAATTTATTCTTCTCCAACTTTCCAAATATTTTGACAGGAAAAAAAAACATTCTATGAAATCACGTTCACTCAAATACTGTGCAAATGTTTGAGCTACTATTTTGACAAACTATTGAAGGAGGTTGTTAGCAAAAAGGAGTGCAGTAATTCATGCACAGTACACCAACACTGCAATAATTGTTTGCATCCCTGAGATGAAATATGCATGTTAACCAACAGCAAAGAAACTGAAGGTGTCATAAAACCCTAGATCTCTTAACCTTTACAAGATAGGTCTTTATTGTTAGCACACTGATTTTAACTTTTTTTAAGCTTTTAATGGATCTAGGGTACATTAAAGCATTGCTAAAAAGAGTTTTGTATTGTCCACTTGCAGCAGAATCACTTATTCTAATGGACTGATTGGAATTCATGGTTTCTTCCCTTTAACATCATGGCCAAAGACAACTGGCAGCACAGATTTTACTGTCTTTCTAAACCAGGGCAGCCTGCTGGAGATGGCTGTTCCATGCTCCTGCTCACAAACTGCCTTAAGGCACCTCTTTCCTTTCCAGCTTCAGAAACTGCACATGCAATCCACAAATTGAAGTCAAGAAATTTTTATAAAGAAACAGAGAGGATGTCTCTGCTAGCACTGAGATAGACAAAACATTTTCTACAACACGGATTTAGCTCTTTTCCCTGCTCAAGTCCTCAAAATTCATCTTTGAGGCATCATTTTCTAAACCTGTACAGTGATGAATACTTAATTTGAGTCACAACTTTTAATACAAGTAAGTCCATCAGATCTCTACTTGCCTTCTTTTGTAATCTTATAACAGATGTCCATTTTTTCTCCAGAAGTCCAGCATACTTCTTATCTAACTCTTCATTCTGAGGAGAAGCAATAAATTAATAAATTCTAGTTCTAAAGCCTGTAGAAATGTTTCTTCAAAGGCAACATGAACAGCTCATTTTAATACAATCTCTTGACCACAGAAAGAGGAATTAAAGCAAAAGGCTATAATCAGTTTTACTAGTTAAACAGAACAACCATGCTTCTCTTAATAGCTACGATTTACATACACAGAAAAACATTTTTAAATATATTTTTAATTAAAAATGCTGCAGCAGTACAGATTAATGATACTAGATTCTGCAAATAAAATCCTAGAACTAGGACTAAACTGTTATCTAGGCTGTCTTCTATCTTCATTACTTGAAAGCTTTTTAAGTAGTCTGCATATCTGAGAATGTTGTACCATATTTTGCTACAGGATTCCCTCATCCCACTCTTACAAGAACAGCAGCAGACAGCACACACTGACTGCAGGGACCAAGATGTATAAAAGTGACAATTAAGTTTCCTTTTTCAGAGCCATCTACTAGAATAATTCTTAATGGGATGGAGAATAACAAAGGCATGGGGGAAATAACAATGGCATGGCATGCTCCATAAAAGCTGAGGACTGGCTACCTCAGTCAGAGACCAGATGCTGACCTACTATTTCAGGGGCATGTAAAAGCTGGAGTTATCTGCAGCAATAATCAATACAAAAACTGGAACCCTTCTTTGTGGAGCTACACTTGAATCCTTCCAATTTACCGAAATAATTTCTGCCTCTAACTTTTTTTTTTAGTAATTTTAGCATAGCCCCATCCAATTCAGATTTTTGTGCAACAAAGTAATGTGAAACTTCTACCAACTGCATTTTCTGTTTCCCTCAGGACCATCTAGCCTATTTATATTGCCTTTTTAACCTTTGGGAAGAGAAGACTTAATTAGGTTGATAGATAAGGCAGATAAGGGAATGGTATTAGGATTTTCAATTATAAAGTATGGTATTCCAATTTGTCATTTCTACTTATTTATTAGATACTGGAAACAGATTGGAGAAATTAAGTCAAACTTAAACCAAACATTTTGGAAAAAGAACAATACAAGATTTATAAAGTGAAAAGGCAAGGATTTATCACAAGCCAGCACACTGAAGTCTAAGACTCAACCCAGGTATCTCCAAGAAAACACAGATAAAATGCACACCATCTATGCTAGTAAGTGGCAAGTTTAAAAATTATACCAAGAATTGTCTGTTACAAAGGCAAATCAACAGCAATCTATTGCAAGACATTACTGGTCTAAGACACTAGCATCCCCATGGCCCAACAAAACCTAGTTGCTCACCAGAGCTGAGCAGCTCATGTTGACCATTCAGCTTTGCCCTCCTACTACATGGGTAGCCAACTGGTGTGCAAAAATTTCAGGCAACAATTCAACTACTAACTCAACTCCAATCACAAACCAGACCTCTACCATTTGCTCTGTATGATAAAGGAGAGGACAAAAGTAATCCTGTTTTATCTTCCTGTTTCTCAAACATTCAAGCCAGCCCCCAAAGCTGCACATTCTTACACGATTTCAGGTCTGGTTACAGAACAGTCTTCAGTTTGATATTAAGGTCAGATGGAACTCCTGTGTTTCAACTTCTGCTCCAGACTCTTGTCTTGTCACTGGCAGCATGAGAAGAGACTAGCTCTGTCATCTGCACACCCACCCATCAGGAATTTATAAATAGCAGTAAGATCCCCTAAGCCTCCTCTTCTCCAGGCTGAACAGTGCCAGCTCTCTCAGCCCCTCCCCACACAAGAGGTGCTCCAGTCCCACAAGGAGTTGCTGCAGTGAGTCTAGTGAAGGGCCATGTTGTTGGGTTTCTTTATATACCATCTATCACCTTTCTTATACATTCACATTGCCTCTTGTTAGCTTTGGTTTTTAGCACCTTTCATCTTGAAATATTTAGGCCTTCTCAGGACTTGGATCCTTAAAATTTCAATACAGGAAAAACTCAGCATTGTATAGATGAGAGGCACAGCCATACACAAACACAAAAAATAGTAAAAAGTTTTGCTCAGAAATTGCCAAATCATCCTATGAGTATTTTTTAATTTTATGGCACAGCAATAAGCTGTACAAGCTTTTCACCTCCACTTCTGAAACAGCACGAGCTAATAGGTAGATAACAGATACACATGTTCAGCATGAATGCAAATACCGTAAAATTATCAACTCCTTACTTAAAATACAGATGAATCTTGTTTGAACTCACCACATCTAATTCAGCTTCCTTTTTAAAAACCGAATATGCCTCCTCGTAGCCATTGGACCGAAGGTAATCTGCTATCGCTCGATTTCTGAAAAACAAAGAACAGGATCTTCAGCCACAGATTGGAAGGCAAGAGCACAAGAGTTGGTTCAGACTTCTTACATTTGAAAAAAGCAGTCGACATCTGAGTCTGCAGTGCAGCACAACACCTAGGGTTACTGGGTATGTTAAAGGCCCAATCCAACTTTTAGTTCGATTACAGGAAGGGATACTGCCTGTGACCAAACGTGCAGTGCTCCAAACCTTAAATTATTGTTCAAAATATTCCAACTTTGACACAACCACCAAACTAATCTTTCTTGAACCTCTCTCTCAAGACAGCATGCATTTGTTTTGGACTTACTCAAAGTTTCAATATTATTCTAAGACTTCAGCAATCAGTCAGCACCTTTTGCTGAAGAGAACACAACTAAGGAAACCCTGCATTTTCAAAACTTACTTCAAACTAATAAATATTTTCAAGATACACAAAGAAAGTTTAAGAGAAGTAAGCTCAATGCTCTAAATAGACAAGGTAAAATTATTTTCAGTTACTTTATCAGCCTCTAGAAGGAAGTCTAGTTTTGTTTTCTTACGTGTGTGTACACATGCATATACAGGGAGGCTGGGAGAAGACACACTACCATGCTTAAGTAAACTGATACACAGATGCTTTTTAAAAACAAAAAACTGAAGGCCATCTACACAGGGCACTCAGGAGAAAATTAATACCCTTTGGTAGCTGAAGAAAGAAACAATGACTTTTTGTTCTGAAAAGAATTTGCTTTTCACATGAAAATTCTTCCTGTGGCTCTTATCACATTATTCTTCCCTACCTTTTACATGTACTCAATCCCTCCTCAGCCTTTCAACTCTGAACAGAAATCTGCTTTAAAGTAGGAATTTCACACTTCTCCCCATAAACAACACAAACTGAACCAAAGTATTGCTTCCTATCAGACCTCCAGGTAAATCCCAGGTCTCTAGGCATTACCCATTTCCACTCAGAACAGTTCATTACTTCCATCTCCCCATTAGTGTATGTACCCTTTGAAGTTTTTAACAGAAAAAAACTACAGAGAATTGCTAAAAAAACCCAACCAAACAAAAAATACAATCCTGAATGTGTTTAAGCCAAAATCTAATGAACAACAGTTGTAAAAATTAAAATTTGAAGATAGCTTTTTACCTTAAGAAGTAGAGCAATTGTACTTAAGTATACAAACCAAAAGAGTACTACAGGCAGTACAGAGGGGGTTGAATCAGTACTGGAAAAGTGCTGAATTAAGAAAAAAGTAAATATTTAAAGTTTAATGAAAATGTGACACAAACTTAAAAATAACCATTCCTTACAGTTCATCTCGTTGCCTTTGTGACAGCACCATTGTGGCTGCGATGTCAGGTTGACACAGTTCAGCAGTGGCTGCCTCCTCAAGATCTGAAGTCTTAGGAACCCTGGATCCACAGTTCAGTCTGCCACAGAGTGGCTTAAATCAAAAGTATTTTTCCAGATGTGAAATCCAATAGGAAATCCGGAGGCATTCAACAGACAAGATTCAATCCATCTAGAAACAAGAGAAACAGACACCATTAATTTCCTTTAATTAAGCATCCAGGCACTCTGGCCTCACATGGCAAGACCACTCCCAAATCTTCTATCCTTACACTAGATTTCTTTTCTCTTCTGTAGATTTCTCTCTTTATCAAACTAAAACCAGCAAGATTCATTCAGTTAATGTTCAACACTTACTAGAGATCAGCTAACACTCTCTGTATCTCTCAAGCTTTAACAGAGTGTTTAAGGAACAAGAGAACATTTCAGACAGGGACCAGGGAAGATGCTACAGCCCACTTCAGGCCATCACAATGACTCAGTTTGTCACTGTAGCTCATTTGTGGAATTATATTAGGCAGTTCTGCAGGATTTATCCAAACAGCATCCTTAAAGACTACAGCTGTAATCCAGCACATGAACTTTACAGGTAGATGATTACACAATCATAACAGAAAGACTAACAAGAATAAAAAAAGTAATTTATCTGAAGAAGTTCCAAAGAACCACATTCTAAAAGACAATACTTGCCCTGTCTTCAACCACATGTTAACACAGTTTACCTACAGTTAACTTTTTATCTAGCCCGTATTTGGGGTAAGCAAATTGTTAAATAGATCTTCAATCTTATCAGAGTAGCACAATTCATAGTGCAGAGCTGCCACAAGCCTGTTACTTCAGCTGGTTCAGACAGTGACCCAATGACTAGACACCTGACAGTGCAAGCCAATCCAGAATGTAGGTGAAATATGACGTATTCAAGACAGAGTTGAAGTCATTCAGAATTGTGCCTTTCACAAATTACTCATTTTCCCACCTACACTATTTACTATCTCCTTATGCAGTAACATGAACTTCAGTGTTCTTAGTGTACAATCTCCTTCAACTGGACAGCTTTAATCTTCGTCAAGGTGAGATCACCAAAATCATTTCAGCAGCATTGCCTTTTGATTCCTGCACTGCAGGTACTCTTTTGGAAGCAACATGATTATGAACAATGTTGAAGGTCCCAATTCCTGCCTATCTGACAAGAGTCTGTATAACACAGTTTACTCAAGTCATTAAGCAAATTTGACCAACTGGATTTTAGCAAAGAGATAAAGTGAACAGGACAATACAGAGACTCAGGAGATAGTACTTGGGTTTGTACCAACTACTTCAGGAAACATCTCCTGACTGTGTCTCCCCTACTGTCTCTCTGCTACACACACAAGTATGCAACATTCACTATTAATATTGGGTAACAATGCTGGTAAGGAGGCTGTTTTAAACAAAAGCCTTTCTTATATGAAAAAATTTAAGGAAACTAAGCTTGTATCATTAATGTCTACTGATCCATCACAGGGGATCAGGAGCCTGTTTCTAAACCCATCTAGGCTCCACTGTCTGCTTCAAAATAAGCTTAAGCTGCAAGTTGCTTGCATTTCACTCTGCTGGTGGATTTTCCACGTCAAATGCTGCACACCATAATACTGCACTGCAAGCCCTTTAGGACAGGAACACTCCAAACAGGCAAGACATAATTAATTAGTTTGACCTCTTACCTAATAGCTATTTCAGAAACAATTCAGCTGAAAACTGATGGCATAAGCTGCATCCTTTGAGAACAAAAGCAAACATTTCACTTATTCTTGTCCCATACCTCGCTTTCTGACAGGTAAAGAGGCAACTGGTTTTCAACAGATGCATCTTGCTCACTACACAGTAGGAGTATAGCATACTAGTTAATAGAAATTTAGTGTTTATATTAAAAAATAATCTACTGAAATTATCAGAAGAAGTGCCCTCTAGAGGGCAATGCTGCTATAAATTTAAGAACCAAAAAAGAGAGGCTTATAATGGCTGAATCTCTGCACTTCAGTGGGAACGTAGCAACGCTTCCCGTAGCGATAAACATTGTGGAGAAGAACAAAATAAGGCACCTCATGCACAGCAGCACCATTTGAAGCACTGAACAGCAGAGCACAAAGATACAAACTTCCAAAATCTGCCTGTAGTACTACCACAGTAAAATTCACAGTATTCAAAACAGAAAGTAGTTTTTGTATGACGAACTCCCACTAAGCAGTGGCTGCCTTGTAAATCCAGCATCAGTGCAGTAATGCCAGTAAAAATCATACTCCAATACTCTGTCAATTTTGTCTTTGCATCAGGAGATGTAACTATAGCACTTGCCTGAAAATAACAGCAACTGTGTTTACCAGGTGATCCTTGACACCTTATCTAGTTAGAAAGGCATTTTTCCCCCTCAAATAAAAAGCAGCCCCAAAGTTCCCCTGTATTCCCAACAGTTAACACCACCTGGCCTGCTTCATTGCTCCAACTCTGGATTATTATTCAGAAACAGATCCTAGCACTAGGGAGGCTGCAACAGCCACAGGGCAAAGCAGGGATTTCTGCTATTAGCAAATTACAGCTGATCCACAATAAGTTACAATCAACTGATCTAAAGTATCTCACTTCTCTGATAAGTACCTGTTCCAAGCACCCTTCTCAGTATTCCTGTTTTTTTTAACTACAAAGGTACCTGAATATAAGGCAAAGTATTTTTAGAGCTCCTTCATATACACCCTTAACAAAAGACAAAACAAAAAGAATGAAAATAAACAGGGGAGAAAAAAAAACCCAACAAACAGGAACAAAAACAACACCACCCAAGCAAAAATGTCGAAAACCAAAAAGCCCAAAAGAATCCAACTTACAATTATATACCTGTGCCACTTTTAGAAACAACAGAGAATGGATGAATATTGTCCACTGCCTTTTCTTCAGCTTGAGAAGGCTTGGTGCCACACAGCCTCAGTGGAGCCAGACTAACCAGTCCTCCTCCATTGCCTATCAAGGGCTGGAGTCACCACCACGTTACACACACCCGCAAACAGCCTCAGTAATGAGAGGAAGCAAGTGTTCAAAGAGAACCCTTGGGAAAAAAAAACCACAAAGAAACAACACCTGATCATTACATCTTCCCTGAAATCGGCCAGTTTTTGTATCAGCAGCTTACTGTGATTAAGGTGGTGTCCAGACACAAAGCTGGATCTTTTTTGAAAGAAAATGTCTTTGCGTGAAAATTTTAATTTGTTCTGTATTAAGTACAGGAAAAAAAGACTGAAACTAGAGACATCCATGGAGTAACAGCTACTAACGAAATGTAAAACTGTGTGCCTTTTATTAATGGACCCACTTACACTGCAAAACATTTTAGTTTCTAACTTAAGACCTATTTGACTCCGTATCAATAGTCTGCATGCATAACAGCACTGAGTGGCAAACCTCTGCATCTGTACAGCCTCACAACAAAAGCAGGCTACAAGCGTCTTCAGCAAGATCTGCTGTTGTTACAAGCATTTTGCAGCTGGAAGCTAGACCTGGCTCAACGTGTGACTGGACAGTCTGACATCAGGTGTTTGCCTCTCACACCCCCTGGCACTACAGTATCTGCTCAGTTTTCTATAACCTACAGGTAGCTGGCTGGGAGAAGAAACACTGCCATGACCCACTGCAGCTCTGGCAGGCTACTCTGCATGAAACACCAGCCACTCAAAAGCTGTAGGTAACATCCTCCTCAGCTCCATTAACTGTAGCATTTCCTCAATAGACAATCGCGTCCAGTCTCAGCTGCTAACTCTGCCACTTAGCTAAGGATCAGCTGTTAGACTTGGGACTGGCAGAAATGTCTGAGCAATAAGGTAAAAAGATATTACTCAATCCTCAAATGCTGTAGGACTGAAGACTGACATATTAAAGAATAATCTTTAAAAATAAAATAAAAGAGCCAACAATCATCACAGGCTAGAGCTTCTTTCCTACACAAGCTTCTAAAACATGCAGAACTATTGATAAAGAGCAACAAATTAGGCAGAGAAACCCGAAAAGTAGAAGAATCCTAGCAAAGGAAGGTGCAAAAACACAGCGCAAGTGCTGCTGACTTTCTCATTAAAAAAAAAAGTGGAAGACCCTGTGGTCCCTTCATGTCTAAGAATCCCCTTCCATCTTCCTGTACGGGAATTCAGGGATTCCTTAGGTTCACCACATGAAGCCTTTTGCAGGAGCCCGCAGCACTCCCCACACTTCCTGCTATGGAGAGTGCTCTGAGGCTCAGCAACTGCCTGATGAGCCCTTCGAGATGGTCCCACTCTGCTGGTGACTCAACACACACCTTTTCAACTGGTTAGTGTCCAGGCACCCAACTGAGTCTTAATGCATACTAGAAGTGGACATCACAGATCTGATATTTTATATGGATGACCCTCTTCCAGAGGGTGACTGAGACATCCCAACAATTCAACAATTTATTCTTCCTGACTTTATGAAGTGGCTCCCTATACCAATGTGTGTCAGTGTGGTTCAAGTTTTTCCTAGATTACTGGATAACTTCACAGTAACCTAACAAGAGAGACCTGCTAACCATTCATAGGATGCACAAATAGCAAAATTAAACAGGTTCAGCTGTATTTATTAGCTCTTTTAGACAGCTATATAGGAGGTACCAAAACACAGAGCTTCACAGATACAGACAAAGCAACGAGATTGGGAAAAAAAACAATCACTTCCAGGCAAGAGACATGTCATGCCAATAATTGATAAGCCTTGGCTTGGAGGTATTTCTATTTTCTATTTCTATGATACCACATTTCTATGATGGTGTTCATACTTGCTTCAGGAGATGTTTAACTATTATTTTCTCTAAGTATCCTCCAAATACAGTCAAGAGATTCTGGAATTGCATTAACCCTTCAGCATTTTAGCCTCAACCTGCCAAAAATACCTGTTCATTTACCCAAACTAGCATTAAGCCAGAGCAAAGTTACTGGAATTAAAGTTTTAAAACTGCCTATCCTGTGCACAAAAAAATATCAAATTTAGTCTGTAAATTCCTTGAGTTCATTACATTTTTGTTTATCAGAGTACACTAGATGCTAAAGAGTACTAACATTTGGTTTGAATGTGTATGTCTGGTAAAGACACTGTGCCTTGAATTTGACATTTACCTTTTACTTATTAAGAGCTGATCATCTACTTTGCAAACCTAGGAGACTAATCAGAAGTTTTCAAACGCACCTGAAGACAGAAGTTTTAAAAATCAAAATCATTTTCTTAGTTTTAACTACTCAAATGGTGTTTCTGGACTTAACCCTTGACTTACTGATTACTGCTGTTAATTACTTCATATATATCACAGCTCATCCAAGTATTTTAAAGCAGGATGAAAGTTTCATTATTTTTTCTGTTTCACCTGAGCTCTTTGTTTTACTGTTATGACTTTGTTTTGTAAAAACTCATTGCTGCAGCTCTAACCAGAAGGTTTGATCTCTATGTGTCAGGGTACCATCCAACTCTTCTAAAGTAACACACATCATACTGTGACCAAATTGAAACCATAAATACTGAAGTCAAAATAACCATTAACTACTAGTTATTAGCTCATGATATAAATTACACCTTCAATAAGATGCTACACTGGTCCCTGCAAGGTACTAGTTCAGTCAGGGATTTAGCATCCCAGGAAGCTTGAGGCTTTTGTCCGTTAAACTGCCTTATGGGAATCACACCATGGAAGGATCTGCACTCAGCACTTCCCACCTGCCAGTGCACAACAACCAAGCTTATTAACCTCTGCACTAACGTTGCCATCAATGGGGTGTTCCACAGTAAGTCCTTATGAAGCCCTTCCAAATCCAAGCAGATTCCTAAACATAACCTGAAATACCAGACTGTGCATCCCAATCGACCTTATCATCCTCCTCAGTATTTTATCAGCAAGGTGAGTTCAGAGATCTCCAGTCTTTCCCTTATTCCCATCAAGTGTGTCCAAATACCATGTGTCAACACCATAAACAAACCACTGAAATGGCTCAGCTGACCAACAATATCCCTTTCTGCTCTTCACAAAAAGTGACAGTAAAAATCACTCCCAATTGAGATATGATCCATCTAAATTGCAGTCTAGAAAGTTAAATGATTACATGCTTTATTAAAAACAACATATACGTCAGTAAATATAAAATACATAAATAAGAAATAATGTTTGTCAAACTTCTCTTTCATTCCAGACCTATGCTTGCTTTGCTAGATTTGGCTGAGCAGCAGGAGCCAGCCCCAATCCAACATGCATGCTGTAGGGTCAAGCCTACAGAAATATTCGCTTAATAGCTTCTAAAAAAACAGACATTCAGCTTTAATATGTTCTTAAGTGCTTCTCCTAACTCCTGTACTTCTCACAGGTACATTTGTCTCTCCTGTACTTTACATTTCCTCTCTTAACTTCTGGATTTTTATGAGTTAAATAAAGAAAATCAGTTTCAACATCATTTCTTGTTTTACAACATCAGCAGCAAACAGTTAAATATATCAGCACCACCCCAAGTTCACCCAGCTGCTGTCTAGCTGCTGTCTAGCAACCTAACAACCACTGCTGACCAATCTGTTATTGCTGATCTTTGAATACATCTTCATAGCTCCTCCAGGAACTGAAAAATAATTAAATTTCTGCAGTTTTAATGACCGTTGCTTAGGCTCCATAAACAGTCTTCCTCACAAAAACACAAGCTACGTACACTAACTATGTAACTGTAGCTCATTAGATCTGAAATTAGAAGAGATAGATGGCATAAATCACAGAGCAAATGTATGAGCAGACACAGAACAGTCCAACACCTTTCAAATCTAGAAGTTTATCAAAGAGCTGTGCACTGCTATGCTTTAAAAAGTGTATTTTTGCTTTTTTCTAGCAGAATCCTAATACCCCCATGAACTCAAGTACAAGACCATTTGCTTTCTATTATTATGTATTAAGTATTATTATGATAAAATCATGTATTTAACAACATGCTACAAGAATTTTTATTTGAAGGAGACAAAATCTGAGATCATATTCTTAGGCTGGCAGGTTAGGCACACCTCACACTGAGTGCCTGGGTGTTAAAAAGGCATACAAGCCATCACAAACACAAGGAATACACAACTGGGTTCACATTATGAAATCAATTAGCCTTAATCTTTAAATCTTAATTTGCAATCATCTAGAATTCCAACAGCTTGTGTAAAACTCAAAATAGTCTCAAGTGCCCAGCTACATCCTACCAGCTTTCAAGCAGTTTCTCTAACACACTTTAGTGTTCTTAAAAAATGTTCTGTCTGGAAAGAGACTCCTTGTATTTTCTTCTGAGTTTGTTCATACACCTGAAATCCTAGTTCAGTCAGCTTCCTGTCTTCAGGTAAGTTTTCAACCCCAGTGAAAACCAAGTCACGTATCAAGTGGTAGCAGAGACCAGAGCTACTACAATTGATACAATGAGAATTAAATTCCACAAACCTCTAAAGCTGAGAGGATCCATTTATGCATTAATAAAGTAGAAACTCTTCTTGCTACATGGCTGGCACTTTAGACCCTTGCAAAGTTTTTCAACAGTGTATCTTGTTTCATAACATATTAACAAGAACCTGAAGTGGCTATTTGTGAACATTTATTTGCAAGCAATTAGAGCTACAGTCCTTTATGGGAGAACTACATTAAACTACTTGTTCTCTCATACCTGTAGATTATACTGCTAAACTATAGCAAGTATATAAGCAAGTATATAAGAGCTGTTTATTTTAATCTAAACTAATTTTAATGGTCTGATTTTGTTTTAATTCCAGTAAACAAAAGACTCCTTTATCAAACTCAAGCCACAGAATATGACACCTCTTCTCTAGGAAGAGATTCCATGGAACAGCCAAGCAGTTGTTCTTGGTGTGGCAACCACACCTTACCCTAGAAAATGTTAGAAATAATCACCCACAAGCCAGCAGGGATGAGTCCAAGAATAAAAGAAAGCTACTAATTTATGAGCTGGGCTAATCTTCTTTCCACTTTTCAGCCTGCATAAGTGAAGCTAATTGAAGGATTATGAAAAAGCGTGCTCTAACAACTACCTTATTTTGGCAAATCAGAAAAAAAGCAAATATCATCTGAATTACAACTCTGAACCTTATTTTTCATTCATGTGTTTATTAAGACTGTTGGATTCTGCAATTAAGTGAAGTCTTAAAATGCGCTCAGGTCTTAGAAAGACAGGACAGAGGGAGAAGGGAGGATGTGTCAGGTAGCACAGAACAGGCCAAGAAAGCAGATACTAGGCAGCAGGCCATGATACCCACAGCCACCTCACTTCTCTTTTTGTTGTAGAAATCTGTGACTGTGATGTGTTCTGGTACTGGAAACTACCTACCATTAGTACTCATCCCAGCCTTGCTAGTGTGACAGAAACATGAAAAGGAGAAATTCCAGGTTTGTTGGAATAGTGCTAGCTAGTCACAAGATCTTATGACAAGAATGGCAGGTATGATGCTAGAACTTTAACCCCATCCCCTGTCTGCTGCAGATCAACACTAGGGTCAGAGCTTCTCTGTCAAGCTTCCCCCACCCTAGTTTGTGCTTGCTGCCTACAAATCCAGCACAGTGAGAAGCAAAAGCTTCTACTATTGCTGATTTAATAGACACCATGTGTTTCAAAAGACTATATATATACACATTGATTACATCATCCTCTTAATAGATTGTAAAGACAGTAGCAATTAAACCAAATTTGATATCCTATCTCTTTCATCACCCCCAAAAGAGGTGCATCAAGCACCAGACAAGCTACCACCACTGCTCCTTCATGGAAGGAACAGTCATTACCTACAGGTAAGCAGGCTAGATTTTTCTGATTTTCCTCTAGTCTTAAAGAAGGATAAACTAAACATCTTTGCTTTAGCATTAAGCTACTTCCTGCTGAAAAACAAGGCAGAAGCAACCTGCAGGAGGGTGGGAGAAGAAACTTGTCTAATTAGACCAAAAGAACTTAAGATGTGTGGAACACAATAGAACAATTAACACTGACACAAGAGGGAAGGTATCACTAGTCTCAGTCATGATGGCCACCGTGCTATCTGGGATGTAAACCAGTAGGACACCTGCCATAAGAGCTGCTCCCTTCAGCCCTGCCTCTCGGGAGACGTGCCCGCTGACTCACCAGCAGCACCGGGGAGCAAGAGGTGCTCCGGAAAAGCCCAACTACAAACTCACCCAACAGGGACCTATTTAACAACAGATCTGAGAAAATTACAGGACAGGCATTTGCTGCAGCACCACCTATAAACCTCAACCACGATGGATTGTCCCGTAACTGGAAATACCTTTCAAGGCTGCAGCAACTAGTTACTGGTTAAAAATATCAGGTAAGTCTTCCAGAATCAATGGAATCACAACCCCAAAGATGTATTTATTACATTTGTTTAGCCACAATCCTTATCCAAAAGTCCATAAGCAGCCAAGTGAAACTGCCACACTCTCAGAAGCAGTACCAATAAGAAGGAAATGGCAAAAGTACTTCAAAATGTATTAACAAGTACTTTGAATTAATAATGTTGATTTTTTTATATATAGTTGTGCATGCATCAATGCACTTGATACTGCTGTGCACACACGATTTGCTTTGAAGAGGATTGTATGTTTATAGCACTGAAGTGCATCGGAGCACACACATTTTGTGAGTAACATACTCCTTTGAAGTTTTCCTTAACAGTACATGCCAGCATGAAGTGATACCATAGGTGGCTACCATGACTGTAAAATAAAAGCAACATAGCCTAAGTCACACCTATCTAATCCCCCAAAGAGAGACTATGAGGTTTAAAAAAATATTACAAAATGAGCTTTTAAACATACTGAATGAGACAAGCATTGCCTCACTCAGTCCTGTCTCAATGAGTCTTAAGAAAAAAAGGTCCTTCTTTAAACTACTAAGATAAGATATAAGTAAGATATACATATTTGTTGGGCCTAACCTGCAGTACCTAGCAAGTTCATCAGGTTAAAACTAGAGCTAGATTATTCATCAGATAAAAACCATAGTTCTTTCGAATGTTTCTAACATGTAATACTCAGTAGGTCTCAAAACACGGTAGGAATGACAAAAAGCATTGTTCTAAAATAGGCAAGAAAGGTTTAACCTAAGCTAAGGGCCCTGCAATGAAGCTGACATAACACAGCTCCAGCTCAGATCCCCACACTGCATTTTCAGCACTGGCACAAGCCTTCTGTGCAGATGATGACCATGTGAGCACTCCAGCTAACTTGGACAGCATTTATGGTAAAAATCCTAAAGAAATAACTTCATGTAGTTGAAAACTAGTTTTAAACAGGTCAGGATTTTGTCTTAGTGTAAATGCTTATTTTTAAAAATTTAAATTGAGGTGTAACCTACTCTGCCAGGCAGATCAAAAAGCAAAGCAAAATCTCCCATTAATGAACACCTATGCTCAAACACCCAAAAGCCACATTAGAAGCCCCAATCCCCTTGTGTCAGGTAATAAAGTAGCTCCCAAAAAAGCCATTCAACCCAGGCAAGGTTTAATCCACTGGATACCTTTTTAGCAGACAGGTAATTCTGCCAATGATATTTTTAAGCTCTTAAAAAAAGGAGAAAGAGGAGACCAGCTGTAACTTCATTAATAGATCTGCATGTACAGACGGTACATAACTTAATTCTCCTCACAGAAGAAACCCAGGACCATTCTGATTAACACTTAGGGAATATCCTCAATTGACATGAGAAATTACATGTTATAGGCTGGGAACTCCCCCACACTCTATACAAAACAGGAAACTATTAATTATTAATATTAATTATTTTTATTGTCCTCTTAACTTCCTAAATTTAGGCCTAAGCAGTTCTTTTTTGCAGGCTGACAAGTATTTCAGTGTTCACAGACATTTCAGCAGCTCTTCCACAGTCTTTGCCTTTAGTTTGGAAAACAGGCCTGAAGTTCACAAAAGTAGGAGAAATCAGTCTGAAACAAACTGTTCAAAGGCTGCTCCTGTATGTACTACAGTAATTCCAGCCACTCCAATTCATGAACACCAGAAGCAGCTACAGAGGGTTGTAAATAAACTTTGTAATAAACATACACTGTGTATTTCTGGGCTAGACAGAGGAAGGGGTTTCCCAGCTATTGTTTGCCCAGAGTGTTTTACAGGAGGGTTCAACTACATTATAATGAGAAGTGATGGAAGTTGGCTGTAGGGTTCTGTAAGAAAGACAAGGTTGGGGTGTTGGGTAAGACAGTCAACTGATACTATTTCAATAGCTGTCCCATCGATAGCAAGTCAGATGGACAAAATAGTTAATAGACAAAGCAGACACACTGAGCACTCAAAGCTGGGTGGAGCAGAGGAAACAGTATAGGAGAAGAGTCAGAGAGAACACGCAGGACAGACCGTGCGTACAGTCATAAAGGTAAGTATTAATGCCTTCTTCTGTAGAACAGAAATTAACAAGTTACTCCTGTACAGGAAGTAACTGCCAGCATTTCAAGGACAAAAAATCAACCAGAGTTATAAGGAGGCAAGTGTTTTAATGGATTCTTCATTGCTCTTAGCCTGGATTCATTTTTAGACACAGGCATTTAGTGAACAAATCCACTGAATCCTGTAATATCTACTCTAAGTGAATGAACTACATCTCGTAAGAAAGCCGCTACCCTTTAATTTAATTTTGGGCAAATTAAAACCAAATGCAGTGTCATCTGTTCCAACCTACCACCAAAAACTAGACTCGAGAAGTCAGACAGACCCAAGAAAATGAAAAACCTCAACCTGTTTCAGGATAATTTGTGCTCAGTGTTGTACTTGCTCTGATCAACTCTGGATTCAGGTGGGAATGCCATGGGCCACACCTGGAACAGAAGAGCACTTGTACAAGCAGCCCTTCCTAGGTGCTTCATCCGATCCCTACTGAACTCCCCAAATCCTTTGTTCTAACACCCTTCCTACACAACTTGAAGTGTAAGCATCAGCATAACCCCCACGATGCAGCAGTACCCCAGTGGTACACTCATGCTCTTCCAGAGCCATATTGTGCAAAAGAGCTTCCAAAATCTTGAGATGTTATTTTATATTAACTCAACATGTGAAGAAAGGTAATGCAATTAAGTCTGTACACTAATAGGAGTTACTCTACTGTGGGCACCAAAGAAAGTAGGGATAGTCTTCTCATGTGTCCACCCATAACCCACTCTAACCAAGAAGTTATATGAACAAATAATAGCATGAAGTAACAATACAGGGGGTTCTCTGTATTTCAGAGAATCACATGTAAAATACCCCCACAAAAATCATACTTATCTGAAGTGTAAATAAAATAAATTCAACAAGTGAATATCTAACTCAATAAATTGGAATGGTTATCAGACAAAAAAATTCTGGCTTTGCAACAGTGACTGGTCACTTCTCACTGTCAGACAAATCAAGATCCACCCTGCAGAAAAATAAGCCTCAAAACAGAATGCGAGATTTGTTTCATTTCAGAAGGTTCCTTCACCCTTAGATTCTTCCCTAAAGAAGAGACTTCATTGTTACAGCAATTAGTATTCCTCCACCCCAGCAAAACGCAAGCAAAGGAAAAAAAAAAAAAGCTATGAAAGGGTAATCTAGCCATTTCGCAGCTTTGCCTCCTTACTCCACCCAGTCTCTTCTCTGCTCAATGGCTGCACACAGCATCCATAAACATGGTATTATCAAAAGAAACACACAAAAATGAGATTCCCGAGACCAAGCTAGAAATTTGCAATAAATCTTTTGCTTAAAAATATTTTCTTTGTTTAGTTCCCCAACACATTTTTCCTATTTAGAGTAATTTTGCTAAGGGCAAATAACATTTTGATAGCAGACCCTCCCTCTTCCAAAAACCAGCCGAATGCTGCAAAATCATTTACGAAACGATCATCACTGAACACAGGTTCTTTAGCCTCCACCTCCGAATACTATATAAACAATATTGTCACAGGAATACACACTTAAAATAATCGCCACATAAATACATAATTCAGCCAGGTCAATATGCCCAAACATTTATTTACAGTAAAACAGTGTTTTAAAAATATATTTAATATATCTTAGATTATACTTCCACCATCCCCTGGTTAGGTAATTCATTATGACTTGACTTGACCTGCAACAACCAAGCCCTCTGCTGCAGCACTATCAGCAAGGAAATTTCACCAGCAATATTACGGCAAAGAAAGGGAAGGTGTCACGTTATGACTGGTATTAAAGGTCAAGTTTAATTGCAACCACCTTAAAACAAAACAAAAAAATAAAATCTCACACTCTCAGATCTGAGTAAACCCTGAACTTTTTAAGGGAGGCACCACTCCCACCCCCCAACTTCCATCAAAAGCCCTGCCTGCGCATAACCTCCTGCTGAAACAAAAACTCAATAATAGCAATAAATAGAGCATTTTAGCAAACTCGATTGCTATTAAAAGGTTTCCAAGGAAAGTCTGTGCAACTGTAGGTAACCAGGCAGTGATATGACCCCAAGAAGGAGAGATAAGACCTCCCTCCCCCGTTTTCACTGCAGCTGGTTCTGAAGGTCTGAGCCACCTCCTATCACTGCTTTCCCTGCTAGATCACTGCAGGAAAACGGGCTGGATGTAAAACAAATCCTTAAAATAACACTGACTCCTCTCCCCTGTATTATCAATTCTCGTTTGTTTTCCGTGCTGCGGCCGAGTCCAGAGATCTGGGCCATCTCCTGCCAAACGCCAGCCTTGCCCTCGGAGAGGAGAAGGAGGAAACCCTCTGGGAGGAATTCGGGAAAGGGATGCTCGGTATCCTCTCCGGCACACATACACCAGACTCCTCGCCCCAGACTATTTTTTCATGGTTATTTGCGCCTGGTCCATCGCCTCCTCCCTGGTATCTTGCTAAGTCACCAGAAGAAATGGAGCGGCCTAAGGGGCGGAAGGACACGGAGGCCGGGAGTGCCGGAGCCCACCGCGGGGCTACTCTCCGCTCCCCTCACCCACCCCGCTCCCTTGTCTGGCCCACTCCTCCCCCGCGCCCTGTTTTCCTGCTAAGTCACCAGCAGCGAGGTCGGCGCTGACGCCCGGGATGGGCCAGCGGAGAGGGGAGGGGACCGCGCCCGGCGGCCCCCACCCAACCCCGCCGGGACGCGGAGACCGTCCCCCGCTTCGCCTGCCTCCCTCCCGCCCCGTTGCTCTGCCTCCCCCGCCTCCTCCCCGGCTCCCTCCTCACCAACGGGCGCGGCCGCCATTTTGAGAGCGAGCTGGAGAGAAGGAGGGAGGGGGCAGGAGAGGGGGCAGGAGAGGGAGCGGAGGGCGGGGAGCAGGAGCGAAGAGGAGGAGGGGGGGAGAGAGAGAGGAGAGCCGCGCCGCCCGCACGGCCCGCCGGGCCCCGCCGCCGGCCGGGACATCCTCCCGGGGGGGGCGACGGCGGGCGGGGGGAGGGGAGGGAGGCAGCCAGGGAGGGGAGGCGCAGCCCCGGCCTTACCCGAACCGCCGCTTCGCTCTGCTCCGTGGGGCCGGCGCCGCCCGCCTCTCCCATTCACCGGTGCGGCGGGGCGGGGCGCGGAGGAGGGTCGGTCCGGGAGGGTCCCGGAGGCTCTCGCCGCTCGCACCGCTCCGCTCCGCGGTCTGTCAGTGGCGCCCCGGCCGCCGGGAGGGAGGGAGGGAGGGAGCGAGCGGCGCGGCCCGCCGCGGCACTGCGCATGTGCGCGGGCGGGGGCGGGGACAGCCGCCGGCCGCCATCTTGGGAGGCTGAGGCGAGGACGCGTGTCCCGGCCTGCCCCGCGCCGCTGCCTCCCGGCCTGCCCCGCGCGTGCTGCGGCCTGCGGGGTTGGGTCGGGCCCGGGCTCATCGGCCCGGGGGCATTGGGCAGCAGGGCTTGTAGCTCTCTCTAAGTGTCTCTTTTCGGGCACTTGCTCTCACTGTTGTAGTCATCTGCTGCCCTGTCACACACACCCCATCACAGGCACCGCTGCTCTTTCCTTCACCAGTGTTTTAATTATGGTAAAGCTCGTTGGTGATGGCTGTGAGTGGCAGAAGAAAGCTGCAAACATCAGTGAAGAAACCAATACTACCAAAAGAGCTAGGAAGAGAAAGAAAGGCAGACTAAATGCATAGATTTTTCTGTGGTGTAGCTTGAAGGATGCTTATTGGACTGTTGATGTCACTACTGCTCGCACAACGTGAAACGCACAGCGTCTGTGTGGTGCTGTGCAAAACCGTGGAGAGAGCAGTGAGATGGGGCCCTGCCGTGTGGCGTGGCACAGCTTTCTGCTCTGGAGAGCTGTGAAGGAGCTGATGCTGGCTTTGTTCTAACCAAACTGCAGCAACTGCCAAGAAAAGTCTTAAAGCGGAGTTCCACTGCTCCTTCCTGTGGGCCATTGCATTTGGTCTCAGCACCCAGACACTGCTATGGTGTGTCTGGCTTGTGTGGAATCTGTTCCTGAGACAGCACTATATTTAGTGAGTAACCTCGTCCCGCTGACCCAGAGTTGCCAAACTGAAAAAAGCATGTGCATGTAGTTTGTGACTGTTGGCTCTGTATGGCTGGGGATCCGGCAGCCTGGTGTGCCCCCATGCATCTTGCTAGTATACAGTCACAGTATTAAAAAAAACATGGTTTGCACTTGGAATAGAATGTTATTGTAACCTTCTACAAACCCTGCCTAGTTAAATCTCAAAATGTCATTGGTTTAATTTATCAGTGTGCCTGATGGTAAACTGAGGCATAGACCACTGATAATTTAATCCACGTGCTCACAAGAAGGAACTGATGGGAGGGGGTACAGGGTCCTGAAGAAACGGGCTGCTGATGGCCTTGATTGCCATTGACAGACGCAGGCAGGGGTTTGCATCAGAGGCCAGATTCTCCCCTCAGTTCCTGACTTTGCAATCCTCACGGTCTTCAGTGGTTTGAGTACCAGTGACAGCAGTCCTTACCCAGATGCTTTGCAAAATACTCTGTTTGGTGAGCGCCAGAGATGAGCTGGCAGTGGACCCCCCCAGAGGAGCTGCGTAGGGGCAGTAAATCCAGGTGCAAGGCAGGAGGAGCCCTGGGGTCACAGGAAGCAGCCACTCGTGTCACTCTCAGATACCAGTGACCAAAGTCACCTCTTGTGTTGGCAGGTGTAGCAGTGTGATACAATGTTCAACATGTGCCATAAAGCTTTCTGAAATGGTGATTGGAGGAAATAAGTAATTCTAAGTGTAAAACTATAGCAAAAACTGAAAAAAACTTCAGGGGACACTGAAAATTGAATAATCAAAAGCTGCACACTTTTATCTGTTTCTATTGCAGGTAGCAAGTGAGATTACTAAAATCTAAAGTTTGTATAATGAATCTCTGTGCTTTCTGTCAGCTTCCTGCTGTGCTCAGCTTGTGGTCAGTCACTTTCTCTGCTGTTTATGTTGTTATTTTATGTAGCAAGAAAGGGCTATTTAAACCCAACACACAGCTGCAGATGCATCCAGGACAAATTTTGAGTGTGAACCTGCATTTAACTTAGTTTTTTAATTGACCAGATTACAAATTTTACATCCATTTAAACTATGAACATTTATTATAGTTTACACCCAGATGATATTAAGCACAGTCTGGCCTTGGTCAACCAGTGCTGGCTGCTCCCAGTTGTCTTCTTGTTTCTTGCTCCTGAGCGTGGCCTCCCACAGGGGCTGCTCCGTGGCCTGCGCAGGAGGGGTCGGGCCAGTTGGTCTGTAGGTCTCTAGACGTGCCCAGTTCACTGCAGCCAGCAAGCAGGGTATCTGCAGAAACAGGGACTGACATTTAGGATGAGATTTTAAAATGGCATGCCAAAGTTACCTTTGCTTTATTTCAGTTTGCTTGCAAAGAAGGCAAAACTACTTCGACATTTTCGAAATTCTCATACACATTTTGGGGTGCATACTCCAAGTGATAATTGGCATCTACCCAAGAAAATAATACATTTCACAGAGGTTGATGGATTTTCCAAACACTTTTATGACACAGGTATTTTATTATTTTTTTACAGCTGGTCTTCCTTGTAATATCACTTCTTCATATTGGGATGGAAAAAAAACCACCCAGTTCCCAGCACAGCTGAACTGTGGGGAGCCCCAGAGCCCATTTTTCTTGATAGTTTCCTTGATTGCCACAGTGTAGCTTGGTAATAGAAAACATAACCTCTGCCTCAGAGGGGCTGTGCAAATCCAAATTGATTAGCTCCTTCTGGTTCCAACGTAAAATTTTTTCTTCAGGATATTCCTAAAGTAAATGTTTGCAACTTGCCCAGCCAAGCTCCAGAGTGAGCCAGGCTTCTGCAGCGTATTTTTTACCACATGGGGTGGCACACACAGCTGTATCTGCTGCTCTGTAAGTTTCAGGATGTCACATCAAACCTGGGAGGTGTTACTCTGCTAAACCCTGCAGACCTCCTCCACTGATCATTCATCTGTTGCCTGTGAATGAAAGTTGTCATTAATATTCTACGTGTGCACATATTTGTGCAGCGAAACACCCGTAGCCACCGTGCCACTGTAATCAACTCCTGTACATGTTGCAAGTCCGTGGTGGTGTCTGACCTACAAAGGGCAGGGGCTGTGACACTGCTCAGCTCTGGAAGATAAAAAAGCTGCATGAAAATGCCTCCACAGATTTGAGCTGAAAGATCCACTCAGTTTCAGGTCGGGAATAAATTCTGGTGACACAAATGCTGTTGTAACTAGGTGCCTGAGCACATACCAAAGGAAAATTAACTCCTAGCTGTGTCTTGCTGTTCAATTTAATGAGTCAACGGGCATGTCTACCTGTGTCATTAACCCTGTCATCTGAATAAATCACAAGATGAGAGAATTTTCTCAGCTTTTTTGTTCACTGGTAAATAGTGACTTCTCTGTGGCTCAAGCAAGAGTGGGCTCCAGAACTGCAAAATTATCCACTTTTTTGTTTTTATAGATGGAAGTAGATACAAAAGTTTCTGCCATTGTGATATTTTTTGAATTTTAATATCACTTGGGGTTTACCTTAAGGAAAGTGAAAAAGTTATCATTTTTGCAATAAATAGGGGAACAAACGTGTGGGAAAATGTGTTCCCAATGCAAAGCATAGCACAAAAGCATTCAGGTGCCTTTTTAATGTGTATCTGGATTTTAGAAATGCTGCTTCCAGAACTCCCATGGCCTTTCCTATATATTAACATAAGAAAGAGGGCAACCTGGAACAGCATCCCTCTCTGCTTGACCTTCTTAATAGCATTAAAGAAGAGAAGATAAACAAATCCAGTCTCTTATGTGTGTCAGTATTGAGAACCCTGGCCTTGTGCAAAGCCTTCACCCTTCACAGTACCATTTCTTACTGAAGTGAACCCCCTTTTCAAATTAATTATAAAGCAAGTGAAGTGGTGGCCTTTTCAGCAGGTCTTCCATTTTTACTACTCACAGTTGACATGCCTACATTTATTTTATTTTCTTCCCAACTTAACTGGTCACCATGCATAGGTTATGAATGGTATATGCTGCCAACAGTGACACTGTTTGTCTTCCTGTGCCTTGATTCCATAGTCTGGGTTTCTATGGATATTACTTTCACATGGTTCCCTCTTTAAACTCACATGTTAATTCAGCAACTACTTTTCCCAGAGCTAAAGGGTGAAGGTCCAGGTCCAAGTAGCATTTTGTCAGCTTATCAGGTTTGGTTTTACTGGCTGTGCCCTGGCCTTATATAAACTTTATTGCTCACCTTTGAAGCACAGCTTTACCTGACAGCTGTAAGCCTGGCTCATTTGTTAAGTCACAATTTATCTGCTGGCTAATTTGTGTTTTAGTGAGGGTATTACCTGTGTCTGCTGTGCCTCACAGTACCCTTCTCTGTCCCCATATAGTGAGATATTAAAAGTATCTTTTTTTGTTATGCTGTGAAAACAAGTATTTCATGTCATAACCTTGACAGAATTTTTAACATTAAGGGTATTAATTGCAGATATTTCTTGCCATAAAATAAGATGTTTTCTGTTCCCAAATTTTTAAAATTTATATGAAAATAACACTTATTCAAAGGATTCCTGTACTTATGTGTAAAACTTTTATTTAATATTTTCAGCAAATTTTTCCTTATATCACCAAAAGGTTTTTACAAGCTAAAGTGAATGCCCGTTACATGCACATCCCAATTAAAAGTACAGTAAAGCAATGCAGAGATAATAAAACACTCACCTTTCAATCTAATTGGGCATGCATCCAAAAGATGCACACAGTACTTGTGCCAGTTCAGAGGTGTCCTACAGCTGAAGGTGCAGGCCAGGCCATCATAGGCTTCTGTAGCTAACTGGAATAATTTGTGTGCAGAAGGACCTGATTTGCATGGAGAACTGCTCAAGTGCACACACAGGTATTTTAGATCAGATAAATCATTCCTCAGTCTCACAGATGCATTTTGAAGCATGTTGCAACTGCAGTATACCCTGAGTGCAAGCCTTTGGTGTACCTCAGCACCCCTTTTTCATTCACACCTATAACCTGGAAAAATCACACTTCAGGAGAATAAAAACATCAAGTATCAGGCTGTTAGAAGTAGCCAGGTGAGGTTGCTTCACAAATTTGAGTATCACAGTAGAAGAAACACAATAACAGAGGAGTTGGTTGGTATAAGAGTTGGGGAAAATAGTCCAAAGCATATTAGTGTGGGGTGGTAGAATTAAAGGAGGGAGCACAAACTAACATCAATGTACTCTTAATCCATAGTTATCCCAGATTTGGATTAAACTGCCTTCTGGAAGGTTTTTTAGGGCCCTTTTTACATTGAAGTGTTTACCTTTGTTCTCCTCCTATGGGGTTCGTATTTTTAAAAAGACTGAGATAAATTTTTCTGCCAAGCACCATCCACGGAATTGCTGCTGAGTCAAAAGCACAGCTAAAAGCAAAGCAAATATGTTGGGTTTTTAATTCTTTAAATTCCATTGCTAATTATAGTAATGTGTAATCAGTATGTTGTTACTGCTGACACTATCCACCCTGCTTCTGAATTCCTTTCACTGTGTTGCTTTTCACTTGAAATAATAAAGCAGGGCCAGCAATGCTAAACAACATTGTTTGCATTTTATATAATCATCATACAGCAAAGGGTCGTTTCTTTGCACTCAAACTAATATTAAAAGATGTTCTTGTGTTATTTTTCAAGCTTATAGAATTTTATTGTTCATATATAACACATAGAAGTCTGAAATTTACTTCTAAGTTAAGAGTTTCTTTTCTGTATCATTTTCAGCCATAGATACTAGTTTGTTACTGCAGAATCACCAGAAGTTCTTTAAAGTTCCACTTCCACAGCAGAAATCTGCTGCTCAAGATGTTGTACAACAACAGGAAAATATGGCCTGTGCCCCGGGGGAGGCTGCAGCATTTTGAACACAGCTCTGGTGGTACAAGTGTCCTTGTTTAGGTGATCCATGAGAATCAGAGCAAGTTGTTATTCTTAGTGTCATTTCCACTGTAGATGTGAGGACTGGAAAGCACTGGACAGGAGCTGTTCTGAAGGCAATTCACCAGCAGGTACTGGCTGTTGTCATGGCCTGTCTCACTGACATCCCCTCTCCATGTTCTGGTCAGGTGCAGCAGGACCCTGAGCTGCTCTTCTCCAGGAGGACATGGGCTTTGCAGCTGAAGGTATCACCAAGCTGACAGAGGAGAGGGGCAACACTCAGGCTGAGGTATGCAGGGAGCCTGATCAGTAGCTACTTGGAAGATGATTTTTAATCTTACATGTCTTCTAAGCAAAAATATAATGCTGAACAGAAATACTTGCCTCTTAAAGGGAAAATTAATGCTTTTTTCCTAACACACAATCTATGTACCAAATAAACCTTTTCCAAACTTTAATAAAATTACAATCTATTCCTCCATTAAAATCAGTAACACTTTACAAAAACTGGAGCTACTCAGGATGGTAAGTGCCACGCTGAGGCTTCATTTTTAAACATTTTTAACATTTATTATTACCAGAAAATTCAAATCCTCTTTTCGATTGGAAAATTCATAACTATTGTATCTCAGTAACATCATGAATGTTATTGGTCTAACTAGAAGGTTCAGCAGTGGAAACAGACGTGTGCTGAGACTGCTGCCAACTTGTAAAAAGATGGTCCAGGTTTCTTTCTAGTCGGAAGGAACATCACAGCTGCCCCATGAGCAGGAGGTGGGTGGCTCATGGTGCCTTATGATTCACATACATAAGAATGCACCATGGACAACCCATGCACAGATACTCACACGCCCTAATCAAATTATACGTTTGACACATTCTTAAAATGAAACTTTCTGAATGTAATTATGCTCGTTAGCTGTGCTGTGATTCAGTATCATGCCAGCTAGTAATGAAACGCTGCCGCGGAATTTGGCTGTTCTCCACATCTCATAAGGAAACAGTAACCCTAGCTTGCCTTTTTACTACTGTTTTTTCCTCTGGACAACAGCCATAATTAATACTATGTTATCTAAAATGGGTTGTGAAGAAAGACCACTTAGAGACATCCCCTGTCCTATGAGGTGTTCTCCAGTAAATGTATTGAGAAGTGTAAATGAAAGAAAAAATCTGAGAAGTAAAACTTTGGTCAGACAGCAAATACACAGGAAGAGAGAGGGGGGGCAGAGTGCTCACTGCTGCCTCGGGGTGCTGCACTACTGCCCATGTGGAAGTTCAACATAGAAGATTTTAAATGACAGAAGCAGTAAAATAGTTCATTCTGTAGTACCTGCATATGTACATCTCTTTAGTTAATCCCTTCTAGCTGAAATGAGAATACTGAACAGTGAGGAAAATGGTAGAAAGAAGGAACATCTGTTCATTTTTGGAAAAGTTACAAATTCTTAACATGATACACTGTGATGTTGTCCTGAGCTTTGTTCTGTCAGTAACAAAACCTGCTTTCTCCATCTCCTTCCTACTCTACTTTGTCTGCTGATGCCCAGGATACTTTCACCTTCTATTGCCATGTGAGCAGAGCTGTGCCTCATGTGCCAGCACAGCTTTCAGAAGCATCCTTTGAATGTAGAGAAATACCTACAGGAAGTTCCAGCTTTTATTTTAGTTTTCTTGACAGAAAAAGACCAAGCACTGAAAACTGTGATGATTACATTTTAATATCCAGAGAAATCAGATAACTTTTAAGTGTCTAAGAACAAGGGAAAATAAAAGCCTTTCCACCTTCAGCCTAAGGTATCAGTCAGTCTTCAGGGCGTGTGACCTGCCAGATGCTGCATCTTCACTCTTGGGTACTTTGTACCAAATCCCTTTTTTACTTCAGGGTGTTTTTCCCACAACAGAATCTTTCCGTACTCCAAGTTAATTATGTTTCTCTCCTCTTGAGTTTCTTTACTACCTAGAAATTTAAGCTAATGTAGTCTATTTTAGGTGTTTAAAAGTGCTCAGTACTGTGGTATCTATGTACTAATCTAAAAAGATTATAAAAATCTGAATACAGCAAAGTAAGAGGACAGCCAGGGATCATCCTAGTTCTCATAGAACATAATATCTGTTGGCTGGCTTAGATAGTTGTCCTGAAGTAGTACTGCATTCTGCTATGCAGAATGTGTACATTTTAATGAGGTGAGTTAATCCCTATATTCTAGGAAAAGACCTTGATAGCATTATCTGCCAGTGCTTACAGTACTGGATGTATGAGAGTGCACAGAGCTATTCCTGGGCTGCCAGACCAGTTAAAGAAAAATAACCTTTTACAGGGAACTAAAATTTAGTTATTTGCAGGCTACTGATTAGTCACCACAGTGAGCACCAGACCCCAGAACTGCCTGCTGTGTTTGCTGTGAGCACTAAAGAGGAGCAGGGGGGGGCACCTGTGAGGTGCTGAGGAGCAACTCTCTGGCTTTTGCCAGTTGCAGGGGCTCAGCAGCACCCAGCTCCAGTGGGGTCAGTGTTGGCAGTGGCAGCTAAGTAACAGAAAGTGGGCCACTGACTTTACTAAGATAATGCCAAATGCTGAGGTTGTGTAGTAAATCACTTGCCCCACAATTTCCATCATCCATGTCCACAGCTGGAAGTCTTCAAAGCCTGCTAGCACACAGCAACAAGTATTCCACTGACACCTAAGATGGGAAAAAACACCAGCAGTGCTGAACCTCACGCTTGGAAATGACGATCACACTTGTTCAGCAGCCCTTTACCTGCTACAGCCAGTCAGAAAAATGGGAAGCACTCAGCTCAGAAAGAGCTGAGCCAGCTGGACACGTTGGAAGGAGCTCTGTGCCAGAGAGTTGTTACCTGATCACTGGGCAGGTCAAGCTCTGGTACAGAGAGCACAGGAGAGCCTCTTGTAGCCTGACATTGAGACACCTGAAACTGAAGTCAGCTAGAATCACTGGATTGGTTCTTCTTTTAATGTTAGTAGACCAGTGTTTATGTGAGCTGTGAGACATAAAGGGGAGCAAAGTGAAGTTACACATGGTTGCAAAGCCAGAATGGAGAAGTGGGGTCAAGTAAGCAAGCCGGAGCCTCTCTAATGTGAACTATGAGCACTGGGGGCTCCATCGTCCCGCAGTGATGAGCCTCTGTCACAGGAGCAGGTACTAATACTGCCTGGAAGGTGATGGAAATGCAGACAAGTCAGCAGGTACACTAAGAGCCACGTGGGCTGCAGTGCCCTTTTGTCCCCACTTGCCAAGAGGGCACTGGAGTGACCTGGGAGGCAACTGGCGTGGTGACTGCACAGAGCAGTGGTGCTGCTCTGCAGGAGGAGGCTTTGGCAGGACAGGAAACCCCTGCTATTCCTTCCCTTTGTGCAATGAATAGAAGGGAGAACAACCCAAAGTAAACATAACCAAGAGTAAAAGTGACCCTAGTTTTTACCTGGATCCATTTCATTATGTGTTTCATCACGTGCCTACATGATAACTTTGGCTGAGAGAAACAAAGGGCTGTATCCGTGTAGAAGTGAGCGGGTGGAGAAGCCTGTGGCTGCTGCTCTCAGCAGCAGCGCCAAGCTATATTGGTTTAAACTGTGATGTTAGAGGTACAGTGCACTTTCTTACAGTATTTGTTGCATAAGATGAAGTTCCAAACCAAAAAACAAGTTCCATAATCTCCCCTTGGATAAATCAAAATGTTTCTATTAACGTCAGTTAAACTGTGGCTGTTTAAGGGTTCAGTAGATCCACCCACTGGGACACTTTACCTCTTCTTAACCTGATCCAATTCTTTAAGCTTATGCAAAGTCCCCCATTAAAGTCAACTGGAGTAGCCCCTTTAAGGTGGAAATGAATCTTTAGTTTAAATTAATGAAGTTGCACCAGGAGTGAATACAGCCCTGTTCCAATTTTTGCACGATGATTGCAATTAACAAAGTACATTATTTTCAGGGATGTCAGAGCTTGACATTAGCTACTTACTGTATCCCAAGACCTGCTTAAAAACATTGTGGAACCTTCTCATAGTACGTTTGAAATTGAGTAGGAGATTTCAGTACTTGTTTAAGATCTTGAAATAATAAAAGTAAATTTCATAGGATAACTTAGTATGTTTCACTGTGTGATGCTGTCAGTACTCTAGAATTCTTTACTGATATATTTTTGTGCACTTCATTCTTCATTTTCTATTGTCTTGCTCCTTATGGAGTAATTTACATATGCAAAATGAATGTTAAAAAATCAAAGCAAAATTGTGGCCTTTCTCACTGAGGTTCTGCAAGTGCTAATAATAAAATAGGGTGCAAGGCAAGTGTACAATCTAGCCTTCAGGCATGAGTCTGATTGCACATTATTCTTGTCCAGTTCTTTGTTTTGATGCTATTCTTAATTTTTATAAGTATTTTTAATAATTAAAAAAAATAAACTACTAACTACACCATTCAAAAATCATTGTGAAACTCACCAGCTAATACAAATTTTAATCTGGAATTTTGAGAACGATGGAGGGAAGCAAGACAGGAAGGAGTGGGGGTAGGGGACTTGGAATAATTTAAAGAAATTGGAGGAGAAGGCAAGAAGCTCATTTTATTCTCATTTAGCAATTAAGGCAGGAGTCTGTCTTTATCCGTTGTAGCAGACCAAGGAAAGTAAAGAGAGGAGGGGGCCATGAGGTGGGTGTTTGTGAGCATTCAAGTTGTGATGACCAAGATGAACAGAGAAAAAGAGAGAAGCTGCTGCCAGGATCCACAATAAAAAAATGTCGGCGCAGGTTGGCAATCAGCTCGGCAGACTCTGCCCCCCTGCATTAGCCAGGTGGCCAGTTCCCCACTCAGCCTGCCAAGTGAGTTGGTGATCAGCTCGGAGCCAGACAGGGTGCCAGGTGGTCAGCTCCATCGCTCAGCATCCAATTAACAAGGACACTGGGCCCAGGCCAAGTGGAAAGGCAGCTCTGAGGCGGGGAGAGGGAGCATGGCTGCACCACCAGTCCAGCCCTGCCTCGGGTCCAGCTGCCTTCACATTTTCTAGAGAGCTGGATTTTTGTGAGTCTTTACTTCGAGTTGTTTTGTTTGGTTGGTTGGTTTGGGGTTTTTTCTGAGCAACAAAGCTGTCTAAATCTTTTGGGTGTCTCCAGTGTGCCACACTTTCAGTGGTGGATCTGTCCATACTAGAAAGAAACCACCCAAGTCTTTTACCCTCTGAACTGTGTTTGAGTGTTACCCCAGTTTAGGGAATGTAGCCCATGGCTGGTACTGAGCATTGTAGCACAAGTGGATTTCACCCGATTATACCTGAATTACTTAACAAGAAAGGCATCCTCCACTCAGTCCTCATCAAGAATTTCAGTTTTGAAACTCTGTTTTTGATGTTGTTCCCACATTTAATAATGGGAATTGTTCTTCAAAGGCTTTTTCACTTCAGTGGATTTTGTAAGATGCTTTTTATTACTTACACACTACGTGGGGGCTCTACTTCTCCCACCTTTTAAATCTGACACGTTTTCCATAGGTTTAAATGGAAGCATGAAATTCAACATTTGTTGTGATTATGTGGCTATAATAATGCATTTTCTAAGAAAGCCTTGGAAGACAATCAGGAGTTGGGAGATGGGATGGCCCAGTGAAGCCTTAATGGTCTGCCACAGGTGTAAAGCCAAAAATTAAAAAATGTTGGAAGTCTTTTCCACTCCCTAGAAATCAGGTTGAAATTTGTCAGTAGAGAAAACCTGTCATTTCTATACTGTGACTAAATAGAGGTCTTTGATTTGTAGTATCTTGCGTCAGTAATAAGGTATTAAAAACATTGGGGCTAGAGGAATATGAAAAAATTCAGCTTTCTTTAGGCCTCTCTCATAGTCTGAAAATAGCATTTCCCCTTTAGGCTGGCTGTTAGGGCAAGATAAACACTTCTGAATGAAGCAAGCTGACTGGCCCAAAGTGAGATAATAGTTTATAGGAACAGAGCTGTAAATAGCCTGGAGGATGTGATGGTTCACACCATCGTCCCCAGGGACTCCTGGTCAGCCCAGGGAAGGTGCTCAGGGAGAGGCTGGTCCAACATCTTGCCCTGCAGTTAACACAAAGGAAGGACTTCGATGGGGAACGAGGGTCAGGGCTCTAAGGTTCTACCCAGGCAGCTACACATCATAACAGTTAAACTCAGCTCCACAGGCCAAGTGTCAGATTTGTCACATCTGACTGCTTTGCTTTGTATTAGCTACATCAAACAGGTTGTTTAAAAAGAGATGGTTGTTCTCACCTGACAGGCCAAATACAAATTACCAGTGCTTGTTTCAAGTTCTCAAATACTTGATTTGGTTAAATCATGTAATATTTCCGTTAGATTTCTCAGTGATAAGTCAGGAACAGCCGTTTTGATGCATAACTCCTTAAAATCAGCACAAGGCCCCAGCATTGTTGGATGAAGGAGTTAGTAGTCAGAGTATTATAATCCGGAGTTAACTCCGGGTGGCCCCGTCACCTCCTGTTAGCCTCTCGCACCAGCTTCCATAGATGCAAAATGGAACTAACGGTGCTTAATTATCCACTTTATCTACTAAACAGGGTTACGGCTAGGGACGTTATGACCATTTAATTACGCTTTGTAATGAGCTCTGAGGACCGGTGCTGCTGCAGTAAAAGGCAGAGCTTAGTGCGGGCGGAAGGAGCGGCCCGGGGGGCTGCGGGGCAGCGTGTCCCGCGGGATCTGCTCCCAGGCCGGCAGGCTGCGGACGCCGAGCAGACCTGGGCTTTCGGCTGGATTCCAGCCCTCCCTCGGCTCCCTCGGCTCCCCCCGGCAGGGTGCAGCCCGGCCATGGCGGAGCGCGGTGCCTAGCTCCTTGCATCACCCGCTCTCCTCCCCCTTTCTCCTCACGGCTGCGATGGCTCCAGTGACGCTGGGAGGAGTGTGTCTCTCTGCCCGTTTGATCCCGCTCAGACGCTCACTCGGAGGTGGGGTTTCACTCCTGCTTACGTGTCTGTGTTTTGGAACGAGCCTCTCCTGGTGCTGAGCTCTGCAGCCAGCTGCCAACAGGAGGGCTGTGCACCAGGCCACAGCAACCGGTGGCTTCGAAACTGCACACAGCTCCGCACAGCTCCCCTGCCAGGAGCGACCCCCCGGCACCCCGCTGGCCTCCCCAGCACCCCACCACCCAGCACAGCCTCCCTGACCGGCCCCGCAGCTGCACACAAAGAGAAAGATGCTCTTTCAGAGAGAACTTGATGAAATATAAAGAAATTAGGACTCTGTGCCTTTTTCTTATATTTTAACATAACTGCTTTTAGAATACCTCCATCGTTTGGGATCAGAAGAAAGGTGTTTTCATGTCAGCTTCCTAATGGCAGTTAATTAACGTAGCAGTATGCATGGATGAAAGCAGTGCCCAGTCCAAGAAAAAAGACAGAGAAAGGAATGGTCAGCTTTACATATTTCAAAACAAAAAGTCCAAGATCTGTCCTTCCCCAGATAATTTTTTTCCATTTTAATTACTTCTCCGATCTCTATTGTTGTTTTTTACCAAGATCACGAGGCAGTATTTACATTTGTTTATTTTGATATTAGAATGCTGATGAACAACATGTGAGAGAACCAAACCAAAATGAGTTCAAAGATATTATCACTTTGTCAGTAATGTAATTTGGGGCTTGTTTATCAACAATCTCACATTGTCAGATGCCAGTTGAAAATCTGCTGAAGGAACATACAGTTGGAATGGACTGTCTGTAATCGAGTCCAGTCAGCTGCCATCACAGGGGATCATGCCATCCTGTTCCTAAGTGGTGGGGACACCACAGAATTTTGTGGGGTTTTTTGCCACAGAGGATGAGAGTCTTCTCCAGGTTAGAAGAACCTCTCCTGAACCTGTCTTCTCTGGTGGTTTGAAATCCATCCTGCAGGCAGGTAACTACCTCCCAGGTAGGCAACAGGGAGTATTTTGCAAGGCATTTTGATTGTACGTGGCTTTCACTGGCAGCGCTACTAAATGCATGCTAATTTCAGTGTGCATTCGACATGTTAAGCCTTAGATGTTTCAAATTTCCTTGCCCTGGTCCCTCTGTTGCCCCCCTTGGCAGCTACACATCCGTTTTCTGCCAGGATGGATGTCCCATGACACATAACCGGGTCCTCATGCAGCCAGCGCAGCCACACGTGCCCGGCAGAGTGCTCACAAAGCCTGATGGGATACAGACAGCCCCTGCCAGCCACCAGGAACAGTGTTGCCCCAAGGAAAGGAAAATTGCCTGCCTGTTTTACACCCGTGTGCTTTACAGATTAGAATATGGCTTTAGGTGTTTAGGTGCTTTGAGCCTGACTGTAAGATTTCTTTTTTTTACCCCCATGATAATGAAGTGGAACTAAATGATCTATTTTCCAGTATGCCACAAACAGGAGGCTGGAAAAGGGGGTTTAGAGTCAACATTTAGCTTTGGGTATTCTTTTGTTTGTTATTTTTAACAGTGGGTTGGAGAAGATTACAAAGCCTGAAATGAATGTAAATAGTTCCCTGATTAAAAAAGAAAAAAAAAAAAGAAGAAAAAAAAAAAAAGAAAGAGGACTTAATTGAAACCTTGCCCTGAGGAGCTGTCAACTCTAAACCAACACTGTGGGCTTGCATAGTAGAACTGTAAAGAGTAATTCCTCACCAAAAGAAAACGAAACTCCTCTCGTTTGTTTTGCTTCCCAGTGTTCTTCTAGCCTAGCTGATTTTTGTGCTATTACTAACATAGCCTATAAATTAGGAAACTAGTATTTATAATAGTAGTGCTTTCCTAGCACCTCTCAGCTTCACAACACTTGCTTAGCATCAAATGATTTCTGCAACACTCCTGAAATGGCAGTGATCCTCGTAATTTTACTAGCAGCTGTCTGGGAAATAGTAGTAAATGTTTCCTCCCAGCATACCTGGTTACTTCAGGTCCTATAATTTGTATTTGAATGATTCCATGATTTAGGAATTTAAACTCTGCATCTTTGGCTCTGTCCCACAGCACCAGAAGTCCCAAACCATCTGGGGAGTCCTGGTTTTAGTTACACATTAATGTTAGTTAATAAATGTACTAAAGCTGATATAAGTGTTTATGATCTGTGAGACTTACATGGGAAGGAAGCTGAAATGTCTGTGTCGATTGTTGGGTGGAAGGGCAGGAGGGGCTGGGGAAGGCTTTTTAGCAAGGCAGGAGTGGACCAGCAGCCTGCTGCTCCCCAGCTCCCACAGTGTGACCTCCAGACAAGCTCTTTCCATTCGTCCTCACGCTCGGTTTTTCGGAAGAAACCTGGCAAAGGATCAAGCAAAGCATAATGGAAAAGCTGTTGTGTGCTGCAAGCAGCAAACCCCAAAGCATTTCACATTTATTGTTGTGTTTGGAGACATGGACTGGATAATCTAATATGTCTTTTATGTCTTATCTTGCATTGTTTCTAGCAAGATTGTTTAGTGAGCATGCCACCTTTAGGCACTATTGATGGAAAACATTTGAAAATGGAACCTTAACAGGCTGCTTCTTAAGAAATATGAAAGCACAGATAATGCTCACAGCAAAACTGGAGCTGCACTGCCAGCCAGCACCAATAGCCCTGATTTACTGCCTGCTGGGTTATGGTTACTGAGGATGCAGTCCACTAAAGGCATGCTGAGCTTAAATTTTCTTAATTTAAGACTTTACATATGAACATATGGTAGAAATACAATGAAGCAGTTTGGAAATATTGGTGGAAAATAATACAATTTTACTTATCCCTATTTTCTTATTCACAGATCTGTGCAACCATAATAATATCTAAATGTGTTTGTTTACATCCATATTGCATCTTATATCTGTTAATTAACAGGTACAAAACACTGCTGTCTCTGCCTAATGCATTAGGACTCGTAGGGGGGTTTTTTGAGTCACTGATTAATACAGATTTTTTATCTATTGAGAACAGGGCTGAAAGTGAACTTAGCAAAAAATGCCCCATGGTGAGTGTTTTACTGCTGTTCTTTAGTGAATGCCAACCAAAATGGTTCCAGCACTTACTGTACTTTGCCACTTCTGCTAAGGAGAATACAAAATTATGTATAAATATATAATTATACTTTAATTTAAATACATATACACTTAAATCCAATTTTATGGCACTTTGGGGAAGATGGGGATAACTCTGACCTAATTTTTCACTGAAGTGATTAGTAGTTCTGTATGCCTCAAACTGAAATACATTAAAAGGTGCTGCCTTGTTAAAGTTTTATCTCTGGTAATGAAGTTTCTGTGAGAAGTCTGTAGGTAACCACTCAAAAATAAACTCACTAACAGTCACTAAGTAATTTCTGAATATTTAGGTCAGTTCTCATTTCAAGTTGGCAGCTTTCAAGACAGAACCTGGTGCAGGTAGTTACTGACCTGAACTCACTTCCGTTTCCACTACAGTTAGTGTGAGCTTTGTCAGGACTGTTTGTAAAGGCTTCCTCTAAAATTATTTTATAATCTGTTTCCTCTGGTCCAGTGGAAATGTTTGCAGTCTGGAGCCTTTCCCCTGTGTCAGCACTCTGATCTGAACTCACCGGCTCTTCCCAGCACACCTGCTGATGTGCAGGAGAGAGCAGTGGAGCCTGCTCATGTTCCTGGAACAGGGCAAACAGACTCCTGGCCAAGGGATTTTGGTTCTGAGTCCTGTTTGTGTGATGGAATTTCTTTTCTTCCTGATCAGTTCATTTTTACCTTTTGTTGTGGGCTTTTTATTTTTCTCTTTCTTCAGGAGTTAGAGGGGAATAAATACAGATACTGGATTGTCAGATTAGAAGTTCCTGTAACTTTTCAAAGAGATAGAAATATCTCTACTGTTTTTGTAACTATTATTAAAAAGTCTTCAGCATGCCTGGAGAATCCCCAGTGCAGGTCCCTCAGGCCAGCTGCCCTTTCTAGAGCTCCAGTGGGAGGAGGTTGGGATCTTTAATGCTGCAAAGCCTCCCCTTGGACAGTGGTGTGTTCACATCTCCTCTTCCCAAGCTGTTGTCCATCCTGCAGGACACTGTTGAAGGCAACTCTGACAGCACGTGCTCAGATTCTCCTCCAAGCTTAGATGCAGCAAAGTGTCAGCTTTGCTTCCGTGTTTCAGAGCTGATGCATACCTGGCTGCTGGTCAAGTCCCGTTGTTTTGGTTGGGTAGGAGTTCTTTTGACTGAAATAGCTTTGTCAGTGTAAGCCCAAGATGTTTTAGATTTTCTGGCATAACTACTTTCTCTTCCTTTTCTGCCATGTCAACAATATCTGGACTTGGGGATTTGCTGAGTTTAACAATCCCATTATAATCTGAGCAATGCAATTTGCCTTTAGACAAGCTCTTAATGTCATTCACAGTGCTTACACCTGTGATAAAATTACAGTATTGGTTCAGAGCAATCTCCTTATTTTAAATACTTATTTCAAAATAATTGTAGAACAAATGGAGCATCCTTTTTCTTAAAAATGCTTCTAATATCTATACTTCTTTCTTCTCCTCTTTGATGTACTGATGTTGTGAGGCCGCCTCTTGTTCTGTCTCAGAGACTGCCGAGTGCAGCCAAACTCTGCTCCTGTCATTGTCCTCCCTGCTGTGCACATCTGGCTGAGCAGGGATGAGACCGACCTGCTGTGCACATCTGGCTGAGCAGGGATGAGACCGACCTGCTGTGCACATCTGGCTGAGCAGGGATGAGACCGACCTGCTGTGCACATCTGGCTGAGCAGGGATGAGACCGACCTGCTGTGCACATCTGGCTGAGCAGGGATGGGCCCATCCTGCTGGGTGCTGGGCTCTGCTGGGGCAGGAGCAGGGAGCACTGCCCGCTGTCCCAGGGCCCTGCACAGACCCGCCCGTCACCGCGGGGAGGCTGGGAGGTGACCTTACAGCAGCAAGTCTCCTGCCCTGGCTGGGACTCCCTTTTATGAGTGCTGGTCTTAACGGCTGCTGCTCTCTGAGATAAAGAGCTTCTAGTGAACTGGCTTCATAGAATGTCAACTGGATAATTAAACGGGTTTGGATTTTAGGTTGAAAAATCATGCTGTCAATATTTCAGTAGGAAATAAATGCACAGAAGTACACACCATCAGGAGGATGGACCTGACCCCCACTTAATTTACTCTAGTCGTGTATCATAGACTTGAAAGCAGTTGCCACCAGTTTAAATTCATTTTTTTTACTTACAGGGGCCAGTGAGAATCAGTGAGAATTTTTAATCTCAAAGTTCCTTTCTAGTGTTTCTCTTAATTTTCAAAACAAACCCTAATTTATATGTTACAAGAACTTTGTCTGGATTGTTTTTATATGCCATTATTTCACTGTCTGTTTTGTTGCCATTGGTGGGACGTTCAGGAGAGGTTATTTTGGTCCTGAGCATCATTACTGAGTGCTCCTGTATTTCCTTACAGTAGATTTCCACCCTAGGCAAAATGAATTACAGTCAATTTTTGCTCGGAGATAACAATCCTGTCCCCCTAGGGAAGGAGTTAGAGGCTGGCATTTTGGGTTTCTGTTCTGTGCTGCCTGTGACTGGCTCCCCTTGCAATATAGTTGGGACCTTGCCAAAATGGAGTTTTATAAAAATAATATTCACAGCATCTAGCTGGTAGAGTTGGAATAATAATAATAATAGCTATAAATTATAAATAGTAGTAGTAGCATTTGGATTTTCCATTTTCCCTTCACACTCCTTACCTCAGACCCTCCATCCCCCTGCCCCTTGGTCAATGGTTTTATGTGTCTTCTGGCTGGTTGTGCCAACACCCTACAACCACTTTCCCAGTGCAACTTGTCTTGCCCTTTGGAGAAACAGATCTTCTGGCCTTTAACCCTACAAAGAGGAACATTAGTTTATCTTAGTTTTCTGTACTTTGATACTTGATACTTGAAGAGTTAAGGTGATAAAGAATAAAAGGTTCCCTTTCTTCCCTCCTAATTCAGCAGTGTATTTTGACAGCTCCTGATTTGGGGCATTTTCTGTGTCTGTGACTCTGGGCACGTTTTGATCAGGGAGAATCAAATTTGGAATGGAAGATCTCAAGGCATCTTGTCTGTGCTGAAAGCCAGCCAGCTCTGGAAGGTCTTTGTATGGGCTCTCCATGGGAGGGAGGCAGTGAGCTATGCCGGGGGTGTGGGAAAAGTGCTTCTCATCCCTGGGAAAAATCGCCCTGTGTCTGGGGCTGTCTCAGGAGCACTGAGATGCTGGACTCTGCATGCTGGTTCTGCGTGGAAATCAGCACATGGCACAGGACATGCATTTACTGCCAGGAGAGGAGTGAAACTGAGAACATATGAGTTTCTATCAGATTCATAAATTAAATCACCAAAAAAGAAAAAGAAAAAAATATTAAATCAGGCAGTTCTCATACCTCAGACCTGATAGAAACATGAGACTTGAGCAAATACTTCCAGCATCTCAACATGTCATTGCTATGTAGTGTGCTCAGATTCATCCTGTCTTTAAAAATTTTCTAATGCCAAACAAATGCAGTTTGGGTTGATGTGTTCAGACCAGCAGTGACATCCAGTGGCTGATCACCCCAACCACAGGACTAGTAGCATTTCAGATGGAGCGTCCAGAAGCGATGAGCTGCTGTGGATTTAGATCAGATGGAGTGTACAGTAAATACGTGTGATTTGCCACCTTCAGGACTTTTCTGAAGGCCAAAACCTGGCCACCTTCACACTTGTTCTGCTGGGAAGCTGGCAGTGGAATGGCACTGTGTCTGGAGGAGGAATTGCTGTGTGTTCTGTGGTGGTGGGCAGCTCTGCACACAAATTGGCATCTGGTTTAAAATCTCATTTTATCTTTTTAAACGAGTCTTGCTAAGTACCCAAGCATGCTGGACACAAACAAAGCTGGTGGCTATGCTGAGAGCTGCCTGGGCCCTGGGGAACACACAGGGCTGCAACAGCAGCACTGGATTAAAAATGTGGAAGATTGTTCCATGTGCTCAGGAGTCCCCAAAACCCTCAAAAGGAAATTACACGGAGAAAATGTGACTAGTAAAACTGGTAGTGCAGTGTCACACACAGGGTTAGGGTTTCTCCGTGCCCCTACAGCATCTGATCAGAGTAGGTGCATGGTGGAAAGTTTTATTTGTCACAGAGATGTTATTTATTCCTGGCTGTGGGCCCAAAGGCAGCAGCTGGAGCTGCCAGAGCCACCACTGCAGCCCTGGGCACGCCAGGGTGAAGGATCCACTGCGGGTTTGTGGGGGGGGCTGCAGCACCTTCCTGCAATGGTGGGATCAGGGTCTGGCATGTCCTACACCAGCCATCCTTTTGTCCTGCTGCTTAGCTTCCTGAGAGCTCGTTTGTGTTTGTTTCCTGGAGCAGTTTGCAGGTTAAAGGAGGTGTTAATGATGTACAACTCACAGAGCTCTGGGATGTTAATGACAATAGAAATACTGTGTTCTAGGAGATGTTTCAGAGAACCCTCACACAAACCCAGTGACATCTCCCAGAAGAAGTCTCCTGATATTAAGCTTGATAGAATAAATGGTTGCTTCCAGCATGAACAGAACTAATTTTAGATTGGAGAGTCTAATGTGCCTGTCAGTACTTCAAAATGAATGATTAAAGATAAAAATAGTTTTATTATGTTTTCAATTGCATTAGGTCTCAGATCTGAAGGAAACACAGTTTCTGCTTGCTGAAAACACTGTGTAAGTCTGTCCTCATGTAGTCTGAGAAGGATTTCACGGTGTCTGTTGGGCACAACTAATTGCACTGTCACAACTGTAAATGTTTCCAGTCCTGGTTGCAATTACAAGAAGCACCTGGTAAATTTGTTTTGACTTTACTGTCTTCTGGTTAACTTAAAAGTGCCAGGTGATGGAAGTCCCTGTGTGGGGTATACTTCATTTTCTCCTTACAGCCTGCCAGTGAACTGCACACTTGATGAGAAATCTGTCTTGTAAGGCTGACCTGACTGTGGATGTTCTTGGCAGCACAGGCTTCCACTCCTCTGCTCAGATCAGACTTTCTTGGAGAAAGATGCATGAGATACATATTCCAGAAGCACTTACTAATGCATGTAAAAAAAAAAAGATACTTTCTTTTAAAAAGCCTAACTTCTCGTGATGCCACTAAAGGGAAGTAATTTTTTTTCTTCCCCCAAACCTTTGTTTAATTTACTTACTATATAACTGAATTTATTATTACATTATCAACGTAGCAAAATTTTTCCTCGTAAAATAACTCTGTTTCTCTCGCCTCTGTCTTGTGGCTTAATTTCTAACAAATATTACCAGAAATATATAGTAGTACCAGTAATAAGAAAATATTGCCACGATGCTATTGGAAGCCTTAAACCCCTGTTAAATACAGCCTCAACACTTGTTAATAATATATTCCCTGTGAGGCTGAACTGTGTCTGTGGCAGCTCCACCATCAGCACCCCCAAGGTTCAGCCAAAAATCTTCTGCAAAATAGAAGATTGAGCAAATACATCCTTGAAGGGCCAAATGGTTTCACTCTTTTTACAGGAACATAATTTATCCAAAGAGCACCCAAGAGTTAACTGATCTTATAGTTAAGTGCTTAATTAGCAACTAAAGAGTAAAGTCAGAAAAATTCAGTTCATTATTTGTCATGGATAAAGAGTACATTTCACTTTTCTATGTAGACCAATACATTTATATTAAGACTTTACACTTTCAGGGTTCACAGGTCAAGATTAATCAGTTGTGACCTTGGAACACAGCTCTTCTCTTCATGGAGTAAAAGCTGAGTAAGGGAATCTGAAACAAGGGTCTGTACATTTCTATAGAGCTCGACCTGATTGAATGGTGAAAATGTAATTGAACAGCAAAAATAACATTCCTTTTCAGAGGAAGAATTAAAGACCCTTGGAAAAAGAGAGGTGAAATACAAGTAATTTTTCAGTGCAAGTGACATTATGAATTAATCTCTAACATGGCTGGGGTTGGTGGTTATAGTGTTCCTTTCCTGCTATAATCCTTCCTCCAGAGCAGTTCTTCCTGCTTAAAATATTCAACAGAGAAAGATACAAATATCAACATTTTTAAACGGCAGGTGCTTTGGTAACAAAAGTATTTGCTGCCAAACAGAATCCATGTTTGTTTATACATGACATCTTTATTTACAGAAACTTTTCAATTTTTATTTACCTTGTATGTTTAGTAGCAGAGCAGAATGTAACCTGGCAGTAGGTCGCTGCAGTCAGCCCAGCAGTGGTACCCAACAAGCACAGATGTCTAGAACCAAGGAGCAGTTTCCCTGTCCCTGAGCTTGGTTTGGACTGTGCAGGGCTCCTGGCTCAGCTCCCTGGCCCTGAGGTTACAGATCTCTGGGTATGTTAAAGCTGAATGGGAACAGCTTTGGTTTATATCCTGACACTGACTTTTCAGTGATTTTTGATGTAAATAAACTCTCCTCTTTCACACTCCTCCTTTTTTTTAATACCCACCAGAACATCTCAGACCTCTGCCCTGCTGCCCCATTATGGTTTCCCTTCACAAGGGGAATGCCTTAATTGCCATTTCTGGGTGGTTTAAGGTTATTTCATGCTTCTTGTTTGGCCTGGCACACCAGATATTCTTGACCTGGTAGGTTTTTTTCATTTGTGACTCTGCAAATAAAAAGCATTTATAATTTCATGCATAATACAAGCATGAAAGTCTGTGTTCTGCTTGTGGTCTGGCTGCAGTGATGCTATTCAAATTGCTGTCCTCAGCTGTCTTTACAATAGTTTTTAAATTGTCCACTCTAGAGTTTAGCAAATCTGCACCTATTTCCACAGATGTAGAAGCAATTCCAAAGAAATAGTATTTTTGCTTAGTTATGTAGTTCTCTCTGCTCTGCTCTATTCTACCCATTATCTATTAAAGTTTGCACATGCCTGCGTAGAAAATGCATGACTGGCATCATAAAGAGTAATTCATTTGAGGCCCAACCTCTCCTGCTATTAGCTTCTGGTTTTATGAGCTTCTCTACCAGGAGTAATCAATATGTAAACCTCAGCATGTTTGTAGCTAGTTTAATCTCTTTATATTAAAAGCTGTATTTCACAGCTTCCAGGTCTCAGAATTTCATCACAGCTTTCATGACCATCACCTTTTCCTTAACTCCTGCAGGCAAGTGTTTAGTTAGTTTAAATATTCCTTTTGTTGTGCAGTTGATGATAAAAGCTTGCAAATATGACCCTATGGGCCTGAGGATTTCTAGAGACATGACAAAGCAAAAGCTTCACCATTTGAAGGGAGGTGTTATTTTAAAGCTCGTGAGACTCGTGAGAGTCTTCATCCTGGTTCACAGTTTTGGGGTTGCAGGACTGTGTCTAATCCACTGCTCATTCTCTCTGTTATTTTATGCTAATGTTCCACTCCAGAGTAGGGAATCAGGAGGCACCTGTTGAGGTGGTTGGTGGCCCAGCTGTGGCACCTGGCACACAGGGACACCTGGCAGGACCAGCATGGCCAAGGTGACAGTCACCCAGGCAGAAGGGGAAGCACGCTTGCATCAGTTTCCATTTCTCCTGCCGAGCACCATGCTCTACAGCTTGAGGTGCCATTTTTACATCAATAACTATTGTTCACACCCACACTAGGATTTCTACTGCCTTTTTATAAACCCACTGAATCATTTATATTTGTATTAAGGTTTGTAATCTTGTTTTTGAGAAAGGAGCACTGACCTTTGGCCTGTGCCATTTGCCAGACTTCCTCTAAGCTCTGCCGTCAGGTACTACAGGGATAATGAGGTGGAACAATTTATTAATCTGTCATCCCTGAGCAAATGAGTTACACTTGTTTTGAAGCCTTAATGTAGTGGTCATAGGTTAACCATCTTGTATAATCCCTTAGGCTTTTCTTCTCAGGTGTGAATAAACCAGAATCTTACTGACTTACCATACATCCAGGAAAATAATGGGTGGGATGTACAATTTGTGTCAAAACTTCGTTGATTTTCGTAGGGTCAAGAATTCACTGATAGCTTCAATGCTGCAATTCATCACACCTTCACAGCTCTGTACTGACTTTAGAAGAACTCTATGAGCTCAATGAGAAATTGCTACTCCACAACTAGAATGCAAGGGCAAGAAATCTGCAAATTTTATTTTTAATTCATTAAATCTTCAGTTAAGCCTGCTTGGCAGTTCCTATGTATTTGTTGTGCATAGAAATGCAAATTTACTGTTTGAAAAATGCAAGTATTTTCAGATTAATTGAAATACCATTGCACTTTCTGAACTTCAAATGCTCTTTTCATCACCTGCCACACTCACACATGTTTCTATTTAACATTTTCAGTTAGTATGGGCATAAAGAAACTGTCTTTATGTAAACACCTGCCACAAGTGTGTTCCATTGCTCTGAAAGCATGTGGGATTGGAAGAGTGTGTTATAATCCTGGATTAGCTCCCCCCACAGCAGATGCTCACTAACCTGCTATATCCAGTCTAGACCTTGTGTCCCACATGTTCCTGGCTGAGCTAGCAGTGTCTGGCAGGCTCGGGGCCTCTAGGCACACACTCCAGATGCAAACCAAATGCCTGATACTGCTTTTGGCAGCAGGATCTACACAGCCTGGTTGCTTAGGCACTATTGTTAGTCCTTGCTTTCCAAATCTTTCATAATAGCTATTGAATACACTCATATTATCTCACAACTCTGCAGTCTCTACTTCCCTGCTTTCTTTTGAAACACTAACGATGGAGAAGATCAGCATATTCATGTGCTAATGGCCCAAAGAGCAGACATGATAAACAATCATAAAAACCTGGAGAAACTTAATACAAATCCCTATTTCATTTTTCTTCTGCATCTAAAAATCAACAAAGATTTTGTCATTGTCTTCCAACCTTCTACTTAACCTAGCTTTCTTCTAGTCTAGAACGATTACAGCCCCATTGCCTTTCCCCACGAATTCTTCCTGGAGGACAACTGGGGTAAATTTAAACTCCCTTACTAGCTAAGCTGCTGCAAGGACAGCAACCCACCTCGAAGAAGGAATTCCATGAGGAATTATGCTGCCTAATGTGGGCAGATTTTCTCATCTGAAGAGGTGATTGTCCTGTAATAGCCTCTGACCACTCTACGTTTGGCATCCATTGACAGCACTGTAGGAACCATAGTTAAATGATGTGGTATAATTTTACAATCATCTCCCCTGCTCTTTAAAACCAAAATGCCCCTTAAAATTAGAAGCTGACACATATAGCCATGTGCTGATTTTACACAAAATCCTTCCTTAGGATTTGTATTTTGGAACATAGATCTATGGATCCCCTCATCTGAGTTGACTCCCCCCAGGGCAGCAGCAGCAGGTCACCCATCTCCTCACGGTCTCCCTCACTGTTTTTCCATGTGTTCTTCTGTCTGTCTTCCAATGTGCTGTGTCAGTTTTGGTGGTCTGCACTTAGTTCTTTTTTTTCTGAGAAGATGAAGAACCAAAAAGTCACTTTCCTGCGTTGTGCTCACATCCATCTCTCATCCCAAAGACTCCAAAATATTCAGCAGATCATCTGCTTTCTCTTCCCCATGGGAGTGGAGCAGCCCTCCCAGCCCTCAGCCCCCCCAGGAGTGCTCTGTGACCCGTGTAAATGCAGCCTGAGAGCAGAGCACTGCCCATCATCTTTAGGGCAGAAAGGCTAAGTTACGATAGTGCCGAAACCACTCTTGTACTGTGACTAAAATATGGCTTTTGATTATCAAACAGATGGATTTTGATCTGCATCCTGAGCCGGAATGAATTTGTTGCCAGTTCTTGAAGCGATTTGTGTTCTTGGAATCAAACTACCAAACAGTAACAGATGTGAGTACATTGAGCTGTCAAGAGCTTAATGAAGTAAAACTGAGATCACTAACCAGTTTCAGAGAAGGGTTAAAAGGATCCCTTTTTAAAAACTAATTATTTAGGACAGCACACCTGCCATTAGGCAGCAGAAGATACCAAAAATTAACCATTGTTTCACATGAATTCTCACTCTGCCACATGTGCTTGAGATGACAGAGTTTTAGCTCAAAATTAATTGAGCTTTCAAATCTGGAGAAAGTGGGAGAAAAAATTTGATCTAGGGTTATTAAAAACAGTTGAAATCACTTGCACAGCGTGCTGCTGTTATCATGAAACATTTCCTGTGAATTCTTAATGTGATAAAGACATTGTGGTACCCAGAACACTGCTGGTTAAACCCAGCACAGCAAATGCAACCACCCAGAGATGTCTGTGTCCAGCACAGTGTGGTCATGCCCAGCAGAACCTGGCCTAGCAGGGCAGGGTGGCAGAGCAGGATCCCTGCACCCGGGTCCCTGGGGTGGCACCCAGGTCCTCGGGGCTGCTCTGGGCCCTGGCAGTGTGGCACTCCCTGCATCCCCCTGCTCTGTGCAGGCTGGGGGCTCCAGGCTGGCAAAAGCTGTCACAGTGTTTGGATGGTGCCCAGCATAGCTGGGCCTTCATTCAAGCACAGGCTTCCTGGGCTGGTGTTGTGCCAAGCAGAGATCCGTTCTGTGAGCAGTGCCTTTGTCACAGGAGGCTGCACAGACTGTGCCCCATCAGGAATTATATTTCAGCCTTGGCAGGGCTGGGGTGACCCAGGCCATGTTGCTCGATGGAGGCAGGAGTTGCTCCTTTCCTGACCTAAGGATGGAAATGTAAAGTTGCAGTTAAAGCTTTGGGGATGTCATTGATTGCTTACGTCCCAGCGAAAATGGGATGTTCGAGCTCACTCCTGAGGTACCCTGGGCCCCTCCCAACTTCTGGGCAGCCTCCCCTGCACCACACCAGGGAGAGGGGGACAGCCAGCCCAGCTGGGGGAAATCACCTTCTAGCAGGGACTTATAGCAGTGCTTCTTTGATTCTCCAGTGAGAATAATTTAGGTTAATCACCAATCTTCATTAATCTTATTGCTGTTGTAAAAATAGCCGTTGTGAGAAATCAGTATCTGCTGGATTAAAATTGCCTTTTCTGAGCACTTTCCAGTGAGCAGTGCTTCCCACAGTCATGCATGGAAGAAATGTGATCTTTGCCAGCTCTGGTTTTCTGAGGGTGTGTGGGGTTGTTGGGCATGAAGCCACCTAGAAAGACACATAACTATGAAGTCATGCTTCTGTGTAAAGCAAAATTCTGCTGAAAGAAAATGTAAGTTAAAATTTGTGTCTAAAATAACCTTGTCTCAGTGGTATTTCCTCAAAAACCATCAAATCTGTATTTCCACGAGGTGTGCACTGCTCCCGTGGAGGTTGGTGACCATGGCAGTGCCTGCCTGGGGCAGGAGGGCTCCTCCCGGGGACCATGGCCTCGTGACTCTGCACAGGGCTCTGTGTGGCAGTAGTTTTACTCATGCGACTCGTACTACTAAAATCAATCACCTCCTGCTGGCAGATGTAGAGGCTTTAAAACACAGGCACGGAAAAGAGACACAATGGCTGGCCGGCAGTCAGGGTCTGGAAAGGAGAGAAGAATCTTTGTTAGTGTCTCCTTGTGCGGCACACAAAGGATGCACATTTCTGACTCCAGGGCTCCTTTACAGAAAAGCAGGTTTATAAGCCTTAGGAGATTGCTGCATTTTTACAGGAGATTTGGGTGAATGTATAGCTGCCTCTATAGGAGCTTTTTTATCATTTAGCATCCTACTGATGTCTGGTTTTCCTCTCTACAGGAATCCTGCCCCAAAATGATTGTAAATTACCAGGCAGAAAGCTTTGATCACTCACCAATTATCTCTCTTCCTTTGAACATGTAAAGCTCCCTATATGAGGTAATGCCAGTAACTTCAGAACAGAGACTAACATTTAAAATCAGCATATTGGGAAGCTGGTTATCTGTTACGTATTCTTGAACAGGTATTTTCCTTTGTGGTTCTTCTTTTATACTGTTTCTTTCAGTGTAAACACAAACCTAGTGTGTATGTTTGAGAAGTGTTACTTACTTTCTACATCTCCTGTTACAAAGACTTAAATCTTCTAGCCCAGCTTGCATCTTTGGACTTTGCAGGTTTTTGTGGTGAGAAGTAATACCTTGTCGTAAGCAGAGAGCTTCAGAGAGAGAGAGGACTCTTACTTCTTACCTTAAATTTTTTCTTTCTTGGAAGATGGAAGGAAGCAATAAAACAATCAAGATCTGCTTCAGCTCAGCGAGTAAGTGTGGGCTCAGCTTTGGCACTGCCAGTGGCCTCAGGATTGTAGCCCTGAGCTTAAAACAGAGGCACCTTCCTTGGCTGGAGCCTATGTTGGCAAAGGGCTCATATTCCTCCCTCATTTTTTTAGAACTATAAAGAGAAAGATTTGCTTTCTTTTTGAAGGAAGGATTTTCCAGTTGTAATTCTGCACTATTTTTATGTTTTTAAAGATTTACTGATACTTCCCACATGGCAAACTTCATTTTTAAGGCCGAGATGTCAGTATGATTTAAGCCAAGTTACACGTAAGGGACTGAGGTCTCAGGCAAGCTGCCCCTTGCAATGGCTGGAGCAGCAAACCGCTGTTCCTGCCTGGTCACGGGACCGGGTTTTATGTTTGCGAAATTGTGACCTTTTTAGGTCAAAAGAATTCAGCTGATTCCCACTGCCTCACCAGCAGTAGCTGCCGGGCAGGAGGGCAGCTGTGCTTAACCCAACATCTTGGGGGGGTGAGGAGCAGCCAGGGAAGGAGCGTGAGCCACTTTCCCCCTCCCGGGAAGCCGCAGCCGTTGGGAAGAGCCCGGCGCGGTGGCTCCGCTCGGCAGGTGGGACTTGGCGCTGCGGGGCAGAGCTCGGGCACCCACAGCTGCTGTGGAGCTCCGAGGAGGAACGGGAGCTGGCAAACCTCCAGGCTGGGAGCAGAGCAGTGTCGAGCTGCCCGTGTACGTCATGCTCTGGTCCACCCTGCATGGACACTTCCTTCATCACACTTCTCCTCATGTGAAAATCATGTAACAGGACAATAGAGATGGAAGAAATCTGTTCTTCAGTGTTGACATTTTACCCCTTCAAACAGCTTCCCTCCACAAGCTATTGCTGAGTTTTAACATATTCTCAATTTCTCATCTTGCGGCAAGCTTAGGACTTTTATTTTTTTAACTCTACATTACCTTACTTATTCCTTCCCAGAGGGAAGTGTCCCACATACTGAATCCAGCAGAGTGGCAGCCACAGAATTAGACTCTTGCTTCCCCAGCGAAAACATTGCAAAGTTTTGTTCTACTTTTGTTAAACCTATACAGTGATTTTTATCTCTAAAATAAGTTTCCTGACTCTTCCACTCCCAAAGCAGATATCTAAACCAAATATTATTATTAACTATTTATATTACAGTAACTATTAAAAAGACAAAGTACCACTGAAACAGGCAGATCTTGTCATAGAAAACAAGCATTCAGGATAGAAAAAAACACACAGCATCAAAAGGAACAGTGACAGGGTAAAGAGGAAAGTGAAAAGGGTGAGAAGTCCCTGTCCCAAGGCCACAGCAGATCCAGGGATATATCGTAGGTCATTTGTCCTTTATGCAATCTGCAAGAGAAGGACATGCTGTTAATTCAGCAGCTGCAGCTATTTAAGGGGACTTAACTGAAAGCTAAAATGACTGAAAAGAAAATTGGTTCTATCCTGGCTCAAACCAGGACAGCAAGAAAAGAAGTAAAGCAGCTTGCCCGGTGTGTGTACATTTAAGAGCAAACCCAACAACAACATACACTCAGGGAATAAAATGAACCAAAGGATAATTTGGCAGTGATAGTTTCTGTCTATGGCATGTAACCCCGGAGCCCCACAGAGAGTTACGTGCAGTCATGACCCCTGGGCGCTCCCACCTGCCCGGGGCTTTAACTCAGAGGTGGCTGGCACAGTCCAGCATGAACCTTTCATGTCCAGCCCATTCCTCTAACTCTTCTTCAATCCTCCTGGCCAGGAGCAGGTGTGATGGCCATGGTGGGTGCTGCCGGGGGGGCAAGTGCAGTTCTTTTGGGGGTAAAATAACAGGGAGCTGCTCTCGCAGCCCTGGATGCAGTCAGGCTGAGGAGCACAGCCAGAACAAGAGCCAGCTAAGCAGAAATATTGGCCTACATTTTTTTTCTCCTCCTGGTGGAAGGCATGCAAGTTTCTATGGCAACTTGTGTTTCTGTTCGTCAGGCCTACTGACTCACTTCTGGGGGCCGCACAGAGAGAAAAGATTGTTTTCTTTCCCTGCCAAGTTAAGTGGCTCCTTCCCTGCAGCCCATTGCTCTCGCCTGAGCTCGTCTGGCTGGTGTTTGAGGCTGGTGTGGCTCTGTAGAATCAGCTCAGGGCCACGAGAAAAGACAGTCAAACGTTACAACATCCTCAACCCCTTGAGAAATCCTTGGCAATAAGTTGAGTTTATCTGTTTACAGGATGTCAGCCCACGAAAGCACGGGGAGGTGCTGGGCAGGCTCCGGTGACGGCGCTGGGCTGCGCAGGAGCCCGTGGCTCCCGGCATGATGCAGCCCAGGGAAGGCTCCAGCTGCCAGGGCTGTGCCCAGGGTGGAGCAGAGCTTGGTCCTGGCTGCTCTGGGAGCACTGATGGGACTACCTGAGCAGAGAGGCCTGAAGGAGCCTCTGCTGAGAGCAGCTGCCCACCCATGCGGGTCTTGTTGGGGAATTGGAGCTGGGGAGAACACGGCTCAGGGGAGGAGAGGACTTGTGTTCAGAGCCCAGAGCCAGGCAGTGCACAGTGCTCTGGCTCCTGAGGGCCTTTGTGATGATAAGCTTATTTTTTTAAATCCGCTAGTCTATTTTGTGTTTTACTGACATATCAGATCACCAACCTGGTGTTAACACCTATATCCCAAATGGCTTCCCTCATGCAGACCAGTGTTCATTGCTAAAATATTTGACTTACAGCTTTGTGCTGGCATCCAGAGCTCCCTGGATCAAAACTTCTGTGGGAATTGACCACATGCCTTCCATGGTCTCACCACTCCAGTTTTTCTAATTGGGAACCTTCCATAGCTTCATTTTTCAGCAGAGCCCAGGGATGCTGAGTAACCATTTTTCCTTGAAATAGAAGAGGGGCTTTGCATCCACTTCTCTCAGGCTCCACTGAAAATTCCAGCTGTTATACCCTGGAGAACACTGTGAACACTTGCAGGACCAGCAGTGCTTCTGAAGCTTTTCCTTTTGCCTAATCACAACATACAGTACACTTTAAGGGAGATTATCTTTACACTGTTAGCTTTAAACTGTAGCCTTCTTCTAGCCTGACAAGGTCACAGCAGCTAGCCAGTTAAATGGCTGAGCAGAAATATGATGTTAACGCAGCGTGACCTTGGTCAATCAGTTAATCTTTCTCTACCCTATTTACTCCAGCAAAATAAAAATCCAGCCCCCACACTGCAAAGTGCTTTGAGATCCTGGGGTGAAAGGTCCATCATAAGCCAGAGTATTAATTATTTAAGCCCTGATAGTTTGCTCGGTTGTCTCAGGGACTGCAGCAATGCAGCTGCCCGGGAGCTGCACAGGGCGGAGTCTGCAGACACGGGGTGTTGCTTCTCCCTGTTCCTGATTCATCCCACTAGGATTTAGAAATGACAGTGAGGTATGTGAGGCCTCCAGCAGCAACAGTACTGCTACTTCAGGAAGCAGGAACGTTTTAAAAGACTTAGGTCAGCATTTTACGTAGAGCTCATTAACAATAGTGCCGTGGAGGAGGGTTAGGATGTAGGCAGCACCAGGTCCCAGCACATGCTGCCAGCCCAGCACATACCCTACAGAATGGGCCATGGGTGGAACAGATTGGGGCAAAGGCTCCTTCCTCTTGTTCTGTGTTGCAGTTGCAGTTCTCGAGGTCTTGTGGGAAAACCTAATCTAAAATTGCCCATAATTTTTTTTTCTGGTTGTTACACAAAGCTGGATTGTGCAGGGTAAAGCACTGATTTTTAGATTTTAGAATGTTAAATAATTTATGTGTGCATTGCCTCCTAAACTAGACTATGGCAGTTTCATTTCTCTGGCCCTTCCCAGAACTGATCCAGACAATGACTATTTCAAGGTGCAGGCAAACTTTGAACTCTCCTTTTAGTGTCTGCTTTAAAAAAGGGGAGGTCTTTTCTGACATTACGTTATTGAGGATTTATTTTATTGTGTCCAATAGCATCATCCTACTGCAAGTACAAAGCATGATTTTTAGAGCTGCTGCTCTTTAAAACCTGCTTTTGCTATAATTCCATTTTAATATGGCCAGGTAGTATTATGTAGAAATGTTCAGTACAAGCATGAGTACATATAGGCAGAAAGGGAAAACTGTTTCTTGAACTGTGCAGGTGTAGATCCTAAATCTAAAACCTTTTTCAGAACTTTTGTCAAATGGAATTTACTTCTGCAGTTCAAAAACTTATATTTTCACACACGTTTATTGTAGAATGTATTTTAAAATGAAATAGTGTGTTGACACATCAGCTATTTAACTGGGTGTTTGCACTGTCATTCTGCAGAGACTTTGTCTCTGAAGAGATTAATATACTCCTCTATGGGTTTAAGTCATGTACAGGTGTCAATGATAGGTATGTAATTTCTTTATCAACTTCATTTTATTTTCAATATTTTGCATCTTTCCTGACTATAGCAAACAGGGCAGAATGTGTTGATTGTCCTCTAGTGCTGGGTCAGCTTTGGTTAAATCATCAAAAGCAAGAAACATCTATTAAGTGTTCTTTTGCTGAGTCCTCCATTTAAATGAACTTGCAGGGAGCAGCAAATATTTTTCCTCCCATTTTCTCCAGGCCAGTTTCTGTGTCCCTCAGAGGTCACAGCCTCCCTGGAGAGGAGCCTGATGTCTGAGAAGCCCTGCTCTGAGCAGGTCCAAATGCCACTATTCAGCAACACTGCAATAATCTCACCTAAACACACCAGCTTCCATCCCTCACATGATTGACCCCATATATGAAACCCCTCAGTAACTAATCACACACTGTGGGCTTTGCACCAGCCTCTACCCAGGTGGTGCATTGTCCTCACACAATAAGCTATTGAGACCATGTCTGAGGCTGACATTTATGGTGGGTTATTGACAGGGATTGTTGGGTGCCTTTGCACCACCCAGGCAGAAGAGGGTCACTCACTCCAACTCTTGCATCTCAGTTTCACACCTGGATGTTTCTCCAGCAAATTCTCTTTTGGTCATTTTTATTGTAGTTGTAGACTAGTACACCTTCTAGTGGTTTTCCGTTAGGGACAAGGGCCAGTGGGATGTGCACGGACCCCTCAAATGCTGTAGGTGAATTTATCAGCCTCAGGTAGGGATGGGTGCCCACAGGTGCTGCAGAAGGGCAGTACAGGAACGTACCTGGTGGGCTGATCAGCCCAGGGATGCTTGAAGGATTGGAATTATATTAGAGTACAACAGTGCTGACATTATTTGTCTTTGAAATAGAAAACAACAGAAAAACTTTGTTTTATTATGCTGCTTGCTATTTATCGTTAGATTTTGCAGCAGAGCATTGCCTGCTAGCCGGGTTTAGTAACGGGTGTTTTTGGAAAGCTCTGCGAACCCCAACCCGGGGCTTGAGCGAACCAGGCTCTGCTGCAGCCGCAGGTGAGCCCTGTCGTTATTGCCACCCCCAGGCCTGGGGGTCCCGGGGGTCCCGGGGGTCCCGGCGGGCCGCGATGGAGCTGGGCCGGGGGCAGCGGCGGGGCCGGGGCTCCATCTGCCGGCGGCTGCCGGTACTGCCGGTCCTCAGCGGGGCGCGGGCTGGAGCCGGGGACGGTGCCAGCGCGAGAGAACGAGACCCCCCGGCCACGGCCCGGGGCTCCCCGGGGCTCCCCGGCCCCAGGCTCCCCGGTTGCCGGTCTCTGCAGTCCTGCACGTTCCGCAGAGCAGAGGGGGCGAGTGGGTGTTAAACCTTTCCTCAGGGCTGGAGAGCGGCCGGGCTCTCTGGGCAGCTTCTGCTCCACGGTTCTTTTGTTGGCCACAATTTTAATGCAGTGAAGAGGTGACTTGAAGCAACGCAGGGTCGGCAGATCCAGTCGTCAGTGGAGAATACCTGGATTTCTCTGTGTGTTTTATGGATGAAATCGTGTCGTTCCATTTTCCCACAGCCAACGTTTTGCAGCAGGGTGGGGTGATGTGCTCAGTGTCCATTTCTGAGCTGGCAGTTGCTCCCCAAGCCCAGGAGACTTTAGCTTGTAGCCTATGGACTTTGGATTGACCTTTCCCCCCCCACTATTTACCAACAAATGCAGACAACAGGCCAGGGTTTTACCCGCTTAGCAATCTGCAAAGCCCATGTTGACTGCTTCAGCACAGAGCATGGCGGAAGCTCACGCTCAGATTGCACAAGGGGAGGCCACAGGACTTAGCAGCGTGCCACAAAAACCCAGCACCGAGTGTGAACACTGGGAGCCCAAAAATTATTTCTGAATGCCAGAATGACTTTTTGGTTCAATTTCTCTGAAGCAGTCTCTCTTACTCTGTAGCAATGTACGCCATGTATTGTGGTGTGTTGTTTTGCTTTGTTTTGTTTTGTGCTGTAGTTGACACCAGCATGTTGTACAGTGCTTTGGGGTCCATAAGAGTGACTGAAAAATGGAGAGTGAAGAAAAGCTACCTCTAATGCTTCTATAATATTAATATACTTTACAGCCAGCAACTTGAAACAAGTCAGTCTGTTTGGCTCATCCAAAACACAGGAAGATGATGGTATTACAAAATACAAGCAGTTTTCTGGGAGGAGGGACAAGGTACTGATCAGTTCCTTAAGCTTACAGAGAAGCTGCAAGGAGGCCAAGTGGGAGATGGGAACAGCCACTGGACCAGTGGAAGTTCTGGCTTCTGCTGATGGCATCTCCAGATGGCAACGAGGTAATTTTTGGAAGATACACCTTAGCATAATACAAGCTGTCCCTGTGTCATACCAAAGTTACTGGACCAGTATAGAGGTTACTGGGTAAAACCAGAAGGAATCTGGAGAGTGTCCAAGACCTTGTGAATCTGGTGGTGGCGCTTCCTGGTGCTGCCCGAGGGCAGATGTCGGGCGCTGCTGCAGGAGGAACGGGCACGTTTTCAGCCCTGTCTGCAGATCTGTGTGAGACCCATTCATCACACAACTCCTGCCTAACCACTTCATGATTAAATATTTACAATAAGAATTTATTCACCAATAAAACCATAAATATAAGGATTACAGAGAAAGTCAGAATGGTTCAGTCAGGAAAGAGCACTAATTGTTTTCAGCCTTGTGGGGTTTTCTGCATTCAATACTTCAATTTCAAAATGAAAATATTGAGATAAATCCTGCTTTCATGTGAGTACAGTTTGTGTAATTTCTTATTCAGTGTCAAGCCTGAAAAAGGAGAATAAATACTCATCTAACCATTTATGTTCAGTGAAAATTTGGGCCCTTAAGCAACAAAGTATTTAAGCAGACTATAAAACTTCAGGCAGTCAAGTATTCCCACCAACTCCAGAAGGATTATTCAGAGGCCCAAAGTAAAATGTTGTTTATTCAGAGCAGGGGAAGAGCAGCACAAAACAAACTCACCTGTGCTGGGAGCCGAGTTGCAGCGTCTGCGGTGGGGAGAGGGACAATGAGCATTGATGATCTGGGGCTCAGGAGGCAGCTCGGGCCCCAGCAGGAGCCTCTGGGGTGAGTCCCTGGCTCACAGGGTTTGTGTCACCTGGGAAATCCACGTCACCTTGTCTGGTGCTGCCCCAGTGATCCAGCCTGGTGTGAGTGTGGCACAGCACCAGGGACCTGAGTTGCTCATCTTGGTTTTATTTGAACTTTTATAAATAGTATGAATAGTGAAAATTACTTAACTTCAGAAAGTGATACAGCTGGGGTTCTGAAAGACATTTAAGGAGCTTACATTACCCAAGGTGCTCTGCAACCAACAATATTTAAAATTAAATACTAATAATTTTGGCGTCAATTAACTGTTTACCTTGCTAGCAAAAAGCTCCCATTTAGGCATTTTTTTGCTACCAACAAGCACAACTGGGAAGCAATATTGCATCAAAGTTCCTCACTGATGAGAAAAAAATAGTAAAACAAGTCACTTATGGACGCACAGGGGACACTGCTGGGGCTGCCCACCACCGGCAGGTGAGAGTTCGGGCCGGGGCAGAGTGGTGGGGAAGATGTGGAGAGCAGTATGGTTTAGCAGGTGGTTTAGGCATTTTGTGAATTGGTGGCATTGCAAGAGAGTGTCACCCTCAAAATGTCCATTTTTCATCTCCTTTCAAGTCTTTTTCTTTTTTATCTTTTTTATGGGAAGGGTGGATGTAAGGAAAGATAATGGGATCTATAACTGTAGCTTGTTTTCCCTGCACTATCAATATATGAATATCATGATCATAACTATATCTAAATAAATATGAACCCATTCAAACTTTACATGATGCCATCGATAACCCTGTGAAAATAAATACATTTGTGTTTTACTGAGAACAGTAAGAGTTGGCATTTGTTGTGCTATGCAAAACACTTCAATGTGTTTTTCACAACCCAGCTTCATGTGTAAGATAACAGCCAAATTCATCACTCACAGTGTATGGGAGCAATTCCATTCATACTCTACTGATTTTAAACTTAGTACAGCCCAAACATAGTAGACATTAATGTCTGTACTCTCTGAATTTCATACACACAGTATGAAAGATCAGAGAGGTGGCTGGAGAAAGAATCAACCTTGACTGTGACAAGCATCAGTCCCAGCTGAGGATTTCACGCCCCGTTTCTGGCAGGCAGACGGGCTCAGTCCCCTTCCTGTTGTGGTTATCTCCATGTCCAAATGCCTGTGCTCTGGAGTGCCACGGTGACCAGTGTGACGCCTGAACTCTGGCAGACTGTACCATGCACAGCAGGAGCAGCAGGAGCTGCAGGCTGTCCTCCCCAAAGCTCTGCTGGTGTTCCTCGCCTCTGCTTTGCCTGGTGCCATTCGATCCTTGGCTCCTCTGCGATGATCAAACCTGATTTTTGGATGTCACATGGACAAATGTACACTACACATGCAAAATATCTCTGAATATGTCCAGGTTACAAAGGGAGTGATTTAGGAAATGTTAGATTAGGTGTGCCCTGGAGTAGCTTTTACTGAGCTCCTTAAGGACACACGCATTGTATGACATGTTAGTGGTCAGACCGTTGGCGCAGAGGCCTCCTTTGGGGCGCAGTGCACAGCCTGGACCTCTGCTCTGGAGAATCAGGGCTGGGTGATGAAGGACATTCATGTGCTTAAAACTCTCTTTTATTGCAGAAGTTGTGAGGAGCAGGTTGTGGTGGTTTAGCAGGAAGAGGACGGATGGCTGAAGAGCAGCTGAGAAATTCCTTGGAAAATGAAGCAGGTTCATCCATTAGAAACAACCACCTGATGGTACTAGGGAGTTACCTCCACCAGGCTTTCACAGACACCTTCCTACATCTTCCACTCGTGAGTGGTGATGATGCAGTTGTGAGGCAGTCAGGTAACACAGGGATGAGCTGATGGGAAAGCCGAGGAGGAAATGAGTGCTTCCAATGCAGAGAGATCCGATGAGTGTGCAGGAGTGTGGCGACCAGCCACACGCTGAGGGAGCAGGATGAGACCCCGCCCTGTCCGGCTGGGGCGGGTGCACCCCCGGGAGCCAGCGCCACAGACCAGCACGGCCCAGCTCACCACAGCTTGGTTTTGCCACCTTCAGTGGCCATTCCTCAGGAGAGATTTTGGCTTGTACATTCCTTTATTTTTTAAAATACATCAAAAGTTCTCACGAGAAAATGTTTTGGTTTGTTGTTCGTTTTTTTTGCAATCCCATCCCTACCAGGAGAAGCATTACTTTTGCTAATCAGTTTCTTTTTCCTTTATGTCAGTATCTTTCCCCAGCCCAAAACACTAAGTCAGAGACAGCTACATAGCATGGAAAGTATCAGTGTGGATAACAGAAATTTAATTTAGCTTTGCAGGCTAGTGAAAAATGGGCCTTACAAAGGAAAATGTTAACAGTAGGCAGCACTTCCAGCTCCACTGCGAGGTATTTCCAGAAGAGGAGGGACTACACCTGATGACTGCCTGTAGACGCTTCCCAAAGGCTCCCTCGTCCTTTGCTTTGGCTTAACAGAAAGGGCTCAGCTCGTCCCTTCGGCACGGCCACCGCAGCGGCCGCGGGGCAGAGGGTCTATGACTGGGGACAGCTCGAGAGAGGTTCTGCTAACCCAGCCCAGAGGACTGAATCTGCTGCGAGAAAGATTGTGCCCAGCCCCCAGGCTGCTGGTGATGGGAACTTGGATTCACGGCAGCTGCCGCGTTCCATGCGGAGCGTGACTTGCACGCGGGCCAGCCCAGGCCACGCAGGACGGGCATTTCAAAATAATGTTACTGCCTTGATTTTAGGGCACCTGTGGAAATGCACCGGCTGGAGATGTGGATCACAGGCAGACATGCCGCCCCTCCCGTGCCCCGGACCGCGCACGCGTGACTGTGCACGCTCCCTCCAGCACCGACCGCACCGGAACCCGCGCGTCCCGGTCGCCAGGCCGGGCTGTGCCGTGCCGGGCTGTGCCATTCTGGGCTAACGGCCCCGATCCGGCAGCCGCGCGCCCTGCGGGAACTCCCAGAGGAAAGGAAATTGGGGCCGGGCCGCGGCGGGGGGGCCAGGCGGGGCGCGGCCCCCTTAAGGCGCGCGGCGGCGGCGCGGGGCGCCCATGTGGAGTCGCTCCACGCCGTGTTGTGCTCCGCGCCCATTGGCCCGCGCCGCGCTGACATATTGTAATGGGCCGCGAGCGCACTGCGGGGGGAGGGCCGCCCGGAACACCCGGCGGCCGGAGCGCTGCCCCGCCGGCCCGGCCCGGTCTCCGCCGCACTCGCCTCCCTCCCGCGCTCCGCACCCGCCCGGAGGAAAACTAGCGTTGGCGGCCGCCACGCGCGGCTAGAGGGGCTGTGGGGCCGCCCGCGCCTCGCGCCGGGCTGGGCAGGCCGGCCGTGTCCCGTCCCGCCCCGTCCCGTCCGGGCGGCGCCGCCTGATCCGCGCCGCGTCTTAGCGCCGCCCGCCGCGTAGTAGCGGGGCCGCGCCAGCGCCCGCCTGTTGTGTTTCTGTTGCCGCCCGCCATCTTGTCGCCAGCGCTGCTGCCGTCGGGGCGAGCCGCGGGGCGGCGCGGCGCCGGCGGCCGGGCCCGCGCACCGGGAAGGCGGCGGCGACGGCCGGGGCCCGCGCCATGAGCATCGAGACGCTGCTGGAGGCGGCGCGGTTCCTGGAGTGGCAGGCGCAGCAGCAGCAGACCGCACGTGGTAAGGGGCCGGCCGCGCCGGGGCCGCCGCCTGACAGCCCGCGGCCGGCTGGGGCGGCGCGGGGACGGGAGCGGGGACGGCGTCGCGCCGGCAGCTCGCTGGGGAGCGGGTGGTGGGGCGGGCGGGAGCGCGGCGGTGCCGGTGCCAGACTCTGCCGGTGGGGCCCGGCCAGGGGCGGCGGCGGGGGAAGCTAGCGGCGGGCGCGGGGAAGTGACAGGGCGCGGGGTGCGGCGGGAAGGCGGGGGCTCAGCGCCGCCCGGGCGGGAGCTCCTTGCGCATGGGACGGTCCCGAACACCCCGGACCCCGCTGCCCCGGGGCGCGCCGGGGGGCGTCAGCCGCCCCCGCCCCTCCCGCGGGCGCGCCGCCGCCGCGCGCTGCGTGTCCCCGCGCGCGGGCGGGGCGGGGGCGGAGCGGCGCCGCGTGACGCCGCAGGCCCCGCCTTCCACCACGTGCGCGCGGGGGAGCCCCGCCTGCTCTGCCCCCCCCCCCCCCCCCATCCCCCGGCGGGACCCCCCCCGTGCCCCGGCGCCCCTCGCTCGGGGGTTCCCGCCGCCCGGGGGAGGTCGGGGCTGCCCCGTCCCGCCGTTCTGCAGCGGCCCCCGCCGCTGCCTGCCCAGCACCTCGCCCCCGCCGCTGCGGGTCCTTCCGCCCCTGCCCGCGCCCGGCTCCTCTGGGGCCGCGGCCGTGCCGCTGTGCGCTGGCTGCAGAGCGGCCCCTGCTCCCGCCGCCGGGTCGTCGTGGTGTTGCCATGGTGCGGCAGGAGCTCAGCCACAAGCGTGGGCATCTGCGGCAGCGCGGGAGGGACCCGCGGCGTGTCCGCGTCGGGCGGGAGCTGCGGCCCCTTTGTGCGGGTGATGAGTCATGCGGGAGAGCGGGACGTGATGGAGGAACTAGCGCCAGACCCGCAGGGGCGAGAGTCGTCCTGATCGGGGGCAGAAACCTGCAGTTCGGGACCGCGGTGGTCCCCTCGGCCCAGCCTGGCACGGGCACCCAGCCGGGGCGGGGGCTGTCCCCGCAGGGAGGGTGTCGGAGCTCCCCGCAGCCCCTAGGGCGATGACAGGAGTTCCCTGTGCCTGTTGTGACAATTGCAACGCCTGTCTCCTCAGCCGTGCTCCGGGGCTGTTCGTTTTTGCGGTTCTGGGGCTCACGGGTGGTGAACGTGCCCTGGGTACAGCAGAGATCAGACGCTGCAGAACCCTGTATTAAGCAGGGTTGTTTATTATATCTTGTGCTGCTGGAAAAGATTTTAATTACTATCCAGCTATGCCGCATTATGAGAACATTTTGTAAATGGATGCAACAAGTGAGGATGTGGGATCCGTGGGAAGAAGTGTCAGCTGCAAGGCAGAAGTGGCCTGGCTGCATCCTGCTGGGTGACCTCCAAGGGCAGGAATTATTCCTAAGTAAGGCATGGGCAAGGCAGTGCACCAGAACCCAACAGGAATAGGGGGGGCTTTTTGGTTACCAGGAGCAGCACACAGGCATGCCTGGGGTGCTGTTTCTTACCAAAGCCCAGCACAGGTGGGAGCTGACCAGGAGGCTGCACAGCACCATGTGCTGCTGTCAAACCCACCCTAACCATTTCTGCTGCAAGAGACATGTCAGGGCTGAGCTGGCTGGTGGAGCAGCAGCGTCAGTGCAAACGTGGCTCCTTCAGGGAAGTCCTGAGTACCAGGAAGATGTGTGGCATGAGAGGGAGGAGCCCATCGCTTGAACTTTGGGTAACAGGAAGATGTCAGGGGAGAGCACAAGCAGAGAAACAGCTGGGAAAGGCTCTCTGGGCAACAATAAAACATTCTAGGTTGGCTTCCTTTCCTCGCTGCCTTCTTCCTCTCCTCCCACTTCAAATGTGTCTTCAGATGAGCTTGAGGGTCTGCATTACACCCACAGCTACACTGTGTAGCTCCGGGGGTCTGGTCTGGCCTTTAAATCAATCCAATTTGGAAACAGCATTAGAAAAAGTAAAATAAAAGTGGTTTAAGGTTGCTGAGTCAAAAGCTGAGGGAGGTGCTGCAGGGTGCTGGGCCTTGGGTGGGAGAGCAGGATGGGATCCTGCCGGGAGCCCCCGCCAGCATGCGGGGAGTGTGGTCTGCTCTTGTTCCCCGTGGGTCTGCTCAGCTGGTGTCCAGGCTTTCCCACCAGCCAGATGGTAAAATACCAAAAATACTTGGACTGTTGCTTTTTCAAACTGGGGAGTAGAGGAGGAAAAAGTCTTCCATTCAGCCAGACCTCCATCACCCTATCTTTATGAGGAGGAAAACTGATAGAAGGGAAAACCAGAAAGGTTTTGGAGAAAGGAGAGTTCTCCTTGGACTCGCCAGGAGGTCAGGCCAGCAGCTTTGTCACTGCTTTGCACGTCTTGTTTTGGTTGGTAGTTACCGGGGTGCAGCCTGGGTCATCTCAAGCTTTGGGGTGTAGTGCAGGGTAGAGCTGCTGGGAATGCTCCATGGGCTGACCTCAAGTGAGGTGACATGCTGCAGGGAGCAGGGTGGTGCCAGAGCAGCAGCTTGATAGAGTGTGGTACAGTTGTGGTTGGGACCTCGGGGACAAAGAAGAAGCTGGTGTGGTGGGGATCCTTGAGCTGTGCCAGTTGTTATTACAGCAGAGTTCAGGCTCTGCTGAAACACTTCCTGGAGTTTGAAGGACGCAGCACAAGTGGTTGGTTATCTCCCAAGTAAACTGGGAGCAAAGGAAATGTGATTATCAGAGTAAGTTGGAGGGAATTCTGTGTTTATTAATTAAACAACTACCCAGATGCATCTAGTGACTTTTACGTCTATAGAATCTTCACTCTTTATGACACTTCCACAGCATAAACATTTCTGCTCTGTGCTGACTCAGCTGGTTTTTGGAGGCTCCTTTGCTCGTGTGCTTGTTGAACCCCAGTTTGATGCCTGGTTTTGCTGCACACCATGCAGCACGGGAGCAGTTTCTGACTGATGATGAAGGGTCTGTGCAGATGTGCAGAGATGTAACGAAAATGAAACTTGAGTGGTTTGGCTCCTCATCCAGGCTCTGGTTTGTAGGCCCAGCAGACCCATTCTTCTGCCTGATGACATGTGTTGTGTAAATGCTGATCATAGCAATGATTTTATTTGGATCTCATTAATTTATGGGGAAAAAAGCAAGAGATTTGGGGGAGGCGGGTGGGATAGTTGATGTTATGCATTTATTATAATATTGATGCTGTAGGAGTGCAAACAACAGACATGCCCTGGACATGCACCACGTTGGCTACGTACTTCAGCGTTTCCAATTGTTTTGGGAGTCAGGATTTTGAAGTGCTCTTTTATCATCCACATCTGCCCTTTCATCCTTTATAGTGTTGATGCTGAGAACCCTTTCTCTGTAAACAAGTGGCTTCTATGAAGATACAGGCCTATGTTTACACTTGCACAAACGCACAAACTGAGATCCTTTTTCTGTCATTTGCAAACTCCTGAGATGTTTGACTTGAATGAGAGAGGGGCTGATTTATTTGAATTTGGGTTAATCCAAGAATGTTTCATGATCTAAGAAACCAAGTGTATTTATAATTGCAAGTAACCAATATTTGTTTTATTACGGTTTTTCCCATATATATTAGTTTATGACCCACTAAGCTTGCACTCTCTGCTTTGCTTGATGCTGCTCAGGTATGTTCATAGCCTTTCATTTCTTTGGATGTTGACAGCAAGGATGGTGACCAAACAGCAGCCCTAGTCCTGTCCTGTCCTTTCCCATCTCCTCTAGCTGCCATTTTGCGCACATCATAATTGCAGGGGATTGATCTCAAGCAATCAGTGTGATGTTGAGACACATCTCCAGAAACCCTTTAGGGCTTTCAGGCCAAAGCTGGCTGGTGTTCTGGCCAGCTAGGGGTGCACACAGGTCCTGAGCATCTCTGAGCATCTCTGAGCATCTCTGGGTGCATGTGACCACGTCCTCTGCCATCGACAGCACCTCACATAGAGCAGGTGATGGTTTGGGTGCTGTCAGACAGTCAGGCAGAGCAGGTATCTCCCTCTGGAAAATCTTCTGCTACCACCTGACAGCCTGAAGCATTCAAGCAAGTCTGTCACTCTGGTTTTGATGAGCTTTCTCCTTGATTAACGTTGCAATGGCAGGATGGTGCTAGCAGGGACATGCTGCAATTTTAGGTGTGATACAGCTTGAGCTCTTGCCCATCTGCAGGAAGCCAAGCAAACAAAGACCATACCAGGTGTGTTTGATGAGGAGCACAAGGGTAGTGCATAGACTGTGGGCAGAAGATGCTGTAGGTTCCAGGTTTTTGCTGTGAAGGTGGGCAGGATCACAGTGATGCTGCACTTTGTGTGGGAGGAGGACATGGCTGGCTCCAGAGCTGCTCTTCCTCTCAGGATAATGGCATGCTGGCACTTCCATTAATTTCCTTGAGAAGACAGCTGACCAGTGTGAGCAACCAGTGGAAACAACCCCTGGGATGAAGGTGCAGCAGTGGGCTGGTGTTCTCTTGGGGATCGAGGAACATCACGTGAACTGGTGTCCAGCAAATAAACTTACCTAACAGGCTGGTAATTAACCCACAGATCCGGTTTTGCCATGACTCAGTGTGTGACATGAAGTCATTTAACCTGCCTTTGCTTTAGCTCCTGGCATGTGTAAAATACAGGCAGTTTGTTGTCTGAGCCCGAGAAGTTTGCATGGTCTGAGACTTGCCTGCCAGCAGTGGGCTCTTGGTGTCTCTGCTGTGGGCACATCAAGAGTCTGGGCTTTTTGTTGTAAGAGTACATGGTTTGTTTACAATACAGTTTATTAGGTCAGCTCATGTTTGCATTCTTTTCTGACCAGCATCGCAGTTCTCTGTGTTTCTGCAGCCCCCGGGGTGTCCCATGGTCCCAGGGCCAGGGGTGCAGCAGCATCCCAGCAGGTGGGGCTGGGTCCTGCCAGTCTTCAGTGCTGCTTTTCACTCTGACCTGCGACACAGGACTGTTCAACCCCGGTGCCCGATGGAAAAGCATCGGGGCAGCCTCCTGTGTGGAAGTGGCTCTGCCAGCTGTGCCTGGGTGGTGCCTCAGGCCGTGGAGCAGCCAGTGGTCAGTCGTGTGCTGCTGGTGCCCATTCTGCCCATCAGAGCTGGTGCTTTTCTGCACTTTATCCTGAATTCCTCATAAAGTATAACATGAGTCTCCATCAGTCCAGCCTGCCAAGCTGTGGTGCTGCTGTAGAGACTGCAGCACCTCCACGGCTTGAGGCACTGGGGTGGTCTGGGTGTGTACAAGGCTGTCCATGATGGTTTCATTTTTTTAGCAGTCTTAATCTGTTTTCTTTTCCTTTGTAGTACTGCTAAACCCCTGGCCCTTTATTTCTTTCTTCCATCCACTAAGAGTTGGTTGTAACTAAAATGCAGCTAAAATGACAATCTGGAGCTGAATCAGGGTTTCAGTTAAGCACTGGAATAGCAAATTAAGGCACAATGTAAATAATCCATGGAGACTGGAGAAGCTGTTGCTTTGAGAAATGTCTGCCAGGTATTGTTATGGTTGGTTCTTCTTTGGGGCTTGGGAAATGAACAACAAGATTTTTTTGAGGGTCTTTCTGGCCTTCCTTTCTGGAGCCACAGTGGTTTTGTTGAAGGGACATACTGCCTTGTAAGCCACCTCTCCATAAAGTAGGAGAAAAGCATGTCTGCAGCCTAGATTTTATCAGGCAAGAGGATCTTCTTGTCATTTCTCTAATTTATTTCAGGTTTGGATACTGAGGTCACTGTCACTGGTTTCTGAGAGTTAAAGATAAGCTTGTCATGCTGAAATCAGTGGTCAGTATTGGTTGGTGCTAAGGAGGGGTAGTTCATGTGAAGGCTGATTTTCCTTTGATTTTACAGATATGACATGAATGTGTTATCATGCTCTGTCTGAGAGAGTGGAGATTCAGGTATTTTTGTTATTAATAGTGAATGGTGATGTTGTCTGCAGATAAGGTATGAGAAGTGTGTGCCAGTGAGGACAGCTCAGCAGAAGGGAGTATGGGGTGGGAGAGAAGAGTTGGGCTTGTGCCGTGCCACTGTCAGCCATGATTCAGAGGGGCTCAGAGAATAGGGGTCACCAGTTCAAAGGGGTCCCAGTCCTCCAGCTTGTTTCAGGCACCTGAAGGCACCAGCTGTTGTAGCCCCTCGTGTTGGCAGCCTCAGTTGTGGCTGAGAGCTGGCTCAGGCTGGGCACTGCTGCTCTCCAGGCTGGGCACTGCTGCTCTCCAGCACTGCTGACTCTGTTCTTATCTCCCTGGCCTGGAGACTCCATCCGGAGTCCAGGACTTGCAGAAACTGAAACCAGCCTTCAGGCTCCAGCCTGCCCTTCCCGTCAGCGTGGTGATCCCCCTCCCTGAATGGGGCCAGGCCAGCCTCAGACATGGAAAACCTTTGCAGACTCCTCCTGTCCCCAGCACTTCCCTGGAATGAATCAGTAGTGACTCCTGGGGATGCTGCTGCTGAAGAACTGGTGTGAGTGAAATGCCAGGCAGTCTTCTCTGGGTTTGTAGTGGTTCATAGTGAACAGAATGAGCTCCCAGAAGCATTGAATTCAGAGAAACAATTCGAACTATTCAGAAGATTGCACCACCCAACTGCCAGTGCCTGACGGTTCATGGAGTTCAGTGGCGTTCCCTCTGTGTGTGGGAGGGACCTTTAAGCATACGTAGAGGAGAGGTGTTTGATTATGCAAAGGCACATGCTGTTGATAAATTCTGAGTACTGATAGTGGCACTAGTACAAAGTAGGAGCATTAAAAGGGCATTAACATTCCTTGAAGGCGTGCGTGCTCACGGCTTGCTCTTGCAGCAGGACCGAGGCAGGAGGCTCTGGCGAGCCCTGGCCGCTGCCGGGCGGGAACACGTGTGGCTCGGCTCGCAGGGCTGCTGCTCTGGCTGGCAGCGCCCGCCGGGGCACTCGGGTGGCGTTTCCAGGGCAGGCAGAAGGGAGGAGATAAAGCCGGCAGATTATTAGGTAACAAAGTTAAGAGTGCCTGGCACGGTGTATTCCTGGACTGTCAGGGCCTTAAAATAGCACCAGTCCGGTGGTCAGGAATGCTGACCCTGTGTCTGTCTCCCTCTGACAAGATTTGCTGTTTGGTCCTGCTGCTCCTGGCATTGCTGTTGTCCTCCTTTGTGCTGCATGGCCTCGGTGGCTTGGCGAGGGAGCTGAGGTCCCCTGCTCTCATGACATGGGCCTTGTGGCAGGCAGGGTGAAGGTCCCTGTTGTCTTGTGCCTCAGCGATGGGTCAGACCCCCTGAGGGTTCGCAGGGCTGGTTCACTCCCTTGACATAGTCCTCAGTCCCCTTGATGAGAGTGTCAGGAATGAGTGGAAATGACTTTTATTTCTCTCTGTAAAGGAAAGCAGATGAACTTATTTCATACAGAACAACAAAGAGCTCTCAGGGGCTTTTTAGAGCGTGTCTTTAAATTGTTTGCAGGGTGTGAGTACAAAGTGAGCAGGAGATAGATCTTCACGGCTTGATTGAAGTGTTTCTGTCCTGCAGCGGTGTGTGTGCAGGAGGACAAGGCTCAGGGACCCTTCCGTCCTCTCACTGGCTGAGGGGTCAATAGCTTGGTTCCTTTTTGTCAGTGGACGGGTCAGACACAGAGGACAGTGTCTCCCTGGTGTCGGATTTTGGATTAAAAAAAAAAAATCATTGCAATAAATTCTTTAGCCCAAGGGAGCTCAAGATTTGCAACACCAAGGGCCTTGTTGGCAGCTTGTCAGCAGCCCGAGGGCTGCACCTGCTTCACAGAGACATTTACATAAATATTTCTGATCAGTAATGCACACTTGTAACCTTACTTTCCTGTTCTCTTGCTTCCCCGATGAATGAGAATTACTTGTAGAAATTTCACTGCAGGCTCCTGCTCGTTTTCTGGGAAGCAGTGCCAGTGCCCTGGGGAGCACTGCTCGGCTGCAGGTCTCCTCACTGGACGCTCTGCTGTCACCACGTTCGTGCCGGAAGCCGGCGCAGGCCTGAGTTCAGTAGTGGCAGGTTCTGCTGTCCCCAGCAGACCTGGAGCAGTGCCAGGAGCTTCTCCCCACTGCCTGTCCTGCTGCAGCCCTGCTCCAGCCTGGTGGTTTCCCAGTGGGTGGAAGCTGGGCCGTGTTTCCCCGGGTTGGCCCCAGGACGCTTCTCCCTCAGCCGGGCTGGGCCCAGCGCGTGTGTCGGGAGCACCATTAGTCAGCAGGTCAATGGGGTTGGGTTTCCTCATGTGTCCCGTGCCCGGGCCATCATGTTGGCTCTGGCTGCCAACCAAGCAGCAAAGTGGAGCAAAAGAATTGCAGACAAAGGGCTTTTATTTTTATTTATTAGTTATTAATGTTGTTCAGTTGAAGCAGGCTGGAGTCATCAGTAGCTAACGTTTGAGGTGTTTACGTCAGGGGATTCCTGCTGGGGAGGTTGCTGCTCTGCCCTGCTTCACTTCACCCTTTAAAGAAATGTTGATAATTATATTTTCTCAAAATATTTCAGGGTAGAGAAATAGTGCATTCAGACACTGAGCTTCTGTTTAAGCAGCCTCACATTTAGCAGTCTAGAGCTCACTTACCCTCCTACTTGGTGCTACAAGGAGTTGAATTAAAAGTTTGGATTTGAATCTCGGGCAACCATGGGAAAAGCACTCTCTGGATGTGAAATCCTTCCAGAGCACTGAAATTCACATGATGCCTTCCCAAGTGGTGCAGGTTCAGAGCCTGGAGATGCAGGACTGGTGCTGGAGCTCAATCCATCTCCTCGTGCAGGTGCTGGAGGGCCTTCAGCCTGTCTGCTGGGTGCTTGCCCCGTCCCTGGTCTCATAAGCTGTGTGTGTTCTGGCTGTTGCTACAGCTGGGAGCTGAACAACAGCTCGTTCGAAAGGTTTGAAATTGCCAACCAGTGAGCAGAGTTCAGCCAAAATGCCTTAACGGAGGTTGGAGGAACCACGGTGTTTGCTGTAGAACTTCTGGGCTGAAGGGATGTCAGGAAATCACGTTGCCTGTGAATCAGGGACAGTGACGCTGTGTGGTCACGTGCACCAAAGGTCGTTCAGAATCAGCAATGAAAGTTTTGTTCCCTTCGTTGCTCTCTTTTGTTTTTGCGTGACACCCCTCAGAGTCCAAGCAGCAGCAAGGCCACTGGGGCGGCTCCACAGCTGGTGAGGTTGCCTCACCAGGGGGGCCCTTTTCCCCTTGTTCCACTTGTTGTAGTTAATACAGCAGCTTCTTGAAGGTAATTGGGGGTTGGAGTGTAGCCTCCAGGTTGCAGTATACATGCTTTTCTATCAAATTTCCTAAATATACAGTTCAACTTCAGCATTTAGCTCAAGCCAAAGCTTCCCCTGTGGACAGGCTCTTGGGATTTTCTTAGAGCTTCCTCTGAGTTATCTGATTCTAAGACAGGAGGCCAGACTGTATGCATCATTTTTCTGATCCTTTCCTTGATGAAGTACGGGTTTATTTTCCAAATAATTGAATATTACTGTGAAGAAGCTGTAGCTGGAAGCATGCTGTTGGTGCACCATTTTTTGTTGCAGCTCCTTGGAGGCTGTCAGGAGTGGGATGCGCTGAGCTTCACGGACAGCGTGCTTGGAGGTATTTGATGGAGGCTGTGAGATGTCTAGATGCTGGGACCACTGGCGCCATGGGACTTGTATAAATAAATTTCATTTGTGTCATGTTCACACAATTAAAGCTGGAGACCTGGATCACATTTAATAAGGTTTATTTTGCTAGTCAGGCCACACAGATTTCATTTACTTTGGTGTTCTAAAAACATACAGGAACATACACACAAGTTTAAGAGCTTAAATAAAACCCACAGCAGTAAAGAAGTGCCCTAACGGGTTTGTATCACTGTAAAGTCTATTGAGCTAAGATTTATGCTTGATAGTACAAAACAGGGTATTTTAACCTAAGAAGCCTGCCCTGCCCTGCACGGTGGTTGGTTATGACCAGCTGCAGTCCTGTGGCTGCTCTTTGTCTCCGGGCCGTTGGGCGTCCTGGGTCAGTGCTGAGAGGACTGGGAGGAGGGGAGGCCCTGCTCATCAGGATTCCCTGGCTCCCACATGCTGGCTGTAGTTTAGGACGTGATCCTGAAATGCACACTTTTTTTTCTTGGGATGCTGTTAATCAGGGCTGTTCTCTGGGTTTGTCCTCACCTCCCTGGAAGTGACCAGCAGTGTTGTCCTGGGGCTGTCACAGGGCCAGGGCAGCTTCCTTGGTAATGTGTTTGGTAGCTCTTTGCCAATATAGAAACAGAAAAGGGAGACCTGAACCTGTTTTGTTGTGGTTTTATTTCTGTAGAGCACAGTGATGTGTTTACATACGAACACGAGCGTGGAGGGCTTTGGGAAGGTGTTGGAGAAGCATCTCTCAGGGTGTTGAGTCCATCCCTGTGGGCTTGGGCAAGGGCAAGCAGGGAGTGATCCTGCACCCTACACCAGATCCCTCCCAGGAGTGGGCACAGGCTTCCGGCCAGTCCTGGTGTAGCTCTTGAAGATCTCTTAATCTTGTTCATGGGAGTGGGAAGTGGCTGGGTCAGGCCGTTTATCTCCACATGGGGGACAGGGGAGCAGGGTGGTTGGACGGCATGTTGCTTTTTGTCTGCTACTGCAGTCGTGGTGTCCCTGGAGATGTCAGGGTTGCAAACAGCCGAGGAGCCAGAAGCTGCCTCAATGGCTTGGTCTGAAGGGCTGAATGTAGTGGCAGGATGGGGTTTGTGTTCAGTTTGTGCTGATGTGTAGAGGGTGATGAGTGGAAGGTACAGCATGGCTGGGACATGGGGTGGATCTCAGGGGCACGGGTCCTGCTGTGGCCGGGACCCCCAAGGCCCCCACTGCCCTCTCAGAAATGCGGGCAGTTGGTCACCAGCCCGGTTAAAGCTTACGGATGGGGAACCCGGGGGAAGCGCCGTTAATGACTGTGGGTGTCTCCCTTCTCTTCCAGAGGAGAATGAGAAGCACGAGAAGCTCCGCCTGGAGAGGGAGCAGGAGCAGAAGAAGGCCGGCAAGGCCAGCGCGCCGCGGGCCAACAGTGCCGCTCCCCCCGAGGAGCCCCGCAGCGAGCTGCTGGTGCCCATCTCCCCCCCGGCCCCCGCTCCCCCGCCGCCCCCGCCCCTGGCAGCCCCCATTTCCGTCATCCCCATCCCTGTGGTCACCAGCCCCCCCGCAGCAAGCAACCCAGACTGCCCTGTCCCCGCCGCTCGCCCCACGCCACCAGCCCCTCCTAAGCACTCCCAGTGTCACTAAGGAAGCCTCTTCGGTGGCCCCCGTCATCCAGAGGCCGCCGGGCCCGCTGCTGCCGGACGGGAAAGCTGCTACCCCCCCGTCGGGCAGCCCGAAGCAGCTCCAGCATTACGCGGCGCCGGTCCTGGCCATCTCCCAGCACCATGTGGTTCAACAGCCCATCCAGCCCCACCAGCCCCTGCAGCACCCGGGAGCACCCCCACAGCTCAGTGCTCTGAAGCTGGCTCCAGCAGAAGACACAAAACCAAATGAGCAGAAGAAGAGACCTGGAGGGTGAGTGCACCTTGAGTGGGGAGGCTTCCGAGAGGGACCAGACAAAAATGATGCCGAAAGCTGCATTGACCTGGAGCAGCTACTGCTTTTGCAAAGAGTTGTCAGACCAGAAATACCAAGATCTGTGGATATTTGGATGTCTGTTTTTTTTTATAGCAGGGTTTCCTAGCTTGATGGTTTTTATTTTACAACCCCCCAACTACACATTGTAGGATTCTGTATAAGGATTTCTTTTTCCAAGCCAGAACTGTCTTAGGAAACAAGGCCCAGCACTGCCTGTCTGATCTCAGGTGGCATCTGGTATTATGTTTGGCAAAAGATCTCTGCTTGCATTGGTCAGGGATGTCATGCAGCAGTGTTGCTTACAGGAACCTTCTTGAAAACTGGGATGCGATCTGGGAGGTTTTCTTTCCCAGGACAGATATCGCCTTAGCTGCTGTTTCAGTTTCTTAGAGCTGTAAGTGCAAAGGGCCTCCTGCTTGTTCAAAACTCCTGCAGCTGGAAGGGACTGAAGGCTGTTTAATCTGTACCCACCCTCGGACAGGACTTGTGACTGTTGCTCCAGGTTAGTGTTTGTCTAACTTGTTCTTAAGGACTTTGGCTGGTGGAGACTCTGTCTTCTCCTTAGGTGGTTGTTTCCAGAGCATAGTATCCTAATATGTAGGCTGGTGTTATTTCTTGTGGACTGGGAGAACAAATTGTTCCCTTCAAGCTCTGGCAGAAGAGACGGACAAAATGCAGTCCTTGCCGGGCCAGTGACCTGCTTGGGAGGAACATTGTGGCTGAGTCAAAATCTGGCCTTGCCTTTTGCTCCCTCCTGGATGGAGCTAAGTGTTTGGTTGCATCAGAAGGTCAGGACGTGGCAGTTCACTTTCTTTTCCCGAGGTCCCCTGATCCTTACGGCGTTTGCTCTGAGCTGTAATGCAGAACCACTGTAACCCTGCTGGGAGAGGAGCAGGAGCGTGGGGCTGTGAGTTGGTACTGACCTTCCCTCTGCATGGCCTCTATGCCAGGAGTGGTAGTTCAGTGTCATCTTGTGGGAGCAGGAAGAGATGTAAGATGTAGTGGACAAAAAAAATGGTTCGTTGTGTCCTCTGGGATGTCGAGATCCCAAAATGCAGAAACAGAGATAAGAATTTGTAAAGATAATGGCCTTTGTAAAATGCCAATATAATTCCTCTAAGATAGATTGTGATCTTTAGAGCTTGTCTATAAAATGCTCAGCTGCAGAAAGGATAAGTGTATTTGTGCTTTAATCAGGCGAACCTGTCACTGATGTTGCTGTGTGGGTTCAGAGGGGGGTGGAGGGGGTTTCCCATGACAGGGGGTGTCAGCAAAGGCTGTGGGGGGTTTGCTGTCGGAGCAGCAGCCCTCTTGGACTGTCAGACTGAGCTTTGCTCCTGGGAAGTTGGAGAGCTGATGTCCCAATCCAGAGGGCAGCGTCACCACTGGGGCTGTGCTGAAATCAGGGCATTTTACCGTGCAGGATTTCTGGAGCTCTTGGCATAGGAGCTCCAGGAAGTACCTGTGTGCTGAGCTGCAAAGGTTTCCTGAAGTGCATTTTGGTGGGTTACCCTGAGATGCATGCTCCTTGCCTCCTTCACACATGAGCATAGAGAAGATGTCTTTTTCAGCTTGTAAATGTTTCATGGGAAGAGGCTGTCAAATATTTGTTTTCAAATACCTGAATACTTTTAAAATATGAAATGCTCACCTCAGTGCTGGTGTATTTTCAGCCAAAGGCACATAATTACTTTGCTTAGTGTGTGGAAGATACTTGAAATCTCCACATGTCTACTAATATATTTTATCACCACTGTAGCTGAAAAACTCAGATAAGATGATTTTATTTGGCTTTTCCTAAAAATTTTCCTCTGATTCAGAGGGTGGGGACAGACCAGAACCCCAGAAACCAGAAGCTTGCCCTGGTTCTTCCTTTAGCAGTGAGGGGATTCCTGCATTGCCTCATTCCATGTTCCTGCTCAGCTCTGTCATTTCAGGCACAGTAAAAACTGCAGCGGTTTGAAGCGAGTCTGCCAAGTCCCAATCCACTTTGATTTGAAACTGCGTTAATCTTACCCCAGTGGAGTGTAGGCATAGATCAGAAATGGGTCAGAATCTGGGCAGTCTGGTACTGTGTAAATACATAAGTTCACACTCTGTGTCTTTCCCCTTGTTGATAGTAGCCGTGTCTGTGTGTAATACACACGGTTCCTGTTTGTATCCTGTGTGCAGTATATGCATAATGCTTGTCCCATCTTACATGCATGTAAAGTATGGATTTTATCTTGATACAGGATAGGTAGAAATATATATGAAGCTAATACCAAAACAGCAATATCTGAACAACTCTATTGCTTTTTAGTATTTACTTCTATATCGTAGACACACACACACTGCTGGAAGTACAGGTTGAATGGCAGTAGTTTTAAACCTGACACTGAGTGTATCTCTGTTCTGTTTGGGTTACAGGGTTGGGACCAGGGAAGTACATAATAAATTGGAGAAGAACAGGTGCGTAGAAAGCCAGGGGTTTGGGTTTTTATCATCATTCCCCTTCCCTTTTTTTTTTTTCTTTGTTTTATGGCCTGTATCTGTCAGTATTTGTTTGGCTTTGGCTTTTTTGTTTGTTTTTTTAACAAATAACCTGAACAAAATTCTTAGTGACTTTCAATGAATCTTGCAGTATTGCTTTGCTTTCTTACAGCTCAGCTCTGCATTTCTGCCTTCACAACATGTTTTCCCTTCAGCGTGTAACTGCGTTTCCATAACCCTGCACAGCCCTGGTCCTGCAAAGTCCCCACGTGCATAACGGTGTAACTTTTCTTTTGATATAAAGTAATAAAATAGCCAAGATCGGGGCAGTGTACAGTGTAACTACAAAATAAAGACCAGTTCCTGATCCAAAACTCTTACTGGTAGTTAAATCGGAAACACGTTGGAAGTGGAAGCAACAGCACAGGGAGAAGGGGATATTTCATTTCAGATTGCACGACAGTTTCCTAAACAAAGCTAGGACTAGAATCCAGGGATACAGCCCCATAGCCTTTCTGCTGGATGAGCTGGTTCAGTCGTGGGCAAGCAGGTGGTCTGAGTGACTGCTATGCACATGTGTACATGCTTTGCTGGATTAAGGCCCAAATAAAGCTCCAGCCCTGTGCTAAATTGATTGCTGGTGTGTGCTCCCCCAAGCTGACAAACCACCTGTGCTTTCTTTAGACGTGCACATTTGAAAGAATGCTTTGAGACATTAAAACGTAACATCCCCAACGTAGATGACAAGAAGACCTCAAACCTCAGTGTCCTAAGGAGTGCCTTGAGATACATCCAGGTATGTGTGCGTTCGGGTTGCTGCTTGCTCTCGTTGTATAGCGCTTCACCTGCTGGAACTTCCAATTCCAGATTTCCAGAACATTTAGCTCTTCTAGGAGCACTTGCTTCAGGCAGTCTCCTTATTCTGGAAGTTCCTAGTTAACCACAAGTCATCCATGCCAGCAATGGTGATGGAGTGAACAGACAATTGAGATGATCTTAGAGGGACATGCAGGCTGTGAATTTAAGCTGCTTCTTTTTGGACTAAGGTGGATTTTAATCTGTATATTTTGGGGAGGTTTTCTGTTTGCTTAACCAAAACAGCAGACTTCCGTGAAAGTTTTGAGTGTCTCAGATTTTTAATGAGTTAGAAATGCAAGTACAGGTCACTTGCTTGGAGGCAGGAAAAGACTGGAATTTGGGGTTGCAGTGTGGGAAGCTGCAGGTGGCTGGGGTACTGAGAGTGAGGGGGAGAACGTGGAGGTAAAATGCAGTTCTGTTTGTGGGATAAGTAAGTGTTAGTGTTTGCTTATTGTTTTTTAATCTCATATTTGACAGTGTCAGCAGTTTTGTCAGCTTTGTGCATTGATTTGTTCTTACAGCAGCATGTTTTCCATATTTACTATTTGTAAAAGTGGCTAATGGTAGCACAAAGGAAATTCTTAAAGATGTCCTCTGTGCCTGCAAAATCAATAGCATGTAATGCAATTAAAATTCATCTGGAAAATGGAAAAGTTGCTGAATTTATAATGCATGTGGAGAGAGCAAATAGACCTCGTGCATTTTGGCTGGAGTAAAGGGTGCTCAGGACTGTTCACAGTGGGCTTTTTCACAGTAAAATGTCATATTTTTTTCCTTGCTTTCTTCCCATTTTCCTCAGTCTCTCTCAAATAGCATTTCATTCCCATGTTCAGAAGTACTGGACATTGACTACTTGCATTGACTTTCCTTTGGAGAGTCAGTTACTGCTCATCACCTTTCAGAATTAGACCAGCCCAGCCTTTCTCATTAGTCTTCACCAGTCACTTCCCTCACAGAGCCTTTGGTTGGGGCAAATTCTCCTGTTACCCTGCCACTGGGGGATGGCAAGCAAGAGGAAAAAATCTATGTTGCTTACAAAACGTCGTTTTTGGAGATGTGTTGTTGCAGTATAATGGGCATTAGAAAAAATCCGAGCCCTTCACTTGATGCCAGGCAGACTGGTGTGGGTAAGGGAGACAGAGGGATCCGGTCGGCAGCGCTGGGGGTTCGGGAGGCAAGTCTGGAGTCAGGGTATCAGGAAGGGAGCTGGTCCTGGCGTGGCCGCTGATGCTCTGTGAATATTGATGCAGGTGCAGGCCTATCTGTGAGCAGGCTCTGCTTCTCCAGCAGCATTTTTATTCTGTGCTTTTGGAAGACAGCTTAAAATTCTCTTTGAGGATGTCGGTGGGGATGGCTGATTCTTGCTCTCCCTCTTCTCTGGATCCGTTGTGAATGGCTTTGAGGCTCAGACGCAATGCAGGTTTGTGCTACCCCCAGGCTGTGTGCCGGCATCTCCGTGAGGCGCCAGGAATTGCATTCCTGTCACGTCATCTTAGGAAGTGTAAACTACTTCTGTGTTGGTCCAGAAGGTATTCACAGATGCAGAGCGTGTTGTTTCCTTTAGGTTTCTGTCACTCAGGGTCCATTTCAGTGCCGCCTCTGAATTGCTTTTCCATGGATTCAGTCTGTTTTACTAGGCTGGGATCAGGTCTGTGGAGCTGGCTGATCCAGTGTGTCTGTGCTGGCTTCAGGGATCCTGCAGGAGCAGCCTTTGTCTGTTCCCACCAGTTTCAGTGCAGAGAAACTGAACTCTCCTGTCCGAATGTCTCTCCAGCTTCCCACGGGCAGGGGGCCCTAAGGGTGATGGAGCTGATTTTGTGGTGCAGACCCTGGGCAGCAGCTTCACCCAGGGGTCTGCACCCGAGTCACAGGCTGTGGTTGTGCTGGAAGTTTGAGCACTCTGTTTGTTTCCCTGAAAAAACAGAATATTAGAAATCTGACTTGAATATTCAGAGCTCAAAATGAAAAATTAGTATTTTTTATTATTCTTTTTTAAATTCAGTTTGCTCTGTCTCAACAAAAATAACATGCATCAGTGTGGGGATGGGATGAACCCCCTGCAGATGATGCTGGCCTCTCCCAAGGGTTACAGAGCATGGGTGGGACCGTGGGCAGGCAGGGACACCTCTTTCCAGCTTGGGGGGTGAGATGAATCCCAGCCTAATGCACAGATCAGAGCAGGGTGGTCATGATTACAACAGAAAAAAAAAAGCAGCATTGCCTTCTTAGCAGCAAGTCATGCACCAGACTTGGTGTGTGTCACTCAACAGGCTTGGTGCTTACCTCTCTCCCTTGAAAAGAGAACACGGGAATTGTACAAAGGAGATTTAAAAATAAAACCTCTTACTCTCAATATAGCAAAGTAGGTTTCCACTAAAGGGAAAAAAAAACCACAAACGAATCTTGCAGTGGAGGAGTGCAGCAGGCTGGCCCTGGAGCTCTGCTTAGCTGATGATCTGTGCCCGCAAGGAGTATGACAGTGCACTAATTGTTGCAGCCTCTCTTCCTGTAAAATCCTTTTTCCTCATTCCAGTTGGAACTTCTTAGGAGCAGGCTGTTTGTTTCCTTGGCTGGATTTAAATATTTGTATCTGCATCAGATCAGATAAGTCAGAAAGTTAAATTCTGAACTTCCGTGGAGCTGTCATTTTAATTTATCCGTGGAGTCGGGCTTGAGCTCTGCAACAGTAAATTAGAATCTCTGCAATTAAGCACACTGTTGCACAAAGGAACGCAGCTGGAAGTTAATGATCCCTTTCAATGGTGAAGCAGTTCTGGGCGGTGCAGGCTGCTGTGCTGTGCCTCTGGGCTGCGGGAGGTGTCCCTGCAGGTCACAGCAGCAGGGTGGGCTCAGGTCCCCCCCAGTGGCAGAGCCTGGGACCAAGTGGGTTCCTCACACAGGCCACCTCGCCCTTCACTTTCCTTCCTGCAAAACATCAGGGAACAAGCTTGAGGCCTCCAGAAAGTTTCTAAGATGCGTGAAATGACGTGAAAAAAAAATTCATTGGGAAGACAATGATGTTTGCTTTGAGAGAGCAGAGCCCTGTCCCCTCAGCTGGGCACTGGCACAGCATCCCCTGGCAGAGCAGGCAGGAAGTCCTGTCCCCTCACCGGGGAGCCACACTGTGAGAGGGAGTTGCACCGGGCTTGGCTTGTGCTGGAGAAGGTGCTGCTGGGCTGGCCAGGGAACAGATTCCTCCATGGAAGATGTCGGGGACAGCTCTGAGCCAGGATGCCTGTGCAGCCCCGAGTTTTGGTTTGATTCCCTTGGAAGGATTCCTTGGCCTCTAGGAAATGTTATAATCATCTTAGTTGGAAGCTAATTGAAGCCCTTGAGCAAAACTCTTTTCTCTTCTGTGTCCTCAAACTGTGCCTGTCACTATGGTACCTGAACACCTTCCAGTTTCAGGGGTTATTTTCCATTGCATGTTTAGTGCAGGACGACATCCAGGCACTGAGCTCAGCAGGTGACATGGGGACAGCCAAAACCAGAGCTTGGAGCAGCACAGCCGCAGCCTTGGCAGGGTTCACATCACGCTGCAGGTCCTGCTTTTTTGCCGGTTTCCCCACTACAACCAGAATCAAATACTAAGGAATAACATGCTTACCAAATATTAGACAAAGCTAGGCTTCCCAGAGCGTGCAAAAGGCAAGGAGTAAGATGGTTTGAAGATTGCAAAGTGGGGGCCTGGCCTTCCCTTTCCTGGGCAGCCCGTTTCTAATGCCTCACCACTCTTTCAGTAAATAAATTTTTCCTAATATCCAACCTAAACCTCCCCTGGCACAACTTAAACTCATTTCCTCTCGTCTTATCACTAGTTACCTGGGAGAAGAGACCAACACCAGCCTCTCCACAACCTCCCCTCAGCCTTCTTCTGACTAAACAACCCCAGTTCCCTGGGCCTCTCCTCATACGACATGCCTTCCAAACCCCTCACCAGCCTCATTGCTCTTCTCTGGACATGCTCCAAGGACCTCAATGTCTTTCTTATACTGTGGTGCCCAGAACTGAACATAGTACTCAAGCTGTGGCCTCACCAGGGCTGAGTACAGGGGCACAATCACTTCCCTACTCCTGCTGGACACTCTGTTTTTGATACAGGCCAGGATGCTGTTGGCCTTGGCCACCTGGGCGCACTGCTGGCTCATGTTCAGCCGGCTGTCCACCAGTACTCCCAGATCCTTTTCTACCAGGCTGCTTTCCAGCCACTCTTCCCCCAGCCTATAGCATTGCTTGAGGGTTATTGTGACCAAAGCACAGGACCTGGCACTTGGTCTTGTTAAACCTCATCCTGTTGACCTCAGCCCATCGATCTACCCTGTCCAGGTCCCTCTGCAGTGCCTTCCTACCCTCAAGCAGATCAACCCTCCCGCTCAATTTAGTGTCATCTGCAAACTTGCTGAGGGGGCACTCGATCCCTCATCGAAATTGTTGATCAAGATATTAAACAGAGCTGGCCCCAATACCAAGCCTTGGGGGACACTGCTTGTGACTGTTTATCACAACTCTCTGGGCCCGGCCATCCAGCCAGTTCTTAATCCACCCAAGAGTCCACCTGTCTATGCCATGGGCTGCTAGCTTCTCCAGGAGAATGCTGTGGGAGACAGTGTCAAAGGCCTTACTAAAGTCTAGGTAGACAATGTCCACAGCCTTCCCCCCATCCAACAGGTGGGTCACCTGGACATAGAATGAGATCAAGTTGATCAGGCAGGACCTGCCTTTCATAAATCCATGCTAGCTGGGCCTGATCTCACCATTATCCTTACAAATTCATGGAAGTCCTTTACCAGTCCTCCTTGCTGCTTGTAGTGTTAGAGAGAGAAAGTAGCTGTGATGAACTGAGGATCTGTAATATGACTGATTTGTCATTCATTGCCTCAGGAAGGGGCAGCAGGGGGTAGCATTTCTTCTTGCCCCTGGAGTTGACATTGTGCCCCACATGCCCCTGACTGGACAGGTATTGGAGCAAAGCTTCTGACTGACACTAGCTGAAAACTTGTCTCTTGGGCCAGGCCTGTAGTCCTTCCAGGAATCGCCCAGGTAAATTTCTGTTGCAAACCAGTATTTTGATTTTTCTGGTTGTATGCATTTAGATAAATGGATACATGAGTGGCAAAGCCATTTAGAAGTCACAAGACTGCTTGTGTGAGCAGGCTGCAGTCCTCTTGCTGTCACTTGAGCTGAAGAGCAGCTAGCCAATGAAGTAGTTCACTGAGTTAAATAATCTCCATCTTTATAATGGTGATCTTCCTCTTCCCAACCCAGGCTGGGGCAGGTGCTGGGCTGCAGATCCCTCCCGGCTCCTCGCAGCCAGTGGGAGCAGCACCTACAGTTTCCCTGGCCTGATGCCTCTCTAGGGAGCTAAAATAAAAGGTTTGCGCTAAAAAAAATAATCGTGGTGTACTGGACTCAAGCTAATTGACATCCCTTTAGATTCCCAAGTAAATGACTGCATTGTTCACTCCGAGGGAAGTGTGCTCATTTCCTCATCTGGTTACAAAGCTCTTCCTCGGCCGGACCGGCTGTGCGCCGGGCCCTGGCCTCAGCCGACCCCGGGGGCGTCACCGCTGCCCAATCGATGGTAATTTGCTTTGTCATATGTAGCTGCAGTAGGCTTGAAGTTAAAGCAAGGACAAAAGTTCATAGGTCTCAAGAAAGAAAGAAAAACAGTAGTTCAGCAAACTCAAGCTGGGCACGGGTGTGAAATAGGTGGGAGAATGGACTCCCTCCTTTTGTAAACAAAAATCTGTAATCCTGTGGTAGAGGATGTGTCCATAGTAGTCCTGGTACTCGGGTGCAGGAACCCATTTCAGTTTTTCACCAGTAACACATTGGTCATTTTGCCTTTCCTGGGCACCACAGACAAACCCCACACATCTGGTGATAGCATTTGGTCTTGTCTGAGGATTAGGGCTCATTTACATTCAAGCACTGGAGTGGCTGGATTATTGATCAAAATGCATAAGCCAAACTGTGATGCTGAATCCAGTTAAGTTTCCCACCTTGAAAAGTGTAGATGCAACTGTTGTTTTTTTGTTCTGTGCCAGCTACTAGGTGAATATACTTACCTTCTACAAAACCTCTGTATTAAAAACTGGGTCCATTAGTACTTCCAGTGCCTCCTTCATGTGAGCAGCACTCACGTGCCAAGCAGCACTTCTTCCTGTTGTTTACCTGACCTGATCAATTGATTCTGTCTTGTGTAAGTAGCCTGAATCTCATTGCTAATGATAAAGGCTTCCAGCAACAATAGGCTGTGGCCATGCAAGGTGGTGTCATCTGTAGATTTCAGAAAGTGATAAATAAGACCTTTGAAAAAATAGTGTTTAGTAAAGTAAAGCAAGTTGGAGTCTGCTTAAAAATGTGGAAGAGGTAAGAGTTAGGATGTCAGGCTGATCTGCTGGAGTCAGTGAGAGCTGTTCTTACACAGCAAGGGCAGGGTCTAGTTCCTGCCCTTCATGGAGTCACTGAAGGATTGCTTTTAGCTTCAGAGTGACAGCGTTGGGCTGCATCGAAACGGGAGGTGGGGTGCTCAACCTGAGCTCACAGTCCCCTGGCACCCAGCGTGCCAGTCGGAGCCAGGCAGAGTTCCCACTGCCAGAAGCATTGGAATAGCTTCCAGCAGGCAGCCTGGGACTGTGTGTAGCATGGAGAAGCACTGACATTGCTTCCCCTTTGGATATCCTGCACAGTCAGAAACTTGGGATTCCCTTCTTGAATCAGAGAGGTTGGTACTTGAGCTGGCACATCTGCCAGAACTGCCGTGGGCTCCCAGGCAGCTGCAGACATCCCAAATCCCATTCTCAGCTGTCCCTCCCAGCCCAGCATGATCTGCCAAAGGGAGGCTCCATCCAGAGAGCAGTCAAGGGATCTGTACTTGCTGGAGTGGCCACAAAACCTGTCATGTTTGAAAATGCCCAGTGTTTGAGCCTTGCTGAGTGAGTGGAAGGTGTTTCTTAACCTTTGCCAAAAGGGATGGTGAATATTTTTTAACAGTCTTGTTTGTGACTCATACAAGAGATTTTGGAACGGGTCAATAGACTTACAAATCCTGTATGTATTTTTTTAATTGTTAGAGTACCTACATTGATCATACTGCTGTCACCTAAGTAGCAGTTTAAAGAAGCACCCAAGGTTGAAAAAAATCCAGACAAGCCGTGAGTGGAGCACAGCAGGGATTGGAAATGAGGGCTGTGCTGTAGCCTGGTTGTGGGCTGTTGCTCACACTGGTTGTTGTCTGACGTCAAGAGCAGCCAAGGGAGGGAAGAGAGTGCATGTGGCAGGACCAAAGGGGTGAGAAGTCCAGCTTGACTGCACGGGCTTTATGTTATGTATAACATTGCAGAAGTCACCTACCTTTAAAACAAGGAAAAACCCCCAAACAAACAGAAACCCCAGGGGCATTATAACTGTTTGCTTTGGTTTGTGGTTTTCCTCTCTTCCCTATGTGTCTGACAGGGAAGAGGTCAGGGGCCCCGTGGCAGGAGTTACAAGGGTAGTTTGGATTCCTGTTCTCTTTAGCAGTAGCAAAGGTGTGTGTTGGTATTCTTCAAAATTACAGCTAAGTAGTTACTGATTTAAAAGACAAACAAATAGTTGCAAGAAAACAATAATCATTGTGGGTGCCTAAGTGCAGCAGAGTTCAGCCCAGAGCTCTGCAGTTACAGGTGATGGTGGCAGACATTGTCAGCTGCAAAATCATAAAGGAGGGATTTTGGAACTCAGTTGTACAGCAGCAGGAAGTTGGTATCAGCTTGATCTGTTGTTGTGTTGATGTTACTCCAATGTGATAGAAATGCTGATAAAGCATGCTTTGGAGGATGTGGAAATACAAGTAGGATTTTACAAGGCTCCGTCTCAGTTGTTGTTTATCAATAATTAATAGTGACTCTGACCCTGCCTGTGCCTGGGACTTGCCCGGCCAATTCGTGTGGTTTTATCCAAACACTTTTCTGTTCTTTTTTTTTCTCCTTCTCTTTGCTGTCACTGCACAGACCGTGGTTGACCTGGGGAAACAGTGAAGCTGCTTCTGCACAGGATGTCAGCACTTGCATCAAATAGACAAACCAGAAAAAATAGATATTTTTCTAATTTATTTTTCTTTTACTTGTCTTACTCATCTTTTACACCATTATGTCCCTTTCACTGTGGACTTCTTACTGTTTCCTAAAATCTCTTGGTGACATCCTGTTTGTTCAAGGACAGCCAGTACTGCACCCACAGGAGACAGTGCAGTTCAGTCTGATGATAAGGGTGTCAGGTAGGGAGTGCTGGTCCTGTTGTGCTGGGATGCTTTTTGATCTGAATAACAAGGCTGCTCAGGCCAATTTGAGACAGCATTTAGGGGAAATCATGTCTTTGAAAATTATTACTCTGGTGGAAAGAGAAAGGCAAGTGGCAGGTGACCTCTTGTCCTGTATAAAGCAGGTGCAAGTTGGGGGCTGTATGTTGGGCAGGTACCTGATTATTCCCAGGTTTGTATTTTGGGAAGGCAGGAGCTGGCTTCTTGAGTGCAGGTGTGCGTTTTTCTGTGGCATTAGAAAGAACAACTTTTATTTTGCTTCCCTTCCCAAAAGGCTGAGATCTTTGAGAGGAAAGCATCTCTAAAAGAAGATTGATTTCATCCTGCAGACATTCCGCAGCGCTGCTGCTGCTGCGCAGGCTGGGTGGGTTTGCAGGCAGCTGGTCGATTCTTGCTGTGCTCTGCTCCTTGAGAAGTGGCTGTTGTCATTCCCATCCCAGCGTCTCCAGCCTTGGGACCACCCTCGTGTGCCATGCCAGGGTTCCAGGTGCCAGCAGTGTGCCAGGGCAGTGGGTGCTGTACCTGCTGGAGCAGCTGTGCCTGTTCGGCGCCTCCAGCCCTCGGCCCTTGCAGGGAGGCAGAGATTTTCCCTCCAGTGCCTGGCTTTGCTTCATGGCCCTGCACAGGTGCCAGAGTTGGTTGGTGTTTAGCAACAGGGTTTTATGACCTCCCACCACTGCTGTGGTGGTAACAATGAGGGAGGTGGAGAAAAATCCTCTGGTGACCCAGATCTGCTCAGTGGGCCGTAGGTGGAGCCATCGGTATGTGAGTAACTGGCTCTGACCTCTTTACAAGGATGGGGAAACAGGGAAGTGGTGAGGGTGCATGGCTTCCTCCTCTGAGTCACCATACCCTGGGTGGTGGGTTAGAGCCCTGCGTGGTGCCAGGCGTCCCCCAACTGTGCCAGCACTTTGCATTAACATCTTGGAGCTTCAGGTCAAGCCCATTGTGATTTTATGTTATATCTGGTGAAAGCAAGACCATAAACCTACACTGAGCCAAGGCTCTGGAAAACCCCTGGAGGAGCCGTGGAGCACACAGGGATGTAGCTGCAAGTGGGATGTGGGCTGGGTGGCAGCTCCATCCCTCAACCTGTGTTTCCCTGTCTCGGTGGTACCAGGCTGGTGCATCTGGCACCACTGCAGGATTTCATCTGCAAGAACCAGCCAATGAAGCAGTTACCATGGAAACCATGGCTTTGGTTCCCGTGGCAACCAGCTGGGGTTTCACACTAGCAGAAGGAGAGGGATCACTGTTACCTCTGCAGATGGCCTGATCCTGACTGGTGCTGCTTTTCACAGGCTGAGGGGCCATTGGCATCAGTGGGAGACTGGGCCCAGGAGGTCCTGGAGGTCTGGGGTGCAGGAGCAGGTGCTCAGCAGGCAGGCTGTGGAGGGTGCCTTCACTTCTGTCAGCAGAGGCAGCCACCACCACTGCACACCCTTGCTGCAGGCTTAGGGGACACCGGCCTGACACCATGTGGGGACCTGGCTTGTGACTCTCCCACATCCCTGGGCTCTTCTTCATGGCAGCAGGTTGGGTTGAGGCAAGTGATTTCTCTAGATGCTGGGCTTTAAGCAAACTGCTTGTTTCACCTGAAGAACTTAATAGAAAATTTAGCAAGACTCAAAGTAGGAATGTCCAAATTGGATATAACTAATCCAAAAGGTGGAAGTACTGCGGATGAGCGTGGCTCCTCTGCTAGTGAAGCCTTGGAGGCCTGGGGGGGACTGCACGTTCCTCAGCACCCCACTGTTTTCTGATGTTCTGGATCCAACATTAGTGGAGACAGGCTGGTGGACAACTCGTGGTGTAGATCTGTCACAGTGTGGCAGTCCCTGCAAGGATAGGATCCTTTCCTTAGGATTTAGCTCTTTTTCCATTATATATAGGAATCAAAACTCTGTAAGTCATGGAAAGCCTGTCCGGCTGGGTCGGTCTGTGCCAAATTGCATGGAAGTCCTGTGGGTGGGATTGCTGCTTGGGGACCTCCCTTGGCCTACAGCTCCTGGGTTGCTGCAGCAGCTGCCATCCCAGTAGCAAAGAGTTAAAGAATCTGGTTCAAAATGGCAAATCACTTTCATGATTGCTCATTGATGAGGAATTTCTAATCAGTGAACACCATGTAATAGAACACAGCAGCTGAAATGCACTTTTGGAAAAGCTCATAATTGAAAGTGTGTTTTTAAATTGCTAATATAATGTTTATAAGGGGAGCTTTTTAATAAGACCTTTTAAACCTCACTGATGCCTACTGCAGGGCTACCATTACTCTTGAGGCAAGCACAGAGAAAGCATTGGGGGCATTATTTTCAATCTTGACATCAGAATAAGCAATTTAATTACAGCCAGAATAAAGTGGAAAATTCTTTACAGTGACAAATGACCGTTGCAGTGTAGGGACAACAGCAGTTTGTTTCTGGTTTTGTTTACCAAATAATGGCAAGTGGGATGCACACAAGGACCAAAGAGCAGCTCTGAAACTGGGGGAAGAACGGGCACAAAGGAGTGAAATGTTGCAGTGGGTGTTTGCTGTCACTGCTGTTGTGCTGGTCTTGCTTTAATAACCCACGTGGTAAAGGCAGCGTTGGAGCTGACAGCTCCCTGTAGAAGAGGTAAATCAGATACTCACGGGGAGCAAAAGCAAAGCCATGCATGGATTTTAATTTGGTCACGTGTTTAAAGCAAGGATGAAAGGGCTCCTTGATCTGCCCGTGCTGCCTTGTTGATGTTGCCCCTGTGTGTGGTAGCAGGGAAAGGGCAGGGGTGGGAGTCAGGTCCCAGGTCCTTGGTCCTCTGCAGGCACTGCCAAGCACAGGGCTCACTCTCTGCTTCCAAACCAGACCTGTTTTCTGTGGGACTGCTCTTGTACTTTATATTATACATATCTTGGCAGGGACACTGATCCCTGCAGCAAACAATTCCTGTGCATTTTATTTGGCCTCAGCTCCCTGTTTCATGTGTGGTTAGGAGTTAAACTGCAAGAACTGTAAATGTTTGGAGTGAAATGATCAGCTCATTTTCACCAGAGCCAGCAGCTGATTTGCAAAACTTCCCAGTGGTCAAAAGCCATGGATGGATTCACATGACAGTGAGGAAATCCATTTTTTCTTCCTGGGGCAGATCAGCTTCCCCTACATCAGGGTCAGGGTTTACTGGTTGTTTTAAGTGATGCTCTTGTGGAATTTTTTTTAAGCACATAGAAACGAAAAATAAATCAGTTTTAAAGTTGGGATTCTCACCATAGCTTCTTTACGCTGTGGAGTAAAAGTTGCGTGGGCAACCCAGGCTTCCAATTCCTTAACATTAAAAAAAGAAACCCTACAATCATCGCTGCACAGACAGAAGGAGCAGGGTCTGTGCTGAAGTTTGTTGCTTGGAAAGAGCAGTCTCAGAGGGGGGTGTATGTCTGTTGAGCTGGTGGGAATCATGCTGCCTCCCTTGGTGAACATGGGTTGTGCTCAAATCATGTCTCACCAGCTTTGGGAGGTGAGAGCCCAGCTGCTCTGTGCAGAGCTGAGAACCAAAGCTGCGATGGCTGCACTCAGCCTTCTGTGGGGATGTGCTGGGCAGGGAGCTGCTGGAGAGGGAGGAAGGCTCAGGTTAATCACATCGAGTTCATTACCAGGCCAAGCAGCAGCTCAGCCAGGAGATCTGTCTTTACCAAGTGAGCTGCAGTAGGTTGCATCCTGGAATAGTTTCTGAAAGATTCCCTGTGCCAGAGAGACTCCAGCCCATCTGCTCCTCCTTCCTCCCCAGCATCTCCCTTGGCGACCTCCCAGCCTGTGATCTGGGGGACGTTTGTCGGGGCCCCGGGAGGAGCCAGTGGTCACTGGGACCATCAGTCCTTGTCCCAGGATGATGGGGAGGCAGATCCCACAGGCTGGGCCAGGAGCAGCACCGTGTCCCCAGGGCTGTGCCAGGGAGCCGAGCACCCGCAGGGCGAGAGCACGCCCTGACCCTGCTCCCCGCGAGACACGTCCTGCTGCTTGCTGAGGGTTTGCCTGCCTTTCCCCTAATGAGTGGTTTGTAACTAATTACCAGCTGCCCTGCCCGTACCTTGTAGTTTTCTTTCACCTGGTGCTGGGAGTCTTCCCTGGCAGCAGGGAGGGAAGCCAGATCTGTGTGGCAGTGCCCATGCCATGTGCGATCCGGGTGCTGGGGCTGCCTGGATTTCCTCCTTATGATCCCTGGAAAGCTGTGTTCCCGTGTTCTGCCATTCCCTTATCTTGCCCTGGGAGTAACCACGTGGAGAACGTGCTTGGAGAGAAATGCTGCAGAGAGGGGCCGGGCTGCTGCCTGTATGCAGAGAATTTAGTCTCAGGCTTTCTCCTACTTGCTTCTCTCCTGATCACAGAGTAAAGAGGAGGACATTCAGACAAGTTCTGCTGCTCTGCGGGGTTCCCCCATGTAAAGCTTTGGTTCTGAGGGGGTGGTGTGTCTGCTGATGGTTTGAAAAGCAGCCTGAGGGACAGAATTGGCCCCTTTGCCTGGAAACTGTCCATGTTGAGGGGCTTTGAGCTGAGCTAACACGAGCTCTGGCAGGAGGCAAAGCACCAGCCTCACTGAGGAGTTGTCTCCATTTACACCTCTGGGATGATTGTGCCCTGCTAATCACGTTGTTTGGCCATTTAAAAAATACTTTCTTTTTTTGATACTATCAGGACGAAATCCCCTTTTTTAACATTTTTTTTAATTTTTCTATTAGAAGGCATCAGGAGCTGCCTTACTTATTGTGTTGGCTTAGGCTGCATTAAAGGCCTGGCTGAACAGGTTTTAAAGTTATTCCTGGCTAATTTTTGAGATAAAAGACCAGCAGAACCACTGAAATGCATGAGGTCAGGTTCTGATTGCAGTTGTCCTGGAGAACTCGAGAGAGAAATACAGAGCACATATTCAGATCATCATGAGGCTGATCCTCTGCTGCTCTGCACGGTGTGAGGTTTGTTCTTAAATTCAGTGCTTGCCAGCAGTGAGTGAAAAAGAGCATCCAGGCAGGCTCTGTTTAGCTGTATGTTCAGGAGTGTGTATGGGATTTAGATTCCCTGTCATGAAACCTTTCCTTAGGGATGCTTGGGAATGGATGTATGTGGTATCCTTACAGAGTTTCTTTTGTGGAGGCTCATCTGTTTTCCTTCAGAAGGCAGAAAGCAGTTGGCCAAAGTAACCCTTGAGGTTTTGGTGGCCAGTTCTTGTCCTTTCCCTTTCTGCTGGAATTTGAGAGGTGTAACTATACCTGAACGGGTTTTACACCAGCATAACTGGTAATAAAAGAAAACCAGCTGTGGACACGGAAGTGACCAGGTTATTGTAGATTATATGTGTCTTTATTCTCTATGTATTTATTTTTCTTCCTTCTGTCTTTAGACTTTAAAGAGAAAGGAAAAAGAATATGAACATGAGATGGAGCGGCTGGCAAGGGAGAAGATTGCTACCCAGCAGCGACTGGCAGAATTGAAGAACGAGCTGAGCCAGTGGATGGACATCTTGGAGATAGACAGAATTATTCGACAGACAGTTCAGCCAGAGGATGACCAGGCATCTACCTCGACAGCATCAGGTACCCGTAATTGCTCTCGTGATCATCACTGTATGTAGTTACATGGTGGGGGTGGGGATCCTCATTTAGCACCATCGAGGTTAAAGAACAAAGTAAAAGGTTTTTGTTTTCTAACCATTGATGTTGGCCTAGTAAAGCAATGCCACTTGTGCAACGCAAACTGGAAATCCTGCCTCTACACTAGGTAGACACAAAGAGGAGGTTTGCACGTTCAGTCTGCTGACACCTCACGTGGAGCTCCCTGCTTCCAAAACTTAGTTTTCCTCTTGCTCAACTGTGCATCCCTGCTCACTAGAACTGAGTGGTGTATGAACATCCTGATGCATTTGTGCTTGGATGTGAGAGGGTGTTCAGCCACGTAGAGAAGAAGGAATTGGTTCAGGAAGGATCACCAGAGCATTCAAACAACGTAATGAGCCTTCACATTGTGTGAGAAGGATTCGCAGTGAAGATGAAATGAAGTGAAGATGACTATCTGACCTGCTGTTCCCAGTGAGAAGCTTTTGTGAGCTAGGAGAGTGCATGCTTTTCTCTGTGCCAGTGATCTGCAGCAGGAAGAATAGGCAACCTGTGGATGTGCAGGGCTTTGCTGAGGAGGCTGTAGCAGTCCATAACCATTTCCAGCAGTGCCTTCAAATCACAACTGTGTTTGCTCTTGGCACTCCAGGCAGATGATGCAGCAGGTCCCAGAGAGAGAGAACCCGAGCTTTCTGGTTCATTCAGGCTTGTATCAGCCTCATCACCTGTGAATGTACTCACAGACTTCCAGTGTAGGTGCTGGGAGTGGAGAGTAGGAGTGCTTTGTCACTGGGAGTGTCAGCCCTTCATCCCCAGCTGGTGTCTGCTGAAGCGATCACTTCAAGCCATTCCTAACCACAGAGCTTGCAAAAGGGATGTGTCTTCCCTGCTTTTCCTGCTGCTGCTGTATCTTCTGAGATTTTTAATCTCTGCTGCATGGCTGGCTTTAGAGCAGGCAGTGCCAGGTGCCCTGATCATCTTCCTGACCTCCTCAGGGTCAGCGTGTTCCTGCATTGCTGCATTAGCTGCGGCACTGGGTGAGAGTCCATTTTCCAGAACCAGACAAGGAACTTGCTGCCATGTTTCCCTATGGCTGTTTCCTTCTTGCTGTGGGAGCAGAAGGAGTGGTTCCGATCCCTGGCCCCCGAGCAGGGAGGAGAGGGCTGTGCTGCCCTGCTGGAGCTCGGTGGAGCTGCTGTGCCGTGGCTCAGTGACTCCTCCTGCTGTTGTCTCTTCGGCCTGTGCTGCCTTCCAGGGAGGCTGCTCAGTCCAGTTCGTGCTCTGCTTGCTTTTTTATGGGAGTTTCTTCCTTTCATTTTTTCCAGAGGGTGAAGACAACATGGATGAAGACATGGAAGATGACAGGCCAGTGAACTCATTACCAAAATTAACGCAGCGCCAGCACCCCGAGCTCCTGAAAGCCGTCCCTTCCAACGCTGCTTCCCACCACCCGGCCGTTCTGCCTCAGCACCTCTCCATCCAGCAGAAACCCACCCCGGCCCACACACAGCCTCCCATCCAGACACAAGCACTGGTCCAGCCGCAGGCGATCGTCCCCGCACAGACTCACATCGTGGCGGCTTCGACAGTGCAATCGACTGTTATAGCCCACACGGCCACGACCCACGCCTCGGTCATCCAGACTGTCAACCACGTCATTCAGGGTCCACAGACCAAGCACATTGCTCACATTGCACCTTCCACGTCCAGCCCTGTGCAACTCACCACTGCTGCTCAGCCCATCGGCCACATCACTGTGCACCCAGCCACCATCAACCACATGGCCCACCTCGGCCAGCAGCTGCCCATCTACCCTCAGCCCGTGGCCGTCAGCCAGCCCGTGGTGAGCCACATCGCTCACACGATTTCGCACCAGCAAGTGAACGGAACCACAAACCTTGGCCAGCAAGCAGTGATGGCCAAGCCTGCTGTAGGAACCCAAGTTGTCCATCACCCGCAGTTAGTTGGGCAAACGGTCCTAAATCCAGTGACTATGGTGACCATGCCGTCATTCCCAGTGAGCACACTGAAGCTGGCCTAGAGGGGTTTGTCTGATGGCAAGGGCTTTGTTGGGAACCTTTCCTAAACTCCATACATTCCAACCACGTCCGGCTCGGCGGGAGGGCAGTGCAGGGCACGCCGGGCTGGGCCGTCCCCAGCGCCCACCTGCTGCGGCGCCACCGGCGGGGCCTCTGCACTTGAGTTTTGCTAATCCCACAAAACTTCACAGACAGTTGTTCATGGTGATTTTTTTTCCTTTTACGTGTATTCAGTGAAATATGGATATGATGTTCTTAAGACTTTAATTTTCCCCTTTTATGTGTTGCTTCTTTGTAGAATAAAAAATTGCTGATCTCTTCATTGAGATATTGCGTAGAATGGGAAAAAAATCATAGAAGTCTATATTTATATATATGTGTGTATGTGTGTGTATATATATGTATATACATATATATATAAATATAACATTTGAAGAAGGCCTTTTGTAAGGTTGATTATTTTGCAGGATTATTAGACAAAATTCATTTTTGGAGGAAGAAGACAGAGTGTCCTCTCTAAACAAGAAACTTTAAGATAGATGGTTTGGTGGACCAGGGTACATATACAGTGACAAAAAAAAAAGTTAAACCATGTTAAAGGTATTTCCCATCAATATTATTACATTTCAAAAAACCATCTAAAATCACTGTGACTTGTTATGGCATTTTAAGGAAATTCTCTGTCCTGTCTAATAAAAGGAAAAAGAATACACAACCAGACTTCATTTGTTGCAGTTTTATAAATGACTTGATTTTTATAGCTATGTCAGAACAATAATGTATTTTATTATTTGAATGGTTGACAATGTTTTTGTTTGGATGGTTTTTTGAGGGGTTTGTTTTTTGTTGTGGCTCAGTTTTGCTGATGCAATAATTGATTTTGCAGATCTCCGTGCATGGCACTCCCCCTTCCAGGACTCCTCCTGCCAGTCCCAAGCTCCCAGGTTTCCTGGGTTCATTTTTGTTTTGCAGAGGCAGACACTAGGCCGTGCTTTTGCCATGAAAGGTTGGACCAGATGATCCTTTAGGTCCCTTCTAACCTGCAATTCTGTGGTTCTGTGCTGGCAACTTGCAGTGTGTTTATTTGTCCTGGTAGAGCAGAACCTGGGACAAGACGAGCTCCAGGAATGAAGTAGGTTTGCTGCGTGGGTTACTTTTCTTTGTTAGTTTGTTCCTGAACTGACCACGTTGTGGTGTGGGAGTCAGTGAGTTAGAAAAGGGATAAATGTGCATGTGGTGTCTTCCCATGTGTGAGCAGTTTTGACATCTTTTTTTCTTTGGGGGAAAAGAAAACTCTAGTCTTGTACAGGATGACAGTACACTCAGGAGATGAGTGTGTGTGACTTGTGTCTTACAGAGTACAGTGAGACGTGCACCAAAGAAACAACCCCTCATCCCAAGGGACCCTCTTGTTCCCTCCTTCCTGGTGCGAAGGTCATGTCTCACTGAAGTCAGTCAGACTCTTACAGAGTGATGAGCAGAGGGAGTTGTTTGGCTCTGGGTGTTCTTGCCAGCCTGCCTGGGAGGTTGCTTAGGATGTGCTGACCCAATATTCTTGTTCTGTGTAGTACTGCTGGTATTGGTCTCTTTTCTGTCTTCCTCTCTTTTAAAAAACAAATACTCCGCAGTCCTTAATGCAGGCAAAATTTCTGCTGTAGCCAGTGGATGTTTTCCCTGGGGCAGGATGGGAGGGTGGTCCCTGCCAGCACCTGGCCGGGTACACCTGGGAGGGGACACACATTCAGAGGAGGTGAGGTGGGGCTGAGCAGACACCTTCTCCAGGCTGCTCCCTGCTTCTCCTTTGGGCCAAGAGCTTCCACAGGAATGTGATCCAGAGTCTGCCCAAAATGCCTGTTGACTCCAACGGGACCTTTTGCCTGGTTGTGAGTGGCCGTGAACAGTGGCAGAGGTTTAATTATAAACCATTGCTAGTTCCATACGGTCCATGCTATGGCTGAAATTCTGCTGGAGGCAGGAGTAGCTGCTGCAAACAGATGGAGCATGATTGTGCCTTCTGAGCAGACATGGCTGCGCATCACGTTAAATCTCTATAAAGCCTTGGGTTGCTCCATAGTTATAATTTCTTTTTTTTTTTTTTTTTTCCACTTGCATCCTTGAGTCCAGGACGCTCTTGTCCTGCCCAAGTTGCTGGCACAGTTTCTACATCAGGATGGACAAATAAGGATTCCCTATCCTTAAACCACATTTAAACAGATCATTTGTTCTCATTCCTAGTGCACCGAAACGCTGCAGGGAAGCAGAATCCCCAGGGCTTTATCATTTCCTCGTACGTGTGGGTGCTTCCCAAGGACCTTGTGGTTTCTGAGCCAGTATTTCAGAGGTCAGTGTTGGGTATCAGGGCAATTGCTCCTCATCAGAAATTCTTGAAAACTAAGTGTTTGTGACAGGATCACCTCCCTTCTCAGGATGAACTGTGTGGCTTTGCCTTCTGTAGCGGCATTAGGGGGGAGGAAGCATCTTTCTGCTGTCTCTTCTGTTCCAGCTTGAGGCAGGAAGCCTCATTTCTAGTCAGGATTGGCTGAGCTTACTGAAGGAGAACAATCTTGGGTTGGGAAGTGGGGCTTGGCCCATTCATGCTGGTCGAGAGCCCCTGGTCCCCTCTGTTCCCTGTGTACCCTTGGCAGGAGCTGTGGGACCAGCCTGCATGCTTTCTCCTGCTCTTACACGCAGGTTTGCAGGATGGTTGCCTTCTGTGTCAAAACTGCTTCCACCTTACCCCCCTTAGCTTCTTATACCAAGATGGATACCAGTGACCCAGGCATACAGCTGCTGTGTGTTTTCTGTAGCAAAAAGTGTAGGGCTGGAGAGAAGAGATCCCATTTTATTCAATACAGGCAAGTGAACTTGCTGGTGGATGAGTTACTGGCCTTCACTGTATGGAAGGATGCTGCTGACCTCTTTTCCTCCCTGTGGTTTAAAGGTGCCACTGTCACTGCCCACACACAAGGCCTCCATCTTTTGCCAGTTTTTCTCTCCCCCTGGAGTTCCCCAGTGCCACTATCTGAACCCCTTCATGGGCGTTACCTCTGCTTGCAGAACAGCCTGTCCCGCTCGGCCAAACCGTGACCTTTTGTGTCCCCCATTCTCATCTGCCTTCTCCACAGCTACCAGAAATGTTTCTTTGGGGTTTTGTTTATTTGTTTTTGAAAGCTGGCAAACTTCTTTCTGCTCTGTGGGGAAAAGAGCAAACCACAGCCCTTCTTTTCCCACATCTGTCATTCCTGCTCAGAAAGTTTGGATTTACGCTAATGCTCTTAGAAATCATGTTCAGTACTGTATAACAAGGGGCACTTTAGAAATGTCTCTCCTCCTTTGATACATGTGTTTTCCCTATGGAGAAAGCTATATATAAATATATATATATGTACACTTTGGGATTCAGAAGATCTCATTTGTCCCCAAAAAAATCAATAAATATGAAGTTTACAAGAAATCTCTTCTGTTGTTGAATAATATTAGTTGCTGGTAACCATACCACAGGAAAAAAATAGCAAATGGGTTTTCTATGATGTATGTAGTTTTGAGAAGAGTTTTCTGTCCTGTGGAGCCTGACTTGGAGCCAGTAGGTTAGTGGAGATGCTTCCACCCAGGGCAAGGTCCGGGTCCCGTGTCTGCGAGATCTTGGCCGCCCTGTCTGGGCAGACGGGCAGTTTTGCTCTTGGCACTGAGCCGGCCCCAGGGGCCCCGTGGCTGCCCCGGTGCAGCCGTGCCAGGGGTGGCCGAGGGGCAGCAGGGATGGTGGCCGGGCTCCTCTGCTGTGCTGCTTCGGGACCTGTCCCACCCCACCCTGCCGAGGGAGTGCGGGCAGAGGCACCAGCCCAACTGCTGCTTTAGAATTATCCTGTGAAGAGAGTTCTCACAGTTGACGCTTTAGATATGGGGATGTGTTCTGGACCTCATCAATACCTGTTAGCCAGGGCCCTGTACTTGACCTTAGGAAGGGAAATAACCTGATTTCCCACATTCTCCGCAGTCACTTGGATGGTGCTGGGAGGTGCCAGGTGTCCCTGTCCCTGTGTGCTGCTGTGCCTGGTCCGTGCCTCTGTCTGTGCTTCGCTCCCCCGCAGCAGGAGCTGGAACCACGGGGTGAGTGAAACCATTCCCTGCACTCCCTGCTCTGGTGACAGCCCTGCCACCAGCCGGTCACCACCGCGGGTGTCCAGTGTTCATGGTGGTCCAGGCTGGAGCCACTGCTGTCCTTTGCTCACTCTCTGGTTGCTCAGGGGTTCTAAAACCAATCAAAGCAGGCAGGGAAGTCAAGGGAGAGAGACGAGTTAAAGGCAAATTACCAAAAGTAGTTATAACCATTTTTTGCATGGTATCAGGTGGACAAGCAGCAGGGATTTTTCAGCTCCTGATTCACGAGCTGTGTTTAAAGCCCTGCTCAGGGTTACACCCTGTTGCCAGGTCTTGGCCCAGACCTTTTGCAGGCAAAACTTGATCCCAGGAAAGCCTGAGGAGAGATGTGAGGGGGCCGGGCCCTGCCACCCAGTGCGCCCTGGTTCCAAAGCTGAGCATGTTGGGCAAACTGCATCATTCTGTACCACAAATCATTTTTATTTGAGGCTAAGCCAGACAGTTGCTGCAAGCCTTCCTTTCTGACAGGGCCATCTCTCACACCTGGGAAACGAGGGCTGAAGCCAAACCACTGCTGGCAGGCCACTTTTTTTTCTGCACATTTGTGTGTGTCCATCCATCTGTCTGTGCTGGGGTTGAATACTGGGTGTCAAGAGCAGGGAGGGCTCAGCTGAGGAGCCCCTGGCCAGACCAGGTTTTGTTTTCTTTAGCAGAGAGGTGGACAGAGATTATGTCCCTTCTGCAGAGAGTGCTGATCTTTTAAAAATCACACACAATTTACCTGGGTAGGAAATGCAGCACCAACTAATTGGCATTCAGCATGTCACCCTGCAGGTCCGGCCTGGCCAGGCTGCTGCCTGCTGCTCTTGGGCTACTTGTCTCATTTTCTTTGTTTTACGTAAAAGTGGCCTTCTGTAACAAAAGAGTAAAAGAAACAAACAAACGAAAAAAAACAACATAAAATGCCTTTGAGTGGTGTAGGTGGAGGTGAGACTATTGCTGCTTGTGTCGGTGTTGGTGTGGTTGTCCGTATGCACGGCTGTTTATATCCGTAGAGACATTCAATGCGAGACTTTATCGTGTCTGATTTTTGTATGTGGCCTGTCTCTCTTGGACTGGTTTGCATCCTCAGTGAATTTTTTGCATTTAAAAAAAAAAAAAAAAAAAAAAGTACGACAATTGTTCTGAGTCGGGTGGTGATGAGGTGTTTGGAGACCTCCCTTCCAGAGAAGATGTCATTTGCCTGGTGTGATGGCACAGCTGGTGCTTGTTTGGCCCCTTTGCTTTCCGTGCTGGGTATTGACATGTCCCCAGCGAAGGTCAGGGCTCTTGGCCAGGTAACTCTGTTCCCTGAGCAGCAATGCTGGCCCAGGCCCTTGGCTTTTAGGCTTAAGCTTCATTAGTCGTGAGCTTGCTGAGCAGGGACTGGGTGGCCTTAGGGCTCCTGGAGGTGGGCAGCTGCTGAGCACCTCACAGGTGAGGCTCCTCTTAGACTTTGCATCTGTTCCTTTCCTGTGTGAATAGTTGGTAATTTCAACCCTATTTTAATTCTAAAAGATATTGGAATGAGGAAAGGAAAACTCCTATACTTCTGGCCTATTTTCCATCCTTTGTTATAATTTTGAACAGGTTAAAATTGATTATAACACTATTTTTAGGTTATTTCCTTCCTTAGTCAAACATCAGTTGTTAGCAACAGATGTTTAGAGTTAAGGAGAATAGGTTGTGGATAGCGTCAGCCATGGCATCTTTCTCTTCCTGTTAGAGCTTCAAAATAATAATCCAAAACTTGAATTATTAAGATACCAGCACAAGCTCAGCACTGGATTGGTGCAGCTGTGGCCAGCGCTGTGTTTGGCTGTTTCCAGGCCTGTGGCTGGGCCAGCGCTGCTGCTGCCCCGGCTTGGGGTGTTGGTACCACAGACATGGTGGCCCCTCTCGGTCATTCCCACTGAACGGTGCTGCTCTGCATGGGGGACCGAGGCTCTTCCCATCAGGGGCAGGATGGCATGGCTCTGCTGTAGCTCAGGATGAGGCCTGTTGATTTGCAGCCTTTCTGTGTGCTGTGGAAATGAGTTTGCGTGTGGAGGAGCACTTGGGGGGGGGAGCCCTCCACTGCTCACTGGGGATGGAGGGTCCCCTGCCTCAGCTCTTGCTTCCTGGGACATACTCTAGACTCCCATCTCTGCTGGGATATCTCCCTGTCTGTTTGGTGGGCACGTCCTCCCCGTGGTGTGTCTGTGTGGTGGAAGGAGCAGCGCCCAGGTGGGCTGTGGTGCTCTGCCAGGTGCTAGGAATGGCCCCGCCAGGCCCTCATGGGGACAGCCAAGGAGGGGCCAGGGAATGCTGAGGGAACGCAGGTATGGCTGAGAGAACGACTCACAGACAGGCCTTGAGAGCCTGGGCCGAAGGATGTTTTGTGACAGAGTGCGAAATCGAGTACTAGTCGTATCCACCCGACGATTTATTCACCTCAGCGAGTAGAGGCCTCGCTGTGAGACCAGAGGCCCTCATGCCTGTCACCTCCCGGATAAAAGCATTTCCTTCGCTCTCCCGTTAGGAATGTTTCACCGAAGCTGCTGATTGTAGGGGTGGAATGGCTGCCGGCCGCTGCCCAAAGCCCCGCGGGGCCGTTTCCCTCCAATGCAGGTGACGCTGCCGCCTCCACCAGGCAAACGCCGGCTTTGTTTACAGTGAGGACGTGTCACTGTGTTACCAATTTACTGAAATACTGAATAGTGAAAAACTTAGACTGTAAATATTTTTACATGTTTGGATACATCTGCTATGTGAAACAAACAAACAACTAATTTTGTACATACTGTATTTTTACTATTCAGCTGTACTATACTGGCTCCTCATGCTCCAGAACTTAGGTATCCAACATGAATAATATCCATGTAATAAGCACTTGCCTGAAATAAATATAAAATTGAAATAAACATGCACTGAAATATCAAACAGTATTCTGCATTTTCCTCCTTGTGCTTTGCATGCAGGTATTTCAGTTTATTTGTAATTTTCCAATAATCAGAGCAATGTTTCTCCCTGCCCGTAGCCACAGCTGCCCCTCCAGGTGTGTGTTATTATTGATCACCAGGTCTGGTCCTCTTCCAGACCAAGCCCAGAGCTTCTCCTGTGTCTGGATCAGGCAATGCCATGCTGGGGCAAAAGCAAGCACTCTTTCCAGCCTCCAGAATTTATGAAAACTTGGAAAATGGTGCCTGTAACCAGCCCTCTCTCTGCTCAGGGTGTTGCAGGGCCAAGAGGCCCCACCATTGGCATTCCTGACCCTGACCCTCAGGTGAGGCTTCCGCAGGACAGCGCTGGCCACCAGGACACCACGGTGGGACCCTCCCATCCACCTTGGGCAGCCAGACCCATGTTGGGGTGGCGAGGGCTGGGGGGGAGGGGGGGGTGTCCTTCCTCTGTGGTGGGTGTGCTTGGGGAGAGGTGTGTGCCAGGCCCACCCTAGTGCCACAAGGAATTAAAAATACAGCCTGGATAAACCTTCACCTAACTGGGTTTTCTGTGCACTTTCCTGCAGGCAATGGAGCTGGAGCCTTGGGCTTTCCTGGGTTCTGTGCTGCTGGTCTGTGGATGAGGAGCCCAGTCAGCTGCAGCTTGGGTGAGTCAGACCTTTACGGCAGCTTTGGTGGCCACAGGATCCCTGAGTATGTCGGGGTTCCTGCTGAGCCCCCCAAGGGGACAGGGGCAGCCACAGAGCTCAGCTATGTGACCCACAGGGGACAGCCAGGGCTGCCAGGGTCAGAGGGGCTCAGGGGTGGGTCAAGGGGGCTTCAGAGCCACGCCAGCTGCACCCACAAAAGGATTTGGGGCTGTTCTGCTCCAGCCCATGTTCAGGTTAATGCTGAGGCCTCATTCTGCAGCGCCACTGCTGCACTTAACAATTTTATCACCAGCTTCCTCCCTCCCACCTTCCTCCCTCAGCCCCGGCCCCCTCAGTCCCACCAAAGCTTTCTTCATTGTGCCCAATTTGATTCCCAAACGCAGCCCTTTTGCTGACACATTGGTTTGGTTTTCCTCTGGCAGTCAGTAGCAGTGAGACTTTGAAGGTGATGAAACTTCATTGGCCTGCTGCATCTTGCTGAAAGAAATTCCTATTGCTGCAGGGACTCTGCAGCTTTGGGGCCACCAACTGTTTAAAAAGCTACTTTAAAGTTTCTGAGACTTTGCAAAGCATGCTGGCACAGTGGTGTAATAAGAAAGAAGGTCCTGTAGGAAGGAGCCACTGTGTAATCCCAGCTGTGGGACTTACCTCCCCCTGCCGACCCCAAGTACCACAGAACAAGATGAAGGCAGAGGACACTGTGGGACTGGAAGATTATTTAAGCCAACATGTCATTGGATACACTTCATAAAGGGCTTAGCCTCTTTTATAAGGATAAATACATGATTAGCAGCTGTAAGAGTCACGAGCAGTGGCTGAGGGATTGCTGCACCTACCCTGGTACAGAGGGGCAGTTGTTGGGTGTTTTTATAGTAGAATGGGGGCATGCTTCTTTATCCCCTGGGGCCCCACCTCTGGGCACAGCTTCAGAGCCACAAAAACATGGAAAATTGCTGCAACAACCACCAGCAGCAAAGCAGCCAGGAGGCTGGACAGCAGGGTCTGAAAGAAGGAACGTCCCTACTATGGACCAGAGGCAGCCAGAGGATTTTTAAGAGGTCTGAAGGTGGGACTGGGTGCAATGGAGGAGGATCTCTCCTGGAAGACTCAACAGCTCAGCTGGCTTTCATCCTAGCTGCACCATGATTTGGCCTAAAATTGCAGGAAGAAATTTTAATTTTTTAAATGCTTCCTGTGGGCCTGTCCCCCAACCCCACACCTTGCCCAGGGCTGGACTGGCAACAGGCTCCACGTGTGGCCATGGGTGCTCCCGGGCAAACATTGTGGGTAACTTAACCCTACCCTTTAAGTGACCTAAGGGACATTAGCAGTCCATTTGGTGGTAACCTACTTACTTTAAAAATACTGCTTAGTACAACAGCCCATGCACACTCATCAGAGGGACGTTAATTACCTATTGCACTCTCTTCCCAGACAGCCCCGAGGACTCCCTGCTCCATCTCTGAAGTTGCCTTGGGGGGGAGAGAAATGGCTTCCAAAGAGCTCCACAGAATGCCTTGACGATAAGTATTTATTCATATTTTACATTTAAACATAAATAATTGAGCAATTAAGAGAATAGTCTGCTCCCAACAAAAATAAATAATACACAATATTAATAAAATACAGTTAGACAGAATGCTATAACAAATACAATGAAGTTTGCAGAGGGTTGTTGTTTATAGTACATTCCCAACATACAAAGAAAAATAGTGGGTTTATTTTTTACATCACTTCCTCAGGCTCTGAGAGTTGGAGGGTTTTCTTGCTCTTGTCTATTTTTTTTTCAAAAATACTATTTCTCTTTTCAAGTGACCAGACACACAAACCCAAGTGCTTCTGAGCCCTCTCTGGAGCCCTGGCTGCAGAGCACCCGGCCATGGGAGCAGAGCCCTGTGGAGCTTCTTCCCTGCATCACTCCCAGGGTGGGTATTTTAGCTCTGCTCTGGAAGGGGGTTCCCATCCCCACCTCCCAGCCCCTCTCCCAGGGCTGCATGGGCTTGGCTGTTCCCACTGCTGTTGGTGATCATGATGCTCGTGAGCCCAGAGGACACCAGGCTCATCCCTGAGGGCTTCTGGCAACACCAGCCATGGGGAACTTGAGGTTTGTTGGTTTCTTTCTACTCTTCTCCTCAAATGTTTAGCAACCTATTTAAGGGAGGGCTATTGAGCTAACAACTTTGTGTCCATTTTTCCCTCTCCAGACTATTATTTACCATTTTTAGCTTACTGCAGTCATAAAGAAAGATCTAAGCTCAGATGGTTTTTCTAGAACCAAATCTGCCGTTCTCTCGTACAAGCAATGCTCAAGCTCCGGAGGAGCTTGGGTAGTAACAAGAGCAGAGTTCCTAAAGCAAGTACCTCCTATCAGCATTTCACTCTTCAAACAGAATAATTTTATTCCCTACACCCCTTTTTGCTAAAATCTGATTTTAAAAGCTTATGTGAGCTGATCTCATTCACATGAGCTTCCCTGAGCAGCCTGACCTTCACAGGTCCCTTCCAACCAAACCCTTCTGTGACTCTGTGGAAAGCACACAGTTGTTGTCTCTGCAGGAGTCAGTGGAAAGGCAGCTGTGTGACCCTGCTGCTCTGAAGGGTAGAACAACCCCCCCCAAAAAAAAGCAGAAACATAAAAATTGAGATTCAATGTCCTCTTTTTTTTTAATCACTTAAGTTCTAATGGCAAAGGGTGGAATACTTTGGAATACTTGAATTGCTTAAACTAAGTCCCTTGGTTTTCTAGGAGCACAGGTCATGAGGATCCATGAAATCTGCAGCTAACCCTGTTAGCAAAAAAAAAAACCTGCTCCCTCTTCCCCTCCCACTGCCAGAGACACACATTTACTTAGAAAAAAGATGTGCCCTGGAAAAGCAAGTAGAGACACGAGATGATTCTGTACAGGGGATGAAGTGCTGGGACAGCAGCAGACCTGGCTGCAGCTCCAGGGCAGGAGCCCAGCTCAGTGTCCCTCACCTCTGCGGGATGGGGAACGCTGCACATGTGGGAAGCAGGCCAGAAGTGCAACAGAACTTCAGGGGCAGACGGATGGCTCTGCCAAGCAGCTCAGTGGAGCAGCAGAGCCCTGGCCACAATTCCAGCTGCCTCATCTGGCCAGCTGCTGAGCCCTGCCCGGGCAGGCTGGTGTGTGCAGCATCCCGGGGGAAGCTCCCTGGGAGCTCTGCAGAGCAGGACGGCACAGGGGGTCATCTGGAGGAGGGGAGGCTCTGCTGGGTCTGCTCCAGTGGCACTCTGCACAGATGCAGAGAGCGTGGGAGTGGCTACCCTGGGCAGGGGACCTGCTTTTGTGTGCTAAACTGGTGTTGACCTGAACTGCATCAGGCAGATCTTGTCACCTGGAAACCACTGCAGCCAGTTTGCAAAGTAAAAGGAAAGCATATCTGGCACATGCATGAGGGCTCAGCAGCACGAGCTGCTCAGCAAAGGTAAACTGGTACTTTCAGCTGATGTTGCCAGATCTTCACTGCTCCTGTTAGCCACACTGTTCAGTTTAAGGCCATGCTCCCAGCTGGTAACCTTATTTATCTCCACTGCTGCTAAATACAAATCCAAATGCTTCAGCAACAGAAGCTCACACACATTCTCTTCCGTGTTCCAGGCATAGACACAGAGTCAGAGAACGAGCTTCTCCAAGGACCCAGTTCAATGCCTGCAACACCTGAGTGTTGGATCCAGCCCTGCCTCCATGGAAGGTTCTGGCAAACACATCGTGCATCCAGGCTTTAAAGGTGCAGTAAGTCAAAATATAAATGGTCTAGTGTGTCAAATCCCCCCTTTTTAATATCTCAAATGTGTAGATAGATGGTCTTCAAGAGAGGGAAATAACTGAATGCAAAAAAATTTTGTCTAGAAATACAAAGTGAGTGTAACAAGGACTATCAAACACAAACCTTATCTGGTAAAGGAAAAGTTCTGTTTTTAAAAGTCTGTTACAAATCTCTTTGATATTTTTTACATTACATGGAAGATGCAATTAAAACACTATTCTGAAGTTACAGTGCAAGAGATGCTCCATCCCATAGCTCAGACAAGGCCACGACAGTCTGCTCGTTATCACTTGTTTTCAATCAATGTCTGCACTTTGTAGACAAGGTCTCTTGCTATCCTCAGAATTTCCTCAGCATTATGATGCTCTGCCATTTCTAAAAGACACAGACAAACATTCTTAACTATCAGTGGCAGGAACTTTTCTGCCCTATCATTAATATTAATGTAGCACTGGCAATGATTAATTAGCATAACATTACAATTAATTAGCGTAACAATAGCAGCAATCCAAAAAGCATTGCAGGGGGTTAGGTTTGTAGAATTAAAGATGGAATAAGGGATGAATCCCTGAGTGCTGTAGGTCCTGGCACTGAGATCTAATCCTTCTGGTGTCAGGTTTCTTGTTGCAGAACTCCCAGTGCCCTGAGGCCCCAGACCAGAACAGGAGGCCTGTACCCACACGTGTGGGTGTCCAGCCCTCCTGGAACCCCAAAAACATAAAGCTGAACTCAGAGGTGTCAGCTCTGCAGGCAGGGACTGTTGCTGGGGTGTCTGGGATACAATGAAGGACACGGAGCAACGTGCCCACATAGTTTCACATCCAGACATCCACGCTCTGCAGCTTGAAGTAAGATTGTAAAGTAGCTCTGGACAGACCTGAATCCTCAGTTCCACAATAAACATTTAGCTCAGCCTAGGCAAGTGCTGGGGGTTTTTGTGTGTTTTTTTTTTCCTGGGGTGTTTTTTTTTTCTTTGTTTTGGTGGGTTTTTTTAGAGGGAAGCATCAATGTACAGCTTTGGAGTAAGAGTGGCTGAGGCAGAAACAAAACCAAATTTGGGGCCTCTGCAACAGATGGCTGAAAGCCACAGCATTGATAGCTTAGTAAATTACTGTGATTACACAAAATTGTTTCCAAACATCTTAACATATCCTAACAGGGAGCACTTGTTTGGGACTAACTTGTGCTCTGCAGCCAGGATGAGGCCCTGCTTTGGCAGAACCTGCTGCTCTGGCCCCTGCCCCTTGGCTGGCATCTCTGGGTATGATGGGAGCAACCAGCCATGGAAGTGAGGTGGGCTGGTTTGCATAAGCCCTGGAAACAGAAACAACTCTGGCAATCTTAAAACCTGTGAGATTTTTTTTGCAAAAAAATTAACCCACGTTTTAGCACCTTCCATTTCTCTCCAAAGGCAAAGAGTCACTGTGATGAATCTTTTTATCAGAAATTTTGAAGCTTGCTTTGTGGTCAAAATTACCACTGACACAAAAAATCTGCCATCTTCTGTGGTCCAGGTGGCTCTTAAAGCACTGCTGGTGGTGTGTGCAAAGTCAGAGCTCCAGGAGGCCTGTGAAAATCTGGGCTGTTCCTTTACAAGGAGGGGTCAGAGATGCAGAGCTTCAGATGACCAGGGGCTTGTTGTGACCAGAAGGACACTGCCCAGCTGCCCACAGTGTCTGGGTGAGGGGGAAGGAACAAACTCTCATTATCTGCTTTTTACCAAAATGGTTCTCTTAAAAAAGTCTCTTACCGTTAAAAAACTTGATGATATCAGTGAAGTCCATGTTGTTATCACGGATAATCTCTCGATAAACTTCCACAAGTGCTAAGGCAATGAAAAGGACAAAATGTTCTGAAGAGATGTGCTTTGCTGCCCAAATAACTTCCCACACTGTAAATACATCCTCGTACAACAATTCTGAATGGGAATAAACATTACAAGAGCATCTGATTATTCAAATTGACCATTTCCCCCTCTCTAACATCTTACAGGCCTTATGCAGACATGAATAGTGCTTGGTGACTCCTTTTCCATCCCCCTCTCCTCCAGCCAGCTCCTGGCAACACCACTGGGGTTAAGGGGAAATTCAGACAACAGGTCAGCATAGTGGTGCTGGCTCAGCCCCGGGGAGATGCCTGAACTGCAACAGCCCTGGGACAGCAGCACAGGGAGGCCCATTTGTTCCAGGCTGTTAATTTAGGAGTCCCAGTTCCTCCCCCCTCACTGTCAGGCAGTTGCTCATAACAAATACCTGATGGGTGTGTATCATCCACCTCAGCCACTTCTGTGCTGTAGGGTGTTGGAGAGGGACATCGTCTTCCGATTCCCACAGATCCATCTGTAACTCCAAGGAGCTACTGACTCGCCTGGCAGCAAGATGGGTCTCTCAATTATAAGCAACTGCTGCTTCTGGAGTGGGTGTGGGGGGCTGGATGGGCTTGTGCAGGGGTCCTGAGATCCTGGGGTGCTCCCAAAGTATCTAAAATACCTCACTCAGCAAAGTACAGCAGCTCCTGAGCTACTGCTGAGCTGCTCCTTGTTACCAAATGGATTAGAAAGGAGGTATCACAGCTTACAAAGGAGCAGGATCAACTTGGGATCACCTTCGTGAGCAAAAAGGCATCTGCACTGAGCAGAAACTTGGCTTCAACCACATTATCAGGAATTTACAACACTCCTTTCTGAGCTTTGACATCATTCCAGTGCTAGTTCACCTCTGAGAGCTGCACTGGCTTTCCTAGCTACCAGCCCTCTGATGGGCCCAGCTGCTACTTGCTATCCAGACACCGAGACCAAAACACAGAGCTGTTCAGTTTTGCACAACTCTAAAGTACAGGCACAGAACATTATTACCTCTTTTAAAGTCAAGCAGGAACCAGCGATAGCAGAAGTAAAAGTGAGTGTAATCTCCATTCTGGTGCATCAGTTCAAAAAGCTCTGAGTCTAGAATCTGAAATGAATAACATCAGCATTCATATCCTGTCTGAAATCAGCCAAAATCAAAGGTGTTGGAGGCTGGTTCAGCCCCCTGTGCTGCTCTGAATCACCCAGCCCTGTGCTAAGTTGATCACGTTTTTCCTTCCAAAAAGCAGTGAAGACTGGATCTTACTGCTGCTGTTCATGGACTTCAGCTGGAGCTGGACTGATCCATACGTGGGAGTCACTGCACAGTGTGGCTGGTGCCCTGGAGGTTGAGCTCTGGGAGGGTTGTTTTGTTTGTCAAGTTAAGGTGAACTGACCTCCTCTTAATACACGTTTCAGTGCTACAGCAAACACTGTCCCCTGAGAAGCAGGAAATCAGTTTGGGGTGGCATAAAACCATTCTTATCCTCCCCAGCTCTGAAGGATAAAATGAGCAGGAACCCCAGTCAGTGGAGTCCCAGCCCTTCATTGAATGGTTAAGGTTGGCAGGGACCTTAAAGATCATCTCTGGCCCTTCTCTGGACCCTCTCCAACAGCTCCATGTCTCTCCTGTGCTGAGGGCTCCAGAGCTGGACACAGCTTGCCCTTGGCCTTGTTGAACTTCATGAGGTTGGCATTGGCCCACCTCTCCAGCCTGTCAAGGTCCCTCTGGATGGATCCCTTCCCTCTAGGGTGTCAACTACTCCATACAGCCTGGTATCATCAGCAAACCTGCTGAGGAGACACTCAATCCACTGTCCATGTCTGCAACAAAGATGTTGGAACAGCCCTGGTCCCAATACTGACCCCTGAGAAATGTCACTTGTCTCCACTTGGACACTGAACCATTGACCACAGCTCCATGGGTGCAGCCATCAGCCAGTGCTCACCAAGGCATCAGGCTAGTTCTGAGCCTCTGCCACAACATCATCATCTTCCAAGTAAGTTTCCAAACAACTCACCTGGATCAGGGACCTCATGTTGGCGAAGTGTGTGTCCATAGCACCTCCATTGGGGAAGTTCTGGCTCATCCTCTTCATCAGGTGGCTGAAGCAGCTGTAAGCCAGCTGATCTGCAGATACAAGGCAGAACACTCGGTGTTGGTACTTGTGTGACTTCCTTGAACCAAAATAACAAACTGCAGGGCAAGGGAGAAATAGGGCTTTCCCATTTGCTGCTCCCTAATCCCATCACCTTCATTTAGATGAAAAAAGACAGTACCTGACTCTGGACCATTTTCACTAGTTATGTTTCAAAAGAACCCAGCTTGTGGTTGAGTTTTCAGCTTCAGCAACTGCCAGAACACAGTTGCTTTGATAATTTAGTAGAATTTATTTTAGAGAAAATATGAATCAAGAGCTGCAGTTTGATTGTCCTTCTGAGTGAGCTCTGGTTAACACCTACAACTTCCTTCTGAAACAGCATTTCTAAAGACAGACCTCCCTAAAAATGCCAATATGTTCCAGAAGAAAACCCTTCCTACCGTTATCCAGTATAACCATCAGAGGAGCCAGGAGGTCACACATGCCTTGAACATAACCATCTTCTAGGTGCTCCCAAACATAACTGCAGAAAGAAGAAAGCACAAGAGATAATAGGATTTAAAATCCTCTTCCTGTATGGTGGCCTCAGATTTGCCCCACACCTAAAATACAACTCCTTTTGGAAGCTTTTAAGTTTCTTGTTCTAGAGTGCTGTAAAAGGTAAAGCTAGAAGTCCAGAGAACAACAATTCGAGTCTTCCAGCACACTTGTGTAAAATGGCAAGTACTTCTGCTCTTTGGTTTTTTTCAGGGAAATTCCTAAGAGCTTCATGAACAATCCACAAGGAGGACAGAGCAGCATGTGAAGCAGGAATCTCTCTTGTAATGTGAATTTGCTGTAGGCTCTTAAGTGTTGTGAAAGGGTAAAAGAAAGTGGTTGTCTACTTACAGGATGAATTAATATTGAATTTCTCTCTTCCCAGTCCTCAAAAGCTAAATGCTGTATTGAAGGTCTAATTTGATTATGCAGGATCAAGCCTTTAGCAGCTGTTGAATATGTGTGTCTCAGACCTTTTAACACTTCACATTCCAGAGTATTTTACAGCCCTGTATTTTTTTTCTGCTTGGATAGAGAGGACCAAACCTTACACACATGGCTTGCACATCAGGAGTTTGTGAAAAAAACAGCCAACAAAAGCATGAGAATGTTTATACAGACTGTTATTTTCATATTATTTTTATATGATAGTTGATGGATTATGACAGGACTGTGAAAAGCAGTTCAGTTTACAAGCTGCATTTACCTGCACATGACATTTCGGAGTTTCTCCAGGTTATCAGTAGTAAAATACCAGTAATTCCGATCACATCTCTGGACATCTTTATCAATTCTGTGCAAATTTAAGGCAACAGTGTCCAATAACTCTATCTAGAAGAGAAAAGTTTTAGTTATATCGGCTGAGTTTAGAGCATTCCCAGGACATGGTGCAGATCTGCTCTGAGAATCAACAAACCAGAACTAGTACAGTTATACTCTGGGCATATAAGAGCACTGAAATACTTAAATAATGCCCAAAATCCCAGGTAAAATGCATAGACTGTCACTGGTAAATGTTCCAAGCCTGTCCTGTTTCCAAAGGGTTAGTTCCATTCAGCAGAGAGCGAAGCAAAAACTCAACTACTAATCTGTTGACAGCAACATGAACAGAGATGGTAGAGCCTTGAATCTAGATTTAAGTTGTGGTTCAATTTGATTAAATGTGGGTTTCAGCTTGAATGAGATTATACTGAAATCTTATAAGTGGTGTGTCATCCACACCTTCCCCAGCCCCTAGAAATTTTTAGCTGCTTGAACTGTACCATGTTATTTTCCTTGCCCTTCCACTTAAAAAATGACCCAAATTTTTCTTGTTCTCTTTTTTCCAATCTAGCTCAAAATCCAGATGCAAAGATTTGAAAGCAAAAATCCTCAGGTATCATCCCATCACCTGCAGTTCCAGTTTGGGACGGTCACTCATCAAATCCTGTCTGAAAAAGCACAAATCTTGGCTAGAAAAGCAGTTCTGTGCAGAGATGAGGATCAGTGTGTTGTGACCTACCGTGTAGGATGCAGCACAGACAGAAGCAACATCCATTAAATAATCCACCTGGGAACACAGCTGCTCTTCCGATACCGAATCCTGAGCCTGCAGTGCCACCGCCCGGGCCTTCTGCACTCGGGGTGTGTCTGGGTCGCTCCTGCCCACGTCGGTGCTCGTGTCTTCTTCAGCCCCATCTTCAAAGGAGCCGCTCGGCCCGTCCTCGATGCTGGACAGGATGCCTGAGGCCACCGAGTAGTTCCTCGAGGACGGCAGCCCCGAGTCGGGGGAGTCGAACTCCACAGGCTGCTGCTCCACAGCAGCTCCCGCCGGCGGCTCGGCGGGCACCAGGGTCACAGCAGGGTCCTCCTGACCTCGGGAGTCGCGCTCTGCCGAGTCCGCCTCATCTACAGAGATAAAGACCTGGGGGTGGGCAAGGGAGAGGAGATTTGGATAAAGCAGGGGAGCATACAGAAGCAAGAAACAGTAATACAGCAAACCTCAAACCACGAGAGAGAAATGACTGCTTCAGTGAACACAATCAGTAGAGCTTTCCTGCATGCAAATAGTTGAGAGCGCCTAAATCTTTCTACTGAAACTGTAAGTCTAAAAATAATACCAACTTATGGTCTCATACCCATCTCCTATGATGATATCTCCTCCTTCCATAATCAATTAGAAATACCTTGGAAAGCAGTGAAGCTTCCCTACCTTCAACACCAACACTAAAAACACTTGGTCATGGCAGTGGATCTTTGAAGAAAACCAACTTACCTCAGGCCTCCGACAGTCCAGTTCAGCTACAGCTGCCTGAACTCAAGACTGGCCTTCAAGTTCTTTTCACCATGCAACCATTTTACCTCTTTTCTTGCTAAAAAACCTCTTTGTTGAACTATGACAAATTCTCTCTTGCCTTATTGAAATCAGTGAGCTAACTGTTTGAAGGCTGCACCAAAGATCCCCTCTCCCAAGATAAAATCACACCCTGTCGCGAACCGAGATAGGGAAAGCCGCGACCCACTGCCTTTCACAAAGGAATCGAGGGCTATCACTCCCTGTTGCACTCACACACAACGCTCAAGAATCAGTGGGTTTATTAAAGGCACCACGGTCTAGACAAGGTTATTTCTACAGAACAATAATGATACACATATATATAGGAATAAACAAACAAACAATACCTCTCACACACCCAATGTGACAGAATCAAAAATATGCTTTAACAGTAGCAAACCTTTGCTCTGTGCTGGATTTGAATAAAGGGCCTATAAATTATTCCTCCACTGTGAGAAGGACCTTTTAAAGTAGGTGAACTTTAAAGCCCCTTAGGCAGGTCCTGCTGAAGAACAGCTATAGGTACAGACCTGCTCTTGGCTCTCTTAGGGAAGCACTACAGCTCCAAATTCTGGGCAGGATTCAGGCAGCTCAGGCCGATGGAGCCACACTGCCCTGCCTCTGCCTCCCTGGCTGTGCCTCTGTGGGCACCAGCCCTGCTGGAACGGGGGGAAGGGAGTACCTACATCATTGCTGATGGTGGAGTCCCTGTGGATCAGCCGCTGGACATGGCTGTCGATGCTGCTGCCCGAGGAGAACTTGGCCAGCGTGGTGGGATGGGATTCCTTCTCCCGCTGCTTCACAATGACCTCGCAGGCTTTCCACTCAGCCATGACCTTCTGGTACCGGAGAGCAATGTCTTCATCCACCTGCAGACAGACAGACCCTGCAGTGGTGGTCCTCCCAGAAAGACAGCACTAAAAAGGAGTGGAAGCCAGAGGGGCAGGTCTGAAGTAAGTGTTAATGTGTCAAACCCAAAGCCTGAAGGGTCCTGGAGCTCTCTTGCTAGAGTGCACATCACTGTGAGTGGAAAGCACAATGGCTGGGGCAGATGTTGCCTGTTCACTGCAGGGAATGAACTATCACTGTAGGCACCAGAAGAGATTCCTGTAAGCACGTGTGTACACTGTCCACAGCACCGAACACTGTTCAGGGAAGAGCAAAAGATGCCACTGGCTTTCCTGTGAAACCTCACCACAGAGGTCAGATGCAATCTGATGGAGCAATTGCTGCCTCTAACCGGATTATCCCTAATTTCATTACACCTCCTTCCCAACGCCTTGTTTTTTCCAAGACTAACATAGCCCTTGCAATCAATTCCAGGTTGAGACACCTCAGCCCGGGCAGTCTCCTGAAGAGCTCACACAGCCCAGGCCTGTGGCTGCACTGCAAAGGGCCAGATCCAGCCACTCTGCTTCCCATAGGAATAAAACAGATTTTTGCCACTGCTGCTTTCCTCTGTTGAAAGACAGACACAGAACCCCCCCTTGAGCTATTAAGGGACATGTAGTAATTTCACTGCCCTGTCACTTGTCAAGAGCTGAAGAGAAACCGCAGTTGTGAGCTGGCTTCAGGCTCTGGGTTCCGCTGGCTGGAGTTGCTACCAGAGCATTCATGCTCAGAGCTGCAGGCTGTTTGCCACTTGAGGTAGCTGTCGAGTCATAAATCATAAAATACAACAGTTAGTGGAAGGCTGGAGGACAGTCATGTTTGGGAGTGCCCGAGATACTGATGGATGACTGCAAAGATGTGATCTGAAGGCAGAGATGATAAATCACCCGTGATGACTCCGCTACGGACACTGTAAGTTTCCAATATGTGCAAATGTTATGGCTGTTTTCATGGCATTCATTTAACAGACTCTTACATTCCATGGTAGGTTTCAGACACCAGCAGCACATCTCTTTGAGGAGTTGGTTATTACCATTAGTTACAGCTGGTGCTAGGAAGCTCATTAGAATTCCAGGCAAGGTTTGCAGCACCCCTGTGTTGGCATGGTACAAACTCAGGGAAAAAAAAAGCTTCCTACAGAGCTTGCATTGTGCAGATCAGATATTTTATGATCAAATCTCTTACGTTCTAGCTGTATACATGTGTGTGCCCTTAGAAGCTGGGGCTAGAATTCATGAGTTGTGATGCCAGATCTCCCACTCTAAAAACTAAGTATCTGAATCCTTTTTCCAATTCCAGACATACCTCTATTTCTACACATGGGTCATAAATTTGATGGTTCACATTCTGTGGAGAACAGAGACAGTAAAATGCAATCCATGCAAGAAACCTCCAAAATCTGAAAATCTGATTTAAAAAAAAATAAATTACAAAACGAATGGAGCACCAAGTATACTAAATTCACAGGGCATCTGGAGGTGCTGCAGTGTAGCCAGATCACTGGTGCTGGATCTCTGCACCACATCCACGGCAGGGTTTGGAAGGGCCCTCCCCTTCACACCACAACAGTAACAGTGAGGGAACCAGTCCACGTGGTGCTCTAGAAGGACTTATTTTTTCAGCTTGTGCTGTATGCAAAAAGGGGGTGATTGAAGGAGTTTCCTTGTAAAACAGACTTACTTTCCCATAATTGTTCTGGTTGGAAAAGACCTTTAAGATCATCAAGTCCAACCACTAACCTAACTCTACTGAGTCCAGTGCTAAACCATGTCTAGCAGGACTACAGCAATGTGTCAGCCTGCTGGATATCTGGATCTGCTTCTCCAAGGCAGTTTGCCTGGCCTTCAGGATAAGGCAACCAGCAGGACTTGCTGCCCTCATACTTAATCTTCTTCTGATGCTGATGTTATGGAAGGGCAGGAATTTGCCCCAGCCATGCTCAGCAGAACATTTCTGAAGTACACACTGTAGCCAGAAAATCTAAATATAAATGCCTATGAATATGACTGGACTCAGGGTGATGAATCTGGATTGTGACCAAGTTTGAACAGGTAAGAGGTATATTTCTACATCTGTTTTCAGAACTGCTTTATAAAAATTAGTGTGAGAAAAAACAAGTCCAATTGCTGTAGCAATTTTTAGTAAGAATGCTGCTTATAAAGTGCCCAGTGTTTGCAAGAGAGCTGATTTTTCCATTGAAGGTCTGGGTCAGCCACCCTTCTGCAGCTGCTCACAGGGATATAAACTATCCCTTGGCATAGAAGGTAATTGGGAGTTAGCAAATGCCAGATGTTTTGATATATAAGCCACTCCTTGTCCATTTAATCAGAACAGGATCAGCTCCTGCACGAGTGCTACCTCCCTGGTAATAACACTAACAGCAAAGCAGATTAATGTGTTAATTATATTCCAGGGCAAACCTCGTTTCTGTTCTAGACAGTCCAGCAAACATTTGGGTGATTCCTACTGTCAGTTCCAAGCAATGTTCTACCAAGGTACCAACCCAGACCCTCCCCTGGGCAGTGTCCTGCTGTGCTCCCGTGGCTCCACAGGGAACATCCCCTTCCCAACAGCCCCGGGCTGAGGCCCTGGCAGGGTCAGGATCCCTGGAGGTACCTGCCCAGTAACTACAGCAGAGGGAAGTGCTCAGCAAAGGAAAAAGCTGGTGCTGCTGCAAACACATCAGCAAAGGGAGAGAATATAACTAGGAGTGGGCAAACTGGTTTCATTAATGGAAACCAGGTACTTGGTGCCAAGTCTCAGACTGCAGAACATGGCTGTGACACAGCCCAGGCAACATGCACTGATCAGTGCTGGCAGCAGCATGGGAGATACTAAGAGGAATAATGTCTCATCTGAAATTACACCTTGTGCTTTACAGAGGCACGTCTGATTTAAGTCAGGCAAAAGCAGAATGAACATACAAACCCAACCTTCCTCTGGGTATTTTTAGCCTCTAGACAGTAACTCCAAGTGCTTTCAGAGGTACATCTGGGCTGGGCACAGCCCCAGCAGAATTCCACACATGCAGATGGAGAATCATGTAGATAAAGTAGTTACTTCAAAGAGCATTTTGAACTGTAACTCAGCCAACACACCCTATAAAAGAGGGATGACTCAAATTGCTATCCAAATATCAATGTCTCCCCATGTGGCAAGTGACAAATTTGTGAGAGCACGATTTAGTCAGGGCAAGTGCACGTCACAGGCAGAGGCTGAATGCAGGTTTTCTGACTTCAATATAAAACTCCCTTTTGGTGATAACATGATATTACAAGCTCTCTGCTAACGTGTCACTCGTGTTTTCAGCAGCATTTTTTCCTCAGGTATATTAAACAATAATAAAAAATAACACTTGCCATCCAGCAAACCAATCCTATTCCTATTGGGCTTTGCTTACCTGCTCCATTTCCTTTTTGGCCATCCCGAATTTGTAGTGACCCAACAGGAATGGCCACACTTCCTTCCGGATCTCATGCTGCACCCCACCATAGTAAACTCTCCTCAGTAATTCCAGTTCCTTGTAATTCTACAGCAGTCAGGAGAAAGGGGTATTGAAGGTAAAACATCTTCATTTTCCTCAGGCAAGCACATATACACTTAACATCAAGTACAAAGACAGTGAAATGCATGCAGGGCACTAAATAAATGTTGCAACTCGAGGCATGCCTCCAGGGCCCCAGCTCAGATCCAGTCTCAAACAAGTTGTCGTGCCTCCCGTGGAAATAATCTAACTTTGAAGGGACTAGAGGAGTAAGGAAGTGAGTTGCTTTGATGTTAATTGATGTCTTTGCCATCATCAGAGCTACAAAGGATAAAAGAGACTGTAAGAATCGACTCACTGTCTCTAGAAAGAGCAGTGATCTGTGAAGACTAGAAAACACCTTTAATGCTTCCTGGGGTCAGTTCTGAGGGACACCATGCTCAGCACACCAGTGAGTGGGAGCTACTTCAATTAATGATCATCAAAGCGTTCTCTTACTTACCTTCATGTCCTTCTGATACTTGCTCCAGACCTCTTTGGTCAGCCCCCCTGTGGCACTGCTGGGCCTGTCGGGGGGGGATGATGGTGTGGTTGACCAGGGCCGACAGGTGGGTCCGCACGGTGGACAGATGGCGGCAGTGGGCGAGCCCTGGGGTGGGGCAGGAGGCAAAGGTCCATCAGGGAGGCTGTGACACTTTAAACCTGATACTAATAGTCCTGGATTGTAATGAAGAACTGCAACTGAGCCAAAGATTTATTGAATCTCACACAGACTAGTAAAATCCAAGCAGGGGATGACATTACGCTGTGAACTACATTCTGTCTCCACTAAGCATCAGTTCTCCCATTGCAAAACCCACAAATAATGGGAATTGTGAAGCTATGATACTGGAGTCATGGCCACCCTGCTGTCCTGAGGTGATCTGGCCTGCAACAAGAGATTTGGGGTTGACCTGCCTTCTAAAACAAACACCACATGTTTTAGATAAGCATACAGATACCACAGAGGCTGGATATAAGAAGGTTCACTTACATCCGTAAAAGGCTCTGGAAACTATTTGTCTCTTCATGCTTTCACACAGCATCTTCAACGGAGTTCTGTGGAGACACGTGAACAGGAGCACGATGTGTCACAGGGACAGAGATCACCATCAATGTTATGCTGATCCCTATAACCTACACACAGCAATTCTCTCTACCAAGATTTATTTGGCTCAAGGACAACAATAATGAGAAATTACACTTTTGAAAGCATTCCTCTCCCCCCCAGCATTTTGCCCCAAAGCAGATCCAACCTGCCACATGCAGCTAAAACTGCTGCAGATGCACCATAAAGATCCTTGTCCAGTTAGATTAATTGCTGCACTTCACTGTAATTGTTAATGACTTGTGAAAGAAAATGCTTCCAGAGCTGAGTTATATTCATCTAGACAAAAGAACCAGATGCAATTTCTACATCAAGATGTGAGCTGAGAGTAGTTTAATAGGTTATTTTTAATAAACTAAATTTCTTGCTGCATAACTCCATCTTTTGTGTTAGGAACTACTTGGAAATGGTTACTCTCTGTCTCTGGTACCGCAACCCATAAAACCTCCCTGCTTTTACCTGTGGCATGCACAAAGTCCCAGGTGAGCTCTGCAGTTTGCTCACCTATCATGGATGCAGCTGCAGCAGCTGGGGATGTCATAGGGAGAGCTGCCCGTGGAGCAGGAGAGGCAGGAGGAGCCTTGGCTGCAGTGCTCCAGCTGCCACGAGAGCAGGTTTGCCCCAAAGCCTTGCATCTCGATCATGTCGCTGGTGTCTAGAAAGAGACCCAAACAGAACAGCAGCCATCAGCCTTCTGCCTTCCTTCCCCCTCTGCCTTCTGTGCATCCTGATGGCTTCCTGCTTGACTTCTCAGCAGGCTCTGAACCTTGATTCCAAAAAGGGGAAAGCACCATCCTGGTGTCCTCAGACACAGCTAGCCCAGCTGCATGCTGTGCAGGGCCACTGCATGAAGTCAGATCCCTTCACCATCTCCCCTTTCTTGCCATGCACATCCCAGGTTGTGTTTCAAGACAAGAGGGAACAGGGTGCGGCAGCAACAACTGACACTGGCTCTTGTGTGATGCTACAGTGATGTCATGTAAGGCCAGAAAAGATGATCTAACCTGACCACCTATTTAATCCAGGTCTTAGAATTTCATCTGGCAGTTCCTGGAATCAGCCATTTAACTTCTAGTCCAGCTAGAGTGAAAGTTTGAGCATAAAAGACATTAAGACGAACCGAGTCATTTTCAGAAGATGCTTCTTTCCCCCTCAGAACCAGATCCTAAAATACTGAGCGCAGAAGGATAGTTCAAGTCCTACTAATGTCAAGACTAGGTTTATAAAAGTAGGATTTCTGCAGGAAATGTGATCCCACAGTTCAGTGCAGTTTCTTGAGCTATCTCTGCTCCACAAATCTATTTGCTTTATTAACCAGCTTCTGAGAGGCAACCCCAAAAAATCACCAGTTGCCTTCAGAAAGCTTGTCTTCAGCTCTTCAACCTTCCCAGCTGGCATTTGAGCTTGTGGGTTTTTCGTTTTATAATAAATAACTGGCCTTTCAGCTCACCCATGATTAAAATTAAGGCAAATGCCATAATACTGTATGTCACTAAATTAACATTTGTAAAGCAAAATCCAGTCCCCTGGGCCGTGCTTTTAAAACATACATTTGTTGGGTGGTGGTAGGGGCAATTCCAAACCATCTCATGCATTTTAAATCAAGGCAGCATAAAGCATTTTAGTCGTGCCTGTTGGAAAGTGGGCAGAGGTGAGGAAGGAGTGGGGTAAAAACATTTGGTAACAGGAAAAGCACAGGCTCATGCGGAAGCAGTCACGTGTATCTCATTTCACAAAACAAAGTGTGATGCAAAAATGCTCTTCACCTTAATTCTTCAGGAAGGAGCTGAATGACCCAGTATTTATTGCAGCTTCTTATTGGGTTCAAGTAAAAAAAACACTGGACAAACATTTTTAGATCATTATTTTTTGCCTCCCCTCTACAGACAGGAAAAGTGGGTTTTTCAGTTTTAATTTTTCATTTTCTTTTTTAGAGAAACAAGGAAAGAACCCCACAGACCCTAAAGATTCAGATGAAAGGTACCTGAATTAGTGAAGAATTAGAGTGAACAGCATCTTTTACTTAATTGTAGTGGTGTTATCTGTAACTTCAGCTACATGCAAAGGTCGAGCATGTTGCAAAATGTAAAAGCAAATGGCTGGCACACCTGCTGCAGCAGTGCTGTCATTATTGACAGGGATGCTGCTGGAGAGACAACAGCCACCCTGGCCTAGTTCAGCAGGACCTGCTGCTCCAACAGCAGACCTGTTCCTAACCCTGCCGTTACCTTCAGCATTCAATCAGCAGAAGCAGGGATCTGACAGCTGGTCTAGTGGGGTGACCAGAAATTCCCATCACCTGACTAAAGACTGAACTGTTCTTCTTATGCTTCAGATCACAGCGTTAGCCCCTCAACACGTGTGGCAGTGTCTGACCTTCCTTTCCCTTCTCACCCACATCCAGACATGGTCAGTTCAGACACACTGAAACCTCCTGAAATAGTATCTTCTCTCAAGGGGAACACTGTAGTTTGGGGTTTCTTTCCATCCACACCTTCCAAGAACTCTTTTATTAACTTGGGCTGGGATTTATCAGTTTCTGGGGGATACTACCTTGGGACGAGTGTGTGGGCAACCTACAAGAAGTGAGGAGGATCTCCCTGAGCACCTGTTTATGTCCTACCTAGGCTGACCTGAGCACTATACAGACACGCAGGGTAATGATGGTCTCCACCAGACCAGGGCTAACATCCATTTGGAACCAAACTAACTGCCCCACTATTGAAAGGTACGAGTGTCTTATCCAAGATACCTTGTGTTTTTCTTAGGAAACAGAAATACCAGAAGCAGCACTTTCATGCTAACACAACAAATGAAAAATACAGCCAAGGGCCAAACTCGCAAGTGGCTGCTCCCCCTCCTGCATCCTCTGCAGACATCAGATTTTTGACAGCTACTTTACAGCCTGATCACAGAGAAGATTCTGTTCCTGCTGATAAACTCCAGTTATTAGGAAGAGGCTGATGTTTTGATTACAAGAGGAGCATGCCAGGTTTGACCCAGGCACTCCAGACAGGACTGGAGGTATTGAGGCTGTGCAGGAAGCGTTAAGCCTGGAGGGGAAAGAGATTTTACATAAAGTAGTGGAAAAGCCTCAACACACCTGCCTGTCTTGTGAACAGCTGCAAGCCTCAGAATCAGATGTGCAGGAGGGGTTTGCCCTGGGGAATGGATTGTTTTGTACACCATTCAGTTCCGTCCTTTGAGGAAGCAAGGACTTCTCAGTCTCCAGACTAAGCTACTAGATCCTGAAAGCGTGTAATTCACACTCCTGGAGAATGCCAACTTCGTTATGAATGCCTTTAGGAAATAATTAGCTGACAAATGTTTGGAAGGTGAAGGGTCCTGCAGCTGATGATCAGAAATCCACCTAGCCTATGAACACGAGGAGTGGAATGAAAGCACCTGACCATGGAACCATATTGCATCTCTACACCATCTCCTCTGCTACCTTGTGGAGGTATCCAGAGTGTGGGATCATGCCTACCTGCACCATCCCCGGGCTCCAGCTGTAACTCCCTGCACTTCTGTCCTGTTCTGCCTACACAGACACACTCCATTCCTGCCCTTGCCCAGCACAAGGCTACTGTTGCTGCAGTGGGTCACCTTGATCCTCCCCACCAGGTCTGCCCTCTGCTCTGTGGGACTGACACGACTAACTCATGGAGGGAGACACAAAGACCTGTTTTACTCCCTCCTTCTCCTGCGAGAACATGGTCTAGTATCCAGCTTTTATGAAGGTGGGGCAGGAAGCCTTCAGAAGGTGTGTCTGTCCAGCAGCACACATGCTCAAAGGAGAGGGAAGATGCTGTTGTTCCCACTTCCCATAGGCTGTGAGCACATTCCCAGCCTCTCTGCACAGCCCATCGACCTCACGGCACGAGTGAAATGTTTCTCCCCACAATAATGCCAACACTGTTGTATGCATCAGTGGAACGAGCTGCAATAGAGCTCTGGGACACAGGGGGAGGAGGATAAAAACCTTTCATCCTATTAGGAGCTGTGAGGTTCCGAGAGCAGATCATTGATAGCATTGCGTGCAGCTTATCTTCCTCCTCCTCGTCATCGTCAACAGAGGCAGAGCGGCTGGCAGCTAAGTGGTGGTAGTTAATAGTTACTGCTCAAAGAAAATAGTGAAAGAGGAGCATAAGAAGAGAGAACTCAGTTCTTCGGGAAAGCTCAAAAGGACACGTTCAGCAACGACAAAGGACTTGAAGCCTGCCCTCTCCTCGAGGGCACAAGCTCCTGTAAGTGGGTGTGAAATCGAGTTCCTTACAGGAAAAGCAAGCTCCACCAAGGGCAGGCCAGCTCTGGGCCGGGCACAGGCTGTGTGCCTGCAGGACAGACACATGGCACCAGAGAAGGTCCCCTCGCCAGCCTGCAGTAGGTGGGTGTGCTTTTAGCAAAGCTCCATGGGAATGCAAGGCTCCAACTAGCTTCTCTCCTCCACCATGCCCCTGTCAATGCCGTGGCCTCTTTTCCACTCTGAAACCTGTGCCAAATGCCTGGACAGCAGGCAGGTCTGTGCCAAGTGTGCCCACACCTCCTGCAGCCCCCTTCACTCAGGCAAAGGCAGAATATGCTGCTGCTGGGGTGTGTGTGTGAACTTACCTGTGCCAATCCCCTATCAAAGCTTGGCCACAGTTGTGGGACAGTCCCCAGGGGTAAGGAGGGTTCAGTTGAGATTTCTGTTTTTTCATCGGCACTAAGTCCCAATATGAGCAGTAAATCCATATCCCCCATAAACTTTAGGGTCTGATCTTCCTGGGAAATTCTTGCTTCTTTGCCAAGGGGAATAAAACTGAACATGCTCTTTGAGAACAAGCTCAAATGCCTCCTTGCATGTAAGGGATTTGTATTCACTGATGACATGAGGTGGTTTGGTGCTTGGGAATCCTTTTAGTTTCCCTGGAAGGGCATTTATTTATCCATTGTTAAGTTCTTGCTTTCAAGCCAGGAAAACTTAGCCCAGGGAGTTCTTAGGGTACTTTATGAGTTTGAGTTTGTTTTTTTCCTAATAACAACATTATGAGCAAGCAGTGTGGCCAATAACAGTATCTTTGCTTTGGGAGCAAAACTGCTCTTGGCTAGTCAAGCAATTGTTTTGCTTTGAGTCTCAGTCTACAAGCCCAGGGGAGCATTTTGGAAAATTCCTCTGCAAAACACAGAGTAAATATAAATAAGATTCCTCACTTAAACTCCATTTCCACCAAGATAATGAGTTTCACTGCATCAAGAAACCCTACACTAACTGTACCTGTTAGTCACAATTATCACACAGTGGAATTTTGTGATAGATGCCCCCATGCCCCCCAAAAAACCTGGCTTGTTTGTTACCTTTGGTTCTTTCCCAGGATATTACCTCAAGGTTTTCTTAGGGGTTTTTTGTGTGTGTTTGTTGGGGGTTTTTGTGGTTTGGTTTTTTTTGTTTGGTTGTTTTGGTTTGGGTTTTTTTAACAAAGCAGAACAAAGTCACTTACTGTTCTCGTGCTTGTGTCCTGGATAGATAATTCTGAACACATAGTCTGTAGAAGTGTCTTCAGCTGGCATGTCCTCCAGGTCCACCGATCTGTTGCTGTTCCGTTTTCGAAGCTTTGGAAATACCTTACCCTAGAGGAAACAAGGATTCCATACGTTCAGCTAGGAATGATTAGCAGAGCACAACAAACTAAGTACTTCAGACCTTTGGCATCTTAAATCTTAAAATGAAACTTCTGATGTTGGGAGGAGGCAAGGGAGAAAACAGCAGCAGAATCAGACAGCGGGTGGTTTAGAGACCCTGAACACAACTTTTCTGTGTACTGAAACCACAGCTTTTTCTTGTAATCCATGGGAGCTGAGCACCAGCTTCTTCCATAACCCAAGCCTCTGACAGCAGGTGTGTCCCAGCCCATTTGAGTCAGTCCCTATAGTTTGGGTTCATATTTTGGTATAACAGCAGCTTCCAGTTCACTGCTCCGTGTGGCACAGAAGGTATGAACAATTCTCACAGACTATCTGCACAAGAATCCAGTTGGACTCAGTGGAGTTTCTTTGCTCCCCCTTTGATTTCCAGCTGCTTTACAATAATACACAGACACTGTGGAGCAGGATGCTGGTTGAACAAAGATCAACCCTACCACAAACAGCTCATCAGAAAAAGCTGTACCTTGCCCTGTTGGGACCAAAGTGGCGGTTCCAGCTGACCACGAGGCAGAAGACCATTTTCCAGACAGGAAAGGAATGCGAGGAGGTGACCTCCTTGGGGGAAGTGCAGTGGAGGTCTCTGAGTTCCATCCTGACTCACCAAGACCAACGTCCATCTGCCTTCTGCTGCAAAGGAGGACAAGGGAAGTCCACACTGTTACACCCGGAGCCTCTGTGTGTTGCTCTTGCCTTCTAGGTCAGTTTTATTTATGATCATCTCATCTCTAGGTAGATAAATAAACCTCTAAGTCACAGTGCAACCTCTAGGGATCTCAGTCCTTTAGCCCTAAAGGAGCTCAAGATACAAGCAAATTGTGACAGGCCTCATGCAGAAACATTTAAAGTGATTCTGAACACTAATATAATAAAGTAATAAGTAAATTAAGTCTCTGGTGTATGACATAACTTGACAAGAGTCATACAATCTAGAATGAAAACCAACCAAATGGATATAACCAGAGGCTGTCAGCTTTACTGTGAAAATTAGCAAGTCACATTCCCTGTCATAAATTTTTCTCATCTGTCTTCACTGTCACTAGAAATTCAGCACAAATAAGGAAAACCACCCTGGGCCCTGGATACTCTTTTAAGCATAATGATCTGCATCTTGTACAATTTCCAAAAGAATGTAAGTGAATTAGGTTCTGCATTTTCTTTTCCAAAACTGAACGAATGAGGCACCTGGAGCCCCCTGGGTTCAGGAGGATCTCTAGGAGCAGGATGTGTCCTGCAGCATGGCTGTGCAGGCTCCAGCCTGGTGGGTGCTGTGGCAGGACAGCCATGTCCCCTGGCAGAGGGGGCTTTGGGAGTGCCCCAAGAGAAGAAGGTTGATGCTTACGTTGCTGATGGCAGTGAATGCAGACGATCTGGCTGAGTGGCACTATTAGGGCATAGTCCCAGTAAACACTAATAGGGAAGGAAAAAGCAAAGGAAACATTTTTTTTTTCCATATTCTGGAGTGCTTGAAGTTCCACACACTCAGTAAAAAGACTCTGCTTTAATAACTGCTTGTTAAATCTGGTCAATTAAGGTAAAATAATAGTCAAGTAAAAGGCCAAGGAACTAGTTCTCCACAGTGAGTACATTGGGACCAGCCCTTTCATCATTTCCCTCTTCACATCCCTTTCCCCCCCAAAACCAGCTTACAACAAGGCTGCAGCTGAGAAAACACCTGGGGCTGGGGGGCTCAGGGCAGCCCCAGGGCTTTGGGGGAGGGCTCAGGGCAGCCCGCCTCAGTTCTGCCTTGCACATGTGAGCTCTGGGCAGCAGCTTGTAAATCCACTGGGGCTCAAGCTTACAGATTAATCACTGGAAACAGCTCTGAACCCTTCTAAGAACAACCCTGACAGCGTTCAGCAATAAAAGCAAGGGCAGAGGACTTCATTAATGCTCTATTAAAAATACACTTGAAGTTTTAGAAAAAGAGTTGAGTGGATTAAGCATTCAAGAGCACTGTTCTGGAGTTGAAGGAGACTCCCTGAGGAGACACACCTGCCTGGTTCAAGACTTTACCTCTCTTTCTTACTGAAGCAGAATGCCAAATCAGATGTAAAACTGATCTAATGAAAGATAATTACATGGCAGGTCTCTCTTTTGAGGTTGAAATTAGCCATCCTTGCCAAGTGATTTGTGACCCTCTGAAGGGAGGTACTAGCATTGTATGCATGGAAGGTAATGTTGAGCCTTTTCTCCCAAACACCTGGAAAAGGAGGCTTTTGTTTTCCTTTTGAAAAAGCCTTATCTCCATGTGCATTAGAGGACCTTTGGAAAGTTGCTTAGTCTATGGCAAAAGAGGAACAGAACCCCAGCTGCCTGACACCTCAACTTACACACTATTCAGGAGCCTTTCAATTAAATCAGCCTTGTTGCACTTCTGTCCCACTGCCAAGTCTACAAGAAATAATCATCATTAATGTTCTGCTCTTTCCCTGAGGGCAGTGACTACCTTTTCTCCAGCTCTGAATCTCCAAGAGTTCCATTCATCAGCTGATTTGGAGTCCACTTTAATGTCAAACTTTCTGCTGACTGATGAAGGGAGAGATACCCAGGAATTGCCTCCAAGTCATCTTTCTGTTCACAAAAGCAACAGACAGGCAGTCCAGGTGACTCAAAGAGCACAACTGTAACCACGTTCCATTGGTACCTGCACTTGGACTTCTCCAGCCACAGCCAGGCAGCAGCTGTGACCTGGCCTGACCCTGCTGGACTCACCGGCTGGACCAGGACATTGTTCTTCCCATACAGAAGGTGTGTCCTGGAGTTCTGGTGCAGAGACTCCACGTACTCTCTGGCTGAAGCAGCGAAGCGATCTTCGGACGTGCTCCCACTGGAATGGCGCTTCCGGATCTAGCACACACACAGTCAAGGCAGATCAGGTTAGGTCAGGAATCACAGCACCAGCAGGTCAGGAACACAGGAACAGTTTCTCTGTAGAGCAGAACTCCTAGAGCCAGGAGACCTTGCAGAGAAATGAGCTGGGCACTTTCTCAGCCCTGGCCAAGACAGCTCATAATTTCTTGTGAACTGCCTGGTCTGATCACAAGTGTCAAAAGCCACGGAACCAGGTCCTGGATCGCAAACTTTTCTACATACAGATAAGGAGGACATTTGGGCCCAAATGGCATTCTAATATGAGGTAAAGGCTCCATGACAGAAGATAAAAGAAAGGTTGTTCTAGACTCAGATCCCTCCTGCCTGGGATTGCCTTTATTGTCAACCTTGACTCAGAAGCAGTGACACAGTAAATACCTACTCCCAGGGCCGGGCGCTTGGAAGGCGAGTCCTGGCGACCGTGCGCCCCGTGGATCCGGTGCCGCTGGACCAGCTCATCTGCCGAAGGGTCTGTCCAGTAGTGGTCAGCTGTCTTCAGCTTGGTGTACTCCAGAGCACACGGCCCAACTAAGAGCCCCAGAGAGAAACCTCGTGAGTCTTCTTCTATGCTGCTCTATTATAAATTATTAAACTACATGCTATAGAGAACAATCATCTTTTGTAACACTCGTAACACAAAATGTTTTAAGAAACAATTTTTCTTTAGCATAAGAAGTAACTTTCTAAGAACTTACCTAGGAGAGAAGCCAGTATTGGGCCACAAACAGGATCTGCCAGTAAAGCTTCTTTTTCATAATATTTACTAGGATTAAAAGATCAGAGTCCAGTTAAAACCCTAGCTGTTATTTTTAAAAGCTCTCATGGCTCCTAGTAGCACGACTCTAGTGACTTTAAAAATAACAAGTTATGCTCAGCATAACTATTGAAGGTCAGACTTCATACGTTATGAAAACTGCTCATTTTGAGAGCAAATTCAGACAGTCAAGTTACCTATGTAAAAAGGAAAAGCAGTTGCTAGAACCACCCAGAAATCACTGACATGTGCATCTCCTCTAAAAGCTCTAATGGAGCTTGACTGGCTCACCGACTGATCTCATGAAGAAGTGGTGGGTTGGGTTTGCAGGCAGAGGAGGCTTTTACAACATGGTGTGATCTGAACTGTTTTTAAAAAAAACATTAAAATATATCATAAGAAAGCTATGGAGAAATTTACTTGGCCTGATTTAGACACCTGCTTTAGAACGAGATAATTTCCTAAACTCTATCAATAACTAGATCTCCATGGAGCATAAAAGGAGTGTAGAACCACCAGTTCAACAGACCTATGCTCCACACTGCTCTGTTGAACAAGCTGACCACTACCCCTACTTCAGATCCATATTCTGCCCCAACCAGGTGTGTGATCTCAGGCAAGTCCCTTCCTCTCCACAGGCTCATTCTGCCTCATCTCTTTTGAGCTGAGCTCTTGAGAGGCAGGAGTTTGCCTCTTGCTAGATGTGTTTAACCAGTATATTTGATGTGGGGCTTTGGGCACTAATGCAATATGCAGACAAACAATAACACTCTGCAAGCAATTTTGTCAGTTTTCCACAGAGACCAAAAGATCCAAACATTCTTAAACATCTTTTCCAACTGTGAGGAATAATCTTGAAACACTATCAAGAACAATGAACTACTACAAATAGTAGCTCTTACAATGACCCCAAAGTCTTCCCATCACAGCAGGCAAAGCTGACTTATAAAACCACATAGCCAAAAAGTCAGAACACCCAAATTTCTTGAAACTGTCATTGTCCTCTGCTGCCTCTTCCACTAGATGGGGCTCAAACTCTAAAATACCTTCTCTTCCTCAAGAACCGAAGAGCTGAAAGACTTAAACATGGAGCATTTGAGCAGAGATGTCACAAAAAGTGCATGAAAACAAGCCTTAGGAAGAGGTGTGTTTTATTCACTAAGGGTCTCAAAACCTGATCCCAACTCGTCTGAGTGGCTGCAGAAGGCAGTGAGATGATCATCAACAACTGAGACCAAACTCCCTTGTCATGTCTCCAGGTGAATTATGTGGAAAAAGTAATTTAAAAATCCCTGTATTAATGTACCAGCAGACACGCTGATACACTGGATTAAAATGCCTTCACTAACTGACTTTGGACACAGGCAGCTCTCCCACTGGCTCCTCTGCACGCAGCTCTTCAAATAAACTGCCATCAGGTATCCCAGAGCAACCCTTTTCTTTGAACAGCACGAAAACCTTTCTTCCATTCTTTTTTTTTTTTAATTGGCAAGACAGATCATGAAAGTAAAGCTGATGACAATGAAAACAGTAATGCAGACTTGGAAAAAGCTGTGAGAATAAGTTCTGCCCTGGCTCTCTTCCTTGCTCAGATCCAGGGGCTTTGGGGAGCCAAGGCTGTGGCCCCGCAGAGCAGAATTACAAGAGCACCACTGGAAACAAACTGCAGTGGCAGGGAGTACAGATGTACTGTTCTGGGACCACAGCAAGCTTTCGGGGTCCTACCTTTCTCTTCTTAGGGGAAATTGTCCCCAGTGTGCCCCTTAATTCTTCTTTATCAGTTATGGGAGGGGAGGAAGGCACAAAGGGTAGAGTTAACAACCACCTCTTGGGAAACCAATGCTGATGCTTGACAGTAGGGAGTGATGATAGAATATGTCACAGAACAGGAAGGACTTGTCTTTTCCTCTTAGAGTCCCTGTGGATTCAGACAGCACTGGTGCTCTTCTCTGGTTTTGTAAGGGAAGATTAACTTTAAACCAAATTTGAATTCTCTAAAAAGGAAACACGATTACAAAACCTTTTTTCACAGCCCTAAGGGTTTATGTCATTAAATCCTCCTGTTATAAACTCATTTCCCCTTCTTTTATCTACAAAGGGCATTTTCTTCCCTGACATCCTAAAATTCCAAAGGATCATTTTTAACTAACATAAATGAATGAAGCACTCCTGACCTATTATTAGAGGACATTTCTATTCCACTAAGTCACTGAGGCCTAGGTCCCATTAGAATCTGGGCACCTAACATCTACTGAAACCTAAGGTGCCTGAGTGAGTGGAAAGGACCAGGGCTTCACGTGCTGCTGAATGCATTGCTCCTTATGGCAGCACTGTTCAGTACTGCCAACTTCAGAAAAAAAGGAAAAAAAAAAAGGATTCTATAATAAATGGTAAGTTAGTTTGTTAGCTGATTTCTAGAAAGCTGCATGGCTGTTAACATCTTCTGTAAGTCTGAAACATGGCAATGACTCAAAACAAAAGTACAATTTCTTCTAAATGTCCACGTAGATCTTCCTCCTTCCTACCAGAAGTTTGCATCACACAAGTTTGAAGACGACTTCTGATAAAATCCCTTGTTGCAGATAGATAAACCCATCAGTCCCACAAACCCCTGAGCTCCTGGTTCTCCCCTTACCTGCAGTTATCAACAATGTACTGCACGATCTTGTCCAGCACTTTCTCGATCAGCGCCGTCCGAACCCATATGTGCTTGATGGCCTGAGGTGTCAGGACAGGGGTTTTGCTTGTGGTTGATCCCTGTCTCTTGAGGGGCTCCTGCCCATTTGCCTGATTTTTCCTGCAAAGAAGTAAAAGCAGACAGAATTCAGACTCTGCTCACTGAAAGCTCTTCAGTGAACGATTGCAGGGAGAGGTGCTGGAATACACAGCAGATATCTGACAGATGTGCTGGTGCTCACTGTGACTGGAGTGCAGCATTTCAGCCAGTCCATCATCAGGGATTTTCTGAAAATCATGGCTCTAATGATTTAGGATGCCTCAGTTCAGAGTGATGAATAGAAGTCTGCAAAGATCACCTAGTTCACAGACAGATGCTAAACAAGCTCTTAAATTACACCCTCAAACAGGTCTGTATCAGGTATCTCAGGCTAGGCAGTCAACTACCAAAAAGATCTTTTTCACTTCTGGAGTGTTAGGAAGAGCCCAACATTTGAGTTCCTCCAACACTCCCACACCCGAGGCTGAAATGAACAGGCTGTAAATCCACTGCAGAGCACCCACCCCAAAAGAATGGAAAAACAGCAAAACACAAAGTGTTGCAGGAAGTTAGTGGAAGGTGGTGAACAGAAGTTTGCTTCTTATCAAACAAAGCTCCACACTGAGCTGGGAAAGCTGCAGGGAGGACAGTAAAAAGCAGATTCCTGTCTCCCAGCTTTGCCTGGTACCTCCGGGCTGAAGCTAGCCATGACCCCAAGAAGGCACACAGCAGGTTCAGCACAAGATACTCCCACTGAGACCAGAAGCATGGGATAGGATTTGGGATAACACAGGCAGAGTTTTTGCAGGGACCTGCTGCCACACCATCACCAGGCACTCCTTGGGCACCAGCCCATCGTTTCCCCCTCTCTCTGAAGCACCATGTACAGCTACAGCACAGTCTGTGCTAGTGTCTTGGCAGCAAGAGCTTCTCTCCTACCACCTACGAATGACAAGACAACTAAGAGATAAGCAACATCAAACTGAGAAACTAGAACTATAGTAAATGAGCATCCAAAGCCAGCTGGGAGCTTGCTTACAGCCAAGCCCCCTGCTTGCTCCTCCAGCAGAAGCCAGCACAGCAACAGGTCCTCAGAAACAGGAGCTTCATGCTGCCTTGGATGCCAGGAAGGCAGGCTGGCTGTACAGAGCACTTCCCAAGGCAAGACATACCCACAACACACCCCTAACATCAGAGGAATTCCAATGTGTTTGATTGTATCCTAAACGGGGGCTTTCTTAAACCACAGCCTCAGGAGCAACCAGGCTGCTACAGCCCTTCTATCTCCTGTCACACGTCCAACGAAGCAAGTCCACCACCCCCTGCAGTATTTATAATGGAGTCTCTCTGCTGTGCAGATTTTCTGCAGTGCTTAAAAATCTGTGGTTGTTCATAGCTGAAAACCATGCAAAATTTCTCCAAAAGAAACCACAGAATTTACACTCATTTGCTCCTTTCTGTTAGAGGACACAGCCAAAGGGCTCTGGTGGTGGGAATAGGTTTGTGGGGGCTCTTAACCGAGGAGGAAGGCTGGGGAATTTTCAGCAGAAAGCATCCTTCTTCCAACATTTAAAAAACTAAAATTAATAAAATCACAGTCTATATCAGTAGGCACACAATTAAAAAATATAACAAAACCAGATACATACCTGTTAAAAACTACATAAAGTTTGATAATTAGAAGTCTAATAAAGATAAGTGCCAGAAAATTAGAGATATGTAAGTGCTGACTTAAACAACTGTCAATAACTGAGGTCTTCAATGCAACACATTGAAATCAAGCTCTCTTGACAAAGCCATCAAGTTGATCATGAGACTAGAAGTTCCTACAAGGTACAAGACCTCTTAAGGCCGAGCAGTACCACTGCACGACCCTCTACAGAGTAAAAACATCTCTCCTGAGTTTACAGGACAAGACACTCATCCCACAGGCTCATGCACTGTGATTCAATCAGCAGAACCACATGGAAACTTTAACTGCACCATTAACCACTAGCAAGGAGTTTAGGACTTCCAGCATTCTCAAGTCCTTGACTCCACCATGAATTCAGTTGTGCCCAAGTCCACTTTGCTGCTTTCCTGTAATCAATCTCTCACTGCTGCCCACCTCTTCTTGAGTTCATCCTTCCTCCTATCATTCTTTGTATCCATTAACTTCACTATTTCTACCATAATACCCACAAATCATCTGCTATTGGTTTGGCAAGGACCATGCCAGAACAGCTTTTCCAGTAAGTCTGCTCTTCAGTTACTCTTGCTGCCCACATCCCTTTCCAGTGGCCCTCCACACCCTGGCTGGGAGCACTCTCTAAAATCACCAGTTATTGTTCACTTTTCTTGCTCTGTGTGGGCTGGACGCATTGAGCCTCTATACTGAGAAGCAAAGCAAACCCCCAAAGCCCCAGTGCCCAACCTCTGTCCCTTTGCTGGCTGTCAGCTTGACCAAACAGACTTTGCCTTACAGTTACAGACACTAAAGAGACAAAGCCTTAACAGAGGTGGCCAGGAGGCCCCTTTGCATGCACCAGGCATCCTCTGTATCCTCCCCAGGCTGCACACACATCATCTGAAGCCCAGTGACAAGCAGACCTCAGCCTCACCTGCTTTCCACCTGCTGCTGCAGCTCCTGCACTTTCTTGCAGATGTCTCCAGCTGCTGCACAGGTCTTGCCCACCTTGGTGAAGAGTGCGGCCACCTTGTCGGTGCGCAGGAAGCCGGCAGCGCGGCGCTTCAGCATGTGCAGCAGACACACCTCCACCACCCCTGCAGGGACAGGAGCAGACAGTCAGGGCACTGCTGGCCTTCAGGCTTCTCCAAGGGGAATGCCACCTGCTAACACCCCGAGTCAGATGTGGAGTTGGGAGAACAGATGGGGGTGGGAACACACAGACTAGATCTCAAAAGTCAGAGGAGGTGAGAACGTGTCTAACCTGCAGCAAGAACCACCTTGGAAGCTACAGAGAACATCAGAGTGAACCAAAGGACTGAAATATCTCCCAGTATTTTCACCCCGTTTTATGCATGTCACAGTGTGAAAGAGTTCCTGGTTCTACTGACAATGAGGAAAATGTAATACTGCTACAGACTGAGAGGGAACAGAGGTGCAGCCAGACCTACAGCTACAGCAGAGCCACCTGTGAGGTTCACTGTGCAAACCTTACTGTGATGTGTTCTGATGGCCACCAGAAGAGACCGCATTGCACTGCTTGAGCCTTGTGAGACTGCATCAGAAATCTCACCAGCTCTCAGTGAAACTGCTGCAGGAAGAAGAAACAAGATAAACACAAATAAAAACCAAAATGAAAAACTAGCTTTCCCTGTCTACCAGCTTTTAAATCAAAACTGCAGATGACTCATCCAGTCAACACTGGCCATGAAAAGTTATGAAGGAGAACAGGCCAATTTGTTCCCAGGGAGGGGAAACACCCACTGTTAGAGGCAAGGTGGGTGCTCCTTGGGCCTGGGCAGGCACCCTGCCCCCCGGGGGATGCTTCCCTGTGGTCAGTGCAGGCAGCCCTGCAGCAAACTGCACTCAGAATTGCCACATGCCATTCTCCTTAGGAACAAACGGTGCTGCTGGGTACACACTGCATCTCTCCCAAGATTCAGCAGGTAATTCTGAAAGAAGGCAGCATCTTCTTGTGCTTCAGGCTTGACATTGTCAGGTGCTGAGCATTTCCTAGAGACTCCCATGACAGATCTCTGGGGACACGGGCTTGGTTGCATCAAACAAGACCCCAGAGCAGCAAGCCCAGCACTGCCCCCCACGCTGGGACACTGCCCACCCACAACCACTGCCTGAGGACAACCTGCCCCTTGGGCATTCACCCACGTCATGCCCAAACCAAGGCACAGCACCATTCCTGAGAGAGGGGCTGGGACACACAGGCACGGCCCTGCCTGCCCCCCCAGCAACCAGGTTCCACCAGAACGCCCCGGCACCAGCCCAGGACATCTGGAGGTGACATCGTCATGGCCTGTGGCCTCGCACAAGCCCGGTGCTGCTGGGACCCCTGCAAGCACAGCTCCTGCCCTGGGGAAGAGGGAGCATCTGTGCAGAGGCAGCAGCAGGGCCAGCACTGCTGCCCACAGGGTTTTGCAAGGCCAGGTCGAGCAGCATGGGAAGAAGAGAGTGATGACAGCGTGGGGATGCCTGTCACATCACAGCCATTGATCCTGTCTAGTAACCATCACAACAGCTCTTAACCCAGCTACTGCTTTGCTCAATCTCTCAATTAGAAATAAAGAAAATGAAAAAAACAAAACAAAACAAAACGAAGCAGCTTTCCAGATGCCTGAAGCAATGCAGAAATAATTGGTTCCAAGTCTTAAATGAAGCAACCTGCCTTCAAAAATAACTGCAAAGAAGTGCAGCACTGTTGCTTAGGAAACAGGCTCTCTTCCCACCTTCATTGTTGCTTTTTTTCTTTCTTTAAAACAATAAAATATTAATGAAACAAATTTAGTGAAAAGCACAGCAGGCACAGCTTTAATTATTAATAAATGTTGCAGCTGCCATGGAGGGCAATTTCCACAGTGACTGTCCCTAAAGCCCCAATATTTAATTACTCCATTGTGACATTTCTTATCACAAGGACTTGGCATAACATCAGTCCCCAGCTGACTGCAATACACGTGTAGTGGTTATTTGCCAGGGGAGAGACAGTGGAATTAGCTGCTGGATTGCCTCAAAATGCATGTTCCACGGGACGAGAGACTAATGCACCATGTTCTAGGTGTAAGGCACCCTCAGACCTGGGTTCAGGGGACAGTCCCAGCCTGTGACCTTCAAGTAATTTCATTCTCCTCTACTTCACCCAGACCCCCAGGCTAACAGCCCTGTCTTCCACCTACTTTTCTCTCCAGGCTCCTCTATAAAGGGAATTACTCCACAACAGGTCACTGGCTACATTCACATCTGACCAGATCTGAATCAGCTTTCAGACAGAGTGGCTTTCATCAGGTTCAACACTGAAGCATTTGAAGAGGGGAGTACATCTGGCCACACAGATGCCTTCCTATTCCAAGCCAGTGCAGATGTCCCCTCTGTGGTGTGCAGCAGCAGGAACACAGCTCAGGAGCTTCACAGCACATTAGCTACAGAGGTGAGGTGCCTGGAGGCCAGGAGGGCTTTCTGCTCACTGCCTGTCCATGGGCAGACACTGGTCTCACTGCACCTTTTCTACATCACCCACAACCACGTTCTCCTGCACATGCAGCCAAGCTCAGTCAACAACAAAACTTTAACCCAATCTCAACAAACTTTCAGGAGAATCACCTCAAGCTGCAGAATCTTTTAAGACACGCAAGGACCTTGACAGTGGTGCTCAAATGGCTTTAGAGAGGAAACACAAGGTATTTGAGGACCTCTCCTTAGCTCCACTCACCTTTTCTCTTTTTGTTTCTCTTCTTCTTTAAACAAACAAATTATATTTCTATTTTCTCAGTGTTGGATTGAAGCAGAAAAATCACCCTTTTTACAGTGAAATAAGCCAGCATTTACAAACTCTTACTCCTGAAAATCTGCATATCTCCTCAGGAAAGTCTCTCCTGTTCAGTACAGGAGAGTCTCAACAAACCCATGGCTGGGCAGTGAGGCTGCTCACACTTCCTGCATTCTGGTAATCTGCATGGGAATTCCCACTGGCTTTGGGCAGCTCTTGGATTTAAAGCCATTCTCCATGGCAGGCTTCTGGCATTCATGTTGTAGGCTTGTGGGAATGGGTGAAAACAAAGTAATTTATCCTGAATATAATATAGCCCCCTCCTATTGTTCTGCTGGATTGTTTCAGAAGGGACAAGAAATTTTAATTTAAAGGGTGTGCACAAACACTCCCCCATTTCCACAGTGCACCAGCATGTTCTCAATCAGCTGAAATCAAAACAGATCATCAAAACAACCACACACAGAGACACCAGCATCAAGCCCAAGCAGCACACAGTGGAGACAAGAACACAGGGTAGAGCTGAGGGGTGGGAAAAAATAATCCTTACAGAGAACTATTTTGGGGGAAGAGGGCTGGGAGGTTTAGGTAAATAAGGTTTCTGCAAACCCACTTGTCTTTATTTTTGAGAAGCCAAAAATAGGTGATCCCCCTGGAGTTGCAAACTGCAGAAAACTGAGCTCAGATTGAGCCTAAAAAGATTAACACACAAATCAGTTCAGCAGTTACAGTTACAAGAACCTCTGGGACAGGAAAATTAAGTTAGTTACCTGTTTTAAAGAAACTGAACCATTTTTTCCCTTTTTGGAACCTGACACTCTTCAAAGACATAAAAAGAGATGAAGACACCAGCAGGTACCTCTGTGTGCAAGCAGGTGGTTTGTACACACAGACCCACCCTTGTTTCTAGGTGTGCATGCACAGGGATAAACACCTACTGTGAGCTTCTAAGCAGAGCACAACCTCATCCTGAGCCTGCCTTGTCACTGTCACTTACAGCAATAAACACATACAAAAACTGACAGCAGAAAAATGCAGATATTCATTAGGTACAGGCTGGAAGAGCAGCTTGGAATAAATCAACCCAGCTCAGGTAATGTCCTGGTATTGCTCAGCTGACAGCAGCCATCTAAAAATTCATTAACTCCAGCCAGTTTTGAGGAACATCCCCTGCAGTATCCACTGCTGAATTTAATTAAGTGCAGATATATTATTGATTTGCAGTCCAAATAATCATGGTCCCCAACAAGCTTTGAAAAATGTCACGCTTTTATGGCTTCAACCTGGCAACTTCTTGCAGTGTCAGGTGAACAACTTGGGTTTCTCCTTTTTTGCCTTTATGAAAATCCTGACATGACTTAATAGAGTGTGAAATAAGAGAGCCCCAAGGATGAGGCTCGAAGGGTGGAAAGCAGAGAAAAGAAGGCCTGTGAAGGGATTATTTATGGTGTTTATTTGGCAGATGAAGTTTTCCTTAGACAGGAAGAAACACCACAGCTAAATACCTTGTTTTCATGGAAACTGCACAGGGAACAGAATTCATGAGGCTGAAGACAACAGAACAAGTGAAAAGATAAGGATGATAAAGAAGCAATCAGACACTCACTATCTCCAGCTGCTGTGGCTTTACCTGCCTAATCACAGATCTGACCAGCTTGAAACCCAGTTTATTACCAAGCTCTAGCATGCTATTTCCTTGAGACACACACACAGAGCAGGTGGGACACCAGCTGTACCTGCACACCAGCTAAGCAGCAAATGACTGCAGAGGAGACATCCAAATGTGCTGCTTTGTCCCAAGGGTACCAGTTAGTGCCCTTGATGGAGGAGGGAGAAACTGAAAAGCAAGTGTGTGCACAGGTCTCAGTCCCCATCTGACATCCTGCCTTCAAGTGCCAAGAGTTGTAGACTCTCCAGATAAAGCTGCACTGACATATTTTCAATAAATCCATGGGGTAAAAAAGACATCTAAATGGACAATGCTCAGTTCTAAACATAGCTCTAGGTGGGAAACATCAGGGCTGGAAGTTGGTGACTGCTCCTCTTTAAAATCTTCACCATTAAAGCTTCAAGGATCTCAATACCCTTCAGAGAATCGAAGTGTTTCCATTAAACGTTACTAAGGCTAAATCAAAACTACTGAGGTTTCTCTACATAATTGAATATGATCCAATTTGATGGCCCAGGACTAAAGCAAAATGTTTAGCAGAGTGCTCTAAAAAGCATGAAAGATTCTATTTCACTTCTCAAACTATAACCATAAGCAGTTCAAAAACAGTTTGATCTCACAGCTAATACTCACTCTTTCGCCCCCCCTCCTCCAGAGCATGCCCCTCATTACTTTAAAGCAGTCATCTTTGGAGCACAATCAAAGCTTTTAAATGTGTGTGAAAAAATATTTGCCTCCCCCCAGTTACAATCATCTCTGGTACTCTCTGGGCTAATGTGTTTATGAAGAGAGGTAGAACATCCATAAACTACTTTTTTAAGCATTATTCATCACTGAAAATGTTTCATTTGTTTTCCAGACAGGAGTAATAATACAGGGAGGCTCATATTTTAAGACCTACCTTTCCACAGCAGATTAACTGCATTTTTTTAAAAACATCAATGCTAAGGGTAGAAAGCCAAAAGAATTAAAATAATAAAATGTCTGGTTGGACAATGGTTGTTCACATCTATTTCTACGTAAGTCACATTTCTGTGAGCTACGAAAAAAGAAAGGAAACCAAATTCTTAATTTTTTGTCAGGTCCTAGGAGCACTGTGCTGTCTAAAGCCTCAAGGCAACCACCTAAAAACCCCAAGGCTTCTCTTCCAAATGGGGCTGATTTTCAGAGGAGCTGGAAGGCTGGAACTCCAACTGGAACTGAAGGGAACAGACTGTTGTCTGGACAGTCAGGACACCTCAAATCTGAGGTCCAGACTAGCCCCACATCAACCTCCTGTTCCTTTCACTGAGCATCTACTGCCATTTTGGTGCCACACTTAATTTAAATAGGAGGCAGAGAAAGGGCTTCTATCAGGAACTTAATTCTCAGAGTTTCCCACATTGCCACCTTCCATGATTTTACTGCAAGTCTGTGGATATTTGATACTCTTCTGAAAGTTTTACCATCTTGAAGCATGCCAGTGGATAAGAATGTCTGGATAAGAAATGTATGTAAGAAATACATTTCTATTCCTCAGTTGATTTTATTTTCCTGTCGTGAACTTTAACCCACTCTTGTAATTTAGGGCCATGAAGGAAAAGATTTCTGACTCATGACTTTTCATTGCTTGGGGCCAGCAATCATGACGTTTGGTGACACTGATAATTGCTTGGATTTCAGGTCCTGGACGAGAAAAAACAGAACACAAGCTCCAGCATCATGCAGTCATTGGTTCCTAATTAGATATTCTCTTTGAAACACAATTAACTTTGTGCAAAATGGGATAACAAGTCATCATAAGACCAATGAAGAATACAGCCCCACAAGTAAACACATTGTTGTGGTTAACCCCTATGTACGTTAGCAGCTAAGATTCCTAACCAGCACTACCCAGTGCTCCTGCAGCTTGGACACACTCTCCATCCTGGAGATATCCAGAGATCTGGTCTGGAGAAGTCACCAGCCATATCCACATGCACAGGTTTCCTGGTTCTCCACTGCCAGCTTTGACTGAGACATAACCATGACGGCAGCTGGAGCTATTCCATTGTCTTCCTCTGAACATCTCCAGAACATGGAACTTAAGCACTTAACTGATCTCAGACTGAGCATGTGGCTCCAGAAAATCCAGCCACACAATTGCTTTCCTCTTGTCTACTACCTCCAGAATGAATGGAGCACTCATCTGCTTTAGGAAGCTGTAAGGACACCTCATTAAAGCAGGGAAGTAACTGTTGAATTGTTTGACAGAAGGTCCCATCTCAGCGAGTGTTTTGCATATTAACTGTGATGACGTTAGACTGAATTGGCTCTGAAATGTCAGCAGGACCCAAGGAGCATTCTGGGCTCAGAGTTTGCCAGTCCTTTCACTGCAAACAGGTATCGACCAATACTGAGCTATTCCAACTAACATTCCCTCTATCTGTTTTACAAGAAGGAAGCACCTTACACTGAATTATCCAAGCCTTGGTGCCCCAGGACTACATGAAAGGAAATTGCAATGGATGGGCAAGGGACCTCCAGGTTAGGCCTCCTCTCAAGTGCAGAATCAAAGCACAGCTGCCTCAAAAGCACTGGTGGGTGGCAGTTTTCCTCCACTTTGCACTGATCGCTGGTAAACACACATTAGGGAGCTGCAGAGAGATGGAAGAAAAGCTTCCTTTTCCTTCTCCCTTCCCCTCAGAACTGTAAGAGCTGGGAAGAGCTGGTCTTCCTGGCGAGAAGTGAAACCCCCAGGGAGGCTGGTGGCAGGAGGGGTGCAGGAGGGCAGCAGTGCTCTCCCTGCCTGATGGCACATCCCTACATCAGGGGCTGTCAGCTGCCATTGCTGGGGAAACAGCACCAGATAACCCAGCTGGAAACAACCACAGCCTGTTCCCAACAGGAATGTCTCTCCACTGAGGATGCCACGAGCACCCCCAGAGTTGGCATCATTAGTGATGCTCCAGTTGACAGCACAACTCTGCTGACATGCACTGAGCAGCAACCTGCAGCCTGAGAAATTGGGAATGTGTGTCCTGACCTGGCACACAGTAGCCACACTGCACACAGGCCAAACTGACCCGTTAGGGATCTGAATGACACAGTGGGATCTTTTATAAACCAGACAGGATGGAAGAGTAACTGGAATGTAACTAGGTTATAAACTGGGTTGAGAACAAATCGGGAAAAGCTGCATCCGTTGCTTCCCCACAAAGATGGAACTGTCAGCACCATTTTCCTGCTCAGATCACACAGGTGAAGACCATGGATTGCAGGCAGAGTCCCTGTGGTTACAGCAAACCTCTCCCACTGGATGAAAAGGGACTGGCAGAGACATTACCCCCCAGGGGACAGCAAGGGGGCAGGGAGCTGGCCCGGGGCCACAGCACGGCACCTTCAGCCATGTAGGGGCTAGGAGAGCCAGGAAGTTTTCAGTTACTGATGCAGATGGGCCCTGAAAATCAACTACCGTGTATTTAAGAGACTCTTGCTAAACTCAGCCTTGCAGAAACATCAAATGATTCACAAGAATTCTATATTTATAACGAAGATTCACTGAAAATGACTCATGTACTGAGCCAACCTAATTTTAAATGGAAGGGAAAAACCTCTTGAAGAACACATGAAGCTGGAGTGGGGGAGGGAAGGGAACAGCACAGACAGGAGAGCCCCAGCCAGAGCTGCTGGCCAAACCTGCTGGAAATGGTTTCTCCATTCAATCAGCTGAGGTGAGAGCAGAACATTCAGCTTCACCTACTTCTGGCTTAGCAGTAAGTTCTACAACCAAAGCAGCTGCAGGTTGGAATATTGCCTTAGGATAGGTAGGATTGCTGAGGAATAATACGGCAGGCCATGGAGAGTTATTAGGTCTTCAGACCCTACAGAATTCAGAACACAAAGCCAACTGGAATCACAGCAGGAGGTTATAAGATTTTACAGTATTGCTAATTTTGGCCAAGCAGAGTCCCTCAGAAATAGCTGTGGCCCCACTACCCCTCACACCAACACTGCAGCACATCTCACCAAACATCATTCAAAGGCAGAGAACAGACACAGCACCACAAGCTCTCCAGATCCAGCAGGCAGCCCACAGCAAGGGCACGGGCTCAGGTTCCTTCACCTGCTCCTGTCTCGGGACCATTTTCCTCAGTTACTTTTCTCCTCTGCATACTGCAAATAGACAGCAGAATATTTAACATAACCACAACCTAAATGGAGGAAATGGCTACAGTCTATATTAATAGCAACAAAACACTAGCCAGAGAACATGGACAGATCTCACACTGCATATGTAGGGATGAATAAACTTTCCCAAGCTGTAAGTAAAAGATAACCTGGAAGCAGCAGGTCAGGGTAAGATCAGCCCTGCACCATCACCACCCCGCACAGCAAGGTGGGATTTCAGAGTTGGGACAAGAAAAGGTTACTGTTCTCAGCAAGGTGTCAATACTTGTTTCTCTAAACAGCCCTCCTGTCTAACTTCCACTCTTGTTAACCTCTCCAGTGTGACCAACACACACTGGGTACACGTGCCTGCAAATGCTCCTGTATGTGAAATCCAGAAGCACTGAGATGATGGCTGCTCCTCAGTCACACTCAGCATCACTCTGAGTTACCTTCTTATTTGTAATGTAAGCACAGGTGTAGCAAATGTAAAGAAAAGGCGACAGGGGCCTCAACTCCATGATTTCTTGTATTTAAATCCCTGCATTTACCAGCACAGAAAACGCATTTCTATAGGAAAAGTAAGATCATGCAGGGTTAGGTCTTTTGTGTGTCATTTACCACACAAGGCGATGATGTGACTGCTGTCTTCATGTACAAATTTCCGGGTGACAGCTTCTTCCATGATCTGCTTTACCTAAAAATGAAGAAATAATAAGAATTGGTTGTAAGATCCCAACACAAACCAGCACAGCACTTGGGAGTTTCCGTTTCAACCTTCGCTTGCCCTTTCCCCATCACCAAAGGACTCACAACCCATGCAAGTTTCTCTTTGCAGGGAAGGAAGGAGAAAAGCCCTCAACCCTGGAATCCCTGAGCTACACAGGGAGGTGCACATCCCGAGAGGTTTACAGCAACCTTCCCTGTTTGGGGGCTTCACACACCTCAGTAACTGCAAACGATGATCTCAAAGCTCTGCTGCACCAGCCACTCTACAAACTAGCACAGTGCCTATAGAGCAGACAGTGCCTTCAGTTTTTGCTTCAAGACACAATTTAACAATTACAGCAAATACAATTATATTTATCACACTTCTGACTGATTTGAAGTTCCCCTCCAGTTTCAAAGCTGATGTGTCAAGCTCCAGAGGGATTTCACTGCAGATTACTGACTTTCAAAAATCAACAAAGAAAACAGACAAATCTTACAATTAGGCTCTCAAAGAGAGGCTGTGGTTACCCTCCATTCATCAGCTTATTCCTCCCCAATGGCTTCCTCGGTCTGATACCAAATGAAGTCTATTTGCCTCAACCAACTCATTTATCAGACACTCATTCCTTCCTGGCCATGGAGCACTTGCTTCTCCAGACACAAATCCACAATAATTTTTGGCTTCTCTCACTTGTGAGCTATAATTACAGGGTTAGGACACTGCCTAAATAAATGCCACATCACTTTCAATATATGAAAGTCAATGCTACTGTGGCAGAAGATCTGACAAGATACTCTCCTTTTCCAACATTTTGGTGTGTTTTTTTTTTTCTTGAAAACAATCTTTACAGCAGTCCTGGAATCCAACAAATAGTGAGTTACCAGGCAGGTAATCACTGTGTGGCTACTCTTTACCAACAAGCTCAGCAGCATGATTTGAGGTGCCAGTGCCAGCTGCTCTGTGATGGGCTGCAGACCCAGGAGACCTTGATCCATGCTTCTCAGCAGGGCTGGCAACTGTGCACCCAGCTCTCATTAGGCTGCATCTGGTACCTCAGATAACCAGTTTAAAGCTAGCTGGGTTACCACTGCTTTGTTGCCTTGACAGGTCCAAAGGTTTTAAGGCCTCCCACTCTGCACTGGAGCCAGCAGAAGCCACAGGTGCCCATGGCCAGCTGGGCTCCATGCATGCACTGCTGTGACCATGAAGGGCCAGCTCAGTGCCTGCTCCACCCTGAAGGGCTTCCTCCTCCAGCAAGATCATGTGTGAAGCCAATTCTGGACGCTGTGATCCAGCATGCCTCCCCCCAGTTAATGATGGTGAGGTCTCCATGCCCACTCCTCCACCCCCAGCCCAGCTGGCAGCAGCTCCTGCTGCACGAGCCTCCCAACACCTGATGTTCTCCTCACTCCAAATTCTGCATCGAGTGGATCCCACAGAATGTGGACTTCTCAAACAGGAGTGCTATGGGGGTTGCAAAGAAAATGTAGAGGGAGGAAGCAAGCATGAAAGAGGCTTTGAAAGTAGAACATGTTTTGTATCCAAGGACTTCAAAGCAAGTCTCTTGCACTTTGTAAAACCTGGCTCACTGGTCACATACTGAGGCTTGATATCAAATCCTAACGAGGCAATTTGTTTCTTTCCTGTGGCATTTCTGATGTGGCTGTAAGAACTTTGGACCTTACAGTAAAGCAGAGAGAGGTGGAAAACTAAGAGCATATTAAAGAAAGAAACAAAGGTGTGAGAAGATCTCATGGATGGGATCTCACACAGAAAGCACCAGGGATTATTCTGTTTACCCAGAACTCCCCTTCTCACATTTTTATTTGTGTCATTGTTAATTTACAAACTTGTTGTCTATTTGTCTTGGCAGGAACCCAAAACCCCTTGTTCCAAACTTCAGCTAGAGGTTTGAAATCATCTAGGTAATAGCACCTAGGCAGCACAGCTCAGCACAGGGAAGGGGACAGGACAGCTGAGCAGCTCTGCCTGTTTAAATTCCAGCTCAGCCCCTGACCTGCATGTTCCCACGTGGAAGGCAGCACATTCCAGCAAACACAGCTTGGAGTGGAAGCAGAGATGGTGCCATCCATGGCTCCAAGCCAACCCAGCTCTGCACCTCAGCCAGCCCATCTGTGAAAGAAGGACAGTGGCCCAACCTTTGCAAGCTGTTCTGACTACACTGGATGAAAACTGTATTTAATTTACCAAATGAAAGGCCTGATTTATTAAAGGGAAAAAGTACCTCTGAGTGCCACTAGCATGAAGTGGGACAGAAGAGGAAACATGAGAGAGCTGCACCGGGGTCAGCTATGGACACAACTCAACACAGACACAACTTCAGGCACCACTCAGGACAGCAGCCTGTGATTTTGATCTCAGCTCCCCAGAGAACAGCAACTGGAATTCAATTCCTGTTGACAGGGAGGGAGAGTTGTTTACCAGGAGCAAGAGCTCTGGAGCTCAGAGGCCAATTTCCCACTGTGACACATTTCCCAGGCATACCCCAATCATTAGTCTTTATTAGCTCAGTACATTATTTAAATCCCAGTCTACAGCCCAGGAACAACAACAACAACAAAAGTATTAAAAATTAGAAATAAAAAGGTTTCAGATGCAGTAATCAACCCCACTTTTATACTGCAGCACCATCTGGTCAGCCTGTCAGCAGAGTTTGAATCCAGGACCTCCAGAGCTAAGCAGGACAGACCAGGAGAGATACTGGTGCCTGTTCCCACCTGCCATCGACACAGAGCAACCTTTGCACATTTTCTGGAGAGTCAGGGAGTGCTATTAGGAAACATTTTCAGGGCACAGACAGTAGATGTGAAGATGCAAAAGCTGGAATGCAGTGTTCTTCAATCCCACGTCATTCCTCACTGCCACGTAATTCAGGGATGCTCCAGGCAAGGAGCTAAATCAAACGTTTCTGATCAAATGGAACACCAGCCTTTTTATTTTTTTTTCCCTTGCAGTTTTGTGCAGCTCTCTTCATAGGGAATGATGCTGTTGTGTCTCTGTTCTGTCAATGAAGCCTTCTGAGCACAAGCCTACACAGACACCCACTTGCAGATACCAACGGACCTGACCAAACTGCAAATTAATGTCATTAAAAGCAGCATTGACAGCCTGCCCCTCCCTGCTTTCACACCCCCACCTGCACAGGTACAGAAGGGGGTCCAGCCTGAGCTGCTCTGTGCTGCCTAGGAGAGGGGCTTGCTCAGGGGGAAGGAGGTGGCAGAGGTTGGGCTGCAGTGACACCAGCCCCTCTGCAAGATCAACACAGCATCTCCTCATCCTAGCCAGGCTGCTCACTCACACCTGCCAGGTGGCACAAGCATTGAGAAAAGCAGCATGTGCATTGACTTGTGTGTGTTTCAGCCTCTCCACCTGTGAGCCAGCAGTGCCCCTGCCCCAGGGGACATGCACAGAGCTCTGCCAGGACTCAGAGACAGGCTCACAACACGTTCTGCCCTCCCTGGAAAAGGGAACAGGCTCCCTGTGCACCCAGCTCACCAACCACTGGACAGCAAGGATGGGAAAGCTCTGTCTACCCCAGTAAAGATCTTGGCACTGGGGGAGTGAAGAATATCCTGGTGGTAGCACTATCCAGAAAAGCAAAGCCAGTTCCTCGAATTAAAGGTGATGTGCATTGGCATGACATTATAATGGATCACTGCTCTGTCTAGTTTCTACAGCCAAAACTTTCAGAAGCAGTCAAACACCAAACATAGGTCATAATACAACGATTATTTAATGTTTCACCAAGGAAATACACAAGAGAAATGTCTTTACATTTGATGTTTTTATTGTCACTATAAGGAAGCTTTAAAAATGGAAATAAGGTCCAAATTTGCGTCAACCTGTTGGTATAAGAGACCAAGAAAACAAAGACTACTAAGACATGACATGCAGTCCCTACATATTAATTTATTCACAGGCTTAGGGCTGGAGGAGACCCACAGGTGTTGCCTTTTCCATCCCCCTGGTGAGCTCCTGGTCAGCTCCAATGACAACAGACAGTTAGGACTCATCCAACTCGATTTTTCTCAGCAGTCACAATGATGGATTTCTGACCAGGGCTGACCCAGCACATCTCAATGTATCTGCAACCTTCAGGGTCGGGCACAAGCTTTCAAACCAGCACCACTCTTTAAGCACACAGGTTGCAGCACTGTCCCAACCATGCATCATGGCAGAGGGCTGGAGAAGCACCACAGGGACAACGTGCCAGAGGCAAAGAACTGGGCTCCTACACCACTTTGGGTTTAACCAGGACCATGGTTAAACCCACGTCATTTTTTTTCTCAAAGGAGAAGACCTTGTGTCCAGCATCCCTCCCTTCTTGAGCTCGTGTAGTCACTGTTCATTCATTTACTTATGGCTCCTGCTGCCCTGACTCCTTGTTACCCTCGCTGAACAGCTGGGTGGTGCAAATACAAGCTGCTCAATAAGTACTGTATTTCTGATCAGAAGTGGTTGCATTTTAGTTGTAAGATGAGCAATTGCATTTCAAAGGGCTCTGAAATTTTTCAGGGTGAAACTGCTAAGGTTGCTATCATCCTGTTTGTTTCACAGCTAGAAAGAGTGCTGTGTTTAAATGCAGAAATGGCAAAAAGCCTCCATTTCAGTGGATAGAGGGAAATAGCCAGAGAAAAGCCTGTTTTATGAGTCTACTTGTCAGAACAGATTTTCCTGCAGAGAGAGATAAATGTTTGAAACGTGAACTTATAAGCAGCCTCAGCATGAATCCCGGTAGAGTTGAATTTTCAAAACACATTACATGTCTTCCTCTCCATCTGAGCCAACAAAATACATTCTTTACCAGTGGGAATTGAAAGTCCATCTGAGAAAAAGCAAACAACACTACATTTTCCCAAAGGAAAAATGCAAAAGTTTTTGCTGAGAGACAAAATACAATAAAAAACCACTTAGCACCAAGAGACTTCAGAGACAACCATTTTATGTTTTGCAAAGACAACTGAATTTTAACAGGCTTGGTGCAAACAACACACAAGAAGAATACATTTACTCTGAAGAGCATTAGATGGACACAGAGCAGTGAAGTCTTCAAAGTGAGACCACCAACACACCAGCTGTACACAGGTGTAAGTGACTGTGTGAAAAGTCACATAGAATAAAAGGAGGTTGAAAATTCTATCAGAAAAAGTTAATTACTGGCATTTCAGGCAGCAGAATCTAGTGGCTGATATACCTGGGGTTTGCATTCAATTCTTGGTCCATTAACTGATTGTTTGAAAGAAAAGTAAAATCTCAGTCCCAGTTTCTCTGCCATTCGCACATGAGCAGAGCAGAGAGGGTCCCCACCACACATCTGTGCTGTGCACAGGCAGAAGGTGCCACCTCCACGGGCATGTAGCCACCAAAAAGCTCTCCTGACTGCTTTAGGATGGAAAGCTCTGGGCAACCTCCAAAAAGCCAAGCCAATACAAATCCTCTAAAAGAGCATTTGTGAGGATTTGGAAAAGGGGAAAAAAAAAAATCAAAGACAAAAATGCAGATGGAACAGAAGGTACAAATAACACTTTCAAGCATTATCATAGTATAAAAGCTAGAGTCCAATTAAAAACATTTTAGAGACTTTAAAAACAAATTAGCCTCAGATATTTTAATTATATACCACTTGCTCTTCTCGGCTCAAGCTGGCTTGGATCATGAAAATCCATTTCACTTTTCATCTTGCACATTAGCACAGGATAGCAATGTTCAGAGCTGGAAAATAACCTCTCAAATTTATGTACTTAAACATTAACCCAGAAGAACAAGCACACACACTTCCAAGCTTGAAGGTCTTATTTTAAGCTACAATTTCTGAATGCAGTGGTAGGTCCACGGCTGCCCCGAGCCACAGCACTCGGCATGTCAGCAGCAAGAGGTACCACCTGCTGGGGGCCCTGCAGCCAGCTGCTGTCTGGGGCACTCCAGGACAGCTTCTGCAATTCTGCAAACAGATTGTTCTTGATGTGTCTATCCCTGCTGTGCCACTTTCAGTCAACCTACACTGACTGAGAGATCCGACATTGTCTGGTTTCAACACTAACAAACATCAGGACACCAGATTCAGGCTCAGGAACCTTGGCCATAGCAGCAGCAGTTCACTTGAGCTTTAATGAACCTTGCTGTCTCACCACTCCTAATTTCCTCAGCTGTGAACCTGGAGAGGGGAAGGAGCAGGAGGATAGTTATGCTTTTTAAAAATACCTCTTACTGCTGTGGTAGATAAGCAATAAATCTTCACTTAACTCCTGCATAAGAACAGGCAGCCCCGCACAGCTGGTACACGCTCAGTGCCACAAAAATACGCAGTGAATGGGGCACAGGCAGCCACTCCCTCCCGGAGCATGTCCACCCAGGTGCTTCATGGACCACGGCACCTCCTCCCAGAGCAGCCTGGCAGGGACCCCGGGTAGGATCCTACTGAAGCAGGTCTCAGCACCAGGCTGGCCCTGCAGGAAGCAGAATTCTGTGCAGCTGAGCACCCCCTGCCTGGCAGCAGCATCCGTCTTTGCAAGACAGAAGCACCCGCCCCAACGCATGTGTGATCAAGTGCCACTGTCCCCGTGAGGGCACGGGGTGCTGGGCAGTTTATCCACCAACAGCTCCGAGCCTGCCCGGCACGTCACGGTCACACAGCTGCTCAGAGGAACAACAGGCCAAAATACCCAGCCCTCCTTCCCCAGCACACTTCTACAGCCCAGCAGTGATCACACTTCTGCGAGGGCTCCAGCATTTGGGAGCCAACTCAATCCATCCAAGGGTACCTGGGGAGTAGCTTTTTCAGTGATTTGCCCCCTTTCTCCTCTAAAGTCAGCAAAGAACTCGTAATAGGGCCAGACCCAGCAGGTGAGCACAGCCACCACCTGCTGCAGAGCTGGGAAACCGCAAGCCCACGGAACAGCTTTTCTCCTCCTTTCCAAAGGTTCCATTTGGGAAACTCAGCAACACCCGGCAGATTTCTGGGGCAGGATTACACCACCAGCCTGGTGAAGCAGCGCCTCTATTTTCTTAGTTTCCAACCACGGGAAGGTCACATCCCGCAGCAGCAGCGCAGAAACGGTTAAGCAGTTGTAGCCCAGCAAACCCCGCGCTTCCCATTCATCGCCTCCCTAAGGGAAATTTGGGTTTAATTTAATCTGGCCAAAGCTTTATTTTATTTACTCTGGGCAACTTGTAACTCCCGGCCCTACCACAGGATAGATGAAACCAAACCAGCCCGGGAGAGGTCCGACCCTTGCCGGCGGGAGGTCGCGCAGGACAGCCCGGGGCCCCGCAGCCCTCCCGGGGAACGGTCGCCGCCCGGAGCGCGGGGCTCTGTCCGCCTCGCAGCCCCAGCCCCGGCAGGGAGGACGCCCACCCGCCTCCTCACCTCCTTCTTCACGTTCCACAGCAGCTTCTCCTTCACGGCGTCCGCCTCGCAGCTCATGGTGGAGCGGGGAGCGGGGCTGCCCACCCCGCCGCGCTCAGGGCCGCCCGCCCGCGACGCTGCGGGAGCGCCCGCTGGGGGAGGGCTCGGGACCGCGCGGCCGGGCGCGTTGCGGAGGAACCCACCGCGCCGCCATCTTCTGCTGCGGCGTCACCCGGGGGCGGGGCCGCACCTGCCACGGCGCCATGGCAACGGGGGCGGGGCCATGAGACTGGCGAAAGCGCGGGCTGAGGCCCCGGAGGCACCGCCCGGCCGCCTCAGGCTTCGCTCGGTCCCTGCCCGTGTCCTCCCCGGTTCTGAAGGCGCCTCAGCTCGGGAACCGCCCATGCTCGGTACCCAACGCCCCGGCAGCGCAGCGGCAGCACGGAGGCCTCACTGGAGAAAGGGAGGGGGGTTGTTTTAGACTTAATGAAAGATCAAAATGCTCTGCGATTCTTACTAGGAAATGCAGTTATTTCCATGAACACGAGTTGTTCTACAACTAAAGGAAAAGCCCAGAGAAAAATCAAAACCAGCTGTCTGCATTTTACCTGTAAGCACACTGATACCTCCTACAAACAGCCTGTGGTGGCATGGGTGAAAGGCAGCAACAGCTGCATAGAATACAAAAGCCATTTGCTGATCCAAGTATTTCTGTGGTCCAGGAATCCTAAATACTTGGTGAGCATCACAACTACAACGTAGGACAAAAACGCAGAGACAAATAAAAGGTTATGATGCTGGAGAAAAATCACAGAACACAAACTATAACACTTTATTAAAAATTAGTGTTCCATTTCCATTTAATGCACTGAAAAAATATAACTAATATGGTTACTGCATTAATTATCCATAAAGCTGACTCTTAAAAGTTAGACATAAAACAAAGTCTGATGCTACAAGAAAACAGTTTGATCACAGAATGTCAGTTTAAAGAAGATCAACCATAATATTCGCTTGCTCTGGATGAAAAATAGTACAGAAATCCAAAGACCTTTACTATTATTAAACAAATAATGCTCCAACAGCCCTCTGAGGTAGGGGAGGGTCCTACCACAGTTTTATTACAGATGAGGAAAAATTACACACAGAAAAAGTGACTTGCTGTTTGTCACCAAGTTAGCGCCAAAGCTGTGAACAGGACTCATGCCCACTCATCCCTACATAAAACCTCAGTAGTTCTCCTAACAGAATGGATGGTGTGGAATTTGGCTATAAAGATTTAATGCCAAGGATTGTCAGAGGATATAATCTAGTTGTGTGAGACAAGGACTGCTGGGGAGACACAGCTAAGTTATGCTTCATCGGTATTTCCTAGAGTGAATTGTGTCTGAAAATTAAAAAACCTCACCAGAAAACAAAAATCTACTCAAAAGCACAGTAAGAATTGCCTGTTCCAAGCAGAATGCAGCTTTTCAATAACACCATCATACCAGTCCCTCCAATGCCCTCCCAGCCTCAGTCAGCTATATTATATTTTATCCAAGAAATGCAAGAGATAAAGTCAGTGGAATAGAAGGTTGCAACAGAATAAATGTCTACTGTACCAAACCTGAAATGTCAAGGTGAAGGTTAAACAGTCAGTTTTGTCTTGGCATTTATCAAGCAGCTGGAGGCTGCTACCCTGCAGTGTTCTCTCTGTTCACACTATTGCCTAATTAACATTGAGAATGAAAAGCTGTTTAACACCAGATACTCAACCAAGGCACCATGTCCCATCTCTACAGAAAGGCTGAGGCTGTTTGCAATGTGAGACCCCCAGCAGGGAACCACAGCCCCTCTCAGCACAGCACTTGTCTGCCCAGGCCAGACATTATTCTCCATCTGCTGACCCCAGTATTTGAACACACACAAGTTCACTTAAATTGAGGAGTGAGGAGGACATCAAGGTCTCAACAAGAGCAGCTAATGAAAGCTGGCTGCTGCAGTTACAACTCATACATTACAAACGAGGCAAGAAGGCTTTTCCTCCTCCTGAAGGCAACTACAAACCCACGGGCACATCACCCATTGGTGAGGGTCTGTGTAGGGAGCCGTTACAAGTCACTTAACTTGCAGACAAATGCATTTCATTAGAAGTCTATATTGCCTTAAGGATGACAATCTGTGATATTTAAAGGCAGCAGAGAAGAGTCTCAGGAAGCACAGCTGTCTGCTCTCTCCAGGAGTGACAGCCTACTACAGCCAAGTGAATGCTGCACCTCAGAACTGCACCATCCTTTCCGTGCTGCTTTTTCTCCATGATACCAGGGTTGTATCATGACCCAGATGGTTCTCAAAAAAGTTCGTTTCCAAGATTAAATTAATCTAAACTCAAATCAGAAATGTAATACTAATTTTTGGCTATGGGAGACAGGGAAGAGAAAACCAACTAGACCAAAACATCAGCTGTTCTCTGCTTCTTGCAGGGCAATAATTCACAGATTGAATCAATTTCATTTATGAATCCTGGGAGTACAGAATCCAACCACGGAATGAAAGCCTCTGGACTAGCACACAGTTCTGAGACATTGCCTTGCACACACACCCTTTCATACCTGTACTCCCCAGAGAAAAGAAATGCAAAGATTACATTTTTCTGCTTATAACTTTTGAACAGTTTTGCAAGGCAACCAGCATCACTTACCTAATCTGTGAACATTCACTATGACACTAAACAAGAAAAAAAATATCAATCATTTGTGAAGAAACAGAAGTGCCACACATGAATTTTAAATGACAGTCTTATTTGTTACAAGATGAAAAAAAAGTACAAGAGAATAAACTGAAGCTACTAAGTACAGCACAGAGACCCATCCTACAGGCTCTGCTGGCAGTTTCAAAGCACCCACCACTGTGTAATTTAAATAGTATCAGCGGAGGGGAAATTTTTTTAAAAATGTGCATCACATTCCAGCAGAATTAAAGAAAAAAAAAAGTCTCTGTCAAAACTAATCTCAGCAGCTGTATTTTTCACTGGAAAAAGAACAAAACAAACCACAGCTGGAAAACAACAACTTACAGAAAGCAATGTAAAAAGTACAGAGGTTATGACAGTTTTCCAGAGGCCCTTCACAAAGAGGCAGGTGTGTTGCTGTGGCAATGCTGCTCCCTGGCTGGGAGAAGGAAGGGAGTGCTGCCCAGGGCACAGCCTGGCCAGGCAATCCAATCCTGAACGTTTGCCATTAGTGTTTTCTTACCAAGCCTCAACAATTTCATTTTCAAAAGCCTAAATGAGTGGGAATAATGTTTTTGTTCCCTCCCCTTCTTCTATGACTACCAAACAATCCACCACCTTAATTCTACTTATGACTGTATTATTTGGGGATTATTTTCCTGTCAGGCTTTTGCAGCAGTGTACTTTAAAACTGACAGGTAGATTTGGCGCTGGTCAGAGCAGTTCAAGACCAACCATCGTGGAGTCTAGAGCTTCCATGTACAATGTGGGAATGCAAGAGCAGCTGTGGAGCATCTCCACTGCTGTCACACACCCAGGGCTGCCAAGGAACAGCCACCAAGGAGTAACTGTTTACAACGATGGTAACACTGGAATCTGCAACCTACAGCTGAGACATACAAGCATTTAAAAACCCAGCGACAACTTTTCATACTGAACTTCATACTGTTTCCAGAGACCCAGTCTGCAGAGCAGCCTTGACTCCAACCTTCTGAAAGGGCCTTCACAATTAGCACCCAACCAAGCACTCAGAGTAAGTGATTATTTCAGTTTTAACTTCAGTATAAGCTGCCTGCCCCCTGTCCCCAGATCCTCTGGCAGCTTAATGATAGAATGAGACTTTTTTGACTATTCTTCTTTTTCCACTTCAACTTCTATGCTCTAGAAGGGATTCAGACCAACAAAACCTGAATTCACCCTCCAGTATGTGAATGTTACCTAGCACTATAAAATACTGCTTAGCCTGTATTCCCCCAGTTGCTGCAGTTTTTCCCCTGCTGCTTAAGAAATTTAACATCAAACAGCACTTTTAGGGCACAGGAGGAAACTGATGTAAAACTAATTCCCCAGATTGCCATTGTTTGTACAAACAGGATTACACTATCACAAACCTAAACAATGGCAACCCTGCCACAGCCTGTTCCTGAAGTTCTCTCACTTCAGGAATTTTCTTCCTTCACCATACCCATACCCATTTCTCCATCTCCCAAGAAAAGTCACTTCACGTGTATTTTAATTTTCAAAGATTTCTCATTTTTTGCAAGGGGAGGTTTTGTGATGACTCTCAACCTCTTTGGAAGAGCTTGCCTCAGAATTAATGAGTTCTAAAGACAGCTATCTCAGCACACCCCCTTGTGTGTGTGTACTGGGGAAAGAGGTGGGAGCAACCACCCCTGCAGTGCCCCTGACTATGGGGTAGCAACTGTTCCTTGTGGGGGTTACAGGATGGAGTGTTTGCCAAGAGTAGTCACGTTCAAGTTCTCTCCACCCCCTCTTCAGTACCTTGATTTAAAAACTGGAAGTTCCATTACACAAAGCCCTGAGAGGGCAGGTATCTGGGAAAGGCCTTTCAAATCACACCATCTCATCTGGGGAATGCAGTACTCCTCACAGGAGGCAAGAGAACTGCACTGGCTATGCAAGAGCAACCAAAGCTGCCAGAATCTGTGTCCAAATTCCACTCCTCCCGTGCCTGACAAGGGGAACAGTCTGTATTTCAAGCAGTGGTGCAAAATGAACATCTCAGTCCTCAAAGGCCTTGGCCTTTAGTGTTGCTTCGTGTGCAGAAAATGCCCATTTGCTTCTCTAGGGAGCCAAGAAGCCAAATGAAGATCAATCCAGAGCATCCAACGGATCCCTCCCTACTTCCTGACCTCCCCAGAGCACACGGAGCCAGGCCTTGCCACCAGCCCCTCCTCAGGCTGCCAGGCTAGTGCCCGAGCTGGCGGTCATCGTAGGTGCTGTACCTCTTGACGTGGATGCGGCGCACCCGGTCCCGCAGCTCAAAGCCCTCCTCATCCTCACTGGGGGCTGCCTGGCTGCGGCTCCTGCTGGTCGCTTCCAGCAGGGAGTTGTCAGGAACCCGTGGGGTTTCATACAGCAGGACATTGAGTGTTTCCTCATAAATTCGTGCCTCGGGGAATTCAACCTAGAAAACACAGCACAGGTCCTTTCTGTGCAGGGTCATGGACTGTGCACAGGCCCACCAGGGAGAAGATACCTGAGCCACAAAGAGACACAGACTGTAAGGAGAGTGAAGTGACTGTAAATGAGGAAGATGAGCAAAGCAGCCCAGGTCCAAGTAGAGGACCACTCCCACCAGCAGCTCACCTACCTCACCGTTTATTTTCAATTGTCATAGGATGGAATACAGTAGTTCTGGTTCTGAAGTGCCAATAGTGGACTCTGGTGACCTTACCTGCACCACTGTGACTCAGAAAGTCACCCCTGGAGTTAGGGAAACTGTAGATTTATCATGCTAATCATTATCACATTGTCATGCATGTAACTCATCTCTTCAGGATGTGCTGTGCTTGAAAGCAAGTCTTTAGGTAACCTCTGCAAAACTTGAGGTGGGAAGACTGAGAAGAAACACTGAAAATGTGGGAAAAATCAAGACATGCTGACCATTTGGAATCTGCACTCCTGAGGAACTTTTTAAACAGATATTCTAGAGTCTTGCACATAAAAGCACAACGATAATAAAAATATGTTTCCATTCCATTCATTTAATCCCATCCATTTGGGACAGATCAGCTTCAGTCTTCTCCTTTTTGGCATACATTTTCCAACACTTTGGAGAAATTTATACTCCCAGACAGAACCATTTAGTCCAATCACAACGATTACATCAGTGCAAGTGAAACACAGCACAAAGGAACTGCAGTGAAGTAAACTTACGTAGGTATAATTAGGAGCAGAATTAGATCTTTACTTCATTTCCTTAGAGAAGCATTTAAAGGCATTTACACGCTTTAGGGACACAAAGTCCATCAACTTTAAGAGATGAGTTCTAAAATGCATGTGCTTTCACAATTACAATTCTCAGTCTTTCCTTCCTCAAACCTGCACCATATTTAGTCTCCCCTGAATTCCACCTGGTAGGCAAGATCTTTACCAGGGCCCCAGCTCACCCTGCAGCCCCTGAAGCAGGAGCCACTCTAGTCATTTCCCTGTCACTGACCATTGATTCTAGCCAATATTCAGGACAGTTGGTATGAAAGCTTTTCCAACAAGTGATATGGTTTGCCCTAGCAATTTGGCTTCAGTTACACAAAGTCTGTGTCTTTCTGCAACGTATCATCAGCCTGACTTTTCTAAAACCACACGAGACAGGTGGGTGCAGCTCCATTACCTTGGTTTGCTTCTTCTCTGTGGCGTACACTATGGAGGTGCAGCAGACCTCGGCCAGCTTCCGGCCCTGCCCGTAGAAAGACCAGCAGCAAATTTCATCCCCTATGACATCCTTGATGAAGAGAACTCTGCCGTTGAAGCGGAGGGAGAGCTTGTCAAACAGTTCTATGTTCTTCAGCAAGTTGTCATCCGAGTTACTGAAACACAGCAAGAAAAGAAGAGATTTGGTTTTGGTGGTTTTCCAACTGGCTGTGTCTGCAGAACTCATCTGCCTGTTCACCAGGCTCTAAGCATCGATCTCACTGCAGCACACAAATAAGTAGTGACTCACTGCCACATGCTGCCAAGAAAAGAGGGCAATAGCCAATTCAGATACAAATAAGATGCTCTGATCCCAGAAGCAAACCCACCAGCCTTTAGAGGTCAAGTTATATAATTAATAACGACAGCACAACTTCCCAAATCATTGCATCAACCACCTACAACTCTCTCTTCTCTGACGCTCAGGACGATGAAATCACAGGCCAACTGCACTTCAGCTCTGTGGCAGCAGAACCCCAAAGAGTCACCCTGTGGCCAGCTAAAAAGCCAGGTGTGCTGCACGTGGCACTAGTGCAACCACACACACATTTCCAGGGTAAGTTCTTTAGGAAGCTATGTTTTATGGGCAGCCAGCACCATGGAGGATCTTAATTACTTTCCAAAGCCAGATCTAGATGCTCTAGACAAAAAAGAATGTACATGGTATTATAGCTTTAAAATCAAGTAAGCCTGTGAGAAAGTTATTGAAGTAAAATATTTTAACAGTTAAGAATAACAACATCATGGCCAATCAATGTCCAATTTGACCAAGTAAAAAAAACAACAAAGCCTTACTCCTCTGCTAATAGCTTGAATGCAGCTGTACTGAAAGGAAGTACACTGTGCCCTTTGTCTCTTTTTATAGGTGGCTGGGAAATCACATGTGGCTATGTGGAAATGACTGGACATATTGCCTAGAATCCAGAATGCAGCCTGCTGAAAAACAGGCTGTTCTCAGCACTCCCCCAGGTAGCATTTCCTGACTACCTGAAACACCACGCTTGTCAGAATCCATCTCTGACAGACAGACACCCGTTTGTCTAGAGAAGAAAGCTGGCAAGATTGCATCTCAGACTGAAAAGCCAAAAATGAGGATTCTTCATGCCACAAAGGATCACTCACATGGCCTCTATAACTGGTTTTGGAAAATCCAAAGCCATTCTGATAGCACCATATCAAAGGGAGCATGATAGTTACAGTATAAAACCAAATAAATAATGTTAATTTATACAGGAGGAAAGCAAGTAAGTTCTTGCCCTGGCCTTATGTGTGCTGTTCCTGAGCAGGGCAGATGCTCTCCTTTGTAACCAAATAATTAATTGATTTATAGGCACTGGAAGACCAACAATTCCTGGCAGAGGTATACACAGACTCAAAAGTAAATCCACACTGCAGAGGTGTGGATCGTGGCTGCATTAGCTTTGCATTGATGAGGGAAACTCTTGTTTTGCATTATCCAAGTTCCATCCAGTTTCAGCCACCATTAATAGCCTCGTTGTTCTCACGTCTTGTGCCTTGTTTCTGTCCATCTTTCTCTGGACTGCCCACTAGACTTCAACAGACAGAGTTTGTTGTGTTCTCCCCCGTTTAGATTCACAACAGTCAAAAGTAACTGCACTCAAATCCATAAAGACCACTGTTGTCATCAAAACAAAACAAAAAATAAACCAACAAAAAAAAAAAAAGAAAAAAGCAAACCAAACCAGCTGGTCATGCCACACCTTCCTCCACTCCCACAGTCAAAGGGAAACCTTCCCATTACAGTGGGGAAAAAACTTACCTGGTGTAGGAGTATTTGTTGTTGCTCCTGTTATAAAGCAGCTTCACAACAGGCTATTGGGAGAGAAAGAAAAAGAGCAGGAAAGGTAAGTTCAGTGTTTGAATACATTTAGCAAAGAGTCTGTCTGCCATGGGACAGTTGTGGGAAAGCCTGAAATACCTTCATGGATGATTCGATCAGTCTCTCCTCTTCTTTGGGAGAGGTGATAATAGGGATGCTGCAGACAGGTTCATACAAGTCTTTCTTGTCCTGTTTTAAAGAAAAAAAAAAAAAAAAAAAGAAGAGAGAGAGGAAATTGACTCGAGAGAGAGAAGCACTAAAGCCAACATCTGCTGCTGCTGTCTTCTCCAGCCATGTTCCCAAACCCTGTGATGCAAAGGAAAAGCTCTGTGCTGCCACAGGAACCACAGCCTTACCTGGCTCTGCAGCCCAGAAACACAGCAGAGAGGTTTCTCAGCCCCAGAGGGCAGCAGTAACTGGAATGTTGGGATGCAAGTGGATGTCCTTCTCAGCTACAGCAAGGACTCTGAGCTGAAGTCATATTTGCTTTGAGTGGGTTTATTACTCTCCCCTTTTTTGAAGCAAAGGACAGTAAGAGTTTGCACACGTTGTAACCAACTCCAACCACTGCAGTAAGAGCAGCAACCTCTGAGCTGGACACCTGTGGGAACTGCATGACACCAAACAGGCTCCAGCCCCTTGGCACACAGCAGCAGCAACCTGGAGCCTGTGGCACAGCCTGTGACTCCAGATTCCTCAAGCAGCAAATTAAGGAAAGCTGAATAGCTGACAGGAAAGCCTTAGAACATCCTGTTTCTAGAAGAAAGGTTTTAAATTCCAAACCAGGAGGAAAATGGTCAGTGTGGCTTAGCTTCTCTTTCAATGGATACGAGAAGTAAACGGAACTGAGTGTGTGAGGTACTTACTACACACTATGTTTTGTCCTGCAGAAAACATTCATTTCACAATCTTAAGACTAGTAATATGTCCTGTGCACTGCATTTGGGCTAACCTTATTAAAACCTTGGCAGAACAAGCTGATTTCAATCAGCTGAAATTGCAGGGACTTGTAAAGAGAATCAAGCTACTACAGGCTTAGGTATTTGAAAGTAGTGGGAAACTGACACAAGGAAAGGCCCCCCAAGCACTCAGTGCTGACCACAGAGGGCTTTTTTCCTCTATTAAGACTCAAACTCAGAAGAAGGTTACCATGTTTTCAAAGACTCAAACCCATTCTGCCTATAAATATTCTCTAATTAGAAGTGACATAACTTGGGGGAAATTCAGACAAAAGCCATAAGGTCTTTTAAAACACATGCTCATATAATCATACTTATTCAAGCAGTTTCCTTTACATTTCTGGCTTTTATTTAACTCCACACAAGAAGAACTCATTCACTATCGATTTCCTAAACAAAATTTAAAAAAAAAAAAGGAACTCACCAGACTGCTGCCTCATTCTCTGTCCAGGCTGCACCTCTAAGACTATTAAATACTCTCTCAAGTTGTCTTAAGTAAATTTCATAGCAAACCACCCACTAAAAACTTCCCAGGCTACTTCTATTTCTTACCTGCAGGGCTGTTTGGCACATGTCCACCAAGCCCTGAATGAGATAGTATTTGGCTTCTGCCATCAGCTCTTTGATCTCCTGCCTGTGTTTTGGAAGTGCAATCGTGTCATCTCGGAGATAGTTTAAAATTGTTCCAAAGTGCTTCCCACAACGGTCTATAAGGATCCAGCCTGAAAAATAACCATCATATCATTCCAATCACCTCCACACTAGGGGGCAAGAAAAAGCTCCTCAGAGAGGGTAAATGAGCTCAAGTTTCCTGAAGCTGCACACGATTCTCTTCCCACTTCATTTACTGACTTGGATCAAACGGAATGTGGCTACAGAACAGAAACAGAGTGGAACCACTCCTCTGGTACCTCCAGAGTGTTCTCACTGCTTTGCAGCACCCCAAAAGAAAAGCCCCAAGCTGAAAGCACTTGGCTTCCCATCACAAGACACTAGAATTGCTGCAGGAATCAGACTGGGTTGTATCAGCTGATGGGTCAGGGGGCTGCCTGGCCAAAACTGTTATCTGTGTTTTGTCTGGCCTGTATTAGGTTCTGATTAAAGGAACAGACATTTTTAACTACCACTTCACATCTATTTAAGTGCCCAAGCCACTCAAACCTTAAAAATCCCACCTTATTCTTAGGTAGGTTGCTTCTTTTACTTAGAGGCTTGACATATTCCCAGCAAAATGGGGGTGTTTGCAAGAGGTAGATTTGGGCTAAGTGGCCTAACGAGAAGGACTTGGCAGTTTTCCAACCACATCTTCTGCTGTTTGGAGTTAAAGACAGAGGAGTGTTCCAAAAGTCAGACTAGCCAGCAAACCCAGCATGGGAAGAAGGCTGTTCTGGTCTCCAGACAGGATCAAGGAACAGGAGAGAGACAGATTAGGAGGGAGAGGGATGCAGCACAACAAGCAGTACTACACAGGCAGGTCTTGCCATTCTAGAACATCCCTGAAGTCACATTCACTAGGAAACAGGATGTCTGACTTTCTGGCAAACAATAGCAATGGTGGACACACACAGGCAGAGGGCTTAACACAGTGCCAAACCCTTTTCCATAAAGAAGTGTGATTTTGGGACCTAGGTACAGAAAACAACATAGGAGAGCAGGCTAAACCACTGCTGGATTCTCCAGCTGTAGCTGCCAGAACATGAACCTTCTCCTGCATCCAGGCTGAGGCTGGACTAGATGGATCTAGCTGCACGTAACACTCAACAAGACCCAGTCTCCCCAGGGAGAACTTGTTTTAAATGATATGCAAGATCCTCAAAGAGCTGTTTCAGTTTAGGTACACACACTGCTGTGCTCCAGGTTTACACTGAGGAGTTTGGCTGTGTGGAGGAGCTTCCACACGAGTGTTCAGGAATAGCCAGAGGTTAACTATGCACCAGCCTCTCTCAGCCTGCTCTCCATAGTGCCACAACCCCATTCCTAAGGTATCGTTCTGCCCTGGGATACTGAAGGGAGGAAATGAAAGCTCTTGTAGCCATTGCTGATACTGTTTTTTTCACATGTTCTATGCTCTATGAGTTGTTATGGATTTTTACAGTGCCAACATTCAGTGCCTAGCAGGTGACACTCCCTGACTGATGGCATCGTTAGCACAAGTGGAACACGCTTCTGGGAGGAGGAAAAACAGACTTTACAACAGAGCAAGCAAGGCTATTCCAAGTTTTAAAGATGAAACCTGAATGTCCCTCCCCACGTACGCATTTGGAGTGATGACCACATCAGTGACACCCACACACTGTCTGTTCAGCCTTCCTAACACACCAACAATCTGCACACCAGCTGCCACCATAGGGAAGAGAACCAGCCCTTCTGCTGTCAATTTTAGTAACAAAAGGACCCGTTTTCATAAAGCACAGAGGACTGTTAGTGACAATGGGAGCTGGCTGCCTGAAGTTACAAGTTATTTTTGGAATATATCATTCCCTACATCCTTAACTGTGCGTAGTCTTCAGATATTTAAAAAAACACCATTAAAACCCAATTGTTTTACAGAATTCTCAACAAGAAAAGCCCTTCTCTCACCTTCCTTGTCTGTGAGCACCTCCATCCTGCCACTGAACATGGCCTTGAGCATCGTGTCGTGCCTGGTCAGCACCTGCACCGTGGTGTAGTACAGCGAGCCCCCCACGTTCAGCCGCACATACTTGTTCCCGAGGCTGCCCCCTGTGAAGCTGCAAGTCTTGGGCTTGGGGCCTGCAGCTGGGCAGAGGGTGGTGGTGAGACACGTGTCCCCAGACATCTCCCTCTGTAGGTAGATGACAACCCTGCAGAGCGTGGGCTTGGCAGGCCCCGCCGTGGCTGGAGCAGTCAGGAGGCAGCAGGCGAGGACGGCCAGGCCGGGGCGGTCATACCCACCGGGCCCTGAAACAAGAGACCAGCAGGATCAACACAGGGGCCTGGAACACCCAGTTACAACAAACATGGAGCCCACAGTACAGAAGAGGCACTTTCAGCAGATTCCAAGGACACGTTCTGACAGGACCAGATGTAGCTGTTTTTCAAAGCCAGGCAGCAGTAGTGGCTGCCCAGCACCACAGCCCTGCCAGGCCCCTGCCACCCCCTCTGCAGCCAGCGCTGCCAGCCCCAGGCACCACTGCACTCCCACTCCAACTGGCTGGAATTCCACTCCATGTGCCAGAGGAATGCCACTGCCTTGTTCTGTGCAGAGCTGAGACCCGCTGGCAGAGCCCTCTGCCCTTCCCTCAGCTGGGGGTGTCTGTACAGGGGGGGTGCTGTTGGTTTGTTTTTAACTGGAGACATTGACAAATGTCTCTTCAAATGTCTCAACACTGAGAAGCTGGACCATAAAGTTCTATTTCCTGACAACTCTGTTGGCTCACAGCTCTTCTTCCTCCACCCTGGAATGCCAAGCAGTCAATGGAGTTTTAATAAAAAAAAAAAACATTAACACCACATTCCACCAAGTCTGTCCAGGCTCTGGAATATTTGTCTCAAGTAAAAAGCCAGCTAGACAGTCACTGCTCCTTCCTCTCCACACTCCCACCGTGCTTGTCCTTCATTGACAATAAGCTCAAAATGGAAACAAACAAAAGAATGAAACTGATGAGCCAGACTTTAAGTTCTTTACCCAGAAAAGCACAAATACAGGTTTCTTACCTACCCTTCTATCTAATAATGATTGTTCTCAAAAACACTTGGCTGGCTTTGTTGTTTTTCAGGATACAAATATCTCTTCCCTTCTCTCTTCTGTGCCTATGGCACATGAGTAACTGTTTATAAATAAATATAATAACCTGCTAATTATATTGCTATCCTTCCCACATCCCTTGTCCTTCTCACCCCACCTAAGCTTTCAAGATAAGAAAAAACCCACAACCACCCATCAGTACAGCAAACTACTTGGCAGCTACAGATGCTACCGTGAAACTGCCAGAGATTTGAGTAACTACTAAACCTAGCACAGCACCTGAAGTACAGCATTACTCTGGGATTCAAACTCCATTATTCTAATTAAGAAACACTACAAACAATGTCTATGGAACAAGCAACACAAACACTGTGCAGGTCATGAAGACACAAACCAAACATAGGAATTTCAGCACCAAGAAAGCCCCATTTGTCTATGGGTGCTTTTAACTGGAACTCCCACCTGTGTCCATCACCCTTCCCTTCCAACTGCCCCCCACAAAGGGTGGGAGCTCCAGCCTGCCCCTGGGAAGCTGCAGGCTCACATGGAAGGGGCTGAAAAAGCAATTCCTGACCAGTCAGTAAGCAGCAGCAACACAAACTGTGTGTTACGGTCGTGATGTGATGGCAGAAGTCAATCGCTCAAACAAAGCAGCTCAGGGGTACACAGAAACCAACCAGCAGCTGCCCAGGTGCTCTCAGTGTCACAGCTCCCCAGACCAGAGCTGTTCACTGCTGCATACAACCAACCCCTGAACCCAGGGCAGGAGCAACTACACCTCACAAGCCCTTGGTAACAATGTCCTGCCCTACTTTAGCCCTCTCCCCAGGACAAGAGTAGATTTGTGGAGACAACCACGGATTCCAAAAAGAATCTGGAAATCCGGAAGCAGACAGAGCTCTCTGTGCCAGCAGTGACCTGTCTGAACATCACCAGGAGAAACAGGTGTCCAGCCAGGGCAGCCACCTCCGGTTTCACGTGCCTCCCTGGCCCAGCAGGATGGGGCAGCACACAAACAGAACCCCTGCTCAGCCACCCCGAGCAGCCATCATTGCTGCTGCTCACACGTGTATGTTCGCTAACGAGCCGGGAGGCTTTGCTGTAACTGCTAATGTAACCTTTAATTAACCCCATTCACGCAAGAGAAAATCTCCTACGTCCCTTCCTTCCTGCCCGATGTGGGAGGCAGGAGACGGGCTACGGAACAATGACACAACAGCCCGGACACCGCGTCAGGAAATGGTCCCTGCCGAGAACTTCCATAAACACGGATAATCTTAACGGCTCCAGGGGGAACCCCAGCACCCGCCCCCTGGGCAGACCCGCTGGCGAAGCGGGCGCCATCGGCCTCAGCTCCCCAACCCCGCGCTGCTTTATACCACACGGTGCTCCCGGCACCTCCCATGCCCCGCCGGGATGGAGGACGGACCCCGGCCCGGGCTCGCAGGGCCGGAGAGGCAGCGGGAGGCGGCCGGGCCGCAGCACGCACCGAGCCCTCACGCACCGGGGGGTGGCGGCAGGTCCGTGGGGGGCTCCGCCTGCCCAGCGTTGTGCTCCGGCTCCCTTCCCGCCGCGGCCGGCAGCTTCCTCGCGGGGCCCGGTCCAGCACCTGGAAAAGCAAACAGCGGCTGACCGAGCGGCAGGACGGCTGCTGCGGGAAGCCCGGGCCCGCCACCACCTGCCGCTGCCCGGCGGGCCCTGAGAGGCGCGGCCGGGACACGCACCCCGGCCCGCGCCGCGCCCTCCCACCCGGTCGGCAGAGCCGCGGCCGGCCCAAGAGCAGCGGTGCAGCGCTCACCCGCCCGCTGCCGCCCCACAGCCCCGCCACGGCCCCGGCTGAGCTCATTTCCTCCGCGCCCCGCTGGGAACCGACGACCCGGAAGCGCTTCCTGCCGCCTACTACAGCTCCCAGCGCGCCCCGTGGCACCACCGGGACTACGGCTCCCAGCGCGCCCCGCGTCTGTCGCCGTGGCAGCGGGTGGGGCGGGTGCCGCGAGGTGACGGGGTCCTCGGAGGCCGCGGGTCCCGTCGGGGTAGGCCGGGACCCCCAGAGCGTCCCGGGAGCGGCGGTGTTTTTTTCGCACCTGCCGCCAGGAGAGCCGCTCCGGTCCGGTCAGTGCCGCCGCTGTCCCCCGGGTCCCCGGGCCCGCCCCCGGCGATGGCGGAGGCGGCGCTGGGCGCGGCGGGCCTTCACTTCGACGAGCTGAACAAGCTGCGGGTCCTGGACCCCGAGACAGCGCAGCAGACGGCCCAGCTCCGCGAGGAGTGCAGGGCCTTCCTCGACAGTAAGTCCGGCGGGGCTGGGGCCTCTCCGCGCCAGCAGCCTACTCGGTGCCTGCCCGGTGCCTGCCCGGTGCCTGCCCGGTGCCTGCCCGGTGCCTGCCCGGTGCCTGCCGCCCGCACAACCCCGCTCTCTGACGGGCTGGAGCCGTAGTGGCACCGTGTGGGACCCCGGCCCGGCTGAGCGCTCCCCGGCAGCTCGGAAAAGAGTCCAAAAGGCGCGCTGGGGCACGAAGGGCTGGGGTGGCTCTCACGGGCACTTCAGGGCTTTTCTCTTTTTCTCCCTCTTCTGTAGCGTACGTAATAGCCAGGAAAATCTGAACATATACTTGTTGGCAGTAAATTCTATAAGCTGAATCTAAAGATTATACCCTGTAGCAGAAGCGTTTGTCTGTTTTACAGGTGTTTTAAATGTTACTTGACCTTGTTTTTTTCGTTGCAGAAATAGTAGAATTTCAAAAAATAGTGGGTAGCTTAATTGAACTTGTTGATCAACTGGCAAAAGCTGCAGAAACTGAGAAGATGAAGGTACTATGCAATTAATGACTGGCTTATGGTGTGGTGTACTCTGCTCTGTGCTGTGCATGGAAAACCAGATCTCTCCTTCCTTCTTTGTCAGCATAAGGACTCCTTGTCTGTCCCTCTGTGCAGGCATTTCCGTGGCAGTTAATGTCTGTCTGTCTGTCTGCAGTACAAATGCCCAGGGCTTTAAATTATATTAACATCTGGAAGACTTTTACAGGAACACTCATTGTCACGTTACTGCTGCATTTAACAGTCCTGCTGTTGCTGCTCATCTACATGTTTGCACATCCCTGGTTTTTTTAATGACTTCTTCCAGTTTGAGCTTTGTCCTCAAGAGGCATGAGAGGCTCTGTGAGGAGGAGGAGGGGAAGGAAGGCTTTCTAAAGACCAGATCAGTGAATAGCTCTCTAACTACCTCTGAAATATTCTTTATGTATTTCTATGTGTCACCAAGTGCTGGGGGTTTTTCTGTGTGTTAGTGTGGAAACAGAAATGAATGGTCAGCACAATTGTGGGCTGTTTTTTTCCTTATTTCCTCTGGGGAAAAAAACATCTTAACCAAAGCTTGTCTGTAGGACCAGTCACAGTGCCCAGCTTTGGTTCCCAGAGGAGACAAGGACTTTGTGCCCTGGGTTTGAAGGAAGTCTCAAATAACCTTCACATGCCCAACATCTGCAGGCACTCTGCCTGTCTCCAGTGTTCAGATGTCACCCTCCTTCATTGCTACCATGGCTGAAACATTGCAAAATCAACCTGCTCGTAGTGAAAGGGTTAAAAAAGCTAAATCCCAGTAGATGCAGGTCCCTGACCCTGCTGTTCTGACAGGCCGTCGGGGCACGGAACCTGCTGAAGTCCATAGCTAAGCAGAGAGAAGCTCAGGAGCAGCAACTTCAGGCTCTAATAGCTGAGAAAAAGATGCAGCTAGAAAGGTAAGTTTTCCATCCAGCACTTCTGGGTCATGACACAGGCTGGAAGGTCCCTCTCAGCACCTGTGTGGGGCTGCAGGACACAGCCCTGCAGCCACAGGGTGTCCTGCAGAGCAGTGACTGTGGCTGTTCCTGCAGGTACCGGGTCGAGTATGAGACACTGTGCAAAACTGAAGCGGACCAGAACGAATTCATTGACCAATTCATTTTTCAAAAATAGGATTTTTCTGATAAAACCAACCCACTTGGAAACTTCATCATTCCAGAATCTTGAGGACTTAAAAAATATGCAATTTTTCACTGTGTGTGAATGATGGTTTGTACAAATGGAAGTGTCTTAATTCAGTGTGAATCACACTACAAGTGGCAATAAGGAGGAGGTAAAGACTGTTCTGTCCTTTGATTTTATACAAGTTTTGTACAGTTCTAATTCGGATTATAGTGGAATTAATTCTACTCTTGCTATGTTTTGTCCCTCACTTTTTGAAGTGTACAGCTCTTTCAAAGAAATCGGGAAATAACTTATTGTTTGCAGACTTTCTGGATACACCAGAATTAGTTCCTTCTGCCACGTTATTTTTGAGTTCAAAAGTTTACAACTCCCTGGCCAGTCGGAATGAGTTTCCTGTATGGACTGTCCTTCATGTCTGTAAAGAGACAGCACAGAAGCAGCAGTAACTTTCATCTCTATTGACCAGATGATTTTTTCTGTAGAGTTAGGAGAAATCCCAGAAATTAATGATTAACAGAATGGATCAATTGCAGAAACACAGAACAGCAGAAACTAGAGTAGAATTACAAGCTTTATGCCTGAGGTGAGTTTGTGCAGGTTGTAACATTGGAGAACTCTTTCATGGGTGCTGGTAGTGCTGGAAGGGATGTGCTGAAGCACATAAATATGTGTTTTGTGTCTGTCTTCAGCAAGATATGGAGATGTTTGCCTTCCCAAAGCTGTGGAAGGTTTGCATTTTACACCAGTGAAGCCCTGGAACACCCAGGCAGTGCCTGAACAGCCTCCTCAGTGACCTGTGCCCTCACACCAATTTGATTCTTGCAGATCAGGTTGAGAACTTAAAAAAACAACCCAAAACTCTACCAGCCCTGGATTTCTGTCAGTCAGAAGTTTTAATTTACTGGGGCAGCTATTTCCTGTGTGAACTATGTACAATTTCCTGGTCATTTAAAGATCCTTTTAGTCATTCCCTTAAGAAGATGAAATGCAGTTTAATGCATTTAGTTTTTTATTTCCATACTAGAAGTGATTTCACAGAAGAGAGAAGCTTACAAATCCTTGTGTACTCCTGAAGTACTTCAGAATCCTCTAGGCAGTAGGCCTCATGGCCAAACAAAGTTCACTTTATGCATTCAGAAACCCAGATTTTGGCACATCTCATCACTGATCACGCAGTTAAAATTAATCAAAACTGAAGCAGAGCAAAGGAAGGAGAAATGTTAAAGGAAGCGGTGAGGAAGTTAAGAAATGCTTCAAAAGCCCAGCCTTGCAGACTGGTGTGTCATCAGTTATGGATTTTGCAGAATATGCTCATGGAAGGCAAATTGCTTAGGTGGTTTTCTAACAGTCATCTTGGAAAAGGGAACTGGGAAGCAGAGAGCCAGCTGTGGTTCCCCCCTGACAGGGGCACTCACCAAATGGTCACCCGAGGGCTCTGACTGTGCAGGGCCCAGCACGGAGCAGTGGGGGGCACGGTCCCTGCCCACGGCACGGCCAAAGCTGCTGCTGGTGAAAGGAGAGTTGTGCTCTCAGTCCAATTCCCATTTCCTTGCGGGAGCCAGAGGCTCTGGTAACAGCTGTTGCACCCAACACCAGGAGACAGATGATCGTCCCAGAGGAGCAGGGCAGCACAGGGCCTGTCACACAACCCATCCCGGTGTCCCAGGGGCTACTTCCGTTTCCTTTTCTCCCCCTGGTTGTAGTGGGGGTTGTAGAGCATGGTGCAGAGCAGCAGCAGGGGGACCAGCAGGTAGGGCACGTAGATGGAGAGCAGGACCAGGCGCTCCCGCTGCGTCCGAGGTCCCGGATGGTCGGACGTGGAGAAGTCGTGGAACAGGATGTGTGCCAGGATGGCAAACAGAGTTGTAGCTACGTGGGTGGAGTAGATAATGGCAGGAGTCCTGATCCATTTGCAGCCACCTGTACAGGAACAAAAAGGAAAATACATTGAAGTATTTTGAAACAAGCAGAATCCAGTGGTTTTTACAGCAACAGAAGGTTAAGGGCTGTGTCTGACACGAGCCATAGGCACATCACATGGGCAGTAGGAAAAACAAGGAGTAGCAGCAACCCAGAATTCTCTACCTTTGTGGAGGTTTGGAACGATAGTGTGTGATCTTGAAAGTTTTAAAGTAACGAAGTGAGTACACAGGCTTGACCCAGAGCTTTATCTACCAGGGAAGCGTGACAGAGGCCAAGTGTTGATGCTGCTGACATAGAACTGGCCACAGTGGACAAGGGCCTGTGGTCATGGTTTGGTTTCTGACTGACCTTAGCTCTGTGCTGCTTTCTCAGACAAAAATGGAAAGAGCCCAGCACTCCACTCTCTGTGGCACGTCCCTACAATCGCTTCAGGCTGATCACTAACTTCACTGCTGCACAGAAAGCAAGTGTGGTGCAGGAACACTGCATGGGAGGTGTCCTGGCACAGGTGTCATGTCAGGAACACTGCATGGGAGGTGTCCTGGCACAGGTGTCATGTCAGGAACACTGCATGGGAGGTGTCCTGGCACGGGTGTTGTACCAACCTTTGAGGAAGGCGTAGGCTGCAATGGGGAAGAAAGGCAGCTGCAAGAAAGCTTCGCAGTACATGAAGGCCTGAAACCACTCCGGGGGCTGCAGCATCATGGGGTCTCTGAACGAGGCTGCATACCCCTGCAGCACCTCTGTCAGCTGCCAAAGAGAACAATACAGGTTCACACTGGATGGGGAAACTGACCCTCCCCTGGCAGGCAGTGGGAAAGTGAAGCCACCTCCTGGCACACAAGGCTTCACACTGCAGTTCAGTCTGAACAGGGACCACGTTTCTGAAGTCTTTAAAGCAATGAGCCCTTTCAAGAGATGAACTCATTCCATTAAGCATTTATTAAATTTGTGCTACAAGCAACTTCAAGACTACTACAGCATTAAGTGCAGTTGCTTTCCAAAAGCTGCTCCTGAAATGCCATTTCCCACCAGAAAAAAAAGACAGCAACAGGAGCTCTGCACCTTGACATTGGTAGGTACTGAAGAACTCTTATTTTCTTCCTTCTCTCCTAGGACAAGGGGTAATGGGTGTAAATTGGAGCATAGGAGGTTCAAGGTGAATATCAGAAAAAACTTCTTTACTGTGAGAGTGACAGAGCATTGGAACAGGCTGCCCAGGGAGGTTGTGGAGTCTCCTTCACTGGAGACATTCAAAACCCACCTGGACAAGTTCCTGTGTGATGTGCTCTAGGTGACCCTGCTCTGGCAGGGGGGGTTGGACTAGATGATCTTTCGAGGTCCCTTCCAACCCCTAGGATTCTATGATTCTATGATTCCTTCTGACCCTCCAGTTGCCAGCTGAGGTGGGCTCAGTGTCCCTGGCAGGTCCCACCTGGCCCAGAGGGGTCTGGGCCTCATCCTGCTGGGGAGCACATTAAGCCCTTCTCAGAGCACCAGGTGGTGGCTGCTCCAGCTGCTGGATGTCAGGATTTTGGCTCAGGGAGTTGCAATTAGTTTCCATGACAGAAATGTAAATTCCAGCACAGCTTTAAGTTGGACTTTGAACGCAGAGATATGTATTGAGATTTACTAGTTAACTATTAATTAAAAATGGTTTCTATAATGGAGTCATTCTACAGGCAATTCTAATGGCAAAAATGAAATGCTCTAACTGTAAAGCTCAGATAGGGAGCTATGGCTGACATCCTGGTGACAAGAGCTGAAGTTACTATCTTTCATCCAACTGTTATTTTAATTGACTTTATTACATTGATTGTCTTCTATAAGCTTATTCAAAACCCACCAAACCAGAGATTTTTACAAATAGATTTGGTTGCTGGTATGCCTGCTTCTGCAGGGAAACAATTCCCTGTTACATTTTTGGCAAGAGCACGAGCAAAAAATCAGGATCAGAGTGACCGAGGCCACGATGGCCACGTCCAGGGCAGTGACGGCCACATCCAGGGCACGTGGCAGGTGCTGAGCCCTGCCAGCACCTCCGGGATGTGTGACAGGCAGGACGGCGGGTCCGTTCCTGTGCACACTGGTTTTATTGTGCCGGTTTGCTTCTCTCTACCTGCAGAACACACAGCTTCCATACCGGGGACATCATCCCACACACCCTCGATTCCCCGGGCGCTTTTCTGACGTGTCCCCGTGGGTGTTTGCACTAGCAGGAGCCGCCGCTGGCGGCCTCCATACAAATGAAAAAAAACACAACAGCCAGAGCTGCTAAACGTGCTGAGGAACAACCCATGGATTCTCCTTCGATGAATGACTGACTAAAAGCCCCAGTCACCCTGCAGGCCGCAGGTACTGAATTATTTTTAAATACTAGTTCATTGAAGCAAATTTACCGCAATTTTTAGTCCCCCCTTATGTTTCTACGTAACAGATTTTGTATAAAACGCCTCAGGACCCATTAAAACAAGCCCAAGGCTCCGCAGACATCCGCTTCTCAAACCCCCCGCACCGAACAAGCTCCCGCACCGAACAAGCTCCCGCACCGGCCCCGGCTCCAGCCCCAGCCCCGACCCCGACTCACGCCCTGCGGGTAGAAGCCGCGGGGCAGCAGCGGCTGGAGGTCGATCAGCAGCGTGATGGGGATGTGCGAGAGGAAGTAGAGGGCGAAGAGCCTCTCCCGCCACCGCGGACCCGCCGCCATCGCCGCGCCCCGACCGCGCCACACGCCCCGCCCCCCGCAGGCCCCGCCCCGCAGGCCCCGCCCATCGCGCCCGGAGGAGCAGCAGGAAGGCGGGACCGGGATCGGGACCGGTCAGGGTGGGCCCCACGCCCCTTCCCTCGGCCATCCCAGCCCCAAGTCCCCTCGCCCGGGGCAGCCGGACCCCGGCTCCGCTCCGTTACCGCGTTTTCTCACATTCCGGACGAACGAGCAGCGGGCACAAGCGCCGTGCGAACGGTCGCTTCCCCGTGTGCCGCCGCTGCCGACAGACGGGACTGTTTCCTGCGCATCCTGGCGCTACGAGATGTGACCGTGCCGCCTTCCTCTGGAGTGTGCACCTAGGATCGAGCTGGGGAACACGCACTTTCCTGAGGCCCCATGGAAGAGTCCATGGACCCTAGAGCTGAAACAGTGTCCACGTCACAGGACAGCAGGCCTGGGCAATTCGGGGGGCTGATTCCATCCTTTATTGAACACAGGAGGTGTCCAGGGTGTACAGGCAGACTGTGTATCCATGATCTGCTTGGTGCCAGTTCCCCACATTTGTCAATGTTTAAAGTAACCTTTAAATTAACTGAACCCGAGTGGGATGACACACGTGCAGGGAACAGAACTTCAATCAAGCCATACTTGACAGTAGAATTTTAAAAAGTTACAAAGAACAAACAGTTCAAGGACCTTGTGACATGACACAAATTGCTGCAGCCATTTGAGGTGATGGAGCTGAGGTCATGAGGCCACAAGATGCTGCAGTCATCCTCCATGATTCCAACTGTCTTCCATGATTCCAACTGTCTTCCACGATTCCAGCCTCTTTTGGCTCATAGCTATCTCACACCTATAAAAGAGACAGGAAGCCAAGAGCCAGTGCAGATAGGACGTGTCCTTATTGCTGCAGCCTCGTTAGACCCCAGATCACTCCAGTGCTTTGACTGTTAATTTCCAGTTTCAGCTGGGGGCTGATGCCCTGGCACTCCAGTGGCAGCGTGGAAAAAGACCCCAACGGAATCAGAAGAGCACAGCAGTGATACAGTCCCCACCCCCCACAACATCAAAAACAATTAAAAAACATTATAAAGGAAATATAATCAGAGTAGCCTCCACCAGGGAGCAGGGGAATGGCCCCCACTGGAGCTACCAGCCCACGCCACTGGCCAGCCCAGGGCAGAGGCTGGCAGCACACTGCTGCCTGAGCACCACACCATGGTCCTGCCACGGTACCAGAGTCCTGCTGCTTTCTGGAGGGTCAGTACATGTGGACGCTCAAAAATTCAGCTGAAACAGGAGCCACTGCAGCTGCTGGATATCCTGATGCTTCTGGAACCCCAGCCTGGGGGCTCAGGCCTGCAGCTGCCTGTGGATCCACTGGGCACATGTGCTGTGGGGGAGAAGACCTGCCCAGCTGGCAGCAGTGTCCAGGCGAGGCTCCAGGCATGAGAGACTCTCCAAAGGCACCTCTGGCTTGGTGGGGGGAAAGAGGGAGGCTGTGTCCTGCAGCGTGGCCCTGCTGAGATCCCTCGTGTCCCAGAGTGCAGCTCTGCCCATGAGGGTGCTGCAGCTGGAAAGCGGGAAGAGCCGGAGGCGAAGGACAGTGGCAGCTTTGGGTGGGGTAGGTGCCTGGCACAGGGTTAATCCTGGGCAGGAAGAAAACAGAAGTGTTCAGAACTGGCAGTGCCTAATTAGTGCCCTGGGGGGGATTTCCTCCTGCCCAGTGCTCAGAAAGGTCACTGCAGACCATCAGAGAGCCTTGCTGCAACAAGAGAAGCTCTTACTATAAGCAGCACTTGAGTATAATAGGTTCACTGGCCTGGCCTCCCAGGACAGATGTTCCCCCTCCCAACCCATACCAGTTCCACACCCACTGAAGAAGCACAGCTCTGGGCCCCCAGTTTCTCTGTGCAGGGAACACTCAAGCCCAATGGCAATGTGCTTTCAGATGTCTGTGCCATCCTCCCTGCCTTCCACTGAACGACATCTGCTCAGTCATTAATCAGGAGGAATCACAACTGCCAAGAGTCACCTTCTGTCAAGGAGGCCAAAAAGGCCTTGGATCTTAGAGCCCAGGGTATGGACTGAAAATGGAAGGAGGAGAGAGTTACAAATAAAATTAATAGTTTTGAAGCAAGGTCTAGAAACAGCCTTTGCCAGCAGAAGGCCTGACTCATCCCACCAAAACAGGGAATCTGCCTCTGGGGAGGGAGGGAGAGAGGGAATCTGCCTCGGAGCCAAAGCCTCTGGGAGTGCAGGAGTGCTGCCTGGCCCACCCCAGCACTGGGTGCTGAGAGCCAAGACCATATTAATGAAGACCATGACTGCTAGATTCCCAGCAAGACTATGGGACTGGTTCATTTGGATTTTTTTTTTTTCTGTGGGGTGTGAGTTTGGTTTTTGTTTGGGTTTTATTTTTATTTGTTTTATTTATAGACACAAATATGATGTCAAAGCACAGGAGGTTCAAGTTAAACATGAGGAAAAACTTCTTTACTGTGAGAGTGACAGAGCACAGGAACAGGCTGCCCAGAGAGGTTGTGGAGTCTTCTCTGGAGACATCCCAAATGCATCTGGACATGTTCCTGTGGGATCCACTGTAGGGGATCCTGCTCTAGCAGAGGGGTTGGACTAGATGATCTGCAGAGGTCCCTTCCAACCATGATCACTCTGTGACTCTGTGAAAGCCTGGACCTCCCAGAAATGTCTCCTGTCTGGTGGCAAGTTGATGCCTTAAGTCTTATGAAAATTAAAAAAAACAACCCCAAAACAAACCCAAACCACCAAGGGCTTACTTGGGAATAAGAATCAAAATAATACAAATTAAGCCCCAGAAGCACATACAGGATTGGTGTCGAAGACACAGAGACATGCAAATGTAGCTGCAGAAATGGAAACCTCCTAGAAACACCTTCCTGCACCCTGCTTGATAGTCAAATGTTTCTGTAAATACCTTTGAGCCAGAACAGCCTATTTATGTCATCACACCTAAAGCAGACAGGTTTGGACACGCCTGAGACACTGCCCAGCAGTCCCCAGCACAAGCACCAGGCTGATGCAGACACAGGCTCAGCAAGCAGCAAGACAGCCCTGCTCCCAAGGCAGCCCCTGCACAGAAGGGAGAGGGTAAAACCTCCAGAGGTAAAACCTGCTGATCTGCCGGGCCCCCTGCAGGCACGCGCGGGCTGAGTGCCCTCCTGCATCGGGGGTACATTCCAGCTGCAGGGAGGGGGCGATTTTATGCTTCCCCCGTGGGTGAGGGTAGATGCAAGCACTTGGGAAAGCTTCCACTTCAAAGAATACTTTACAGTGAGCTGATGACTTTAAGAGTACACAGAATGTAACCCTTAAGAGAAAACCATCCTTCTTCTGTGAAACCAAAACAACATCTTAGAGCAGTGACAAATCTGACCTAGATTTCCAAGCTTTTTAGAATATAAGTGAGTTCTCCTGCTTTGTAACATACACAGACTTAAAACGATCCCTGACACTGAAAACATGCACTAAAAGGTCTACACTGACCATCACAAGTGACATCTCTAATTGATAAGACATAAGTTTGGACACAACTCACTTGACAGCATTCCTGGGAGGCAAGGTGGGGCAAGGAAAGAAAGATCACATCCCAGGGGGCAACACAGCCAGGAATGAATCCAAAGGTCCTACTGTTATGGCAGAACTGCACAACTTGGCTTCCATGTCAGCTGAGCTGGGACAGCTCCTGTGCACACACTCCCTCACTGGTGCTGTCACAGAAACACCCGGTTGAGATGATGTGTGATAACCCATCAGCCACAGCACGGCCACCAGGGGAACAGCACCTCACCAGCACGTGCCCCTTAGGCCCAGGGCATGAGCATGACAAGCACCATACAGCTTTTAGAGGTGATTCAAAGCCTCCAAATTCCCTATATCCTAAGATCTTTCACAGGAACTCCTGTACTTACTTGCTGCTTTCAAAGGCTCTTCTCTCTGCCAAGGCCCCTGGGATGTATTTCAGCCCTGGAATCCTCTTCAGCAGGCTGAAAGGGAACACTTGGTCCAGCTTGGAGCCCACTGACTCCGGGAAATCCAGACAGGAACAGTAGCCAAGCCCATCTGAAGCCAAAGGCAGGTTAAGGAGTGCAGACAAAACACACTGGTCTCTGACACAGGCACACCCAGCCCCCTCTGGCCACAAACCACTTTCCCTGGAGAATTCTCCCAGTTCTACCCAGCACCATGTCCACAGACCATGGCCCTCCTCAGCTCCATGCTCCCTGCCTGCACTAAAGCCACAGGGGAAGCATGAGGTGGAAAACAAATGCAGAGCTGGGTGTGATGAGGAGCAGCAAGGCCAGAATATGAGCAAGAGCCCAGAAGACACCAGGAAGCCAGTGCACCTCGGCAAGGAGAACCACAGCACATCCACCCCCTATGGAAACAGGGATCCCACCCTGCACACCACAAGGATACAGGCTTCCCCCGCCAGGAGCCCACTCAGGTTACCCAGCAGAGAAGAGTGGGGGATAAACCAGGCCACAGAGAGCAGGAACCATGGCACCAGCACCACTGGAACCCTGACCCCAAAGAACAGAGTCCTCTTTGCCTGCGAGCGGGTGCTGGACACCCCCAGCATAGCAAATGCCACCGGAAGGAACCCTTTGGCATCTTCCACCTGGGACACCCTGGAGACAATGGTCCCAAGCAAGAGGAACAGGAGGGCAGAGAGGACGGCGAAGGCCAGGGTGAGGAAGCAGTGCTTCACTGTGCCAACGTTCTTCTCAAAGCTGCCACCAAAATACCAGATGATGATGGTACTACAGGTCAAGGAGGTCAAGTCTTCGTAGACAAAGATGTAGGTGACCAACCTGTGGACTGAGCACACTGGCATGTTAGGAAGGCAGAGGCAGCATGGAACCAAACCACTAGTTGAGCAGAGGGAGAGGGAGCATACAGAATCAATTAATAGCTTTCATTTCTATCCTGGTAGAAAAGAGAAGGAATTTGAGGCCTTTAAAACCAGGTGTGAATAACAAACCAGAGTTTGGCAAACATGGACTGACCCTTGCTGCTTCCTGGGGAGGGCCCAGAGGAGAGAGCACCGGGCTCGGGGAGGGCCTTGAGGAAGCATCCAGAAATAGGGGCTGAGGAGGGGGGACCAAGAAATTCAGGGAAGGCTCGCAGAGAAGGTAAGAAAAGGCTGGGTGGGGGACTCGGCGAAGGCCTGGAATGGGGGACCACCAGGGGAAAGGGGCCGGGGAGGCAGAGGAGCCGGGGAGGCAGAGGAGCCCAGGAGGCAGCGGCAGCTCCGCCCCGGCGGCCCCGCTCACCTTCCCCCGCACGCAAGGCGGCGGGCCGCAGCGAGGCGGCGGGAGCTCCCCGCAGCAGCCCCGGGGCGGAGGCACCGAGCGACAGCAGCACCGTGAGGGCCACAGCGGCCGGCAGCCGCACCAGCCCCGCCGCCATATTGCCGCGCGCCGCCACACTTCCGGTCGCCGCCGGAAGGCCTGGACCGTTGCCGCGGCAACACAAGGAGCTGCGGCGCCCCCGTTACCATGGAGACGGGCGGGAGGTGTTCTGGGGTTTCCCCCTCCCCCCCCTTTAAATTTGTTAAAATTATTATTATAATTTCCAGAAGGGAAAAATATCCCCGGGGAGAAGTGTGAGCTGTGGCTGGAAGCCCGCTCGGGGCCGGCTACTGCCCCCCTCCACTCACAGCCTCCCTGGGGCACAGGAGGCCCAGCGGAGCCGGGAGGGCCCCGCACAACCCCGCCGGGGTCAGGCTGCTCGAAAGGGCCAAGCCCTTCTCTTCAGGTGTGATGGATGGAGGTGGAGAGGGACACCTGCACGAGAGCTGAGTCTGCTCACCCCTGCTGGCACCTCCAGACAGGCCCCCTCCCCGGCAGGACATTACAACCCGGGATAAACCTTCCGGAATGGCATCAGCTTTGCTGTTTTGTTGTGCACCTACCGGTGCACAACTGGACAGCACTGCCTGCAGGGAAGTGGCAGGTGGAGGGGTGCTCTGGCACCGGAGCCCCTTGCCCTGAGAAGCCCTCGGTGAGGAGAGACACACACAGATCTACCAACAGGCAAACAAACGTGAGCTTGTCATTCTGTCTCAATTAATGCCATTTTCTATTTACGAGAATCCTTCCATCTCTGAGGAATGTGAAGGCACTCGGATGCTCTACACATTGGGATCTGCCCTAATCCTGAGGGTGGACAGCAAAGGTGTCTTTGTGAGAGGTCCCAGGTTGTGGCAGACACAGGAAAGATAATGGCACGGGAGATAATCACAGCTGGAGAAGATGAAGTTTATGGAAGAGAAACAGAAAGACAGGCAAAGAGCTCAACTTCTTTTTAAATTATTAATTCTAGTCACTGCTTGTTTGGCTTGTTTCACTTCATTCCTCAACAATCTTTCTTTCTGAAGTGGTGTCTCTTGTTTTGGCTTCCAAGTGGCTCCCAAGATCACCATCCGTTTTCTTGGAAAGCCATTCTCCAAGGCAACACTTGGCTTTTTAACAGCCAGAAACCCCGTCAAACTTTTTTTTTTCCCCCCCTTTTAGAACCCAATTTTTGGGTGTTCAGTCCCAAATGGTGATGGATACTTGGGGTGCTGAGAGGGAACGGGGGGAGCTGGCGGTGAGGAAAGACGGGCGCCCTGCGTGTTTATGAATTAAACTAATTGACTCTTTGAAGCGCTTCCCAGCGCGCCCCGCACGGCGCTGAGCACGCAGCGCTGCCTCCCCCCCCGCAGCGGTGCCTTGGTACGGCCCTTCTCCCCCCGCAGTGGTAGGCGCCGCCCGCGCTGATTGGCTGCCCGGCCCCGCAGTCCGCGCGAGCTGCGGGTGCCTCGGTGAGCGGCGCTCGGTCTCGCTCAGTCTCTCCCTCCGTTCCCTCACACCGGTTACCGGCCGCCGCCGCCGCCATGGCTTCGGGTAGGTGCTTCCAGGCCCGGGGGGCTGAGGGGGGCGGTGGTGGCGGCTTTGCTTCCCGTCGCTAAGCGCGGCTGCGGTGGGTGCGGGAGGGTGGACGAGCGCCATGTGGCGCAGGTGGAAAAGGCCGTGGCCATGTTAGGGGGAGACGCGGCCCCTTCCTCCGCACACGCCATCCCCCCCCGCACCCCCAGTTTACCGCCAGCTCTGCGCTCCCGGGCCTCGGGGAGGGGGAGGGGAGCCACGCCCCCTCCCCGGGGAGCCCCCTCCGTGAGGCCGCTCGGACCCCGCCCCCTTATGGACGGGGCGTGGTCAGTCGGGCCCCGCCCCCCGTGTCGCAGTGGGGTGGGGGGCGTGGGATGCAGCCCCCATTTTAGGTCTGGGAGCCCCCTTTGGATTGTGCCACAGCCTCCTCGGCGAGAGATACGGACCCCATCGTGGCTCACTCCCCCCAGTGTAGGCCCCCCCTTTGTACCCTCTGCTGTGAGGTGTCAGTCCCCTCTCTGGTTGTCTGTCCCCCCCCGTGTGAGGTTTGGACCCACAGCGTGGTTTGTGTGCTCCCCGTTTGGTTAGCACCCCCCAGGGAATGTCAACACCCCCTCTCTTGGGTCGTGCCCCCCTTAGCACGGGATATGCCTTCCCCGCCCCCCCAGCATGGGGACCCATCTTTGTGACCCCATATCTGCTGGATCTGCTCTGCGTTCTGCTCCAGCAGCCCGGGGCTGCCAGCGTAGGGAAGGGTGCAGCTGCTTAACCTCTCTGCCGCGGGCTTAAAAACACTCGGGCTGCAGCTCTTCCCACAACGGAGGCCTTAAGCTGGGCACACAGACAGCACCTCTGCTGTCCCCGGTGACCTGGCACAGCCCAGCGTCTCCTGGCCTTCTGCGAGCACCGGGTCTTGCTGTTTCTTCATCCCGTTGGAGGTGGCAATGTTTTGGGCCCACCAGCAGTCATGCCCCTGTGGAGCTGTGGCTAGGTGGTGTACTCCAGGAGGGGAGAAGGCATTCCAAGGCTGTACGTGCTTTGTGGAGTGAGCCATGTGTTCTGAGCGTTGAGCTGTTTTAGTGTTCCCTCATGGTACACACATGAATGATAGAAAATACAAACAAAACAAAGCAAGGTATGTTAAAGGACTTCTTTAATGCAAGGGCAGCCCTTTGCCATGAGAAGAAAACACGTCCAAAGGTACAATAAAATGACTACAGTCCATGAAGTCTTCTACAGATGAGTAAATACAGAATAAAACCACTTTCTTCCCAGACCTCAGGTACTTAGCAGTCGAGCACCTGGCAGTGCCTCCTCTGTTGCTGCTCTATGGTGATGCTCAAGCATGAGGTAATTTTTCTGTTGAGGATGGTACAGAAGCAATGCTGCTGCTTCATACGCTTTGTATGAGAACTTCTGTTCTCAAGCATTCACAGCAGACTGTTCTGTCCTAAGAGGAATACACTTTCTGAGCTGAGCAAGGTGACTAGTCTGCTGTGCCCCACTCCATTTGCAGGAAATTTTTCCATGAGCTTTTTAAACATTCAGAGGAAAGTCTGTGCATCCAGGAATTTCCAGAATTAAGTATCAGTTGTTTCCAAAAATACTTACAGAATCTTGTCCCCATTGAGCCCAACAAAATAATCAGAAGTCTGTAGACCAAGAGGTCCAACAAAGGATGTAGAAAAATGTACAAATAAAGGAAATTTCTCTGGTTCTGCATAGTCATATTTTACAGGCTCTTTTTCTGGTTGCTTTCAAACTTTTCCAAACTGTTGTGGATTGCCAGAAGTTTGTAAGGGAGAAACTAGGGAGGTTAAATTTAGTCCTTCAGTTTATAGCTAATTACATCCTTACCCAATAATTCTCTCCGATACAACCATTAATATTTAAAATTTGTATGATGCTAATTAAAGCAGAGTTAAACCATAGTTTTAGAATGTAGTTACCTATTAGTAATCTTTCTCATCATTTAAATAGAAATAATGTAAAAATTTGACCTTCATCTCATTAGAAACAATAAACATGTTTAAGTTGCACTTTTACTTTTTTTTTTTTAAATTGCTTTTCATTATGAAAATGCAATGAAATATTTGTGCAGCAGTGCAGGAGGACAGGAAAGGTTCACATGTGAGTGCAACTGCTTTATAGAACATGTGAAATGAAATATTATTTCATCTTAGCTTTTGTTAAATTTCTCTTACGGAATATGAAATGCGGTGCTTTGTGTTGCTTTGAGGAGATACTTTACCATTAAAAATGCTCAATGGCTTAGGTGATATCTTCATCTTGGAATTACATGTGTCTAAGTATATGTGTAAGGACTGGCAGGGTTTGTGACTGGCTGAGGGAGGTGTAATGAACAGACTTTCAGCAGTTTGATGAGTATTTTGACTGGAAAATGGTTATGGTCAATTACAGTTCATGACATTTATCCTGCATTGAAATTAACTCTCAGTTTCAGCTCTTTAGTCAGTTGTAGATGTAGAGGTTAGAGAGAGGGTGTGAAAAGGGACAATTGCAGGACTGTTCCCAGGATGAGGAATTGCAGCACTGGTGAGGCTGGTAGGGAAGGAAAGAAAGTGTTTGGGCTTTGAGGGTGGGAATTTCAAGCAAAAATGTCAAGAGGAGTTGAGACTCCTGCCTAGAAAGTGAGGTCAGGGCCTGTGTGGTGAAGCTGGCAGGGTGCAGAGCAGCTGTGGGGCTGGTGGGGATCTCTGGGAGGTGAAGCCTCCTCACCACCCCATCCAAAGGGTCTGGGGTGGTGGACCCACGTGTGTTCTGTGTTGGTTACACGCACCTGGCTTGGGAAATGAAATCTGTAGGAACGTGTGCTTTCCCCTGTGCAGTAAGAGCTTTTAACACACTGAAACGTGCAGTTTTACAGCAGACAAGGAAAGCCATCCTTGTGTGAGTATGGTGATCAAATAAGGTGGCCAGGTAAAGCAGTGAGGACAAAGCCCTCCATGGCCCAGCTAGCGGGTGGTGGGGGTTGTCATAGCCTCGACAGCTTTTGCAGATTAGGTGCTCTACTTCAAATAAAAGACCATTTCAGTGAAGTGTTGTGGTTTTTTTTTAAACTTGAGGTAATATTTCAAAATCTACCAGTGTGTTTCCAGAATCGATTTATGTGATAACTGGTGTTTACATTAATTTTAAATAGTGTTTGTAGCACCTGCCCAGACAGCTTGTGTACATGAATGAATTCTTGCATGGTTTGGGCTATCAGTGTTGTTTCTCCTTTTGCAGTATGAGAGAAGGGAAATGTCATGTTCCGCTGTCTCTGATTTTACACCTTCAAAGTCTGTCTGTGTCCGTGCCCTTTGCTGGGCAGAGCTTTCTCTAGGGGTTCGGTAGGACTGACCTACTTAGCTCTGCTTGAGTGCTTAAGCTGCTGCATGCTGTTGGCTGGTGGGGGCACTGTGCTCAGCAGCCATTAGAGGGAGTTGTGCAGTCCTGAATATTTCCAGACACACCTTGAAGATGGAATTCAGCTCCTTCAGAAAGGAAAGTTCAAAGTGGTTTTTGTACCTTGTCATGTCCCCTGCACCCCGTGCTGCTGTGCTCCTGTTCTCCCAGTCTTGGCATTTTCTGTTTTGGCAGTGAAAGGGAAGCTGTCTCGTTCTGCAGGAAATCAGCTGCATTGCCCAGTGTGTTGGAACCTCTCTCCCTCTCCCCAGATTTCTTCCTCTTGTAGTAAGTGGAGGAATAAAATGTTAATTGGAAATTCTCAATGTGACTTACTTCTTTTTCTAGATTCTGGAAGTTACAGTCAGTCTGGGGGCCAGCAGAGGTACGTGTGGGTTTTTCTACTGTTAGCAATTAAATATGCAAAATAAAAGGCCTTTTAGGACTCCCAGGGTGGTGTTTGAGTCTTTGGGTGTGATACAGTGTCAAGATGTTTTTGGAATTAGGGGTGCAGAAAGCTTGCTGCTCTGGGCCTTTATAAAAAAAAGGAAGACAACTTCTATTCCTGCAGGGAAGACAATGACCAGGTTCAAATTGGAATGACATCTTTTAATAGTAAGAACTTTTGAAATGTCATGAATATAGAGAAATATTTTTTTATATGACTGCCTTAAGCTGTTCACTTAGATTTTGGTTGAAGGTTCTACAGGTTTAAAGTCGATGGGCCATACAGATGCAAAATTTTCTTTTTCCGTTTTATTTTCCCAAGGGAGGAAACTTTTTGTTGAGACCCTCTGATATCTGTTTGTAACCATGACATTCAAAAGCCAGTTCACAAAATAGCTGCACATTTGGGGGGGGATTTTAATAATTGAAACAAAACTTTTTCTGTAAGTATGACAATGATGGCTAATGCTGACTCTGCTGATGAAGGTGCTGTGCTACAGCACCGGGGGAGGGTGAGTTTATATCTGAGCATGGTGTGAGTTTTAGCACAAGGTTCTTCTGTCAGTTCACAAAGCCTTGAAGTGGCAGAACAAAGAGTAAGTATAATCTAAAGCTAGTGCAGGTTTTGATGATGTTAGTGTTGAATAGTCCAACAAATACTGATTTGACAGTAGTTGATTAAAATAAAATTAACTTTGTAAGAATATACAGAAAACCTTTAAATGCCTTGGTCTCGTGTGACAGAGTTTTCTGTGATTTTCAACAGTCTGTCAAGTAAGCCCAAATTTCATGTACTTCAAATTTACACTTGAAACAGAGCAGAAATCAAACTGTTCTTCTGACAGTCAGTTAGGGTAGTCATGGGTTTAGTGATGCAGTTCTAATGCACCTACAACTGCAGCACTTAGATTGAACACCTGGTTTGGAATGAAAAGAAACTGAAAATAACACCAAAAATACCTTTACTTTCCAGCTCCTGTGGAGGGCACTGTAAGCATTTCCTAAATGCAGTTTTCTCTTACAGCTATTCATCCTATGGCAATCAGGGCAGTCAGAATTATGGACAAGGACAGGTAAGCTGAAAAAACCATTGTGTCTTTCAAAGCAGGTGTTCCTTGACTAAAAATAATAGTTCCTGGGTGACCATATCTGGGCCAGGAAGAGGTCCATTCTCAGCTGTGCTTCATGTTTGCAGTCGTGTCTAGCGAAGGAAAACTGTAGTTATCTGCTGTGGAAGTTACACTTTTTTGGGTATGTTCTTTAAATTGCAGGGGTATTCCAGTTATGGGCAGAGTGGAGACAGTTCCTCCTACGGACAGAACTATGGAAGCTATCATGGGAACTATGGACAGAATCAAACAGGTTTGGCTAGCTTGTTACATTCATTGGCAGGAATTAAAAGGTGACTATTTACTAAAAATTTTCTTCCTCAATTTCCAGGTTATGGACAAGATTCCCAGGGGTATGATGATGAATCCAGTTATGAAAACCAGAGTCAGAGCTCGTACAACCAGCAGTCCTATGGCAGCCAGGGGCAGCAGAAGGGGTCCTCCAGAGGGTAAGGATGCTGAGAGTAACAGTACCTGTTTAAAGGACTGTCTAGTAGTTGTACATTCTAAGCTAGAGCTGTAGCAGATTTCCTGCTATCATTGCTAAAAAAGGACAAACATCTGAAAATGCCCATTCTTAAGGCATTATTAATGCCTGAAAGAACAGGAGGTAATGGAAGAGTGTTTCTTTATGTGGGAAGGATGGATGCAGTTGTTTTAATGTCAAGCTGTATGGGAAGATAAACTTTGGAAACTCTTTTTATAGTGACTACAATGAAGAAGGGACTTGGCAGAGAGTATTTTGATTAAGAAAAGATAGATGGAGTATCTCTCCAGTCACATTCTTTTGTATAAACTTACAGTACTCTTTATTAACTTCAAATGCTAGCAAGGACATACTTAGCTGTTCTTAGATTTGAAGGCTTCTCTTCTGACTTATCTTTTCGTGGTGGAAGAAGAAAGGATTCAGAAATATCATTTAAGAATTATATTTTCTTTTTCCAACTAAGTAGGATTCTCAAAACATCCTGGTTTTATATCCTTATCAATAACTTAAATGTGTGTGCATCCTGCACTCTGATTTAGTACTTTATGTTACTATAAATGTCTGTTACTTGTTAAATGATGTTGTGCTCTGCCAGTTTCAGGAGGATTAACGATACAACTTTTAAAGTATGTTGGAAAATACAACCCAACTTTCCATAATGACTTATTAAGGACAGTTCATCATCTAACTTACAAGCTTCCTGCATACACCCCAGGGCTACTGCCTGCATTAGATCTTTATTGAGGATCATGTGAGCTTTTTAAAATACAGGCATGTACTAAACTTAATTCCTGTGTCCAAGGTGCAGATATTTTTTGTATTCTTTTGCAAGCTGATAAAACAATCTGGACTTCAGCAAACCTGTACTTTGTGTATGGTTTTGTAGTTATCATTCCAAAACATCTCAAACTAAACAAGCAAAGTCTTAATCTGTCAACAGTAGGTGCTGTCACTTGGAGTGTCTTTTTCACATCCCTAAAAAGCCAGAACATGGTTAAGTTTTGTTTTGCTTTGTTTTCTGAGTGTTTGTTAGAGCTGCACAAAGGACAGGACTAGGCAGTAATGTGGCTTTTAACTCTGTAGACATGCAGTGGGGAATAATGCAGTAGGGCATTACTGGTTGGTTTGGACCTTCTTGCCAAAAGAAAGCACTGGAGGAAAACTTGTCAATGTATGATTCTAACAAGTAGGAGAAACTGAGAAATCAAATTACAGCAGCTTTGAAAGGCTTGGCCACAAAATTGTGTCTCTTGCATCCTAAAGGAGGGAAGGATGGAAATAGTGGGTCCTCTCAATGATGCTTCCTTTGTTGGTGCTGGTGCAAAGGCTAAAGTGGAGCTGAATTTTTTGAAGTGAAGATGCTGACAATCTTGGCAAGCTCTTTGCCACTGGGATTAGTTATGTTAAAGCTAGGATCTAGGCTAGAACTGGGAGAGAGCAGATTAGGTGGTATTTGCATGGACAGGATATTTTTAGATTGGTTGGACCCAACAGACCTCATCTCAGAGTGCTTTGAAAAGCTGGTGGAAGATTTCTGTAGGCTCTTAGATTTGTTTGTTTGTTTCTCTGAGACATTTTAGTTAGCAAGCAAGATTGCCAAAGACTGGAGAGTAGCAAATATAGTGCGTAATCTTTTGAAAAAAGGGGGGAAGCAAGAGGAGGAAAAGAAGAAAGGGTGGCGGAGGACAGTGATTAATTACAATTACTGAAAAAATAACACAGTTAAGTCACAACTAAATACCCAGGGGGAAATGAAAGGTATGAGTAACAGCCAGTGCTTCCTGAATGCAGTTCGTTTCTTATATATCTATATAGTGTCTTGCTATGAAAGAGTGACTGAACTGGAACAATAGTTCTCTTGTATATCTAGATTTTCAAAATACTTCTGTTTCTGCCTTGGATGCTGTGCAGTAACCTAGGGAAGCGTGGTGTGGGTGAGACTTCCTTGTGGGTGCTATAAAGTGATTAGTCAGAGAAGATTTATGGCTCCCTCTCAGAATGTATGGCTGCATTGAGTGGGAGTATCCTAGGTGTGATGTTGGTCAATGTTTCTGATGACAGTTGGTGGGATATTATTTGTAGATGGCACCGAAGAACTGCAAGTATGTTAGAGAACATCACAAGAATTAGCAGAGTTCTTGGCCAAGTGCCCAGAAAATGATAGGTTGCAGTTCAGCAAAAGCAAAGTTTTTTATTTTAATTTTTTCTTCTTTGAAGGCTGGAAGTATCAGCTGCACAATACCATGAGCAGTGGGTGTCTGCCCTGCAGTTCTGTAAAGCAGGATTTGGTGGTTAGTGGGTCATGGACTGTCTGCCAGACACTGTCATGCTCTGGGGAGAGGGGCAAAGCAAGCACTGTGTGGGGGTGTGGAAAGGGGGTGCTGCTCCCAAGTCACATTTACAGTGCAAACTGAGGGTGTCCTGAACCTGATGGTGACCGACAGTTTCTGCCTTGCCTTTTTGGAAGCCAGGTGTGTGCAGCAGACACCAAACATAGAGTGGTTTCATATCCATGTGCCAGCATGACTGGGAGGTGGCTGTGACTGGGGCATTCCAGATACGTTATGAATGTTCAGCCATTATTTTGCTCTCTCTTCTGTGGACATTTAGCTATTAATACAAATTCTGTTTGTTTTAAGTGGAAGAGGCTCTTATGAACAAAAGTCAAACTATGGTCAGCACCAAAGCTCTTACGACCAGCAGTCAAGCTATGGACAAAACCAAGACTCTTATGACCAGCAGTCAAGCTCCTATGACCAGCAGTCAGGCTATGGCCACCAGGGCTCCTATGACCAGCAGTCGGGTTATGGCCACCAGAGCTCCTATGACCAAAAGTCAGGCTACAACCAGCACCAAAGCTCATATGGCCATTCTCAGCAGTCCTACCAGTCTCAGAAGGGAAGCTATAGCCACAACAGCCAAGGTAAAATCCACAGGTTGAATTCAATGTTGGCTAATAAAATTGGGGAGAAACACTGTGAAATAGTTGGATTTCCTTCCACAGACTGTTGATTTGATGAATAGTTAAAGCTTTCTTTCCTTGTTGATATTCCTGGGGGATGTTTTATTTGTTAGGACTTTCAGAACATGCAGAGATGAAAAACTGTTTGTGCCCCAAAATTGTTGCTGTTGCCCATCTCCCTATATTCTGCAAATTCTACATGGAATTTTCTTCTTAATCTATTTTGAACCTTCTTCCTGCATGAGGGTGACATATCCTGATCAGTCATCCTGATCAGTCAGGAAGAGCTTTTGCACTTCACATTCCAGCTTTATGCTGTGTAGGTGAATTGTGAGATGGGATGAAATGGGAAGGGTGAGATGGACTGGTTTTCAGCAGCTTTGCCCAGGCAGCACAACCCCCACTCTTTGTCCTTATTCTGCCATCAGTGGTGGCATTTGCAGACTGGGAAGGCTGTCTGGAAGTACAGTGAAAAGTGTATTTTGGGCAATTTGTGTTTAATATTTGGAAAGTGGAGTGTCATGAAAGTACAGAGTGTTTACATGCTGGGACACCCTGTGGCCCTGGAAGCCCAGGGAGAGAACTGAAACAAAATCAACCTTTGCTCCATTACTCTGTGGTGTAGACAATGTAAGAGAGATCTAGGAGTTGATGCTTTCCAGATGTGAAACACAGACTTGGGGGGGTGGGAAGGAGTGGAATGTAGATTGGGAATTTTCACTGCAGCTTGCAGTACAACTTCCTCATGTTTTGTTCTGGTTCATTCATTCCTGCAGATGATCGTCGTGAAAAGAGTAGGTATGGAGAAGATAATAGAGGATATGGCGGGTCACAGGGAGGAGGTAGAGGGGGATATGACATGGATGGAAGAGGTCATATGTCTGGATATAGGTAAGTGATCTCATTCCAGTGCCTGCAGTTCTTTACCCTTGATTCTTATTATTTAGCTGTTTTAAATTGTTGTTTACTATATATCTGTTCCTAATGTGGTTCAGATTTAGATTTCCAAAAATGGAAGGTTTCTAAAATTAAACCTTTTGGCAATTCACAGAAATTAATATTGCCCAGGAAAAGCTTTTAGGTTCAGATAGATGGAGACCAACATTTGGTTGTTAGGACAGAGAGCTGTGTTTTATTTACCTGAGTTGCAGTACAAAACCTGCCTGAGCCCATCCCTTGAAATAAGAGATTTTAAAACCTGTAAACGTTTGTTCTCAATGACAGGGAAAACAATAGCCAGGAACTGAGGTTTTGTAAAATTCATAGCTAAGGTAGCTGACATTGTAGCAGGGAATTATTTTGACCTTACAGTAGTAAATCATTACACTAAGGTTGGCTTATGCTTTCAAAAGAATTTAGGAATAATTTAGTAATTACATTGCTTGGTTTTTACTTTTTTTTTCAGTTTTAATCTTCCATTAAATTCCAGTTTGTGTTATTGATTTAGCTGTCAGTCTAAACATGTTTAGGTAGATTGGAAGTACTAACAGTGCTGTTACCCCTTCTGCTGTTGCCTGTGCTGTCAAGAAAGTTCATGCACACGCTGAATTTTGGGCTTGCAGATCATTTCATGCATAGGTCTGAGAGTTTGGGACCTTTGGTTTAAATCCTGTTGAATTAGGCCAGGTGACATTATTATTTCTTAATAAACTGTCACAGTTGGCTGCCCTCTGGGGACCTCTGTGCCATGGCCAGGGTGTGGAGTGCTCATTGATGTGGGGACATTGAAGCTTCCAGTGAGCTTGGAAGTGTTGCTGGTCAACACCACTGACCTTGTCATGGGCTGCCCAGTTCTGGGTCATTGCTAGAACCCCAGATGAAGAACTCTGATTACACAGTGATGTTTGTTTGAACTGATCCATTTTAAATAAAATAATCCAGTGGTGTGTTAAGACCTGATAAATTTGCATTCATTGGTAAGCCATATTTAAAGTTTGCCTGCTCCTGAGGTGATCCCAAATGGTACTTCATGGCTTGCTCTTCTGATGATGTAGGTGGCCCCTATCATTCTAATTGGGTGTGCTAGCACAATTACAAAAGCATAGTAATAATTATAAAAACCCAGAAAACTAACATCAAATGTAAACTTAACTAGCAAAGTAATTTCTAAATTAATTTTCAGTTAAAACTGAAGATTTTTTTTTTTAAATTAGCCTTTCAGTGATGTTGAAGGTTTTCCATATTCCTGTGATAAAATTGTGTTTTCAAAAATTGTTTATAGCTGAGCCCTTTCCAATAAGAGGAATGAATGTGAGCTTCAAAAAAACATACTTTGGGTAGATTCTGTCACTTTGCAACAAACTTATATCTTTGCAAGATAAAGTAAGATAAATTAATGTTTGTGAAAATAAAGCCTCTTGCAGATTTTTCCAAAATGTAAGAAAAATTTTATTCACACATCCATGTAGATAATAGTATTCCAGTGGACTTGAAAGCCAAAAGAAGGAAAGAGTGGAGGCAAATAGAGGAGTGGGGGAAAATTCAGCAAAGTGGGAAGAGATTGATGAGGTCCGTCTGTCTCTGTTAGCTGATGCAGTCTTTAGTGCACTTTGCAGTGAAACTTTTCTGAAACTAGTGTCAAAAAATGTTAATTCAGTCTTTCTGCATAATTATGATGGAAGATTCTGCTTCTGACATGTGTATTTTACCAAAGTCATGCTTATTAGAAAAGTGCAAAAGATTAAATTAAATAACAAACTGTATAATCAAGGGGAGCATAACTTCTAATAAGGTAAGAATTCATGTTTAGTTCTTTTTGTTTCTTTGGGTTTCCTTTTTTTTCTCCCCCCCCCTCTAGTAGCAGCTTGTGTAGTAATGCCAAGTCTATCTCCAGGGACTAGGCAGCATTTTCAGTTTTTTACCTCTTTCATATTTTTATACTTAGCAATAAATTGTGGAAATTCCATAGCCCTCAGGAAAGAATCTAAAAATCTCTTGTACATAGATATTTGTTCTGCTGTCATAATGTAGGCTTTGATTTTTATAGTGGTTAGAAAATAATGTGTAAATGAGTTCTAGCAACACCAAAAAAAATAGTTCCTTGACATTACAAAACATAATTAACAGCTAAGGAGATCATAGGGAATGTGTCTCTTCTGTGTCAGCTGGTAATGAAAATCTTGTCTCAACTGGCATTTAAATGCTGGGAGAACTTGTTGCAGCTGGTAGTTCATGGGGCAGAGCATCCCCAGCCACTGGTGCTCTCCCAGCCCCGTGTCCCCATCTGCTCTGTCCCCTGGGCCATCAGCCCTCCCTGCTCACCAGCCCCAGGGCTGCCTCCCTGCTGTCCTGCCCTGGTGACACAGCCCTGGGCTGCAGCATCCCTTGTCCCCAGGATCTGTGGGAGTGACATTTGCCTGTGTCACCTTACCCGTATGCAGGAGGTCTCAGCAGTCTGCAAGTGAAGAAACATGACTCTGGAATGCCTGGGGCAAAATGAACCAGTGCTTCTAACTGTTGAGAGCTTTCATTTCTGTGAGTGACCTTTATGAAAGTACTTCAGAATGTAGTTGGAAAGGTTAAGGTATGGTATGTAGAATGACTTGAATAAGTACTGTAATAGATGTGTTCAGCACTCATTTTTCTTTTGTACCTGTGCAAAGTCATTCAGCTCTGAGAAGAAAACACCTTTTGAGAAATGACTGCTCAGGTGCCCAAGCTGGTGTTATTACAATAGAGAACCATCATTTTCTTACATGTCAGATGTTCACTGTTTAATCTTAGTAAGTTTGGGTTTCAAAATTATTTTCAAGATCTTCTTTTTAATGGTCTTGAATTACAGCTTTTGGGATTTTAGTAGAATTTTTCCACCCTCTCATTTTGAAGCTTGAAAAATTGATGTTCTCACTAATTCATATTTTGGCTGAGAAGCAAAACCTTTTCTTTTTAAAAAACCCACAGTAGAAGAGTCTCATCTTTGAATTCTTTTGGTTAGAAAGCAGGTGCTCTGGGTCTGGAGAATGTGGAGTTTTACTCTAAGTTATTCCAAGTTTTCTTGTAGGTAACTCACCTTTTTTTTGGAGTCCTCATCTGAAAAATGAGGAATTAATTGCTCATTGTGATTGTGGGACCACTTTGTTTTGGCTAAGCATGTAGATGGGAAATACAGAAGCAACACACAGCAGGTTTGTTCTCTGTCATCTTGGGAAAGCCATCCAGGCAGCTGAGGAGCTGTACCTGGGACACTGCCTTTCAGAGCCTGGGGATTTGGTGGGAGCAGCCTTGCCTTTGGATCTGCTCGTGCAGTCTGTGCTGGTGGAACTGCATCCTTGCAGCTTAGGAAGGGATTGACCATTGCCTTAGGATTTGTCACAGAAACCCTAGCTTTGCTCAGCCTAGTTTGTTTGTTTTCCCCTCCTGCAGATTTAAGGTTGATGTGCTATAAACAAAAGTTACCTGTGAGCTTAATTGCTGGAGGAGCTGTTATGGCTGGGATTTAGCTGAGTGTGATACAAAGGAAGCTTAGTGCAAATGTTTGCCACAGCAGTGTGCTGTCTGTTCAGAGTTAATATTTTGACTTGTACATGCTTGAGCTTAGCCTTATATAGACTGTGGAAAAACATGAACAGAGGCATTAAATATAGGCAGCAAAAGAAGCCATCTGTCAGTGATTTTATTGGTGCACTTAAGCATTCCTCTCTTGTTTGTAAAAATACATTCTTCCATGTAACTCCCACAGGCTTGGTGAGACATTGATGCATATTGGAGGCTGACATTTGGTTCCTCAATTCTTAGTGCTACCTCTGCCAGTAACTGATCACTTTCAAAAAGTGTTTCTTGTGTCTGTAATGTTCAGCTCTCAGTGGAGCTGTGCCTTTAATTTAAGGAGTTATTCCCAGCTGAAGTAAGCAGTGTTCATATGAACTCCATTTTCACTCAAGTAGGTAATGTTTAAATGTATGACTGAGCATCATTCAGAGCAAGTTTTTGTCTGGTGACTGGTGCCATGTACACATTCTGGCTGCTTGCAGCGCAGTCTTTTATTTTGTTCTCTCTGTTGGTGGCATTGCTGAGGTTTGGCTACCTGTTCCTGGTTCTAACACAGGGTGTTAGAACTCCAGTGCCATCTGCTCACCCATCTATTTGGTCTGTGTGCAGGACTGGTAAAGCAATAGACTGTGAAACGCTGCAGTTATGTTTTCCACATGCTCTATGACAACAGTGAGGAAGCAATTCAGTTTGAGACTGGAATGTTAGGTCTTGGTGAGAGAGAAACCTGAGACTGGCTCCAGCTACCTGCAGCCAGTTTCTGTGTTTGACTTTGCTGCAGCATATCCATGTGTCTCCTGGGGAGCTCAGGGAGCTTTGCCCAGCAGTCTCAGGAAGGTAACACACTGCAGCCTGGTAAATCACATGTCAAATGGAACTTACCAATGGAGGAAGCATGAGGCTGTCATCAAAGGTCTCAGTCACTGAATCAATGCTGATTCTGGTTGGGTTGGACATGTAATGCAAAGGAGGAGACAACATGCTGAAGCATACTTGGGTAAAAAACATATTTCTACAGACATTAATTAAAAAACTAATTAAGAACTGTGGATCACACTTGTTAGTGTGGGGTGCAGAATCACTGTATCACTAAATTAGAAATGAGGCATTTGACTGTGACTCCCTTTACATTTTATATATCCAACTTGTGTTGCTTCTCAGTGTCACGGTGCACACATTTGTACCCAGCACCTGAGGAAAATGCTCTTCACTTCCTGTACAATCCTGGCTGTGTTGATCACAAACTTTCTGAATGTTTTTAGATTGTTGGGTTTTTCTAACTCATGTCTCTGCTGCTGTATGCCTTCAAATCAGAAAACATGCATGGTCTGGATGATGCAGTCGTGATGAGTTAGGACCATGATCTAGGGCTGGAAAACTTTGGTCACATTTCCATGGTTGAGGTATTTGCTCTTGTTATTTTCTGAGTTAAAATCCTAGAACAGGCATCCTACTGAAACTGTTGTGTCCCAATGAAGTTGGTTTTTTAGCTGAAGTGAGTTGCAGGTGGCAGAAAGGTATTTACAGTAAATTTTATTATCATCGTTGTGTTTTTATCATTAGTCCTTGAAAACAGCCAGCCTTCAATAAAGACTAGCTCTGATAATGCACATAAAATTCATTAATTTTACCTCTTTAATAGCAGAATGAATTAATTACTTGTGAGTAACTGACACTGCACTTTAGCTTTCAGATTGTTTTTGTGGAGAAGCAATTCAAAATCTGCGGCAAAAATTTAAGAAGAGTCCCAGTAAAAGTGATGGTCTGTTGTAACAAACATGTAATACTCCTTACATGTCCTGTCACAGAATGTCAGTCACCCTTCAAAGAATGTCTCTCTAAATCTAGCTCTGGTAATACCTGTTGAAACTGTATTCCTCACTTTGGAGAGGTTTTTATCTCATAAATGTTAAGCAGGCAGCACCTCCTGGTGCAGGCAGCACCAAATGACTTGGCATTTGCTGTAGCAGAAAACAGATGGAGTGTCAACTTACTGCCTAGTTGTATTTCCTTGCCTTTTGCTGGGTGCTTGTGTCCTGTGTTTGGTCCCTGATGTACTGGTAGATGGGTTGAATTAAAACCTGGAGTGACTTGTAGCACGTTGGTGAGGAGGCTGCTCGTGCTGGCACACTGACTGGTCCCAGGGTCTGGAGGCAGCTCTGGTCAGGGTTTGAACTGGCCCTGAGCTGCTTGGTCTGAAGCTGCCAGGACCAGGGGGCACCTGCCTCCTTTCCAGGTGGCAGCTCTGTCCCCCACTTAAAGGAGAGCAAGCAGGCAGTTGAGACACTTGTTTTAATGACTTCCAAAAAAATCCAGTGGTTGTATTTTCCTGAAGGCTTTGAACATTCATTATATTGTGTTCATAACATGGATGCAATTAAAATGCTGTCATGAAAAATCCTCCCAGTGTGAGCATTTACCTTGAAAAGAGTGAGGGTTTATTTTCATGCACATAACTGGAGGCATAACATCCTGTTTCAAATCCCTTCTAACCTTTGAAAATTGATGTGTGTAATCTCTTAACTTGGTCTGCGTTTTGTGCCACAGGTTTCAGAATGAATGCAATAAAACTTGGCGGCCTCTGCTTTTGAAGCTCACATACACACACCTTCTCTGTAGGGCCACGTGCCACTAGAACAGTAGGTCCCCACAGACCCTTTCTCAGAGAATGGCTGATACTGCTAATTTGTCCCCCGGATATAAATGCATAATAATGGAGGTTAATTAACTTCAACTTTTCTTACCTTTAGGAAAGTACTGAAGTACTAGTTATTCAAAAGTAGCAATTACATCTATTTAATCAATTTAACCTTCACAGAAATAATACTTCTGTTTTAAACCCCAGTTTTTAATAGCAGTCATTTTGGCTTATGGGATGGGAGAAAGTATTGAAGGAATGGCATGTGTGTGGGCTGGCTTAAAGTATTCCTCAGGGCTCTCCTCTCCAGTGCAGCACCCTGAGAGATCAGACACTTCATGTAAGTTAATCTTTGCACATGAATGAGTAGTGAGGAGAACGTAGAGATGGTGCTTTAGCTGCCAGACAGTAACTCTCAACTTGTGATCAGTTAACTGTAGATTGAGCCTTGGGCTCAGCACGTAGAGACTTAAGGAAGAAATCATTTCTTCAATTTTTCCTCTGCAGTGGTGGTGACCGTGGTGGCTTCAAAAATTATGGTGGTAAGTGCCGAGTATCCAAAAATGTTTCAGTGGAAATTCTTTATAAATCTAAAAGCCACCAATATCTTGTTACTATCTAGTAGAAGCATTATAGCGTTTTGGTGAGGCTGGTGTGTTCATGAGTTTTAATAGCCAAACTTTTAGCAATAAACTGGATTTCTACTTTGTCAAATTGCATGAAAGAATTTGTGGAGACAGTGACGTTCACCGGATTATTATTTTTTTTGTTTCTTCTTTTAATTTTTGTTACAAATGCTTCTTAGAAAGGTACTAGAGGTTAAAAAAAATAATAAAAAAAAAAGTGGTAAACTGCTTGGTGATCTGACAAGCAGCATTTGCAAGACACCAGCATAGCATCAGTGTGGCAACTGCCACGTGCTGCCAGTTAACACATTAACGTCCTACAGACACCTTCTGTTGAACGTTTTAATCTAAATATTCTGTAAGTCTCTGGTTAATGTTTTAGATCTTAGATGCATTACATGCATACTTTTAATATTTTCTTGTCTCTAAAAAGGTCACTTGAAAATGTTTTGCTAAAAATAGTCTTTTTTATTTTTTTTTTAAAACCTGTTTCATAGGTCAGAGGGATTATGGACCAAGATCAGATGCTGGTAAGAAAATGAACAGTGGGTGGGAGTGGATTGTAGCTCTTAGGTCATTACTTGTAAAATGTATGTCCAGAAAGATGGATGTGGCTGCAGTTCCCTTGGCTCCAGAAAAATTTAGCTAAAGCTTGTCTTCCCTTGGAAGAAATGTATTTTATTAAAGTGTACATGGATTTTTGGATGTATTTGCACGTAGTAAGTAAGAATTTGCTGATGAACTTTGAAACTACTTGAGCCAAGCAGCTGCTTTCAGTGTCATAACACTTTGCTAAACTCCTGTTGTTTAAAACATACACTGCTCTGAAGTGTATGCCCTTCTTTGGGATCTAAGGGTTTGCTCCTGGACAGTATAGACCTGAGCTTAAAATGTTGCTTCTGTTGTTACCACAAAAATGCATGGTGAATGTAGCTTCTTTTTTTCTATAGATTCAGAGTCTGACAACTCTGATAACAACACTATCTTTGTGCAAGGACTTGGAGAAGATGTTTCAACAGATCAAGTGGCAGACTATTTCAAACAAATTGGTATTATAAAGGTATGTGAAATGAGAAATCATTGGTAGAAAGGAAGAGGAGTTGCAGAGCTAGTGTATTGGAAATGTACTGGTATCCTTCAAGGCAGATGCTCACTCTGACTCCCCAGCACTTGTAGATAGTATTTTTATCTGGGTTCTCAGATGACAGCTCATTTGTGAGCTGGCAGCACTAGCAGCTTTCTTCTAGTGACATTTAGATGGCTTTGTATCTCTTCTTTAGTCTTCATGACCTGAATGCTGGCACTCCATCCGCTGTGCTCCCCTCACACTTCAGCAAGCATGCTGCTGGGTCCTATGGCTTTCTTCTTGCTGCAGTTTAAATTGGGGCTTTCTGCACCTCAATTTTTGTAAAAACTGGGCCCATCATTACCTTATGGAGAACAGGCAGTCAGGATCCTTCAGGCTAAAGCATCTGTTTCTGCAGGCTAGCTCCAAGAGAATCCTCTTTCTACTGATGCTGAGCTCTTGCAGTTTATGCTATGAACTGGCTTTACCATTATTTTTCCTGTGCCAAGTGTACAACCTTTCCTTTCAGACCAACAAAAAGACTGGCAAACCCATGATAAATCTGTATACAGATAAGGATACTGGCAAGCCAAAGGGAGAAGCCACAGTGTCTTTTGATGACCCTCCTTCTGCCAAGGCAGCCATTGACTGGTTTGACGGTGGGTGAGAGCACCTGCTCTTTTTCTTATTTATGAATCCAACAAGCAGTGGAAGAAGCAAATCAGTAACTATTTCATGGTAGTTTGTGTGTGCTGGCTTTCTCTGGCATTTGGGGAGGAGCAGCTAGTAACTAAGACCAGAAATGTGTAATGAAACTGTTGGGGTGTGCTGCTGTACCTCAGTCATCCCTGCACAAAGTACGAGAGACCATGTCCATGTCGCTGGCTTGGGGGTACCTTCTTGTTCAGTGCAGCAGAGCTGTGATCTGTGTTAGCAGCTGGAGGGGTCTGAATATTGAGATTATTGGTGTTGTGGTAGCATTTGTAGATTTGCCAATGGTTATGACAATCTTGTGCCAAGTGCTTTGTATCTATGCACTGAAGAACAAGTTGGGTTTTTTTTACGGGTTCAGTGGAGGAAGGGAGCACATCCCAGAAGTATGCTGATATAAAACTCTTCAGACAGATGCAGGAAATGCAGGGATAATCTTTTGTAGCAGTAAACTTGAGGGGAGGGGAAGTGCCTACTCCTGTTACCTTGTGTGTTCATGGCATTTTAATAATATTGGGCAGAATCAAAAGCACACAGTCTGCTTCTGATGTGGAATGGCAGTGTGTGCAAAACCTGGCATGGCATGCTATTTGGGGCTTTATTCTTTGCTAATAAAATGCAAATTTACTTCTTTTTCAGAGGGTAAAGCAAATATAGCTTTATATAGGCACACCTGCAGTCTTGATTGTTCTGTGATTAACCTTTTATCTATGAAGGACTGAGACTTAGTAATTTAAAAGTTCATGTCCTTCCCTTACTTGGGAGTGTTTAGTTTCTGTGCTGGCTGCTGGGTTGTGCGGTTGTGCAAATCAGAGATGTGCTGCAGCCTCCCCGTGGCTGAAGAGCTTTGTATTCAGTCTGTGTGTGCAAATGACTTCTGTTGTCCTGAGCTTGCTGCTGTATTGATCTTTCACCTTCTGTCTTTCCACAGGAAAGGAATTCAATGGCAATGTTATCAAGGTTACTTTTGCGACTAGAAGGCCTGAATTCATGAGAGGAGGTGGAGGTGGTGGACGTCGAGGTGGGACTAAAATCGATAGACTCCCTGTTTTGTCATATTTAAGTGCTTTTTAAACTGTTACTGGCTTATAAAAGAGAAGTATTTGAAACAGTGATTCACCAAAGTATATGGGCCTTTGATTTTCTGCCATGAAAGGGAGTAGTAAGGATTGAATCAAGTTAAGTAAACTGAAATCTGTGGTGGTTTTTGCACAGCACAGAATTGATGCTTCCCTTTTGAACTGGGAAGTCTCCAAATCACGTCTCAGTGTTGCTTTTAAAGAGATATAGGACAATGGTGCTAAGGCTGTACAGGTTCCACTGATATAGGTGTAAATTCCCAGGGGGTATTTGCTTGTTACAGCAAAGCCTTGAGATGCTCTGATGTTTCCAGATGGTATTCAACTGCCACTGACTTAGAGCAGTAATTAAATAGATGTTAATCTCTCTGAGTCTCTGCATAATGCAGGTTTGTCAGTAGTCCCCTGGGAATTAGTTCCCAGATCACAGGAAGCCTGCCTTGTGTGCTGGCTGGCAACTAATTGTATTTTTTAAATCAGGCAGTTTTGTAGGCAGATAGAAAATGATTCTTTAAGAACTTCAGCTGGTAGAAAAGTTCTTAATCTTTTTGATGCAGAAAGCAAGAACTGTGTTGTCCCTGGGCTTGTGTCAGATGCATCCTGGCATTAATCCAGACAGATTTTTTGGTTAATTTTTTGTTCTGTGACTAAGTGTGGCCATATGTGATCGAAACTATACATTGTTAAATCTTTATGAAATTGTATTAATGCACATAGTGGGTTTGTGTTTACCCATTGGCAGTTCCAACAGATGAAGCTTCCTTTTACTGCTGAAGAAGAATTTATAAAAAATAATGTGGTGGAGCAAATTTTTCTGGACACCATGTGCTGTCCTTGCTTGTTTTCCCACATCTGCCTAGGTTATAAATCTGTCACTATGAACATGAGTATTTCAGCTATGCAGAACTTCAGGACATTGAATGCTGCTGAGATTTGGTGATGGCTGAAACTTCTGTGTCACTTGCCCAAGTCTTCTAGCCATCTTGCAGCTAGTAGCAAATCAGCTGGTAGTAGATGCTGAATTGTGGGGGGGGACACAATTTTTTGTCATTGGTGCTACCTGCTGCAGTCAGAGTTCCAGAGGCTTGCCTAGTAGTGATGTATTTACCTTAAACACTTACCCTTTCTTCAGCCTGGAAGGTCTGTCTGTCGCTTGGGTTCTGAAGGCAGTGACAGTCCTTCATAAATGTTTCTCATGTGCAGGTCACAGACACTTCCCCTCCCTTATTCTGATTATAATTTCCTCTGCAGGTTCACGAGGTGGATATGGAAGAGGTGGGGGCTTCCAGGGTAGAAGTGGGGAACCCAAAAATGGTGATTGGGTTTGTCCTAACCCGTAAGTGTCATTTTAATTGGGCAGTGGTGTTTCATGGATGCCCTCTGAGTTTCTCAGCAGCTCAGCCTGGGGAATCCTTGTCTCTTCCAGGGCCTGTGGTAACATGAACTTCGCTCGCAGGAATTCCTGCAACCAGTGTGGTGAGCCCAGACCAGAAGATTCACGTCCATCAGGAGGTGTGTAGAAACAACTGCATCTCTTCTGAAGTGTTAATGACTTTTGCAGCTTTTTGAAAGACCTGACTGATGTGTCACTTGACATCTTCCTGCAGATTTCCGTGGGAGAGGTGGCTATGGAGGAGAGAGAGGATATCGAGGCCGTGGCGGCCGAGGCGGCGATCGGGGAGGTGGCTATGGTGGTAAAATGGGAGGAAGGTGAGCAGGTCCTTGGCTCTTGCTGGGATGTGGAGCATCAAGTCTGTGGAATTGATAGGGACTGTGGGAAGAGAGTGTTGTTCATGTGTGCACACACAGCTGTGCTTCAAAATGCTAACTACAGATCAGGGCTTCTGGAGAACATCAGCCAGTTTGCCAGTGGAGCGGTTTGTGAGCGTTTCTGGGCAGGGCTCTCTACACACAGGAGAACTCACACAAGTTGGCGTAGAGATGTTTGACTTAAGGGACTATTTATTTGCTTAAAGGATTCCTTATAACTTTTCATTTCCCTTTCAGAAATGATTTCAGAAATGATCAGCGCAACAGACCGTACTGAGGACACTGTGAATGTTTTGTTTGTCTTCTTGACAAGTTTGATAGTGAAATTGCCCGAGTTTTGCCTGCCGCTTCACCCATGGCCTCTTTGGATAGTGGAATTGAGTGGAACTAGATTTTTATTTTGGTGGGAGGGACTGGGTTGGTTTGGGAGGATTTTTTTTAAGCAAGACATTGAAATTTAATCTTGATTTCAACATTCTCCTCTTTTCTTCCCCCCCCCCACATACCTTTTCAACAGGCCCTAAGAAGGAAAAGGATAAACTGTAAAATATTGCCAAAATATGAAGTGTTTTGTAATACAACAATAAATGCTGATTGTTTTATTTGTGAAATGTTGCTGTTTCACAGTTACTTCAGTTGCATGCCTTTCCTTATCTGTTCCCTGTCTTCCTGTGGTGTGACCCAAGCAGTAAACAGGGTCCTGGGTGCAGGGGCACTGCTGCTTTCACCCCAGCTCTGTGCTCTTTGCAAAAATCAGCAGTTAGGTTGGTGAGCTGTCCATGCCTTCTGTTGCAGAGTTGCAGACTTCTCTTCTGCTCCTTTCTTACTTCCCTCTGAGGCTGAAGCCCCACGTTTGCTGCTGCCCGGGCTTTGGTGTGTCCTGCAGCCTTCATGAGGAGCAGGCAGATGGCAGTGTGTCCCCGTGCTGCCACGGAGCATGTTGTGTCCAGGCCACCATTGCTCCAAAAACAAGGTGGGATGGCTTAAAAAAAAAAAGGTAATTTGCCAAGTATTGCTGTACCTTGTAGCTGCTGCTTTTGAAGTGTTGGTGATGGCAAACAAGTGATGTCTGCAGCCCTTCCAGCTTCAAGGTGAGATGCAGGCCAGGTGCAGTGGACACACTGTACGTGTTTGGGGTTCAGCACTGCAGCCAAGGTTTGAAGAGAGAAGGGAGGTTAATTGCCAATTACCACTCCTTGGACTCAAGTCACCCTGTGTGCTGCAGAGGTGGGTGGTGGGACTGAGCAGGTAGCACTGCCAGTCTGCTGGTGTCCACCAGCACCTCCTCACCACAAGGCTGTGAGAGAACGTCTGGTCATCCAGTACTCTGGTGGGCAAAATACTACAAATGCAAGTTCTCGGGGTCTGCTGTGACAATCTTGGTAATTGTGCACACAGCTGCACAACACCCATGGCCTCAGAAATGAACAAAAACAGCTTTTGTTCATGTTTGTAGGCAGCTCCACAGCTCCCTATACATTCATGGTCATGGTAAGTTTAAAGCAGCCATTACCCCAGGCTGGCTGAGCTGGGAACAGCTATGCTTGGCTTCCTTCACCTTTTTTTAAGATCTGTCCTTGGATATATTTTCTAAGCAGTGAGGTTTTAGTTTTGGAAATCAGTCCTGTATGGAATGCTGGGGGTTTATTTATAAAAGCACATCCAGCACTTGCCAAGCTCAGCAGCAGCCCGAATGGAGAAAAGCATAACAGAGGGATGCCAGTCAAGAGGCACATGAGCATCTTGGAGCTGAAATGCAACAGAAGTAGCTGAACAATTTAAGAGACAGCCAAATAATTTCCATGCTGGCTCTATACAGCCAAACCCACCTCACCCTCAGAAGTAATGCAACTTCATGAGTTGCTCAAATACCACAGCCCTAGAGAGAGATAGGGAAGCAGGGGCTGGAGCCAAGAGCTTGAGTCTCTGGGGTTTTGAGGCCAGGATTCAGCCAAGGCTGCTTTGCCTAATTAGAAATGATAATTCCCATTTCCAGGGTAACAAAGAGCTGGTGTGTTGATATCCCCAGTACATAGTGATGCTGCTGTAGAAATTGCTTGTAAAGCTGTTGTAATAAAACACAGCTGTCAGAAAGTGCCCAGAGCTGCAGAAGGGCTTAAAAGTCCTTTTCATACTAATGAAACAACATCTGCTGAAACTCAGGTGGCACCCTGATCCTAGAGAGAGGGATGTGTGGTTTTAGCTCTCCTCTGAGCAAATAACCATTGAGATTCAGTCAAACTGCTCTGCCAAATGCAGCACAACTTGTGCTGAGGTGCTTGCAGGAGGGCTCGTGAGCGGGATGCAGCCTCTCTGACCTCGCTGATTTCCAGGGACTGCACACAAAAGGTAAAGCCAAGGAAAGTATGTATGAATTTTGCTTGTTTGTTTTTTTCTGAGCACTCTTCTGATTGCTGCTGCTGTTGGAGACAGGATACTGGACTAGACAGGCTTACCCAACACATTAAGGACAGGGGAAGTCCTTTGACTTGTCAGAACTTACTGTGCACAGATGAAAGACCCAAGAAAATGCAGGAAAGCTTTACCTTTGTGACAGCTGGAGCCAGGGCAGTCAAAGCTTCTTGTGCCTCTGGAAAGAACTGGACTCTTGCTGGCTGGGGTGGCTGTTGATTCCATGACTGAACCTGTCTGATCCGAAGTGGTCCCAGATCTGGCCACCATTCAGCAGCAGGGCCAGTGTGTCTGACATTGCCCACCATGGCCCATCCTGCTGCTCCCCAGGGCTGCAGCTGCTGTTGAACAGCAAACATTTCAAGAATGACTGTTGTCTCAAGTGGATGAAATGGAACAACTTGAACATGTTCTTAGTGCAAAGCATTCAAGCTTTTAAACTAGCAGTTCTTGTGCATCACATCCATCCTGGGTAGAAACTGCCACGGAGGAGTAATGCTGTTGCTATTTGCTTATCAGCTGTGGTAAACATGAAAAGCTGCTCCAAGAAATGTCACGTCACTGAAGTGCTGTTTCATAATGCTGGTTTATAAACTACCCTTGAGGCTCACCTCTGGAAGCAGGAGCTGACTCATGGGTGGTTCAGCTGCTCTGCAGTGCCCACCTGCTCTGCCCTGCAGCCCTGATAGTGAAGAAGCCCTTGTGATTCCAGACTCCGTGTCTGTGGTAACAGCCTTTAGTTCTCCACGATGTTTTCAGGTTAATACAATAATGTTATTAATTTAGGAACCCCTGGATCTCCAAGTTTAAGCTGTGGAGGCATCTTAGGAAACGGTTTAGAAATCAAGGTAGCTGACTACACTGAGACCTTTTGCATGAAATTCAATGCAGATGGGATTTTGCCTAGAACCCAAGAGATCAGGAGTGTTTAGGTGACCGGAGCCTCTATGGATCTATGTATATGCTCTTCTGAGAAGGCTTTTTTAGCAAAGCTTGTGTCAAGGATTTGCCACAGGCTTAAGTTCTCAAGTTTTGGTTTTGGGGTAGAATTACAGAGATGTAAACTCTTCTGCCCCATTTCTGAGTTTTTACCTAATGCTGAAAGGTTTGGAAATCTGTTCACCTTTCACAAGATAGCTCTTCTGTTCCTGATACCATTCTGATTACAGTAGCTGGATAAACATCTTTATACTGCGAGCCAAAGATCTGCAGAGGACTGTGCTTTGGCGTCTCCAAGGCTGGGCTGAATTCTCCATCTGAATGCCAAAAACCCCCCAGACCTGGTCGGAAAACTGGCTGCTCCGGGAGCTGCAGGTGCCCTCCCAGACACTTCCCTGGGTTACTAGCAGAGGAGGGAGTTTCCTGCTCCTGCTGGAGCCCAGCCAGTCACTTTCTCATCATCCATCTTCTTAAGTGGAAGAGCAGATGGATCAGTCACTTCCTAGATACGAACCAAACACGGATGCGTTTGCAGACGGAGCTGCTCTTGTTTTGAAAGGAAGCCCTGGGCTGACCTGCCCCAGGAGCAGCCAGGCTGAGCCTTCCCTGGCACCAGCCCCTCCCGGCATGCCAGCCGCCCCCCGGGCTTCCCCACCAGCCCCTCGGTCAGTGCTCCAGCCCTGTTGCAACCCTCTCCATATCTCCCAGCTGTATTTTTCTTTTCGTGGCTCTGCAACTTCCTTCTTTTTCCATGTTCTGTGGATCCCTTTCTCCTTCGAATCCTGCCTGCCTCCCCTACATGCTAATCCCCGTCCAGCTGAAAAGCAACGTTACAGGATCCCTGTGGATCTCTTCAAGCTGCACTCAACAGATGCTCCTGTAACTTGGGATTTTGGCACAGCTAAAAAGAAGAGGAAGAGGCCTGTGAGCTTTATAAGAGGTGTGTGGTTGAAGCTGGCATGAAAACAAAAGCAGAGATAAGTCACATCCTATTTTTTCCCCCAGAACCTAAGCAGAATCAAAACATCCTTTTGCTTTAGTCAAATGAAAACAAAATAGTCAAACAAAATCCTGCAGGGAGTGAACAGAGCTGTTGACCTGTGGAAGGTGGAAACTGCAAGATCAGCCATGTACATGCTGCAGGAGAACTGCAGTGCTAACACTGACACCATGTTGCCTTGGGTGGTGAACAGCCCTTGTTCTCCCCAAGGGTGACAAAGTCTCATGCCTAGGAGGGAAATTTAAGCATAAACAGTTCAAACCAACCGCCCTGAGTGCTCAGTGGGGACTTATTTTGCAGCGCTTGGCAGTGTGCTGTTACATGTGGGGTAGTGTGAGAGACAGACTCTATAATGGCCTTTAATCCAGGTCGTTTTTGCCAGACCTCTGAAGAGGGGCCGTATTGCTTGCTCAGGCTCCTGCAGTGCTGCACTCGTGGCTAGTGCTGCCTGCTGTCAGAGTGGAACAAGCCCTTGTCTGCTCTGAACTTGTGGGGTCTGGATCACAGATGAACACAAGTTCATAAAAAGATGGTCTGTCTTTCTCTCTTTCCCCCAGCTTCGAACTGGGCAGAGCCCAAGCCCAGATGCCACCACCAGCAGGAGGTTTGTCCCAGCACCCCAGCCTGTCCGTGCTCTGCTCCTCATCCAGCCTGGAGAGATGGCACCTGCAGCAGGACACCCTGACATGGCACCGTGAGACAGGCAGGTGAGTTATCCATGCCCATCGGGCCTGAGAACAGAGCAGAGGTCCTGCACGGGAGACACCAAAGAAGGATCACAGAATCACAGAAGGGTTTGGGTTGGAAAGACCTTAAAGATCACCTAGGTCCAAATCCCTGCCGTGGGAAGGGACACCTTCTGTTAGACCAGGTTGCTCCAAGCCTCAGTGCTCCCTGCATTCCCAAGAGGGACGTGAAGGGAAGGGGCATCGCCTTGCTGGGAAAGCGGGATGGAGAATGCCCGAGGCGTGATTCCTCCCGGGGGAGGGGGGCAGCGGGGCGCTGTGAGCACGGGGGGAGCTGCCGCCGGTGGAGCCCAGCCCTCGGCCGGGGCTGGGGCGGGCCGGGGCCGCCCCCGGGCCGGGGCCGGGGCGGGGAGAGGCCGAGCCGGGGCGGTGCGGTGCAGCTCGGCTCGGCTCGGAGCGAGGATGGGGCACCGGGCGGTGCGGGCGCTGCGGGCCGCCCTGGCCCTGGGGCTGCTGGCGGCGGCGCGGCCCGGCCCGGGACCTCGGCAGCGGCGGCAGGCGGAGGTAGGACCGGCACCGGGAGTGGGGCTAAGGGGGCGGGAGCTGCTGCCCGGACATCGCGGGCTGCGGGTACCCCGGTGTGCCCGTGACATCGGGGGGTGTGGGGTGTGTGTGCGCCATAGGTGTGCCCATGCCATAGACACGTGTGCCATAGCTGTGCCCATGCTGTAGGTGTGTGTGCCTGTGCCGTAGGTGTGCCCATGAATACCCCAGGTACATTCACACCAGAGGCGCACGCCCACGGGTGCCTGACACGCGTGCATCCAGCCCGTAGCCACAAGCTGTGGATGCCCCGCGTGTGCCCATGGCCCGGGTGTGTGCCCGCGGGTGGGCAGGGCGAGCCCTGCGTGCCACAGGCGGGAGTGCCAGCCCCGCGGTGTGTCCGTGTGCCGGTGTGTCCGTGTGCCGGTGTGTCCGTGTGCCGGTGTGTCCGTGTGTCCGTGTGCCGGTGTGTCCATGTGCCCGTGTGCCGGTGGCGCAGCCGTGGCCGAGGGGTGGCTGAGCCTGGCGCTGCGGGGGCCTTGCCGGCTGGAGATGGACTTTGCTGTCTGCCTGTACCCGCAGTGCCACGGCGTGTGCTCCCTGTGCTGTGCACGGAGATGTGTCCCCAGAGGTGCTGCACATCTGCAGCCCCCCCCTTCCATATAGTTCTGACAACAACAGAAGTCTTGCACTCGGCAACCTGCCCATCTCCCGGCAAATCAGGATGGGACAAAAGCCAGTCCTCCCCTGCCCTGCCTCTCACAGGGCTGTCCCTGTCACCTCTGTTTGGCTTTCTTCTGATTGTCCCCATGTCATTGTCATGCCATGCCACCATCCATTCCTGCTTGCTTTGGGATGATGAGGTATGAGATTTGGCTGGTGAGCAAAGGTTCACATTGGGGATTTTTTTTTTTCTTGTCTAGGCATTGATCCAGTGTATGTTTGCACAGATGCTTGGTTTTAACCCCCCAGCAAGTCCTGGTGGATTAATTGGGATTTTTCACATGCTCTAAGATGAAAAGAGCATGTAAGTGCTGAGAGGCTTGTTTTAATGTGCAGGCTTCTTGTGCTGGGAGATGCTGCTTCAAAGACATGATTTATAGGTGTGCTGGTCCTAGTGTGCACAAACCTCAGCCCAGCCCTGCCCCTCGTGCCACCTGGAGAAAAAACAATCAGCAAAGTTAGTAATGCTCAGAAAAGCATTAATTATAATTCACTCTAAAAAGAAAACCAGCTCATTGGGGGTGAGAGCTTTGAAAGGGCCCATCTGCCTTTGCTTCCTCAGTGGTGACTTCTGAGAACTTTTCACTTGAAGCCTCAGAGCAGGACTTGGGATCAGGGCAGTTCCCAAGCAAGGGGGTGCCAGGCAGGTGACTTTCCTGTCTCCCTGCCTCAGTTTCCCCAGTGTGATGTGCTGTGCTGACCAGGGGCCATGGTACAACAGATGCAATGGAGACGTACAGGGACTAGAGTAGGAAAGCTTGCCTAAATAAACTGAGCAGGTAATTTTGCTTTTAAGAGGAAGCTGAAATTCTCACATAACATCAAATACTTCTAGTCACTTGTGGCTTTCAGAGCACTGCCAGCCTTTGCTTCTAAAGCTTTTGTTATTGCTTTTAAAACAGCCAAAGTTAGCAACAATGGGTTGTGTAAACTTAGATGCAAAAGTCTGAGAATATGTCCAGTCGTGTTACTTTCCTGGCTTGTGCCTTTTTTTTCAGTGCATTTGTATCAATTTCAGCTCCCACCCCAAAAAAAAAGAAAAAAAAAAAAGAAAAAAAAAAAAAAGAAAAAAAAAAAGAAGGAAAGTTTGAAAATTTAATCTGAAACATTTGTGTGTTAAATCATCTTATTATCTGCAGGCTCCAGATAGGAGAAGGTCCAGTGCTAGAGAGCACGTTTAGCAGACCTGGTGTCTGGCTGGGCTGTGCTTGGACAGCAGTTGGGTGTGTGGTAATGCCCAGGTTCCCCTGATCCTGGAGGAACTGTGTAAAATCCCTGGCACATAAGACCTCACCCCATGTTGGGAGTGAAGAGCATGGCCGAGTGCTGGTGTGCCAAGGACAAAGGACAATAAAGTCCCTGTAGCATTTTGTGTGAGAAGCTACAGGTCTGTTGTGATGGGAAGAAAAAACTGGTTAGAAATTTGAGCAAAGCAGGGAATGGAAATGGAGTGAGATTAAGGGACCGAGACATTCTCATTTCGGATTATTTTTTAAAACTTTTTTGTTCCATCCTGCCCTTCCTCTCCCTCCCTTGCAGTAGCACATGGTGTCTGACTTTCCCTGCTCACAAGCCCAGAGGCTCATGTTTAGCATCAGCTCTGAGCTGTGTTTGTGCTGAGTGTTGCTCCAGTGTCCAGATGAGCTCTTCTATGGAGCAGGCAGCCAGTTGGGATGCTGGATGCTGAGCACAACCTGGCTGGAGTGAAGGTCTTCTGGGTACCACCCAGCACGTGGTGGGGCTCAGGGTCAGCTGGAACCCTCACATTTTCCCTCAGATTGAAAGAAGAGGAAGAAAACCTTTTTCCTGGGAAAAAAACCCTGCTGTTCAGCTTCAGCTGGGCAATGCAAGGAGTGGGGGAGAGGAGGAGGAATTACTCGGGAGGCGTCAACCAGGCGAGGCAGAGCTGGGCTCTGCCAGGCACGTACAAGCCATGAGATCCTGGCTCTAGGTTGCTGCTGAGAGCAGGGATGTGGCAAGTGCTTCCGAGGCACTCGGTGGTCCCGGGGAGATTCACAGCCCCGTGAGTCACGCAGCCTGAACAGCCCCCGTTCTTCCCAAAACAATCCCCACTTGTTACAGCAGTAACACCGGCCAGGCAAGGGGCTGGAGGGCACAGCCCAAGGGTCTTGTTTCCTTTCTCTCCTCAGACATGAAAGCACAACCAGTCTGCGTGACCAGACTGGTTTGTCAGCCGCTCTGGTATTCGCAGGGGAAGGTCTGGCCAAGTGAGGTGTTTTCCCCTTTTCCCCAAAGTGCTCTGGGTTGTATCCAGCTGGTTTGGGATCCACTGGAGCTGTTGCTGGCTGGTGCAGTCCATCGCTGCCCAGGGGCCCTGGGGGCCAGGGCAAAGCTGCCAGCTGGTGTCATAGCCAAGGGTGAATCGTAGTAGCTGCTGCTGAGGTATTCCTGTGTTCAGCACACAAGCAAGCAGAGCCATCTGCCAGCTCCAGGAGCACCACCCCGGTACAGTTCATGGTGGTTGTTTCCTTCCAAGTGATGCAATATTTATTGTTCCTGTCCCAGAGCATCCCTCCTGACCAGGCAGATGGGCAGGCAGGGAGCTAGCCCCTCTTCAGCATCCCAGAGATCCGGGTTACTGAAACCAGGAGGGGTTTTCGTTAGACCTGCTGCAGCCCTGGCCTGCTGCCCCCACCTCGCACCTCTAGGAGATCCAGGTGAAAACTAAAAGAGCTTAAAAGACACCGGGCAGGGGATTTCCTCAGCTCCACATCTTTAGTGGCAAGAAGATAATTTGCTGCTAAAGAAGCCTTTTCAGGAGGGGTGGGTGGGTGGGAGAGGAGATTCCTTCAGGACCAGATTAGACAGAGTGGGGGAGCATCACAGCAGTGAGACGGGGCTTGGGGTTTTAATCAGCCTTTGTCATTAACATACAGAATGAGCTGCTGTTTTTTCAGCGGGAGGACAACCCAAGCTCTGTGCTTGCTGATCTCCCTTCTTGTGTGTCTCTGTGTGTCTATATCTATAATATTTATATAGATACTTATACACACACTTAAACAAGAGACACGAGGACTCTGTCGAAGGGTTTGTGCCTGCGGGCAGGAATGCAGCTCGGGAGAGCAGAAAGAAACGAGCGTTTTTAAATGCCTGGAGATCTTCCGAAGGCAGCAGCGCCCCGGCTGGCAGTGACCCCGGGAACTGCTCCTGCTGTGCCTGTGCCAGAACATGCTCGGGGGTCAGCTCTGCTTTGGCTGTGGGGGGAAACTGAGGCTGAAAAGCCAGAGCTGCAACTTTCCACTTGTCTGTCTTGGAGGTGAAACGATGGAACATGGAGCTTGGGGCTGCTGGGCACCAGGGCTGGGGACCTGCCTGGGCTGCCTCACAGGGCTGCTGTTGTCTCCTGCTCAAAAACAAGAAGACCTTGGAGGTGCAGCTGGCAGCCGGGCTGCTCTGTGACTGCAGCATGAAGCACCCACCTGCCCCTCGGCAGGATGGAATCGCTTCCCTCTGCTGCCAGAGGATGGAAAGGAGAGATGGAGCTTGCATCCGGGTGTAGCAGAGGTGATCACGGTCAATGGGAGCCCAATGTGAGGTTTCTCTGCTACTTAACTGGTGGAAAGGTGCCAGAAGCTGAGTGTCTGGAGGGGAGGGCAGACAGGACCGGAGCCTGCTGTCTCTGCTCTCTTGTTATCCCAGTTTCCAGGGAGGGAGGTCTAATTGTAGTTGCTGTTGGCTGTCTTCCATCTGGGATGCCTGTGGTCGAGGGCAAGGTGTTTCCTTGGCTTTAACTCTCAGCAGAGATGTTTTGCAGGGTTGTGACCAGAGCCCTGAGATGGAAGGGACTCCTCTGTCTCTCCCAAACCATCCTCCCACTGACCCCACTGCAGCCCCAAAGGCTTTTCTGCCCCAGTGTTGGTTCCCAGGCAGCCAGAGCTTTCCTCTTCTCCCTCCCCACTGCAGAGGGGCAGCTGGGCATTCTCACATTAATGCTCAGCTCTTGGTTTCCTGCTGTTTTTCTTTTCCATTGTATGGAAAAGAGCATTTCCCTGTCTTGGGCAGGAGGGGGGGTTTCCCAGCATGGCCAGACTTTGCGTTGCAGCCTCTGGAGAGGTTTAAGGGACTGGTCCCAGCTTCCATCCAGCCCTTCCAGAGCCTGGCTGGTCTCTGGGGGTGTGCAGGGCACAGGCAGTGCTGGGTGAGGGTTCTGAGGGCGGGTTTGGGCATAGAACACCATGGCATGGGGGTCTTGGCTTCTCCTGTCACCCTGAAAGTCCCTGGTCCAGGGGACTTGATACATTTGGCTGTCTGATAAATACCTGGCACAGTGGAGGATCAGCACATCCCTCTCTTCCAGTTCGGTGTTTCCAGGACTAACGTTGCCCAGAGCTCACCATAACCACACCTAGAAAAGGTCATAAATTTTATACTGGTGGTTTTGCAGCCCGAGAGCTAGTGCCTGTGTGTGAGAACCTCAACATGACACAGGTCGGAAACGCCAGGGAAAGTGCCACTCTGGGTGGACTTTCATAGCTCAAGGAGATGTGGGCAGGAATACTGAAACCAGGGGCCTATGTAGGCTTTGGTGCCATTCAAGGGCAGCTGGTGCAACAGCCGTTGCTTTTTTACCACACACCTTGACTTCTCCGGATGGGGTTTCAAGCGTTCGTGAGATTGTGGTGGGAAAAACACTTCCAGGCTGTAAGACTGGGATTGTGTTAGGTTACAGGAGAGGAAGCAGCTTAAGGTTACAGGAGAGGAAGCAGTTTACAGTTGTTAAGTTTGAAATGCTAAGTGAAAGGAAAATTGTGGTAGAAAGGGCTTAGACTGTGCCATGCTTGGAGAGCCTGGGCTTTCTGTAGCTCGCATGTATCTGTGGTGAGGTAAGTGCTGGGGATTGTCACCCCACCTCCATGGATGTAGCTGGGGGGGTGTTCTAATTGTGGAGAAGGTTGCAAAAACACCACAACTGAGAAAGATGGCTAGATACCTTCTCCTCTCCAGTCTGCTCTCTCAGGGCTACCAAACCTCCCTGCTGCCCCATCCCTGTATCCTCCTCTGCCCCAGCATCCTGAGCTGCTGCTGTGTTCTGATTCCTGGTGCCCTGGGAAGGGATTTATCCTGTGCAGGAGGGGGCACATCCAGCGGTACGGTGCCCCCCTGGGCAGAGGAGCTGTGGCTTCTCTTGGGGGACAAGCTGATGCTCTTGCCTGCTGGCACAGCTCTCACTCACACCTGGTGTATCCTGACCCACTGGAACTGGGTGTGCAGGGTCTGGGTGACTTTTCACTGCTGCAGCTGGTGCCACCACACCCTGGATCTGCCCCACCCTGCTGATGAACAAGTCTGGGGGAAGCATGGCCTCAGTTTTTGGCTGGGGCTGGGTGAGGAACGTGTCCTGCAGGAAATCATGCTGCTTCTTACCATGCTGCAGCCAGAGGTGGATCCTCCAGGTAGAAGGGGTGTAAAGGAGGAGATCAGCTCCACGGCCAGAGGAGATGGGGTCTAGGAAGGGGGCAGGGAGGGCTCCCCAAGGGGCTCATGGCAGGCAGACAGCACCTGGCAGCTGCCTGCTCTGCCCGCGGAGAGGTGGTGGGTGCAGAGGGTGACGTGTTTGGGGATGATGTGGAGGTGACTGTTAACGGCAAGAGGAGGGTTTGGGCAGGAGAGGGAGAGGGAGAGGCCCTGGCACATCCCGGGGCTGCCAGATCCAGAAACCATTCCTGCTCCCTGCCAGATGACTGGCAAAGCACGGCCCAGGAGGGATGACGCTGCCGGTGCTGCAGGGGATTAAATCACCCGCTGAAGGTGGATGGTCAGGGGTAGCATGGAGTGCAGGTTAACACCCATCCCGAGATGGGCAGGGAGGGAAGAGGCTTCAAAAGCAGAAGATTTTCCAGCGGGCAGGAGCCATCCCGGGCCAGTCTGTGGCATTCCTGGTGCTTGGCCCATGTCTCCTTTGGGATGCAGGAAACAAAGCAGCCACCTTCCCTTTTTTATTCCTCTTTACTTTGACTCTCTTGTGCTAACAGGATGCTGGGTGGCTTGTTTGTCTCCTGCAGACATCCCTGTGAGGAAGGCGGGTGTGGAGCATTCCTGCAACCCCGGCTATTAACTCCTCCGAAAGCTGGAGGCACAGGCTGGGCAGAGGGAAGCAGTTTATTTTCTTTAACGTGCCATTTATGTGTTGGAGCAAGTTCAGAGCGACAATCTCCGTCCATGTAAATGGCCGATAAGAAGAAGAATGGTTTGGCAGAGCAGACTGCCCCCAGTGTCTCCGCTTTGCGGCAGCAGATCCTGCTGGATGGGGGGAGATTGCAGCCTGACCCCATCTCACCCCACCCTGTCCACAGCACTTTAGCCTTTATTTTAATCATTGCCTTGATTCACTCGAGGTGATTAGAGTGGGTTTGGTAGCCTCTGGCTGTGGGTGACAAGGCAGCAGGGTTTTTTGATCTTGTGATGGTGTTTCCTCCTACCTCTCTGTCGGGTTTTTGTCCACAACATAAGAGCCATCAAAAATTATGGGCTTAGTCGAGGTTTTCCCAAGTCCCATAATGCAAATATACAGACCAGATTGGCTTGGCACCCGCAGGAAGTGTTGGCTGCTTGGCGTGCAGCGCTTGTAGGAAAAAGATAACAGGGCATTTCTGCACAGCCCCGGGTTTGCAGCACTGTTTCCCATCCCATGTCCTTTTTTCCAACCCCCCCCCCCCCCCCTCTCCCTCCCAAGCCAACATGCACAAACGCCTGCCCGTGCTCTGAGCTGGGATTCCCATGTCTCTCCTTGCAGCTGTTCCTGGAGAAATACGGCTACTTCGGCGAGCCGGGGCCGGGCACTCACAGCCCCGCCGAGTTCACCCGGGCGCTGAGGTATGAGCCTTTTATTTAAAACTGCACAGAAATGCAGCAACTGGGACTGGGCGGGAGCTGCTGGTGCTCGGGGCGGAGGGGGGGGGTGTGCTTTTTGCAGCTGAGGAGTCTGTGTGCAGCCGGGGCCTGTCTCTCATGGTCTGATGGTAAAGCACAAGCGGTCCTTTCTGGAGCCCCGCTCCGGACCGGCTCCCTCAGCGGGATGCTGCTGCTGGCACCCGGCGCTCGCTGCGCGGCTGCGTTTGCCTTTTATGGCCCGGTGCTCCCCGCACAGCATCTACGGCCAGGCTGGGGCTGGGGAGGGCTGGGAGATGTCAGGGGGGCCGAGCTGACAGCCCCCGCTGTGGCTTCTCCTAACGAGATCACACTGGCGCTGGGAGCATCCCTAGCCTGACCCTGCACAAAGTCAAGTGCAAAGTCCCACAGCTGGGGTTGGCAGCTGGGAAAGGTGGATTTTTAGGCTCCCCTGTCAGCTTTTGCCCTGCTGGGAGATGGCTTACAGCTCGGGTGTGGTTGCAGAGGCAAATTCATGTTTTATCACCTGGATGTGTTCCTGACAGCGGGGCATGAAGCTCGCTGGGTGAAAGCCCTGGGTCAGGTCGAACACCCGGCACAAACACAACCAAAACCCCCATGGGGGGGGGTGTCTGGGTGCTGACATCTCCCTTCCTTTTCCAGGGACTTCCAGCGGGTGACCCACCTCCCTCCCAGCGGGGTCCTGGATGCCCCCACGCTGCACCAGATGGCTCTGCCACGGTGTGGCACGGGTGACAAGGCCCACCGGGCGCCTGCCGCCCCGCGCCGCCGGCGCACCGCCCAGCACGGTGAGCACCAGACCGGGGGGGATGGGGGTGCTGGGAGGCCAGCTCTTCCATCCTGGCTCCTGGAGATGCTTCTGTGGCCCGAAGGTGCAGCCCTGCTGGCACAGCGTCCATGCCAGGACCCGCCTGCTCTTTGCACAACTTTATTTTTAAACCTCTTTATTTTTAGTTGTCCTGTGTGGCTCGACATCAGCAGTGATTGAAGAGATGTGACTCCCACTTGTGGGGAAATTTGGTTTTCCAGGGAGGGGGGGCAGTTTACTGCTGTTGAGGGAGTCAGGACATCTCCCAGGGACCTATCAGGTCACCATAGTCCTGGGCACAGCCATGGTGGTATGGTCCAGAGGACAGGGGCTGGCACACAGTGAAGTTACCTCCAGGCTCTGCTGAGCTTTGAGGCATCTGGTGTGTTGGTTGCCCAGCAGTAACCACACAACTTGCTGGTGCTGGGCTGCCTGTCCATGGGAGGGTTGTTTCACCCACATTAGCGGGTTTAACTCTGCTCTGAGCAACCTCTCTTGCTCCTGTGTATGCAGGACTGGGCCTCTTGTCTCTCATGAGCTGTCTCCTGGGCTGGTGGATGAGTAAGTGGATTCCTAGAGAGCAAGAGGGCTGGGACCAGCTGCCCTGAGGACATGGGAAAAATGAAGGGGAAATTAAGGAAGGGCTCTGTGCCGTGTCAGGCTGTCTGCATCTGGCAGGGCTGGTGATGAGTGGCCCCAGGAGACAGCCTCATTGTCCTCCTCCTGCCTCTGCCTTTCCTTCCCAAACCCTGGCGTGCAGCATTGCCCTTGCAGGCCCCATCCTGGGCATTGCTGTGGTGTTCTGGTGCTGGCAGGCCCCTGTGGCAGCAAGCCAGGGAGCAGCCAGCTGATGGCAACAACTCCATGTCATAGAATCATGGAATCCCAGACTGGAAGGGACCTTAAAGATCATCTAGTCCCAACCCCCCTGGCATAGGCAGGGACACCTCCCACTAGCCCAGGTTGCTCCAAGCCCCATCCAACCTGGCCTTGAACACCTCCAGGGATGGGGCAGCCACAGCTTCTCTGGGCAACCTGAGCCAGTGTCTCACCACCCTCACAGCAAAGAATTTATTCCTAAAGAAGAAATTTCTACAGAATTTTGGTGCCCCCAGGCTGGAGGGAGGGAGGGGATGCTGGCAGGGCTGGCGGCACTGGCCAGGAAGGCTGGTGGCTTTGTGCTCAGTTGGCTGTTTATCCTACTTGGAGCAGGAAGCTGCTGCAGCTGAGCCAGCAAAGTGCTTTGTTATCCACCCCTCTCTCAGCAGGAGCTCTGACGGCAGCTGCTGTGTCCATCATCCCGCTGGCTTTGGGCACACTCGCACCCTGGCACATGGGCAAAGGCCCACCCTGGTTTGGCTCTCAGCTGGATCCACCCAGCCGTGGTGGCCAGCGTGGGGCTGGGAGGGCATCCCTCCCTCCCGCTGCTCCCAGGCTTGGCCTCAGCTTCTTCTCTCCTCGAGCAGGTTTTGGCCTCTCTCTTAGAGTTTGGTTGCAGCTCCAGCCTTGGGACACTCTGGGTGGGATCTGGCGGTAGCACCTTCAGAGGGATTTAATGGGTTCTGCTGCTGATGCGGGGTGCTGAGGCTGCTGGTGGGACACCTGAGTTGACTTCAGCTTGGGCTTGGAAGAGCCGTGGCTTCTCCCAGCACCAGGAAGCTTCCCTCCACGCACGCAGCCCCCTGGTGGAGGAACAAGTCCAAGTCCCTGTCCTGGTGCTGAGGTTGCTCCTCTTGCAGGCGGGCGGTGGTACAAGCGGCACCTGACCTACCGGGTGGTGAACTGGCCGCCCTACCTGCCACAGCGCGAGGTGCGCCTGGCCGTGAGAGCCGCCTTCCAGCTCTGGAGCAACGTGTCCTCTCTGGTGTTCTGGGAGGCACAGGATGGCCCGGCTGACATCCGCCTGACCTTCTTCCATGGAGACCACAACGATGGACTCAACAACGCCTTCGATGGACCAGGTGCTGGTCACTTCTCCCTCGTAAGCTTTTATTTTACAATGTGAGCTCTTCCCTGGTAGGAAGGAGGGCTGGGGTGGTAATGGGTGATGGAAGCAAGGCTCTGCCCTGGCAGTCCCTCTACCCAAGGACATCTCCCAGTTTGCTTTCTGGTTTGGGGTCCTCACTCCCAACTTTGCAACTGGGGGGGGGCTGGCAGTGAGGCAGTTGAGATGCTTATTCTAGGATCATGCCTGATGGCCTTTGAGGAGCCCTCCCCACCTTGATGGCATCCTCCAAACCTGAGATCATGCCTTCCACATAAGCCTTTCTGCACAGTGCTCTCAGAGACACTCAGCTTTTCTCTCTTCCTGAGCCTTTGCCCAGCATGGGTCACTGCAGTGGCTTCAGTCCCTGGCCCGAGCCTGGGACACAAAACCAAACTCATAAACCCCAGAGCAGACAAACCCCCCGTACTCCAGAGCAGAAGGTAGAACTGGTTTGGATTGCACCCGCTGTGGGAAGCTGCTGTTCTTTCTCAGGAGACCTCCTAAATAGCTACAACTGATGCATTTTTAAGCAAATGGGAGTTGCATGTACCCCCCCCCCCCCCACCCGCCCACCGCTTGGCTTGCAGCTGAGGTCCTCTCCTGCCCCACAGTCCATGATGGCTCTCGTGTCCCCAGGAGGTGCCCTGGCTCACGCCTTCTTCCCGCGGCGTGGAGAAGCCCACTTTGACAGCGCTGAGCGCTGGTCCCTGCACAGCGGCAAAGGGCGCAACCTCTTCGTGGTGGTGGCACACGAGGTCGGGCACACGCTGGGGCTGGAGCACTCCCCTGTCAAGAGTGCCCTGATGTCTCCCTACTACAAGAAGCTCAGCAAGGATTTTGTCCTCAGCTGGGATGACATTTTGGCTGTCCAGAATTTGTACGGTGAGCCTGGCTTCCTCGAGCATCCCTCAGTTTCTCCAGGGCTATTCCCTGGGATGGAGAGCAAGGAGCAGGGATGGGAGCAGGTCCCTGCAAGGGGAGAGGACTACATGCCAGGGCCACAGTGGGGATGGACCCCATCCCTTTGTGTTTGGGGAGGAAGATGCAGTAGGGCATGTGGGATGGGAACCAGGTTCTCCAAGACAGGGAAGGCTGTACTTGCTCTCTGCTCGTTTGCAACCAGGGAAATGTTTTCTGGAGGTACCAAGGGGTCTTTGCCACCACCATATAGAGGGGGACAGGAAGCAGACAGTGGGACAAGGCATGTTTGGACCCTGGGATGGGTCCCCAGCCCTGTGCTCATGCTGTGCTTTGGGGAAAGCCCTTTCCCTGCCCCTTCTCCACAACTTTCTCCACCCTTTCCCCCATCCCAGGGAAGCCTTCCAAAGGCTCTGCCATCCAGCTCCCAGGAAAAGTCTTCACTCACTTCCAGGATTGGAGCATGGACCTTTACAGTGAGGACCAGGAGCAGAGGAGCCTCAGCACCTACTACTGCCACTCATTCTTCGATGCCATAACTGTAGGTACGTGTTGGCTGGCACAGCCCTCTCCTGAAACACATCCACTTGCCCCTCACCCCAGTGCCACAGCACTCAGTTTCTGCTCTGATAAGCTCCAGTGGTGGGAAAGGCAGGTTTGGCTGGTCCACAGCCCCATCTTTGCTCCTGGATCTGGTAGCATCACTGAGACACACTGTTGCTGTGGAATGGAGCATCTTCAGGACATGGTGATGGCTTGGTGTGTTGGGAGAGCAGGAAACATCCTAGAACTTGGGCTGTGGCAAGGCTTACTGACTGCAGGAGCTCAACTGTGAAAGACCAGCCTAGAGAGGGAGGTGTGTTCAGTTTCTGTCCTCTCTAGGATGGAGTGGAGGCAAGGAATGAAGCTGAAGGGATAGCTGGAAAGGCAGAAGGGAGCATCCAAACCCCAAGCATCCCTGAAGCTCTGCTCAGGGAGGAGAAGGGCACAGGGGAGTGGTGACTGGGAGATGGGATGAGGTTTCTCACCTCTCACCTGGGACCCCCTCTGCCCCACAGATGCGGATCACAACGTCTTCATCTTCAAGGGCAGCCACTACTGGGTGGTGCTGGCAAGTGGCAACACCAGCAACCCTCGGCCCCTGCAGACACGCTGGCCTGGCCTCCCTGCTGGCATCGACGCCTGCACCTGGTCCCAGCTCAGCCACAAGTTTTACTTCTTCAAAGGTAGGTGATGCAGCAGCAGGAGATCTCCCCTCGAGGCCACTGCCGCTCCTGCCTGTGGCCTGACTGTCCAGATCTTCATCTTAGAGAATCATGGAAGGGTTTAGGCTGGAAGAGACCTTAAAGATCAACCCCCTGCATGGGCAGGGACACCTCCCACTAGCCCAGATTGGAAGCTCCATCCAACCTGGCCTTGAACACTTCCAGGGATGGGGCAGCCACAGCTTCCTTGAGCAACCTGTGCCAGTGTCTCACCACCCTCACACTAAAGAATTTCTTCCTAATGTCTAACCTAAACCTACCCTCTTCCAGTTTAAAGTCATTACCCCTTGTCCAGTCTTCTGCCCATGTTCCCTGTCCCCTTCCACTGGTCCTGTCCCAGTGCAGAGCTGGGACATTGCTGAGTCCCCACTGTGCTGAAACCCAGTGGAGCCCTGGGCTTGGTGCCTGCCATGGATTAATGAGGTGGCCTTGGGCATATGACCCCAGCAGCCTGCCTCAGTTTCCCCTTGAAAGCATTCAGGAGAGCAGCTCTCACCTGTGTTTGAAAAGAAACCAGGATGCACCAAACCTTTTGGGATCCCTGGGAGAAAAATGCTCCCCAAAGCTGCAGGAGCTGAGACCAGCATGGAGTTTTCCTGGTGCCCGTGGATCCCCTGTGCCATGCTGGGGCCAGGCAGCTCCGGGGAGCTGGAACACCATCCACAAGCTCCTGCAGCCCGACAGGCAGAGGAGGGTCAGCTCAGGCAGCCCCACTGCCAGGGGCAGCCCCGACTTTTCATATAACCAGTCACTGGCCCTTCAGAAAGGGACCTTTGTTGCCGGGGCTGGGTGAGAGCCCAAAGCCCCTCTCCCTGCCCAGCCCTCGCTGCTCCCTCCGCCCCGGGGCTGGAGAGCAGAAAGGGGCTTTTGTTTGCCTGCCTCGTGGGGACAGGGCTGTGTGGGGACAGGGCTGTGTGGGGACAGGGCTGTGTGGGGACAGCCAAGCACTCTGCCCCAATCACAGTTCCTGCTGCTGCCATCCTGGTCTCAGTTTTCCCAGCCCCAAGGGGGTCTGGGTCTCTCTGTCCTGCTTGCCTTACAAGTAAGCAGCACGGGCTAGTGGACAGTGTGGTGTCCTTGCCCTGTCCCTGGCAGTCTCTTGCCATGCCTTCAAGCCCCTGAGCTGCCATGCCTCAATTTCACCCCTCCCAGCCTGGTGGTGCTGGTTGGGTCACCAGAGGGATGGATGTCATGCATGCATGTCTTGGGTTGGAAGGCTGGCCCCGTGGCTGAGTCCTTCCTTGTCTCCTGGAGCTGGTCACATGATGGACCATGTTGGGGTGGGCTCTAACCCCTCTCCCTGGCTCTTCCCAGGTGGCCGATGCTGGCGCTACAAGGGCTCCACCTTGGATGCTGGTTTCCCCCAGAAATGCAGCGCCCGCGGCCTCCCCCGGCACCCCGACACCGTGCTCTACTTCCAGCAGCTCCGGCGCCTGGTCCTCTTCAAAGGAGCCAAGTACTTCGTGGTGAGTGAGGAGAGCCTTGATGTGGAGCCCTACTACCCCCGCAGCCTGCAGGACTGGGAGGGCTTGCCCCCTGGCACGACGGGGGCCCTTACCCGGCACGACGGCTTCATCTACTTCTTTCGGGATGATCAGTACTGGCAATTTGACCGGGCCAAGCTGCAGGTGGTGGCCACTGGCAAATGGGCCACCCAGCTGCCCTGGATGGGCTGCTGGGATGCGAATGGTGGGCAGGTCATCTTCTGAGCAGAGCATGCTGGGACCACCTGGGGGGCTGAACTCCACCTTGCTCACCACTGTCCAGATCTATCTTTATTTGATTCTGATTCCTGTCCCAGGATGGTTTGGCAGGGACTGGCATGTTGGAGCTGCTCATGGACACTGGAGCGATGCCCTGGCACAGCAGGGATGCTGCTGGGATGAGGCAGCCATTGGCCATGGTGGGTCTGCCATGGCCATGTGGGCTGGAAGCTTTGGAAGACAATATTAAAAAAAAACAACCCACACAAGAAAAGGTATAAGCCATGGAGACTGTGACCAGCCCCGGTCCTGTTCCTGCTCAGGACAGTGTCAGGCATTTCCTTCAATCCAGGACTGGGGTTTGTTTGCTTCAGCTGTTGTTTTCCCACAGCCAAGCAGAGGAGGTGCCTCACAGTGGCTTGGTTTGTGGCTCGGATGGTTTTAGGATGTTTCCTGGTTCAAACAAAAAGAAAAGAGGTCTTTGGACAAAAATAGAGGTCCGTGTTGAGTTCTGCCATGTGCTCAGAGATGTTTTTGGGGAGAAAGCAGAGGGGTTTGGTGTAGGAGCCTCTTTGGGGTGAAGGGAGGGGGAGTTACCACAGAGCTGCTGACCCTGTCACGGTGCAGCTGGAGCACTGCAGCTTGGCTCTCTGATGGTTTTGGAGGCTGGGTGGGTTCTCCGGTGTCTAATAAGTGTTGTGCTCATCTGGCAGCCTTTCTTGTGTGCAGAGAAGGTGTGTGTCCTCTGCTTTGTCTACAAGAGGTGGGATTAATGTGTTTTTTGAGTCCCCTGTGCCACAGTTGGATGAACAGGGTTGACAAATTAGTGGGGGAGGCAGGGACGAGGAGAGGGTGAGAGGGTGAGCAGGACAGACGGACATGCCTGTGCATGCAGGCTCACAAGGACAGCTTGGCTGCATATTCCTCATTCCTTTCCCAAAGCAGGTTCCCCACCTGGAAACGCCACTGGTTCCTGTGCACCGAGTCACCTGTCACGTCCTCAAAGGGCCACAGATTGTCTTGTGGTTCAACTTCAGTGGCAGAAATGCCAGCAGCTGTTGGTGCTGACCAGGACTGTGCTCAACTTCCTTAAAATGGCCTTTGGCTTGAGAAAAGTGGGGATTTTCCCCATCCTGGGGTTGTGCACGGGTGGGCTGCTGCTTTGCTGGTGGTTCTCCCAGGACTCAGACTCAGTGGTGGGTGCCCTGCTTCAGGTTGGTGGCTCCAGCACAGGGCTGTGGTGGCCCTGCTGTGACAGGAGCCACATAAGCAGCTCTGTCTGCTTCCAAGGGTGTCTGTGAGTGAGCCCCCCCTGCACAGACAGGGGCAGGGTGACTTCATCTTCTCGTGGCTTAAAAATCTCAGGGGATTTTCAGCGTTGCCAAAGGGATGGGGCTGTGTCATCTTTATTCTGAATTGAGTTATAATAATGCGATGTTGTGTCCAGGGAGTCCCAAGGACCTGGACATCTGGTGGCAAATAAAAGGAGCCTCTGGATATGTTGGGATTGCTGCTTGGTTTCATGTCACACTTTTGTATTATTTTTTTTAAAGCCAGTCTCCTGTTTCCAGAAGGGGCTGTGTTTGAGCTGCATGTGCGTTTGGGACTGGGGTGGGCACTGCTCAATCTGGCCTTAGTTTTCCTGCTTGCTGGATCAAACAGGAGGGATGGAGCCCACTGAAAACTCCCTGATGGGGCTGATGCTGATGGTGAAGAAAACATGGAAACTCTCTTTCCTGCTTCATCTCAAATTATTGAGGACTTCTCCACACTTTGGGATGTGTTAATAGGGTTTTTTTTGCCAGTGTTGAGGATGAATTCATGCTGATGGGGACCCTTCAGGACTCCACCTTGGCCCTGGGTGGTGAAGGCAGGTCCTTGCCTCCCATGGGACAGGCAGCACCCTGAAATCTGCCTCACTGCTCCTGTTTGCTTTGCCATGCAGTCAGCCCCGCTGGGTGCTGTAGCTGAAAATCCTGCATCACAAGGGTCCTTTTCTCCTGCTGGACTCCTTGGCAGTGCACACCGGGCACAGACTCCTCCGGCCAGCCTGCTACGCATTCCCCAGCCCAGGGGAATAGCTGGGATTCCTGCATTTCCTCCCCCAAAATGCCGGCTGATGTGCAGTGAGCATCAACAGCTGGCTCCAGGGAGAGGAACGGGGTCCCCTGACACAGCCAGAAGCCCCCCAAGCCCATGCGAGGCTCCATTTCTGTCCCGAGGGGTGAGCACATCCCTGGAAGGATGAGCTGGGGATCTCGGGGGAAAATCCAGCCTAGGGGGGCTGGGGCAGACGCAGCAGGGCTGCGGGCACGAGAGCAGGAGCAGACGCCGAGGAGGTTAATGGGCAGTGTTTGCAGCCGGTCCCTTGTTACCAAGGAGAAGGGCACAGCACTTGGGAAGGAAACAAAACACCCACTGCCCAGGAGGGTGATTTCCTTTCCCGACAGACTGAGAAAGGCTGCCGGCGCCGGGAGGACAGTGTCACCGTCCCAGGTGGCAGACAGCAAGTGGCACCGGGTGAGTATAACTGCTGGGGAGGTGGGCTGGGGACACGGCCTGGGACAGCTCCCCGTGTCCCCATCACCTTTTTCCCTTACTCTCCTCCCAGTCTTATGGCAAAATGTGGGGGACGCCGGGCACCGCGGTGCGGAGCATCCGTCCCTACCAGTCCAGTGAGCAGTACCTCTATGCCATGAAGGAGGACTTGGCCGAGTGGCTGAAGGAGCTGTATGACCTAGACATCGAGGTGGGCACCTTCCTGGAGGTGCTGGAGACGGGGGCTGTGCTCTGCTCCCATGCCAACAACATCACCCACGTGGCCGAGGAGTTCTCCCGTGCCTGCCCCGGCGCAGCCCGTCACCTCCGCCTGCCCACTGCCGGCATCACCTGCAACCTCGCCGCACAGCCGGGCACCTTCCAGGCCAGGGACAACATCTCCAACTTCATCCAGTGGTGCAGGAAGGAGATGGATATCAAAGGTAGGATGCTGGGCTTCTGCCTCCCCGTGTTCCCCATAGGAAATTCCCCTCCAGCCGTAGGAAATTCCCCTCGAGCTGCTCCTGGCATCACCCTGGCTGCTTTCTTGTGTGTCCCCCAAAGCTGGTGCCATGTGGCATCAGGCCGCACCATGACCACAAGAAGTCCCTGAGCTGGGATTTCTTGCACAAGCTCCTCTGGGATCAGCAACAGCTCTGCAGGGCGCTGGCATGGGGCAGTCCTGTTTGCTTGGGTGCAAATATGTGCTGGAGGGGGTGGAAATGGGGAGGGTGTGTGCTGCGGCGTGGCCCTGCTGTGCATGGCACCATCTCAGCTGTAAGGACATCAGGAGTGGTCCTGGCTGTGAGCAAAGGGTCTGTCACCCTGTCCCCACCCCCCCCAGGAAGGGCATGGGCATGGACTGACAAATCCTCAGGGCACCCAGCCACTGGGTTTCATGGCTTTGGGATGCCATAAACCAGCCATAGCACCTTTGCTTGTAAATGCCCAAGAGGAAGGGCTTATCCTCCATTAATTTATCCCAACTTTTGTTGGACCACCCATGTTCCCAGCAGGATAGCTCCAGGGAATAATTTTCCTTTAGGCAGGTTTTTGACTGCCTGTGCCCCCCATCCCCATTGTCCCCATCCCCATGTGCCTGCCCAGTTTCAGTCCACCCTTGTCCTGCTCCAGATGTCCTGATGTTCGAGACAGAGGACCTGGTGCTGAGAAAGAACGAGAAGAACTTTGTGCTGTGCCTGCTGGAGCTGGCACGCTGTGCTGCCCGCTTCGGCATGCGAGCCCCGACCCTCGTGCAGATGGAGGAGGAGATTGAGGAAGAGCTACGTGAGGAGATGGACCTGCCACCCATGGACAGCCCCCTGCCCCGGCCCTCCAGGAAACCACGAGACCTCCACAACCTCGACCAGATGGTACAGAGGGGCATGGAGTGGGATGGGGACAGGGATGGAGATGGGATGGCCACCCCAGGATCTTACCCAGGAGCCCTGGTTAGGACTCATCCCTGCTTCCCACAGGTCCAGAACCTGGTGAGCCGCTGTACCTGCCCTGTCCAGTTCCCCATGATCAAGATGTCTGAAGGGAAATACCGCGTGGGCGACTCTGACACCCTCATCTTTGTCCGGGTGAGTCTCCTTCACCCTGTGCTTTTGGGGCACAGGCACCAGGAATCCTGCTCTGCTCTTTCATAGTCCATCCCCCAAATGGGGCCAGTGAGGGGTTTTTGACCATTTTCCCCAAAGCAGAGAAGCTCAGTCCTGTGGTGTGTAGTTGTGGGGATGTAACCATCCATGTGTATGGGACAAATCCTGCTGTCCCACACCAAGCCAGAGCCAGGTCTTACCCAGCAATGGGATGCCCTGTGCCTGCCTGGACCCATCCCTAAGCCTGGCCTTTCCAAACGGCTCAACACATGGTGGTGGAGAGGGGTTTTTTCCAAAAGGCTCCACTCTCCTTGAGATGAGAGGTGCCTGTTGGGATGCAGAGGGAGCCGAGACCCTCCCTGCCTGAATGGCGCTGAGCTGGGCATATCCTTTGGGAGCCCTGGTGGCACTTAAGGAAGCCCCTGGCTCCCAAAGCCCTGTTAACATGCCACCCCCATGCTGCTTAAAAAGAGGTGGGGTCCCATGGGTGCAGTGCACGCACCTCTCCAGGTCTCACCCCATGCTCATCTTGTGCAGATCCTGCGGGAGCACGTCATGGTGCGGGTCGGGGGCGGCTGGGACACGCTGGAGCACTACCTGGACAAGCATGACCCGTGTCGCTGCACCTCGCTCGGTGAATCCCTGTGTCCCCAAACCCTGCGGCTCTGCCCCGTGTCTGGGGTGAGGGGCGGGGTCCGTCCTGGGTCTTGCTGCTCCTGGGGCAATTTGCAGGAGCGGCAGGCTCTGTTTCTGCCATGCCTCATGGCATTACTCCGGAATGTCTGATTTTGGAGACTCTCTTTGGCTTTGGTGGCCACTAGAGGTCACGGCAGACTTTTGGATGGCGCCAGACTCCGACAGCCCTTTTGCAGCGAGCAGATGTTTACACCAGCATCCCTGGGGTCCTGGATGCTAAGCAACTGCTGAGTGGGGCTGCACCCGGGGGTGGGTGTAATGGACAGGGGTGCTGAGCCTCCCCCGCTTTTCCCACAGCTCACAAACAAGCCTTGAAAAGCAGAAGCCCGCAGCAGCAAGTGCAGCATGAGCTCTGCCTGTGCCCGGCCACCAAGGGGGCTGCCCGTGGCCAGCCCCAGCCCGCCCTGCTGGTCAGCCGCTCGCAGAGCCCCTTGCCCCCCGTCACCTGGGGGTCCCGAGTCCCCTCTGGTCCCCAGCCACCTGCCATCCCCTCTCTGGAGAGCTTGGGTCACCTACGGGGTGCCAGCCCTCGCCAGGAGCCAGCACAGCCCCGGAGGGTCCCTTCCGGCAGGTAAGTGGTGCAGAGAGGCTTTGTGCCCCAAACCACCTGGTTGCAGAGCAGTTTTTTTCAGATTCCTGATTTTCCCCCTCCCTCTATCTGGAGGTGCCCAGCACCAGGCTGGCTGGAGGAGGGGGATGCAGTGGCAACCTGGCCCATCTCTGTTGTCTCTCCTTGTAGAACGTGGCAGCTACCACTGTCCAGGTCACCTGCCCGACCCAGTTCCCCTGGCCATGGGGTGCCGACCCGGGCACCCACCCCTTCCCGGCTGCCCCCTGGCACACAAGACAGCGTGGGGGTCCCCAAGACGCCGCCTGGGCCCACCCTGGGGAAAACCCCCATGACACCAGCACGGGGCAGGTCCCCAGCACCCAGCACCCGGCCAGCACCAGTACCTCCAAAAAGCACCCAGCAAGGAGGCAAACCATCTGTGGCAGCTGCCAGGCCACAGGCAGGGGGTGTCTTCTCCATGGCGACACCCCGTGCCCCCAGCCCCATCAAGCTCTGTGCCCCCTCCTCACACCAGGATGACCGGCGAGAATCACAGGGCCAGAAAAACCCACGGGAAGAGAGACGAGGAGCCCTCGGCTCAGGCCAGCCACTCTCACCCCAAAATCCCTCCAGCCAGCCTCCGAAACAGGATGGCAGCTTTAAACCACCCCCCAAAGCCAGCCCAGGCATCTGCCGGCCCCCCACCCCTCTGGCCCAGTCTGCAGAGGGATGCAAGCTCTGTGCTGCTGGGGGGGATCCCCAGGGGACGCAGCAGTGCCACCCACCCCCCAGCACAAGGGCTGGGGGGGCTGAAGGACGTGGGGTGCTTGATGAACTGGGGGGAGCTTGTGGCCCTGGTGGGGGTAGCGAGGGGCTCCAGGGGTTCTGGGGGCACACACAGCCCCCCGGCTATGACAGGGTGGTGGAGGAGCTGTCCTGCGAGCGGAAGCCCCTGCACCCTGTGGATCTGGGGAGCTGGGTCCCCAAAACCCCCCGGGCAGCTGCCCCACAGCCCCCCACCCTCCCAGCTGGTGGGGAAGGGGAGGAGGGGCCGGGAGCAGGGGGCCAGAGCCCGGGGGGCGGCAGGACCAGCAGTGTCCCCAAGCCCCGGCGGTGCCTGAAGAAACCCGAGCGCGTGCCCTCCATCTACAAGCTGAAGCTGCGCCCCAAAGTGCGTCCCCGGAGGGACCACAGGCCAGGCAAGAGACCCTCTCGCATCCCCACCCCCCTGGGGCAGCGCCCGGCTGCCCCCCGCAGCCAGCATCGCCCCCCGGGGCCCCCCTGCCGCCCCCAGCCCAGTGCCACCCGTCCTGCAGCCAAGCCCTCCCCGGCTGACAGCGGCGCCTGGCTGACTGAGGATGAGGAGGTGTGGGTCTGACCCCCCCAGCCTGGGACGAGCCCCTCACTCAGCTGAGGGGGGAGCGATGCTGCAGCCAGAGCTGTGGTGGCCGGCGTGGGCAGGGTGATGGATTTGCTTTCATTATGGGGGGGGGGGGGGGGGGGGGGCGGTGATCCCTCCCATTACTTTTTGGAGCTGCATGCCCTCCTTCCCATGGGGGTTGGTTTTTCTTTGGACTGGTTTGGGTGGAGAAATCCAGCCCCAAATTGAGAGAATGGGGCACTTTCTGCAGGGAAGAGGGGGGTAGCTGGCCCCGTGGGACACCCCCCACTTGGCAGCCAAGTGTGCAAAGCACCTTGTACCTCAGCCTGCCCTGTCTGTGTAACAGGACTAACCATCTGCGTGGCTTACGGCACCATGGGCCTTCAGGAGTGGCTCAGGTCAGGGGGGGTCACAGGAGGTGACCCTTGCTGAGCCCTATGGGCTTCCTTATGGGTGAAGGTGGGAGACCCAGGGGGTCGGTGGTCCCCTAGTGGTGGTGGTCAGGGTGATGGCTGTCACCAAGGCTCACCGCAGGCACCGCCACGCTCCCGAGCCTGCAGCCACGCATCAGGCAGGTGTCTGTGCAATAGAGATACACCAAAGCTCCTGTTCTGGCATCTTTTCTGTGTGAGTGGGAGGGAGAGAATATAATCCTGATGGGGGGATCATGGCTGGTGAAGGGGATTGATGCTCCTGCTCTGCTGTTTGTGTGCACAGCAAGTGTCCCCCCCCCCGGGGGCCAGGAGAGCCCCATCTTCCAAGAGAGAATGAAGCCAGACCCACACTCCTGTGAAGGTGCAGCAAGGGCGAGCGCCGGGGCCCTGCGGACACAAAAACCTGTTTGCAAATATACTCCTTTTGCAGTGGAGAAACAAAACTGTCCCACCCTGGCCCATCACTTCCTGCAGAAGGGCTCCGAGAGCAGCGAGGGGCGGCGAGCAACCCAGCACCACGGGCAAAGAGCAGCAAGGTGGTACAGAACAAGGGGGGACAGACCTGATTTTTAATTTGATTTCGAAGAAAGGGGTGCAGAGCATTACAGGTGGTGTAGACACCTCAGGAATCTCTGATAAGTCCATGGGGAAAAGGAAAGCCAAGTCCAGGCAACCAGGAGGCTCACTGGGGCAGCAGGAGGAGAGGGAAGCATCCTTGCTGGGGCTGGACCAAACCCTGGCATCGCCTCCTGAGGCACCACACACACGGGGACAGAAACCTGGCACTGCCCTGGGGACAGCAGTGGGGACATCCTCAGCCTCTGCCAGGCTCAGGAGCAGGTCATTTTTAGCAGGACCAAGGTGGCATTGGGCGAGCTGTAACACTGTACTAAGGGTGCCAGTAGGGGGAAGGCGCCTGCAGCAGCTGCTGCTCTCCTGGACACACTGAGCCCCCCAAGCCTGGCCCCGTGCCAGAGCCCCCGCCCCACTTCCCTGCCCACACCCCACGGGTGCCAACACCTTCCCCCTCCTGGGCTCTTAGGAAAGTAGCTCTTTGTAGTCCTCATTTTCTTGGGAGCTGGGAAATGCTGTCAAAGCAGTGAGAGTTATTATTACTAATATATCTTTCTCTGTCTATAAAGTGCAATAGAATATAACAATTATATTTATAACCTCTGTTTTTTTCAAAAAACTAAATAGACACTATAAAAACCTGTAACTAATTGTGCTATAAACCACAGGCTACAGGGGTGTAACAATGTATTGGCTTAGTTGTTGATATGTGTACGTTGGAGCACTTCATAAACGCTTTATTATTAGCACTTACCAAGGAGGTTCCTTCTCAAACAATTTGGGGGGATAAAGCCAGAGACCCATAACCTGGACTTACTGGTGTTAATAAATCCTGGCAATAGGGGGCCGGGGGGACCGATAGTTTTGCCGTGAAGGCAAGGGAGGGTGACAAGTGCCACTGCCTGTCCCCTGCCGGGGCTCTTGCAGCCCCCTGAGATGGTCCCATGTCCCCCCATTGCCATTTCTCTTTCTTTTTTTTTTTTTTTCTTTTTTTTTTTCTTTTTTTTTTTTTGGAGCAAGAGGAATGGGGTTTGGTTCCCAAGGCAGCTGCTGGGGGTTGGAAGGGAGGAGCAGGACGACCCCAACCCTGTGGTGCTGGCCCAGTGTATGGCCCAGCAGCAGGGATGGGGCAGTGAAATGCTCCATGTGGAGGCAGCTGGACCTGCTCTGAATGGAGTGTTGCCAGAGCAGCACGGGGCTCCATGAGATGGAAACAGGGCTAGGGAGGGGTGAGGAATCACAGAGACGGGTTTGCCAGAAGATGGACCAGCCCCAGATCCTGCCTCGGGGGGCAAGGATAGGGTTTCCGTGTGTCCCACAGGGAGCAGCCAAGAAGGAGGAACCATGATGCCCTCGGCCCCTTGCTCACCACCCCAACACTGCTTCCTATCAGGGGCTGCACTTTGCCACCTGCCCTGCAGGACAAGGTGTGGGTGAGCTGCAAGGCTGGGGTGAAAATGAGCCAAAAGATTAATTAAACAAATTAAAAAAATAATGAATGAGGGCGTGCTTTCCTACTTGGGATATGCAGAGTGAAAGGAAAAAAAAAAAAGAATGCAACTCCAGCTCCCTATTGCTTTGGAGCTGCCTTCCCACTGCCACCATGTCACCTGGATGGAGGCAATTGTCACTGGCAAAAAACCCACTGTGGTCAGACCCACCTGGTGGCACTGCCAGTGGGGTGTGAAGGCATGGGGGGGCTGCCTGCCCACCCGGGGGGACACCGGGGGGTCGGTGGGGCCATGCAAAGCCAGTCGCCCGCTGAGCCCAGGACACGAGGTAGCGGAGGGGTGAGCTGCCCGGCAAGGAGTGTTTTGGGATTATTTGGTGTTCCACAGGCTGGTGGGGGAGGAGAAGCCTTCCTTGGCTGAACCAGGGCAGAAAGGGACTCAAAGCCCTGGGGAAGCAGCACCTGGGACCCAGGCAGGATGTTAGGGGCAGGATGGAGTCTTATTTTTTTCCCCTGCTTTCTTGCTCTCATCTAAAAATTCTACATGGAAACCTGACCCAACTGAGCCAAAGCAGAGACCGTGTTACCTGCCCTCTTGCTGGAGGCTGCTCTGCCCTCAGAGGAGAGAAACCCCAGCTCTGCAGAGAGGAAAATGGGGCTCTAATCTCCACTGTGCCCCAGGGATGGAGCCACCCTCACTATCAGGACACAGGCTCTGGGCCATTTTCTTCCAGGGACAGGTGACAAGGGGCAGCAGCAAGCGTTGCCTCTGCGATGCTGGGGCAGGAGCCAGGCAAGGACAGACCCACCAGCCAACCTCTGGGCACCATCTGAAGCATCTCCTTCACCGCCCCAGTGCCACACAGTGTTCTGGGCACAACAGAGACACAAACTCCCCAGGATAGCTTTTGCCCCAAGTGCCGGAGGCTTGGGAAGGGCTCAGGGTCCTCCCTCACTCCTTGCTACCTCCAGGCAGCCCAGCCACCCACCCACTCAAGTGGCCACCACATCACTCTGCCCTGCACTGCTCAAGGTGCACTGTCCCCAGATGTCACCGCAGGGTGCCAGTGCTGGTGGAGAAGCAAACCCCGAGGTGCCTCTGGCACAGCTCCCACCACCACATCAACCCCACAGTGATGCCAGTGGTCCCCAAGGAGGGGTGGCCATGGGGACACAGCTGGGGGATCCATCAGGGCGGGGGGCTCACATGATGGTGCATCGGTTCCTGCGCAGGGCGCCCTGGAAGCGGATGGTGGTGTGGACGTGCTTGCAGCGGGCACAGCCCACGCTCTTCAGGAGCTCGCTGAAGAGCAGCAAGATGTGCCAGTTGTACTTGGCTGAGCACTCGATGTAGCCACACTTCCATGTCTTCTTCACCAGGTTGGAGACGTTCCAGCGCGGGATCACCCGGCCCCGCTGCAGGTCCCGCTTGTTGCCCACGATGATGATGGGTGTCTCTGAAGTGCCAATGACCCTGGGGAGGGCAGGTGGTGAGGGAGGACAGAAGGGGACGGGGCACAATGCAACCACAGATCAGTCCATGGATCCCAGCCCATCCCAAAGGTGCTCTTGGTTTTGGCTTGCCAAGAGCGTTGTGCCTCCTCTTGGCCTGCCCCCTTGTCCTTCTTTGTGTCCAGCCCTTCCCGCTGTGTCAGCCCCAGTTGCTTTCCCAGGGAATGCTGCCCTTGCCCACAGGAGACACCTGCCCAGGGTCCTGAGCCTTCTCCTACCCTCTAGTCTAGTTTTGCTTTTGGTCTCCCAGCCCTGCCAAGGGGCTTTATCCCTGTCTCTAATATCTCATCTCTGATGCCAAGAGCAGGGGAGCACTGGGATGAGCTGTACTGCCCCGTCGGGAGCCCTGGGGGGATGCAGCCACCATCGATGTGGTCCCTACCTCGTTTCCAGGATCTGCTGGCGGATGGTTTTGATGTACTCGAAGCTGTCAAAGCAACAGATGTCATAGACCAGGATGTAGGCATGGACACTCCGGAGCCCCCTGCAACACGCGTCTGCCCACTCCTGCAAGGTGCAGAGAGGGATCAATCCTGGCTCAGCCCCATCGCTGTGACCGGGGTGGCCACACTGCCCCGGCTGGGCACACCGAGGACTCTGCCACACCAGCAGGTAGCAAAGGGGCTGCAGGTTTGTTAATTAGTGATGCACCCTGTTTTTTGGGCAAGGCAGGTGAGGAGGATGCCCCATCTCCATGGGGCTTGGGGTGATGGACCAGCAGCTCCATGGGTAGGAGGGGGAAGGTGACAGCAGGGCTATTTGGAGGGGACACAGGGACAGGAAAGGAGCAGCAGCTGCTTGGCAGTGGACCCTGTGACAGGAAGATCAGGAGCTGGGGCAGAGGCAGTCAAGGGTGGCCTCTCCATAGCCAACATGTGGAGCTGTAAGGAATGCATGTTGTTAGGAAAGCTTTGAGTTTCCAGGAATAAGAGGATTATTTTTTTTCTCGTGCTATAGGAGTGACAATCTGCCCCACTTCCAGCCACCTTTCCTGGGAACAGCAGCCCCTGCACCACAGCCCCTCCTGAGCACCACTGGAGAGGGGAAAGATGCCCTGAGGGGGAAAGGCAGCACTTTTCCCTCCACAAACCTCTCTGGTGCCGTCAATCATTCTGTCCTAAGGTTATCATCGGATTGAGGCAAAAGAATGAGATCTTGAATTGAAGGAAAGGGGAAAAGGGAAGTTTTGGGGTGCAGGTCTGATTCCATCGCAGAGCACAGCAGGGGAAGGAGCTGGGGGTGAGCAGCCCCAGCCCCACTTTGCCCACGGAGGGTAGGAGGTGATGGGTGGCTCCTGGTATGGGAGTGGTGGGTCAGGTTACTCTGAGTCCTGCTACATCTGGGACATTAATAAATTGCAGCTTATTCCACCACGCTGGGGTTCTACCTATTCCAGCGCTGGGATGTCAGGGTGGTTTTCCCCACATGGGGCAGGTTTCCTGGGATGCTTAAAGCTGGAGGAGGATCACACTGAGCATCCTGCCTGGCCCCATGCAGGACTGGGACGGGGAGTCACTATCTCCCACTCCTCTCCCAGGATACCACCACATGGATGCTGTTCCCATGCACGGAGCAGAGCCCAGCGATGCCTCCCAGCAGACAGAGCTGTCCCCCACCACGATCCTCTCATTTCCCCTCAGAGCCAACCCTCTGACCATCCTCTCTTCCCTGGAAACCTCCACCTCTTCCCACCAGGAGTTAATGGAGCGTGTCAGCGTTGGCTGCCATGTCCACACATCACCCTTTGCTACTTCGGGCTGTCTCTCCCGCTGACCTTTCCTTCCCTGCACACGCTGATTAATTTTTAAATCTCTTCCTCGCCCCCAGGAGAGCTCACTTCACCTCCTGCCCAATGGCTCAGGGGACACTTGGAGCACTACAAGGCTCCTGTCACACATAGGAGCAATATAATTATATTGATTAAATATATAATAGGCCCCAGCTCCCACAGAGGTGCTGCCACTGGTGGCATTGCCCTTCAGCATGGCTGTGGCCATGGCTGGGCACCTCCAGCCCCTTTCTCAGTGGTGCTGGCACAAGTAGTAGCCCCAGGATGGGGCCACGGCATGAGATTAAAATCCTCTTTTTCTCCATTAATCCCCCAAGAGATGTGCACTGGGGGCAAGGCTTTCCAGCCCCACGCTGCCCTCTGGGGCTGTCCTGGCAGTGCCTGAGCACACTGGGGGGCTGAGGAGGAGCCGGTGGGCTTGGTGCTCTGGGGACAAGCCCAGGCAATGCCAAGGGGTGACAGCCATCCCAGGAGGGGACAAGCAGCTCATGGCTTGGGCAGAGAGTACATTAGGGTCTGGCTCTCCAGGAACCTCAGATTTTCACCCAAATGCTGTGGCCAGGCTCCCCCAGCCCTTTGCTGGCCCTGGCTTTGACAGCGATGGAACCGGATCCCAGTGCTCTGGGATCCACTGCCCAGCTGGACAGGGTGGTGGGTGTCACCAAGCCAAGGTCTTTGGAGTGGGACACTGTCCTTCCACGTTTGCCATCATTTGAGGTGAAAAAGCTGCAAAACACACTATGTCCTGGGCCCACTCAGCCAGTAGCCATAAAGACACGATCCCTCACACTGGCTTTTGGCAAACAAATCTCGGCGCGGAGGGAGAAGCATTCCTGGAAGAGGAGGAACTGGGACCCCTCAGGGTTACACAGCAAAACCCCACCACCATCACCCAAGACGCCCCAGTGTGGGGGTCCCATGACATGGGGCTGGGTGCACCCCTACCTGCAGGGTGTTGACGGGGAAGGTGGTGATGGGGGGGAAGTCCATGATCTGCAGGTCGTGGACGTGGCCGTTCATGACGACGGCGGGCAAGTAGACACGGCGGGACGTGGTGGGCACGCAGACCTCGCTGAACTCGTTGTAGAGGAACTGCCGGACTATGGCACTCTTGCCCACGCCCTGGGCTCCCAGCACGGCGATCTTGACGGTTGCCACCATGCCGCCGCGCGCCGGCCGCTGCCCTGGTGCTGCCCCTGTGGCCCCGAGGATGCATATTCCCACGCAGGAGGCCTCAGCCCCATTCAGGATGCATTTCCCCTCCGGGACAGCCCGTTACTGCGGGGCCAAGGAGAAGCTGGTTAGATCCTGGAGACACCCTGGCAGATGCCACTGTTGCTTCAGGAGATGTTTTTCCAAGGGGGAGCCCATGGAAAAGGGTTATGTCTGTCCCCGGGCAGCAGAAGCATCCCTCAGGGCTGGGTGACATCCCCAGCAGGGGCCTCAGCACTGACCCCCTCGCAAGCTCCCATGCTGCAGAGCCATGGAGAGCCAAGATTTGTGCAAACTTTATCCCAGGAAGGTTCTCACAAGCACATTCAGCCCTTTTAGGTACCAGAGGAAGGAAACCTCTGGGTAAGGCACTGCCTGTGGCTCGGGGTTTGTCTGGTAGCAGAGGGATCCTGGGCTGCACTGGGGACTTGTCCCGTAGCACCAGCAGGGACTGTCACCAGCTGCTCCATCCTGCTGCCACCCCAATCCAGGGAATCCATCTTCCCTCTGCTTGGACAGCTAGAATTGCCTTTTGCTGGGGTGGGGGGAGATTGCTCATTGCTCTGTGCCTGTGAGTGACAGCTTTAATGTTTAATTTCAGGCTTTGAGCAGTTTGGCAATTAACTTGATGGAGGCTAATTTCCGAGCCAGCTGACGGGGTGAGCCCACAAGCTGCTGGCGCATGTGGTGAGGCTGGGGGTGGGCCCTGGGGCACGGCCATCAAGCAGGGGGACAGGGGGTGATAACACCCACTGGCACTGGGTTCCCGACCAGGACCTGTGATGGGAACAGCAAGGGTGAGGAGCTGGGTCCTACTTCTGCTCACTCCCATCGCTGGGAAGCAGCTTGTGCTTTATCCCAAAGTGTGGATGCTTTTACCAGTTTGGGATGGTCTGGTCTATTCTCCCTAAAAAACAACCCCAAAGCACTGGGCAGCAGTCCCTAAGCTGGCAGAAAGTGGCAGCTTCAAACCACCCTGTTCTGCTGGTTTTAATGGGGGTTATTTGCCTTGAGGAGACCGCGGTCATGGGGGTCCCTCCTGTGGGGTGCTTGGGGAGGCTGGGCTTCTTGTGGTCCCCTGGGCTGGGCTGGGGTGCCAACCACCCCATGGGACCCACTTGCCCCAGCCCTGGCAACAGGAGCGTTTCTGTGCCACATGCAGGGAAACAGGGGGTGCAGGAGCCCCCACACCTGGCCCTCTGCCAGCAGCAAGCACTGTCATTGCAAGTCCTGGGGGACCATGCCACTGCGGGGACAGCCCCGTCCCCACAAACCCTTCCTCCTCACAGGAGCAACCCCAGCTCCTGTGCAGGGCCAGGGGGCGATGGGGTGACACAGCCATAGACCCAGCACCTGCAGGGCTGCCCTGAACTGTGGAACAGGCTGAGCCCTGCCCTGCCACCCCCATTAACCCCATCCCTCTCGGGGCACGCCGGCTCACTGATGCCACAGGTGGGCTTGCACCCCCCATTGTCAGAGGCCGATCCGAGGGCTCCCGAGGCCAGCGAGCCAGGGGAAACTGAGGCGGAGGGGGGGGGGGGGGGCGCAGCAGGGTTGGCCCCGCGGTGGGGTGGTGGAGCGGGGACCAGCCGGGGGGCCCCAGGAGCCCAGCCCAGGGCCGAGCTCAGCGGCTTGCAGAGCCGGGCGAAGGTTCGTCGGCTGCTCCCGGGAACGTGGTCCCCGCCACGACCTTGGCCACCTGCCCCTCCGCCCAACCCCCGGCACGCCGAGGGCAGCCGGAGGAGCTCCGCGGGGACGGGGGCGGCCGCAGCAGCATCCCGCACCTCGCATCCCACATCCCTCACCCCGCATCCCTCATTCCGCACCCCGCCCCGACCCTCCCCGGGGGATGTTCTCACCGCGGCGGGCAGCGCAGCATCCCCGGCTGGGGCTGGAGGAGGTCGGGAGCTGCCGGGGGGACACACGCACCCCTCGAGGCCGGCGAGGCGAAGGGGAGAACGGGGAGCACCAGGATCAACTTTCGCAGGGACCCCCCCCGGCCCCGCTGCCTCGGCAGCCCCCCCACCAGCTCTGCCCAGTGGCAACTTTATCTCCCGTTCCCCCTTTCCCCGGTGGGCCTCCCCTACCTTGCAGCGGCGACCCGGGCCGGCGGAGCCCCGGCGGGCGGCGGAGCCATGCGGCGAACCCGGTGCGGGGCGGGCGGCCCCGCTGCAGAGCCCCGGCCCGGCCCTCCCCGGCGCGGCAATACCGAGGGGCGGGGGGCACCGGGTGGGGGGGCACCGGGCGGGGGGAGCGGCCGCCGCTGGGTAGCAAAGCCCTGCCGAGGCACGGCGGGGAGGGCTGGCGGTGGCCGGGGATGGAGGCAGGCAGTGCCTGGAGGGATGCAAGGAATGCCCAGGCGGGGAGGCAAGCAGTGCCTGGGGAGGGAGGGAGGAACGGAGGGAGGAGGGGAGGCTCTGCTCAGGCAAAGATGCAGGCGGTGATGCCCGGGAATGATGCAGGCAGTGCCCGGGGAGGGAAGAAGGATCTGCCCAAGCGGGAATGCAGGGGATGCCCAGGAAGGGTTGTAGGAGATGCCCAAGGAAGGATGCAGGCAGTACCCGGGAAAGGAGGTAGGGAATGGCCAGACCGAGTCGCAAAAAGCCAGGAGGGACACCGGCTTCTCCCGAGGTTCTGGGGAGGTGCCGATGGGATAAGATCCTCCCATGTCCCCCCTGTAGTGTACTGGGTGCAACACCATCACCTCTTCCCTCCCCGGCTCCCAGCAGCGTCTGTGTCCCCATGCCCACCCTGTGGAAGTCCCCTGGGACCAGACCCTTTTGGGGTAGGATAGTAGGAGCCCTCCCAAGGGAGCCTTTCCTCCTCCGACACTGCAGCTCGGTATGCTCTTGGGCACATCCCTGCACCTCCTGGCTGTGCAAACCCCTGGTCCAGCTGGCCGGGCTGGGGGTTTCCCTGTGCCCGCTGCCATGGGGGTGTCCCCAGTTGGGGGTGGTGTCAGGCTGTGCCAAGACGTTTCTGTTGCAGCACCCGTGGTTTTGGGACACCTCACACCGAGCACTTACCTGAGTGCAGGATGGCAAGGAAGATGCTGGTTGGACCTCCTCAGAGTGTGGTCCAGGCCCCCGTGACACGAATTCAATGGAGCTCCCACACCTCTCTTCTTGCAGTCCCTGCACCCTGCTCCAGCTCACTGTGACACCAGTGAGCGCCAGGATGTCCCCGTGGGTCTGGCTGCAATCACACAGGCTTGGCTGAGCCCAAAAACTGTCCACAGCATGGCCTGGCTCAGCCTTGTCTGCACCTTTGGCTGGGAAGAGCATCATCTCCAGGGTGAGGAGGAAGTGGAAACAAGTGGAAACACATTGCCATATCCTTCCTGGGGGAACAGGGGACAGCAGACACAGCCCCATGGCTTGGAGGGACAAGGACAGCTGGCAAAACACAGTACAGCCTTCGTGCCACCCTGCACCGAGGCTAGTGCTGAGATGGGGGCCAGGCAAGGGTGCCAGAGCCTCTTCTCCGTGTCTCAATTTTCACTCAGGACTTTCAGAGATTTGGGGCTTATTTCCCTGCAGAGCTGCCTGAGGCTCCCTCCTAGGGAAATACGTACGTGTCCCTGGAGGTTATCACCAGCCCAGGATGCTGCTCTTCTCCCACAGCGTCCCCAGCTCCAGCTCCCCACATCACCACAGAGCAGCCCTGAGCCTGAAATATTTCTGGGAGAGGGCACAGATCCTGGCTGCACGTCAACTCGCCTGCACAATCCAGGCTCCAGCCTCGGGGCTATTTTTAGCAGTTCCTTCCAAGATGCTCTTCACTTGCAGTTTTATTTGTGAAACTTAATATACAAGGGAGGGGGGAGGGAGCAGGGCTGGATCCTGGCACATCCCCACAGGCTGGGAGGCTCATCCCAGCCTCAGCAGCGACACAAACCTAAAATCTGTCAGTCAAAGAGCTGCCGTGTCCAGGTACGCAGGCAGCAGCAGGGACAGGCAAGGCTGATGGCTCAGGGGGCTGTGATCAACCCCCACCTCTGCCAGCCTCCAGAACCCTCGGGCAAGTCCCTGCCTCTCCCTGTGCTGCACCATGGGCCCAGGGACCTGCTGTGACCTTTAGGGAGCCCATCAGCACACCAGGGCTGGCCCCATCTCCAGCCAGAGCTGGAAGGAGCAACCTGGGAGGTCCCTGCCCCATGGCATAGGCCTCAGCAAGGGGGAAGGCTGTGGGGACTATCCCGGAGCATTACCCATGTCGTCCAAGCTCCCCATGCCAAGGCTAATGATGCTAATAAAGCAAACCCAGTTTGCAAGGTACAGCATGGCCCAGGGGTAGCATGTCCCCATTTACAGGACATGAATGTGCCTGCAAATCCAGAGCAGCAGGAAAGACCAATTTCTCCCCAAGGAGACCTTTGCAGTACGGGGAGGGAGAAACCTTTTCTTTTACCACAGGATGTGAAGTGGATGATGGTTGACCTGGCAGAGGCCCCAGCATCCTGCAGCACCTTTTGTTCCCACTGGGACAAATGCTGCCCCAGGCTCATCTCCAGCTCCATGGCAGGAGCAGACCCACAGCAGGGAACAACCATCCCATCCCAGGCACATCAGGGATGCAGGAAGGGACACACCACCACCACCAGTGACCCCAAACCAGCCTGTCATCATTGCTACTAGGCACACACACCAGGCTGTAACATAAAAACATCCCTGCACAGGGCACTGCAGCTGATCCAGAACCTGCCACCCCAGGCCCCTGGAGGGTAGAAGTTACCTAATCTCCAAGTCCTGATAAGCCAAGGCTGGGCAGGGGAGAGGGAAGGAGTTGCTCTGCTGGAGAGGAGCATCTCAAACCTGCTTCTGGTGTCATTACATTTCTGGACACTTCGAGGGCTGAGTTTGGGGCTGCCTGAGCTCAGCTCTGGCCTGGTACAGAGGTTTGCAGCCCAGCCCTGCCTCCAACACTTCAGGCGATGGCAAAGCCCTCTGGAAGATCCCAGCACTGGTCCAGACTGATGGGAACGCATCGCTGATTCCCATCATTTCCTTGCAGAGAAAGCAGGTCACTTTACATGAACCTCACCTGATGCCAAGAAAGAATTAAAAGGGGTATCAGTCTTCCTCCTGCTCCTCACCACAGGCTGTCCCTTCCTGTGCCACTCTTGGAGATGAGAATGGAGCAGCAGCCAGAGGTAGATGACCAAGGATGTTGCCACCTCCTCACTAAGCAAGCCCCTACTTTGGGGGGGGGTCTCTGCTGTAGAGCAGAGGCTGCTGAAAAGAAAAAAAAAGCTCCCAGTGAGCAAACAGCCTCCTTCCCACCAAATCCAGCCTTCAGCCCTGCCTGCTCCAGCTGTCAGAGCCTAAAGAACAGGATCCTCTCCCCAGCCCCACAGAGCCACACACAGCCACAGCATGGTGGAGATGAGTTTATTGACAAGGGAGGGCAGGTAAAGCCTGGAGAGCAACACAACGACGCGGTGAACACTGGAGCGAGCGGCGGGAGGGGAACGGCCCCGGGCAGGCCAGGCTCTGCCCACAGCACAGGCACCCACGGCCTGAAGAGCTGGGAAGAAATTTGGCAAGAGAAAGGGGTGCTCAGTATCCCCTGCCCATGTCGAAGCTACACTGGTGGGTTAGTGAAGGGAGGCTTAAGAGTTTGTTCCTGACCCTCTGCCATCTCCTCCCTGCCCCGACACCACATGGCACACGGTGCCACTGGTGCTTCCTTAATTGCTCTATTAATGATTTTTGCGGTGGGTCCACAGTGCTTGGGGCAAATCACCGCCCAGCACACGTGGGCAGGGATCGAGGGCTGGATTGCTCCAGCTCTGCTCCACTTTCTCCCCTGCCAGAGCACACCCAGGGGTTCCTACACAGGAGCACCGCCTTCCTCGGGGTCCTGCAGCTCCTGTGCCCTGCTGGAATCTCTTCCAGGACACTTGATGGTTGCAGACAGTGCCAAAGCCCTGGTGAACCAGCTCCCACCGCAAAACATTCACTGACTTTAAATCTGGCATCTAAAAAGACAACACGGGGGTTGCTATGCACAAAAGCTTTGCTTGCTGGGGAGGAGGTGGCATCAAAGCATGCTGGGGAGGGTGAAGCTCTTCTGGTTAGTGGCTGGGTTTAAGCAGGACAAGCTATGGATGGAGCAAGGACATGCAAGAGGCTTTGCTTTCACTGCTGTTTTCACAGTACTTAGTGGTTGCAATGGGGCAAGTTCACAGCCATGGACTGGAAAGAGAAGAAGACTTGGCCCTAAGGATGGGTAGGAAAAGGGGGGCCAGGGCTCGGGACAGGCGGTGGGAGCAGGAACTCGACTGGCCCTTGTTACCATGTGCCTCTGGGCACAAGGAGCCCAGCTGCCAATGGAAGAAATGCTTCTACAGTCTGCTCGACTCTCAGGTCAACCTGAAACCCCTGGACAGGCAGGATGCAAACACCACCAAGCCTAAACCATTCCCCACTGTGCCACAGCCTGGGCTTGGGGGACAGCAGGAGAACAGGGAGAGCTGCTCTGCTCCCCGGGATACTGCCAGCAGCAGCCCCTCTCTGTAGGGATTTACCACTGCATTCCCTGGGGATTGCCAGGATAGCACAGCGCTGGGTGAAGGTGTCACAGCTCAGGGGATGGCCGAGAAGGCAGTCTGGCTGCAGCAGGCACAGAAAGAAGAAGAAGAAGAGGGGCTGTGGTTGCAAGAGGATGCAGAGACTATACCTGGAGCTCTGGCAAGAGCCTTTTGCTCTAAGAGTGGCCCCGTTTCATCTGCTGCTGTCCCATTACCAATCTAGGTCTGCAGCTCCTCCCCATGCAAGAGCAGCCTCACTTCTCCACTTAGCAGCTAACGAGCCAGGGAGATGGCTGGAGTGAAAACACACCATCAAAAGCAGAGCTGAGACTGTCAGCACAAGTATAATAAAACCCCCTCTCTTTAGGGCTCCATCTGCCTCCATGGACCAAACTGATGGCTCTGTTCCTAGTTCCCCGAGGCTGTGCTCACCCTGCTAGAGCCTGATGACCCTGTAGGGCTTCCAATACTTCCTTGGAATGGCCTTCCCTTTAACCCAATTACAATAGAAAAACTAAAAAAAAAAAAAAAAGGTATAAAAATATAAAGTGCAGTGTTACGTTTTCGACACTTTTGCCTTGCTTTAATGAGCCAACGTGTGGTTGTTGCTTGTTTTTCAATGAGTGGTGCTTTACAAAATCATAGCTACGCCTAAAGCCATTTAGAAAACACTGAACATTGGCACAAAATGGAGAAGCCCACGAGAACGGACGAGTGAGGGGCGAGGGGGACGTGGGAGTTACCGAAGCAGTGGTTACAAACTCCATGGACACTAAAAATATCAAAGGGGTTTTGTTCCCTATCATCATCAGCACGTGAATACTAATTGCTACCTTGTTTAATCAGTGCCTTTGACTGCAATCCTACACATGAATACAGCTGCTTCCAGTTAGGAGTGCTTTTCCCTGCACCAGTGGTGGAGGAGGATCTGGGGACCCCTTTTCTCCCCGCTCCTTCTGCAGGGTGAGGCACAGGCTGATCTCCTGTTAGTTTTTCAAGATGGCATCGTAGGCCTGGTAGATGTACTGGGACACTTCAGGAGCTCGGCATTTCAGGGAGAGCTGCAGAGAGGAGAGGAGAGGTTAGCAGTGGTGTAAGGGAAGCCAGAAGCTTTCTACCACCTCCACGAAGGCAACTGGGAACGTCTGACCTACAGCTTGGTTTGGACAGGCTGCAGACATGGCTGACAACAGTCACCAGAATGTGTCTCTTTTGGGGTCTGTTTTCTTCATCACCAATACCAAACTGCCTTTCAGAGCTTGCTACAAGGAGGAGGAGGTAACTGAAAGCAAACACCCACTGTGGGGTTCCCAAATTCCTTAACACAAATGCAGGTGCCTCTGCAGGCCTGAAGGAAAGGGACGCTGCCCCAAATCCTGAGACAAGGGTCCTGCTTGCCCTCATGTTGTGAATCACAGCTCTGAGCCCAGGGGCTTCTAACGATCTGCTGCTCAGTCTTGATGGACACAAACTTGGCTGCTGCTCCTCCCTAAAGCAAGGGTCAGGCTGAGACCAGGCTTGCTGCATCAATCCTTGTGCAAACACTTTAAATCACCTTCCAACACTCTTGAAACTCCTGAACAGCTTCCAACAGGAGATAAATCCTAACACCAGGACGCTCAGAGACACAGGTCCTCAAGAAGGGGAACAAAGAGAATTGTTAGAGGGGTGCAGGATGCAGGACAGACTGCACCTTCCCACCAGCTACAGGCTGGTGCCAGCACCAGGCCAAAGAGGCTCTGGCACCCAGACAGCCGGTCTGTCCTGCAGGAACGTGGCAGGGCATACATTTCTCCTTGCACACATTTCTCCTTGCACACATTTCTCCTTGTTTATGAGGGGGAAGGGCCTCCTGGCAGCACCTTCACACTAATGCCTCTTGGCTTTATCTCTGGTAACCTTGGCAAGTAACTGCTCATTGCTGAGTGGGCATTACCCCAGCTCACTAGAGGCAGAGCAGTGCAGTTCTGGTTTTTCTCACTTCTTTCCGGTTTAGTAGGCATTCCTAACCCCTCACTCAAACAAACCCCAAAACAAGCTTGTTAGGCAAAGCAGGGAGAAATGGCTCCGTGGGAGAGGTGAGTTAGGAGGACCCCAGCCCGACACCTCACCGTGTAGTTGGGGTTCCCCGGCTGGATGCGAAGCTCCGCCAAGATCCAGATGCCGTTGGTGAGTTTCAGAGACTGGTAGAGCATGTCCTGGCCCTCCACATTCCTCTTGGCAATGGTGTAGACGTTGTTGTTCTGCAGTTTGCTGGAGACAGTGTCTTCAGAGAGAAGGAAGAAAAATACATCTGTTAATTCAGATTCATCATCTGCAGAGACATGAGAGCCCAGAGGAGCGTTCCCAGGATGCAAATGCACAGGGAAACGCTGACTTCTGTCCCAGAGTTTTCCTTGGGGACAGGAACAAACACGACACAAAGAGAAAAAATTCCAATTTGCTTCCATGGACCCACCTCATCCCTTTCAGGCCATGACCCCTTGCAAAGCACGTGCCCATCTTGCAGGGCTTCACTTACTGCTCCCTGCTTGGAGTCACTCAGGACTTGCTGCCTTTACCCAGGCAAGAGTCTGCAGCTCAGAGGGTGAGGGGACTCTGCTCTGCCTGTAACCCCCAACAAGCCCCAGGCAGGCTGACCTGCAGGCAGCCAAAAAGTCAGAAGATGAAGGTGAAGAACAAAGATCACTGCCTGAGGCTCGCTCGGGTGCCTGGTCCTGAGGTCCTGTCCCAGCCATGACAGCTCCCTCCTGCTTCCCCCCCTCACGCACAGACATTTCTGGCCAAACCAATGTCCTACAAGGCAGTAAAAATCTCCTTTTTTTAAAGCCATCACTTGAAAGTGTAAAAAGCCACAGACATCTGCTTCCAAACATGACAGCTTTAAGACCCTGTAGGACCTCAGCACTGGCAGAAGATGTGTGATTTTCACCTGGACAGCTGTATGGATGTATCACAGAATTACCAAGGCTGGAGAAGACCTTTAAGATCATCAAGTCCAGCCTATGTAACCATGATGCACACTATTTCTAAGGGACCTTTCAGGGAAACAAGAATAGCAGAGCACAAAGACCCAAATCAGCAGCCTCTGGCTGCCAAGGGGCTTCTCAGCACAAAGCAAGGCAAACCTCAGCCTTTGGATGCCAGTAAAAGGGGCACATTCACACTTTGGGTGGAAGGCTGAGGGAGAAGGACTCCACACTCAACAAGCACCACTAGTAAATTCCCAATCCTGGAGAAATTTAACTCCTTCAAGCTCTCTGCTGGGGCTGGAAGGAACACCCTGTCTGTGCTGGGCCATCAGCAGCAGGCTGGGGACTTTTCACAGAAAGCAAGGAAGAGAAGTGGCCTTAAACCAATTTGCACCGAAAGCCAAGAGCCTGGGAACATGGGATCCACTTCCAGGAGCACGAGGAGCAGGAGGTGACCACACAGCTCTAACTCATCCCCACACTACAGACACTGAGATCTGCCAGCATCGGGTTTGAGAGAGGACACAAGTCTGAGCTGGTGCAGAGGGATTAGAGAGGGGACAGCTGAGTCCGCTCACACACCAGGGAAGGGAAAAAAACAGGATAGAAAAGGCCCCACAAATCCATACACTGATGCAGGGACCTGGACCTCCTGCCTCTCCCCAGGGCAGCACTGACAACCAGACCCACAGAGCAGCTCCATGGGCTCAGCTCCCTTCACCCACTGAGGCCTGTTGCTCCCCAGGCTTCAGAGCAGCTGTGTGCAGGTCGAGGAGGGCTCAGGCATCCAGCTACCAGACACACTCGGATTTAGGTTTCCTCTCTTCCCCAGTTACTATGGAAACTGGCAGATATAAGTAACTAGTGAGATCCTTTGCTTAAAAACCCTCATTCCCTCTGTCTCCTCCCCCAGCCTCTACTCTCCACTGTACAAACTCATCCAGATTAAGGAAGCAGGAGCACGGCTGGGAGAGCCCCATGCTGCAGGGACATCACCCACCAGGGATGGGGCCCAAGCTCCCATCTCCTCCTGCCCCCCCAGCAGTGAAAGCAGCCTCCAGGGCTTGGCAAAGGGATGGTGCTCAACACAAACACTGGCCCAGAGAGCACATCATTGCTCACAGGGGACTTGGTATTAAATGTCTGTCCAATTTCAACAGACTGAGGTGAAACCTCACTGGTCTCAAGCCCCTCTGGACATGTATGCTGCAAGTGGAACTGCTGGTAAGGGTTTGAGAGACTTTCTCCAGCAATCTTTACTCCTGCTGGGGGATGCTCTTGGAGCAAAGGCATTCCCCAGGGAATGGGGATGCAGCGTTGGAAGCAGCTGGGAAGCTGTCATTGTGGCAGCAGTGGGGCTGCTACCCCATCCCATGGTGTGACAGCAGAGGAGGGGAGGGCTCTTGCTGCCCAGGGAGTCCTGGTCTGGGGGAGTTTGACCATTTAAACAGCTGCTGCCTCTGCAGGGGGCAGATTCCTGTGTAGGGGAGTACAGGGAGGGAAACTGAGGCAGGGCAAGCTCCTAGGAAAGCCTGTTTTCCACCCCCCTGTCTGACCTCAGTTACTCCCCTGGCACATGCAAGAAACCCTGCAAACCATCCCCTGTCTCAGCCAGACACTGGGAGGGATCAGGAGCAGGCTGGGGTGTGGGTGCTCAGCTCACCTGACTCCTCCTGCTCCCTCTCTCAGCACAGATCTGGGGACTGGGGAGAGCCTACCCCCTCTCCCCCAGGTAGCAGCTCCCAACCCTACTATGCTCCTGAGCATCAGGATTTTGGAGATTGGGCAGAGTTGCTAAGCAACAGTGCCTGGCTGAAGGTAGGATGGCTAATGCCGTGTGACAACTGCCTATGGAAAAAAAGCAAAAAGCAGCTTTTTTGCTGGGAGCAGAGAGCTGAGCCCAGCCCTGAACTGGGCTGTTGGATTCTGAGCCAGCGTGCAGCACCCACTGAACCCTGGGCAGTGCCTGGTGCAGGCAGGAGGAGGGCTGAGCCCTCCTGCCCGGGTGCTTGTGTCCCAGGGACTGCAAACCTGAGCCACCTCAGCCCAGTCTAACCTGACCTTGCCGAGCAACTTTCCACAGGGCTTTTCCTTTTGGCTCAGAGTTTATTCTCAAAACCCCCTTGAAGCACAGGCTAAGGACACAGAGAAATTTTCCCATCACCAACGCCAGGGAAGCATCTGACATCAGTCCATCTTTAAGGGTTTTTTGTTTGTTTGTTTTCCTTTTTTTCCTTTTTTTGTTTTCTAAACAACTAAATAGCACAGTCAGGCACAGCAAAGAACAGCTGGACAAGGTCTCCTCCCTTGCACTGAAGTAATCCAATTCTTGCCAACAGCACTTTCTTTCTGGGTAAAGCAAAGGACATGCTTAAACCTACCCACACAGTTTAAGAATTTCACGTCCAAACTCAAACAGCCAAGATGACCAACTGGCCACAACAGGAGTTTTCACAAAGGACACACAGCTCAGAATCAACACCAACGACCTGCCTTTTTTGAACTTGGGTCTTCATGGCATTTTGCAATGAGCACTGAGTATTGGGAAGGTAAATTTAGATTCCTATATTTTGTGCTGTGGTAGCTGAAAACATCCTCATGCTGTTATCTAGTAACACCTGAATGGTTCTGAGCATCCAGCCAAGAAGTGCATCCAAACACCAAGTGCATCTGCCCTGATCTAGTGGGGAGGCACTTGGGTCAGTATCATGACAGTACATTTGTTTCCAAGACATGTAATAAGCACAGGTTCTTTATATCATAAATGATCACGTTATTAGATTTGCACATACAGGAGAAAAAAACCTTACCAGGGAAGCTTGCATATAAATAGGTCCCACATTGTTCCAGCTAGAAATCCAGTTTCTCTTTGTTCTAGCATTAGCAAATTACTCAGGACAAAAACAACAAACCCATGAAGTGACCACTGCATACCAATAAAGCCACATTTAGCCCCAAATGCTACAGCTGCCATTTCACACCAAATCATGGCCCACAAATAAGCAAGCAAAACCAAAGTTCCTAGAACTGCTGAACAGCACAGCAACTAATTGCCTCCTATTTAATGGCATTCAACCTCCATGTGCAAGTCAGCATGTCTTCTTTCACTCTGGAGGTTTGGGTAAGCAGGATTTAAAAAAAGAACAACATTCAGCTAATCTGATTTGCATCTCTTAGCTTAATGTAGTGGTCCTTTAAAATAGAATCAAACTTCACATGTTGAAAAACCAATGTAAATAAGCCCAACTGAGCTTTAGTGCGTGTTTTGTTGCAGGGGAAACCTCAGCTGGCATAGCTGCACCAACAGCACCCAGATTATTTGAGCTATAACAGCCTACAAATCTATTTTCATGCACTAGATTATTGTATGTTAATTTAAAAAAACCCAAATCAATTAATTTAGCTCTGGATTCATGAGATGAGAATGCTGGGGTATAACCATGACCTTGTGTTTTCATTACAAGTTGTATGTCTGAACATGGTTTTCTCCATACACTTTCATAACCTCTTCCTAAGAGGCAGGTGCATGAAAGGGCTCTAATGAATTTAAGATGTGTCGTACATCCTAAGGACACCTTGGCTCCATGGTACAACTCCAGAGAGACTCGTTCCTCCATGGCCATATAGCTCTGGCCCCAAAGAACAGCCTCAGGCCAGGGCCAGCTCTCACTGCTGAGCCCCAGATCCCTGGTCCAGAATTAAGGATCATCTCTCTGAGTCACTGAGAACCGTAGGAATACCTTCAGGGCTCCAGGATTTGTTTGGTTGTTTCTGAAACAAAGATGCAGGAGACAGGGATCAGAGTGGCAAGCTCTGCCACTGAAGGGCACCTGCTCCTCACCACAGCCTGGCACCTTATCCCAGGCTTCAGCTCGCTGTGCCATGGGCTGCCTGCAGCAGCCAACATTCTCTGGCTGCTCTGTGCCCTGTTCCGGGCTGAGCTGCCAGGGCCAGGAGCTGCTCCTGCCATCCCTGTTGCAAAGCATCAAAGCCTGAGTCAATCCTGTTTGGCTCACCTCATGGGCACAGGATGGATCTTATACCCACAAAGGCCTGGGAGCACAGACACACAGAAGCATCTTCGCTGACTGACTGTGTTTATCTCCTTTTTGTTTGAAGGAACAAAGAAGTAACCTGGGGAAAAGCCTGCAGTTTCCACAGGAGGTGCTGCAAGGTGACTGTTGCACAGTGACAGCCAGCAGCCCTGGATGTACAATGCACAGCCTGCTTTCATGACAGATAAAACCCCAATCCTCTAAAAATCCCTGTTCCAAGCACGTTTCACTTTGGTTTAAAGAGAAAGAAAATCAAATTTCAGTTTCTGCATTGATGAAAATCAGCACCCCCCGTTTAGCTGCTCGGCAGGGCCTCCTGCCCGTCTGCACATAACCTCACCCTGCCTGCCCCCGGGGCAGGAACGGCGCCGACCTGAGCGCCCAGGGAAGCAAAGTCTCTTTGCAGCTCAGAGGAGAAAAGCCAGGCACGGAGAGCGCAGGGACCACCCCTGTGAGCAGCTCTGCCCAGCAGCTCCACTCCAGCTGTCCCACGGCTGCCGGCTCTGTGGCAGCGGCTGGTGGTGCTGCAGGGCACGGCAGAGGGGGAGCAGAGGCATTTTTAGCTCAACTGGCATCAGTGGGGCTGGGTCAGACCGAGGCATGAATGGTGCAGCGTGTCCCCAGCCCCAACGGGGACTCGCCACCGCGTGGGTGGGCTTGTGCCAGGCATGGGTGAGAAAGGAGGTGCCTTAAAACAAGGTTATTTTCACTGGATGTAAATGATCAAGACTGTGAATCTTGAAAGACTATGGTCCTACTGCAGCACGTGGCCAGACACACACCCTTGCTCTGGTACAATCTAGCAGGAAGATGGATTCAGCTGTCATCAGAGCTCACCCTGTTTATTTTGCCTCCACCCTGGTGTGTACCACCAGCCACTCGCCACACTGTGAGACATCTCCATCCCTGAGGATGCTGGAAGTCCAGCCCTCCATGAGGTCTGGGGCCTGGCTGACCCTTGTAATGACAAATTTGATGCTCTTGGGATGGTTTGTACTAGAGGAGTTACTACTTAAGATGAAACCAAGGTGGGCAGCAGACTGAGTCAGGGTTGCATTGGTAGTTAAAATACTAAGACAAGCACAAGATTTCCCTAGTTTACCCTCCTGCAAGCTACTGGCCTGCTCAGTGCCAGAGCCCAGGTGGTCAAGGAAGGAAAGGGCCAGGAGAGTCACAAGAGGGAGGTGTCAGGAATGGAAACACAGAATCAGAAGCTTCTGCGGATGGAAGTGTTTGAAATCTGTTGATGAGACATGACCCACTTTCTCCCGTGCACGAGCCAAAGAGGCTGGCAGGTCCTGCACACCCTGAGCTCGGGAGAGGCACAGTGCCCAGGGCTCTGCTGAAGCCCCGAGAGGAGTCTCTTCCCACCCGAGCCCTGGCAATACCTGTGGATGCCACTGCAGGAAAACTGCCCAGCATTCCCTGCTCTCCCTGCAAGCTAGTAACCTGTTCTCCACCAACTATCACCAAACCAAGAAGGCCTGGGCAAGTGGCCTGGTCTTGAGCTGGTCAGTCCTCCCTGAATGGGGGCATTGCCAGTTAACTCCAAAGTTTAACATTTTCTTCTGGAGGGAGAAGCAATCGTGGGCTAGCCTGCAGGATCCTCCCAGCCACACCCCCCCACCTCAACTACACCCTCTGCTAACCAGCACCCAACACCAACCACGAGAAGTTACCAACAGTTCTGGTTTGAGATGCACAGAGCTCCGGATGGAGCAGTTGGGGCAGGGCAGGAGGGGCAGGCAGGGCTGGGGGGGGTGTGGGACCTCAGGGGCAGCAGGCAGGGCTGGGGAAAGGCTGTGCCCAGCACAGCTGGGAGCAGAGGGAGGGCTGGGGGAGGCACAGAGGTTGTTCTCATTTGAAACCCTACAGTGAAATCAAGTCATAAGGTCCAACAGCTGCTATTTTTTCCTCGTTGTGCGCTCCATCTTTTATATTCCAAAACAGTAATAATTATGAGTACAAAGAGACCCATTGTTTCTGTCTGCAATTGAAGCAAGAGGGTGGTCATTGTGCAATAGCAGACATGAGCAAATAAAAAGGTTACAGGGTTTGCAATCAATAGGGACACACTTTTCCTCTGTGAAACACAGGGGCTTTCGGCAGAATCACTTGGCTCCTGCCCATAACCTCTCAAATGGGAGCAAAGCTGCTTCACTGGCCCCATTCCACTTTTTTACACTCCCTCATCCTTCAATAAGGTCATATGCATAAGTAGGATGCTCACAGAGGTAACGAGATGACTAAACACAGAGCTGAATGGGACAGAGTACGATCAAAATGCATCAAAAGAGCAGCTAACAGCAGCAGAACAAAACTCTCCTCACATGGACTGTCCTCCAGAGATGTTGAAACATTTTACAGTGGTATGTAGGGTTACTCTTGCACAACAGAAAGAAGAAAGCAGATGCTGAAAGGTGAAGTGACTGGCCCAGGATTATGTAGAAGGTTAAAGTCAGGGCTGGAACAGTTGCCTGGAACACACAGCAGCAGGACAGGATGGCTGTACAGCCCCAACACCACAATCAGCTCTATTTAAAAGAGCAGCTTTGCAGAGAAATAAAGTATAAAGGAGCAACAAGAATACAATTCACAATAAAGTCCACAATGAAAGGAAGAAAGAGAAAGACAAAATCTAAAATCTGCTATTTTAGATGTGCTTTTATGGGGACCCAGCTAAAGTTTTTACTGAACCAAGCCCTAGGATCCACGGCTGTTCACAAGAGCAATACCCCTCTACCCGTTAGCCATAGATGATGCTATTAATCAGGTGATATCTAGCCACCATAGGATCAGAAGTGCTCTCAGCACGGTAGGATTAAGCTACTCACCAGCATTCAGGTGACAGTCTTTAATCTGGAACTGAAGCTCGTTTTCATTTGGAATATCCTTCCATGTTGCAAGGAAGACCTGGCGTTCTAGAAACAAGGCAGAGAGTCAGCACTCCTGGATCCTCACAGGATGGGAGCATTAATTAATTCACCACAAAATGATACAGAGACACAAAAGATCTCTTGGTCACGTTTTGCTCTTCTGTGGTCAGATCCAGGATTTGCCCTTATAACCACCTCACTCTCTCTGAAAAAGCAGCAAAGCTTGGATGGACTTTGAAGCTCCCAAACCAGAGACTGTCTTCACCGTATGAGCTGTTTGCAAACCAAGAACAAGCAGGATTTGACAAGAAGGAAGGAGACCCACAGATTTAGGATTAAATCATAGTGAAAGCTGCTTTTCAAGCTACTTCCCAGCCAGTTCAAACAGCAGTTTAATAAAGGTGACCAGGGAGACATGAATTACAGTGAAAGTGGTACGGGGGCAAATCCTAGACCAGTTTGAGTGTATCAAACCCTCCAAGAAAACCCACCAAACCCAACCAAAAGCAAAACAAAATCAACACAAAATCCTCTGATCAACCTCAAAGAGAACAGATTCACCCCTTGTCTGGCAAAGAGAAGCAGAGCAGAGGACTTGGGTTCTGGTAACTATTGGAGTTGCAGGACAACAGGGCCAGGTTACCCGACACTACAGATCAGTTCAGGCTAATGAGATGTGCCAGCATGAAGATCATGGCCAAGCACATGGGAATCTCAGCCACGGGAGAGCTGCACCCAGCTGGGCACTGCTAGCATGGTCTGGCTGAGGGAGACTGCCCACAGACCTAAAAGCACTCACCCATTTTGCCATCCTCTACGAAAAGCACGTTGAGAGGAATTAGGCAGCTGAAGTAAAAGACATCAATGTTGTTTTTCACAGCCACCTGTTACAGAAGAAACAGGGGGGTTAAAGCATCTCTGTCAGCTGGAAGTCCAAAGGGATCCCACGACTCTGTGCAGCCTCACTGCCTGCCCGCACACCCTGGGGTGCTGCCTGCGAGCAGGGACCAGCTCTGGATGTCAGACTGCCTGAGCTGGGTGGTTTAACACAAGGATCAGTCCCACCCCTCTGTGCTCACTCCATTTTCACTAAAAACTGCTCAATCTTCTCCTCTCAGCACCTCACCTTGCTGCTGCCGAGGCAGTTGTCTAGAGGGGCTCACTGGCTCTCTCCTGCTCTCCTTCAGCCTCTCCCTCCCCTCACTTCTTCCACCTCCCAGGCACGTTCCTATCTCTTGGCTGCACACAGCTATCATCACGTCTGTCATATTGCACAGCAGCTTCTCCACCACCCCTCTTTGTCACCTCACTCTAGTAATTCCCTGGCTCCAAACCCCCATGTATTCTTCATTTTCACCCCCTGCTCTCAGCTATGCCTGAACACGCAGACTCCTTGATTAGTCCTATCTCAGCCCCAACACTTTCTAGAAGCTGGAAGCACGTCCATGGTCTGCAGCATCCCCCAAGCCTCCCACCTTTACCTTTGTGAAAGATGTATAGCAACCATGTGCTGGGTGTTGATTCCTGGAAGAAGAAAGGCCTGCTACAGAGCAATCAGGGCAGGTAAAAAAAGATTCCTTGACCAAAGACTTAATTATCAGTCTCATTAAACTGCAGCAGCCAGGGAGCTGCACTGGATTGCCTTTTATCACACATGCTTGCCACACTACCAACTGATCTCTGCTGACACAGAGAGCAACCTCACTTGTCACCTTCCCCAGGCTGAGAGCTGTAGCAAACAGGAGGCCTGTGAAAGCTCCCTGTCAGAATACAGCACAGAAAAAGGTAGTTTTGGGCTTTACTTCTGTGCCTCTCAGGCTCTCCTCATACCATCCTGCATGCCATGGCCTGTCGTGGGAGCACAGTTCAGCAGACACCTGCCATGGCCTGCGATGGAGCAAACCTGCCCTGGGAGACACCTACAACTGAGGCCATGTGGGGCAGCCCTGAACTGCAGAAGCTGTCTGAGCTCCTGCTTCCTTTGAAAAATCCCAGGAGCAGTTCTCCCATTTGTCACCCAGCTGAAACACAAACCAGACCGTGCTAAATGCTGAGCCAAAGAAATAAATTTACTGCTACAAAGATTTATGCCAAGACAAACTCCATTCACATTTATAATTACATGTATTAGTGTCCTGCTGAGAAAAATCTATTGTCCCATAGTGGCAGGGTTAGAAAGACATCCCCAAATGTTGGTAAAAACAGCTGTGGAGAGACAAGGGAGGGGAATGAGCTACAGAGTTCAACACACGCAAGCCAGAGGACAAGCAGTAGGAGATCAAGCTCCCAAAAGATCTCCTCTAGCAATTGGGAAGGTCTCAGAAGTGCAATGAACAGCAGAAAGGTGGATGTGACAGTCTGTAGGGTTTCTACTTTCAGCCATCACTAAAGGTAGCAGCTTATATTTAATTGCCACAATCCAAACCAGCTTAAGAAGGGATTAGTTTAAAGCTCACTAAAACCATGTAAATGATGGTGCAACCTAGGGGAAAAAAAAAAAGAAAAGAAAAGGCAATGGTTCTCTGTAATAGGGAGCTGCTACGTGCTCTGATTGCTGGCATCATACTGATGAGATGGAGTGCCTAGTGTTTGAGCTAGAGGCACCAAAGTCAGTGGGGTAAAAGCAGATTGGTGGATGGACTGAAGTGATTCACCTCTGCAAAATATGACTGAACAGACTGGGTGAGTAGCCAAAAATACACCTCTGACTCTGGGAGGGGAGAGCTGGGGAAGGGACAGCAGTGTAGACATTCCAGATGCTGTGCTTGGATATAAATCATGGAGATGGGCCAGAAGAGGGAATTCAGGCTAAATGTCTGGGAAAACTCAAGGGTAAGAATATTAAGCAGCCCAAAGATCTCCTGAGGAAGAGAGAAGCTCCAGTGCTTGGAGTATTTAAAATCAGCCTTGACGATGCTCTCAAATAAGAGGAACTGGAGCAAAACAACAAAGCATAGCAGGGACTACACTGCATGACTTAAGATCCTTTCCAACTCTGACTTAATTATTAATTGCCTTGCCTTAGAACAACAGAGATTACTTAGCTTTTGTAGCTAATTGTTGCCATACAACAGCAGTTTCTTACAGGAGGGGTTGGAAGGCAGTGCCTTCTCTCCAGTCACAGTTCTAGAGGCACACTCCAAATTAATATGCTCACCCCGTCCCTGCAGTTACAAGAGAGCTATAAAAAGGTATCTGCTGACCTGCTTCTCAACTCTGCAGAAACACACTGAGTAAGCTGCTTTGGCTCTACACTGGAGAGCTACCCAATTAAGATGCTCTGAAGTGCAACTTCTTCCCAGCAAAGGAAAGCAAACCCCATGTCAGCCCTCCTCCCAGGCTGCATCACTGGGCTCAGTAATGACACCACGTGTCACCTTGCAGCCATCTGCAATGATGCAGAAATCAGCTGTTACAAATAATTTTTGCAACCAGGAAAAGGCTACAGTCTCCTTAAACTTATAGCAGGTGGGAACATTGGTCTGAGACAATCATTGACATCTAAAGTGACACCAGTAGCTGAGAAGTCTCTCCAGGTTTGATATGCTTGAAAGGCACCTCCATGTACATTCAATAAATCCTCCAGCCCATACTAACTTTGCCTGTGGCTCTGCAGCTCTAACCTGCCAACCTGGATATGAACTATTAAATCTTTAACAAGACCTTCACTTTCAGACCTTTGAGAGATGAAACAAACGTTTTAAGTAAGAATGGCTTTCCATCTACAATCTTTCTGAAAGGAGGAAAAAAATTTAATATTACTACCTTGGTGAATTTAGTGAAGCAGATGACAAAGCTTCTGAGGGATAAAAGTCAAAAGGTGACAGATTTTCAAGTGATGCTTCACTGCTGAAAGGTGTGAGCCCACTAAAAATAGGCACAGGGTTCCAAATCACTTATGTCTTGTTTATGATCCAACTAGAGGAAGCAGCACCTCAAGAAATAAGCCCTGGAACATATTTGCTCACCTTGCAGCATGAGCACCCTTTTGATGTCCCTTCTGGCAGTGCAACCCTCTGAGAGCCCAACACATGGTATTTTGGGGATGAGTTAGCTCCTAAGAACAATGCTAGGTTATTTTCTTCAGCAGGGAAGGCTTCTGATGCTTTAAATCCCAGACTTGAGCATGAGAACTGACTTTCAAAGACAAGTCTGAAAGCAACACAGATGCTTTCCATCAGCAGCAAGTACACAACATTCCCACTTGGAATCCCATTAGCACCTACACTAAATTAAGGATTTGCTTCAAGTTGGGTTTTGCTTTAGATCGTGGTAACAGCCAAACCGCTAAGGCGAGAACTCCTCTCCTCTGCGGAGTCTTTTCTGCCTCTGCCAGCACAAGGTCACGGTTTATCCTGTGACAGTCTGCTGCTCTGCCTGTCACCTGTCCCCAGGCAGTGCCAGCCACTCCACTTTGTGTGGCAGGGAGGGTTCCAGGGATCCTCCGGGCGCCCGGCAGCCGCTGCTCTCCCCGCAGGCACCGGCAGAGCCCGGGGCTGTGTGCGGGTGGGACAGGCCTGGCCGCCCCGGGCTCAGGCCTGTGACCGGGACGGCGACGCCCTCGTGTGCCCGGCTGCGCTTGGAAGTTCAAAATGTACGTTTGATCAAGTGTGCTGCATCGTGTGGCACACCTGCCCTTGATCAGCAAGCCAAGAGCTCCCTGCAGCTGAGCTGGGACCTGGCGCCAAGCTGGGATCGGAGCCCCTAGGGCAAGGAGCTCCCAGGAGGGTGCTCTTCTCGGCTGAATAATGACCCTCGCTAGCAGAGGCTGTTAAAAACCAACCTAGGCAACAAACCCAAGAAAGAAGCTTACACATCTAGCTACGCAAGGCTGTTCTGTGGTGGTTGGTCCAGTAATTCTGACACAGCTCACACACAGGCAGGTGTTGTGCTATTTATCGAGCAGGCTCTGACGGGAGAACATCTGCTGGCTGGACTTGCTGCTCACGTTGATTCTCAGCCTTGTTTTTTTATGGAGAGTTGAATGTGTGAAGTCTATTTCCAAGTACCCAGAGCTCTGCATTTGTGACCCGAGATACATTAACACTTCTGATGAATGAGAGCTCCAGCAGCTCTGCATTGCAAGCACGACACTGGGGAGTAGAGGAGCACAGAGCATGAGCTACAGCAGAGCTCAGTGTGGAAGGGCAAGTCCCACCTAGTGCACTACCAAGACCCATCTTTTCTCAATGGGGACACTTAGGAAGCTGCACTTCCTTTGTCTTTAGAGAAATGTTTTGCCAAACTCATTGGAAGAAACAAAAACGTTCTGCATCTCACACCTCTTTTGAGAGCTCAAGGTCTCACACCCACAGTGGCAAAGATACCCCACCTCTTCCACCAGGTACAACCCCAACAGCCTCCATCTCATCAGAGGGGCATCACTGCTCTGACTGTGAAAAGGCAACTATGGGACCCAAGCAAAACCGCACCACTACTAGAGTTGTCTCCCTGGCTGGCAAACAAGCCAAGGCTATCAAACACTTGTGAAGCCCAACAAAACCTCACACCTTTGGGCAAGAGGTTGTTATTGCTTAGGATTGCCATGCTCTGCAGAGGCAGCTCTGGGCAGGGGGACCACAGCACCCACAAGTGCTTGGTAGTCTCCACAAGGCTGCCAAGGCACTGCAAGAGTGTCCCCAGCAGAAGTCAGCAGCACACAAATAAGTCAGTTTTTCTTTAGCCACAGGCACACTCCAAAGGCACTCCAACAGCAGCTTTTCAATCTGCAAGAAGCAAAAAAGATGAACCAGAGAGCAGAGCTGGAGCCTGCACAGCCCTACAGTGCTGTGCCCAGTCCAACTCTGGCTTGCTTGACTGGGTGTTGAACCTGAAACAGGTGTGATGATCAGTCAAATTAACATTGCTGCTTTGGGATGGGAGAAAGAAGACTGCTAGTGGTTGTCACAAGATGCAAGGTGACTGGCAAACAGAAGACTACAGTTGGGAACCACAGCTGTATTTTAGCCAATAAGCCTCTGAAAATATTTCAGTCTTCCTCATCTTCTTGTAAAAATGGCTTTTTTGTTAACTTGTCAAATAATTTTGTTTCTTTCCATGACTAGAAAATGTTAAGATTAAACCAGCTGCATTGGGTGAAAAATCAGAAACGGTAATAAAAATAACCTGAACAAGACCTGAATTCATTACTTTTGAAACAGTTGCCTAAGGAACGTACAACTAGACTTTGAAGTTTCTAATTAACATGACAAAAAGTTGAAAGCTATCAGTTTGGTTACTGCAGGACTTATTTTTCTTGTTACTAAAACAACAAAAAACCACACCAGAATAGATGAATGTAAGGTCCACAGGTTCAAACCAGTCCTGCATCTCCTCAATGCTCCCCAGCTCAGGAAAAAAGCATTAAGCAAATGCAACTTGATGAGTGTTTTGGTTCTTCAATGAATACAGAAACATTTGTATTCTCTACTTCTGTATCACGCTATAAATTGCTCCCTAAGTAGGTCACCAAACCCACTTCTGAATGTTTCAAGACAGATAATTTCAACATGAACTGACAAAAAAAACCAGAGCCTTGGCTGTCAGGGCAATGACAGATCTCCATCAAACCCACTGCTGTCACAAAAGTAAGGGGAGTGCTCTTTTTAACTTGGCATCTGCTATCATGATTCAACTCTTTGCAGAGAAATATACTATTACTCCATATGGCAGCTTCCCTGATTGTAAAAGGGCAGCCAACTTCTATGGCAATGAGAGAGCTAGCAAATTAGCAACCAAGTCTGGCACTAATGAATGCTCTGCTGTCTCGATAGAAGGTAGCTGGAGGTTTCCTTGCATGTTTTCTCTTTGCTTTGTTCTAGCAGAAGATGCTACAAGAAACAAGCTGTGTTGATTCCTTCACAGATCTAGAACCCAAATACTTCACTTGTTGATCAAAGGAAGCAACAACTTGAGAATGTCTCATTGAGGGAGTCTGCAGTGTTCCAGAGACAGACCAGGACTGTCACCTCCTAGAGACTTCCAGACTTCCTTCAGAGCAGGAGGTAGATTTTACCACAGCTGACCCAAATGCAGTGATGCAACCACCTCCTTGTGACCTGGACGCAGAGGGAACCCAGCTTCTCCCCAAGCTGGAAGGGCCCTCTGTGGCAGACCAGCACATGGACCTTGCTGAGTGTCCACATGCTGCCTGGTGGCATGACTGAGCTGCAGCCGCAGTGCAGGACTGCTCGTTTGAGCACCACAGAAGCTATTTCAAGCTGTTTGCCCAAAGACTCATCAGTAAGTCATAAGCCCCAGAATAGAAGTCAAAAGAAGGCAAAAAACAGTTGCTCAGGAGGAATAAATAGGATCTTCCATTGCATTCAGTTAATCTAAAAAGAGAATGAGCTGCTTCAAAATATTCCCCTCTGTGGGCTGCTATGCTACAGGAACCCAACATAGATCCATCTCCTGGAGACTTGAGGTGAGTGAGATATGCTGCAGTGCAAGTTAACTGCATCTTTGGGATACTGGGAAAATCATCCTGGAGAGCCCAGGTACACACAGCAGAGACAGGAGTCATTTGCTGAGCTCTGCCCCACAGAGTGGCTGCACATGGCAGCAGTGGGGAAGAGCAGTCTTCCAGAACTGCCTGTCTGAGGAGCACTTCCAGACCCATGACCCTGAGACATGCCAGGACTGATGGGAGATAGTCTCAGGTCCAAACCAGCAGGGAGCATCTCCCTGGATCTGTCATGCCTTTATCAGACTGGCAGCCTGATCTGACAAAAAGCCTCCCCTAGGGAATGCTGTCCCCAACATCATCAGCAGCCTCATTAATGGGACCCTGGCTGCCTATGTCACTTCTCCCCTGCCTTTCCTGGAACACATCTTGTTTGCATTGGATTAAGTCACCAGGGGCAGGGATGTGCCAAGACCTTTGTAAAGCACGCTGGAATTTAAGAGCCCTGGAGAAATACTAACCACTCAGCCACCTTTTCTTGCAATTCCTGTGATTGCCTCAGTTTCAGCAGCTCTGGCTGCCTGCTCCACCAGGCACCTCCCCTGCTCAGACCAGCTCTAGTTCATAAGCCCAACCAAACCTTGAGCCCAGTTTACAGAAGAGTGTTACTAGAGCAGATAAAAACCTTAATCTACACGGATGCAAGCAGGTTGAGGTGTTTGAAAAGGCAAACTCAAAATCCAAGCAGTGTCTGCTTCAGTTCTCCTGGAAGAGACTAGAAAAAGGAATAGGGAGTTTTGGCCAGACTCATGGCCCACTTCCATGAGGTCTGCCCACCTACCCTAGACACATGGTATTTTGTTACTAGAGTCTAACCACATTGTATTGAGCCAAATAAACTGGGCTGAGAACTTGCTGATCTCCCCCCTACTCCAAACGAGACAGTCCTTACCTGGAGGTTGTTTAGAGGCTCCATTTTCATGACTGGTCCCAGAGTGTTGAGGGGCAGGGAGACATCAATACTTTGGTTTGGCATCAGAGGTGTGTGAATGGCCAACGGGGTGCTCGGGATGACCCCAAAGCTGGGCAAGAGAAAAAGAGAGGTGATGAGAGCCCTGCATTACCCAACATCTAATCCTCTTTTGCCAAGCACAAGCTGGCTCATCTTCCAACTACCCCTGAGCTGCCCCTGCTGTTACTCCAGGAGAGGAACACAGGTCCCAATGTGCTCCCCAGCAAACAAAGTAGGACAAGGCACAGGAAACTCAATCCAGTCGGGACAATAATCCTAACCCAGGGGACCAGCATGTGGGAGCTGTTCCATCACCCGCAGGGCACTGCTCTGTGTGCTGAGCAGCAGCCTGCCCTGCAGGGAGCAGCACCTGGACTCAGACTCAGGCCTGTGGGCTCTCTTACAGAGCTGCAGAGCACCAGGAGTGTATCACACTGCATGGCTGAGACATCGTTGGGAGCCATGGAAGGAGGAACTGAAGCCAACAGAGAACAAATACACAGCCAAGGAGGAGTACAGGGCTTGTAAGAGCACTGCAGAAGACATGAATCAAGGCAGGCAGCTGACTGGTCCCACATGGCAGCATCTGGCTCTGTTGCTTGGTTTGAGGTTCCTCCAGCTGGGGACATATATCACCACAGCAAAGCAAATGTTTACTTACCCCTCCAGTCCAAGAGGCTTTTAACTCCACAGGCACCTCAACTTAGTGAGGAAAAGAGGAGAAGCAGCTAACATTTAACATAACACTTCTGTACAATGTACCAGCTTCTTTTTGAAAGCAGATGAAGTTCAGATGCATAAGACAGCTTTGGTGTCCACTTGTGACTGCATTTCTCAAGTGCAATTCACATTAGCTCAGAGGTGCTAGAGCGTTTACAGGAACAAAGATGTGCAGGTGTGTATTTTTATTTTATGCACTAAAACCACTGATTCTGCCTCTGCACAGTCAGCCACTCACGTACCAGGCACATCACTCTTTCAGGAACCAGCAGATGCCCCATTCTTGGCTCTCCACAGTTTTCAGCTCTTGGGAGGTGAAATAAGAATATTCTCAGCAAGGGTCTAGCCATGTGATGTGCCTTCCACAGCCATTTCACCTTGGGGAACATAAGCCCTAGTGTTTTCCCTTAGACTCAGAGGGAAAGAAAGTTGCATTTTGCTGCTAAGAGGCTGTGGTATCACAGCACACTGGAGCTCTACCTTTCTTTTATTTTTTTAATGCTTTATCCCATGACTGCAGTGAATGTGATTAGTAGCAGCAGGAGAGGTTGAAAAGCAATAGAAACTTCCCAATCATAAATCTTAACACTTGAACCTAAAGAGCCAGCCCACTGCAGCTCTTTGCAATGCACGAGCCAGTGGCAAGCAGTGACAGGACTGGATTTGGAGAAGAGTAAGTAGCAGCAGATTGTACACAGGGCTGACACTCTGCAAAACGAGAAACTGCTGTTTTACTGCACAGTATTTAAACTTCTTACATCCTTAAGAAGTACCACGTAGGTGTGGCTAGAACATAGCTTAATGTATGGGGAAAAAATCACACAAAAAGCTGTTTTTTCTTCAGGCCAATTTGCATGAAACATTTGCATAGAGTGGCTTAGCAAAACTCTCCCAAAAATATAGCAGTCCAGGGAGAACATTTACAAAGACTTACTTAGCATAATGTCTTTCGTAAGTAAATACTGTTCATCCCAGGAAATCCCAAATTTTCAAGACTAACAGTGATATTTGAAGAGAATATTTAGTATATAGAACCCTTTTCCAGATAAGATGTATTAAGAAATATGGGGAACATTTCAGTCACAAGATAATCTTTACATCCTTGGTAAGAACTAGCCTGGTTCTTGCTCAAGTTAAAACAAAGCAAATGACTCAAAAAGCTCTCTGACCAAGAGTGTGTTTGTGGGAGACCGTGGCTGTTCTGCCATGTCATGTCTTTTGGCTGAGAGGGGTTTCTGAGAACAATCTGTATGCTTTAAACATTCAAGTGGCTGCTCCTTCTGACAAAATTGTTCTGCTGCCAGTTACAGCCAAAACATGTGCTATAGGCTCCTACCTTGCAATTCTTCATTGACAAATAGCTTTATTAATGAGAACCATACTTCCAGACAGTCTAAGAGGCAGCACAGCAATTAAGTCAGGAGGTAGAGGCATTACAGATTGATACTTGTGCAGCTCAAATGCTTGCCTGTTTATGCTCTCACTTTCCTCAGGGCACTTCCTGGCTATGAAACCACTAACCTGCCTAACAACTGATGGAGCTGCTTTAAAACTCTGCAGAGATTAAATTGGGCAGATGCTGTTTCAGAGCTAGAAGAACAACAGGACCGTCTGCTGCCTGTTTCCTCACAGATTCATCAGTCTGTATTTTCAGCCCTTTGCACAACTGTGGTGTGATGGGGGGTTCAGGCTGTACCATCCAGCTGTTTCCATGACTGCATTATACATCTAACAGAAAAGTCCTCCCTACATCTAGCAGTGTAGACACAGGCTCCTTTCACAGGAGCATGCAACCCTTTTACCATAGTGGACAAAGTGCATTGATTTCTTACCTGTTCTTATTGAACTGAATGGCAAAGTCAGTCATGTGCTGCAAAGCCTTGTTGGTAAAGTTCATCTCCATGTAGATGTGCCCCTGCCTGTGACTGAATGTGCCCGAGATCTCCAGTCCTTTAGCCTTCACTGCAGGCAACCAAACCTTGAACGCAAGAGATGTCACTCAGCATGAATTCAGTCTGGCCTGAAGATCACAAACGAGCACAGTTTTCCAAACAACAGAAACTTCCTGAGTTGGGGAATCCAGCTACATTGGCACATTAAGCCCACAAATGCTAGAGAACCACTACAGGGAAGATAAAACATGGGGTGCTGAAAGGATCAAGCTCACCAGTAAGAAATAAGCTTGCTGCTCCTAATCTGAATTTGTTAACAGCACTCACATAAGAATTCAAACACTCTACAACATTAGTGTGCACAAGAAACAGTGAAAGCTTGTGTCCATCACACTAATGTGAGACTTACCAAGTCTGCTGATGGACAGGCTTCTCCAAGGATGTGTTAGGCTATTAGAGGCAGGACAATACTAAAGTTTGAACCAAATAAAAATCACAGGGCTGATACTATTAGCTGTTCAGGTTCTGGATTCCCAAATCATCTTTATGGGAAAAACCTAGACTCAAATTTGAGGGGTGCATGATGGAAGTACTTAGCTCAAGATTATTGGGTTCTTTTGTACTTGGTCTTATATATGGTGCAATACTTGTAAGCAGCCAAAGACCAAAAGCTTTGAGCATGCTCTGCAGTACCTTGAGATCCTAGATTTCACAGAATGACTTTGGTTTATTTATCTATTGACTATTTAATGAGTGCTAATTTTTGTTTATTCCTTTTCAGGCATGAAAGGCTAACCCTGACTCCACAGCCTGCTACCAGAACCATACTGTGCATCTCAGGAACCCTTCAGCCTCAGTCACCAACAGAGCATTTACCCATGTGTCACTGCAGCATGCTCATCCCAATCATGTGATTTTATCTTCATTGTCACCTTGGATTCCTCCAAATAAACCCATCTTCTATGAAAGTTGTATCAAATTGTATCCTGTGTTCAGTTTCCTGGGGAAACTTGCCAAGAAGCAGGTCTCCAGGAAAGCTGCTCTGACAAAACTGAACTTCTCATTAACTTATATAAGCCATTCTTTAGAGTAACAATGTTACAGGCAAAATGAAGTAACTGCTAAAAAACAAGAAGTCTGTAACTAACAACTGACAGGGTCTCCAACATGCTGTTACTCTGTCTGGCAAAGTCCCAGGGCATCCCTAATGGGAGACCAACAGTAAAGGGGACCCGCCAGCAGCCACAGACTTCTGGTGGCCTAAGGCACAGCAACACAGTGAGGATGTTCTTTGTCCTTACGTACAGACTTGGGAGCCACATATCCTCCAGGAGCCATGCCCATACCAGAGGAGAGCTCGAAGAGGTCGTTGAGTCCACTGCTCACCACGGCTGGGGTGGGTGAGGGGGCAAAGGTGGCTGGCACGGAGGAGGGAATGTAGGTCTGCCCCACCTGGAGGAGTCAGAAAGAACCAGCACCATTAACACCACACACAAAGAAAACCACTTATTTAATAAAGCATCAACTTGGGCAGTAGCCTAAATATTTTAAAGCCGTTTGCAGTTTCCCTGCTGAATTATCAATAGTGCTAAATAATGCATTCGAATTCCAAAGCTCTTGGCAACTAATCCCTACACTTGGCTGCCACCTCAGCCATGCTATAACATCACTTTTTATAGCTCCAGTTATCCCCACTGTAGAGGAATCTTTCTTCTCATAAAGACAATATGCTTTGTAGATACAAAAACCCAGGGGAAAGAAAAAATGCTTCAAATCTTCCCCCAGCTATGACAGTCGCCAGGAATCTGCAAGATTTTGCATATCCAGAGATCCCAAGGGAGTCATGTCCTTACTGCGTACTCTCACCCAAAGCCAGATCTCTGCATTCTTGGCACTATGGTCCAAAAAGTTCATTACACGAGGCAGAACTAGTTGTCTCTGCCTGCCAGAGGACAAACTTTCTGCAAGAAGGGCAATCCTTCCCTCTCAGGACTTAAAATGCAGACACCAAACCTGGAATGTTAACCTCTAGGGGCCCAGCCCCAGGTGGGACATTCCCACTCAAGTCAGGCTCCCAAGTTCTTTACTGTGAGCAGGAAAAATTACAGGCTTGAGAACAGGATCCACCACAGTCAGCAGCCCAGAACCAGGCAGAATGACTAAGGCAGGTAGTAGGAAATATTGGTGACTGCTCTGGGTCTGAAGTTTCATTGCTGTTCTGTGTTCACAAACCCACCTGAGATGTGGTGTTTCAATCAACCCTCTGGACAGGGAGGACTGGTGGTTTTACAGAACTGCTTGGCAGGTTTATGCTGGCCCAGGAAGGCAGAGACCTGGCTTTGTAGGTGTGATTTCTACAGAGAAAGTATCGCCCACGTCCTGGTGTGTACTGCCTGGGGGCTACAGGTATACTGTACCACCAGCTCTCCTCTGCCCTCATGCTGGAGCTGGAAAGGAATGCCAGATTCACAGGGAAAGAAGGAGAGAGAAATTACTGCAGCCATAACAAGGGTCTCTGAAAAGCCCTCACTCCAGAACTGAGTATGCTTTCCTCTCTGAATTACTGGCTACACAGTCCTGGGAAGAGGGACTGGAGCTTTCTCCAAGGTAACTTTTTTGGCTGTGGGTTGGAGGCACCCTCCCTCCTGCCCACTGCATCTCCAAGTCATCTCGCACCTCTTCCCCATGCTTTCCTGGAAGAAGATGATAAGCATCTGAAGCCACAGGTTCTTTGAAAGCAGCACAAAAGTCTCCCTTGTCCTGGGCAAGTGCTCTAGGCACTAGGACACCCCCGAAGCACAGGCACAGAGAAGAGGCTGGTGGCAGGCAGAGTTCAGCACTGACCACGTGTCATAGGAAAGCTCAGAGCACTGATCCTGATGCCGAGGAAAAAATCTTATGAGGCATTTGGAAGGAGAAAAGCACTGAGTTCAGACAAGCCTGTGGTGACACTGGGTTAGGGTTACAATAGAACAGGCTGTGTGAGTAGAGGGGTAAGTGTCCTTGGCCTTTCAGATGCCAAGCAGTTGCTCAAGGACTGGGGTACTGCCAATGTTAATGCTAAAAGCTGAGAAAGAAGAGCTAAGCAGACAGAGTCAACAGCTCTGGCCCTGGCTGCTCTTAGGAAAGCCCAGGCAACATCTGGACTCAAAGCAACATAGGTTGGGACCTGTGTGTTTTCATTGCAGCTGCCCATTCTCAAACATCTTCAGGGATTTAAGCATCTTCCAGCATGTAACAGGTGAGGTTGTATTTAAAAACCCTGAGCTTTGAGCAGCTTTTTAAAGTGAGGAAAAAAATGGAATGGCACTTACTGCCGGGCTTCCTCCAATGCCCCCGCCAAGGTCACTGCCAAGCTGAAAGAGAGAAGGAGAGAGAGGAGAGAAAGACCGAGTTGATTTAAGCCAAGTGTCAGACGGCCGAGGGGAGCCCCGTGACCGCTGCGCTGCCAGCACCTCGCGCTGCTGCGTGCGGGACAGACAGAGATGGGAAAGCACAGGGAGCAGAGGGGCTTTTTTTGCTGTTGTGTGAGCAAAGCTGTGTGGAGAACTACCCCACACACCTACTGCAGACAGGAGCGTTTTGCGGATTAACAAGAACAAAACCTCATCCCTGTCACCTGCACCACCAGCTCTGCAATTCTTCATCTTCCAGGCATCGGTGCTTTCCCTTCAACCCACCCCGCTGACTGCCAGCAGTCCTCAGCAGCTCCACAAAACCCAGTGGGGTAACTGTGAAGTGGAATAAAAATAAAGCTGACAGGAAGCTCACTTCCTGAAAGCTTTCGTTTTCTAGGGAACAGCTACTAACTGCAGGAAGACACAATGCATCTTGGCTCCCTTCCTCTGCCATGTGGCTCTTTTCAGTAACGAGGAAAAAAGAGATTGGGGTACGTGCAGCTATTACAGCAGCTCTGAGGTGGGCTTTGTCTTGCCTTTGAAGATGCACCCCTCCCTTAGACAGGAAAAAACAGCTTCATGATCTATTGGACCTCTCAAATAGTAAAGAGACCTTACAGGTCATGAGGATATTTCAGTAATGATCCCTGCCAAGCTACACAGCTTCAGCTTGAGGAGACTGAAATAGCCACTGTGCACCACCCGTGCAACCCCCCACAAACCCCAAATCCTCCCTGGAGCCCTTTTGCCAAACCATCCTGCAGCCCACCTAGCAGCTGCCCTAATCACCAGCTCCCTTTACAAAGCATCCACTCCACTTTCTCTGTGATAAAACTTTTTTTTTTTTTTTTTTAAACATCCACACCACTGGACACACTTGAGAGAAGTCAGCGATCAGGCCAGGCTCCAAAGCTGGCTACAAGTGCTGTTTGCAAGCACAACATCACTCCTGTGAATATTTAGAAAGCACTCGACAGATGACTGATAGTCAGGAGGAAACAAGCATGGATCCCTAGTGGTTATCCATTACAGACGTGTCTCCAGGCTGATCTGTGTCCCAAGCTTTTGATCAGATGATCATGGTAGTTTTTTTGCACAGTGCAGATTTGTTTGTTGTTTTTTTTTCCTCACATTGAGACAAGGATCATGCCCTGACAATGTGCAGAAAGGATGGAGGAAGTGCAAGGGTGAGGTAGGAGCCAGCCCCACAGGGGAAAGGCTGGACTGGCAGACCAGAACTCCTCTTCCCTCTGTACGAGACTTGGAAATTCAATTTTGCTCTATGCTCTGCTAGCCTGTTTCCTGGGAGATCTCATGGCAAGTGTATTTTACACTGGTCAAGAGATACCATAAGGCTTCATACTTCTCTCCCTCAGAGCACAGATAAAAGGATAAAATGCCTTGAGAACAGCAGTACAGTTGCAAGACAATGACTTACCAGACAATAACTAGCCTCCAAAAAACCTGCAAAATTTGACAAATCCCAGTGCTATTCTGGATTCCCTTTCTATCCTCTGGCATCTCACCCTCCCCATGTCCCTGCAGAGGCCACCTGATGCAATATTAGCTACTGTAAGTACGTGTTAGAGAAGTACAATTCACACACTATTTGCTTTTTGTTAAGAAGCCTTAAGAGCTTTTTTCCTCTGTGAGACTCAGTTTACCCCTCCTTGAGGCCATGGCAGAAATTGATAGGACATCCCTCATCTCCTGCAGTGGCCACCCCTTCATACAGCAACCCAGGGCAGTGCAGGCCACAGGGCTGGTTTTTCTTAGCTTGCTTCTGAGACAAGAGTGAGTGATTTCAAAGTCAAAAGAAGAATCAGTCACAGACCAAAGGAAGCCAGCCAGAGGATGCAAATCCAATTAATATCGAGTTTATAAAATAGGGCTTATTACACTGTCAAGTCTCCCCCACTGAAACAGGCTGGCAAAGCAGAGCTCTGTTCTACAGACAGCTCTTCCAGCCACGCCATGTTTTAGATTAATCTATCAGATCATTTACATCTTGTAACTGAGGCTCACTGAGGAGTAATAAATCCAACTATTACACCTCATCCCTATTCACAGTCTTGCATGCAGATGAACTTCACACTTTATACAGACAGATAGTAAAGTCCAGAGGAAAAGGAAAAAAGGTGAAGAATCCAGTTCATTTTCAGATATTATTGTATTCACAGAGGACTTCTGGTGCTGTTGTGAAGCTGAAGAAAGGCTGGTTTATCAAGCAGCAAGCATTTTACAAAGGGTTTTATGGAAATGACTGCATAATTCTGCATAATCAAGCCAGATGTTAACTATTCTACCATTTCCTACTACACTGATCATTAGAAGCTGCAGGCTAGGAAGCCAACCTTGAAGAAACCCGTACACTGCTATCTACATGCACTCACTGTGAGGGAGGGAAGGGGTGACATATTGGGGTTCCTCAAGCTATCTGCAAGTCTTCCATTTTCCATAGCTGTCAGGCCTTGGGAGAAAAGCAGAATTTGGATTTATTGTTTGTCTTGAGTCAAGACTGCAGCTCTCACCCCCTGCAAGGCTGAGCTAGTGAGGTTTTTTCCTCTGAGAATTCACCATGAGCCTCTTTACATTTCTAGATTGCACCCAACATCTCTGCTCACTGGTAGAAAAGTTCTCTTTCAGATGCCAGGAGGCTCTGACCTGCTTCTCCTGAGGCCCTGCTTCACTCCCTGGAGGGTCTGCAGGCAGCAGCCTGCCTCTGCTCCCATGCACTGCAGATGGGAGATACAGAGTGAGCTCCAAGGAGCTGGCAGCTCCACCAGGTCCCTACAGACTGAGCTGGCTCTACCTGTGCAGTGAAAAGAGAAGTGACAACATATCTACTTCAACAGAAACTAAAGAGCAGGGAGTTAATAAAGAACTAATCAGTTCCAAATCAGATCTGGGGGCACTACCTACTGCAGCAGCACAGAATCCCTGTCTCCATTTTTCCTGCCTGTCACCCTCCCACAGCACCAACACTTTCTCATTCAGAAACTACAGGTCTGGTTTACCCCATCCTCCTGCAAGATGCCCAAGACCTAACTTTATTCCAAATGATGAAAGAGATGGTAACAGCGATGTGTGTGAGTAAGAGGGAAGGAAGAAGCCAGAGGGAACAGGAACCAATTACCCACGGAGTGTCCTCTCCCATCTGGAGTGACAGGCAGAGTGCAGAAGGAAAGCAGCAGATATTAGTCAGGCTTGAAGTGCTGCTGAACCAGTTCCCTGGGGCTGCAGCTCCAGTTAACCGTTTCCATTCATCTCCTGGGCAGCAAGACACTCCTGTCAGCAGGACCACGTGAACCTGCCTTCCATGGGAGCAGGCAACAGCCTCATGGAGGAGAGGACCACGTTCCTACAGCCACCAGCCCTGCCCAGACTGAAACACTTGCTGTGAAGGTGGGTGGACAAGGGCTGCCATGGGGTCTCAGGATGGTCAAGGGGAACTTTTGGCTGTGAACCTGCAGCACTGCAAAGGCCTGATACTGAGCCCAAAGTTGGCTGGCTTGCTTCTAAGAGCACCAAGCCCCTGCCCAGGATGAAGAGCTGCCAGGTTCAGGAGATGAGCAGGAGAAGAATAGGGAGCCTTTGGCCACCAAACACACCAAGTTCTTTAAACAGGAATTCTCTTTACTCCCTCCAAGCCCAAGCAGCCACATGGGTTTAAAGAAGAGGCTGAGCTTGACCCTGTATCAACCAAACCAGCAGTAGCACCTCTCCCCAAGCTGCACTGGCATCTTCACTTGCTGCTCACTGGCTCGGTGGCATTGCGGCTGCTCTGCAGCTGAGGAGCATCTGCCCTGAGCTTCCAGCTCCCCGCCAGCAGTTCTGCTGACTTACGGAGTGCAGCAGTGCTGGAGGTACTGCATTAGCAGGGTTTATTTGCATCTTAACAGCAGCTTGTAATGAAGTGACTGCTGAAGTGTTCATGTGATCTGGAGGGGTTACAATCCCTTCTGCAACATGAGGTGAGGCATTTGGAGCTCCAAAAAATAACAGGGAGGGTGGAGTAGGGGAGAGAGGCTGCAACAACCACTGCTCAGGGACCCCTTTTGCCTTGTGTCCATAGCCAGCCACGGCTTCCTCAGCAGCTATGCCTTTCACTGAGCCATAATTCATGCATTAACAGGAGACAATTTCTGCCTCCCCCCTCCCTCACACCCCAAACCAGGGAGTTAAGCATCACAGCTCCAGGAGCTGGAGGAGAGCATGGGCTCAGCAACATGGCAGCAAGGAACACAAGGGACCTACTGAACAGGAGTCAGGCGATGGGGCTGACTGAAGTGCTGAGAGCACAGATGCTAGCAGGCCACTTTTCTGGGCTAACCCTGGAAAGACATCTGAACTGCAGGACAGATCATACATGGTCTGCATCTTCTGACCTCCTGCAGGTATCCGGTTGCAGACTCCATGTGGCTCACACACAGGGATTTTCAGTACTTCATTTGCTGTTTATTTTATGTGTCTGTTTTCATGCTGCCAAGCCAGGCTTGCAGAGCAGAAGGGCTCCTATCCAAACCAAGGACAGCTGTATCAAAGGTGGTGAAGGACAGGTCATGCTGTCAATACCATGGCCACCAGTTTCAATAGCACTTACTGCTAATGTTCTGCCATGCTAAATGATTTCCATCAACAAATGAAACTAAGTACTAACCATTTTCATTTTCTAAAGTGTAAAAAAGCAGCTTTACAAAGCTCTAGCAGTCCTATTACTGCTACAGCAATGGCAGCCTTACATCAGACACGAGTGAGAGACCAACCAGATGAGCTCCTCTTCCATATCAGCACTGCTCCAGCAACAGACACATGGCCTTTGTCAGAAATCCTAAGGGATGTCCTTTCTGGTTCATCAAACAGAACAGCCCAGACTAATGGAGACACCCTGCTCCTCGTGGGAGGCTGGAGGAACACCCTGGAAAGATGTTGGGGCTGACCTAGTAGAGCCACTCTTGCAGCATAGTTCCAGGAAAAGGTAAATGAAGCAGCCTTTACCAGGCAGACACTCAGAACTGCTGGAGCAGGAGTTTCTTCCCAGCCCTCCAAGCCTAGAGGTGCCCAGAGCCCAGGACACCACACAGGAGGGTGAGCCTGTGCTCTGCTCCCAGCCCTCCATCCCACTGCAGAGCAAGTGCAGTGGTGGGACACAGCCCTGAGCAACACGAGCAGATCCCTGGGGTCAGACCCTACTCTATCCAGCTGGATGACACAGAGGGCCCAGCTCCACCTGCAACAGCCCAAACCAGTCCAGGTACTACAGAAAAGTGTGGCTATCCAGTGTTGATCAAACAGCTTTACAATCCAGGACATAAATCAGTCTGACCAGCTGCCAGCCTTGAATCAATAATATTCTTGTAGCTGAGCAGCTAGAGTATTAAATAAAACCCTTACATAAGAGACAATCCAAGCCTGTCCATTCCTACAGATTTACTGCTCTGCCCCGGGTTGAAAGCCAGGCCCCGTGGCTCCAGGCAGAGCGTCCTGCTCCCAGGAAACACATGGGCTATGGGAGCCAGGAAACATGGAGCCCTCATGCCCGATGGATCTTCAGAGCAAATGGACACACAAAAAGCTTTAAAGGCAAAATGACCCCGGGTCATTACAGCACGGATAGACATCCTACAAAGCCCTACACCAACAATGGTTGGAGGGCTGCCTCTAACCTGCAGGAAGTTCAGCCACACAGAGACAGCTTTAAGGGATAAAGCATCTCCAGCTCTCAGCTTACACAGCTCCACATCCCACAAGATGCTGCCTCAGCCAGTTTGGCTAGAGAGCAGTCCTGAGGGAGAGGACCTGGGGGGTGGGAGGAGATGAGAAGCTGGACATGAGCAGCCTGTGTGCATGGGAGCCCAGAGGCCCAATTGTGTCCTGGGCTGCACCAAAAGAAGTGTGGCCAGCAGGGCCAGGGAGGGGATTCTGCCCCTCTACTCTGCTCTAGTGAGACCCCACCTGGAGTGCTGTGTACAGCTCTGGAGCCCTCAGCACAGGAGAGACATGGAGATGTTGGAGAGGGTCCAGAGAAGGGCCACAAAGATGACCAGAGTGCTGGAGCAGCTTTACTCTGGAGACAGGCTGAGAGAGTTGGGGCTGTTCAGCCTGGAGAAGAGAAGGCTCCAGGGAGACCTTAGAGCACCTTCCAGTGCCTGAAGGGGCTCCAGGAAAGCTGGGGAGGGCTTTTCACCAGAGAGGGCAGTGACAGGACAAGGGGTGATGGTTCTAAACTCATAGAGGGGAGATTTAGGTTACATATCAGGAATAAATTCTTCATCATGAGGGTAGGAAGGCACAGGAATAGGTTGCCCAAGGAGGTTGTGGAAGCCCCCCTCTCCCTGGAGGTGTTCAAGGCCAGGCTGGATGAGGCTTGTGCAGTCTGGTCTGGTGGGAGGTGTCCCTGCTCATAGCAGGGAGGTTGGAACCTGATGATCTTTAAGGTCCCTTCCAACCTTAACTATTCCATGAGTCTATGATTTTGGAGCCCAAGGTTTAAGAAATGGAAATGCAGAATGACATTTGCCATGGAAGTTAATGCTTCTGTTGATCTTCCTGGGTTAGTCCTATTGGGACTCAGCCTGCGAGAACATCCCTCTGAAGACAGACACGCCCTCCAAAGAAAAGGAGGCATTATCAAATACACACGAGCTGCAGCAAATATCCAAGGGCATCAAGACATGACAGGGAGTGAATGTGACATGCTGGCTGAGATCCTGCCAGCAGCCTCTGCCAGACCTTCAGCTGCCTTTGAGACACCCACAGAACTGACACAATCTCCCCATCACAGCAACAGACCATGATTTCATGCACCAGCTCAAGCACATCCCAAACCATTTCCTTCCACTGTAACAGAGAGGGTTACTTAGGTTTTTTTACATATCAAACAATTGCTGGGAAAAAGGAAGCAGGGTTTGGGCTTGCCCTACTCTGACAATAAGAGCAACTTCCATCCCTGCTCAGCCTGAGGGATGACACCAGAGGCACGACACAGAAAATACACCACATTCTAATACCTCATTTTCCCCTGCCTCCTGTCAGGTCACCTGAGATCCAGAAGGGATCTGTTAGCACTGAGCAGAAAACAGGGATCAGCAGCAAAGGCTGTACAAACTCCATCACTGGAAGCCTTAAAAAAATTACACTAGACAAAGCTCTGGTGAGAAAATACATACTCAATCCTTCCTTGGGGCCAACCCCAACCACACTTGGTTCCAGTTCTCTTATTTGGACTCTGAAGTCAAAAGGAGGGGTGAGAAAAGCAAGACCAAAGCAGCACACACACACAGAGCTGCCTCCATATCACAACCAGAGGGTTACTGTTTTGTAGCATGGGGGCCCAAAGTGAATGAAACTCTGTCTGGTTTGAGGATGAGAGAGAGATTTTTCACACCACCCCAATGCTTCATGCCAGGGTATTGGAAGCCTCAGTCTTCTCAACAAAGCAGGGGAAGAAAACGCATTTTAAAAAACACAAAACTTCAGGAGAATGGAGAGGGGAAACTTCAATGTGCAACAAATAAGGCAGCAATGTAACAAAGAAAGTGTGTGGATAAGGTATCTGGAGAAGAAGGAGGAAGGAATGGCTATGCCAACAGCCAGGACACTTACTGATACACTGACAGGCACAACACTGATAAGGACAGAGGAAGATTTTATTTCAGTCTCTAGCCCCACTAATTGACTGCACAAGCAGCCCAAGTGACCATCATCCCTGGCTCATGGCCATTTTTCATCCCTGGAGAAGGGTGAAGAGCTTGGGATACATCTCATCTCACCACCACAAACAGAAACCAGGCAGTTTGAGACTGTTTTTGGCACTGCACAAATGTGGCTCCATGTATTTGCCTGAGATACAAACACCAATCCCCTTGGCTAGCCATGCAGCCAAGAGACGCTGCCCAGCAATTTAGCTAATACCAGGCTAGGGTTAACTCAGCTTCACACTTGTTAAACACATGCCCACAACAATAAACAAAGACAGATCACGTTCACTCACACACTAATTAGGCTTATTAGGGAAGGAAAAGCCAGAGAAATACAGAGATTTACCAGGAAAAGATTCACTTATACACGCAGGGGTCAGAAGAAGACAGGACATTTGATGCAAGAGCACTCCAACAGAGAGCATTCCAGGGGACAAAAAAGAAACACCATTCAGATTCTTTTTTTAGTGTTCTCCCCATCTAGTACCTCAGCTGAGACAGTGCTGCAGCCTGGGGCACAGCTACTCCCTGTCCAGACACTGTTAGATCACACTCCACAGCCCTGTGAATTTACTTAAGGCTTGACAAAAATATTAAGTAAAAGCCTAATGTCATGTCAATTAACAGCTCTACTGCCAAAGTGGGTCACTAAATTAAGCCCATCAAAGCCAACTGCTAGAGAAATCTTTTCCCAAAACAAGTTTTAGTCCTGCTGCTGTGTCCATTTATTTGTCTCTGACACTAATGAGAAACAAAGGGTTAGTATAAGTGGCCTGGAAGACACTAGCCAGAGGAATGTAACTCGTAGCCACTTTGGGCAGCCAGAGCTAGCAGCACTTCCTGCAATGCCTTCAGCACGGCCAGAAACCCCAGTGTCTCAGTGGCAGCTCTAGCAGCACAGGGCAAAGGCTGCCAAGGTCACTGCTCTGGGCTCAGTGGCTGCACTCCCAGCAACTCCAGCATAAACAGTTTCCCTGATCCCAGGTCTCCCAAGTGCAAAGCCAGAGTCCTTGCTAAATAAGCAAACTGCTGTTTAGGTGGCACAGAGACCAAAGCAGACCTGACCTCCATGAACACCAATGCCATTAGATTGTTGCCAGTTCATTAGCTCATGAAGCACTGGAGCTGGAAATGCGTTTAATGAATCATTTAGCAACATTATGGCAGCTTAAAAAAAACACATGCATCTTTGAGAAATAAGGATTTGTTGCACTGGGGTTCATCCAGCTGCCTCCTACCTCTGTTACTCAGAGCTTGACTCAGAGCTGAAGGTGCACCTAAACCAGGCACACAGACAACCCAACCCAGCTCACTAGGAGCCAAACCTCGAGCCAAAGCCACTCAAATCCACTGCAGGTCTGAAGAACACCCAGCTGCCCTCTCACTGGGGTAGTCTTACTCAGGTTACTTGGTGTAAATATACCTAGACTGCTTCTTACCCCTGTAGGTAAGCCACGAGGCTGGAAGGGATCTGTGTGCTGTGCTCCATCCCATGGGAACATCCCCCAGGCTGCTGATGACATTCACCACTTCTCTTTGCCTGGCTGCCACCAGCCTGAGATCACAGCACCGTGCTCCTGGCCACTGGTGTGGTCTCCTGGCTAAGTGATTCCCCCATGGCAGCTCATGCTCAGTTCACACCCCAGAGGAGATGCAATGTGTGATTACTCCTACTCTGGAGCCTGAGCTAATTGCAATTAAAGTGCCACTGATACTAAACCATGACCTGCTGAAGGACACACAAATGGGACGGCACGGGGCTCCGGCCTGCAGCCCTGAGAGCTCTGCACTGAAATTCAATAGGGTTGGGAACCAGGTGGAACAAAGGTCCTCTTGAAAGGGAGCCACAATGCCTGACAAAGCAGTGGGACACTTTTCATGTTTGAAACAACTTCTTGGTTTTCTTCTATAGACAGAAAAAGCATGGAACAAATACATCCACCAACCATGGGGATTCTACAGCATGCAGCAACATTTGTCTGATAGCAGGAAAAGCCTGCTGGAAGTTGGTACAAGAGCACTGGTTAAATCCTCTTGGAGTTTCAGGACTCAGCACTGGGAGCTCAGCAATCCAAGCATTACAAGCACAAATAATCAAGGTTTTGCAGAGATAAGCACAGCTCCAATTATTCTGCTTCAGCTGAAGCTAAAGAGGATGCTGCTTACCAAGCTGTCCAGCCCTCCTCCCAGAAGGTCCACAGCACCCATCTGCATGGAGGACACTTGGGGAACATTCACTGGGGGTCCCAGGTCCAGGTTGAGAAGGTCACCCAGCAGGTCGCCCTGTGATGGAATGACCTGTGTCTGCTCCAGGTTGGTGGTGGCCGTTGTGCCCACGGGGCTGTCACCTGGATCAGTGCTGTGGGTGGGAGGAGCAAGAACCAGAAGAGAGCAACATTAGTCACCTTCAGTCTCCAGATTCCCAGCACAGGGAAACACAGCAAGAGGTGATTCCCGAGCAGCAGCCAGTTCAAAGCTTATCCTAGCAGCTGGTCCAACCACTGCCACATGCAAGGCAGCGTGTTATGGCCAGTGGTTCCTCAGCACCTGCTCTGAGCACACAGACTTTCCATGTGTTGTCCATGGCTTTCAGTTCAGGAAAGATCTTCAAGTGTGGAATCTGCCCACCATTTGCAAACCCCCAAAACGGTAAGTCATGAATACTACATGGACTACAGTACTGAAAATAATTATTTCCCAGCTCAGAAGAAATCTGTGGAGATGATGTGTAGCCCACTGGGCCTGGAGAACACGTAAACATGAAAAAAGCCCCAAATTTCCTCAGAGACCCCTTGAGCCCTTGCTCTAATCAGTGCAAACTCAACTATTCCTCACAGATCTGGATTAGCCACTTTCTACTGACCAGCACTAAGCTCCACAACTCTTTCTAATTAAAGACCTCAATCTAAAATTGGTACCTCCTTTCTACCAATAATTTCTTTTTCTCTGACTTAGCAAGCATGCTAATTACTACTCTTGAAATGTTCATAATACAGCTTCCAAAATTCTTCATCATATGCAGTCTGGCTACCTTTTATATTCACTTGCTATTGAATTTTACAAGGAGGGGGAAAAAAAAAAAGGTAAGATTGATTGTAGCTCCTGGGGATCTCCTTACAATGAATTTATTCTTTAAATTCAGAAATGCTAATATTTTAGGTAACTAAAAATCTATTTGGTATTCTGTTGCCAGCAGTAACTGACAAAATTATTTCCAGCTCGTATTACTGCAGATGCAGGTAACTGCACACAAATGCCACAGCAATTAGTGTCCTGACAAGGTGTTTGACACTGGGGCTTTTTTGTGAGGATTGCAGCTCCTCATTCCAAGAAACCACCACCCTCTTCCTTATCCTTACTCAGTAACTGAGGGGAAAGCTTCAGCAATGGAGGATAAGCTGCTCCCAGCCCAATGCCAAGAGGAAAAGCTGTAGCACAAGGGCTGCAGAATGAATTAGTTACCAGGCAGCGACAGAAGGGGTTGAAAGCTTCTTTGCGTTAACAGCTTTAGACCCCTAGTAGCACTAATATTAGTTGTCCTTTCTGCTTCTGCCTTCAACGGGGAGACTTCTGAGTATGCTGAACAGCTAATGAAAACGTTTTTGAAGAGCAAGTGGTTCCCGTGATCCACTCCCACCCCCAACCTGAGCACGGGGAGAACAGACTGTCTGCGAGAGGCGCAGCACCAGCCGGCGGTGCACACACTGCTCCCCTCCCAGCATCTAGTCCCTCTAACACCACACCTCTTCAACACTTACTCATCCTGCTGATGGAGTTAAAGCAATCCTTCAAGGTCTTGTGTAACTGCAGTTGCCCCGAAGCCCAACAAGAAATTAGGAAAGGACAAAGCTAAGTCAGGTTTGTATTAAAAACCTGAAATGCCAAGGCTTCCATTTCCTGTACAGAATGGGCCTCTTCAAAGAGATCAGTATAAACAACTTGGCATTTTCTTTGAAATAAAAAAATAAATAATATGTAGGTCATAACAGGCAAAAAGACTTAATATAAGCTTTCCCCCTTAGAGCCTTGGGCAGTGGCCAGCAGGTGGGTTTGCCCATGTGAGTTGATGTGACCCTTCTGAGTTCAACCTCCAGCAGTTCCCAGGTGTTGGGTGTCACCAGGGATGCACAGCCTAAACCAGAACCCAAATTTTCCTGCAGCCACCTGTGGGGGGATGGGGACTCCTGTCAGAGTCTCCTCCTCTCCCAGGAGCCCTGTAAACATCTCCTCAGATTTCCCAGCTGCATTATAGCTAAGCAGGGATGGTGGGAGCCACCACATGAGGCAACACTGCCAAGCAATAAGGAGATTTCTTCCCCACCTTTAGGATTCATCTGCAACTCTATGACACTTGGGCTCATTGAAGAGGCAGGAACATCTCACCATCTGTGAGCTGTTCAATGGGTCTCCTCAGCTGAGAGCTGAAAGGAACCTGTCCTACACTGTTCTGAATGAAAATGAAACTCATCAAAACGCAATGTAGTGTATTCTGCCAACCACCACTAACAACTCCTAAGTTTATGCCCAGAAAGGCACCACTCAAAGAGCTACTTCTGCCCAGATATCTACTCAAGGCAACACTATCCTGACTTGCTTAAGCCACATTAATTGTGGACATCTCCATCCTTCTTCACCTCTATCTCACTGCAACCTGAAGGAAAACCTCACTCTCTAGCAGGTGTTTCAGCCACCAGAATGGTCATTACCAGAGTGCAGAAGTAATGCAGATGACTCCAGATAGCTAGGTGAGAAGCTTATCTTTCACTGGACACTCTTAACTTGCCTTAAACTTACAGATTTTCATGTATCTCTTCATGCACATTCAGCACTAAAAAAGGGCAAACCAATTTCTTAGCAATCAGTAAAATCACACTGGATGCACAAATTCAGGCTCCCTACAACCATGCTCCTGCTGAGCTGCTCACTATAATCCTCATGGCTGACAGTGGCAATTTGGAATGCTGTGACATGGAACAAGGAGGCCTTGGCATCAGCTTGTAAGGTTTACTATCCTTTGCTAACAGTAAAGCAGAAAACCACATTAATGGGCCCTCTCCTCTATGAGGTGAGCTCACATCAGAGAGGCCTGGCTTGCCATCAGGTCACACCACTGGTTGTTTTAATTTACCAAGTGGGCTGGAGCAGTGTCAGTGTGCAGGGTGCTCTGCACAGCATCCCTCAGACCTTCCCCCAGCTCTGGCTGCCTCAGCGTGTCACTGCTGACTGAGGCTTGAAGGTTTTGTGTTGAAGTACCAGGTAATTCAGCAGCAAACACCAGCAGGGCAGTGCCCAGAGCTGCTGTCGTCAGAGCAGGTTTGAGGTCACAGCCTGAGCTACAAGAGTCCAGCCACGTACACAGCACAGGCCAGGAGACAGTAAGACAGATCACTCCATGCAAAAGCTGAACTCCTTGAACTGACTAAAATACCCGAAAACGTCAGCTTCTGTGCTGTCCTGAAACAACACGGGAAGGCTGGTAACACCAGAGACCAAAGCTACCCCAGCCCCTGTTCATTCTGCTCTTGAGGGAAATCTCTGCTGATGAGAGGTAGCTAAGGGACACAGCCACTGCTTTCCTTGTCTGATACAGAGACTTGTGCTTGCTGGTCCTGGGTCAACACAGCCAGACTTAATTTCATAGGCAGAGAGAAAACAACTCTGCTTCCCAAAGCTAGTCATTACAGAAATAGCTTTAGCTGCTAAGAATAGCAGAGAAGTGGTGTCAGAATATAGAGAAGGTGCAGCATCACACACTGATTTATCAGTGCAACAGCAAAAAATAGCACTGCAAATGTCACTTTGGGAATATTAGGAGGTAAGCCTGGATACTCTCCCTCCTGCTGTAAAGCACACTTAGGTCTGTAATTAATACCACTAGTGCAAATAGCACAGCTTACCTGAATGAGGAACCATGGGAACAGGCTCTACAGCAGCCCTGCCCCAGCCCAGGACTACCCCACTGCCTGCTCCTGCAGATCTAACCCACTTCCAGGACTGGGATCACAGGGAAGCACTAAAGCTCCAGACAATGAGCCAAAGCATTTGGCTCCCCCTCTGCCCCAGATGTCAGACATAACCCTGTCAGTCCAGCCATCTTTTCAGTGATGGGGTTAGGTGGCTTTTACACTCCCCCTGCTTTATAGGCCGTGGAGAATGGTCCTCAGACCATGACATAGGCACCAAGTGAGAAAGGCAGTTTTACCAGTCCTTCCCCATTTCATATTCTGATATCAAAGCATCTCTGTACTTGCTAGTTCCAGGAAGTTGGTATTATTCTATACAAATGAGGCTTGTAAAGCTGTGCTGTTGCTGAAGCAAAAGCTCTTACAAAATTAAATAAAAGCATTCTTCTCTAAGATGCTTGTTTTTACTTCCACAGTCCTGGAAGTATGCCCTTGAACCAGTTACCCAAAGCTTCTGGTCTTTTAATCAAATTCTTGTGTCAAGACAGCTTATAGCTAATGTCTTTCCAAAAAACATTATAGCTTCTCCTTAAACAAGAACTCTGATACTTCCACTGTCTTCTGACCCAGGAACTCAGAAACTACATACCAGGATGAAATCCTGCAATGAAATGGCTCCTTGCATGACCTGTAAGCCCTACACAACCAATAAAAACCCACCAGACTGTTAGAAAAGATCCTTGTGTCCTGTCCATTACCAGCACAGCTGCCTCTGCTTACCTCCCATGGTGAATTGGCAGGTGTTTGCGGTGGATCCCGTGGCTCCCCTCCACAAAAGCATTGGGTGGTTTGTGGTACACAGAAGCCAGAGACCCAATGTGGCAGATCAGCTCATCCAGTAGAGTCGGCTCAATCAGATCGGTCTCCTCAGAAATTAGTGGCTTTTCTGAGAGCACCACTTCTTTGGCAGTCACTGGGTCGGTGGAAAGGAGACGCCAGTAGATGTAGCCACGATCCCGCAGGTCTGGGTTGTCAGAATCCTGAGACAAAGCCACACATCAGTCACAGGTCTGAAGGGACTAATACCTGTCATCCGTTTTTCTAGTGGTGATTCTGCTGGATTAAAAACCCCCAATCATCCAGTAGTGACCCAGCCACCCATTTCAGAATGATGTTACAACCTGCCTGTTGTGATGAACACCCCAAAATTAAAAACCACAGCTGAAATATTTGCATGTCTAGCTTCCCACTCAGCCGGTTTGGGAGCACAAAGCCCAGGATTTGCATTCCACAACTGCCCCAACCCACAGAGCTATCAACTGCTTTCCAAACTCTCCTGCCACTTAACGTAACAGTAAATATTAGGAGAACTGCAAGGGGGTGTAGGCAGGAGAAAAAAAGGTGAGTCAAAATTACTCTGTCTTGTAGTAAGAGTAGACATGCAACACTACATATTGTAACTGAATGATCCAGCATTCCTGGAAACACATGACCTACCCAAGGGCACTGCTGGACAAAAAGACCCTGCAGAGCTACAGGATGGATCTAAATAAGCTGTATTTTCATACCAAAAGAGATCTTATTTATCCTGCCTTTTAGTTATCTAATGAAGTATGGAAAGATGCTAATGATACACAGTTAGGATAATTAATCAGTTCTCCAGCAGTCAATAATACCCTTGTTTTACTGCAGATACTTCTGCCTCTGCATGAAGGGCTAATTATTGCTCTCCTTGTTGAACAGCTCTGCCCAGAGCATCAAAGTGAGTGGTGATAGTTTGCAACTAATGTTCTAGGGACAGGGAGGTGGTGTGGTTTTATGTTGAAATGTAACATGTTGGAACTGTTCATGGAAACAAGAGCTGGGATTTTTAACCCCATGTCAGTAGAATAACAGGATAAATGCTTCTGAGGTTTTCCCACCCCCTGTAAAATTCTGGCAATATATTGTGCACCTCACTAGCCTCCCTCCCCAGTCTTTCTTTTCCTCTTCTATCATCTCATGGACACTGCTGACCTGCTGCAACCTGCCTCTCTGCCCTCTGTCTCAAGACATTCTCAGGCACACAGCAAAACCTCTGTTTGTAATCAGACTGAGCATGCTGAACTCATTTTGCTCGTAAGGACCTAGGTGCAATGTCTGGGTCAACTGATAGGTTTCTCTGCAGTGCTGTTTTTCAGTTTGATGGTGGAGTTGTGGACTCTTTAAACCCTTTGCCCTTAATAATTCCTATAAGAACCTCCACGCCCTGCCTGCAGCAGGCAGTTCTGCAAGGGCAGACATGAAAGACCACGTGCTCCTATCTTGCAGACACATACAGATTCAAGACTATTTCTTCCCACAGCCAAATAAACAGGCTTGAGACTTCAGTAAATCTACTGGAACAAGAGGCTCAGATCTTCCCTTTCCATATTTCCCCCAGTTCTCCCCTCTCCAGGGCCTGCATGCCCACCTGTGGTGCAGTTTGCTGTGCAGACACACCTTAAGAGACACTCAAAGTGCAACAATACCTAAGCTGGGGAAAGAAACGTGTAATTACTCTCCCACTCAAGTGGAAAACAGTATCTCGACCTAGAAATCAGACCTTGCAGCATGAGGCCCCAAGTGCTTTACAGCCAGTCACCCTACATTGACTTATTATTCACATCAAATCCAAGGAGCCAGATTGAATCAACATTTGTGACAGAGAAAAAACAGACGCCTGTTACATTCCTAGGGTGCATTAAGTGTTTTGTGACTCAGCATAGTGGGTTTTAACACTTAGTACCTTTTTTCTGCTGGCTCAGACAAATGACAGAGCATGCCCTTAGCCCACCCCTCTCTGAGAGCTGAGTGCCTGCCTCGTAGCAGCTTTTGAAGCAAGGAAAGCAGGCCACAGATTCCTTGCCACTGACCAATTCCACACCCACACGGGGATGAAGAGAAGTACTACTGAGTCCACAGCCATGATTTCTTGCAGCAAAGAGGACCAAAAAGGCCAGCTGATGATTGACTCCAGGTTTCCTGCTCAGAAGCACTTGCAGCCCATTCCAAACAGCTGGGGGACTAATTTTCATCACTTGGCACAGCAGGTCTGGCCAGGAGCTGCTCTTTTTGGAGTACACCATGACACAGCTGCCACAGCCATTACAGCCAGGGAGTGCAGGAGGATGGGCTGAGGCCTTACCCACTCGTGCCACCAGGACATCTCCACTTCTGCCCTCCAGAACTACAGGCTTCTGTCTGCCAGCTCCAGCCCAGCCTGCAGGGATCTGAGCTCCTAACTCAGCACCTCATGAATAATGAATCCAGGACCTTAACCCACTGTTACAGCCTCCAGCAAAGCTGCCACACTGGTTGACAGAATCCAAGTACAAAGGAAAAATCCCACACCTCAGTTCTTTCTTTTCCATAGCACTGCTTAAGCTTTGCTGTTCACGGAACAAAGTCTTTGCCAGGCCCTTTCCTGCTGTTATAGCTCCAGATATTTTAACTGCAAGCTACCTTCAAGGAGAAAGCACTTTGGTTTCTCTATAACTTCACCCTGTCCCTGACTTGTCATTTAGTGGGGGAACAGGGAAGGAATTAGTATGAAGCAAGAGTTAAATGGGAGAGAGAAGATGCCATATGGCACAGTAACAGGCACAGAGCAGCTCTCCAATGGAGTCAAATCCCTCTTCTTTGGGAGAGGGGGGAACACACTTGAATCCCATCCACTGCAGAGCTGACTGGCCTGGCAGAGGGGAGGCCAGCCCAGTGTCTGGAGGGCTCTGGTTCCCTGGGTATCTTGGCTTACCTGTGTGGCCAGGCTGAGGACCTGCTGAACCAGCTCCTGTGTCTCAGAAGGCTTTTTTAAGAACAGCTTCACTATAGCAGTCAGTAGGGTGAGCTGCACCTGAGAAAGGAACACAGCAGAGATTAGAAAATCAATTAATGCTTTAGCAATGTCTCCCAAGTCTCAACATCCAAGTCCCTGGTCAGCACACTGAGATTTATGTCATACTTTTATGCATCTCATCACTATTCTGTATGTTCTGGTACCTGGTAGGGTTATTCCTCAAGCAGGATGCAACACCTAGAAGTCCCTCCTGTTCTGTCTTATCTTTCCAAGAAGAGAGTTTTGGGAGATACAGACAAAACAGCCAGTCTACAGACTCCTCTGAGAGTTTTGTTTTAACTCAATATTGAAGTTTTTGTTGGGAGGTATTTTCTGACCACAGCAATAATATTTACCATCCATTGCACACACACGCTGCACGAAACGCTACAGGCAAGATGCACAATGCAATTTTACCTGAGTACTTTCATCATGGAAACCCTCCAAAAAGCTCTCCAGCAGCTCATCTGCATTGTCAATTCTTTCTGCATATTCGCCCACTATCCAGATCATGGCAGCTCTGGCATCTGGCTCATCCAGGGAATCCAGGTTCTCACACAGAGTGGCAATGATGCTTTCATACCTGATTTGCCAAAGTACAAGTAGATTAGTGGGGTGAATTCAATTTGTGTTACTCCACCTCAGCCCACAGCATTCTCCAGAGAATCCCACACTGAATTACAATGTCTTGCACAATAAGTAACCAGAAACATTTTCCCTCAACTACCGAAAATATTCCTGGGCTTTTTCTTTGTCTGAGTCAAGCACTAAGCTCTCACAGAGTCCTCGAGAGATGTGCAGCTTCTTCCATCAGCAAGACCACCCAGATGTGGAATTGAAGCAAAGCTGCCTCCCTCTCTGCTTTGCTGAAGAGAACATTTGATCCAACAGTTCAAACCATGAGTCTGTATGAGATCCTGCAGCCTCACTGGCAGCTCTAAACTGGGTATTACACTTCCCCAAAGGCTTTGCTGTAGAACAGACAATACCCCTCACTAATTATTTAGCTTCTCCCATTCCCATGCGTGGGTATCCCTCTCATAAGCAGAGAATCTGTCTTGCAACTGACAGCAGAAATTGCCAGAGAGGCCCTTGGATACCCCATATCACTGTTTAGGTGACCATGAAGTCTCTGCAGAAGAACACTGCTGCTGTTGTAGAGCTGAAGAGACAAAACCTTATTGCAGAAACAGCTCAAAAGAAGCTGGGTGCTGCCCCAGCCAGAGAGCAGTGTGGAGATGGGGAAAAGCCAGCAGCATTTTGTTCAGTACCAGCTCTTTGGGACCTCAGACCATGAGAGGTGTGAACTTTCATGGCCTTGTATACCAGTCTTCTAGAGAGGACGAGCAAAACCAGAAGCCCAATGCTGTAACCTTGCTCAAATTTCCCTTCTAGCATTGTCTGCAAGAGCTTCAGTGCCTTGCTGAGGGCTTATGCTCAGCATCAACACGGAGTGGTGGGGAAGGAAGAGCTTTCAGTTCAAACTAATAATGTGTTGGGCTGATCCCTCATCTAGAGCCAACACCTGAACCCTACCACACTAGGAGCTGGAAGCAGAAGGGATTCTCTGCTTCCCAGAGAACACAGCCACCTTTGCTCCAGAGCCCTGCTAAGCTACAACTAGTGAGTGTTACACCACTGTGTTCCGATGGCAGCAGACAAGGGCCCCCAAAGCCTGCTCCTGCTTTCACCTACTTGTTGGGGTACTTGCGGAAGATGTCCCTGATGACCACGATGGCCTCCTGGACCACGTAGTTGACCTTGGTCTGGATGAGGTCCAGCAGTGTGCTTACACAGCGCTCTGCAGATTGCTGGGGAGAAGAACAGAACACCACCATGAGAACAAGTGGAAGGAACACTCCTGCCCAGCCCACAGCACGTGCTGAGCAATGAGACACGCAGATGAGAAAAGGTCCAAAGGGGGAAACCAGAAGGATGACAGCCACCAACTCAATGTGTGTGTCCAGAAGAAAACTGCAGGTTGACAAGTGCTTGTGTATGACAGTGGAGATACCAGCTGATTCCAGCTCCTGCAGAAAGTAATGGCTGAAGCAGCTGTGCCAGTAGGTGGCTGGATCACCACACAAGAGACCTTAAGAACGTTGCCTGCATTACTACTCATATCACCCTGTTTCTGGCTACCAGGTGAAACAGGCCACTGAAAGAGACACTCGTTTCATGGAGACTGACCAGGGCCCCAGCCCAACACCCACTGACACAGCTCACAGTGGGAACCTCACTGCAAGTCCTTGCAAGCCAGATGCTGCAGAGCTTGCAATTTAATCCTTACCAGTTTCTCATCAACTTCCACTGGTTGTTTTAATAAGTGGCCTCAAGGGGCACTTGGGGTAAATCTGTCCTAAAACAACTCTCTATAGAACCTACATCATCAGTCACTGTTTGCAACAAGCAGTCCAGCCGTTCAGAGCCTGCAACCAACAAAGCTTCAGAGCTGCAGAATTAAAGGAAAAGAAAATTAAAGTTTATTTTTATTTTCTTTCGACACTTTGAAGCCTGATTTTTTCCAGGCAGAGCACATCCCCTCTGAAATAGGCAGTATTGATTTTTAGCCCAAGAGTCCCTTGGAAGTGAGCAGTCATGTGGGCACAGGCACAGTCAAGCAGTCCCTCTAACAACGTTTCCCTGTAACAAAATACACCTCAGCTGACACCATCCCTTGTAAACACATTGCTGTTTGAAGGTGGACATCCCTGGGGACTGCAGTGCTCTGCAAACACACGAAACAGTGCCCCAACCAGAACAGCTTGCAAGCTGGAACAACGAAGGACAGCCAACCAACATTAAACTTGCTGTTTTTCTGTAGAAACCAAATGAAAGCCCCCAAGATTCCTGTAGCACATACCATGCTCACAGCCATAAGCCTCAGGGATTTCTAAGACCTGGGCCGCTGGCAGAATCTCCTGGAACTGAGACAAGATTCCCCCCTAATATGGCTCCTCCTGCATCTCCAGAGGAATCACTATTCTTGCTGCACCCACTTAATTTCCTTTTGCCTGTAAGAGAGATACTTTATTTCCTTACAACCAAAAGCATCAGATGACTTCTTCCTCTAGTGCTGCCAATGGAGCCAATCAATGCACAAAATTCAGATACCTCCACCTCAAGCTATCAAATCTAACTACACCACAGGGTTTGCTGCAGACACACTCAAGCTAACCCTGAGCCCAGCCAGTCTGTCCATGCAAAATGATGTTGTCCTGACACCCCACAAACTGATACAGCTGGGAAAGCCTGGACACAATTCAGCAGCCTTGCTCTTCAGCATGGACATCACTTACATTTCCAAAACGAGCACTGGTCCTGCTGCCAGCACCAGGCACTGCTGCACAGCCAAGGAAATGCCACACCTGCTCTACAGCACATGTCCCAGCAGACAAACTATTTACTGTCTTACTCTTCTAGGAGAGACAATCAGACAGAAGGTAGAATCCTTGAAGGCAGAGCTGAGGCTCCCAAGGAATACAACAGCTCCCTTGGCTGTGCCCTATGTCAAAAAGCAGATTTCTAAGCCTTGGGAGCTCAGACACTGGTGGTTGTAAGAGCACTCACCCTTCCATTAGTCATAACTCACAGTGCAAACAGCCTCTAGTAAACAGAGATGCACCAGGAACAGGGATTAACCTAGAGATGAGGACACTGTAATGACTTGTTCTATATTTGTCCTCTTTAAATCTGGCTCTTGTCAGAGGAGTAAACAGGTCTCACCTTTAGCAGCACTGTCATCGAAGGAGTGTTGCTAAAAATCAAGGTTAACACTATTTATTGAGAGAGACAATTCCACAGTTAGATGGTCACTGCTCATTTGCTGAGACATCATTGTTAGTCCTTTGCATACTGAGCATGACTGTCATGGTATCAGAGAAGAAAGGGGGGGGGATGAGGGCAGGAAAGGGTAAAAACTCCTAAAACCGTCTTGATACTGCAAGGAATACACCACCTTTCATGTGACAGTAGGACAGTCACGGCCAAGAAAAGTCCTTTACTGAGAACTAAAGCACCACTACTGCCAAAAAGGGCTGCCATTAGCTGCTGCTTACCTCCCAGCAGCCCCCTCCCAGCTGGAGAGCCCCCTGTCCTGTCGGTGCTGTGGCTCCACCCTGGCTCCCTCCCGCAGGCACAGCAGAGGCAGCGACCACCTGCCCTGCTCACAGAAAAGGCCGGGGCAGTGATGGGCCCTGGAGAGCTGCAGGGAGAGGAGGCTGCATGGGAGGCACTTCTCTCAGGACAGGAGTTGGTGCCCTCTTCACACAGATTTACTGAAACAAGGGAAACCTGTTCCCTGACACTATACTCAGCCAGGCATGATTAGGTTTTTATTTAAATCTGCTGTCAAGCAATGCTCACAGGAACACACTTCAGCAAAAGCTAAATGAGCTCAGCTGAAATTAGACACTTATGTGACATTTTGCACTCAGTTATCAGTTTACTGAAATGTACCAACAGCACAGCATAAGTCTTCTCTCTCTTCACAGGCTCTCTGAGCTCCTGTCAGGCATAGCAGCTTCATTTACAGGGAAATCAACAAGGACACCACTAGAAAAAAAAAATTCTATTATGGGCATTTTGGTGGATGTTCAAAGGATGGCAGAGGACATTTCAGACTGTTGTTCTGGGTAACTGCAGAGGTTCTTGGGAACTTACTTGCATCAGCATGTAGGCTAAAGTGAGCACACACCAAACAAAGCTACAAGCTGTACAGACCTTCAACACTAAATAAACAGAAAGGGTCACCCTGTGCTTGTGCAAATTGCACTGAAGTGCCCCAAATCTCTGTAATCCTGTGTGTCCTGTTCAGCTGAAATGGGGGACACAAAACACTTCCTAATACTGAGTTCCTCTACACGATCTCTTCTCCTTCCCCTTTCAAAAGGTCAGGCCACAGCTATTAAGGGAAGTCCACTGTTCCACTGAAGCCAGTACAGTAAAATACTCCACCAGGGATGCTGGAGCTCCCTTGCTCTGCCTGCAAGCTGAGGCCTGAGGAGCACAACACCCTCCCATGAGGTACTCAGCTGGGGCTCACAGTCCTACTGTCCAGCTGGGGCCCATCAGCGTGATGCATCCAGGTCATTTGATTGCCAACACAGGAGCAAAGAAAATTTGTGTAATGTGGGAAGGAGATGGCAAAGCTCCTGATTGCTGCTGAAGCCAGTGAGCCACACAAAAGCCCAAGTTCCAGATACTTGCCTCAACCTTGATGGCACAGCGCCCGATTGCCCGGACAGCCTTGCGCACAAAGTCAACGTCCACCTCGGTAGCGTATTCCTTGAGCTCTGCCAGGACCTGCAGGGAAGGCACACCAGGGTGAGTCCCTGGGCTTGGGGAGAACAGAGATACAGGGAGAAAATCCCACAGACAAGCCATGCTACTTGTGTACCAGCACATGAGCAGGATGGACTCCCCCACAGCTAACCACACACGCTGAAAGCCAGCACAGCCAAACTCTGCCATCTGTCTCTGCCTCTGAAACCCACTGCCTTGGACTGGGCTGGCCGAAGCCAAAAGGTGGCTTGGGCTAGCTTAATTTTAAAATTTCCCTGAACAAAAGCTGGGGGCAAAATCAGCCCTGCCAAACTTGCACGTTGCTGTTCCTTCTTACACTGAAAACCCTTGGAAATGGGGTCACATCCACACACATAGATGGTTATGTACAGTTTGTTGTACCTCTAGTCCTACATTCACTGCATGCAAAGCTCTAAGCAACAGCCATGTTTGATCTCTCCTTTCCTGTGCTGAGATGAACCTCTGGATCCCTACTGGATCCAAAAGGAGGAGGTAGAGGAGATCTGAGGACACCCTGGAACACCTATACAGAGATGAATGACAGTGTGAAGATTTTTCCCCTCTTAAAAATAAGATTTACTATTTTATCTCATTTTTTTTTCCTAATGGAAAGTGAAGAAGGGTTTATAACAGGACCTGCTGGGATCTTACAGATCCCTAGCTAAAAAGCTACTTTATTTTAGAAAAATAATTTGGCTTAGAAAAAATAATTCTAAAAAGAGACCCTATGCAATTTACCTTCCCCAAAATCTCATTTGTTTCAGTTTCTTATGTCAAACATGACATCAGAGATTTCACTGTGATGTCACAAACAGATTGCAAGGGAGAGGTGAGCAGCACAAAGCAAGGCAGCTGCTTGAAAAATCTCTAGTTTATGCCAATTGCACAGAACAATGACAAGATAAAGAGGCCTTGAAGGGCCAGACTGCAGACAAATAAATCTGCAAGGAGTAGACAGGACATCTGTGTTTTGAAGCTTTATTATTTCCTGGGATGATCTATGCTGGACAGTACTCAGACAATAGCTTGTGCTTTTCAAATATTGCCTGAGTGCCCTGGATTCAACTGGTCTGTGCCTTGGACTGGAGTGGGCACAGAGATGCAGAGGCTCAACAAGCTGCACAGAGGGGAGGTGGGTAGAGGGCTGCTCTCCTTGGGTCCCATTTCAGGGTGTATGTCTGATGAAGCTTGAGGGTTTTTTCAGGAATGCTTCTTTAGAACCAGGAAGAGATTAATCTGTTAGTCTGCAGATCCCAGTCCCAGACTCTGCCCTCCAGACACCACTGCCTTCCATCCACAACCTGCATTATCTAAACATCCTGCACTAGAACTGGTATGGGGTCTCCCAAGAGTGAAGAGAAAATTCTGTATACAGTCTCATGGAAACTGATTTCTGGAATGTTTTCCACGTGCCTAACACCAAAGGGTGTGAATTACAAAAAAAAAACACACCAGAGGAGAGAGCTGAAGAGAGCTGCTTAAAAATGTCACATTAAATGAAACTGCTCAGTGACAATTAGGAGAGGACAATAATAGCACTAACCAGAGGCATTAATCATTCTGCATTAGTGTTAGGCCTGGTGGCTAGGGTGCACTTGAGAAGACTTCCTTTAAGAGAGGAATTTGGATTAAAACTACATCAAATCCAGGGAGAATCTACACTGTAAAGCAGTCTCAATTCAGTTTAGCTTCAGCTTTGTACAATTTCCACTCCAGAAGCAAGTTAAGAAAAAAAAATAAATATTATTTTAGCTGCAGAGTGCCTGTGCAGGGCTCAACAGTGTAACCAATACACTTGAAATTCAAAGTTCAGTAACGTTTGGCCATTCTGAACCTCTTGCAGGCACAGCCCTCACTTGAAACAAGCCCCGTGCTCCAGTGCAGCACTGGCAGTGACTCATGTGACAGGAGACATTAGCTCACCCCCTGGAATTGTGACCTGGAAACCAAGATCTACCTAAGGGTCATGATGGAAAACATGCCATGTTATTAAAATTTAAATCATGGAGGAAACTCCCAGCACTTCCCACTAAGCAGCTGCAAAGAGCCCTACAGCAGGGACAGTGATGCCTCAAAGCCAGGCCAACATCAGCAGGGGTTACCTACAGCCTCAGGCAAGGACCATGAGAGGGTTTTCCACCCCAGAACACAGGAGAACACGCCAGAACTGGCTCAGCTGACCTGGGCAATGTTTGCTTGAGAAGCCAGGCGGATCATGATGTCTAGTTTCTCCAGTTTGACATAGATGGGGTCGTTGTACTTCACAAAGAACACCTTGATTTCCTGCTTCAGGATTTCAGGCCTGGAGGGAAAATAATGTGGTTTCACTCAAGACAGGCAAAACGGTTTTGTTTAGAAATCTACCCAAACATTCACTGAGAAACAGAATGGTGTCCCTTTGTGTCTAGGACACGCTAATCAACATACGAGAACAACAATCTGAAGTTAGAAGGCTGGAGAAAGATTGTTTAAATACAAAATGCAGAATTCAAATCTCTGTAACTATGCCTACATCTCTGCCTCCTCCACGTGAACTGCTGAGCCAACCCCTGCAGAGTCAGTGGATGTCAGTGTTTTCAGGGAAAGAATACCATCTTCATCTCTGTGCAAGATCCACCTACAAACTCAATTTCTGCTTTCATTTGCAGGATGCCAGTGCACAGTAACTCTGCCCTGAACACAATCACAAAGTGCTATCCAACCTATCCCACCCTTCCAGCAAGGAAGAACAGTATTTAAACATGCAAGTGGGAGTAAACTGGTGAAAAAAACAACCCACTGCACATGAGTGTGTCACCAGCCTGATTCTTCTGTGCTGAGGAGAACACCACAGGCACATTAAACTTCTACAGGTCATTGTGAACTGGTTTACATCCTCCTTCCTATTTGCAATCTGATTTACAGTCTAAAGGGAGGGCAGTTCTTACTGCTCTTAAACAGGTGGTGAGTAGAAAGGCAAGCAAAGAAATATTCATGGTACCAGTATCACAAAGTATGTTGTAAAGAAAATTCAATTCAAGCTACCAGAGTCATGAGACTGTTTAATCTGTCCCTCAAGGGATCTGACCCTGGATTAAATGAAGTGCTGTGCATGTGGAAATAACTGAAGGTCTGAGATAACCAGACGCCCTTTCAACAACCCAGGAGTAACACCCATGTGAGGCTTTACCTCTTCTGCACAATCAAGTTGATGTTCCTCAGGGCAACATACTGAACTTCGGGCTCTCCGGACAGCAGGGTCACCAGTGGAGGGGCGAGTTTCTTCAGCAGCATGTTGTAATAGTCAGAGTCCTTGGGAAGAAGTTCCAGGAACTTCATCAAGACCTTCACTGCTGACAGCACCACTGCCGAGTTGGCGTGGGACAGCCGAGGGGTCACCCGCTCACAAATACTGGAGACAAGAGGAATAAGAAAGGGTCACGTTCCTTTCAGAATGTCAGTTTTTTCAGATCTTACCTGAATTTAGGAGATTTGGCTGAAAACAACTTCCTCAGACACTTCTCTGATTTGGTTTTGTTCACAAAGAATGGGAGAAGTCCTGCTTTCCTGAACGCAGCACTAAGGGAACAGGAATGACTCTCCCAGCTTCACGTTTCTCTCCTGCCACAGTTGGCTCAGGAACCCTTCCAGCTCTCAGCGTCACAGTCCCAACACTTGCTCAGTTATTAGCTTTTTCTGTCCTTGCCTGGTGGTATTATCTATTTCTGTGATCTCGTCTGTCACTTACAAACACCGTTTTAACAAAGCAGGTACCAGACAAACTCTTTAGCCCCCATAGAATCACTCAGAGGTGACACACACTTCTGGCTTGCCTGGGGGGTTTGCTGCCATGTCAGCCAATTGTTTCTGAAAGAAAAAAGGCTTCTGTGACTCTGAAGATATAAGGAAAGAGTGACCTAAATACCCTTCTGAGTCTCTGCAGATCCTACAGTCAACAGCATCCTAAACAACCCATCCCAAGCAGAAAGGAAGTTTGGGTTCATATGGTCTTTCTTTCAGCATCTGTCAAGTTTCTTTCCACCCCCTCCTGCATGTTGCTAACCCAGAACAATCTTACTCCCATCTGTGCCTCCTGAAGTTTCTTCCCCTGAAAGATTTGCTTTCATCCACCCTGGAATGGAAGCAGCATGGCTAACTGAAGAGCAGAGGAGTCTGGAAGTCAGAGCCAAGGGCAGCTGGCAGCTGCCACTGCCCCAGGTCACCTGGCACACCAGAGCTGCTCCATCTCTCCGTGCCTCAGTTTCTCCATGCACAGGGCAGCGACACCAGCCTCGCTGTGAAGGAGAGAACTGCATAAAACGAGGCCTGCCATTCTCCTCTCTGAAATAAGGCAGCTCTGAGAGCTGAACTCCACACAAAGGAGTACAAGTAGCTCCTGCCCATCCAGTTTTACACACCAGTCTTCAGAGGAATTCCGGGTGAGGAACTGGGACATGTTCACAGCTGTTCAAACGAAGCAGTCCCTTTCTGACAACGCTAGGATAACACTGGCCTGACACCCTGGGGATCTCTGCAGGTTCCTAGCACTCATTAATAGCTGTTTCTGGCACAGAAACAGAGCACAAGGGGGAGGGAAGTGAGGGGGGGTGGGGGTGGAAATCAAGACTACTGTCAGGGCTTTAAAAAAAGTGGATTATCTGTTGTGCTTCAGAAGAGTCCCTGAAGAAACCCAGCAAATGCCAAAAGGCCTGCCCAGGATTTTGCATGTGGGCTCATGCCCCTGCCTCTCCCCCTTCACTCCCCACATCATCTACATGAAATACAAAAAGTTTGAGTTCCCCTGTTCCAAGTAATTTTTCCTGGTGGTTCCTTGCTCTCTTGGGTACAGAATCTGACTTTTTGTGATTCTGGACAGAGATGAGGAGGAGGCTTGAAGTGCATAAATTAACACTCCACTACCTAAGCCTTAAGGCCTTCGTATTTAGGTTTAGTCATTGCAGCTAAAGGTAAAAGCACAAGGGTGAGTTTGGATTACTAAGAAAAATTCTTTCTTATCTTCACTTTCAGGTCTGTCATACCACAGACTAGTTTTTAGTTAGAAAAAGTATTCCAGCCTCAGACCTGTAGTACTTTGGAAGTCCCCAAACCTATAAGGGCTTCTTGCCTCTCAAAGTAGCAAAATCAGATTTGAAAGCTCTGCTTTAAAGCAGCAAATCCTCCAAACACTGCTTCCAGATGGGTCAGCCATTGTCACAGGCTTAGTCTTGGGTTGATCCCCCTTGATAGGGCCAATTCCAGCAGGAACTACCCTTTTACATGGAAAGAAGTAAAAAATAAAGCTACTGATAAACAGAGAAAGCGGTTCTGCAAAGGGAAGGGACAGGTTTCCTGCATCAGCTCAAACTATGAACACTTGCCTCCCTTTTAAATCTGTCTTACTTGTGCTGTCTCACACCTGAGCAGAGGTCCCTGTTGTCACAAGCCCTGCTCAGAGCTGTGACACTGCCAGGAGCCTGCAGGTGCCCTGCTACTAACCCCGGGTGGCCTGTGCCAAGAGCAGGAACAAGCGTTACCTCTGAGCCTCACGGTCGTCCTTGGGGTTGTAGTTGGACAGACAGTCCAGGATGAAGATCTGGCCCCACTCTGTGCATTCATTTAAAGCTGTCAGGAGCTTGTTAATGTTCTGAGGGTTCAAATCCAGCAGGTTGCTGTTGGGATGTGACTCGCTGATTTCTGACAAGGCAGCCACAGCATTTGCCACCACCTGGGGAGAGACAAGGAGGGGCCATCAGGGGCTTGGCAGAGGTTAACCCGGCCTTAGCATGGGCTACACGTGGGAAACAGAGAGATCCTGGGCTGTACCATCAGCAGCCATCATGTCAGTCATCTGAGCCCTTCAGGGACACAGCACCACCTCACAAACAGCCTGGAGAGCCCAAAGCTTTGACTGTATCTCTGCTCTTCGCTGAAGTTTGAAGAGTCTCTCGGGGAGGAAGTGAAAGAATAGCAGCAAAGCAGGAGGGGGTTGGTGACACACCCAGCAAACATGGAAAGCCACCCATAGGTGCAAAGCATTTTGCTTGAGAAATTACAACTTGAAAGTATTTTTGCTGAAAAGAAACAAAAGTTCAAGTCACCTCTGGACAGAATGGGGACCTAGGGCCAGGACCTCACAAGAGACTTTACTCCAGAAGGAGGGAACTAGAGGTGGCATCAGAGGGTGTCCACATGGAGCAAGAACATCTCACCTTCCTGCAGGCTCCAGGCTTCCACCCTGGCTTGCTTCAAGTAGGTATCATTTTCCCCCACTTCCAGGAGGTGCTCAGCTGGTACAGCCAAGGTCTCAAAACCTCTAGCTGCCCTACCCATTCAGGAGTGGACACTTCTTGCCTCATTTCCCCGTGGAAATCATGTGGCATGTTGTTTAACACAATCCAAGAAATGAGGAGAACTGTCTCCTCAGGAAGAGGAGATGTCAGGTGGCAGTCAGCCTTCAGCTCTTCAGCAAGTCTGTCAGGTCACCCAGTTTGAAAGCAAACACACAATTTCCCCAAAATGGACAATTTCTGCTAACTTTTTAACACACATTTCAATTCCAAATGGTCTCCACAGCATCCATGTGCCTGGCAGGCACTTCAGGGAGTTCCACTAGAGCAAGCACTCAGCACAACTCATCACTGAAAGTATTCCTGCTGCATTTCAGACTATATAAGGTCTGCCCTATTCTAATCATGGATGAAAAGCAGCACAGAGAGGAGGTCCAGGGTCCAGCTTGACAAGAGCGAGAAGTGGGAGTGCAACACAAACTTCTAATTCTTAGTTCTATCCTCGGAGTCAACAGTTATTTTAACAGATGTCACATGAAGGATCTTTAAATAGAAGAGCTGCAGAATATACAGACAAAAATAGAAAATTTGCAGACAACAGAAGTCTTACTTATTTAACTGACTTGAAAAGGGATTTAAGCCTGAGCTTGACACAAAAAACTGAAATACCCTGTGAAAAGCCATTTTCAGGATATTCACAATGAGTATTGTGTCCAGCCCAACTCACAGTTCATACCTGCTAAAATGAAGATTTATAGCATTATTTTCTATGGGATTAAGGAAAATAAACATCTTGTCTACAACTGCCTGATCCTTTGGATGACTAAAGATGCTTTTGATGCAGCACACTGAAAACAAGAAAAGCATGACCAGAAAATTCTCTGCATTGTTCCCATCACTGCTTGTCATTAAACCAATATATTCCAAAGTCACTGCACAAGCACAGCAATGTTGATTGCTTTGTATTTCACACCTAGAGGTCAGAGCTAGGATTTCAATCCAAGATTTTATGAATTTCATTAGTTGAATGAGCCTTCTGTCACCAAAATCATTAGCAATCAGAACTGCTGTCTTCTCATGCTGTTTTAATGAGTAGCATATTAAGATAGGCTGCTTATTCTTCCCATTACTTAATTTGCCTAATTCCTGAATGGTTAATGTGACACAGCATAAAACTGAAGTAAAAGACAATTTCATTACATTTTGGAAGTTTGCAAGTGAAGACGAATCACAAAAGCAAGTGAAAAGTTTGAAACCATTGGGAAAAAGCTCTTATAAAACGAAATGGGGACTTGGGTGAAAAAAACTGAGGTAATAAAATAGTGACGGAGCCAAAGCACCAGAGAAAGGAACCTGTCAGTTGTACTGAGGAACAGGGCTGAGCTTTGGCAAATGCACTGCCAGGCACTGCCCTCTCTGCAGCCCCTGGGCCAGGGGTGCCCTGAACCCTGGGGCAAGCACAGGGCACAGCAGCTGCCCTTCAGCTCCCTGCCCTGCAGAGGGGCAGCCCATCCCCTGGAGCCTGCCACAGGCAGAGGATGTGCAGGAACGCTGGCAGCAGGGGCTGCCTGGCACACACACCCCTGCTCCAGCCACACACCAGCCTGGGAATGAGGTCTTCTTGTTAGGATCTTTTGGGGCTCTTTTCAGGAACTAGCTTGGCAGCATAAATGCAGGTGTCCCAGTCCCAGCGGAGGATTGGACACTACATGGCAACCCACCAAGTGCCCAACTGCTGGGAAAAGCATCCATGAGAAGGAGGGTCAGGTGGCAAGATGCACCTCAGAGCACGGGCTGTGGCCTCCTTGGGTGCTACAAAAAAAGGACTGGAAGGGGCTGTGAAGCATTTGGTGGCAGCTGAGTTCTGCCAGATGGGCTGGGATCTGCAACCTCCCAGTGCACAGTCACAGCTGGGCCTCACCTTTAGCTTAGCAGAGCAGTGCTGCTGTCAGCTTGGTGACAAGGAGACAAATGGAGCAAAAGGGAGTAAGGGAAGGGATGGGAAACATCTTCAAACTTTAAGCGACATTTATTAACAAAAAAGTACTCGCTGGCGATTTGCACTGAACATATTGATATGTTACAGTATGCCAACAAAAATAATTAGCATCTTCAAGGCTTTTTCCACAGCCACAGCACAGTTGAAATGAACACAGATTTCAGGAACCAGTCCAACATAAACACTGGTTCCAGTCTGCACGCTCACCTCTCCTCACTGGCACTGCCACTGGCTTCACTGGGACAGGAACACGGAGCAAGTTGAGTTGGTTGTGTGTGGTTTCATTCCACGACACACGAGTCCTGCTTTGCTGACACCTCTCACCAGGTGATGGTTCAGGACACGTGTAAACCAAGATTGAAGCAGTGTCCCCAGTTGGGGATGCTAACAGCTACCACTCAGGTATGGAACAAAGGTCCATTAAGAACCAGTCAACACCTGTTCATGTATCACATCACCTGGTAACCCAGTATGTATTCTGGCAGTCACAAAAGTGTCACTGGAAATACTTAGAAAGATGTTTTGGCCAAAGAAAATCTACAACAACAAAGCTGAACCTGAAGTCTTCAACTCAGCTGACACTTGTTCCTTAACAGAGCAACACAAAATAGTGAAGTCCAACTACACTGAATAGGAAGTACAAGGTGCAAAGTGATCAAGCAAGCTACGTAACAGGGTGGGGGTTTGTACTTTGAAAATAAATATTATGTACTGCTGGGGGACATAGTAGAAGTAAAGCTAAAGCTTTACAAGTGGTGTAGGACAAAGTTCTCCATAGAACTGGAGAAGATCCACAGTCAATTTCCTCCCTGGCTGAGGAAAAAAGCCACAAGCTTCTTCAGCAGAGTATTCTCTGCTTCCCAAAACATGCAACAAGCTCATTCTGATGAGAAACTAACTAGGAGTTGAATAACAAAATAAACCCTGCACTTATAACTATATTACTAGATTTAACAAGAACCCAACATTTTTAAACCCACCTACAGACAAACCCCCCCTGCAGCCAGAGAGACCAGATCCAACCTCAGGCAGAGCTGCAGAGGTAGGAACACAGATTTGCCAGTTATTCCTTCTGGCAGCTCAAACCTTTAGCTCTGAGCAAATGGTATAAATTACATTAACAAGGAGGAAAGGGGGTGGGTGAAAACCTGAGAGTCTGCCTATCAACCCACACAGAAAAGCTTTGCAGGGGGTGGGGGACAGGAGGGAAGCTAGACAGCTCTAGAACTCCAAACAGTCTAAGCAATCAGATTATTTTGCTAGCATCTCAGGCTAATTGGAAATTAAACCAAGTGTGTAATGGACCTAATGAAATACAATGTTCTGCTGCTTGAAACAGGAACCTCTGGCTCACCATCCCATTAAAATGAGGAGAAAATGAAGAGGAGGAGGAAAAAGATGCTCTGAAAAGATGCTGAGGAAAGGCAGCCCTCCACACATAGCTGGAGGCTCCTGCTCTCCAGAGAGCCAGGCACACATGATGTTTTCCAGAAGAGGTGCTGACATTTCCTAAGAGCACGCTGGGCTTGCATGGTACACTCATGGCATTAAGCACAGACTCCCAGATGGGACATTAGGAGCATCTGCATGGATGAGTATTTCACAGGGCCACTTGTCTTCATGACCACAGATGATGCTGTGTGCCTGGAAGGTCCCCAGCAAGCACCAACACAGACAAGCTCTGGAGTACACGACCCCTCCTTCTGCCTGTGGTAATTATATCTTTCATCTACAAGCCCCCCTTTACTTTGCTTCCCTAGAAATGGTCTATGAACTATTAAAATGGCCCAAGCAGGCAAGTTAGAGCCTGTGTGAATCTCACACCGTTAATGCATTTAACATTTATGGATTCAAGTTGAAACCCTGGGAGACTAACACATCCCCAGGCTATGAATCATCTTGCAAAGCAGCAGCTCACCTGTTCAGCCTTAATTGTGACAGATTCCAGGGCTCTGGGTAAGTCATTCATCTTCCACTAATTCCATTGCAGGAGGTTGTACTTTAGTGCCTAAAAGTCTGGAACAGCACCGTTGGACACATGATCAGCTCCTGACCATGACCCAAAAATTGCCTGGGTGGGGAAGACCTCCTGCTTGTTTCTTTGCAAGTGGGATGAATTTCTCTGGAGGTGGCAATGGAAGTAAAAGCATTTCATCTCCCACAGTGTGCTCACCTTAGCTGGTTCTTGCACTTCCCCAATCCTACTATGTGCTGCAGAAAGATGTCACTTTGCAGCAGATTAAAACACTTGCTCTCATGTCCTTGCAAAAATCCAAATGTGTTAGTGGTAAGGGAGGGAAATCATACTTCCCCCAACTGTTGAACCTCTTGAGGTAGGTGTGCCAGAAGCTGTTCAGGTGTGGCTCCAACACAAAGGGTTTCTCTTTGGTACAACTGAGACCCCAGAAGCCACGAAGGGATTGCAGTTCCCTCCCTATGCTTCTTCCAGAAGGCACCATGGTCTGATCCCAGTCTGGGTCAGGTGCCTATCGCACACCAGGAAGGAGGGTTTTTTCAGTTTTTTTTGCAAGGCTCTCTAAAATTTTCCTTGCAGAGGTTGTCACTGGCACCACCCAGTGGCAAACAGGGCTGTCTCACGTCTGAGCAGCTGATGAAGAGAGAGGCATCAGCTCAGCATCAACAAAAAGCCTCACTAGTCCTTTTAAAAAGGGGGGCAGAGTTATAAAACATCACAGCTACAGCATTTTGTGACAAATGCTGCTTGTCAATGGCTGGAAGTGTCTGTTCTGGTTGAAAATGTAACATCTAGACACATGTCAACAAAATTCCCCAGCACTCTGATACTGGAGATCCTGGAATCATCTATTTAGCAAGACTAGCACTTTGGAAATTAGACACGTGCTGGTGGCAGCAACTGGGAGGAGACAGGTCTCTGATGGACTAGTCACTTGAGCTTTACAAATGAGGAGGACAGGCTCTGCAGAGACATGGGCATTTGTGCATGACCATACAAACTGGTGGCATCTCTGCCAGAGTGCTGGTATTCAAAGGGCAGGGAGAAGCACAGCTCCTGCAGGAAGGGCTCAGACCAGCATCCCTCATCCACAAGCCCGCCAAAAACCCAGAGAAAATCAGATCCCTCATACAGGCCTGAAATTCCCCCATACCTGTTTAGAAGAGACAAAACCAGCTATTCAGTAGGACAGACACGGATCTGGTCCTGCTTTAAACTGCTGCCACCTCGTGGTCACACTCAGCCCTGGCTCCAACCATGATCAGTCACCAGGCCTGATTCACAAGTGTCAGAACGATCAGGAAAAGGAAAAAAATGAACTTTGTCCAAGATTTCAGAGAGCCTCTGGCCATCAGTAGGTGTGTAACAGACCTACCCCTCTCACCCCACTGTTAACTACTGCTGGATGTCAAATTCTGCAGTCATCTGCCATCCCGTGCACACAAAAACCCTGAGATGTTCTACTGACATTGTATTTTGTTAGAGCTTGAGGATTATGGGAGGACCTGCCTCCCCACTGGCACTACACCAAAGTAACCAGCAAGAGAGGTCCTTGGGACTGACTAAGCCCAGCAGCACACTGACAGCCCAAAGCAGCCAAACTCTGGCTTTATTTTCATCCAGACCTGGTTCTGCTGAGCTTCATGCAAGGACAGGCACAGTTAAAAAGAAGAAGGGTTTGCCTTGAGAAAGCTCTGGGAAGAAATGAGGGTTCCCTCTATGGAGGGAAACTCTCGGGCAGGATCCCAAATGACAAAGAGCAGCCACAAGCACGTCAGACCCATCTGTGAAACCAGATCAAAGACTCCATCCACAATCCAACTTTTGCAGTGTAACCACCCAGTAACTGGGTTGTGCCCTTGTGTACAGTGTGGGCCCCTCACCAGCACAAGGTGAGACACCTCACACAACCCAGCTGCAATGCAGCAAGGACCAACCCATCTGGTACCTTGCCATGTACAGCCACATCAACACCCATGTGATCAGAAGTTTGAATTAATTCATCTAGGAGAAACTGCAAAGCTACCACTGGGATTTTTCAGAAAAAGCTAGTGAGCTACCAGACTTGGTGGCAGCTCTTCAACCACAACTGCAGCCAGCTCATCTGGAAGGGGACAATCCTGCTCCTGTTCAAATGATCCTGACAACAAAATGCTCAGACAAAGGGGGAAGGCATCTTGACCATGCACCTACAGCACCTTGACCATGCACCTACAGCACCTCGGCAGGACTTCAAAGCAATGCCCTGAACATCCCCAATCTCCCAGCACACAAGTCTATGACAATCAACCTCTAGTACAAAAATAGGAAAAAAAATTCCAAATAAAAACCAAACCAAAAACCAAAACGTTTCTGACAATGTCACCTCCAACTTAGTCAGACATCTTTATGATGAGGGTGATTAGAGCTCGCAGAAACATGCACCCCAATCTCTGCACAACTACAACTACTAGTGAGCCACAGATTGAATTGTTACTACCCAGCTAGAGTGGTTAGTGCTTGCTGATGTGCCAGAGGCAGCCAATTACAAAACCACAATAAAATCCTTCCTGAACACAAGTTTTGATCAGGAGTTTTTTAACTCGTGCTTAAAAACCTCATTTCTCAGGAGAGAACAAGTGTGGATTTCCCATCTAAAAAATTCTGCTCCATTAAGTGTCTAATGTTGCCTATTTCCACAAGTCATCAAAAGAGGAGAAACATAAATGTAATGAGTTTAGATAAGGGGTTGCAGTGACTGAGATGCACCATTTGCAGGGGAACAGGCCATAAGGGTAGATCCATCTGTACTGTTCTTTTCAGTCAGCTTTCTTTTGATCCCAGGTACTGATACATACATTTTACTTCAGAAGAGCCCCCAGGCCAGGCTGCTTTCCATCTGATCATGGAGAAATACTTCAATAAGTATCAGCTTGCACACAAATATAACTTATTTGGCAAACACAGCTCCTGGTCATCAGGAACCCCCACTGGAATTTCACATGGAGAAATCAGCAATGAGCTGGATGGTTTGACTAGGAAGATGAACCTTAATTAGGGGTGGACAGCTCCTGTACTTTGGAGGGAACAGCTGTACCACAAAGGTATGAATTTCAAAGGGGAGCAAAGCAATAAACTTAACCAGAAGGAACGTCTGTATGCACTAAAAATTGTGACCAGATTAAACACTGTATTAAGTCAGAAGCTATAGGAGCCCCAAACCTGATAAAATCTTTCCCCATGAACCCTTAAAAACCAAAAGTACAATGGCCTCTCTACAGTAAAGGCTGGGAAACTGTACACTGAACACCAGCCTCATGATCCTTTGGAAGCCTGCAGATCTGAAAACACACCATAGGCCTCTTCATCACTATCACTCATCCAAATTGCACTCTCCTGCTGTGACTCCTCAGCTTCAGGAAGAGCAGGTGAGCAGGACATGAGACAGGTACTGTGACCCTGTAGAGCTGCCATCAATTGCAGCAGCTGCAAAGGCTGTGCTGTCCCATCCTGTCCTCATTACCACCCAGGAGCTCATTAGTTGTACTGACGTTTTATTAGGAATCTCTATGCCACTTCTGGTGGTTTATTTAGCAAATGGAGCACACACTGCCCTTTGGTTTTTTGCCTCTTCTCTCCATTCATTTTGGTCAGGATTAAGTTAATGTGATTTTGAAATAGAGATCGTTGCTCTGATGACCAGCACTGGCTCATTTACCAACACAGTTAGTTCCACAGAGATCAATCAGCAGGAAGGGCAAGCAAGACCTTATTAACTTATAACATCTTTTCAGCCTGAGCTCCTCAACTCACATTCATGTGGGCATAATCAGCAGAAGAAAATCAGAGCTGGAGCCAAGGCTAGGAGCAGAGTGGGTCATATCCCTCTCCCAGCACACTCTGCTGCCTGTGAGCCAGTGAATGCCAGGGGCCAGTATTTAAGTGGAACTAAAGCAGCCCCATCAGGTACTTTCAGAGGCTGCAAGGCACACCTTCAGCATGAACTTATAAAAAGCAGGTGTTCCCCTCTATGCCTCAGAATTGCTCAGGCAGAGCAAGAATCTTGAAGCAGTCATCAATATTCATGCAGAAACCTGGCAGGAAAACCCCACCTGGGAGGCACACAGGCAGAGCAGCTTGTAAAAGAGTCAGATTTCAGAGGCAAGAGGTGCTTGTACCTTCTGATGGGCACCACTGCTCACAGAAGTTCTCTCCCCTGCTCGGAGTTACAAGATTGGTATGCTCACTGGGTGCTGGGAGATCACAGGAAAAGATACTGAATGAGAGGATTATGCAGTGGGGCATTAAATCCATTGTCCACCATCTTTTGTTCACAAAATAACAGTGGAAGATGCCTGGTGTGGAAATGGACCCTTCATTAGCTGTGATGAAACACTGATTTAGTAGGTAATTTACTTCTGTGAAGTTTTTGGTCCTGATCTCCACCTCTGCTCTGACAACTCATTTAACTTTATTAAAAAGGTAAGTATTGATTTTCTCCACTCATTACAGGCCAGTGGATTTATCTGCATTAGTGAATGAATTCATCCAACCTCTTATTCCAAGAAGAGCCAAAGCCTGCAGGAAAGCAGTAACTACAAACTGTCACCACAGTAGCAGCATCAAGTCTTTCTTGCTCTTCTGACTCATCTGACCAGGAAGTTAAATGTTTACTACAGCACTTGTGACAGGCAACACAAGCAAAAGCCCCAAAAGATCTAAGAATTGAAGGCATTTTGTATCTCTGAGGCAACGAGTTCTCACACCACTGCAGCCATCACAGCTGCAGTCAAAGAGCCCCCACATTTCTGATTATCTGCCCATTACAAACCCAGTGTGCCATTACCATGGGATTGGAGTCTGCAATCAGGTCACGCAGAGAGTCCAGGAAGCCCTGGTCCTCCACCATCTGGGCGTTGATGTCGTGCAGCTTGGCCACGCACACAGCCGCCGTCTTGCGCACGTACGGGTCCTCGTCCTTCAGGCACTTGCGCAGCGGCTCGCACAGATACTCCGTGATCTTGTCCACCCGGATGCAGCCCATGGTACGGACAGCCAGGGCACGGATGAGGGGGTTGGGGTCCTCACAGTCCTGCAAGGGGACAGACTGTGTGGTGAGCAAATCCACACCACCAGCCCCCGGCACCTCCCCCGCAGCCACCGACAGCCTGCTTGTTCCAAACTAAAAGCATCCTCTCCGACGACATGCTGAAAAAGGCAATTATTTCAGATCAAGGATAAAAGGTGGAACTTACTGGTTCACAGAAACATTCTGTACCATCTCAAAGATGTTTTCAGGTTATGATAGTTTGTAAAATTGTGATCTCAGTGTCCCTTGGTTCTCCCAGGCAAAGCTTCTTCCAGCAAGATCCAACAGCTACAGCTGAGCTGCAGAGGCAGCTCTCACCACCCGAAAAGCTGGCCACAGGCAGCTTGCAGACAGAACAAAACACTGGTTCCAGCCTTAGCCTTTCAAAGCAGCAAGAGAATATAATGGGAAACTCAACAACTAAACACAATGCAAGAGTCATCAAGGCCTTCTTCTCACAGGCCAACAGTTCTAGACACAAGCACCCCTTAAGTCTGCAGCATCTGGAGAACTGAGCAAAGGCTGGTCTGGAGATGCTTTTCTGAGGAGGGAAAAAAAGCAGAAGGGAATAGAACACCTCACACTTCAGGCCTTTGTAATTCTCTAGACATCCAATCCAGCTACATCTCTGAGCAAAACTCCTCCAAAATCAGCCCCTAAAATGATGGATGCAGTGTGGCCCACAAAAGTGTAAGGTACATTTACTTGTCACTGCTTAAACTTCCTACATCTGAAAAAACCACCTGAATGCCTCAAAGCATACAAGAGAAGTGACATCTCTTAGCAGTGCATTCAACACCTCAGACTGTGAATGGTGTGTGTGGTGCTGAGCCAGTGCAGACTAGTGCAACACTTTCTCTTTAGCACTTGTCCCTCAACTTGCTGAAAGGGACATCAGATGTTTCCTTGCATGGAAAAGTGTAAAGCTGGAAAACACCACGGTGGTTTGTCAGTCCATTCTAACAGAATTGCACTTTCAAGATAGGTCAGACAACAATATTCTTTCCAGAGAGGAAGGCAGGGACATGTTCTCTGGCCAGAAGAGCAGATGTGCTCTCAGCCTAGGTTCTCTCACCAATTTCAGTGTCAGGTTCCATATTAGAAACTCAGTGTCTCAGATTTCATAATGCTCTTGAAGGAGTCTCAAACTTCTGTTAAGCACTGGGCTTTAACTTGCATAACATGGGACTGAAATAACATCTTCTAGATCAGGAGAGGCAACTTGACAACAGAATTCAAGGCAATTCAGCCATCAGCCAGTTATTTTTCCAGTGAACCGTCTTTCAATTTCAATGATAAAGTGATAAAAGGTTTTCCATGCAGAGCACAGCTGAAACATTCGAACAAGAATTAGACATTCATATAATAGAGACACTACAAAGGTTGCAAGTTGAAAAATATAAATTCTGTTATCTAGTACTAGAAGTTGTTCTTTAATAATGGTTGGTAAAATGGAAGCAGGTCTTCCTGGAGTAGGCTCTCTCATAACCACTTACAGGGACACTTAAGCCATCTCCTCTGCTGTAACTAACAGCAGCAAGGGAGGGACAGGACCCAGACCTGTTGGATTCAGCATCCCAACTCCTTTTCTGCTCCTCTACAAGCACCCCCAGACAGGAGACTCAAGTACAAAAGCAGAGATAAACAACAGCTCCCACAGGCGAATGGACAAAGGAAATGTGGCAACAGCCACTGCACTGAACCATGTTCTGATGGGCTGTGGGAGCAAGTTACCTTCACAAAGCTGTTGACAGCCATGATGGCCATATCTGGCTGGCTTTTGGCATAGTTCATCAGGTACAGGTAGACCAGCTTCTTCAGCTCCAAGTTGTCAGTCTGCATGCAGTTCACAACATCAGGAAAGAGGGAGCTGGGCAGACAACAGTAAGCAAGGACAGAGAAAAGGCAGCTGTGATTACAGGGTGTGCTAACGGATAGCAACAGCATCAAGGAAGCCAGGAACACTGGGTTCCACTCTTGCTACCCTGCTGTCTATTGAGAGGCCAAGTTCCTTCCCAAAATATTTGCAATGGCTTTTATAACAACTTGAGAAGCCTGTGACTCAGGCATGGCACAGGGGAGGACACAGCCAGCCTCACCACCCAGCTGAGATGACAAACCCACCAGCTGTTCCACGGAGCTGGGTGACACTACAACTGACTGTCAGAACCAGAGCTGCTACAGGTGGAAGAAGGGTTGCTTTTACCTGACATCCTTCCCCACGGTCATGGCTGCGATAACCTTCTTTACAGCTTCTTTCCTCTTCTCTTTCTTTTCATTATTGAGCTCAGCCTTCAGTTCAAAAATCTCTCCTGGCAGAAGACAAAACAGCTTGAGCCTCTTGGGAGAAGAAAAGGGTCAGGCTTTAGGGATAGCTCAAGAGTGACATTTTACTTTCATGGCCTGCCATTCCCATAAAAGTGGTACAGCAACGTGTGGAAGCTGTCCCAGACCTTCTGCAGAACATGGTTCCCTGAGGAGCAAAGTTGCAACACTCAGAGAACAATTTGGGCTCTAAGCTGCTGAGGAACAAGCAGTGAACAAGAGCCCTGCTGCAGCCCTCCCACTGCCAGAGCATCAAACCACATCACTGCAGCACCTGCTTCTCACAGACAACTATTACATAACCATGATGGAAAGATATTTGGAGATGCTACATTAGTGCCTGCAAGGGAAAAAAAACCCAACAACTAACTTAACTAGGAATTTTGCCCAGACTTTTAAAGTTTTTTGCTCATCATCCCCTGCTTCCTGTGAAAGCACTGAGGGAACAGCAGGCTGCAGTGTAGCCAAACCCACAGTGCACTGTGGCAGAGACAGGAAAGCACACGTTTAGTCTAGTGAAATAAATTCCTCCTAAGCCAGACAAGTAAGACAGCTTGCCTGGATCCTGAGGCTGCTGAAGCAGCCTTTCCCATGACAAGAATTCCTCCAGTTATTTCTGCACGGAAAGTCAGTTCAGGCTGGATCACAAAAGTGACAAAGCAAGCTGGCAAAAGAAAGCAACACGTGCAACAGTCACCTTATCAAGGCTGTTCAGACAGAGCAAGTGCTGTGAGGAGGATAATGCTCCTGACTGACAGACAGACAGCTTTCTCCAGGAAGGACAGAAAGCAGAATTCCCACTGGAAGCCACAGGCTGAGAACACATTACAAATACCAAAATATTGCTGACAAAAATACATTCTAGGCCCTAACCTTCCATTCCTACACACCAATGTCACTTTGTCAGAACAGCAGCACTAATTACTGAAGAGCCTGGCACAAAAAGACTAACAGGTGCTTCAACAGAGAAGAGAAGTGACTGAGGAACACAGCCCAGTGACCACTCATGACACCTCCTGCCTGGGATAGAGCTGCTCACATTTCTCCCCCCCGAGCTGGTGCCCCAGAGCAGAGCTGAGCCAGCAGCAGAGTGCTCACCACAGCTCAGGGCAGGCTGGCCTCCCCCAGCCAGCCCAGAAAAGTCTGCCTAATACTTCAGGACTGAGCTTACAGGTAGAGCTGCTCCTTGGGAAGATGTGAGCTGCTTAATTTATGGAGCTCATTCTGAAGCTTAATGAGATCCAAACTGATCAACACTGTAGTTTTTTCTCTGGGAAGCATTCATCAGGAATATTCAGCCCTTCTGAAAAGGAGAGGTTAATGTGAACCACTTTCCACATCTGTTGGAGAAAGATGAGCAACATCAGGCTTAAACTGCAGCCAGCAAGAGTCAGGATAAACACTTTTGTTTGACAACAGGTTAGAAAAAACATCTGCCTGGGACAGTTTCAGCAGAGCAAGTCCTGCTGAAAGAGGGGAATGGGTAAAATGTCCCCAGAGGTCTTTCCTGTCTTCTGACTGTTAAGGGCAGTTTGTCCTGAGGTGAGGTGGCCACCATGCCTACAGTAAAGCCAAGGGCAAGAGTCACACAGAGCACTGCTGCTCTCAGGGAAAAAGCAACAGGAAATGCCATGATCTTTGCACCAGTTTGATGTAAAGATATACACTATACCTTAAATATTAAATGTCTCCAACTGAATGCTGTGATGCCCAACAGAACAATCATCCTGTCTTGAACTGCTTAGTCCATAAGTAAAACTCTGTCTCAGACCAGATCTGCACTTAAAAACCAGATGATGGACCAGATGATCCTTGAGGTCCCTTCCAACCTGGCATTCTGTTATTCTATGATTCAATGATTTGTTCTCTGATCCTTGAAAAAGCAGCAATTTGGGTCATTTTGAGCATCGCATCAGTTTTGCCTTTTGTCACCATATGACCTACTTTAGAAGTTTCTCCCTGGATGATTAAGACACGAAACAGGGACAGAGCTAACAGAAAAGCACAAGTTCTCCTGCATGCAGTTAGAGCTGAGTAAAAATAGCCACCCACCACCTCCAGTCGACAGCACCAGCTCAACACTGACCTTTCTTGTTGGTCGTGAAGTACTTGGAGTCCGTCATGGTTCCAGCTCCTTGAAACACCTGAGAAGAAGGATGAAAAAGAACAAGCAGTCAGAGAGCATTCAGAGCTGACAACACCCAGCTTGCCAGGCAGGGGCTCAGAGGGAGGATGGTTGGTGAGTGGGTAAGACGAGGGAAGAAACAAATGCTTCACAGCCACAGGCACAATTCCACAATCTTCGTTCTGCACCTTCTGCTGGTATTCCTTGGCAAACCCAGGAATTTCAAGGGCTCAGATGAACAACGGTGGTGAAAACACAACAGCCTGAGATGACAGGCTGGGAAAGCACTGGTGCTCAGCCCAGCTTTTTAAACTCTCCATCTCGGAAGGGAAAAGGTGGTTTTTAACTCCTTATAATCAGCAGATCTTGCCAGGTTCTGCAGCTCCTCCCCCTGGGTACACAATCTGTTTTCCAAGCACTGCACATTCAAGATCTCAGCTGGAAGTGAGAAGTCCACATCTCAGACAAAGGAAACTGTCAACTCCCCCTAACGAGACTTGCCTGTGTTGCATCTGATGGAAGGAACAATTAACCCAACTGGCAATACACACTCCAGGCCCTTTCTTTTGTTCACCAGAGATGCAAAGCAGGGTTTTTGAAAAGAAAAGCCATTACTTTTCAGTTCTCTCAAGCTTAAAATTGCAATTTTTCTCTGCCAAGACCTGACATCCACAAAGCTGGTTATTTCAGTTCTAGGCTGCACTTCTGTGGACAGGACTGAAAATGCTGCTGGGACTGCAAGAAGAGAATGGTCTGACCAGCACCTTCCTTGCTCCACAGAACCAAATTATTAACACCTTAGAATATAGGGACTCCTCAAACATATGTGGATTTTACCCCTACAATTGCCAGCTCTGTGACAAACATGACTCAAAGAATTTTCAAGTACTGGTTGAAAAACAAGCCTAGGAGAGGGCAGTTCTACTGTTTTTGATGAAACAGTCTGCACCAGTGCTAAGAAACTACGACCCTGAAACCATCCCAAAAAAGGCTTTTTCCTACCACTTTCCTCCTTTTCCTATTTTTTTTTGCCCAATTCCCATTCTCTTATACATACACCATGACCTTAAATGTCACCAGCCTTGCAGCAAGTCACCTGTTCCCCAAACAGGTCTTGCCTCCAAGCCTCATGCTGGCTCAGCATGTGGCCCAGCTCAGCTCTGAGCTCCAAGACTGCAGCTCCCCAGCACCCTCCTTCCTCATCCCTTGACCAGCCCCAACGCCACCACCACTCCTTCCCTCCCCCATCCACCTTGATCAATGTAATACCCCAGCAGTTCAATTCCCAGCACCAGCAGCTGGGGGGTAATGCCAGTTTCTACCCCCTCCATGTGCCCTGCAGCCCAGCCAGGTGGAGCAGGGGCACTCCTGACAACTGCCAGGCAACCAGCTGAGGAACCACCTCTTGCTGAGCCCACTTCCCCAGAGCTCCTGCCTCCCTGGACCTCTGTGGTTACCACCTCATCCCAATTAGGCAGCACTACTGGGTTTGGTTTGATTTCTCTCCCTTTCTGCTCCTGTCAAGCTGGACAGCAAACTATGCCTGGGGACAGCTCTGGAAATACCTTCCCCTTGCAGGAGAGGTTTGCCCTCCTTCCAAATCAGCAGCTGGGTTGGGAAAGCCACACGAGCCACAACACTGCAATCCTCCCAGCTAAAAAAAATACCAACAAACAAGCCCAGCATCCCAAAAGAAGAAGTTGTTGTGGGTCTTCTGTAATTGAAAACACAGCCCGTGTTCAGCTGCAATGTTAATGCTGACGCAGTCCTTCGGATTTGAGCCCAGCTTAAAAAGATGACTTAAATGTTTTCCTCTACAAGAGTATCTGGCGTGGTGCCCTGCAGAAGGCACTGAACACAGCCTGGCTGGTCTTTGTTTGCATTATTATACATGGATTTGCCAGCGTGGGTCATACCTCCCAGATGAGCTGGTCTGATACTGCTTTAACAGTGGCCAGAACAGCAGATTACAGCGAAAACCCAGGAGGAAAAAAAACCAACCACCACACACATCATCCCAGTGCATAAAGCTTCACAGAGGAAGAAACCTTGCTGGATTCCAGAGGTGACCTTTAAGCCCAAAAGCAGGACATTTTGCTGTTTTCCTAACTTTGGATCACACACTTGGAAACATGAAGAATCCTAAAACCCCTCAGACTGGGAGAAGGATCAGCACAGCACGTGTCTTCAGAACCTGTTTGGGTAGGTTCAAGGAAGCTCTGACTTTGCTCAGTAAGCAAACTGCCCAGTTCCAAGTGCAGGAGAAAGCTCTTTTTGTCCCCAGCACACGCATTTTTGCTTCACGTGTGTCAGAGCCTGCCTTGCTCAGAGCCAGCAGCATTATCTCATCCCTGAGCACACTCAGTGTGGTCTGCAGCCAGTCCCAGATAAGAGCCAGAAACAAACCAGCCCAGATACACAAATAGCAATGTTTTAAATAACTCAAGAAAATGCCAGCTTCTTGTACACAATCTAAACTGAGGAGAGCCAAAATAAACTGCAACAACATCACGAATGTTCTTGTATTTTTAGGGGAAAATCTACATCAGATTTCCCCCTGCTTACTACTGTTCTGTGTCCAGCACTTGCTGAGGTGGAAACAGGTAAGAAGTGTTCCAGCTGACAGCAAAAGGCTCCTGCTCCAAGCCCAGCAAACAAGAAGAGACAAACCAGATGAATTTCTGCTGAAGCTCTGGCAATGCTTAATGCTGTAAGCATTGGCTTGACATTTAAATGTAGAATGAACCAGAAATATGATGAAATGAAAAGACTAAGGAACCATCATAAACAGAAAAATAAGCCTCCTCAGCCCAAAACCACACAGAAAACTGCATCCTGCACCTGACAACACCCGCTTTGCCCCATGTATGACTCCAAACAACAGCCAGACCAGCTCCCCACACAGGAGGGTGGCAGGTTTAAGGCCTCAGTACTGATGCGGGTTCCCTAGCATTGAAAAACCAGTGCTGGACCCCTAAATCTCTAAAGTGATCCCCAGTTTAACCTGGCTTATGCTCCAGCTGGTGCCACCATCTCCCACCTGCACCCATTTTGCCTGCAAAGCCTCCTGAGAAGCCACATGACAGCTCCTCAGGGTCTAGTCCTGCAGCCCCAACAGCACGTGCCAGAGGCAAGCAATTCATTTCCATTCTGAGGAGCAAGCACTTCTGGGGCTCCCCACCCCGTTCTCAAATGCCCCGTTTGGGTTCTTTCTGTCACCTCCCCACTCCTCCAACCTCCCATTCCAGCTTGGCCCCCAGCAGGACTCGCCCTCAGCACCCCAGCCCCATCCCACCAGCACCCCCGTGGCTCGCTCTGCTCATTCCCCTCCCACCTCCCTTCCCCAGTCCCACCAGCCCCATCCCAGCCTACCCCCAGCACCTGCCCTCCCACCAGTGCCCGGTCTCCATCCCAGTATCCTCCTCTCACCTTCACTCCTCCAGTGCCTCTCCCAGTACCTCTGCACCCACCTCCCAGTGACCGCCCCTCCTCTTTCAGTACCCCACCATTAACCCTCTCCATCCTAACTCAATACACCTCCCAGTACCTCACCAGTGCCCCCTCCACCCTCTGAGGCCAGTGCCGCACCAGCGACCATCCCCACCCTATACCAGTCCCACCTCCCAGTGCCCCCCAGACCCTCCCAGTATCCTCTCCCAGTGCCCCACCCCTCCGCCCAGTACCCCATCAGCCCCTCCCAGTTCCCCACTCCTCCTCCCAGTACCTCAGCATTATCCCCTCACCTCCTCCCAGGATCCCCTCCCAGTGTCCCCCCAGCCCCTCCCCACCCAGCCCCAACCCCACTCACAGCGGCTGGACGGACACTCCGCGGCGGTGGCGGTGGCGGAACCGGAAGCGGGGCGGCCGAGAGGACTCGCGAGACTAAGCCCTCCCCCGCCTAGAGCGGCCGCGCCCCTCACACCATAGAGAGGCGCGGGGCGCAGACAGAGCGCCACCGGCGCCGCGCTTCCGGGGTGGGGCCGGTATCCCCGGCACCGGGCGCGTCTCCCCCTGGCGGCGGGCGGAGCGCGGCTGCAGGCAGGCGGCACCATGGCGGAGCTCGGCGCTCACCTGACGGCCGCCTCGGCCGGGGACGACCGTCCCTCCATCTTCGAGGCGGTGGCCCAGGACAGCCTGATGGCCGCGGTGAAACCCGCCCTGCAGCACTTGGTCAAGGTAAGGGCCGCGCAGCCCGCAGGCCCGGGGCCGTGGGAGGTGCGCTCTGCCCCGCAGGCCTGGAGCCCCCGCGCCGTGGGGAGCGGGACACTGAGGTATGCACTGTCGTGAGGGTGACTGTGTTGTGAGGAACCTGCTGCAGGGAAGGACCCCGGAAAGGCCACACAACTCTGTGCCAAGCCATTCATCACCAGCCTGTACCTCTGGCCCCAGCATGGCAGTTTTAACGCACCCAGCTTGCTTTATGAACTGGAGGTATAATGTATAGCTGCTGTAATTTAGCACATTACTCCATTTTCAGTTCCTTTCTCTTTGTGTCCCTTTCAATAGGTCCTTGCCGAGTCTAACCCTGGCCGATTCGGCTCTCTCTGGCGGTGGTTTGATGAAGTCTATGTCTTGCTCGATGTGCTGCTCCAGCAGCACTACCTGGCCAGGTGCAGTGCCTCCTTTTCTGAAAACTTCTACAGCTTGAAGAGGATCCCGATGGGAGATTGCAGACAGCAACCTGTGGCTACTGCTGGCCTGCCAAAGAGACAGCACTGGAAGTCTCTCCTTCTGCTGGTTCTTGTTCCTTACCTGAAAGGAAAGCTAGAGAAACTGGTGTCCAGCCTGAGGGAAGAGGATGAGTACTCCATCCACCCTCCATCATCATCCTGGAAGCGTTTCTACAGAGCCTTTCTAGCTGCCTACCCCTTTGTAAACATGACCTGGGAGGGCTGGTTTCTTGTCCAGCAGCTGAGCTATATCCTGGGCAGAGCTCAGCACCACTCCCCCCTGCTGCGCCTGGCTGGTGTTCGCCTGGTCAGGCTGACTGCAGAGGACAGCCAGGCCCTGGAGAAGAAACTGGCTGGAGCCACCTCAAGTCAAAAGCAGAGGTATGTCAGAACATGGCTTAGCTGCTGCTTTCCAGGGGTCTGTGGGTGGGTTAATTTAGAGGTGATGCTGCAAGTAAAACTGTCTTGTGCTCCAGAAATTCTTCAAGATGAAGTTTACCTCTGGCAAAATGTGCTCCAGAAAGGTGTATCATTAGTGTAAACAAGGGGACAAGGAGCAGGGATTAGTTTCACAAGATTTTGTGGTAATAAAATTGCCATGCTTGGGGTATCTTTGGGCAGTCCAGCCTTTATCCTGTTCAGTCTTCACCTGTACTCCTCTCACAAGGGAAGCAGACTGCAGCAACACGGCTAAAAGGACCAAAACAGCTCTTTGATTTTTCTGAGCAGCAGCTCATCACAACCACACCTCATGTCCTGTAAAACAGTGATCCATAAGTGAAACTCTCTGTGGGCTGGGTCCCCTTAATCCAACTTCTTCCAATTTAGACTCGGAGCAAAACAGGACTTGAAGCTTTCTAAAAATACGAAGAATCTGGAAGAAACATCCTAGCAGATGCCTCATGACAAACAGGGTACACTGACCAACTTCCTTAGCATCAAGAAGCTGTATAAAGCAGGGACTTACTCCCAGGTCCTTTCTGTTGTGGTTTGCAGACGGATAGATGTGCAGTAGTGATTATTTCTTTGTATTTTGTCTTTTTTACAGCATTAAAGAACAAGTGCAGTCAGCAGTGAGGACAGCACTGGGTGGCATTGCCTTCTCCCTGTCCACCGGGATGTCCGTCAGCGTGTTCTTCCTCCAGTTCCTGGACTGGTGGTACTCCTCCGAAAACCAGGAGACCATCAAATCCCTGACGGCGCTCCCAGCTCCGCCCCCTCCCGTGCACCTGGACGAGGGGGCTGGCACGGTTCTCCTGCCCCAGCTGAAGACCATGTGTCCCCTGTGCCACAAGGTGCGCGTCAACGCCACCGCCCTGGCCACCTCGGGCTTCGTGTTCTGCTACCGCTGCATCTACAGCCACGTCAGGAGCCACCAGCGCTGCCCCGTCACCGGCTACACCACCGAGCTGCAGCACCTGGTCAGGCTGTACACACCCGAGGGCTGAAAGCCCTGCTGCTGCTCCAGGGCTACACCTGAAAGCCCTGCTGCTGCTCCAGGGCTACACCTGAGGCAGCAAGGAGCCTCAAGTCACCCCTCGTCCTGTCCCATAGGAGACTTTCAAGCACTGCAGCTCATGAGTTTGGAAACTCCTTTGAACTCTGTGGGACATCAGAGTTCTGCTGCCTTTGCCAGTTCTAGTCAGGCTCCAAGCTGATCAAACATGTTGTGATAGTTCCAGAGGGATTGGACACCACAGTCTGTCAGCTGGCACAGAAGCACCTTCAAAGGCAAGGACATTGATTTGGATAAGAATAATGGAGATGTGAGGATCAAAGAGCATCACTTTTAAAAGTCCTGCTCCAGGGCATGAGCCAGCACATCAAAGCAGCAGCAAAAATTCTGAGGGAAGAGTTATTCCTCCAGGAGCAGCTTCCCAGGCTCTCCTGCTGCCCAGGACAAGCTCTGGCACCCATGCTGGTCAGAGGTGGAGACAGGCTTGGACCTCTCCTGATTGTGCTGCTCGTCAGTCTCCCTGCGTTTTCAGGCTTCTCACCCTTGAGCTGAGAACATCAGACCTCTAATCCCCACCAACAGTTCCAAATTCACACTTGGGACTCTTTAAAGGAACAAGAGGGCATGTGTACAAGGGAGGGTACAAGAGGCAGTTACATTTCCTGCTCAAGGGAGAAAAACAACCAAGCAGATTAAAGCAGCCACTGTGCTAAATGCCAAGAGTTACTCTTTGTTAGATAAGTCTTTGAATCTGTTATCTGCTTTTATGAAACAATTATTTCTTGATTGAGAACCTAAAATTTATTTTATGAGGAGTGGAAAAAACATTTGCTCCTCTGGGGGCCCTGTTTACATAAGAGGGACTAGACTAAAGTTGCTTCCATCTTTGCAGATGACAGTAATGCACAGAATATTAGTATTTTGTAGGCTGGGAATCTTTAATGTCTGTTTCATTTCAGTATTACATTGCAATCATTCCAGTCCCAACCATGTAGCATGTTCATATCCTAACAAAACATCCTTTCATTGCACAGGGGGGAAAGAAAACATGTGTCATTACAGCTGGTCCTTCCTGGACACCTGATTTTCCATGATTTTTCAGGTTTTTCCTGACTCAGCCCAGGGAGCAGCAGGTCCCTGCTCCAGACAGCAGTGACGTTGCTTATGGAATATAAAGAGCAAAGTTTGCTGCACAAAGTACATCATCCTTCCAGATTAAGAGATATGGTCTCACATTTAATTCACTCAACCAGTCATCTAATTCTCCCCCTCCTCCTTTTGCTCTGCTCCAGGAGATCAAGATCTCTAATATCCTCCTCACCTGTGAGCAAGATAGCAAGTTTATTGAATCACATGGGAAAATCCAGTAATCTGCATCCTCCCAAAGCTGCTCTGGAAAACCTGCTGTAACAAATGACATTGGTCCCCAATGCTTGTCTTATTATCTCTGTACAACTTCCAGACCCTTCTACCTGTTTAATGGGCTTATTGTCTGAAACAAAAGCTATGAACCCAATTCAGCTTGCACCATCATTCCCAGTTGTAGCTGCTTTTTGACATTAATTGTGCTATTAAAGCCACAATGGTCTAAAGATAGACGAGAAGAGATTTTTTTCAAGGAACATCAGCTTTATTAAACCAACCTTTGGACTTGCATACTATTTGTGACTTCTATATAGCCTATGCTCCTAGGTACATATCCCCCAGGGAAGCTTCCTTTTCCATGGGGAGAGAGAAGTGAATGTAAAGCTGTCACCAAGACCTGGAAGAGAATAAATACTAGATTAGACAGTAGCTCCGTATCTTTTCCTGTACTTGCTTAGCCCAGCCTCTCCCTGCCCTGGAAGGGCTGCATTTCACCCACAGCAGAGCAGCAGAGCCAGGCCTGACACACAACTGGCTTCCAAAAACATTCCTGCCTCAGTGCTGGCAATCTCCAGACAATAAGAGAGCTGAGCCAACTGCTAAGGAGGTGTCCACAGGACAGGCAGCCCAGGCTCCAGTCTGTGCAGTCTGCCTTGCACCAAACCAGGAGATGCAGTCCCAGTATCTGGGGTCTGATCAGCTGTGTGACACACGGGACAGAAAACAAGAAACAACCCCCCCAGCACTGCAGCAAGACACACAAACCCAAACAGGTCTGTGCACTGCTCACTTCTCAAATCAAGGCTGTTTTTCTGCTGCTAAAACAAATGCTAAAAATCCTTAATATATTTTTGGTACTTTTTAGGGTGCAAAGAGTTTCAAGCAGCAGCTAAGCTGTTGACTCCAGATGAGCTCAGCCTAAATAAGCTCAGAGAGAAGATTACATGATCATGCCCTGGTCAGAGCAGACACAGTCTCTGCAATACCAGTTCAGACTATACTTCACTCATCATTGCTTTGGGAAAATTGATTTCCATTCCATAAGGAACTTGGGAGCAAGTCAGAATGAGAAAAGGGTTTTTTTTCCTAGAGGAAAAGACAAACACACACCTCCCCAATCCCAAGAAACACAAATTAACCTGGATTCTGGGTAACTCCTCTCAGAATCACCTGGCTTTCCACAGGACAGTTTGCAATTAGTAACTCTGGCCCTTGATCAGACAGAAGTGGCTGTTAGAGGACAGAAAAAGTGAGCCCCCAGTTGCTGTTTCTACCTTCCTGTACCCACCTCTGCCACACAACAGCACAGAGGAGGGGGCACTGAGCACCAGCAGCACAAATGCAGCCTCTCCACACAGAGCCTGTGTTCAGCTGTGCACAACAGAGCCAGGAAAACATTTCCCCTTCCCAAATACCATTAGCTAAGTCAGCAAAACCCCTTCCTCCTGACACACTGTCACCCCACAAAGCACAAGACACTCCAAATAGGCAAAGTTCTGGCTGACCTACAAACATACAACAGATAAAAGGAGCTGGTTTAAGTTTTATGCTCATCCAATGAATTAAGGGTTTTTTTTTCTCCTTATTACCTCCTACTAACAACAAGAGGATGAACGACTTTTAGGCGGAGAGCAAGGGAAGGGTGAAGGGAGCCGTTTCTGATACACAGGCTGGAGCCAGGGAAAACAGGTCACAAGCAGGGATTCCAAGATCAAGGAGAGCCCACACAAAAATAAGAGGGAAATACCGGTCACACCTGTAAGCGTTGCTGAAGTCAGTGGCTCTCCAAGGATCCAGAGGCCTATTTTGATCTAACTTTCCCTTGTACCTCCCATGTGCACCCCGCTCCCCGTGTCCTTCCCTGCACCCCCCCCAGCTCTCCCGTCCGCAGTTCCTCCACCCCTCCCCAGCCCCTTCCGTACACCCTCAGCCTCTCTGCCGCTGTCCCCCCCCAGCCCAAGCCCCCTCACCCCCCAGGCTGCCGTGCCTTCTGCGGTTCCGCAAGCCGAGCCGGGCCAACACGCAGCTCTCCGCCTTTATCCCACCCCGGTGGCCAACAGCCAATGGCAGCGCGCGGCACTGCCGGGTGGGAGCCAATAGGAAGGCGCGTTAGGGGAGCTCGGGGCGGTGCGAGCGTTTCCCGCCCTGCGGGGGCGGAAGGCCGGTCGGTGCCTTGAGGGCACGGGGGTGGCGTGGCTGGTGTTGGAGCTTTTTGGCTTTTTCTTCTCCTTTTCCTCAGCCACACGATCTGCTGAGCCCAGGCGGTGATAAAACACCGCATAAATACCGCCCAGTCCTGAGGGACTGGCTCTCCCGGAGCATGCGGGGTGGCACCGGCTCCACAGCAATGGGAGATGTGTAAGGTGGCATCACCCTGGGAAAAAAACAAGGAATTTTTTTTTTTTTTTAAAGGGGCAAGAAATAGAACAAAAAAAATGTGGTAGAACTAAAAATATTCCAACAATTGAACAGACGGTGCTTTGCAAGGAAAAGTATTTACAATATACTATTTAGTGCGACATGAGGAAAGGCTGATGGAACAGGGCATGTTCAGCCTTGAGAAGGCTCAGGGGAGACCTTATTACCATGTACCAGTAGATAAAGGGTGGCTACTCCTTTTTACAGTTAATCTCATGGAAAAGACAAGGGGTAATGGGTATCAGTTACTCCTGGGGAGATTCCCATTGGACTCCAGAAGAAAATTTTTCACCATGAGAACAGTTAGACCTTGGAATAGCCTCCCAAGGGAAGTGGTGGATTCCCCTACCTTGGATAGTTTTAAGACTCAGATTGGCAGAGTGCTGGGCCATCTCGTTTGAACTGTGTTACTACCTAGAAAGGTTGGACCAGATGATCCTTGAGGTCCCTTCCAACCTGGCATTCTATGATTCTACACAGGTTAAACACTTTGTGATTTAAGGCCAGATCAAAAATACACCCTCGCCTGTGCAGTGTGTGCCTTGCCTTGTTCAGATATTGAGGAAAGTAAACATGGGGCCTTCTATCCACATTTTAACAAAGAAATACAAACAGATGGCTTTTACAAAAGTAGTTTCCCCACTCAGTTTCTGCAACTGAAGACAGAAAAACCCAGTTGCTCCAAAGAGCAGCTTCTTGGGAGAAGGAAAACTTTGTTTAAGCATCCTTAGCTACCGAGGGCATGTTTTGTCATGGTTTAACCCACACTGGTTGGATAAAATTCTGTATAGAGTTAGATGCAAAGTACTTTTAGACAGACCCAGAATTCCTAATCTGGGTATCCAGAATTGAAGGCTGGTTGAAAACAAACCATAGTGTTGTTCATTGGGCTTGAAAGAACAGTCTGAGGTCCTCCCCGTGTGGTGATAAACACCAGTGATTTAACTGAATGTGGCTACATTAAGGAGAAGACATTGTACACAGCTGGAATCACATACATTTGCCTTTAGGTTGTCAAACCTATTAACTTAGAAGTTCTTGCTTTTCTACCTTCAGGAACCTAGAGGCTTCCTTAATGAACATACAAGGACAGCCCCAAGCCCCAACACTTTGTCATGCCCTGCCTATCATGGGAATGGAAGGATATCAAAGTTTAATGTGGTGACCAACTGGTGTGTTTGCTTCTCATTCCACTTCTTCCAGAAATGAGATATTCAGCATTCCCTGTTGAGCCAAACACTGTGCTCTGGTGTGCACCTTAGCTCAACCCATCAGTGCCACCTCCTCCTGCAGCCTCTCGTGGTGGCTTTGCACACTCATCTGAGCAGGGCTGGACATTTCTCAAGTGGTGGGAATCCAGCCTACACCCAGATTACTCAGTCTGCCTGGGTATGATGCAAGGCTGCAAGTGGGAGTTGCCTTAGATTCTCCATTTGGTTTTAAAAGCAGAAAAGCAACTCCACATGGAACAACGTCATTAATTTATTGAGAGTTCATCCCCCATCCTTACACTTTGGCACACCACCCAATGATGTTTAAAAATACCATAAACAAACAAAAAAGCACACAGCTAAACCCAACCTGGTTTCTGACTGCAGGATAGAAGGCACGTAACCCTCCCTGTCCCAGCACTGCTAGAAGTCCAGCAGTACCAGGAGCTGTAGATGGTTGCAGAACAGATTTCTGCTCAGTTTGAGTTTCTTTCCAAAGCCCCTGGCACATTTCCCACACAACTGACTCTTTTACAGCTGGGCCTTGAAGCTTCCACCATTATCAGCTGAATGGGGGCAAAGAAAGGATTTGCACCATCTGGGAATTACTCAGATGGACACTTTCCAAATTTCCCAGACAGGTGCCCCCCTTTTCCTTATACAGTTTCTGATCCTCCAAAGTTGTCCCCAAACTATTCTGTGCCTTGACCATGGCACTATGTTTCCCTCATGGCTCTCACTTTTCCACATTTCTCTGTAGCTTCCCCCACCCCCACTCAGCCTTTTTTGGTAATTTTCATTTCCTCAGGCCTGAGAGAGAGGTTTGATCAGCCCATAATCCATGCACATTGTGAGGCAATCTCGTGCTGCATTAATGACCTGCTGCTTCTTGGGGTCATCTTCTTGCTTGCCAACATATGTCAGGATCTCCAGGAGCTCCGACTCCACCAGCTTCTTTGCCAGCTCTTTGTCAGCTCTGATCAAATTGAAAGCAATGACCAGTCCTCGGTGCTGTACTTTCATGTTGTCGTGCAAGCAGAGCCTCTGCAGGATTTCAAGCCACTGGGTGGTCTTCAAGGGAGAGAGAGAGATCATTAGCATTGATCTGAAGAGTACCTCAACCAAGGATGAGTGTTTGGCAGGGCATTTCTCAGGAGGAGAAACCGTCATCTCTGTGCAAAGAATCTGATCAGAATATTGACATGGCTGAGGTGACCAGAAGCAGACCACTCCCTCCCCACCACTGAACCTCCTGAGCCCTTCCTTTGGTTGATGAACCATCTGTATTCTAACAAGCCCCAGTGTCCAACATCTGTGTGCACAACACAACGGGGTTCAGGAGTCCTCAACCAAGCCTCTTCCCAGACACTCAGCTATGCAGGGTCTGAGTTCTCAGGACCTACAGATCTGGCAGGGAATGGAGAGGTTTTGGGATCTGTAGGTTACCTGTCAAGCTCTTCTCATTTCTGAGGGAAACAAGGTTTGGATTTCTGATTATTTATCAAAAGCTTTAAGGGTCTATAGAGTAACAGTCTGCATTCCTAACCTTGCTTGACAGCATCCTGGCCTTAGCTGGAGGAACAGCTGTACAGAAAACATCCAGCTCTGAGATGGAGCCTAGTGGAAGGCAAGCTGGTTCCCTTTGTGCAGGGCTGGACAAGGAGCATGCACACCCAGGTCTCAGCTTCACCACAAAGCTCCTCCCTACCAAACTAGTGGTCTACACCTTCCTTTTGAGAGGTGTTTTCATATCTGAGCCAGGCCCCTTCAAGGGCATGTCTGCACTGCCAACAACCAGACTTGTAGTCTTACCACTTCAGTCATCTTGGAGCAGAGTTTCTTTTGTGCTGCTGTGAGCACAGCCAGGGCTCCTGCTGCTGCAACCTGGACTTTCTCATCATCCTCCCCGCACAGCAACACCACCAACTTCAGCCGGTCATTCCCATCGGCCACAAACCGCTCTTGAACCTAAAAAACCCAAACCCACAACCCTGTGATATCCAGAAACAACATATTCAGGCCTCATTGCAGGGGCTCATGGACTGGTGTATGTCTGAGGTGCCCAGTGAGTTACCTCCTTGTTGACCACCAGGTTGCACATGCACTCTGTGGCTGCCTGTCGAAGTTGGTCATGATTCTCAAACATATAGTTTTCAATATCTGGCAGGGCCTTCTCTTTGACTATCTTCATCCTGTGTTGAAGAGCACTCAAATAAAATACATGATGGGACAAGCAATAACCAGCTTATAAAATACTAACTGCAGACAGGAAAAGCCTTGAAACACATCAGTGTCCACAGCACTGGAGCTGATGAGATGTGGTTCATTCCTTATCTAATGCAGATGAGGTTCATGCCTTTCCTCTTTCTAGAGGAAAATGTGCCACTCTCCTCTTTCTGGCTATTTTATTAATCTTTTAGTTCTGAGGCCTTTGTAGCTCTGCCAAAAGTAGCTTAAACTGACCAGTCTTCATAGTCCTACAAGAAAAGTGTTGAACTGAAATTCATATTCGCTCCTGGGGAAGAAAGAAGGTCAAAAAGCAGTTAAACTCACCTAAGTTTATCACTTCTTCCTGAAAAGTTAGTGAGACCTAGCAGAGCCTCGTAATTCTGGAGGCCATCTCTCTCTGTGTTCAGCAGGCTCACCAGGGGCCTCACCACCTCGTACACCTGAGAAGAAAAGCCATGTCACTGCTTTCCCAGCTCTCAGATATTGGCAATTTTCATTTGCTAAAGGAATTATTGAGATTATTTTAATTATTATTGTTTAAGTTTACCCTCTCCCCTGGGAATGCAATGTCTGGATTGGAGATAGCAGCAATTTTTGCCAGAGCGTGAGAAGCCTTTATCTTGCCAACTTCTGTGCCTTCCACAGCCAGAGGTATCAGGGCCTAGTGACACACAGGAAAGCATTCAGTGCCTCTGAGAAGATTTACAGGGTTGCCTAAAATAAGTTTAAAGTATCCGAAAGTTGTGTCTGTTGCAGAAATGGGTCTGGACTGCAGCCCACAAGAAGATTGCTTCTTTGGAGGCTTGCAGAGATGGGCTGGAGCATCAGTCTGGGCCCCGGGGGCTACCAAGACAGCTCATGCTTTTCTGACACCTTCCCTGCCTGTCGCCACGGGGCAGGCCCCAGCAGGCATGAACTGCACATCTGGTGGAGCTGCACACATAGAAGTGATCACCTTTCCACCACCTTGAGCGACAATGGTCCCACGGTCCTTGGGGTCTTCACACAAGGCAAGGAACACCCTGCAGAAGCACAGCATCACTTAGTGAAACAGCCACGAGGGAGGGCAATGCCCCACGCCCCCCAGGGAAGGGGACTAAGGTTTTGCAGGGTTGCCAGATCCACGTGGTAGATTCCAGATGTTGAGCCCAGTGCCCACGGAGGAAGCAACAAAGGGCACAAGTAAGAAGTTTCCAGACCTCTACTCCAGGCAAAACCAGTAAAGAGGACTGGAAATTCAAACTGCAGCCTAGCAAGGCAACTTCAAGGTTGGAACGTGGATTTTTATGACATTACTTAAGAAAAACTTTGGTTGTAGACCTCTTCTCCACCTCCCCCCAGGCAGAAAGCACCACCACCCGAAGCCAGGAGCCAGGCCCATGCCCATCTCCATGGCACAGGGGCTGGCCAGCACCCCCAGCTCCCCGCAGCCATGAGGGCACCTGGCAATGAGCTCCTTGCTCTGGTCGGTCAGGAGAGCATTGTCCACCTTCACCATGCAGGCCAGGGCAGACACCACGCCAGCTTTCAGCAGCCGCTTCACCCGCTTCACCACAAAATCCTTCTTGTCCTGAGAGGGGACATTGGAAAGGGATTAGCCCCTTAGCAGCTGCCATCCTGCCAACCACAGCCAAGCCTGGCTGGACAGCAAAGCAATTCCAGCCTCGGAGACAGGAGACCTGATGTCTGCGACCAAGGAGATACCAAAGAAAGGCTTCACATCCAAGCCAGTTCCCTGACTGTAGACAACCTACCTTGGGATGCTCCTCAGGCACGTGCTGCTTGGAGAACTTTGCCAGTTGCACCAGCTCTGGGACCAGCTCCTTGGTGTCGTAGCTGTTGGTGCAGTTCACCAGTGCAGAAGCCACAGAATACAAAATCGTCTTGTCACTCGTCTGCACAGAAAAATAAAAGCTTCTGTGAGGGTGAGGAGGTGACAGCAGGGAAACAGGTCCCTTAGGACTTCCCTCGCAGCGGTTTGCACTAGCTGAAGTGTTCTTAGGTTTATCCTCAGTTTTATAGCCCAGGGCAGGGAAAACCAGAAGTTTTTATGGTCAAACAGGCAGTTTGACATCATCAGATACTGTCAACACCTCAACACCTTTGGTTTTCATGCAGCTGCTGAAAGTAAAGAGCAACCTTCCCCATCTGTGGGAGGAGAGCAGGAGGATGACCCCCCGAGGCATCTCTATGGCACAGGCAAAACTGAAGCTTTGCTAAACTAGAGGTGAGGGTTGGGGTCACAGCTTCTCCTGCCTGGGAAGACAGTTGGGCTGGAGAGCTGAGAGAATCTGATGCTACCAGATGAAGGAGGGAACAAGGCAAGGAGATAGACCTTGGCTAATTCAAACATAGCTTGCAGGGCTGGCTCATCTTCAACAAAGTCATCTTTCACATCTGCATCGAGGGTCAGATATGCCATCCCTTCCACAGCCCATTTCCTGGTGCGGGCATCAATGCTGGTGTTGCACAACCATCTGGAAGAGACAACATTACACTTCTATCTTGGGAGCCAGGACTGTTTTCTCTGGGAGAAGAGGGAAGAAAAACAGATACTGAGGTGGTTTCAGGTCAGAATTTGTCCCCAGACACCTGGTAAATTCACCTTCAAAAGGTACTTCGCATGTTCTAGGTAGCACTTGATGAGGCTGAACCATTCTAGCAGAGGGAGGCACCATGTCTGGTGTCTCATGTGGGAAGTGAGCAGGGGAGAAGGCTCATCTGGATATTGAGGCAGGAGTAATGTTGCTTGAGGCACAGAAGAGCTCCAGGTGCCAGTGCAATGGCTCTGGGAGCTCTGTCAGCTGTCAGGCAGCATCAGCAAGTGAAGGGAAAGTGTGAGCAGGGTCTCTGGGCAAAGGACCATCTCATGTTTTTCAAAGTGTGGAACAACAGAAGAATAAAGTAGAACCACTCACTTGCGGCACTGCTTGGCTAACTTCTCAGTGGATCCCTCGGCAAACTGCCGCAGTCCATAATCTGTGCCTCCTGCTGACCCCAGCTTGCAGAGACCCTGAAGAGGACACACCAGTGAGAAAGGCTCATTAATCCTCCAGTATTGCTGCCCCAAGTCAGCCTAACCCCATATCTAAAGTTTGAAGTCAGGTCTAACAAAGGAAACATCCTTATACTCAGTAGATGGTTCAGCTTGTAGCACAGCCGGGGGAGGTTTTGTGCTCTTTTTGGATGTTTTTTAATGGAAGATTAGCCAGTTTTGCCTTCCAAGTTACCCATAATCCATGTGTTCTCCTGGCCTGCCATCTCCCCCTCCCTTGTAGGGGGGAAAAGTACTATAAACTATTCACCAGCTGAGGTGAGTGAACCCAACGTGTTCCCAGGACCTCCCCCCCTCTCCCAAGTCCAGGGTTACGCTGGTGAGTGTGGCAGGGGATAGAGGCAGGGGCTGCCATCCTTACCACCAGGGCTCGGATTTTGATCTTCTCATTCTTGGTCTTCTTGTAGATCTCCTTCAGGAGTGTCACCCCATTGGAGATGATGAAGGTGGCCCGGCTCAGCTTGGTAGAGGCATGGATGAGGGCTTCCACAGCCACCAGCTGGTCGATCTCCCTCTCGGACCCACACAGGGCAACCATCATCTCCATGACTCCCTTCATGCCAAGCAGCTTGTTGCCTAAGTCAAAGGGCCCTTGCAGGACTCCAGACACTATCTGGATGGCATGGAGTGTCTTATCCATGTCCTGTGGGTCGATTTTGCTCCTGCATGGGATAGAGGGAGTTAGCACATGGGACAGTAGCTGCTTACAGGTCTCATTCCCTTGGGCAGGGAATATCCTCCCTCAGATCTGGAACAGAAGTTATTTGGGACACAGCCTAGCCCAAATTCACCCAAAGGTGGGTGGGACTACAGTGTGAGGACCCGAGGGTCCCAGCTGAAGGATCCAGCAGAGTCTCAAGCACATCATTATCTCCCAGGGCCTCATTTTGGCATCCAAGTGTCTTGCAGGTGCCCCATCCCATTGTGAAGGCCTCCTGCCCGGCTCGGCAGCCCAGCCCCACTCACTTGATGTACTCCTCGCAGACCAGCCGGTACTTGTCCCGCTCCGGGTCGCAGCGCAGGTCGTCGTACAGTTTGTTGAGGAGGACAGAGGCCGTCAGCTGGGTGTTCTCTGTCAGGGGCAGGCAGTCAGGCATCTCAGGAATCTGCCCCACCACTTTCAGGATCTTTTTTAAGCCTGGAAACAATGGAGAGATAGAGGGGAGACAGTCTGTACACAGCACTAGATACTATGTGTTGGTTTCTTATAGTGAAATAGCGCGCTTGGATGGTTTTTAATTACTTTGCAGCCTAATCACATAAACCTTAAACAAAGGAGGCACTCAGATATGTACTGGGGAGGAGCTTCTGCTGGTGAGATACCAGGTTTGCTGCTTCAGGTTTTACCCAGCTCACAGAGCAAGATAAGCAGAGCTGTGCACTTGGGCCCAGCTGCCCAGTTATTTTTGTCAGGAGGCAGTAAACTGACTGACCTGCGAGGCTGAAGGCTTTGAGAAGTCAGTGATTTTCCAGTGATTCTGGATGTCTTAACCCTCCTTCTGCTGAAGTGTTGTTAAATAACTTCCACCAAAATGGTGACACACACATGCATTGGAATCAGCATAAAACACACCCCGTGCAAACTCCTCACCCCCTTCCAGTTTAAGAAAAGACCAGTTTAATGATCCAGCAAACTCATGTCCTCCTGTGTAAGCTAGACAATTTGTCCAAGCCAAATCCTCATAACATCAGTAAATAGATAGGAATAAATGAATCAGAGAAGTTGAGACAGTCCTTTAGAAACTGGAAAATTCTTGTTCTCATACACGGTTTTGTTCTCTTATTCATGAAACTGTTCCCTGCTATTAAGTCTAACTTTGCTCCAGGACTGCACGCACCAAAAAAAAGCCAGAAAGGAGTCATTTGGTAGAGAGGATCAGTGCTGCAGGTATTCAGGCAAGAATATACAGCTCCACATCTCCCAAACCAGAACTGGGATGGAGGGGAAGGACTCACCATTGTCAATGACAAATATGGACCTGCTGTTGTCATGGTCTTTCAGGTCCTTCCTTGGTATATTCTTGTTGAGGAGGTTTAGAGCTCGGTCTCGTCCCTGCCCAGATACGTTCTTACTGACCAGCATATCCAGCAAGCGCATTGTGATCATCCTCAGGTCCTTCTTAGTATCTACACAGAAGCAAGGCAGTAGCAGCCAGTTACAAGAAATTATCTTGGAAAGCAGGAGCACCCAGTGAAGACCATTCAAAGCCACAGTGTGGCTGGAACATAGGTATTTAAGGTAACACCATGAGGAGAAGAGCTGTGTGCAGGTTGTTACCCTGCACAGCTGAGAGGTAAAGTCCCCACTTCACCAAATAACAAGGAGTGGTGGATACATCCCAGGAGCAGAGGCCTGCATGCTCTCCCCCCATCCCCTGCAGCAAGACTGAAGGGTCCCCAGGCCATGCCCCCTTACCCAGCACAACAGCCTCCTCCTTCCCGTGGTGCTCCTCTTTCCCCTGGCCCAGCAAGCAGTCTGTGATGGTCTGCAGGAGGTTGCAGACGGCCAGGGAGATTTCTTCATTGTCTACTGCCATCCACATGCAGATGCTGTCGATGCCCAGGTAGTGGAGGATGGCAGTGGCCTGGCCCAGGCAGGAGAGAGCAGGGCAGCTGTTAGCCAGGGGAACAAGCCTCTCCTATTTTATTGGTAGTATTTAATTGTGCCCCACTGCTCACAAACATCGTGCACTATGGCAATTTTCCACTCCCCCAGGTGCAAGGCAATGGCAGTGAAGGTCCTGAGCACCCCATTACCTACCCGAGCCTTATGTCCTGTGCACATGCCTGAAAGTGTCCTCACGGCTGCCAGGATCAGCTCGGGGTTTTTGGTCTCTATCAGCTGCAGCAGCAAGCTGACCCCGTTGTTCTGGAAAATCCTCTCAGCACCCGCCTCTTCCCGCCCCAGGACTATGAGGTTGTTGGCAGCCTGGGTGGAAGACAGAAGAGCCAGGGTTCAGCAGCACAGCCCTGAGGGCACCTCCCAAATATCTCATGCAGCTCTGGGATGTCCTGGTGGGAGCTGTAGGGTGTCATCTCCTGACAGATGCAGTGGACCAGCTCTGACCCGCTGGGTCAGTTCTCACCTTTTCTTGCTTTTCTTTCTCACTGTTCTCATCCAGCAGGATTTCAAACATCTTCTGCACCCTCAAGTCCGTGGAGAACTGAATGTGCAGCTGTGCCAAGACAGAGAGCATCAGCCAGAGAAAATCTGGGAGCAATCTTCCTTTATCACTTCAAGGACACCACAGACTCTCAGACCACAGACAATCTAAGCTGATAATGAAGCAGGCATCACTTCTCAGCCCTCAGCAGTGATTACCCATTTAAGACTCGTGGGCACGGGCAGAACCAGCCCTAAGCCATCAGCTCTGAGACCTCACAGGACCTAGTGCTGCAGAGACTTCTTCACAGCTCCCCTGTAGAGGTAACTTAGTCAATGTGGTGACTACCAGATGCAGTCCAAAGCCAGCCCAGGCCCTTTCCAGGACCTTGCCAAGACATTGAGGACCAGGCCAGCCTCAAGAGTGAGCTGCCACGCTTTTTAATGCCACCATTCAACCTTATCCTCAGATTTACAAGCAGCAAGTATGAACTTCCAGTTAATGGAGCCTACTTATCCCTGTACATTGTTGGGAGTTTCCAGTATGACCAACAATCCATCAATGTAGCCCAGAGCAAAGACTTCCCACACCTTGTCTGTGCCCCTGGGGCTGCTCCCCCAGCACTTACCTTCTCCTGAATGTTGGCCCCCAGTCTCCTCAGGGCCTCCTGGAAGTTCTTGTTGCGGGGTTCGATGGTGGCACATTTCTGAGCATCTTTGAAGGCTTGATCCAATTTCCCCAGTTTTTCCAGAGCTTGGCTGCGCCTGTACAAGGCTTTGATATCCGAAGCATTGATGTCAATAGCTGGGAAAGTGATCCAAAACCAGGCATCAGAGTTTGCTTCTTGGAAATCCTCTGTGTAAATTGTTATTTGCTTTACAGTGACTGCAGCTCCTTGAGACATAGTCAACAATATTGTGAGTGAACCGGTACCTGATTTGCACCGATTGCACCAAATTGGCACCTCCTCTGAATTACTTGTGGCCTCAGCTCCTGGGTGTGAGTGGACACCAAGGACTAAGACCACCGAGCCCCAGGAGCAGATGTTAGAGGGGCTGGAGCACACACACCCAGCAGTGCAGCCCTCCCTGCTCAAAGCAGTCCCCTCCTTACCTCTGGACGCATCCGAGGCTGCTTTGGCGTATTCCTCCTGTCAGACCAAAGGGAGGTTCATTAGTGGTTGGAGCAGCAGGGTGGGGTTGGGTCCCCATTGCTGACCAACACTGTGACCCCTGTTCCCACTTATTAACGGGGCACACCAGTGAAACCAGCAGCCTACAGAAGCTGAGGGCTTAGGTACCTTTTCATAGACTCACAGACTGGTTTGGGTTGGAAGGGACCTTAAAGATCAGTGCCCAGGCAAACCAGGAGCTTTTCTCACCTTTTTGAGGAAACAGGCTGCCCTGTTCCTGTACAGCACCGCCTGCAGCGCCTTGTCTTTGTTGAGCTTTATGGCCTGAGTGTAGCTTTGCACAGCTTTCTCGTAGTCACTGGCCTGAAAATATTTATTGCCCTCCTCTTTCAGCTGGATGGGATCCTCCATCTGGACAGCCTTAAGGAGAAACATCAATTTGTGTCCCATTTTCAGCTCCCTGGGTCACCGGCGTTGCCTGCCTACGCCACCAGGCTGAGCTTCACCATGAGACTGACACATAATTAACACAGACGTTAATAAAAGCAACTTACCAGGCTGAAGAGTTTGGAAAATGAAGACCTAAATTGCTTCGCAAGGCTGTGGCTTCTCAGAAGCTTTTCCCCTGGCTGTAGATCCTTAGAAGTGAATCAATACGAGAAAGAAAAATGAGAAAAGAAAGAAGAATTAAGGAAGTTTGCCAGTGGCATGGAGGGTCTGTGCGGCTCAGGAAAGAGCTCGCCTCCCACTCCAAGTTTGGGCAGGACCTGGCAGCTCCTGCTGCTTGTCAATGTCACCTGTCACCACAGCCTGTCCCCCTCCTTGTCCAGCAGCCAGCCCAGCTCAGCGGGGGGGGGGGCACCTGCGTGCAAGTGGGCAGCACCTCTGCAGCCAGGGGGATCCTCTCCCACCTGCCAGGGCAAATCCTAGCTCCCTTCTACCTGCAGAGCTGCACTGTGAGGAGTGGGAATGAGAGGGGTGGGGTTCATGCCAAAAAACCCCATCTGGGGTGGCTGATCCCCATGGCAGTGCTCAGACCCTTTTCCCTTTCTATTTAGGGAAGCTGAGACAGCTGAGGCTCGGGACAAGCGGCCCCACGCCAGCAGCTGCAGCAGCACCCAGCACCTTCCAGAAGGCTCTGGGGTAGACAGGCAACTCACACCCTCCCTGCAGGGCCTTTGGGAGCCTGCCCTGATAGAAAGCCCACCCACGTCCAGCACTGCCACCTCCCATTGTTTGGCAGCCCAGGGGCACATGCTAACACAGATGTCTGTACTGGAGCATACAGGCCCACTACCATGATGAGTCTCAGGTCTCAACCTGAGTGACCTCCAAAACCAGCCAGGCCAGGCTCTAATTCTGTTAATTATAGAGCCTGGGGGCTGTGGCATTGCTGGCACCTGTGCTAATGGTCACATAGAAACAGCTGGTGGTGGCTATAAATGAGGGGGGAAATCCCCTTTATTTCTTTGCTTGTGCTTTGCTGCAGCTCTTGAGCAGGTTCTGGTTCTCCCAGCATCCCTGCCACTATCAGGTTGTGCTGTGAGCTGAAACGTCCAGTTTGCTGTGTGTGATTCCAGAAGCACCCTTGGGTGCCAGCAGCTGGAGAGGTTTTTCCTTGCTGGGGCCAGCGAGGAAGGCAGAGGCTCTGGAAGGGTGTCTGCAGCAGAGGCTGGCAGTGCTTCCCACCAGGCAGGACCTTCCCTTCCAGGGTCTTGCTGGGCCTAGAGGAGGAACAGGGCAGGAAAACCCCGCACAGCCCCTCGCTGGGGAGCACAGAGGGGCTGGGGGCTGGTGCCGGGGTGAGGTGTGGGGCTGGGGGCTGTGCCGGGGGTGAGATGTGGGTTTGGGGGCTGTGCCGGGGGTGAGATGTGGGTTTGGGGGCTGTGCCGGGGGTGAGATGTGGGTTTGGGGGCTGTGCCGGGGGTGAGATATGGGTTTGGGGGGCTGTGCCCGGGGTGAGGTGTGGGGCTGGGGGCTGTGCAGGGGGTGAGGTGTGGGGCTGGGGGCTTTGCCCGGGGTGAGGTGTGGGGCCGGAGCCCTGCGATGCAGCCACTAGGTGGCAGTGTCGGTCGGTGGCCCTGGGAGCCCTGCCCGGCTCTTCCGCTGCCCGCAGGAAGCGGGCAAAGGACCGGGGCAGGGGCCGGCGCAGCGCGTCTCATCCCGGGCGCAGCCTGGGTGGCATCTCCCCAGGGTGCGCAACTCCGGGAGCAGGCACGATCCGTGCCAGGACGGTGCCAGTTCCCCTCTCCCGACCCTGTCTGTGCTCTCTGTCCTGGGGGTGGCCAGGGACATGGTGGTCCTGCGGGCTGGGCTCTGCCCTGGTCTCACGGAAGAGATGATCCGGCTTCTCCAGACGAACGGCATCCGGACGGGTAACGAGGCGGCAGCAGGGTCTCGGCTTGGGGAACATCATCCCTTGCACATTTGGGGTGGCACCGTGTTCTCCCATGCATGACCCATCTGCCAGGCTGGGCGGTCAGGCCTGTGCGGCAGCCCCTGGAGAACATCTCCTGCCCCTGTGGCTTCGTCTTGTAGCTCAGAAGCCGCAGGGGGGTGTTTTCTTAGTTTTCCCCACAGAGAAAAGGCGGGTGGGTGCAGGTTGTTTGCCATGAGCACTGGGCATTCACTGCAGGAGCCTGGGCGTGCAGCTCCAGCCCCTGTGCCCGCATCACCCTGCACCCTTGGGAGGGTGATGTTGGTGCTGTATCCCTCCTGTGTCCTTGCTGGATGTCTTCTGGGCCCCTCTGGGTGGTTATGATGAGTCAGGACTTCTACTTCTGCCTGGCCTCTGCAGTGGTTCTTTGAGAGACAATCTATTACGGCTTTTAGAAGGTATTTCAGGAGGGTTTGTGCATTTTTCCCTCTGAAAATGCCCAGGCTCCTGGCACACTGCACCCTGGGGGAAGGAAAAGGCTTCAGGTGGCTTCTTTACTTGGTCTGAGAAACTGGATTAGAGTTGAGAAAAGCACCATTTATTGGTGTAAAATGGAATCTGTGAGGTCCTGTGAGTGCTGGAGCCAGGGATGTTGTAAGCCTTGTTTTCCCTGTAAGAATTGCTTTTTACCATTTTTTTCAACCAATAATGTACCTATCTGTCTGAAAAAATGGATCTTGGAGTGGTTCCTGGGAGCAGAGATGGGGCCACTACTTCTAAATTCTGTGGCTTTAGCTCTTCCTGGCATGCTCAGGGCTGGCAGGCTGGGTCAGTCACTAACCCCTTGAGACTGTGGTACACTGGCAGAAGGGGACTCTCTTGGCTGGCCCCATCTGGCCAATGGCCCTGGGCAGCTCTTGAGCAGAACTGAAAATTCTTACCAACTTCTCTCCCTGAGCTATTTTGCAATGGGTAGTGGGGCCACCTCAGAGGAAAAACTCATGTGCTCCATTTTGTGGGGCATCCTGTTGGCCTGCTGGAAGTGTTGGCAGAGGGGTCAGACATTTGTTGGTGCTCACAGGCAGGTTTTGTCTAAGCTGGTTGTCACTCTGGTGTTTGTGGTCTGTCCAGGTTTGGCTTCCAACTTCTTGTCCCTCATGTTATTTGCAGTGGTGGACTTTGTGTCATCAGACCTGGAGGATGTTGCTCAGAAGTGTTCCCTGTCTTACAAGGTAAAGGATGACTCCAAGGTCCTGGTGTGTTAACTGGGGAGCTCAGAGCTGTTCAGCTCACGGCTTGGATGGGCTTGTCTGGAGGGATCTTCTACAGCAGATATTTTTGGCTCTGGGCTTCCTAAAGGTCCCATTTCCAGACATTTCTCTGCCCACCAGGCGCTGGTTGCGGTGAGACGTGTGCTCCTGGCCCAGTTCTCTGCCTTCCCTGCCAACGGAGCAGACCTCTATGAGGAGCTCAAGAGCTCCACTGCCATCCTGTCCACTGGGAGCCCCAGGTGGGTGCATCACCCAGCGAGCCAGCAGGTCTGCCTGGGGCTGGGCTTGCTGCAAAACATCATGGTTGCCCAGCACAGCTTTGAATTTCAGCGTGGAGATGCCCTGAGCAGGCTCAGTAGTATCCAAACCATTCCCAGCAGCTGTTCTAAAGAATTCCAGCTGTAGCCTGTCTCTGCCTTTTGGGAGCAGAGATGGCTCCTGTCCTGTGGCTGCAAAGCCAGCTGGTGTGTGTCCCTTGAGGGAAGGACATTGCTGTTGTCCTTGCAAGAGCCAGCACACCTGTTGGGAAGTGGTTGTGTCTGGCTTCTAGACTAGAACATGTGCTGCTGTCAGCCTTTCCCTGGAGGGCTCCAGAGAGGAGGGTTAAGCATCTGGGAGGACTGCTGAGTGATGATGGTCTGAACTGTCTAGATCCAGCAGGGAAATTAGTTACTCCATTGCATGTCCTTATTTCTTTTCCCTCTTCTCCTTGCTGGGCTGTTGCAGTGACTATGCAGAGAAACCCTGGGTATTCAAACTTTGCTCCCAGGACCTCAGCTGCACTTCTCCAGCTCAGGACTGTCCTCTGTGGCCCCCATGCTGCACATCTGTTTCCCACAATGTGGAGAGGAAAGATGAGAGGGAAGGAGCTGAGCCTGAGGGACTTGTCTGCATTTGGGAAGGGGGCTCCAGGGACTGCTGCTTCCCAGTGCCCCTGCCATTCTGGCCCTAGGGGTGCTGATAATCCCACCTTGTGTTCAACCCACAGCCTGGACCAGCTGCTGGACTCTGGGCTGTACACAGGGGAAGTGACAGAGCTCATGGGAGCACCGGGCAGTGGGAAGACACAGGTGAGTGGGACAGGACAGGGAAGAGGACAGGTGGGGTGCAGATGCCCTCAGGCAGGTGCAGCAGAGGGAGCTGGGGGCTGGCTGATGCCTGGCCTGTCTCCCCAGGTGTGCCTGGGCATTGCAGCCAGCGTGTCCCTGGGCCTCAAGCAGCATGTCCTGTTTCTTGACTCCACGGGGGGATTCACAGCCTCCCGGCTCTACCAGATGCTTCGGGCCCGGGCAGAGGACGAGGGAGAGCAGGTATGTTCCCCTGGAGCTGCTCCCTCCCCTCACACTGAACCTGCCTTGACTCTCACCTGCAGACCACCCTGAGAGATGTTTGGTCTGTCCAGCTCTGCCTTTGTCCCCAGGGGCTTTTTTGGGTCCAAACTCTTCCTCCCATGGCCGGGTGGGTGCTGTGTGCAGGGACAGATGCTGCATGTTGGTTTTTCCCTTGGGGAGAAGGGAAAGGGTTGATGTACTTTCTCATGTTTCACTCCCTGAGTTCTGTCCATGTTGCTGCTTCCATCAGAGCAAAGGGGACAGCAGCATTCATGGGGAGGAGGGAAGAAATAAGGGACCCTGTCTCCAAGGCACAGTATAAATGCAAAGAGCTGGTAGCAGCTGGGCAGGAGGTGTATGGTGGGTCCTGGAGGGGATGAGGCTGTTGTTGATGCCATTTTGTGCCACAGCTGGAGGCCCTGCAGCGGATCCAGGTGGTCCGTGTCTTCCACATCTATGAAATGCTGAGGGCCCTGCAGGAGCTGCGGGATTGCCTCTCCCAGCAGGTAGGAGCAGGGAGCTGGGCTCCTCTCCCTTCCCCAGAGCTGCCAGGAGGGCAGCAGCGTGCCTGATGGGTGACACCAGATCACCCTGTCCTGGGGACGTTTGAGCCTCTGTGCAGCTCACAATGCCCAGAACTGCTGGGTTGTTACTCCACGTTACACCTGGAGCCTCCTCGTTTCAGGTCGTGAGCTCCTCGGGACCTCTCAAGGTCGTGGTGGTCGACTCTGTCTCTGCTGTGGTTTACCCACTGCTGGGTGGCAAGCAGTCAGAGGGTGAGCTGCCTCCTCAGGAGGTGCACTGGGGTTGCAGACATCTCTGCTCATCCCAAAGAGCATCTTCCTCCCCCATGTGCTGTGCCTGGAGCTGGGGCAGGACAGGTTTGGGTGCAACTGCTCCCGGCTTCTCCTTTGCAACTGGGTAAAAGTGGAGTCTCTGCAGAGTTACCAGCAAACATTCAAGCTGGCTGTGGCTGTGCAGGCTCATGCTGGTGGTCTGAAACCTGCCAGAAGGGACCACAAAGCAGGTGCGAGGGGCTTTCTTCTGAGGGAGATGCCGAGGAGGCCCCTCAGACACCTTCCAGAGGGTCTTGCAAAGCTGAGTGGCAGCCAGTGCTATCAGAGGAGCCATGGGCTTTAGGAAATGAAGCTGTGAGCTCGAGAGAGGGGTCCTGTACCTGCTGAATCAACCTGGCCAGCATTGTCTGGAGCTCCTGGTGCTTTTGTAGGGTTATTTTGGCCTCAGGGCTTCTAAGATGGGAAAGGAGGGAATGGGACAACTTGAGGATTGGTCTGTCCATGCCACATCCATTTGGCTAAGGTGCCCTGCAGTCTGCAGGTGCAATTGGGTACATTGGGGTGGGGGTTGTGGAAATGGGGTGGAGGTGTCCATGAACACCAGCACTACATCTAGTGCTCATACAGATCCAGATGTCACCTGCCTCCAAGGTCCACTCTGGGGGTTGATCCTCAGACACCCAAATGCTTTGCCTTCCTGCAGGCTTGGCCATCATGATGCAGCTGGCCAGGGAGCTGAAGACACTGGCCAGGGAGTTCAGCCTTGCTGTTGTGGTGAGTGTTGCTGTGTCTTGTCCTTCATGTGCTGGTGTAAGCCATGGTGAAGAGCCCTGGAGAGGCTCTGGAGACCCTTCCAGGGGGCACCTCACTCCTTGCTGAGCAGGAGCAAGAGACATCTGCTCCTTGACATAGATCTGTTGCTCTGCAGCCTGTGGATGTCTTGTTCCAGCAAGTGTAGAGCAAGAACAGGGCTGATCTGCTCCCTGCCTTTATTGCTGTCCTCAGCCATCAAGGTGTTCACTCGATTGAGCAACATGAGTTAAGTACAGTCAGGTTGAAAGGTATTTATTTTTGATATAACACCATTCATTTAAGGGGGTAGCCAGCTTACTATGTAATCTCCTGCATAGTTACCTTGGAGGAACTCCAGAGGGAGCTGGGGACTGGAAGAGCTCTGCTCTTGTCTTCTTCAGCTCTTGTCCCAGCAATTGTATTTGCTTCAGTGCATCTGGAGAGGTTGCTGGGACCACCATTAATGTGTTTGAATTGGGAAGGCCACAACAGAAAGTGGTGATCTGCTGAACCTGGCACTGGTGTCAGGACAGTCCTGCCCTGTGCTCTGATTAGCAATGAAGTGACAAGAAGGTGGGGCCTGGGAAGCTGCTTGGAGCCTCCAAGTTAAACTTTGCAGGTGGCTTCAGCACCAGGAGTGACTGCAGCTTGTAAAGAGGAGTGAGCTCCTACCCGAGGCCATGTCTGGGACAGTTCTGTGGGCTGTGTTTGGAGGGGATGGCATGGTGTGCCAAGGAGGAGGGCTGAGGATGGAGAAGAATTCCACAGATGTAGCAGACTGGCCGTTGTCTCCTAGTGCTGTCCAGTGTTTCATGCCCCAAGTGGCACTGCTGTTCCCTGCCACTGAGAAGCCTGTTTGTGCTGCAGGTGACTAACCAGGTGACAAGGGACAGCAGCACAGGCCCACTGAAGCCAGCCCTTGGCCGCTCCTGGAGTTTCGTGCCCAGCACCCGGGTGCTGCTGGAGAGCAAAGAAGCCACCCGGGAGGAAACCACCACGCAGCGTGTCGCTTCCTTGGCAAAGTCCCCCCGGCAGGTGAGGCTCCTTGGCCCAGTCCCTCTGGTAGTGGAGAAGCAGCTATGTGATGTGGACCTGGCCTCGGAGCAGAGGGAAGCTCCTGGGGGTGGGGCAGGATCAGGCCTCACTGGGTGACCCACGATGATGAGAGAGGAGCAAACGCACCCTGGATGTGCTAATAGTGTGTCCAGGGATATCCTGGAGCAGGATGCTCTGCACTCAGTGGCATTCTCTGTTTGTATCTCTGTTCAGCAGGACCAGTTAAAATGAGGGCACTAACAGAAAGAAACCCTCAGGGGATGGAATTGGGGATTTTTGGCTCTGGGGCAGGTGATGGAGCAACGTAGAGGTCTGCCTGTAGAGTCCCAGCAATGTGGGGTTGAGCTCCTCTCTTTCTCCTTGCAGCCGACAGGGATACAGGTGGAGCTGGATATTGGAAATGTTGATGTGCAGGAGCTGAGCCCAGCAACACCCACCCAGGGGCTCTGATGTGGGTGGAAAAGCAAGTGTTGAGGTCCAAGAGCTGCAGCAAAAGCAGGGAAGCACACTGAAGGTTTTACAGACTGCTCCTGGGTCCTGCAGCCCTGGGAGGGACCAACACGCAGCAACTCTTGTTCTTCTGTGCCAGGGAGAAAGTGTGGGGTTCCCTAGAGATCTCCTTGCCTCAGCAGATGCTGCCTGTGATGGCTGGGCTGTGTGGGCAGCACAACAACAGGTCCTCTCCTCTGCTGAAGGCTTCAGCCAGCAGAGCCAGCCCTGTCCTCAGGTGTTGGCCTGGGACCAGCTGGCATGTCCCTCCACAAACCCATGGCTCCTCGGGCTGGTTTGGTTCCCCCCATAACTTGCTGCCCTCTGATCGTCCTTGGGCAGCCCACAGGGGTCTTGGTTCAAGAATAAAAACATGTTGCACACTGCTGTGGTGGTTGAGAGATGGAACTCAATTAATGGTGACTGCTGTTAGCTTAATTAACATTTTGAGGTTTGGTCCCTAGCAGGACTGGGGTGAGAGAGGGTGTTGATGGGCAGGGACATAATCAGATGCTTGGTCTGACCTTCTCCCCAGAGTAACACCAGGCCCTGTAGGGAGCTGCTGGGATTTTTGGGGCACTGCTGTGCTGCATAAAGAATTGCTGTTAACTGCTGAAGGTTATGATCTGGATCTGCTGATGCTCAAGGACCTCCTCAATTGCATGTGGTGAAGTTTAAAGTAATCTGTCCTTGCTCCAGTGCTTCCTAGCTGCTCTTGCCTGCTCTGGGCAACCTCCTGGGTGCTTCTGCAGTGCCAGGGAGGGGGTGGGAGGCTAGGATGGAGTGTGGTCTCTCCTCTTGATCCCAGATGTCTTGGACACCCTCATCCCCTGCTGAATAAGCAGCCTCCTTGGCCGGTGAGCTGAGCTGTGCCTTGCCACTTCCAAGGCTGCTGATGTAGATCATGGGGGCTGGGACTCATCAGGGCATGTTCCTTACACTGGTAACACAGCAGTAGAGCTCCTGGAGCCTTCCAAGGCTCGGCTGGGGGAGGAGCAGCCTGATTCACCCAGAAGGTTGGTGCTCATTCCTCCAGAGCTACATTCCTCCAATGCTGTGTTCCCGAGCAATGAGGTGCTGTGGGGAAGGGGTATGTGAGTGCACATTTTGGTTTCCCAAGAGGCAGTGCCAGGTCTGGGCACAGAATTTTGTCTGGCACATCCGTTGGAGCCTGCTTCCTGGGAAACCAGCTCTGGGTGCTCCCAGGGCTGTGATTTACAGGACAGGTCCCTCCTCCTCCACCGTGGCCACCCAGCTGTGGGAAAGGCTGTGCTCCCAGCAGGTCCTGCCCGAGGAGGGGAACGTGCCAAAGCAGTGTGAGCTGAACCCTTAAACAGTTTTCAGTAAAAATAAATGTTTTACAGTTGTGTGTGTATTTGCATTTCTGGGCTTTCCAAGCTTGGGAAGGGAGGTTTGGCCCAGGGCATGGCAGCCAGGCTGGAGCGAGGAGGAGGATGGTTTTCCAGGCCTGTGCTGGTGGGGCTGGTCTGTACAGAGAGAAAATTTAGCTTCTGTCTCTTGAAGTTGTGAATAAAGAGCCTGGCTCACACAAATTTCAACAAAAACTCTGGCCTACTATTTTACCTCTGCCTGAGGCACCTTTTCTGTAGGGAAAGCAGAGCTCTTTGGGGCTGTGTGGAACAGGGGAAAAGCCAAATAAAAACCTCTTCTAGTTATAATTGACCCAAGGGGGCTTTCTTGCTGTTTCTTTCCCCTAATTAGCAGGATGATGAGAAGGGGCACAGTCTGCTTGGAGCTCTGTGTCATCACCTCAGTGTACATCTTGGCTGTGGCCCTGGAAATGACAGCAGAGACTCTGGTCTTGCACTTAGTCACTGGGGACCAGTCATGGGACAGTGATTCAATGGGGATGGTGCCAGGCAGTCAGGGAGAGGCCCGGGCACAGTGACATGAGGCTGTGCTCCTCCAGACCTCCCTATCCTGGGGTTTTGGGCATAGCTGTGGCCTGAGGGGGTGTCTCTCCTGGGCAATCAGCTGATGGCAGCTGCAGGAGGTTTATGTCCTGTTGGGAAATAGCTGGATGTGTGGGGAGGATGGTGTGACACAGGCACAGCCAAGCTCCAGCAGCTCCTTGTCCCCAGGCTTTGCCACCAAGGTAGGCCATGTGTGTGGTGGGCTGTGTCCTGGATTCTGGGCTGCTTTGCCAGAGGGAGGGTGTTACTTGGGAGTGCTGGTTATTGCTGGGGGCAGGGACAGCAACAGGGTTTGGGCTATGGGAATCTGTTACCCGATCTGGAAGAACTTGACTTTTTACTCATGCTGATTTGCCCTAAATTTGCATAGTAAAATTAGGCTGAAAAGAGTTTCTGGCCTAATACTCCAATTCAGCCTTTCTCCTCCGTGCTCAGACAGGCACCTTGGCAGCCCTGTCAGACGGGCTGGCTGTGCCTGCTCACCGGGCTGGCCTCTCCCTGCTCCTTCCCATTGCCTAAATCCCCTGGAAAACTAGGAAAAGTCTGGAATGGGTCAATAAAACCTGTCCCAGGGCAGACAGGGCACCCCTCACTCTCAGTAGTGGGGATGCCGTTTGGCATTGAGGGATTGTTTGTTCTTGATATGTATAAAATACATAAGTGTGTGCTTATATGTATTGTGTGCAGAGGTGTGACGTACCTGCCCATGGGGGGGTGTACCTGTCTGGGTGTCTGGCTGTGTATATAGAATCATAGAAAGGTTTGGGTTGGAAGGGACCTTAAAGATCATCTAGATCCAATCCCCTTGCGCGGGCAGGGACACCTCCCGCTAGACCAGGTTGCTCAGAGCCCCATCCAACCTGCCCTGGAACATCTCCAGGGGTGGGGCTTCCACGACCTCCCTGGGCAACCTGAGTGCACGTGTATGTATACGTATACCTCCCGCACAGCGCAGCTGAGCCCCCGACACACAAAAGAACCCCTCCGGAGCCCCTAGGAATCCCCCCCCAGCCACCCCCCGCTGCCCCCTCCTCTGTGCCTCCTCTCGAACCCGTTCCCCGAAGGGCCGCGGCTCGCTGGGCCTCCTGAGCGCGCCGGTGAAGCCGCCGCGCCGCCAGGGGGCGGGCCGCCCGTCTCCGTGCAGCTGGCGGCTCCCTGCCCGCCGCTCTGGCCGGGCTCTCGGTGGTTGGCCGGCCCCGCGCTGGGCAGTTGCCATAGCGCCGCCGCCGCGCCCAGCGGAGGGCTCGGGCCTACCCGCTGCCCGGCCCCGCCGCGCTCCCCGGGACGGGGCTGCCGAAGGAGGAAGGTGAGGGGGAAGGCCAGGGGACGACCTGTGGTGGGGGCTGCCAGCCGGGGGACTGCAAGGCTTTGGGGGATGTGGGGGTTGTGAGGCAGTGGGGGTGCTGCTAGAGCAGGGAGGGTGCAGGGGGTGAGGGGAGGCAGTTAACTGTGGGGGCTTGGGGCAGCGGAGTGGCCGTTGATGGTTATCATTGGGGGAGATTGGCTGGGGATTGGGGGTGTTTTAAGGGTGGGGGGACGTGGGACAGGAGGGGGCTGGCAGGGCTTGGGGGCCATAGAGCAGGGAGGGAGGAGGAGAGGCTGGAAGGGGGCTGCGATCACCTGGATTTTAGTTTGAGGGAGGTGGAGCTCCCTCCCGGGGAGCTCTTGCTGAGTTTCCCCAACTAGGCAAGTGGGACTCGGGTACAGCCTCTTTTCTCTTGCTTAGAAAGTGGTGTTCAGAAACACTTCCCTTTTCTGAGTTATGCTCCCAAAGGTGCTCTGAGGTTGAGTAGGTTATTCTCTTAAATTGTCTCTTTGCATTTTACCATGTTTAGGCTACTGGTTGGTCTGGTATGGTGTAGGATACCTGGGATGGTGCTTCCTTGGTGGCAAGGACCCAAGTTATTTTCATCGTGAGGAGCTCTGCCCCGCTCCTGCTCGATCCCGAGGGTGTGCAGCAAAGTGAAAGCTGTGCGAGCCTGTCCTTTGCCACGGAAGGCAAAAGGAGTTCTGAACATAAAAGTACTCAACTGCCCTTCAGAACAGTTTGTTCCTGTAAACTGGTCAAGGTGTTTCCTGTGGAGAAAGTGTTGACTTATGGTCATATTGGCATCTCCCTGGTATTCCAGCATGTGACTGCAGGTCAATAGATGTGGACTCTGCAGGGGGAACGTGCAGGCAGCCAGTGTGAGGCTTTACAGAGCAGGGGCTTGGCAAAGCAGCTAAGGATGGCTGTGCTCCCTGCTATGGCTGGGTGATGAATAAGCTGCTGTACTGGTTTGCTTCACGAGTTTTCCAAGGCTGCAAGGATGGCCAGGCCTCCTTACACACTGTAGAGGCAAGTATAATATTAAAGCATAGATAGGAATGTTTTAGTTTTATGGCTCTTTGATTAAGAGATGTGCAGGGTAATGTTTAATCTGCTGAGACATAAAAAATGTTTGTGTTTAGTTTGAGCTCATTTCCTCCTCTTGGACAGGGAACGTATCTCCTGTGGGTGGCACAGGAGGTCGTGGACATTGCTTTTGGAGAACTGTTTCACTGCTGTGTAGGAACTTGTGGCAGTTTTCTTCTGTTCTTTCTAACCTGATTATGGGACAGGTAAAGAACTTGCTGGATTTACAAAAGGCTGTTTCAGTTCTCCATTTCACTAGGATGGGAAATGACAGGTGCATTATAAATCAACATTTCTATGTGTTTACAATGTAGTGGGTGGTATTTCAGAACTTTGATGCTCCTGTTTTAAAAGAATTTATCATTAAGGCATATACATGATTAAATGAAACAAATAAAAAGAGTATTTATTTACCCTTTGTCGTAACTTCCACTGTTACCTTGTTTCTCCAGAACTGAGAAGTAGAACACACAGCTGTGAGCTTTAAATGTTGTTTCTTAGAATTCCAGATCCTTGCCTTTACCTGCCACCTCCCACCAAATACTTTTACCTCGTTTGTTTATACCCACAGGGATGGGGAGGAGGATCTTGTATTCATTCTTTTTAAGCATAATTGATTTGGTAGAACAGTTGGGTCTAATGAAACAACACAAGCTCTGGCTCTTGTGTTCTCCATGATGGGCAGTTCCCTCTGCTTGTGTGACTGCCAGCTGCAGCACTCTGTGTTTGCATGTCCACTCAGCTGGTTGCAATTGAACTTTAATTAAAAGCTGATTAAAAGCCTTGACTCTGGTGCTTATGGGTAAATGCTTAATTGCTCAAGTTTGTGCTGAATTGGATTAGTTTTAAAGCCATCATTTAAGTATCATGTTTGATTGTAGGGTAGAAAAAGTAGGCTGACTTTGAGCGAGGCTTAGTCTTTCTCAGGTATGTGTGCTTGGGCTTTTAGGACTCAACTTAAAATGAGAGTACAAAGCAACAATATATATTATTTTTTGGGATTGGTGGTCACTAGTAATGACTGAAATCTGCCTTCTTTTCTCCAGGCCTTCAGTTTTCTCTTAACTGTGGTTCCATTCCCTATGGTTTTGGGGTGGGTTTTTAATTTTCACTTGTTGTTATGCAACTTCCTACCATGGCTTGTTGTTTATAAGATCTTACAGAGATTGTAAACTCATCAATCAGGCTAAAGCACGATCTGAGTTGAATTGCCAGTGCTGTGTCCAGAAGGGCTGTTAAAGTGTGTGCTGTGACACCTCCAACGCTGTCCTGTGCAGTGCCTGTTGGTTTGACTGTAAGGAGGAGAAGGGGTGTTGAATTAGGTTGGGGCTGCCTTCCCAGCCCTTCAGGAAGAGCGGCCTTTCGTACCTACACAGGGTGTCACGGAGCGTCTCTGAGGCCTTTGCCCAGGCCTGAGGGATAGAGCTTGAGCCAGGGATAAGAAATCAGGAAGTGTGTTGAATCAAGTGCTCGGTGCTTAATAAGGCACTTTGCAGGCAGAAGGGTAATGTGAGATGCAGGTAACTGTGTGCACATGTCCCTTCTTTTGGGCACAACTGCCCCTGAACAGCTGGTGACCAGGAGAGAAGGCCCTGCTGGTAGGGGCTAGTGAGAACTGGGCAGCTTGGTGCTTCTGGGCAGGCTGAGCTTAGGCTGCAAGCACAGCAGGGCTCTAAATTACCTCAGTGTTGCTAAGTCTGGTGTGGGCTAAGTCCTCCAGCAATGATCTGACCTCCTGGGGAGGTGCTGGGGTCCGTGGCGAGGTGAGGAGTGTGCTGAGCCAGGTCTGCTCCTGACCTGCCTGCACTGAACGTGCTCCAGCCCTTCCCACCCCGCTCCCAGTGTGAGCCCCACCAGGCTCCTGCTCCTCCAGCTCATTGCAGCCAGGACTCCTGATAGTAACCATCTGTGTCTCCACAGATCAGGCTTGGTTTCCTATGCTTCCCAGGCATGGTCATTACAAGAAACCAGGAGTTAGTACTTTGAGCTGGCACCAAGTGGCATTTGGGGAGCACAGAACACTGTGCAGGGATGGGTCACAGGTGGGGAGAACCACATCACCACTGAATGGGTGTCAGAAACAGGACCAGCTGCAGGCCAAGTCTTCCAACCACCTGATGGCATGTCCCTCCAAAGTTGGTTATTCAGTCTTCAAAGAATGCTGCAAGGTTGAAAAGATTAGTTTTCTTTAAGAAAGAGTATGACTGCTAGATCAGTAATTCAAATTCTGTGTTAGGTTTTCCCTTCTTTTTCAGCTGGTTTCTGCTGAACTGAGATGGCTTATTCTAACCTCTGAAAGCCCTTTTTGGCTTTTAAAATTTATGTTCTTGTAAGGGACATTATTTAAAGAGAAGTGTTGCTTTATGAAACATTGTTTATTCTTCTCAGTGTCTGTAAAATCAACACATTCTTCACATTAATTGCTCTTGAGGTTTTCACTTTGCTCCAAAATATTAATTAGGCTTCTTTCTCTAGTGCCCTCTTGCTTCTCTGCCAACTAGTCTTGGAATAAGAATTTCTCCACTGTATTTCAGCATAGACTAAAATGTTATCTTAACATCAGCTTTTTTTTTTGCTGCCACCTTTTTCTTTATATTCAGAATGTTGTGGGATATGCTTATTAGACTATATTGAAGCAGCATATGAATCTTTTAGTTTAGCCTCTAGACTGATGTTAAGTGAGATTTTAAACAGGCAAATTTAAATACTCTCTTGGGAGCAGCATGTTGCATAGCACGCTCTGCTGCAGGATAGTTCCTTTGGGCATTATATGTTCTATATGTACACGGATGATTTCAAATTGCAATGTCACAATCAGCACCATGGAATCAATGCCACTTTCTGTGTGCATGAGCTTGTGCTGCTTTGGCTTGCTCCCCAAAGGAGTCAGAAACCATGATATCGCATCCTGTGGAGGTCCAGACTGAAACTGATGTGACACTTTTTGTTGATGTCAACATACCTTGCTCAGAAAGCAGTTGCCACTGGCACCAGTGAATGACTTCCATGTTTCCTTCACCCAGCTGCCTGGGGTTGATGGAGTTGCCCAGATTCATTTCTCCAGTGTTGTGTTTGAGGACACACTCAGTGAGGTTGCATGATGCCTTGGTGAGTTTTCTTCCCTGAACATTGTTGGTGCTTCCTAGGACCTTGCCTGACCTGCTCAGCAGTGGTGTTCCTGGGATGGGGGAGTTGGTGAGCAGCAAGTTCATACTCTGCTCTAGTTTGGTGCTGCAATAACCACGTCTGGGCTGGCAGCCCAGCAGGTAGGGCTGCTCTGTTGGAGCAAGGAGTCCCTCCTCTGTTGGACTGCCTCTGAATTTGTTTGATATGTATCTTAAAATGGAGCCTTTATTCATCTGGTGGCATGGATTTATTTACAGATAGTTGGATGTGATAATTTGGAGGACAAACAGGCCCATGGCTTCCTCAACAGGTTTTTTAAATGGCAAGTTAATTGTTAGAAGAAGGGAAATATTTATCCGTTTAGATTAACAAAATAACTTACGGAATCCTTGAACCTTTTCCTGTAGATGCCCTGTGTTCTGGGCTAGCAGCAGAGAGGGATAAAATGTCAAGCTTGATAGATTGTTGGAGCTGGGTTTTGGTAGTTAAACAATAATGAAACTGTTGTATGCTTGCAGGGAAACACAGCCCGCTGTGAGCAGGCTTGGTCCTGGAGAAAGTTCCCATTGTTCCAGGAAGGGCCGGCTCCAAGGGCAGCGCTGCGGCACAGCTGGCTCAGCTACTGCTGTCCTGAGGCCACTGCAGGAGCATTGCAAAAGAGTTTGGAAACAGTTTATTTTTCAGGTTCCAAGTAAAGTGTAGATTTCAAAGTCACTGTGACTGTATAATCAAAGAGCAGAAACTGAAGCTGGTGTTTATACAATGACTGGTTTGTGCTCCCTGAGCTCAGAACGCAGGTTTCTTCCAGGCAGAGGCTGCAAAGATTCTTGCATAATTCTTATGTTGCTCGGATTGAAAGGTTTATCAGTTGTTGCATGTGATCATGTATTTCCTTGTTGGCTCAGTGAAACCCAGTCTGTTGCTGTGCATCTTTTCCTGCAAAGGGCTCTCAGGTAAGCAGAGTAAGATCTTATCTCTTACGCAAAGAGGAGCAAGAGGGAGTTAATGCAGGTATTTAATAGAATAAAGCCCCAAACCTGAGCCTTCTTCTTGACAAACTTCTTGTCCTTTCTGTTCCTGCTGTTACTTACACTTCTTGCTTCTCTGACTTGACCACAGGTCACAGACCAATTTGCAATGACAGTAACAGGATCAAGAATGTCATTCTGAGTAAAGTAAGAAATTCCTGAAAAGAATTGAAATATGTTGTTTAGCTTGCTGCTGGAGCTGCAGGGTGAAGTGCAGTGCCTACAAGATGTGCAGGGAGAATGCAGTTGGAATTCAAAGCACCAGTAAATGACTACTTGTGTTCAGCAAAGTAACACACTTAGGAACAAAGTACTTGCAGCATTTCTGTGTATCTGCTGTCTGCCTGAGACATCTCAAACCTGATGTAACTTTATCTGATAGTCATGAGTGGTGCTGATACCATCTCTGAACTCTTCTGTTGGTGAAAACCTATTTAAAGATTTTCAAAATGTGTATATTTTAGAGATAATTAATAGCATGTTTGGTGCAGTTTCACCATTTAATCTGTTCACCTTTTGCTGCATTAGATGCCATTTGTATCACATTTCCAAACACTGTGTTCATCTGGGTCCAGTGAAGCCTTTCCACAGAACAGAATGTGGGCCAGACCCAGGCCTAGTTCATGAAAGGCTTGGAGTGCAGTAAGATGATCGCTCTTGGAACGAGCCCTGCCTCTTTGTCAGGGTTTTCCAAGTGCTGTTCTGCTGAGGACTCCAGTAACTTGGGGGGATGTTGTTAAGGAGGCTGAAGATTGCTTTTTTATTTCTGGGTGTGACTCTTGATAATGCAAGCTAAGGCTTTTATTGCTGTGCTTGGAATAACAGATGCAAGCTTGAAATTAAATCTCTCATACGTGGCAGTATTTCCTAAAAATTCCCCTAATAAAAACAAATGTGAAGAAAAGGATATAAACTATTATTGTATACTTGACTGTTTAGTTTTAATCCTTGATTATGGAGGAAACAGTCTAAAAATATTTATTAAACCTTCTGAACTTATAAATAAAAAGGAATTTTTACAACATTCACAAAAGATTTGAAATCTAAAATCCTAGGTGTTTTTCTAAACAGCAATTTGATAGCATGTTGCCCCTTCAGTTGTTATTCTTGTCTCAAGTATCAAGAATTATTTTTTTATAAGGCCACGCTTGTCAGTGACACTGTTTTTAAAGTTAAAATGCCCCATTAAGTAAAAACAAACTTTTTGAGCAATATTTTATTCTGCATGTTACCATAATTTTCACTGTGAACTGGGAAAGAGTCAAAACAAACAAACCCCAACCAAAAAAAAAGACCAAAAACCTAACTGGACTTGCATGGTCTTTTGCACTTGAGTGAAACAAAGTTGGCCTCAAAATCATCTTGTCCTTTTTATGTTGGTATGTTCTGATGTTACAGTGTTAGGATGCTCTGCCAAAGCACAGGGGGGTCACTGACTGTAAACATTTCTTCCCAGAAGTGCCTCTTCTGTGAGCTGTGATAGTTCTCTGACAGTCCTGAGTTCTGTGATGAATGCAGTACTGCTTCAAAGAAATGAAATATTAACTTGATTCCACTCCCTGGTGAGGTCTTACCTGTATTTTACATGTGAAAACTGAAGTGGTCTAGATACACGGAGCAGCTGTAACAGAGCTAGAAACTGAAAGCAAAAATCCTCAGCCCCAGTCGTGCCATATTAGTTTATCCCATTACTAATCTGAAAGTCGTTGCCCAATGACGTTTGCTGAACTTCAGGTCTTTTTAAAAATAGCAATAAGTGGTATGTGATTTTTGTGTTTAATGAAGAACGGGGCGGTTTCTGCTGAACTGCGAGAGGTAGAGCTCAAAATGGAAGAAAGTTGATGTTGTTACAAGGTTATGGGTGGAACAGATTGTGTTGCAGGGAGCTTCTTAGCAACAGAAGTCACTGTGCTTGTGCTGAAATGCCAGATAACTTAGTATTTGGGATTTGAGAACAGAAGTGAAGATAATTTGAGGTTTTATTTTTAAAAAAAGTGTTCTTTGTTGTTAAAGGGCTGTGTGAAAGTACAGGACAGCACGTTAGCTGTTCCCAGCTTCCACCACAGTTGGTGTGTTGGTTCTTTCATAATGCCCCACACCCAGGATTTAGTTGTATACAAAAATCTTGTCTGTCGTTTTACAAAGCAAACAAACCCAGAACAGAAAAAAGTGCTCTTCCCAGTCACAGAGAGGCAAAAGGAAAATGTGATGGAGCCTGTGAGCTGCAGAGGTTGAGACACCCCCTCCCCCTGGCAAACCCAAGGCAATTTAAAAAAAAACAAAATGAAACAGATTTATTGGTTTCTAAAATCCAATGATTTCTGGAGCACTGACTCATGATGTCTGAATGCTGGGGCTTGCCAGGAGCCCTGAACTGAAACATGACCCTTGTCAGCTTGGGCCATATATGGGAAATTTCCTCTTGGTGACAAAGGGAGGGAGTCTGGAAGCTGCAGGTCCTCAAAGGCCATGGGAAGCTTTCATTACCTGGTATCTCTTGGTGTCTGGATCTCCTAGGGATGTTACCCTGCAACTCGGTAATCAAAACGGCAGGACAAGATGGTGGTTGGGTTTGTTGGTGTTTCAGTCTGAAGAAAGCCCAGAGATCAGCCTGCACCATTTGGGGGTTATTAGTCCCTGATGGTGTGCAGAGATTGAGGCTGGCAGGAGGAGAGGGGCACGGCAGGAGGAGAGGGGCACGGCAGGGGCACCAGGGCAGTGGTAAAGCAACCGCTTCAGAATCTTTCAGCCTGAGAAACGAGCACTGCAGATGGCTGGAAATGGATTCTTCCCCATCTGTCCTGTGAATGCCACGAGTAGTTCCTGCTGGTTCCCCTGGCAGACGCTGGGTGGCAAGGCCTGAACTTTCCCTCAGTTTTCCAGCTCTCGAGCAGGGCTGGGTGGCAGCACGTCTGAATTTCAGCCGCTGCAGCGCTAAGTGGAGACTGGCACTGGGAGGAGGGCTGGTATTTATGGAAATGCTTTAAGAGTGTAACTTCAAAGTCTCTCTCAAACTTTCACCTGTACTAACTTATCTCAAATGAGGGTGGGGTATTTTCCCTTGTCCACAGATGAGGTGACTAAGCCATAAATAAACCGACTCTTTATTTGGTATCTTTTGTTATCTCAATACAAAAGCAGGATTCAGGCTTGCTGCCTCTCAGTGCTGTGTTCAGTATCCTGAACTGTTCTTTAACTGCTGACAAAAGCAGAAGTATTTCTGCAGTCTGGGAGAACAGAGCTTTCCACACTGTTTCAGATGCATGTGCTGCTCACTGTACACATCTACTGAAGGAGATGATTTGCAGTTGCGTTTTATTCTATTTCAGCACCTAGTTAGGATTTGAATTCAGGTTAATTTGGAATAGGCATAGCTGTGAAATGACTGCAGTGTTTATACTTGTTATGATGTGCCTCGATTATATCCATTCAGATCTTTTTTGGTCTAGCCAAATAACAACAATCTCTTTTCAGGCTACAGGTAAATAGGTTAGAGGTTGCCTCCCAGTCTGCACAGATCTTTGTTGCCTGCAGTTTTGCTGCCACATCATCCATCTGAATGTGCGTGTTTCAATGTCTATGTTGAAACCATGGGGTTTAGGTTAATTTTCTACTAACAGCTCTTGAAATAAGAGTGGAGGAGAGGAGGGTTTGTGTGTAGGAATTTTGAGGTTATCTTCTGATTTCTGGGGAGGAAAAAAAAAAGGTGGTGTAGCTTATCAGCAAACACTCTTGATTTTGGGTGTGCGAGAGAGTTTCAGATAAACTTAATGTAATTCTGACTGCTGACAATGTACCACCTCCAACACAAGCTCAGCTCTTGCATGAACAATACTGCAAGACTTCCGATTGTCCTTCCAACCGTCTCTGCTTTGGGAACAGCTGCTCCATCTCTCTGGATCCCTGCACTTGGTGCACCAGGAGGGACAGGCAGTTGTGGTGTACATGGCTGCAAGTCGTGTTGAGGCGCCTCCTGCTTTCTGTGTCCCTGCCCCACCTCTGTAAACTGGGATAAGGGTTTGTAGAAGTTTGAGGAGTTGTGTCTGGGGTAATGCCTCCTTTTCTCCTCCATTCAGCTGCCCCGTAGCTTAGGATAGTCTAGGATTCCTGGATTGCTCATTGCTAAAGTTTTGATAGAGCTTCCACCTTCCCTGCCACTTTTGTGTGTGGGACAGAGGGCAGACCCACAGGTACACCCACACGGGTTGCTAGGAGGGTGGGAATGGTAACAGAATGGAGTACTATGGAATCTTATTTCTCCACAGTTGTCTTTCTTCTCTTTCTGACTTGGATCATGCAATATTTTACAGCTGACTTAATTTTGTCTTGCTGATGAATAGCATACTAGTGTGAAAGAGTGCTCTGGATTTGTTAATGGCTTTTCAGCACAGCAGGAGAGTGAAGGGAGAGACTCTGTCTTAGGTCCCAGCACACTGGGAAGAGGTATAGGATAAGGATTTAAGATAGATGGGGTAGGATAAATAATTTTCTAAAACTAGTCACATGATTTCATTAATCATGTTTTGTTTTGTGCTAACTTGCTGAAAGAAGGTCACTGACTTGCAAAGGAAAAAGGCTGTTGTTGAATTTCCATCTTGGCACATGTCTAGAGACCTAATTACAGTTAATAGCAAGAAGACATTCTTATCCAAATATTTCTCAATATATAAAGTGCGATTTTTGGGTCAAAATAAACAGTTTATATTGAAATAATATACGCCCCAGGTACCTAGATCCTTCTAAAACAAAACAGGATTTCCAGACTTTGCATGTTGAAATTGGGAAAAATAATTTGGTTCCTCTTGTGCTGCAGAGGGAAGTGAGTGTTGAGTTTGTAATTTAGGTGCAAGGCTGGGAGTCAAGTGAGAGGGTTTCTGTTTCTGCCTCTGGAACTGGCTTCCCATGCACAGCTCTATGAATCACACAGCTTTCCTAAACCCACTTTCTCCACTTTAAAATGAATACTGCCACACTCTAGTTTTGAAGAGGTGCTTGAATGCAGATCCTTTGTGCCTGTAGCAGCACTGGTGGGATTTGCTGATGGGCAAAGGTGCTTTCCCTGAAGGTCTATCTGTAAATCTTCTCTCACAAACAGAACACCAGCAAGACTTGCTGAGGGTGAGCTTGCAAATGACTCGTAGCAGAGCAAGCTGATAAGCACTGACAAAGCTGCAAAATGCTCTTAGAATATCCACTGTATTTTTTTCATGTATTTGAGGACTCTTCCTAATTTTCCTCTCAAATAAGCGTATTTTCTAAGGGCTTACCTTGCAAATGATTTATTCTAGTGTAAACCAGGTTGTAGCAGTATGAAAGGATCTCTGATGCTGGTTTCCTCTGTACCTTATAACTAGGAAGCCACCTTTGGTACTTCACATCAGCAGTGACGGGAGCGGCTGGGTGAGCTGTGCGTGCTGCCTGTGCTGAGCCGCTCTGGCCCCGTTCCAGCTTTTCCCCGTGCTGCTTTGCACCCTGCCCCGGAGGGCTCCGCGGTTGACTCTCTGCTCGGTGGTAAATAGATGTCACTTCCTTGATTAAAGTGCTGGGGCACAGCCAAGGCCTCTTCCTCTGGGCCGGCGCTGGGAGCAGCCGCGCCTGGTGCCGGGTCCAGGCGTGTCCGCGCTCCTAGACCCGGCGCCCGCTGGACACCTTGGGATGCGCTGCGTCTCCTGCCTTCCGAGGCGCCTGGTGCTCACACGCAGAGGCTGCTGGAGGCAGCTCTGAGGTGGGGGAGCACGGGTGCAGCTGTATCGTGCTGTATCAAGGAGGGTCTGGAGATGGATTATTGCCAGAAGGCACCAGCTGAAGCACCGGCCGCGTACAGCCCATGTCCCACGGGGAAGGTCTAGACAGCGTCCGGGCGCGGGCACTGCCTGCACCAGCCTGCCGAGTCCATGGGAAGCAGCCAGTGGATGTGAGTGTGCAGACACTGTTCAGCTGCTAGCCCTGATGAGCCCGACAGTGCAGGCACTCCCGGGTGCACAGAAGCCCGACCAGGACACTACAGAAGCTGACCTGGACACCTGGCTCTGACTGCGTTTGGTGTAGCTCGACTCGACTGCTCTGTCCCCTTGCCTCTGGAGCTGGTCACCTGGAACAGGGCAGACTGACAGAGCTGCTGATCAGACTGGTGAGCCAGCACATTTGTCTTTGTAAAGACTGTTGGTATTGCATACTTAGAGGATTAGAGATGTGAAGTGTGTCCAGACGTTTTGAAGGCACAGGACAAAATGGAAAAATCTCTGCTCCCTCCATACCAAAATGTCAGTCTCTCTTCCCTCTCAACACTCATGTTTCTAGCTGTGCTGATCCATAGGTATTTTTTGCCAGAAATACATGTTGTCACCTTAGACACATGTGAACTAGTACCTTTACTCAAAACCACATTTTCTTCTATCCCCAGGTAAAAATCTTGTGTTGAATCTAGTTGTTGTATAAAGGAAATTAGATTAACGTGCTTTGTGACCAGCCAGGGCAGGTCCCCACTCCTCATTTTCTTATGCTTTATACTGGTTAAGATACCACCTCTGCAAATGTCCTCCTCAGACTGGAGACCTGCCCCCTGCCCCTGTGCTTCCTGGGAATGGCTCAACTGCTGACTTTCCCACCTGTCCCAACATATGGTTGCTCCCATTTATCATGATTCAGGTCTGTGTTGCCTATGACACGGGCTGATAAAAATACTTCATGCAGAAATGTCATTTGAGCAGATGATTTGATAGCTCTGTTACCAAGTAAATACTAATTTTTGACCAAGCATGCTGTGAATTCAGTTTCTAAGTGGTAGGTTATTAGTGAAACTAATTTTAGTAAGGCATTTCTTATCAGTGCAGGTTTACTTAAGTAAATTGTAAAATTGAACAACTGTATAGTGCAATTAATGAGGAACCAAGATGGTTAACTCATTAAATACTTAATCAGAACTCACTTTCATGAATGCTGTTTTGCAATTAATTTTGCAGGGGATACAGCATGGAATAATAATGCAAAAATAATAATTTAAAATGTACTTTAGCAAGACACCAATATTTAAAGCTACACTGCTGTTGTGCTGGCTTTCTGGATAGGTTTCAGTGATCTTCAAGCTACTGAATGTGGCAGAAACTACTGCTTTTGTGAGTAGCATTAATCCCAGTGTTGCTGTATTGCCTTCAGTTGTTTTACCAGTGAATGAGGCTTTGCTGTTCGGAGGCCACGCACTGGACGTGAATTGCTGGGCAGCATCCAGACTGGAAGGATTGGTGTTACTGGAGTCTGCAGCTTAGCAGTTAACTGGTGCTTGGCAAAGAGTGTGGGGAAGGGGGAGAGAGAAGACTGAGACATTTTGCAGCCATCTCATGGAAGGTGGAGAAACGGGAGAAGGCAATTCAGGATCTTAGGGAGATTCTGAAAGGCAGTAAGAAAGTAGACACAGAGGATGGCCCTTTGGTGAATGAGGTGGAAAGAAAAACTGGGTAGTTCAGAGAGCTCATAGAAAAGCAGCTCATTGTGGTGGTCTTCCTCTAAATGAGGAGGTGCAAGGGTAGCTAATGAGCTAGTGAGCAAACATGACTGTAGAAAGCATGCCCTAGCAAAGCTGCTCTGTCCTGCATCTCCATCCCTTTTTGGCACCCTCCTCCGTTCGCAGTAGCCTCAAGGGTCACCAGCCCTGCTGTTCCAGTGGTTGAAGGCCTCTCAGAAGGAGGAGGAGAACGTGTTGCTGTGGTTTCTCCTCTTGTGGGAGCAAAATCGTCTGCTGTGGGAGCTCATTTCCTTTTGGTCCCTTAACTCAAGTGCCTTGTCGGGGCTGCCACGTTCCAGCTCCCAAATTCCTGAGCAGTCACGGTAAGGAGAAGCCAAACACAGGCGTTGAGAGGTTTATTACACAGAGCCCAAACCTCAGTGATTCTAAGAGATGTTCCTTTCACTTGTTCTAGTCCCTGATTGTTTGCACTCTTAGGCAAATAAAGGGAACTTTTACATTTAAACATAAACCATAGAAGATGTTATTGAAGAGTTGGTGAAATGAATTTCACTCTTGTATTTAAAATCAGTCATGCTATTCACAGCTTCGAACTGAAAAACCCCAACCAGGCAGTCCAGCAGAGCATGATGGAGTGCTAGCACAGCTTTGCCCACAGACCATGGCAAGCAACCACCTGCCTTCTGAGATATTTATGTCATTTCTTCTAGCTTTTCCTTGGAGAGACTGAAGAAAGAAGAGAAAACAATCCCCCTTCCCAAAAACAAGCCCAGCGTGATGATTGCCATGTGGGTGGATGTGTGTGCAGGTCAGGGGCAGACTGTTTGATCCTGCATCCCCACCCTTGGTGAAGCTCCTTTTTCCTTTGCTCTTCCAGGTGCTCCAGGCACAACCTGCAGCAGGATTCAGGGCAGCCCCTGTTTGGCTGCCAGGAGTCCTCTGCTGAGCACCTGCATAGAGAGCTCGGATTCCCAAAGCCACTCTCTTGAAGATGGGAGTTACCTTTGGAAAAATGTTACAAATGAGAGGACAGTCCTGGTCTTCAGTTGTTTGTTTATGGACACTGCCCTTCTATGCTTTTGTAGATGAGCAGGATTAAGGTTCTTCTAAAGCAACATCTCAGCCTTGTGTCAGTCTGTTCATTGTGTGGCAATTGCACAAAGCTAACACTCCAGCTGAATGCTGAGTTCTGTCGTATTCTATCCTGGTTTGTGCACTTGTGTTTTTCTTCCCAGTTTGATGTGCTGCAATGTTCCAGAGTGAATTAGAGGGCTGTCTTTTTTAGGAAAGCAGAGTTGTTGGGGCAGGCAGTAGTACTTATGTGTTCTGTTATTGTGGGTGGCCTTCAGTTCACAGGGGTCTTTGAAACAGGAAGAGAACTGACTGTGGACACAGTTCTCCATGGCTGTGGAGGTTGTGAATACGCTGTGCTGGGGCACCTGAAACTCCACGTTGGGCACAGACACTCCAGTTGTGCCACTACCAGGTTCAGGCTTCAGATCCCTGTGTCAGGAAGAACTTGAAGTGGTTTTCATTGATTCTTGTTTGTGCTTACAAATAATAACTGTGGTTAAGGTTATTGTTTTCTGACACCAGGTTTTGTACACGGGGATGTTACATGGATCAAAGCTTTTATCCTGAGTATTTTCTGTGCAGACCACAGGTTCCTGCCAAGGTATCTTGCTCTTCAGAGCTGCTGGGGAAGCTCAGCACTGTACTTTTTATGTCGGAGAATAGCTCCAAATGATGTGGGAGGAGGATGGTCGAGGCACCTCCAAAATTCCATGTCAGCACTCAGTGGGAGGATGGCAGGGCATGGGGAGCCTGGTGATGCCACTTTAGTGTTGGGATTTTCAGTGTTTGAGAGAGTCAGCACCTGATGTCTTTGATGTCACAGACATTTATATGTAATACTCATTTCCCCTGTGTCTGCTGTGCCTTTGGCCACCCCTGTCCTTCCAGCAGCCAGCTGAGCTCCTTTCTGCTGGTACTAGTCTGTTACTAGAGTTCTAGTTGCTATTTAAGTGTAATTTACACGACAGCATATTGTGCACATCAGTTACATTACACATTGTTTATCATATGATGAATCTGTAGATTTTCACTCAAACATGAAAATCTGCTGAGCCTGCAGGGCAGGGTCACTGGTGAGCTGCCCATTGTGGGCTCTGAAAGGGACACGGCTGCTGCAGTGACAGCAGGGACACTGATGAGCCCAATTCAGCTCCATTTGGAAAGGATTAAAGGTGCCACTTAAGCTACAGAGGCTGGAACTGCACCAAGCTGCAAAAGCTTCCCAGTTCAAGTGCATCAACCCAAAAGACTCGACATAGCTTAAAAAAACCCCAAACCAAAAACCAACAGAAGAGTGTGTTGGTACCAAACAACCTTCCGGACTCACACCAGCCCCTTCCCTTGGGAATCTGGGGTTTTCCAGTGGCAACACTTACTGAGGGGAAATAAATGAATTGGCTGTGTAGCTGAGAGGTGTTTTATTTCCAGGGGTTTATAAAACTGAGCAGTTGCTGAAAACCCTCAGCAATGGACCTGTTTTTTTTTTTTCTTAAGACATAAAAGAAACCCAGTCCAGGAACTGCAGCGGGGATGCAGAAGTGCAGAGCAAGTGACTGGTGTTCTGTTTGCCAGGGGGTATGACACATGGTGCATCCTCTGGAAACCGAGTGCCCAGAGGAACTCACATTTCTTTGTGAGCTCCCAAATGTGAGTTCAGGGCAGTGAGTGTCTGGGCAGTGCTGCAGGGGTGGTCTTAGAGGACTCCAAAACTGTGTATTTTGCACTGGACTGTTAGGATTTTAGGTAAGTGTGTGTATTTATATTTCTGTCTCATTATTTGTCTTGTGAAAAACCTCAAACCAAACAAGTGATTGTGTCTCAGATGTTTTCCCAAGTTAGTTACCCAAAGTTATTACTTGATTTTTTTCTGAGGTTCCAGGCATTTACTTGCTGTGTGATGATTTAGCCTCACGATGCTGCAAGTTCAGTTAAGAACTGATATGTGTTAAATCAGTGGCTCCACTGTCCTTGTCTTTTATCTTTTTAGATTTGTAGCTGTAAATCTGCAGAGAGAATAAAATTGAAGAACAGCCAACTATGATCTTGCTGCTGATTTTATTTAAATAATGTACGAGACAAAATTTGAGCTTCTGTTGCTTCTCCTGACGCACCAAAGCCACAGTCTGTGTTATGGCTGATGTGGGATAGAGACAGCCCGTTACAGCAACCTTGATCTCGGGGTCTCCTACAGCCAACTGGAACACAGAATTTATCTTTTCTGTGTTATCTTTATCCCTTAACTAATTCCTTATTCCAGTAAGAACTCTCCTGGTCTTGGTTTGTTCTGTCTCACCAGAGGTGTAGGTGCTGGGCTGGGAGAGTGGCTTTTGCACGGGCTTGTAAGTTAGGGGAAGGATCAGAACCTGCAGACTGTCAGAATGAATTGCTGGTGGGCAATTCCAGGGTGGGCTTTCCGCTTTGTTCTCACTGTAGCTGACAGATTGTTTCCCATGTCATTCCTAACGTGGCTCTTTCCCACTCTCAGTGACTATGTGGGCAAGCTGCTGCAATTGGTTCTGTCTGGACAGCTCAGCCGAGGAGCCGCCGCCGCCGCAGGGAGCCCAAGCCCAGGCCTATTCCAACCCCGGGTTCAGCTCCTGCCCCTCTCCCACAGCTCCTGAGCAGAGCTGCAAGGCCTGTGGGGTGCACTTCAACAGCTCCTCTAGGAAGGTGAGTCCCAAACTTCTCTGGCACTGCTGACTGAGGGAATGTTCAGTTTGGCTACAGTGCGCCAGCTGCCTGCCATTAATTACTGAGAGCCAATTTGATGAGCCATGGGTGAGCATTAGAGGGCTCTGGTTTGAGGACACACCATATGGGAGAAGACAGCTTGCCTTTGCTCTGTGTTGAGTCATTCTTTCCCAATTAGCAGATGTAGTTAAAGATCCTGGCAATGTGGTAGTTAACCTTGGGCAGACTTGGCTTTCCAGGCGCCGAAAGAAGCCAGTCAAACTGCCTGTAATCATGTACAGGAGCATTAACCAGCATCAGGTTTGTAATCTGTGCCTTAAAAACATGCTCTTAAAAAAAAAAAAAGTGACAAGAAGTTTAGCAATCTGTGCTTTCAGTAAAGTAAAATCCACCTATCTCTTTTCCAAAGTGTTGCTCAAACGTGCAAGTTTCTGGAGGGTGTGTGTTGGATTGCTGAAGCTTGATGAAAAAACAACAACAAAAAAAACCCCAACCAAAAAAACCCAACCTCCCCCCAATCCATTCTATCTTGTTTGTAAACTTTGTAGGCATATAGATGCCAAAATAATTGCTGCCACGAGATTTTTAATGAGACAGTAAAGCCTGTCTGGGACATGATTTGGGTTGTGGTGGTTCCTATAATGCTGCTTGAAAAATATTTTAGTGAGGAAAGTTTTCCAGAGTCTAAACTCTGTGGCTTAAGAAGTGCTTTTTATATAGCATGGTACTGAACTTAATAATGTGAGAACTTAAAAATGACAGTGCATTTTGGCCAGAGCCCTTTTAGATTAGATGGAGAAAGAGATTAATTTAGTGATTGGAACAAACTGGAGGGAAAAAATAAAAGCAAGGGGGAGAGGGGATTTGCTTGTAGCAAGTCTTACATTTATGAAACAAATGTTTTTAAGTGGTTCCCTCCAGTGCTGGAACTTTCTTACTGCAGAGTAGTATGTCATTGTTCCATAAAGCAGTGCCCAGCTCACTGTCACTCACTTGGAAATCTGCTGCCTGATGGATACCTCCTGACTCCACCTGTCCTTAAACTGGGTGAGCAGGTCTGGAATAAGGTGCAGAAAGCTCCTGTCATTTGAGGGGATTGTTTAAGAATATTGTATTGCATTCTGAGTATATGGAGCATAAACAGTGCTTTTCTAAGAACTATGAATCTAGTGACCTGCTCATGGGGTCAGTTCTCTTCCTCATTGGAGAACATGACTGACAGACTTGGCAGTTCTTCACAACTGAGAAGGTTTTGTGTGCTTTAACAGAGGCTTCGATTGGTTTGATTCTCTTCCCTTCTCTTTACCAGCACATCTGCTTGGACTGTAAAAAGCATTTCTGTACATCCTGCTCAAACCAGCCTGAAGGAGGTCCCCTCCTCTGCCATCTGTGCCAGCGTGTCCGAGCCACGGCCTTCCAGCGGGAAGAGCTGATCAAGATGAAGGTGAAGGATCTGCGAGACTACCTGGCGCTTCGTGAGATTTCCACAGAGTTGTGTCGTGAAAAGGAGGACCTGGTATTTCTGATTCTTGGCCAGCAGCCTGTAATTACCCAGGAAGATCAGATAAGAACAAACCCATTTAATACTAGTGCCTCTGGACAGCAAGACTTTGTGATTCTCCCACCAACCAGCACAGCATCTCCTACCTCACATGATGCGTCTCCCACACCTGCAGATCCCATCTCAAGTTCACTAGCTCAGGAGCATCAAGAGGTACGAGTCTCTAGCCAGAAGCATCTTTTGCAAACTCATTCATCTCTGGTTTTGGATTAACTAAGATTTTGCATTAGGTTTTGCAGGTAAATAACATGCCAAAACTTTTGCTGTTAAAAATGCCCTCCTGCAAAGAGGGCTTCTGCTCAGAACAGATGACAAAATACTTCAGTTGCATTTTATACATGCTCCTCAGGTTTCAGAGTGAGGACCTCACTTTCCTACAGGATCATTGGGAAAGCAAGAGGAGTTACTTTGCACTGTGTTGCTGCTGCAGCAACTCTGATGTGCTGTTCCTGTTGTGCATGAGTGGCGTTTAATTTGGTGGGCAGGGCTGAGGGCACTGAACACTTCCTCTGAGTCCAACACCACTCTTTGGAGATGTGTTTTCTCTGGTGCTCTGGTCCACACGTGCCACTGCCACGAGATACTCCTGTGACTGGTCCCTTTGGTACCTGGTGTCTGTGTTGGTGCACAGATCTGTTCTGTGTGCAGATGTTGACAACTTCCTGGCAGTTGCACGGAGATGTTAGAGGAAATGGTTATTACTGTTCTTTAATTGATGTCCAAGACTGCAAGCACAGTTTAGTCATGGGTTGGAAACTGCTGGGAAAGATGATTGTGAGATGGGTGAGGTTTTGGGTATCTCCTGCACCAAGATGAATAGAAGACAGAACCCAAATCTGTTGTTAGTTTTCAGTTTATGATGAACCCAGCAGTTCTGACAAACCTTGTCAGGGGCATTTGAGCTTAATTGTTTGTTATTGACTTTGCTTTGTTTGTCTTTCTGCTATCTGGTTTGGAAAGTTTACTCAGTGTTTAGCATCTGCTCCCAGTCCTAAGTTAATAGGTGTATTTAGTTCCCTGTGGACCAGAGCTGGGAAAGTGTGTGCACCTTCTGCTTCCTCAGTGGATGGATGTGATACAAAAGAGTTTTCCTGGGAGGACGTTTTTTACAAATTGTTAAAGGGCCTTTTCATTCTCTGGTTTTCTGGATGTTGCCATCCCAATTTTTACCAGCAAATTCAGCTCTGTTGTCTTCCCTTACTGCCCCATGGTACATTTCAGCTTCTTGCATCCACTTGCATAAGATCCTGCTACAGTTTGGGCTCTTTCATTGTTGTTATTCTTTCATTTTGTAAATATTAACAAGTTCCCACTTGGATAAGGGAGGTGGGTTACAGCCTCCTCTGTGTGAGGGGAAGGGTAGCTGCTGAGGGCAGGGCAGCTGGAATCACTCTGCAGTTCCCTGCTCAAAGCAACTGCCCCTTCTCATTCTCCAGCTTTGTTGCAGCTGGTCCTTCACTTAGTGTCCAGTCCAGGACCCACCTGAGGAGGTGTTTCTGCAGGGTTATTTTGAAGATGACCTGCAGTCCTTGTGCTGTGTTACAGGAGTCTCATACAGAGCCTTGCAGCAATAGCTGCTGTGCCAGCAGAGCTGGGCCATCATCACCCTGTGCCACCCTGCAGCTATTGAGGGAAGGGCTGCATAGATCTGTGTGTGTGTGTGTTTAAGTTTGGTCTCCTCCTGATCCAGCCTCACCAGAACATCCTGTGGGATCTTACTGTACAAGTACACAATCAGGGTTTAAGTCAAGTGGGGCTTTTAAGAGTCAAGTGCTGTGCTTCAGTTTCAGAAACTTCTTTAAAGTTTATTTGTTTTGTAAGTGCTGCACAGGAAATGCCTTTTGCAGGTGCACGTTGCTTTTACCTTGTGCTGCAGTTCATCCTCCCAGTGGGCAGGGTTTGTGGTTATGTGGAACTACTGAGCTGATTTCCCTCTGGACACACTGCAATAGACTTGGTGAAAGCTTTATTTCCTCTTCTAGGCAAATGGTTACGTGTCTGCAAGCCAAGTCAGTCTGACAGGAGTTGAGGATGCAGCAGAAGCACCAATAGAGGAGGAGACACAGGTTTGTGTGTCCTGGAATTAAATGCCAAGGAATATGAGGTTTTTTAGGCCGTGTTTGACACCACAGAATCATGACTGCAGAGAAGTGTGGCTGTCATTCAGTAATGGGTTGCTGTATTAAAGTAATTAAAACCGTAATTCAAACTGACCACTGGCAGACCCAACCAACCCCTTTCTTTGTCATCACCTTGTCCTCCACATATGGAAAGAACTGGTGTCACCTGGACACCATAATAGTAGAAAGAATTTATTTCTTTCCATCCTAGGACTTGTGTTTCTGATAGATGGAGGAATCCCCAGAGTAATCAGGTATATGTACATCCAAACGTGAATTCCTGCTGGTGCACACGTTGAAAGTTGACTTAAATTGTAGCGCTTGGTGTTGAGGGCAAAACTGATTCCATCTTTGCTCCCTTTCAGTCTACTGACTCAGAAGATAACCTGGTGCAGGGGAGGAAGGCTTCCCTCTCTGACCTGACCAGCATTGGGGACATCAACGCGCTCTCGGTGCGGCAGCTGAAGGAGATTCTCGCTCGCAACTTTGTCAACTACAAAGGCTGCTGTGAAAAGTGGGAGCTGCTCGAGAGGGTGACTCGTCTGTATAAAGAGAAAGACCTTCAACATCTAGGTAAGAAACGTGGCAAACATGTGCCTGTTTTCCAGGTTCTCCCTTTTTGCAGACAGCCGCAGAAGGAAACAGAACTGGCCTTCCTCTTCTGTTCGGTGCAAGTGAGGAGAGGGCGCGTTGTGCGTGTTGGAGTGGCAGCAGCTGAGCTGTTGGCTGGCAAAGCGAGCAGGAAGGAGCCCGCAGGAGCAGCCGGGCAGTTCGGAGCAGGCTCAGGGAGTGGCTCCCCCTGCTGAACTCCGGCCTTTCCTGTGCTGTGCTTCTGCCCTCCCCATCACAAGAGCGTCCCTCCTGTGTCCTGCCTGCACAGCTGACTGATGGGAGCAGTGGTGCAGAGAGAATGGATCGGGCTTGACTTTTAGGTGCCAGTTTGCAATTCTATGTGATCAGTTTAAAAAGCAATTCTTTTTTTTCACTATTTTTTACCAAAAATGAAATTTACAAATATTTGTAAATTCTTTACAAAAGAAATTTAACACTTTGATTTCATATAGGTTGTTTTCTCAGTGTTGTCCAAAGTTCCATTGGTTTCTTAAACATCTCTCTAAGCTTTCTCCTCTCTGAATGATAAAAGATTTAAGACAACCACTTTGGTTTCATACTTTTATTTTATTACATCTTGTGCTTTTGACAGGATTTATTATTTTCTCTACTGTTATCTGTGTGTGTCTCCGCTATGCTCAACACTATTGGTGAGATTGTGCAGCACCAAAGAAACTGGCACAAAGGGCTGCTGAAAGTGCAGTTTTAGGAAGCCAAACACTGTGTAAATTCCAAGGCTGTCTTAAAAATGGAGACATGGCTTTAGATGTCTGCTTATCTTTGTGAGGCATTTGCTGTTGTGTAAGCTCACAAGAGAAAGTTTCTGGCCAGCTGAACAACCTGTCCTGGGATAATCAGCTCGAACCTCTGCATGGGTAGCAGCAAAAAGCAGTTTTGGTTTAGTTATCTCCCTTCAAGGTTTTTCTCTCCTGTTTAATAATACTACTTCAGTAATTTTTTTCCAGCTTTTGTTATTCTTACCAAATAACTTTCTCTTTCTTGTGTTGCAGTTTCTGACACAGACGATCAAACTGGTAAGTGACATTCCTCATGTTGCTCCATCCACCTCATTGCTAAGAATCCCAGTCGTGCTTCTGTTTTCATTGCACAGAAAATACGATGTGAAAGGCACAACTTTCTGCTCCCTGCTGGCTGGTGAAGCAGATGTATCCACACTAGTGCAGAGGCAAGAGGAATTGTTTTCAGCCCTTCAGTGTGCAAGAGAACATGGAGGGAGGAAGCCCTTTGATAAAGCCAACTCAGACTGCACAAACCCAACACACCTGCCTTTGTCTCATGCAAACTGTGGTCTCTCATTTCCTCAGGTGGTGCTGGTGCCCCTGGCACAGAGGACAACCTCTGCAAAATCTGCATGGATGCCCCCATCGACTGTGTCCTGCTGGAATGTGGCCACATGGTGACTTGCACCAAGTGCGGGAAGCGGATGAGCGAGTGTCCCATCTGCCGGCAGTACGTGATCCGGGCTGTCCACGTCTTCAAGTCCTAACTGTGCTGAGGACTGGGACTGGTGGTGCCCTGAAGCCTCACCTGCTCTGAGAGGCACAATCCCTACAAATAGTTAGGTCAGAGATTAGCACATGGACCCCCCTGGACCTGAGGGAAGGATGAAGCCTGGGGAAGCTCATTCTTACTGAAGCCGTGCCTGGCTGTGCTGTTCCCACAACAGTGCTTTACACCACAGTGCCTGCACTCCTTGGAGCTTATTGCCAGCAGCAGACACAAACCATTGACAGCCTACATTCTAGGGAACCCTCATCCACTGGTGTTTGGGATAGATGGCTGCTTGGCTTTCCACCCAAAAAGAGGCTTTTTCTTTTTCCCTGAATACTAAGTGGACTGGAATCTCAAAAAGTGGCTTTTTTTTTTTGTTCTTGGGCTATAAACCCAGCATCAACTTTAATTTCCAAGATTAAAATTGTTTTGTGCTTGTTAATTTTAAAAAAATTATTATTTAATGTTAATTTCTTATGCTTGCAGGACAGGCAGACTGCCTCTGATTTCTGTGTTCAGAACAGCAGAATTCTAGCCTAGTGCAATTGTGGAAAAATGTATAATTTTATTTGAAGATGGACTGTGTACTATTGAAAAATGTAAGGGGAGTGAGACTGAGACACAGCCTTACCTGGGGGGGTGGTGGTGTTGTGTTTATGTGCCAGGGAAAGGGAGAGGTCTGGTTTGGCCACTGTTGACTCCTTGGACTTCCCAGGATGCCTTACAGCAAACACCAGCAGTTGTTTTATAGCTGGGCTGACCTCACTTGATGATGGAGCTACACAGCTAAGGCTTGAGGCTGTTGGAGGGTTCAGTGTGGAAATACAGCTCAAGAGTACTAAGGATTCCCATGCTACACAATCACACCTAAGTACAGGTGACACTTTTCAGAGGGGAGATAGGAACAAAAGCAAGCTTTGTCTCCTGTAGATCAGTAAGATGAGTGATCATCACTGTAGGTGCTTCTGTTTGCTAACCAGCTTCCTCCTCATCCTCCCTTTGCTCAACCTTAAGCAGCCTGAATGTCACAGGACTGCATCAAAAGCGATTTATTTTGTACTCTTTCTGCCTTGAGGGTGGACAAGGAGGTTCTGTGTTCTGATCTGTGGCCCTTGCAAGCCCTTCCTGCTCTCCCCAGCTGGAAGCCTTGCTAGAGAAAGGGGAACTGCCATGTTTTTTCCTCAGTGGCCTGCAGGCATTCTGTGCAGTTGCCTGGTACCAGCTACTTTGCAAATCTTGATGCCTTAAGTTTTCAGCCAGCATGGGACAGTATTCTCATTTCAAGTCATTTGTGAAGCTCAGAACCTTCTGCTGCAGGATTTTCCTGTCTAGCTTTTCCCTTTGGGGGGTGGCTGCCAGCAGAGAACTGCATAAACAAGTGTCCACTTACAGCTTTTGGAAGTGATTACAGAAATGATCACCAGAGCCATCTGCTCTTGCAAGAAGTGGTAACATGTGAACAGCAAATGAAATTTGTCACCTTTACCACGGAGCATTGCCTGAGTAGCACCTGCTTCCCAGTGGGCATGGAGTGGAGGGTCGTGCTCTGCAAGTTGGAATCAGTGAAGTGCTTCAGATGAGGAAATCTGTCACCTGGGAGGTAGAACCTCTGCACTGCTGAGGCCATTACTGAACTCCACAAAAAAGCAACAGCTGCTGAGGTTTATTGAACTAAAAATTGAGCTTTACCTCTTCCCCTGTTCAGGTTGTTCTCTAACTGTTGACTTAAGAGTTGAACAGCTCCCAGCAGGAGAGGAGCACTGGTACAATTCCGTGCATCATCTTAAAAAAATATTGCAGGTGAGCAGTGAGTGTATTTACTCTTCAAGAGGTTCACAGGGGCCTCTTTAAGAGGTACAGGAATACACAGACAGTGCTGAACAGCCTCATTTAGTAGATTCACTGTGAAAATTCATGGGTTTGTTTATTTTTCAATAAACTCAGGGCTGGGGGAATTTAGCAGGAACAAGACTATTCCCCTGTGGACAGATGTAGAGGGTAGGCTTATTTTCTACAGCAGATAGATCAAGATAGATCAATGCCTGAAACTCTAGAAAGGAGAAGATGTACCCACCATATGACTCTGAAATGTGCTTTCTGAAGGGAGGACTTCTTTTTTCCCTGACTAGATTGTGTCCCTTGCAAAAGAAAAAGGATTCTCTGCTATGGATATGATTGTCTTTAAAGAAAAATAAAAATCTGGAGGAAACTTATTAATGATCCAAAAAAATATAATAATCAGAACTAATAAAGTAAATGGAAGTATTTATGTGCTTTATGTGCACTGTACATAGTTTAAATATTTTAAAAGTTAATATTCTACTTGAAGTGGCATGTTCTTCTCTATTAAATCCTCTGGGTACTATGATGGTTAAACTTACTAGTTTTGGTACAGAAGTTTGGTTTATAATTTTATAATAAAGCTGAAATGTGATTTAGTTAACCTTGTTTTCTGACTCTGTTGCCAACAGGCCAGGACAAAGCAGAGATCCTACAGCTGCTTCTGCATGCAGACAGGATAGGCCTGGGACACCAGGTACCCACGTAGCATTAGAGAGTGGAGTACAAGGACAGAAGAGCTTGAAGCAAGGAAGTTATTTAGAACTACTAACCTGTAAGTAGTAAAATCCTAACTTGGTGAAGATTACAAAGGGGAGAGTGTTTTCTGCACCCTTCAGCTTAAGGGAACCAGTAAACTGGGCAACTCCCTTATTCCTTTCCCCACGCACACATGCACTGGGCCCCCTCCTGCAGTCACCCAGCAAATGCACATTGGCATTTGCACCAGGCAACTAAGGTTTTAGAAGCAGGGGCTGTCCTCCTTACTCCAGTAATAATCAAGTACTTGTAATAGTTTTTAACAGCTTCAGATAAGGAGATCATGCTAACTATCCCAGATCCAGATAGAGTTCCTTTCTCAGCTTTTACTGTTGAAACAACGAGCAGGACAGGAGCAACATATTCTAGACAAACACACTCCAAGAGGGTGCTTGGATAATGCTACAGCTGTTGCTGACATGGAAGTTTTCTGGTGTCCTAGTTTTAATGTGAACCCCACAGCAGAGCTGTAACCTGCTCCTGGACACACACCTGTGCTGGATGGTAAAAGACAGGAAATGTCAAACCAGGAGAAGGACACGTGTCCTTCATGCAAATGGCAGCCATGCAGCAAAGTGATCCTGGCCCTGCAGCCACCAGCTTCACAGACTGGGTGGTCTGTTTTCCTGTCCAGGCAGAGGATAACCTTTGGAAAATAAGTCCTGACAGCAAAGGAGAAACTGCTACAGTTTTATTTCTTTATCTATAAAAATACCGAAGTTGTAAAAACCCAAGGAGAGTAAACCAGCACCTAGGTAAGTGCAGTGGTTTACATTATGGACAGAAAAATGGATTCAGCAGTGACATTTCTTCAGAGTTGTTTTAATTCATTCCAGATGGTTGCTATGGATCTCTATAACTACCTCGGACAGGCTTGGATGTTATTCTATCCATGTCTCCACAGAGATCCCCACCATTTCTTCCACCTGCTTAAGTTCTCAGCTGTTGCCTTCAGGGAATTCTTGTGTCAGGACTGCTCAGGTGCCCCACCCTGCTAGCACGGGGCCACCAGCCTCTGTTTCCGGATGCATTCCCAGATCCACTTGGGGGACACACGTTTAGCACCAGGATTGTCATCAATGTCCCCAATAACGTGGGTGGCTGAGGCTGTGTCAAACTCTGGCACAATGTCCCCATCGTAGGCGATGAAGTACCGCCGGATCTTGTCAAAGTCCTTCACAGAGGGGGCCAAGTAGAGCTTCACCCCAGTGAAGATGTCCAGCAGGACCTGCAGGGGAAAGGAGGAGGAGAAGCAAAACATTAGGTTGGGCTGGAAATTACACTCAATTCTTTGAGGCATGAATGAGTCCATTTCTAGTTTCCAAGGTGATCGCTCTAATAACTGTACATTGCTCTTGGACTGCCACTAAATCATGCACAGGAGCAGCCCCCACACAGTTCCTCAAAGCCAGAGGTCACAGCTGAAATGCTTCCCCAGCAAAGGGGAATTAGGACCCTATTATTGCCCTTAGTGATGATGTTGGTCCAGAAAACATGATCCTAATGTCTTTGTCTTTACAAGCTGATGCTTCTTAGTTGAAGTAGGAGAGTGTAACTGCCCTAGGAGGGGCCCTGCTGGTTACATCAAAATAACTACTCCAGGCTTATCAGGAAATTACAGCTCAGTGGTTCTTAATCTACTCCTACAGTTTGCTGCACAGTGGGCCAGAAAGGACAATTCTCTCCCTTTCTAGCTCCCACCTCTTCCATAGGCAGTGGCTGGGAAGAGTAGCTGCTTGGCAAAAGAGCTGCAGCCATTTGCCCTTCACAAGGGGGTTGCTGCTGTTTCTGCCTTTTCATTTAGGGTGCTGCTATAGAAATATTTCAGACCTTCCACCAGAGGGAAGGCAAAAGTGAACAGACAATTGAAACTGCCTCAGCTTCCTCCCATCCCAAAGTGGTTGCTGCCCAGCTGTCCATACCTTTTTTCCATTGTCTTCTATCTCAGATGCTTTTCTCTTCTGCCCTCGTTTCTCCTCTGGTTTTTGAGGGGATTCAATGACTGGTTTGCTCTCTAAAAATAAAAACTTGTCTCATTTGTGCTCTCTGTCCAGTTACTGCTTGTGTATTGAAGTGGGGGGGGAAAAAGTGAAGAGAGTAAAAGGGAAGAGGCTTCCCCACCATTTCTGCAAAATCCATCAGTTAGAATGTAACTAGTAAACACAGTTTTGTACTGCAAAAGGCTCAGGGCACCTTCCTGCCTTCATCTCCAGGATGTTGCTGTTCACACCTCCTCCCCTCCTTGCCTTTTTGAGACTTCTCAGAAATTTCCTTCAAGTTATTCCCCACTGACAAAGCACTGGTGAAGCAAACTCATTTCACAGCTTTGCAACTTACTACCTGGAAGTCCCCTCCATGCAGGTGCCCTATTATATGCATGAATTTCATCCAAATAAAATTAAATATTGGTTCGTGGCCAAAAATGTCTTAACCAAAGGGCAGCAGGAAAGCAGCAGGTTTACATACTGCTTTACATGGTGTACACATACTGCTAAGGACCTTCATCTAATAGGATTAAAAGGGATTGCAGCCCCAGAGAAATGAATGCAAAGTAGCTTTGATATGAACTGAAACTGAGACTCTGCTAGGTTCAAGACAACTATTCTAGGCAAGATAGAATCTCAGAGACTTTATTGTCTAAATGAGTTGCCTAAGCACCAACATGAACAGCCTCCTTCAGTGCTGCTTCCATGTTCTCTCCATCCCAGGATGTCAGAGCTGGGGCTGCTCAGTCCATCCTATGAACAACACCAGCCAAACCAAGGCTCTGAAAAGCTTTGCCCATTAATCCTGCCAAGCACAGAAAAGCTGCCATAGGATCTGCCAGCATCTGACAGAAGGCAGAGATCCAAAGCTGGCCTGCACCCACCTCCTCACCCTGAAAAACACCATCTTACCTTCTGGCTTCTTGGCTTTTGCAGGTGACTTGCTTGGAGGAGTTTTGATACTGCTGTGTGGTGTGGAAGATCTGGAATTCCCCTCATTCTCTCCACTGCTTCCAGCTGTGGACTCATCTTCCTCCCCAGCAACACTGAAATCAGCCTTCTCTTTGGAGAGCTGGTACAGCTCCTGTCCCACCAGAAACAGAGCATTGCCTTCAGCCACAGAGGCCTCTGATACTAGACACAAGCTATAATCACGTGCTTCTGTTTGGTTCCCCCACTGAAGTCTTTGCTCATTTGCTTTTTCTTCCTGCACCTTTTTGTAGCCATTTTCCTTCCAACTTTGTTGAAGCTCTGCATTCCACCCAGATGCTTGACATGAGGGGTGGCCATCCAGGTACCAAAAGCCATAATAACACCATCTACTACAGAGCAAGACAGACTAACTCTTCAGATCCTGAAAAATGGGCAGCACCCATTGCTCCCTGAGGTAACAGTCTGCCAGGGGGTGTTTTACCTTTCTCTCCCTGACCTGCACAGGGAGCCAGCCAGACTGCTGGACAGCAGCTGGGCTGAGGCACTGCTGGCTCGGGAGGCCCAGGCAGCACTTCCCTCTGCTGCCAGCATCCCCCAGAGGATGAGGGCCAGGCTGCCAGCAGAGCCCGCAGCAGCTGGTGTCCTGCTGGGGGTGGCAGTGAGCCAGCTGTTCCTTGCAGTGAAGGGGGTGGGGTGGGTGCAGCCCCAGGGGTCCCGGCACACAGCCAATTGGCCCCTGTGCCCTGGAGCTGGGCTGCACTCAAGGCTCTTCCCAGATCCTCCCCTAATCTCAGCAATTAATAGGAGACAAAAAAACCATAAACGCTTAGGAGAATAAAGGCCACCTCTTTTGGGAAGGCAACTCCTCACCATGAAGGCTGTTACAAGAGCTGATAGAACTAGCTGCCAGCACAGACTTCCCTGAAAGTGCACAACTCAGCAGCTCAAGAGGCCCATTAAGATTCACATCAAAATAATCCAGCAAGCAGCCCGAGCCTGGAATACATGCGAAATGGGACGTGCCGTGACAGGCACCAGTCAGCAGGTATCTTCAACTCCATCCCCTGCTATCCAAACTGTTCTTTTTCAATGCAGACTGTTGTCAGATCCTACAGTGGCACAGGCTGCAGAGCCACTGTGTGAGCTCACCTTCAGCTGCTGGAGGTTGGTGGCTGTCTTCCAGTCCTTGTCGTCTCGGATGCGGGTGCAGCGCGGGAAGCGAATGGAGATCCCGTCTGCGGTGTGCGCCTCGGCCCGGGAGAACTCGGCCCCTGTGATCTCCCACACCGGGGCTTGCTGAGCACAGCAGGGGGGAAGCCACGTCACATGCCCGTGTTCTCAGGAACTGACATATCTGTGCTCCTCTACTTCTGTAACTCCCCTCCCAGCAGAGTCCCATATACACAAACTGACCTTCTTGGTCACATTAATTAGAAAAAAAAAACCCTCACTATTTCAGCGAGTTAGAGATCCTCAACTATGTAATGCCAGTTTCCAAACATCACCTTTTCTATCAGACACAGATGGCACAACCCATACTGATCCATTCCATGAACCAACAGCAACTCCTGGGTTACAGCTGTGCTTTTGGGAAGCTGCTTTTAAGTCAGACTTTTCATGCCTCAAATTTAAAATAAGTTCACTTCTGGAAGGGATTAAATGTACAAGAATATCTCCCAGACATCTTGTGGGTGTGATTTCTTCATGAAGCTCTTAGCCTCAAATGCACCTCCAGGATTCAGAGAGAAAAACTTGTGCTTAATTTCCTGTTCCAAGTATGAAGACTCTTGTAACAGAGATAATTTGTACACTTCAATGAAGCACAGTAAATTGCTATATCAGGGCTGGAAAATACAGCTAAATGCCTATGACAGCACTTACCTTTGGATCTGGGACAATGAAGTCTGGGTAGTAGATTTTGTTAATTTTGAGCCACTTTGGAATTTTACTCGGATCCTATTAATTAAAAGCACAATAAAAAAATCATGGCACTTATGGTCATAAATGACCCTGTTTCTACAAAAGAAGCTGCAGTAAGATTAACATGCAGGTGTTACACTGCCTTTGTACTTGCTTTGCCTGCAGTGAAGGTGCACTGATCTGCAGCAGTTTCTCTTATCTAGAAAATCACATAAAAACTACCAGCAACAGCTCTCAATTGCTGTCATCCTCCATGGAAAACTGTTCAAATTGATTCATATAGAACTACAATTTTTAAAAAAGATTCTAAAACCTTGATGCAAATTGCCTTCAGGATGTCAAGTAAATATTAAAATTCAGCTCTTTGTCAGTTTTTCACCTAAACAAGTCACCCACAAGAAGTCTGTAACTCCAACATGTCAGGTTTTGGAGACAATAGTCTGACTTGAGCATTTCTCACCCTCAGCCCCACCTCGTGACTGTCCTCACCAATCACAAATGCCAAAGCAAACAAAAGGTACTTGCTCTGCTCTCTCTGTCTAAAACTTTGTCTCAGCAGGAACAGATGGTGCCTGGCTTCCCACTCAGTGTCTGTGCACAAATCTCAGGCAGTGCCTCATCTTCAGGAGCTGGCTGCACCCACATCTCACTTGTGTCAGAGCAGGAGATCCCTTTAACTGACTGAGCCTCTGCATTCCCAGCAGAGCACTTCAGTTCTGCATTTATCCAGGGCCTCAGCAGGAAGGTGGCTTTCACCAAGCCCTTTGCTGAGCACTCCTGTGATCACCTCTGTGCAGAGCCCCTCTCACCTTGCTGATCTTCACCATATCCAGCTCCTTTTGCAGACGTGCCAAGGTGGCATCATCATGGCCACCAGAACACTTGGTCACAGTGCACCACTTCTCACTCTTGGGATCATAGCAGCCCATGAGGAAGATGGACATCATCCCACCTGCAGGAGGGAATAGCAGAGTGATTCACATCCTCTAAAGGACAAGCCACAGCTTTTCAAAAAGCAAAGTACTGAGCCAAACCCCTTTTCCATCTCTGGGAATCCAAGGGCCTTGGGCTTGTGATGGCCTCACAGCATCAGCTCCTGTATACACAGCTGAGCACAGAGCCCTGCACTGTGCAAGAGCCTAGCCCAAGACCTAAGACTTTGCTGTGCCAACCAGTGAACTCCCAGCCTGGCAACATGAGGGGCTGCAGCAGATGGTCACCACTACAGCCAGTCCTATTCTGGTAGGAGACCAAATGCTACAGGAGGCCTGGAATGGGAAAAACCTTGAGAGGTTTTTGAATGGACAGATCTTGGACTTAAGCCAAGTCTAGAGACTTACCTTTATTGCCATGTCCATAGAAAGCTCCCAGCACTACCAGGTCTGCTGTGTCAGCCATGGCACCCTCATTCAGGTAGTCCTTCTTCACCTTCAGCCAGTGGCGTTTGCCTGGTTCATAATTACCCTGTGCAAGACAAGGCAAGATCTGCCCTCAGAAAGGTCACCTGGTGGGCAGCTGCCCCCTCAAACAGCCCCTGCTTCTCTCCAGCTTGGCAGTACAAAAGCACAGAGTGCTCAGATCTATCAGCAGCACCTTGGATCAGATACCAGCATCGATGAGAACCCAGAGATATTTCAAGAATGCTCAGCCTTGTGTGCTTCATCCACAGACCTCCCTCTGTTGTTATTCCCCAATTCCCAGCATCCACCAGTGAAGAGAAAACAAGAACCTGCCTTTGTATCTTTCAGCACCAGCCCTTCCAGCCCCTCACGGATTACTCGGGTGATCATATCTGCCAGATCTGAAGCTTTCTGAAGAGGAAAGGAATCATGGTTAGCTCAAGACTGTCAAAGGGCTGTGGTCTTCAGGCTTCCTATTTGGAGCAGTGGTGCACTAAAACCAAAGCAACTGCAAAGAGATGAATGGGTAATTTCATAAAAATAGTTTTCCAAGGAGAGTCTCATACATGTTCTCTTTGCTGCACATCCAGTGACTAAGCTGGGAATACGTCCCAACAAGGTTCGTTAGTTAAAAAATACTCCTGAGATGAGGTAGCCACATTGATTGTGTCCAGACCATGTCCCATAGGTGCAAGATCATACTTTCCTCTGTCCAGCTGCCTTGGGACCTATGCTCTTATCTTCCCAAAATGCTTTCTCTGCCCCCAATGTCCAAGCATTCTCCACCAAACCCACGGTGCTACAGGACCAGTAGCAGTGGGGAGCAGTGCTAGCTAGTTTAAGGAGTCCTTCACACAGACTAGCTGAGAACCCTCTTGACAGGCAAGGAATTACTGAATTTGCAGCCTGACTCACAAAAAGGCCACGTGGGAAAGGAGCAATGGGGTGTCCAGCGTGCAGTCTGACACCCCCATGGTGATGCTCTGTCAGACTGGACTCACCGTGACCTGCTTCATCTCCGAGAAGAGGATCCGGTTGGGGATTTCCACCATGTTGTCGTGGAGAAACTTGCGACGCTCACACAGGGGCCTAAACCAGGGTGTGGGAGTTAAGGACAAGCAGGCAATGTTAACATGAAGCACCAATCACCTGGACATTGAGAAAAGCTATTTTAAATAATTATCTATTCTACAGAGTTCCAGAAAGGACAATCAATTCTTACTTTCCTCCAGGAAGGAAGTTATCAAATAGAGATTTTATGTTAGGGTGCATTTATTTCAGAGGATAGAAGAGGAGCTGGGTACTGAACCACCCCCAGCTCAGCTGAAATGCAATCAGTGCTAATCCTGAGATTTTGGCACTGCAGAGCAAGGTGGAGCTCCTCAGTGAAGCTCCTCAGCACAGCGAGGAGTCTCCCATGCTGTCTGGATGTTACAGGGATGAATGGCCTGTCCTCACAGCCAGCGTGAGCTGCTCCCTCTGCAGCACTCCTGTGTCCCAGCAGGGTCATGCAGGGGGAGCAGTCAGGCTGCTCACACCTACCTGTCCATCAGGCTGATGTCATTGAAATAGATGCAGTCAAACACAAACAAGCAAACATTGGCATCCTGGAAAGCAGCTTTCTGAAAGGCAATTAAGATTGGTTTACAAGAAATCAGCAGTTGTAGCCAGCAACACCATGGAGTTTTAGAAAGATAAGAGAAACAAAAAGATGTTTTTTTGTCTCTTTAATCTTTTAGTTACAATAAGCTTAGGTCTCTTCTAAAAGACAGAAGTATTCTAGAATTAAAATTTCGTCTGAATGTGTCAAAGCACAAATTAAGAATATAAAACTTGCCAATTTCCTAGAGACAGGGAGCTAAAGCCACAAATATTCATTACTTTAGGCAATGTGACATCCATCACTGCTGCTGCAACAAAAAACCAGCAAGTGTTCCAGAGACTTCAGATTAATGGCTACTTTACATTAAAGCACTTACAATTTATTTGTAATTTCACTGCCCTCTTCCTCATCACCATTTAGTCTAGACATAAGCACTACTTAATATTCATGTGGATTGAATATTCTCTGTGTCACCGTGGTCTCCCAGCCTGCCATCCATTGCTCCAGCAGTGGAAAGCAACGACAACTGCAAGATTTTCCAGGGGTTTTTCAGTATTTATCTGGAGCTGAAGTTTTCTTACTGTCCTGCTAGTGATCAGATTAATATCAAATCTCTTGTATTAGAGCATTTACATTACTATCAGCCTTCTCGGGGATCTTGTTTTTTCCCAGATGTTCTAGCAAACACCAGATCTCTCAAATGATGCTGTGACAACAGTCTGCACACTCCTGTGTTTCATCAGCAGAGTAACAACCTCCAACCACAACAAATCCTTTTTTAATATTTTTTTTTTTTTTACCTTATGCACACCAAGAGTCCCAAAAGGAAGTGGCTTGCCAGTTTTGTTATCAATCAGAAGAACTTCTGAATCCAGGATCATACTTTGCCCACCAGGGAAAGCCTGAGGAATGTAGTCCTTAAAATGGGCTACCTTGGGAAAAACAGAGAAAATACATCTACTGGCTGAAGAGAGGGACTCACTCCAATGAAGGTGCTTTCTCCAGAAATGTGTCTGAGCCACATGTAGGGATATCTGGACTAGCTGTACTTTCTACAATGGTACAGGCACCACAGTCTAGAAACAGAAAAAATGAGTCTTGAAAAAAATATAACCAGGGGACCCAACTAGCATCAAGCCTCCCAAAATGCAGTCCATCAAGAGGAGTGTAAGGCAGATAGCTTAACTCTAGTTTCAAGCTCTTAATGTCCACCAAACCTGATTGGTTACAAATCCATTAATTGTTGCTTTTCCAGATTCCAAGTATCTACGTAAACAAGAAGTCTTTAACAGCAGGTACCCTCCTTGCCTACAGAAACTGCTCTGAAATTCAGTGGTGTTTGCAGAGGAGCTGGCACAGCAGATGGGACAGTTGACAGATGCTTACTTTGTGTGGGAGGACAGGTTTGAGGCTCCTGCTGAAGTAGGTGAAGTGATCTCCATTTTTATGGACCTGCACCCGCTCGCCATCGTACTTGATCTCGGCGTACATCCCGTTGGGGCACTTCTTCATGGCGTACTCGATGGACTTGCAGGCTTCAGCCTTGGAGAGGTGGAGGGAGACAAGTTCCAAATAAACTCAGTTGATAAATTTAAAAATCAAGCTACTCTTACTGAAGTTCATGAATAAACTACCAGTTCCTTTGTAGAGCTTTTTGTTCAGGCTCTCTGATACCCAGTCTAAGTTTTCCTTTTCTTAATTACTCATTTACTTAGAATCATCTGCATATGCCCAGATGATCAGCTTTTTGGTGCTCATCTCCTCCAAATACTTAAAGGTATAAGAACTGTGCCTTTTGTAGGAGCAGGGGTAGACCAGAAGTAAATATTTAACTTGGATTTATTCAAACAAAAACCCAAACTTATCTGAATCTCTAATCCAGTGGAAAGCTTACGCTATTGCAGAGAAAGGACCAACTTCTGGAATGACAGCAAACAAACAAAGTCACTTCTAGACTGAAAGCAAGTCAAGATTTTAGCTTGTGCAGAGGCACTAAAGGTGGGAGTACTGAGTACACTGGATACTGGCCTCTTAGTAGAACACACTTCATAAAATGGTGTTCAACATCAAATCAGCGCTGTGCTCTCAGCTCACACCACACACAGCCACTCAGCCCTCTCCTGGTTCTGAAGGGTGAGGCTCTGGCAGCACATGAGGACCCAACTCGTGCTGGGCTGGAGGTTACCAGAGCAGGGAACAACATTACCAGCATGGGCTGCACCGGGGTCATCAGTGAGGCCTGCACGCTGAGGGTTCGCTTCACTCCCGGCGCCTTCTCGGCCTCCTGCCGGTTCCTCAGGACTCGCTCCACCACGTCCTGCAGGTTGCGGGACGCTTTGAAGGCCTCGTAAGCATTGGGATCCAAAGCATCCAACCTTGAACAAATTGGGGAGAGGAGGGAAACACGGATCATTCTCAGGTCTGCTGCTCCTGGCTTATGACACTAATGCCCACTTCTGGTTTGATCGCACAACGAAAGGCAAGACTTACACATGCTTTGCTCCAGCATTCATTTTCAAGTCATGTTTAATTAGCCTGATGATGCATTTCAGGTCGTTGCCTGTACATCTGGAACGTGAGAGAAGATTCAGACAGGGCAGACATTTAACTGAACTACTTTGCAGCTGAAAAAAAACCTGATCCAGGCCTTTGTAAAAAAAAGGTCCTCCCCTTCCGAAGGGTTTAAACTCCAATGAGGACACATGTTACTAGTGACAACTCAGAGGCACGAGAGAACATCCAAAAAGCTTTTCAGCATCTTTATGTTTGAATGCCAACATTAATGCTACCCAGTGTTGACACAACTTCCAAAATCCACTTAATGCATCAAGAGTAAGTGACAGTAACAGCCTCACCTCAACACAAACTGAGTCAGACCAAGACTGTTCAACACATCTATATGGTTTCAAGGCGTTTCCCAACATATCTAAGAACAGCAGCTCAATTAAGAGCCAAGTACTGTTCAGGTAGTTCTGCAATCCACTTGTTTAGCACTGACTGAACAGGGTCTCCACAGGTCAGAGATTCTCTGGCATGAACAGGAGCCACACATGTTCTCCTCTGCTGCTCAGCAGTCAAGGTGTCTTGCTCAAACCACTAACAGTGGCTGACAGATGTCAAGTTCAGTCTCTGTGGATCATGATTAGTTTTTCCCCTATGCCAGCCTGCAATATGTAGATCACCACTCCTGGTTTCAGGCTAAACCTGCAGAGGTTGGTGACTTCCTCACCTGCGAGTGATACGTTGCAGCACACTTTGCTGGTCATCTTCCTTGGTAAGCTTTGACAGCTGGATTAGGAATTCATCCACCTCTTGGATGGTCAGGTGACTTTTGGCTGCTGGAGGACAAGACTTGCTCTGTTCAAAGAAGAGGCGTATGGTCTCGGAAACATCTCCCTGTCTCCAGAAACAAAACCAGGAGGTGGATCAGTTATGGCTGGAGAATGGGGATGCCACTGGGGAGTCAACATGGTTCCAGTAAATACAAGTAGGATAAAGGACAGGAATGATGCTGGGATTGTATGAAGGAACTGGAATCAAACATTGAAAAGAAGCTGCCATACACAACACAGAACAGAGCTTCTCAGCTGTGTCATTTGAAAAGAAAAAGGTTAAGTAGAAGTACCAGTATCATCTCATTGTTCTATTTTTCACTGCTGCAGCATCACAGACCCTTCATTTCCTCAGGATGAATCCACTTGTAAATCCAAGGATCTCAAACAGTCTAGTGATATCACTAGAAGGCTGTATATACTGAGGCAATAAACAGAGGTAAAAGAATTAGCTTTGTTATCTAATAAACCCATTTTTCTCCATTTTGCAATTAATCAGAAATGTGCACAGTCAATTACCAGCTCTGGTGCACAGCTATTAAATGCACACATGAGCAATTGCAGCTTAATTGTATGAACCAGCTGAAGCTCACAGGAACAGATCTGGTACTTGAATCAGTTTTTGATATGTGATGTTAAAAAAAGTAATTTAAATCAGCTGAATATGCTGGGCAAAGCAGTTCAGTCAGAGTGATGCAGCCCAGCTTGACCAGACATTCAGCCTTGCTTTCTGCAGTTTTGCAGATGAGTTTCTATCTTTCTTTCTGTCCAAACTTTATTTTCTGCAGGTTGCAGAGGGCAGAAAGCACTATGAGAACTGCTAAAGGGAAAAAAAAAAGAATAAAAAAGATTCTCCAGGCAAGCTAACCACCTTTCAAACAGGATTTAAAAAAAACAAAGCAAAACAACCTACAGTTTCCATACTAAGGGACTGAACAGTGGAAACAGAGAGACCTGCTGTTTGTACTCACCTGTTCCAGGTCCCGGACCATTTCTTCTTGGCTGCAGTTAAAAATCCTACTAAACAGTTTTACAATCTGCTTATCATTCAAGTTGTAAACAATTTTAATGACACCTGGTAACAGCAGCTTAATGGTCAGGTACACATCACCATGAAAACCATCTGGGGAAAAAAGCACAGACCATTAGAAATGTCAGTCACAATTTATTTTCACATGCAGGTGCTGGGTGTTTGTGCTCATTTGCATGACTCTGGGGGGGAAAAACACCACAGCTGGGTGGCTTCCTCCTTCCCCCATGCTGTTCTGCTCCACCTGAAAGGTGGTTTCTTAGGGGAAACACAAGTGTCCTCCAAAGCTGATCTCAGCACTAGGTTTGGTGGCATGTACAAACATTCCCCCCTGCCCCAGCCTAAGACATTATTTTTTATTTAGATAAACTGTTGACTTTGCAAACGTTACCCTCACAGTTCAGAAATGATCACAGCATGAAGCTGGGACTACACAGCAACCAGACCATATCTCACCCTTGCTTCTGGAATAATACTTAGAGGTTGCTTTTGAGAGGGCCTTCACACGCCAAGCAGGAATCCTACCTCCTGCCGAGCCCTTCTTCAGGAAGTCCTGGATGATCTGGGTCTTGACGTTGTAGCTGGGCTTCTCGGCCACCATGGCGCAGAGCTTGCGGAACTCGCGCAGCAGGCAGTCCTTGTGCGCGGGGTCGCACTGCTCTGCCGACAGGCCGCGCTGCTGCGGGGCGCTCGCGGACACACCTTCCGAGTTCTTGGGCTTGGCTGCATCACAGACAACAAGGTGCTGTCTGAACGGCTACAACATGGTGCAAACTTTGGAGTTGAAGCTACCTCTGCTTGGCAAGCTGAAGAGAACAATGCCAGTTTTCTGGCAAAGCTTCAGAACCCAAGAACGACGTCTGCCACACCAAGAAGTGGGACTTTAAATTGTAACTACCACCAAAAAAAATTATCAACTATTTTTTCTTTAGTTTTGCTCTTCACAGTACACCAGAATTTTCTGGACCTTGATTTTACCAAACAAATATGATTAAACCCTGGTGAAAAGTAATTCCTGCTGGCAGATGCTTCTGGTTTATTTCTACTTTTTTAGACCTTTGCAGCAAGATGTTTTCCTAAGATCATTTCTAAAATAGAGAAAAAGATAATTTTGAGTTCTATATGAGATCTCTTTGGTCTGTGGCTGAGACTGGCCAATGCACTAAGGCAGCAGTGGAGTCAGCCTGACAATGTGAGTTACTGCATGGACTTTGTTTCCTTGGGAATACTAGAAACTCAAACATTGGTTCTTTCAAGACTGGCAGCCTAAGAAAGTACTAACAATTTTTGGAAAATCAGGTTTTTAAAAAGCAATTAAAACTAAACCATCTTCTATAGAAAAGAAACTACTGCTCTGAGCCAAGTGAAAACACTTGATGCTGATATCAGAAGAGAAGGGTTTCTCAGAATCAGTTTCTTAAGTCCTACCTGTGAAGCCAGAGAACTTCTTTGGTGATGGATTGATGAGAGCCAATGGATCTTTTGTAGTTAGTTGTCCTGTGGCAGTGAGCTTAGCTTGGACTATCACTTTTTTCTTGGGTGTACTTCCAGCCTTGGAATTAGCTTCTGTAAAACAGCAAGGTTCAAACCAGCAGTCAGAAATAATCTCATACACCCCTCAACGATTATGTAAAATATACTGCAGCAAACGAGTCTTAAAAGAACTGGGGATTGAGGAGAAAAAATATGAAGGAACATTTTTCAGATATCAAAAGTTAAAGATCAGGGAAAAAGACTTAAAAATTAACTGATGTTTCCTCCTGGGATTTATCTGCCTGTGTCTGCACGTGAATTATCCACCAAGACCTTCACCATAATCTGTTGTGACAAATGAATTAGGAAGTGCTGTTGTAGCAGTGACTACTACTTCCCTTTCCTACAGGGCCTGAGACACAGCTGTGAGTAGCACTACCCAAGTTGTCACCAGCTCGCACTGACACATCAGTGTAATTTCATGGCAAAGGCACAGCTGCATGCCAACCAGCAGCACACCTTGAAAATGAGTAAAGCAGAGAAGTGACTTGGTGCTGCCTCGTGTCTCACCTGAAATGTGCTTGTTGATCAATTCCTTCTCCCCATCTTGTAGCTCTTCCCATCCTTCCAAGTCTGTGATGTCTTCGATTTTCTTGGTGGTGGCCCGAGCTTTGTCCAGCTTCTCAAACATGCATTTCACATGGTACCACTCCTTCATGTCCCCGCCAGACTCCGTGAAAGGATTGGGAACAATCTTTCCAATGCGCACCATTCCTTTCACGATCTTCTCCTTGCACTTCTTGCAGCCTGCCGTGCCACGCTTGGCATAGTCCACACAATACCTCTGCTCTGTCATGTCCTCTGCTGCTGAGCAGGCTGGGCGAAGACAAGTGTTCAAAAGCAGGGAGAAATGGAAAGCCCCAGTACCACCACCCTGGCTTCTGCCTGCAGTCCTGAGAGACAGACGCCGTAACAGCAGCTGGTACCAGTAACTGGGGCTGGCCCCGGGAAGACCAACACAGCACAGATAGGGTCTTGGCCAGGAGACCTGTGTGTGTGGGGAGAAAAGTCCAGTGCTCCTGCCGAATGCCCGGGCAGCCTGTGATAGTGTCCTGCTGCCTGTGGACATCCAGCCTGCTCCGGTGTGTGCTGCAAAGCGAGAGAAGAGACGCTGAGCCACCGCCCGTGGGCCCTGTGCCTTATGCTCCGTGTGGGACGCGGGGCCCCTCAGGGCCCTCACCCCTCTCTCCCAGGCCTGCCCCCCCTGCTGCCTCCCAACCTGGGACCCAGTCCCCTACATCCAACAGCCTCCATCGCCCCCTAAGCCTGCCCCCAGGCCCCGATCCTCCACACGCTCTCATCATATCCCCCTCCTCACCCCCAGCCCCTTCTCCCCTCACACTCAAGCCCCAGCCCCCCCACGGCCGCTTTTCCCGCCACAGCCCAACAGTAGCTTCTCGCCGCCAGAGGCCCCAGGCCCCCGCCGTGCCCAATGACTGGCCGCAGATACGAGGAACTCACCGAGATCCTGTCACGACGACGGCACCGCCATCCCGCCCTCAACCTCAGCTTGGCGGACCGTTGACTTTAGGCCGGAGCCGCCGCCGCGCCGTTCAACGCGGCCCGCGGGGCTTCCGTAGAGCGAGGGCGCAGGCGCGGGGCCGCGTGCGTGTGTACGTGCAGCGCCGTTGGCGGCGGGTGGCGGCGCTGAGGCTGCAAAAGGAGACCTGGCGCCGCCTCGTGTCGCCTCCTCGTGTCACCTCCTCTTGTTGCCTCAGCGCCGCCACCCGCCGGCGCTCGTGGGAGCGTCTTCCCGCCTTGGAGCGGCTGAGACGACGCCTCGTCGTCGGGAGCGGTGAGCAGTGTGTGTCCGGGTCTGAGATGATGTTCCTGTTCATGGCCGCCGAAGTTGTTCCAGCAGAGAGGGCTCCGCTATGTTGCTGCAGGTCTGAGGCGCTGCACCTGTTGCCGGGCTTCACCAAACCGGCCCTCCGAGGGTGCTGCGCCAAGTTGATGTGGAGTCTGAGGTGGTGGTGTATCAGCCGGCCTGCACAGTCGGCTCTCCGGGAGTGCTGCGCAGTGTTTGTGCAAGTTTGAGTTGCCCTGTTCCCGGCCTCGTGAAATTGACTCTCCAAGAGTGCTATGGTGGGCGGGCCTGAGGTGCTGCCTCATCACTTGTCTGTAAAAAAGGGCCTTTCAGGAGCGCTATGCCATCTTGATGCAATTTGAGGTACTTCCATGACACCTTTCAAAATGGGGCCTGGAAGAGTACTGCACCATGTCTGCACAGGCCTGAAGTGCTGCTCTGTCACCCAACCTGAAATTGTGCCTCCCAGAGCCCTGTACTGTGTGTGGGCCTGAGATGCTGCCCTGCACTTGGCCTCAACATAGGTTCCTGAGGAGCACTCTCCTGTGTGTGTGCAGGCCCTGAGGTGCTGCTGGATTACCCCAGCCCCCTGAAAACAGCCCTTCATCCCAGTACGGATGGGCACATGCCTGCAGTCAGGCTGTTGGCTCTGGTGGTGGCAGCTCTCCCTGTTTCTCTGATGAAAATGCTGTTGTACTGTGCCAGGAGGCTACTGAGGACACTGGAGTGGATACCATGCACACCACCCATAGGATTCCTGCCTTCATCCTACAAGAGGGTGCTGTGTAGGTTGTCACGGCTGGGCACAGTTGGGCTGAGCTGGGCTGTTCCTCACCTGCTTTGCTGTACCTCAGGGGCTGAGTATGGGGCATAGGGTACAGAATTTGCTTCACCAGATTAGTCTCTCTTTGCTGGCCTCCAGCTAAGTTGCAAGGTGAGCTACAGGCAGCCTTCCTCTTATTGTCAGCACACCAAACTCCGGCTACACAAACCACACTATCTGGAGCTATGAATGAGCATAACAGCTATGTCTGGTCACAAAACTGGGGTGAAGTCCATGAGACATGCATTTGTCATCAATAGGATCTGGCTATAAAGCAGTCTGCATTACTCTGCAATACTTTACAGTGCGATACTTTGCTCTTGGACAATGTGTTCAATCCTTGACTTCAGAATAGATACACACCTTCCCGTCTCATGGCCCAGAAGTCATGGGAACCCTAAAACAAAAAGAAGGAACAAGCTCCCCTGACCAAATCCACCTGGGGCTTTGAATCACAGAGGAGGAACTGCAGAAGGATTCGGGAAGTTCATGAAGGATTTGTTGACTGCTATTGACTTTATGTGGAAGGCACCCAGACAGAACTGTGCTTCAGTCCTAAGATCTGAGCAGAGGGCTGTGTGCATTGTGTTCTGAGACCATGCACTTGACAGATCTGGATTAAAGGTAAGTGTGCGCGTTTAACACGGTTACATTTCTAATTGTTCAGATTGCTTTGAAAAAGATGGAGTTGAGAAAGTGTTTATAGAACCAGCAGCAATTGGTGCAACAGTTTGCATCAACAGTGACCTCTTACAGGGGAAGAAAATGGGAAAAGCCAGGAAAAGGTGTGGAGGGTAAACTGCTCAGACAGCTTGCTGGGGGCACAGAGCACAGTGGAGTGCTCATGGCATCCACCCCCTTTGGTGAGCGCTCTCATTTGTTGTGTGTTTGAGCCTGGTAAAAGAGATGGAAATATGGACTCAAGGGCTGACCCTCACTGCAGTGTGTTTAATGAGGCAGTTGGGCAGCCTTGCAGTGGTGGAATTTCCATCCCTAATTTGAACTGTCTAGAAGTCTGCAACATGATCTAAACTAGGCTTTGTTTGTAGGAACCTGTAGAGGGCATTTCAGAGGACTGAGTTAGGGCGTGTTGAATTGCCTTCTGGTGTTTTTCAGTCTGGAGGGTGTTTACATGGCAGCGTGGGCAGGTAAGGGAAATAGGAGGGCTCTCCCCTGGAGAGCCGTGCCGGCACTGGAGATTGATGAGCTGAGTCGTGATGAAATGCAGCATGCACAGGCAGGTGGCAGAATGCTGCCGGGAGAAAGTGTGAGTTTCAGATTAATTTATTCAGGGAGAAACAGACACAACGAATGTTTGGTTGCTTTTGAAAGGCCTGGGAATAACAGCAGCAAAGCTGGAGCACTCCTAATCCCAGCTCTCTTTCTCTGGAGCAATAAATGTAGCTGAAGACTCTTTAGCCTGGAGCATTAATTTTGCTGTTCTTCTACTGTTGCCTCAAGGGGATGGGTGTAAAGTTGAAACTATGCATCTTGTGAGTTTTTTTGTGGCTAACTAGTCTGAGATGATGCTGAGAAGGGATAGGAAAGTTTCAACTGGCACGGGACCAAAGGTCCCTGATTTTGGTCATGGCACTTAAGTTTTCCACGTAAGTGCTTTCTTACCCTGAAGTTGCAGTGCGCATCTACTGTTCTTACTCTGAGTGGGGAAGTATATTTGCAAGGAAGTAAAATTATTTTGGGTTGCACAGTCTTATGTGAATAAACTCCTTCAACTCCCACTTCGGCCACGATGTACTTTTAAGCAGCTGTGACTAGAGCAGTATCTCCAGTGAGCATCTTTCCACAAAACTACAGGATGCTGAGTTCACAGAAAGCTGAGAGGAAGTGAGGAGACAAATCACGGCTGTTTCTCAAAGGATCAGTGAGGAATCACTGCTGGTGTCTCTCTTGGTAGCTAATGCTGGAATTGCTGAGATGAGCCTCTTAACATAATGTGCTCTCTGTGTAACAGTCATCAGTGACAGACTAGTAGAGAGGCCCCTAGGAAACTAGAACTCTGTTTTAAGTAGTTCATTCTACTAATACAGGGAATATAATGCCCAAAAAAATCAGGTTTAAAGGTTTAAGTCTGTCCTTGCTTAAGCTAAGTGGCCATTGGGATTCCTGTCAGGAGTTGAAATATACATGAAAGTGAGATAATGGTCTCAGGTTTTGTTTGTGGGTTTTTTCTCAGTGTTGAGAAGCAAAAAACAATTTTAGTTTCGTCTTAAGCTAGTGTTGAAAATAGTTGATAAAAGAGATTCACCTTGTCCAGATCTTCTGAGGGTACCCTAAATTGATGGGGTTTTGAACTGAAATTAAAGTTTTGATGCAAGACTTCTTTCAGTTACATTCCAATGAATTCAATCTTCTTGGTATTGAGAAAGTGTCCAGAATCTCACTAAAATCAAATAAAGGGGGGGAGATGTTTAGAATTTTAATAACTACAAAAGGGAGGGAAATGTTTAGAATTTTAATAACTGCAATGAACAAATATATCTCCCTCTCTGGCTGTGAAGGAAGATACTGAATCTAGACATGTGGTTTATTAAAATACAAGAGATAAGAGAAATGGAGAAGATTATGGAAAACAGACATATATACATGAAATGTATTTGAAAAAAAAAGGGAAGTGATGTCAGTTAAATAACAGATCAAGAAGCCATGTAAGAGTTATAAAGCTCAATATGACTCTTTTATTTGCATATATATTTGTTGGTAAGACTTTGTTGGGGTTTTGGAAGGAAAAGCTACTACCAGCTTAATGGTGGTTGAACACGGAGTGGTAGTGGCAGTTCAGCTGGGAGGATTCCCACTGCTTTTCTTGGAGAAGTGAATGCCTTATGAGGCTTCCTGGCTTCTGAGGGTGTGAAGAGGTGAGGCTGGATGTAGCAGAACGAAATCTCGTACAAGCCTCTCTCTGGTCCTCAATTTGGTGGGGAAAGGGGAGAATATAACAATAATCTACTCTTAGTTTACAGATGAATTTGCTTTCTGATGTTCACATTTTCCTTTTATGGACAGAAAGGGAAGTGGGAACTGTAAGTGGGACTAAATAGGATCTAAGGTGTAACGCTGAAAATCTGAGTCTCCCCAGGAGAGCCGTTTCCTTCTGTAGGACATTTCTATCAGGTGTATGGGTGGTTCACCTCTCCTTTCCCTCCATGTTAGTGCTCTCCAGGGCCGTGCTTGTGATTCAGTGCATATGACACATGCAACCATGTGAGTCCTCTGTGTCCCTGTTCCCATCGCAGTGACATGCCTGCCTAGGGCGGTGACAAAAAGATGACAATGAATGTGGTATTATCCTGAAATGGGTATGTACAGCTGTCTGTGGAGGAGACAGTTTTGGAATGTGAACTTTGTCCTTTAATCCAAACACAGCAATCGGCTGTCCCTCCCCTCCTCCTCACCACATCTCAGCTGTCTTTTTGAGGGAAAAACTTGACATTTGGTATATGGACATTATGGATATCTGTGTTTAGGGAAACAAACGTGAAATTTATCATTTCTAGTGCAGAGTGCCCAGAGAGTCATTTAACAGCCACAAAAAATGTGTCAGAGATTCCCAAAGGCGTTTAGGAGATGCTCATGGCCATTTGCTGTTAATACTAATGAGAAGTGAGTGTCCAAATCACTTGGACAGGTTTTGGAAAGTCTCAGCTATGTTCATGTCTTCCTGGAGGAAATTGCATTTGACAGTAGGCTTCGGATGCAGAGAGAATAAGGACTTTGGAGGCCACTATTTGAATTCATTGTATTTCGATTCAGAAATCTGCCAAATGTGCAATATATACAGATGCTGATATCTACACCTCTATTCTGCTGTCAGCTAATATAATATCCTTTATTTTTCTGCTTCCTGCATATGCTGTTAAATCAGATAGACGTATTTGCAAGGTGAATGACAAGTGTAATTGGCTATAAATGCTCCATTTAGAGAGATTGCAAACTATGTTTAAGTTACACCCAAGTGCACCTGTACTTGAGATGCAAAGTCATCCAGCTCCCACAGAACCTTCATTATAACCATACTTCATCCTCCCACACAAATAGATTCTGAGCAAAATAACTTCTCTCCAAATGTACATCTGCTGCAAATTACACCAGCATCATTACACATGCAAGTACAGTGAACACAAATCTCGAATTATATGTTGGTGCTGATTGAAAGATGACACCTATTTTTGGAAAACAAAGGAAAGCTAAAATAAAAGCTCAATGATTTTTTGTTAGTTTGTTTCAAAGCATTTCCCAAATTAATTTGTCATTTCTGCATGCTTGGAGAAGATTTTTTCAAAATTTTAACTGAAAATTTTACCTTTTAGTCCTGTAGGATGCTATTGAAACCATGGCTGATTTTTTTGCTTAATTTACCTTGTTTGGGAATCACTGTTGTTATAACCTAGAGATCATTTTGATACCATTCTTTGCAACCTCTAATATTAATTTTAGAAAAGCATGAATATTTTCATGGAAGGAGTAGATGTTTCAACTTTTTTTTTTTGTAAAGTCTTTAAGGTTTCTGATAAAAAGGCTATTTTTTAATGCAAACAGCTTCTTACTGAAGCGCTTCTGACTGGTTCTCCTACAGAGTTAACACTTGTGACCAGAAAGAAAATGGTGCAATTTAATTGGCGCCTACCTTTCATTGTCCCTGCCAGAGCTGCGGTTGGTTGTGTTAAAGGCATACCTGTGCAAAGCTCTGCTTATTATCCTAACAGCCAGGAATCCTGCAGGTTTCAAATTCCCAATTTCTCTTCTCTGTTTCTTCATTATACTAAGTTGCAGTTTGTACCAATACAGAACAGACAGGGCCGAGGCAGTTTCAACTTCTTTTCGTGTCTCAGATAATCTGTGTTCTCTGCTCTAATACGAAGTAGTCCCAAGGCTGCTGCACACTTTCCCCTGTTCTTTCAAGCCACATCTGTCAAATCCGTACTTGACAGCTGGTCTGTATGGGTGTCATACATTCAAAGCAAAGAAACTCTTAAACAAATTCAGTATAGATCGTGGCCTGCTGCCTGTGCTGTGGCACTGAGGTATGCCTGACTGCACATCTCATCTCATACCTGAGTACCAATAGTGGCAGTGGCTCCGTTTTGTCCTGCTCAAGGAGGCCCTGGGATATCTTCAGTTATAGAAAGTATTAGCACTCTTCACGGTTTCCACAGCCAAGCCCATATTTCAGAATGCAGATGAAAATTCAGGTACAAGCTGACTTCTGGAGACCCCAGCTCTTGGTCTCTGCTGTTCAGCAAGTGTAGGAGTTGTAATCTGTGGGCTTTAACTGAGCCTCAGGATGCCACCTGCTAAGGAGGCACAGACAAACCTCTGCCTGGAGGGACATTCTGCTGTTTAATGGTACAGGGAACTTTGTTACTTTAGAGCCAAACTACGTGATTTCTCTTTGAATCTCTCCCAGAGTGGTACGCAGCATTACACATTGCTGTGCCAAGTGCTGTATGTGTAATTAGTGACTTCTATGACTCCCAAAAGCTACAGTCTAAACCTTAATCCAACCTTTGTGTTGATCACCATACCACATCTCTTGAAAGCATTTATGATCAGGTCACTGCAGTTCTTAGAGCCAATTCCACATTGGAGCTGACTTTTATTAGGGAGACAGGATGTTAAAAAAAATATTAAACTGCTCCTCGTTAGAAACTGGAGACATAAAAGTCTCCAGAGCCAGATTGTGACTGCCACTGTAGAGCTGTTTATGCAGCTATTTATGCAGAGAATGGCTCTCCAGGGATGGGCTGTTTGCTGCTGGTTCTGCTCCAAAGACCCTGCACCTAGATTCCAGTTCTGGAACCAGGGGTTTTGCGTTCCTGCCTGAACAGCATGAGTCCCAGTGATTGCTAAGTGCCTACCTCCCCCCTCTGGAGAGCGGATGGGTTGTCACAATACCTCTGTCTCACTTGCAGCGCCCTGGGGCGTGGGAACGCGATAAAAACAAAGCCAGAACAAATGCAAAACCTCTGACCTGTCTGCAAATGTTACTTTAGGGGCTATTTGTTTCTGTGGCTTTTCAGAGCACGTTGAGGGATGCTGGTTCCTTGCAGCCTGGGATACCTTACTGCTTTGCTTTCGATGAAATGCAACTTCTTTTTGAATTGAAGGGTTTTGCAAATGACTCAAGACAAAGGAATGAGCTGCCGTTTGGCTTCAGCCAAGTAACTACACATTCACTTCTGCTGCCAGAACCCACGGGTCTTTCTCTGCAGGGCTGCTGCCCAGAAAAACCGGTCCTGGCCTACACTTATGCATGGAGACTAAGCTGTCCCAGGTAGAGGGGCTTTGCTGAATTCATGAGGTTTCTGTTGGCCCCTTTCTCCAGGCTGTGGAGGCCCCTCATTTGAAGTCCAGGCTTGACCTGTCCCTCTTGTCTTTTCATCCCATTCCTTCCTGGCTCCTAATTTTCCCCCTTCATTATTCCAAATCTGAAATCATATTGGATTAAACATGAGTGAGTGAAAACACCTGCACATTGAAGCAAATACATTTAAAACAACGTTAAAAAGCTTTTCCATCTTGGTTATCATCTGTTGTTGGTACTGTGGAGAAAGCCAGGCTGCTTGCAGTTACACCGTTACCTTTACACACAAGGGCACGTTAGCTGTCTGAGCAGATGCCCACGGTGTTGGAAACATCTACCTGCTGCACATGAAACCCAATTAACTGGCCTCGTGCTGTTAAAACAGCCCCAAGCAGGAGCTCTGCTGGTTCTCTGCCTGGGGAGAGGGATGTGTGGGCCATGTTCAGGCTCAGCTAGGAGTTTTACTCTGTCTTTCTGAAGCCTCCTTCTCCTCATGATAGGAGATGCAGTGCTGAATAACACTATTTGAGAATGATGCCTGTCTGAGGAGTGGATTTTCTTTAAACCGAATCTAATTGCCTTATTCGATCAGTGCCTTTTTTTCCTTGCTCTCGGGGGTATTTTTAGACAAGTCAGTAAGTTTGTGATATGACAGGACCCCTTAAAAGCTCGGAGTAGCTTGGCTTTTAGAGTCTAAAAGGAAGGGGTGTAGGATTTGTGTTGTAAGGAGGCTGACAGTTATTCTTAAGGTGTTTAGATCTAATGCATACTAATGAGATAGCTCCTTGTTTAACTGAACTGCAACTTTTAACTGCTTCTTTTGAAAACCTATGTATTACATTACCATGAGACAATAGTTTCTAAAAGGCATTCTCTTAACCTTAGTTTCTGCACTAAATTGAATGAAACTAGTGAAGTGTCTCTTAGAAACAAATCTTTTTTTAAACCTGCACTCTATTCTTTTTAACCTCTCTGCCCTGCACAATTTCTGAGGCAAGATGAATACCAGCCTGTGAAGATCATAGCTACGTGTATTCTACTTAAGCATTCACTTGGCTGATAGCCTGGAATAAGTCACTTCTGAGGGTTAAACAACTTTTGGGGCTATAGTTGGGACCTTATGCATCGTGTGAGGGGAGTTATTACTGCAAGCTAGTCACTGAAGTGTAGTTGCTGTGTTCACTACACACAAAGTACAGGCACTGATGTTACCTTGGTGTTGAAAACTCTCCTCCGAAATCTGGAACAGGCAGGTTAACCTCTCTGCCACGGGAACCTACTGCACTTTGCCCTGTTTTTGTTAATGTTGATGCTAGAAAAGGTAGGAAAGGAAGTTTTTTGCCCCCTGTACGGATCATGTCCTTGCTTTTCAATGCTTTGAATTGCTAATGCTAGTTTAAGTGTGGCCTGGGCTAACAGCTGCTGAGGAGCAGAGCAAGTCATTGACAAAACTTTGAAATCAGTTCCATCAAAGGAACTTTGAGTCTCAGATGTCTCCAAGGCTCTTGAGCACTGAAAGGCAGTATGCCTAAACACATGAGGTGAGTGGTTCTGCCTTTGTCCTTCAGTGGAATGTTGCTTAGAGCAATCTCCACCTCCCAGTGTACTCTGTATTTGGTATGTGAACTAGGTTGGGGAATTTTCTCCTCTTTTAGGAGTACTCTCAGCTGAAACTTGGTTTGGATTCAAAACCATGTTATGATCTGTCAACAAAGGCTTGTTTGAATAGCTCTGGGAAATAATAGGACCAGGAAAATGAACCAAAAGCAGTTGTTTCCATTTTGCTGAAAGTTACCTCTTAAAGGCAGATAAAAGGGGCTTTTTAGCTAGATTTATCCTCAAATGGGGCTGGAGGAGAGATCTGTATTATTGGTGTGGACTTGCATAACGAGGGGGAATTGCTTTGTCTTGTTCAAAGAGCCACCAAAATATTAATGATTCCATGCTTTCATGCTGCAACCTTAAATGTCCATGTCCTAGAAAAGTCACTAAACCAAGTACCTACTTTTTGGACCCGTCTGCAATGCTTAGGTCTACAGGCTGAATGATGAAATCCCAGTGAAATGCATAAAGTCATCTTAGATTAAGAGTTAAAGTCACCTGTACTCTATGCTTAGAGTCAGATGGGATGAATAATGACATGATTTGGATCACATCTCCCACACAGGAAGTGACACTCATGCATCTGGTTGAAATTCAGAGTGAAATGGGACACCCAACTTTGTCCTGCCTTACGTGTAGCTTTTTTAGCTGAGCTCTGCTCTGCTTTGCTCTGAGTAATGGCATTTCCATGTGATCTGTGTACCTCTTCCTGAATTAATGGGAATTCTGAGTAGATCCAAGGATGGAAGTTGTTACAAATACTTTAGTGTGAGGGTGGTGAGACACTGGGACAGGTTGCCCATGGAAGGCCCCATCTCTGTAAGTGTTCAAGGGCAGGTTGGATGGGGCTTGGAGCAACCTGGTCTGGTGGGTGGTGTCCCTGCCCATGCAGGGGGGCTGGAACTAGATGATCTTTAAGATCCCTTCCAACCCAAACCATTCTGTGATTCTATGATCTTCAAATCATCAGGGTTGCTGCATCCTGGGCTTGCTTTCAAATACCCACATCCTTCCAGGGAACCCGTGTTCCAGTTAATGTGACAGGACATTCCTTCCTCCTCTGCATGTGGAATGAGCACTGACAAGTCGTTGACCAAATGCTTCCCAAGGATGCCAGAGTCTCTCAGGACTGACAGCACGAAGCAGTATCTTACTTACTCCATGCTTTGGGCTTTGCTTAGAAACATGCTTAACTATCTGTGTGATAGAAATGGAAGCTTAATTCAGTGATAGTTTGCTCACCTTGTGCATGTAAATAGTGATCTGGAGGGTGCCCACAGGACCCCCTAAGGGGCTGTGTAATGTTAGAGGTCTGTTCTCTATAAATGCTCCCCCAGTGACCCTCCTACAGATGAGGTGGCTGCCAGTGCTTTCTGTGCACTAAAATTGCCAAGGCTTTCTGTTTTCTGGCCTTCAGAATGGGATCATACTACAAATCCTACTTAGCCTGCCTTTGCTTCAGAGCAAAAACCTTCTTGATAAAGGTGTCCTTAACTCTTTCAGGGCATGGCACAGAGGTTGCTAGCTGTTTCATTACCTGCCCCTGGAGTTGCTGCACAACTTAAATCATCAGGTTGTTCTTGCAAACAGTTCTCCCATTTCATTTTAATACTTCAAAGGATTACTGGACCTCATAATATTGATCTACTCACTTCCTATCCTTTTATAGCTGCCTATATAATTTCTGATCCTTAAATCTGACAACTGTGTCCCCAAGATGAGTGTTCTTAATGTTGAAATGATTACTACCTTCCATCAAAAAAATCTAGCATTAAAACAGGAAATACAGTGCAAAAGCAACTGAATGGTATGTCTGTGGATTAATTTCAGACTACTCTTTAAGTATAAAAGCTATGTGTGGAATATAACTTGATTTTTAGCTAAAACTGGATCAAAGTTCTCTAACCACTAGCAAGAAATCACCTGGAAATAGTGCCAACTGCAAGTAAAAATGTCCAAATTTTGTACCTTTTGTATATATGAAACTGCATAGAAAGAGTTGTTTCAGAAAGAGTGAGAGCTTTTATGCTTTTCTGTAGATATCACAAAGACATACAGGATTATGAGAATGCTGGAAACAGCAATTAATGTAGTAGGTCTTTTGGTAATGCCATTTCCTGTCTATTGAGCAGTACAGTGCTTAAACTTTTCTTTTTTTGTGGATCTGTGTTTCTGTGCAAAAGCACTGCATGTAATTTTGGGGTCTAACTCCTTATAAATGCAAAAAATTCCCTGCTACTCTCCTTCCTGCTCTGCAGACCACCAAAGAAATTACTAATGCAATTTTAATTTATAGCTCTGCCTTTTTCACAAGCTCTGGGAGAAAGATTTCCCAAAGTGCTTTAGAACAGAGGTCAGACTGCATTTTTAAACAAGCTGTGAGGAGTCTCTGATCTGTAGTACAACCCCCATGCTATATCCAGCTCTGCAGGCTAATCAAGCCTGGAAGCTGCTGATTTGGTAGGAGGGTAACTGTGCATGCAGTGGCTGTGCAGATCATATGGCATCTTCATGAGGCAGTTAGATGCTGTGGAAGGCCGAGTTGCCCGTTTTCCCTCTATTACCCTTGCTTCCCTTTCCTCCAGAACCATTCCTCAAGCATAGGTGTCTTACCCAATGCCAACTGCCTCTGCCTTACCATGACACTTAGCTTCACTAGTGCTGCACTCCACCCCAAACCCCTTACAGCCTGTCTCTCTGGAGCTATGAAGAGCTGCAGCCTTGCTGAACATGCTTCCCAGAGCTGCTGGCTTTTGCCTTGGTATGTTTGTCCATTTCTTTGTTGGCACATGGAGCAGAGGAGCCCATATCCAGCTTTGTCTGTTTGCTCTGGCTTTTTAGTAGAAATGTCAAGTGATTTTGAGCCATCTATCTTTTAAGGGTAATACGGGCACAAAAATCAAATGCAGCAGTTCTTGAATTTGGCCAGCTTCCAGAGTGTGAGCTTCTAAATTTCTGGGCTGTGAGGCAGATGCTTTTTAACAGGCTTCTTGCTTATGTAATGATCAAATTTCCAGATAGTTAAATGATAAATATGTGCCCGTCCTACATCTATAATCCAAAATATGCTTGGATTGTTTGCTGCTTGTGCAGATGGAGTGTGTTAGGTGCTTGCATTTGCTTGGGACCATGTTACACATCTGATGCTTATATGCCATGCAAAGGAGTGAGATTGGAACAATTTCTGTTCTCATGGTACTTCTTTCCCCTATACTTCTTTTCCTTCCTCTTTTCTTTCCAAGATGTGTGACCTCTGTATACTTCCATTTTCCCTCTGTTTTCACCCTGTGCCACCAAAGGTGCACCACCTGTGCAGACAAATGTTTCTTCGAGAAAAAGATAAGTTCTGTAATTCCAAGTTTTAAATACATTTCAGTTCAATGTCTGTGGAATCACCTAGTGAGTCATTCCTCAGAGTAAGATGAGCAAACGGTCTGGGATATGTCTGCTCTCACCTAGTGAGGGCAGGTGTTACAGTAAAACAAGTATTTTTAAAACTGAAAGTACAAGTAGTGAGACAATAGTGGGAATTTTTGAACTGTCAGTCACAAAGGCTGTAACTTTGTTGCTGGGTCTGTTTTTTAAAACTTCACCAAAAATATTTTCTAAATGGTTAATGATTTTGGTATCTTAAAGTTGCACCATCCCTCCCCCACTAAATTTGCAATCTTATGATTAACCTGCCTCTTACAGGCAAAATACTGCTAAGTAAAGCTGAGAAAGATACAACAGGCATATCTTGTACGTAGAACTGATACTCTAAAATCTTCTGAGGCAGGAAACCGGGTTGCAGCATAAGCAGAGTGTAAGCTTTCCTGGAGGAGAACTGGGATGGGAATTCCTGTAATAGAAAGAAGAATGAATTATCAAGGTTCTCCCTTACAAAGAAAGGGAGTTAATGGAGAGTTATCAAATGACAGGCAAGTAATTAAACTTGGAGAAGCTTGTTCAGAAGGCTGCAACTTCTGTGAGTCTGCAAAACACAATTCTGCTGAGAAGTTTCTGCCTGAAACTTCAGGTATTGGTGGCCACTGAAGTTCTGTAGGAAGCAAACTCTGCCTGCATGAGAACTCTGCATTGTGGCAAGGAAAGCTGACTTCATAAAGGCACCTGCTTTCATTTTCCACTGCTACAACTCTGCTGAAAGGGTTTTCACTAGAGCAGTGTAACAGAGTTGTGCACACAGCATCATGGAACAGTTGTCTTGTCCCAGCTGCAGGCCTCTTTTGTGCACCCCCTCATGGCATCAGGGTTCACTCTGCGAGGGCAGACATTGAACCTCTGTCATATACCTGTCTGCACTACTGAGAGCTCCTGAAAAGTAGTTCTCATTAGAGCAGACTGGCAAAATAAAGTCCTCTTTAATCTCTCAACTGACCTATTAAATACAAGGTGTTGCTGAGGCTGCTCTGGTGTTGTCAGTCTTACTTGAAGCAAAGCATGAAAAATGTGCTTTGCCTTGCTGCTGCCAGGGTTGTGGGATAGAAGAGGGTGATTTAGCAGCTCTGCTCCCTGCCTCCTGTGTGTAATCTGCCACTTGAAAAGCTGCTGGCAGTGCCAGGGTAGTGCTAAGCCATAGTAGGTAATTTTTCTTCCTTGTGCTGTTGGTAAGAGAAGCTTACCAAGAAACTAGCACTTTGACTTTCAATTTGCAAGAGCAGAAATATTAGCCTTTATGTAGGGAGGGAAGGGGACCTGTACTTACCTTTTGATGGGAGAAATCTGCACTTCCAGCAGGCTTGTCTGGGCTCTTGTAAGAAGAAGATTATTTAAATGCTGTGCTGTAGTTGTGGCCACTTGCTGTTTCTTCAGACTGTCTTATCTTCTCCTTTTTTTTATTTTTTCCTATCACTTTTTAACGTTAGAAGACACTCTCATTTCTCTCTGAGAATGGGGATGGCAAACAAGAAGTTAGTAGTTGAGAGGAAAAAATAGCTGTGGACGTGTCTTCCATCGGACCAGTTTAAGGTGCTAAGCAATAATTGCTGAACAATGAAGCAACAGGATGAGGCATCTCAATCTGTTTCAGTCCTCTGGAACCTGAAACGAAATCCCCTATTACTTCAGATCCCATAATGAAATTGTGACATTCCTCCTCTTCTGTCTCCCTCCCTGCTCCCCTGGGAAAAATATCAGACAGTTTTAGATAACCTCAGTCTTCATTCATGTGGCATAATGGTGTTACAGCAGAGAAGATAATTAAAAACAAGAAACAAACAGGCCTGAGATCAGAGTCTCAGCCCACTTTCCTTATGATTGATGGGAGGGGGAATATGGTTGCCTTTTTGGATAACTGCTCCCAATGCCATTTTTGGTGCCTTCCATACCAACGTTAGTTCCTTCATGGGCCATGATGGACACTTTCTCACATACCCCCTGGTTCTGGGCATCAAATACCAGCTTGGTAAGCAATGACTTTTGAAAGACTGAAAAATGGTGGAAGAGAGAAGGAAAGACATCGTGACCAGGGGACCTAACAGGCTTCCAGCTGGTGCAGCTGTCTGAGAGCCCAGAGCCCCATTCCTCATTGTGACCATTTCTTTCTGCACTCTTCCACTTGTTCACCCACCTCGGTTTCCAGCACTATGAGGTTTCCTTCTGTCACAGGTCATCCTGTTCTCTATCCTGCTTCCAAAAAGAGACCTGGCATCCTGTGACATGACCAGGCAAGGAGACACAGGCTCTCGTGGGTTTTTGAGGAGGGCAGATGAGCAGTCTGTAGCCTGTAGTGCTCTGGGCAAGAAGTTGTTTGGTATTAGATCTGTGCTGTATTGATAAACCAGCAGTGTATGAGGGACAGCTTGAAACGTTCAGATCCTTCAGGACTAGATAAGCATAATTGCATATTTGGAGTTAGCAAAACTGCAAGGATCAAAGCAATCTCCTGGATGGATGACTAGATCAAAGGAGAGACTTTAAAAGGAGAAAAAATGGATGTAAAGTTCTCCTTTTACACTCTATAAATACAAGATGCCAGTGGTAGAGGATATAGGAATAAAGGGAGCTTTTGCACATTTCTCAGCAGGAAATAATCTAGTGTCTGACTAGTTCGATTTTAAATTATGATAAAATAACAGGCACAAAACTTCAGCACAAACAAGGTTCTTTTAAAAACTGAGTTTGAATCCTTATTAGGATATAGGATAAAATTGTAACTTCTTCCATAAATTTATGTGAAAGAGCAGTATCATGTTCCTCTGCTTGAAGAATAGATGCCACCTGACTAAACAGCAAACTGCAACGTATCCAAAAATCTATCAAGAAAAGATTGTTACTTGGTCTCACTTTAAATCACTCCCTGACATTCAGATAGAATCAGAGAATATAGATCTCTCTGGGAGCATAAGGGGCCTGGGCAGAGTGAACATCAGACTGGAAACGTGTCTGCTGCTTGTCGGGCACGTGCCTATTAAAAGTGTATGGTATTGTGGATGAAAAACAGGAATCTGCTCAGGTTTGCCTCATCGTTTGAAAGGGGAGATGCTGGCTCTTAATACTGGTCAGTGTTATCTTGAACAGCCTGCAGATGTGGTTGTCCTGCTTGCGAGTTGACCATGATGCTTTGACCAGGGGGGCAGTAGTAACCAGTGGAACTGGGCTGGGAGCTGAGCTGCAAACTTGAAACAGAAGCATCTTTTCAGTCCGGGGGTTGTGGTATGAACTGTCTTGTCACATCCTCGGGGTTTGCACTCCCTCACTGACATGTGCATCCTGCTGCAAGTAACACTAATGAACAGATACTCCTTTGCTTAAATGAGATGTTTCAGAGGGTTATAAAAGCAGCTTTCTGGGAGTCAGAAAATAAGCTGAGCAGCACCTTATACAAGGAGAAAGTGCAAGTGGTGAATGTCTGTACACTCAGCCTGTCGCCCTTACCTCACTCTGTGTTTGTGGATCTGGAGGTATTTAAAGGATTAGGCAGGCAGCTCGGAGGATCTCGGTGTTGGACTGGCTTGGAGTTTGTTCACTGAAATCCTTTTGTGAATCTGACCCCTGAGGCCTATCCCACAACTTGGCAGTGAAAGTATGGAAGCTTGGAGAAAATATCCAGGGTTTTGGAATAAAGATTGACTTAACTTTTGTGAAAGGGCTTTTAGAACGTGGCAGGATTAATTTACCTCTTGCTACAACTGAGTTTTCTGCCTGAGGCTTTCCTTAATTGCACTTTGGATGGGAGACAGGAAAGAGAAGCCTCTAAAAGAACAGCCACACTGCCATGCCTGGCTCCTCTTCTTTTCTGAGCAGATAAAGCTGAGAGGAAAGAAAACATCTTTCATTGTATACTGCTGTTTTTCCAAATTCTGAGATCAGTTAACTGCCAGGCACTTTCTAATCCTACCAAATCAATTTGCAAACTTTCATTAATACTATCAGGTAATCTGCAAGCTGTTTACCCCCTGCCTTATTGGAAGGCCCATTAATACACAGGAAAATGGATACCTCAGGGAAGACAGACATTAAGTTAATAATTAATGATTACAGAGGCCTGGAGGCAACTGAATGCATTTACCTCTGTGAGGATACTGAAACTGTGTTATTTTAATTTCAGCTACCTCCCTGCAGTGGGTACTTAGAGCTGGATTGGAGCCTGGCTCCAGACTAGATGTTCCCATGCTGGATTGCAGCGTATAAAGTGTTCTTGAGAACTGCTGGGCTCATCCATGCTATCCTGTTAGCAATGCTGGAGGAGGCATAGGGGGCTAATTCCTCCTGACAGGTTCCTGTGGTGCTCTGCAGGTACTGTTAGAGCCTGCTGCATGCACATTGTGGGTGCTGAATGCAGGGTGGGTGGAACTGATACGATGTGAAGTGTTGATGCCTTCACTGTCTTTTGAGGACACTGCAGTATAGTTGGACAACCTCAGGAGAGCCTCTGTGGGTGGGAGGCATGGTGCAGGGTGGATCCTGTCTTCAGCTAGCTGGGGAGGTGGCATTAGCTGAAGAAGCCTCTCACAGAAATGGCTACAGAGAATACAGCACAGCCTTAATCCAAAATCAGGTTCCAGATCAGGATATGGATGAATCAGTCCATAAACCTGAAAACCTGGGATTTTGGTTGGCAGGTCTCAGGGTGCAGTATGCATGCTTTACCTCTGCACTTCACTGCTTGCACAGTAAGCATAATTTAATGGTGTGTGTTAATTTGAGAATCTCAGCTTTTCCTCGGTTCATATTTGACTTTTCTTCCCTTCTTTCTGCACCATCCACAGTTTCATACATTACCTCCAAAAGTTCTGGTACCCAAGTGGACATTCCCTGTTCTCTCAGCCCATGTGCCTGTTACCTCTGAAGCTTCCTCTGTTGATGCTACACTGTGCTGATTTTGTACTTTCCCTCAGAGTCTGTACTCCTGTAGCAGTGTTGCCTGTTCCAGGGCCAAACAAAGCCTGTTTGGGGTCAGTGTGCTGGGCTGTGCCTGACCCTACTGCTGCCTTCAGGACAATGCTGAGCACATGCCTGTGCTGGGACAGTCACAGCATTTGGCAGAAAGACTTTAGCAAGGCATCTACAGCTTGAGGAGAAACTGAGCTGGGTGTAAGACACCTATTTGTGGCCCTTTGGGTGACTTTCACAATGCAAGCATAGTGCTGACATCCCCATCCTCATGTCTGGATGAATTTTTGCTGAGTACTGGAATGTCTAAAATAGCATTAGACAGACCTTCCCCTCAATTTATAACCCTTTAGTTCTGAATAATCTAGTTGGAAAGTGTGTTTAATTCTTACACGCATTGTTTTCCACTCAGAGCCTCTTCACTTTGAATGTGAGAACAGCTACTCTGAGCTCCTTGGTGTTCATCCTGGAGATAGATCTTATCTGGCTCTGAGGTGTAATTTGTTTGAAGCTGTCCTTCCTTACTCATCAATTTCAATGATGTTAAGGTGGTGCTTAAGCTAGTTCTTTTTATTAAGTTCCAGGGGTTTTGTATTCCACAATCCAATTCTGCATTATTGATAAAGTCTTGAGCAGGGGATTACTTGAGACATGAGCTTTCTGGTGTGTTAGTCATACCTGAGTTGTATTTTTCAGAGGAAGCTGATCTCCTATTTAGGCCTGTTACTTGCCTGTCTGGCTGATTCTGTTCCTCTGTAGCACTGGGGTTATTAACTCCAGGCATAATTGCTGTCTCCTGTTGTCAGGGAGCAGCAAAGGAGGATGAGCAGTGAGCCACGGGTGACAGCAGGGCAAGCAGAGGCTGTGGCCTTGCTGACAGCCAGTGCAGTCCCACTGTATCCCAGCAAGAAGAGCAGAGCAGGTCTGGTGACAGCAACCAGGGTCAGGCAAAGCCCAGAAATCACTTGCCAAGTCCATAGTGCCAAGGTAGGTCTGAGGTCAAACTGGGAAGTCAATCCAGCAGGTCAGGATCAGGAAGGTACATGGCCAGGCACAGGCATTTGCTGGAAAGTGTGTGTAATGTTGTCCTTTGGGTAATCAGGTGCTAAGTCTTCTGGTGGCTGGCTGTGGGTCTGTCATGGCATTGGAGGAGGACATGTGCCCACTGCAGTCCCTCTGGGTGCCAAGCTGCTTGTCCCAGTACAGGCAGTCTTCTCTTCCAGGCTGGGGGAGGAGGTGCCGGTTCAGTTCTGTACCAGCAGCAGGGTGATTATGATTGCTTGGAGAACTTCTGCAGAGAACTCATCCTTTTTCCATGGTTTGGAGAAAGGAGAGCAGGGATGTGTTGCAGAAGCCTGCAAGGCCAAAAGCTGCCTCTACAGGCTGGCCATAGTCTCTGCCAAGGTTTGGAAGTCAATTTTGAGCTGTGGGGAGCGTGTGTGGAAGATTGCAGAGCCTATTGACACGTGCAAGGCCCTGACATATGGATCCTAAGTTACATATCTTTCCCTTTTTTGTACCATTAGAACTACAATGATTTTCACGTACCACTTATTAAATAAGTCTAAGAAAATGTTAGATTTTTATTTTCCCCTAGACTTCAGCAAGATGATCTTAAAGACATTGAAACTAGTGACAGCCTTACTTAATCTGTTAGCCCACTGGTAGACATGAATGTATTTTAAAACCAGCTCTGTGCAGCGTTCCACCTTGACAGCAGGACAAGGTACACCCTTCTTGGATCATCACCACAAAGTGCAGATCTGTCATTACAGACTTGCTCACAAAATAACATCAACCAGAAAATGTAAACCCAATTAAAGCACTTGCTCTCTTTGTTGCAAAAGGAAGGAGGCGTTTCTTTCTGCAACAAATTTATGTATTGGATTTTCCATGGCTAGTTTATGTATTTTTAAACTACTAGAACTGCTAGAAACAAGGTATTGACAACCCCGGTGTTCAACTCAAAATAGACTTGAAACTAGTTGTGCAATAGTCTTTCCTCTGCGGGTTTTTTAGAGCAGTTTGCAGGGCTGTGCAGTGAAGTGTGACTTGTATGCAGCCTGCTTTTGTTCCCCTTGGCTTGTGTATTATCACTTGGAGAGGACAGTGATGAGGGGGTGACAGTGCTCAAAGCATGTACTCCTGCAGGTTACGTTACATGTGCTCCCCATCCTGCTCAGGTTCCGTATTGCATGCTGGTTGCTGCAGTATCTCATCTTCCAGATGCACCATAAAGGCTAGAATAAAAATGTCTCTCTTGTTTTTCCTTTTACCTCTCTCCTCTTATGTGGGTGGAGGGGGAAAGAGGAAATAAATAAGCCTTAAAATGGCATTCTTCTGTGAAATGCCTTGATGGCTAGGATGAAGGCACATAGCTTCCACAGTCAAGTCTGGTGTTGGTGAGACAGGAGACCTTCACTCTCCATTTGGGCAGATATCTTCTGAGCTCATCCACCAAAGTTGTGCCCAAGGACTGAGAGTGTGTCCTGCACGTGTGGCTCTGATCCAGACAGTGAAATGTCTGAGCTGAGAGTGGTGCCCACTCCCACATCAGAACCTGCCCCCAGCCTGCCCCAAACATTCCAGGTCAGGTGGGACAGGGCTCTGAGCAACCTGATGTAGTTGAAGATGTCCGTGCTCACTGCAGGAGGGTTGGACTAGATGACCTTTAAAAGTCCCTTCCAACCCAGACTATTCCATGGTTCTATAAGATCTCCTCTGAACTTCCTCCATAGCTGCAGGTTTGACAAGCTTACATTTCTGTTACAATTCGCATGCTTAAAGGTCTTTCCCCCCCCAGCCTCTATTATAGAGGGCTAGTTTTATAAGCCTTCTTAGAGGCTCATCTTGCAAAGCTCTTGGGGGCTGTTTGGCTTGATAAAACACCATATAAATTGGAGTGGCTGTTGATTTTGGAGCCTTTCTTACAAGACAATTGTGTTTCCAGTTAGGCATTTCCTTCTCTTACATGCACAACATGTTTTTTTTCTTTGCTAGATGGCTTAAAATGCCTGCCGTGTGCTGATAAGCTCTGTGCTAGACCTTTTGTCTTCTCCTGGTGCATGTGTACAGGACAACGTGCATAATGGAACAGTGGATACAACTCCCCAAATCCATTGCCAGTCATATAAAGGCCGTTACAAGTCAGTGTTCTTTCTCCCCAGCAGCTGTGGGGATGTACAGGAAATTCAGTAACGAAGGTAGATGCTGGTTGAACACTGCCAAATGTTGAATTACATGCATTGTAAGACAGCTTAATAAGGCTGAGAAGGTAGATCAGCAGGGCAGGAGCAAGTGCTGATAGCAGCTGGCTGTGTGCAGGCTGGTGTCTGCTTGGCTAGGGGCCTGGCTGCAGTGAGGGATGCTCCCGTGTGGTCCCCCAGAGCCAGGTGCTCCTTCATTTGAGGAGCAGGAAGCAGGTGAGACAGCAAGGGCTGTTCAGGGTTCACAGACCAGTAACGTCAGGGTCAGAAATAAGTGAAGGAACACAATATTTTTGTTAAACCTCTTTACTTCAGTTTGCCTATTCAAAAGGACTTGCATCATGTGTTAGACCTGATTGTAATGGGGTTGCAGATTTCCCCCCATCCCCTCACCCCAGAAGGTTACAAGAGAAATAAGCCAGGCTTAGTAGAGCGTATTATCTATTAGGATAATCTGGGTTCTGCTTTGGGAGCCAAAAGTGATCTTTTAAAAGATGATTAACTAGAAATATCTGTGAAGCAGGCCTGGGTGATGCATGCTGATTTTTAGGGGTTTGGGAGAGATGGTAATTGTCTCATACTTCTAAAAAAGAGGAGATAAAATTTACTCTGGAGTCTGTAACATGCTCCAGCACACTTGTCCTCTGGTAGTGGCCTGTGCTAAAAGCACATCATTAAAATTGCTGATGCTGCTGTTAAATAACAGGGTAATTACAAAGGATGGAGAGGGGGACGTAACTAAACATCTGAAATAGTAGTTAATGCCATTCCCATTAAGTTACCAGCCTTAAATACATGGCATACTGCATCTCTAACTTTTAGTGCTATAAAATGGTACAAATTGCAGACTTAAGAGATCATTAGAATAATACACAATAGATTTATCTTCATGAATAAAAATGATGGAACACAGAGCTTTTTCTCTTGTGGGTAAAGCCAATACAAGTCAAGACAAGAAAGACTGTGTTCCCAGATAGTGTTGCTTAAGAACAGCAAATCTGATGGTGCTGCAAAGGTTATGCTGTTTGTGTGGTTAAGGCTGTGCCTTAACCTCCTTGTTCTTAAGATAAAAGATGAAGCTCTTCCGAGAATATTTTGCCATTCCCTGGTGACAAATCAAGAAAATGATTTGTACTGATTAAGTCACTGTCAGAAGGTCAGCCATCTCAGTGAACTGATTAAAATCCTCTTAAATAAATCACCTCTTCTTCTGCCCCCTGCCCATTACTCATTCAGCTCTGTACCTGCCCTGGAGGTGTGGACGGGGCAGGTGCTGTGACCTCAGCTGTGACTCTCCCCTCACCTGTGTGGAAGCTTGAACAGCAGAAACTTCAGGTGCTGGTGTTCACCAACTCCTTTGCAGACCAGCTCCTGTCGTGCCCTGTTGTGTGCAGAATGAAAAGGGCAGACAGCATATTCCCTAACCAGTGAAGGTTAGGTTTTGTCTGCCCTTGAGCTGGTTATGTTGAACGTGGCTATTTGGGTTTTAGATTGCATCCCGCTTTAAGATGCAGTGAAACCAGGCAGGTTCTCAATTCAGCATGGCTGGAAAAGTACCTCAATTACCTTGGAGTGTCTTGTTATCTCAAGTGAGTCTAGAAACAATGTGCCTTCCTTCTCTGCTTCATTTGATACCTGGCAATGAAGGAATGTGCATGTGGCCCACTTCTGCTTAGCTAAGTTGTCTAGAGGACAGGTCTTTCAGGTTGTAATTTCACAGAGGTACTCTGGATCTGGTACAGTTAAACCAACTGCAGAGCTGAGTCCTCAAGGTTGTGCAGGAGTGACTTGTGCTGACGTGAGCCTTTGGCATGCTGCCTGGCATCTCACTCTGTCTCATATCATACTGGATACCTTTGCATACTGGGACTTCTTGGGACTGCTAGTCCTGCCTTTTGCATTCCCAGTCAGTGGTGACTGCCTGTGACTGCTGCTGGAGATGGAGTGCGTTGCTCTGGCATTGCCACGTGCCCGCTGGGAGTCCCTGGCCCTCAGGTGAGCCCTTTCCAGAGCCTCACCTCAGCACAGCATGGCATGAGATCTTGGTGATAGCATGGGATGCTCTGTTCTGCAGTGCCACGTCATTTAGTGCTGCACTCTCTGCTCTACTTTTCCCTGGAGCTCCAGCAGGTCAAGCACTTGCACCCAAATCTGCTTGGGTTTGTACTGTGGACTGCAGATAGTTGTGGCTCTTGGACCTCACTTGTCTTCCTGCCATCTCATGTCAGGTAAAACAAGCATTTTTTTCAGGAGTGCTAGTGGTAAAACCCCACTGGCTCATGTCAAAGGAAATTCAGTGCTCCACTTGTTAGGCTAAGGGAGCTGTGCAGTCCTGAAAAGTGACCTCAAACAGCATCAGGAGCGCAGAGACTGTAAAAAAGGGCTGTTGCAGAGGCCTGGGGGATTTTATTACAAGACATTAACTAAGCAAAAATTCTGTTATCATCATTAGGTTTTCAGTACAAAGCTGAACGGATCCGAGAGCTTTAGACTAGATCGGGGCTCTGTATCATCTGGCCATTACAGCTTTTGATGCTGAGCCAACTTCAGCCTCTTAGAAATCAGAGCTTTGGCTAGCAAGAGTCTGAAAAGCTTTTGCTCTGTTTCCTAAGTGGAAGAGATATATATCACCAGTGCTCCAGCTTCCCTTTTCTTCCATTTCCTAAAGCAATAAATATTTCTCATAGATGGACCTAATGGTTTAAGCACAAGCTGGCAGTTCATGAAATATTTCCTTGCTTTAATCAGAATCCTGAAGCAAACAAGGAGGGAAATAAAAGGCCAATAATATGCTTGGTTGTGTGCACAAAAGTAGAATGAAATATATGAAGCTAGTAATGGCTCTGCTGTCACATCTTAAAAACATTTGCTTTGACTTGCATAAGTGTCAGTTCAGCTTGCACTTGATACATTACACCATGGATAAAGCTGCTGGCTTTTAAAATCAGGTCTCCTACTCAACGAACCTAGAGATACTCTTAAGTAGCTACTCTGTATTGTTGGGTAATGATGTATAAGCAAAAAAGCTTTTTTCTTTTAAAGCTCAACTTTTAGGCTGCAGTTTTTCTGCCATGTCTGCATCAGGAAAGGAGCCCAAAAGCTCAGCCACAAAGCATGATTAAAGGCAGATCTCTTTTGCCAAGGTTGCAGCAAGTTTAACCTCTTGGGCATTTGCTGGGGCAGGTTGTGTTAAGCCAGGCCCTGTGCTGTGCCAGTGCAGCTTTCCAGCTTCTGGGCCTTGCTGGGAGGAGAGCAGAGGAGCCTGGGGCTCTGTGTGCTGCTACCTGGGTATATTGCAAATCTCAGCCTCCATTTGTTAAACCTTCTGCTCTGTTGCACATCCTGTGGTGGTCCTCTATGCGTATGTGTTGTGGCTTTGAACTGGGCTATGGGGGATGAGATTTCTCTGCTGCTCCTTCTCTGCTGGAAATGTCTCACCTTGATCACACTTGCATCTGTCACAGATTTTGCTGGTCTTGGAAGGACTGAGGCTCCAAACTCATTTGGATGCTCTGTTATTTGCAGGCAGTGAATGCATGACAAAACCTCTTCTGTTCTAGGCTGTTTGATCTTCTTTCTGTATCTTGGGTGTTCAAGGTCACCCAGTTATTTCTGCCCTCTTTGTGTTATCATGACAACTGAAATACAACACCTCTGGCACCATGGAACAGTGTATATATATATATTTTTTTTTTATTATTTTTTTTTTTTAGACCATATGAATCACAGGACTCCTGGCAGAATCCACCAGTTCCCTGCCTCCAGCCTGGCCTCTGTCGTTACAGCACTGCCTCCTCTTCCTATCTTACTCCTGCTGTATAGAAAGACCTTGTCTCTGTGCTAATGCTCTTCCTCCATTTATGTGCTTGCACATTTTTGCATTGCTCTCCCACTCGTCTGGAGTTCCTCCTGCACAAACAGTCCTTCTTCCAGAGGCACATCCCACCAGTTAAGCATCCCTCCAGACCTTAATTCCAGCACTCATCTTTGAGCCTCCTCTGCTTTCCTTCTCTCTGGGCTGTAGAAATCCCATGAACAGGCACTGAAGTGCTCTGTCCTTTGAGCTCACCTGCCATGGTAGCAGTATCCACTTGGATTTGTTCAGCTCCATGTTTTACTGGAGTATCCTGAAGGGTAGCTAGCAGTTCTGGGCAAAAACTCTAGGCAGAGAGACATGACTTACAAGGGGCTGTAAGTTAATGCACCTTGCACCAGGCAAGACAGTTTACCTTACAACTGCTTCTCAAGACTTTACAGCCTCTAATTTTCTTGTCAGACTGCCTTGAGCTTTATTTACTCTGGAGAAAACGGAGGAGAGGGCTTTGAGTGTTTCTCAAACACTGAACAGCAAGAGCTGGACTGGGATGTGTGAATTGCTGAAAGCCTTAAGTGACAGCTGCTGTACTTGTGACTCTTGGATGAGGAAATTAGAGGCTACGAAACCTCTAGAAAGGCTTTCTGCCACATTATTTACTTTGCCCAAGGTCCCTGAGGCTCACTCAGAAACGTGCTTCTGAGCACTATTTAGTGCTTGTGTGTTTACAGCGCAATGGAGTTAAAAACACTTGGGATTCCCCTTACTGCTGGAAAAGCTGTGTGGAAAGCCAGACTGCCTTGAAGGCTTTTTAAAGAGGATTGAAACTCCTTACTCTGAGGATGGGAATGGGAAGGCTTTTGCTACAGTGTTGTTCCATCAGTGGGAAGGGGAATTCATACCCAGGATTAGCTGTGTTCCTGCTTGAGGGGCAGCCTCATGATGTGTGGGAGGATAAAGACATCTGGACTTTTCTGGTCCCATATTACTCTGCAGGCAGCTTTAGGATTTCCAAACCAAGCCCTCTCAACTTTTTTGCCCTGTCAAGAGATGGCAGCTGTCCCTGGATAAAAAAGAGGGACCTAGTTCAAACAAGTGCTTTAAACAAGAATTTTGTCTTCATAATACCAGTCCTGCTTCCTCTCCAGACTTCTGCGTCTTGGAGGGGGGCTGCAGCTCTCCATGTAACCCTTCTTACTCTCCCTATGGATGGATGGGAAGCAGGAGCCTTGCAAAAGGCCTCCACCACATCCCTTACAGAGTGGGGAGGTCCTTCCTCCATTTCTGCTTTGCCAGTTAGGATCTAGCTAGCCAGATCTTTTCCTTCAGCATTGGTTTTAGAAGGGGATTCACCCTCTCCTGCCCTCCCAAGAATCTCGACCTCTGGAGCAACAAGCAGTATTAAAACGGATCTTTATAGCCACGTTCATTCCACTGGCTAATGTGGTTGTCATCAGAAATATAGCTGAGCCCCTCCATAACTCAGGAGGTGGGCAGCAGAGCGTTGCAGGAGAGCAATTGAACCGGCTGTGGAACGCTGCTGGAGCCCGTCGTGTTTTAAGGAGTCAAGGCCACGAAGAGTGATTGCAAAGAATATGTCATGTTTCTGAATCTGCACATTGTTCCTCCACCTGGATGCTGCTCAATATGTCTAAAAACTTAGTTTAAAGGCAGCTTTTCCCAACTGCTGTCTCTGAAATGCTGAGAGGGAAATATCCCCTTCATCACAACGTGAACCTGAACATGACAGTTCTTGTAGGCTGGAAAGATAGTTCCCTTCCCCATCAGAAACCATGGGGAGATTCTTAATTTCCCCCGTGATGAGAAATGTCTTTGTGATGCTCAGCACTGGAGGTGCTCTGAGCAGAGAAACACTGCATTCCAGTGCCCATGTCTGCCCCCTTGGTGAGATGCCTTCCTCAGGGAACATGCTTGCAACTAAATTCCTGGGTCAAATCCCTTTCTGAACAAAAAGAATCTGGCAGCAGCCAGATTTGTAAGGCTAAACTCTGGGAGATGGGGTCTGATTCCCTGCCCTGTCAGTGGTTCTGTGACCTTGTATAAATCCTACTTGTGGTATGGGTTGCTGAGATGAGAGCTTGAGATGTTTTCATCAACAAAAAGTGCTTATGTAGGCATAGGAAAAATAAAGAAATGCTCCAGAAAATTTTGTAATTTTTTAAAATCTACCAGTACCTGAGAAAAAAAACCAACAACTTATCAAGAATACTTGTCTGGAGTCCCTATTAACTAATCCTTTTTTCCTTGACAAATGCTGTGAATTCTCTACGTTGGAGCATATTCTTCAAGAGAAATCTGACTGTTAGTACATTAGGAGGCAATTTAATTTTGAATGCACACTGAAAAAGCAGAGTTCTTGACTAGAAAGCAAACAGGACCAGAAAGGGGTTACAAATAAATAAAACAGCCTTTTCCCAAGTCTCACCTTAAATTCCCTTTTTAAAAAAAAAGGTAAAGCTGATACCACCATTTCCTGCTTGAGGAATTTCTGCTGCTTTATCACTGGATAAATGCAAAACAAGCAGAGCAATAAAGCAGTCCTCTGGTGATCACTTGGGCTGCTGACAGCCCTGTGGCTGCGGGTCCTTCTCTGAATTCAAGCACAGGTTTTTGTTTGTTGTTTTTTTTTTTTTCTCCTGTCCTGCAAAGCCATATACCTCAGGCAGGATTTACCCACAATTTCCCGCTGCCTATTTCATACAAACAGTACACTGATAGCTGTGTCTTGTTGTTTTACTTTAGAGCATCTGATTTCTGTGAGATGGTTTTCAAACAGATTGGGGAGGGAGGACTGTCTTTGCAGCACGGTGTGGAAGACAAATGTTCGAGCTCCATGCTCACTGTGTCAGCTTTAGAGATAAAGGAACATCTTTACGTGTTGACATTGCTGAGCTCTGCTGGTTCCAGCCTGTGCCCCTTAGTTACTTGTCATATCTGCAGGTAACAGCTGGGTAAATAAAGCTCATATGCTAATGGTGGGATTACCATCTTATTACGCTCTGCTCTCAGCAGCATGAGTTGAAATTATCGCCGTTCCCTTTTCAAGGCTGAAGATGCACTCAGTTCTACAAGTTGTGGTATAAAAACTTACAGGTTGACTGGGAAAAATCCTACATTTCAATGATTGTTACTGTTCTTGTCTCAGTCCTGGCAGTTCTAAAGCTGCCCACAAAATTTTCTCATCTCTGCAGCAGACAGATACTGTACTGTAGTGCCCAGCACTGATGTCGATACTGCTGATCTTCTTGGAGTCTGGTTTATATGGTGGCCCTGGTTGAGTTGTCTGGTTTGCCCAAAGATGCACTGATTCAGTGGTGAAAGACCCTTCACTCTCCTAGCCCCAAGCCCACCGTCTCACTCCCATGACTTACCTTTCCACCCTTTTGCAAACATCTTTATGCAAAACCTCTCCATATTCGGGGGCATCCAGTGCTGTTCTGACAGCCTTTCTCCCTTTCTGAAGCAACTTTCCCTAAGCATCTCCTTCACAGAGCAGAAAATTGCCTACAGGTGGTTGGACCATGGCTTTGCCAGAGCAGTGTCTGGGCTTCTTAGAGACCTGGAGAGGGGTTCCCTCTGGCCTGTGTTTGGTACTTTTGAGCCTCCCTGAAGTGGAGGAGAATTGCTCCTTGTTCTGTCCTAAGGCTGGGTTTCCCCACCGTGCAGCTGGAGGGAGCAGTGAGGCTGGTGAGTGTCACGGTGGTAGGGCTGTGCGACTCGGTGTCATGCTCTGAAATTGCAGCTGCCTTAAGCTTCTCCATCTCTTTGCTGTCCCCCTTTATTTTTGCCCTTTAACAGATGAGGGATTGAAAAGCTTGAGGAGACTGAATCAGCCTCTGCTTGTGGTAGGGGCAGGTAGAGAAATGGGGATCTCTGCCCCCTCCCCTGGACCTGGTCAAGGCAGAACCCCCTTAGTACCAGCAAACTCCTTTGAAGACAATGCTTTTCCCTCCCTCCTCCAGTCTGTGAGCAAATACAAATTGCCCCACCATGCTCTGTGGGTTTAACTTCATTACCAAAAGTGTCCCTGCTGAAAGCCAATGCCCTTCACAGGTGCTAAGGGAGAAAAATGTCTGAAATAGCCCATCTGGTATGTGTATTTGGATTACTTCCCCCCTTCCATCTCACTGCCCTCATTATTAAGAAATGTCCAAATGCTGTTAACAGTCCATTCCCCTAATAACGGTGCTGCCTCCTCAAGTGCAGCCTCCATTAGAGGAGAAAGTGAAGAAGCTTTTTTCTTCTTGTGATGGGGAAGGAGAAAATCATGTTGGGAAATTGTGTTTGGACCCAGAGGAGGGTCGGGAAGGGAAGAACAGCCCTAGGGCAATAGAGGGCAGAGCTGCTGTGCTGTCAGTGTGATGGGCTAGCAGGTTGAAAGCAGGTGGTGCAAAAAAGCTGAGATAACACATGCTGGGTTTGGTTGTTCTCATGCCATAGGGATGCTGCACAGTGCAGCAGCATGCAGATCAACACTCAATTTCCTCTGCTCTTACAGGGCTGTAAAACTCCCCTGTTGTTTTGGAAACATGCACATGATCTCTCCCTCAGAAAAATGTAGTGCTGGACTTAAGAAAAAACCCTTATATTTATATCTGGAATAGCAGATGTTTGAATGCCTGTTTGATAGGCCAGTGATTTTGAAATTAGCAGAGGAGAAGATATGACTAAAAGTTAGAGCTAGCTACATGAGAAAATCAGTTGCTTATGTAGTCCAACGTCCTGCAAAACATTTGTGCTACCAAGTCAGATGTCAGTTAGTTGCTCCTTTCTCTGGTTGTGTTCCAAATTTTGTTTCTTCCTGCTCATGTCTCATGCTTCTAAAATGACCATATCATAACCCTTTGTCTTGGCTGTTAAAAAAACAAAACAAACTAGGTGTAGTGACCTATCATCTCTGGTGTCTGTCCTGAAACAATAAATTGCACTGTGTTGAAATCTGTGCTAAACAAAAAATTTGTCTCTTGGGTTAAGCAGAATTGCAGTGTGGGGGCAAGGCAAGTGAGTGTGTGAATTCGTGAATTGTGGGGAGATATTTCTTCTGATTTACTGCTCTTCTCTACATCTCCCTGCCTGGCTTTTGGTTTGTCACTGGGACGGACAACTTAGACTCGTCTGCCCTGTGTGAATTACCAATAAACCTAAAGTGACTTCTTCCTGTGTCCTGATTGTCTGGGAGAGGCTGTAGCCAGCACCTGATGCTTGGGGAAGGGAAAGGTGTGATGATATTCCAGTCTTTGTGTGTGCTACATTTGCCTGTGCCATGCACATACGTTTGGTTACGTACCTTCCACAGTGCAACAAGCCTAAGCTGTGTGGCTTTCACTCACAAACCCAACAGGAGCCATCCTAACAGTCTAGGTACTTTGGATGCCCAAACTTCTGTGCAATCCACCACCATCCACCGTCATCTCCATCACTATGGCTGCTGTTTCATTCATTTGGCCTGACAACAAAAAAGGCCCACTCAGTTGGGCCTTTCTTCCGAAAAGACTTCAGGAGCTAGCAGTTCCACTTGTGTTGCAAGAACCGTTACATGACATGGACCCTTTCTCCATGCAGGGTTAGTGTTTGTTAAACAGTTCTGGAAGAGGAGCAGCTATCCATCTCAGTAATGTCCAGCTGAGGATGCAGAGCCCAGCCCTGGCACAGACAACACCATTCTGCAGGAGACAGCTTGGTTACTGCTGCCTGTGTGCTGCTGCCAGAAAATGGTTTGCCTCTCCTTGCAGCCTGTGCTGTAGGTTACATGCTCCCAGGGTTCCCCTAGAAAGGCAAAGGCTGGTCTGAGGAGAGGTGGCACCAACAAGGAAGGAGAAGAAAGTGGGAGGGGGAGATGCTGTGATACACTTGATACAAGTGCTGGCATATTCAGCTCTTGATCCTGTTTAGAATAGCCAGGTTGTAGGTGCAGGGCCAGGTATACCATTGGCAGGTCTCTTGATGCATTCAGGGATGCTGTCGAGGGCTTTTCCTGCATTTCTTGCAGAAGGGAAGCATTTCTGGCATTCTCTTCATGGGTATTGTGGGGCTGAGCCAGATGCACAGATAGCACGAGGAAATCTCATTTTTCCAAGTGCTATGATACCATTACACAGTGGGTAGGTCAGCAGGAGAATAATGTTTGTGGACAGCAGCCTGGATGTGCTGGAAAGGAGAGCAGAGCAAATATTTGAGAGATTTGTGCCCTAACACAGCTTCTCAGGGCCAGGGCTGGCACTTACCTTGAGTACAGCGTGGTTCATCCCCAAAGAGCTTTATAAAGCTTGCTGAAATCTTTTATTCTGTCTTAATAGTGTTGTGCAGTAGTGGTGTGATGGAGTGGAGGTTATTGTACAAAACAAGAATAGCAGAGTTTATTAATTATCAAGATAATATGACCAAGATGAGACTAGCTGGGACATGTGAAAATAGAGGAATAGCCATTATCTTCTAAAGGGTCTTGTAAATTTGTTCCATGCATATGTGCATACAAGTCTACTTCAAAATACCCTGCTGAAAACCAGAAGAGCCACCACTTACCAGGGCAGAAAACTTTTATCTGATTCCTGCTCCCCTTCCCACAATTCCTGCTGTCCTGTTCAACTGGTGACAAAAGCTACGTCCTAGCCTGCCTGGTGGGCTGATGTGCCTAGCACCAACCCAGCTCCCACAGTGAGCATCTGAATCCATGTAACCTGTCTTGATGCCTTGGTCACCCCAGTAGCTCCTGGGCTACTCTGTGAGAGGTTGGTGGGTATGGGGGAAGGAAGACAGCAAAAGAAGTTAAGGCAAAGAAGCTCATCTTCCTCTTGTAGAGTTGTAAGACTGACAGGAACCACCAGAAAGTCCCGATTCCTCCAAGTTACCTCCTGACCGTCCACCTTGAAGCTCACTGCCCCTAATGCTCCCCTGGTCCCCCCTGCCCTCCCCAGGCACAGCTCAGGGGTTTCCCACGAGGGTGCTGCTCCAAGGGTACCTGGAGCACAATGCCCTGTTTGGTGTGCTGTCACTGTGCCACTGCAGTGACACTAATACCCTTGTTTCAGTTCCCTGACCTTCACCAGCCAAATCAGTGACTGTCATTTCCTACTCTCCCCTCTTCCCTACCCTGGCAATAACTGTGTGTGCACATAAAAGCTTAGTGAATGCTAATCAGGATAAATGTAGTGGCATTTCTAGCCCTGTGAACACATGCTTTATGACTATTGTGGGTTTTTGGGTTTTCTGTGTTTTTTGTTTTGTTTTAAAAAAAAAAAGTCCCACAGGGTTTTGTTAACATAATTGTGTTGAGCAAATTTGAAATATTTGAAAGCTTTTAACTGCCTGTTATATATACATCCAAGGTTTGTCTTGGAACACGCTAGGTTGCAATAGACATTTTCCAATTAAGTGAAACAGCAGTGAGGATAATGGGTTTATGGAAATGGAAGAGCCATGCTGGAGGGAGATGGAGAGCCAAAAAGCATTAATCTTAATAGGATCCTTTTTCTTTTTCTTTTTTTTTTTTTTTTTTTTTAGCTTTGCTTTTCCTTTAAACTTCTAAAAATTTCCCTAGGCGTGTCCCTGGTTCTGCAGTGGCACATTCTATGTCTAGAGAATACCTTCCTCTTTTTTTCCTCCTTTACTTCAGATTTCTTGCCTCTTTTTATTTTTTTAACTTCTCCTTTTTCTCCAAGAACTCATTTACACTATCCTTTCTACAGTGGTGGAGACTCGTGCACACAGACTGTCATCTGTCACTTTAACTGAGTGTGCAGTGTGGGAAATGGTGAATTCACAGCCTTCTGCTCTGGAGGGCAGAGTAATCCTCCAAAGAGCCAAGCCCTCCCTCCCTCCCTCGGCCTCTGGTAGAGGAAAACCGCTGGGAGAGGTCTGGGCTCTGGTCCAGTTCTGCAGCCCAGTCACCTTGGGCCAGGCTCCTCCCTTCTGGACGGTGAGTAATTATCTTTTCCAGGAGGCTTCCCAGTGAAATAAGCAGGATCCAGGGTGGAATTATGCCTAGGACTGGCATCTTTTTATGCTACTGTAATTTTCATGTTGTGCCTTGCTGGGTCAGTGCTTGGCTGGGAAGTCCCTGCAGACTGAAGCAGCCAGGTGGGCAGTGAGTCTGGCCCAGGAAGGTGGTGGTGAGCTCTGCCTGGGGGGCATCTCCTCTCTGGGAGGAGGCTCTTTGAACTGAAGGTGGGATCAAAGGGGGGATTTGATATTTACAACCAGAAACCGAGACTCTGAGACCCTAGCTAAATTTCCTGGGAGTAACTGGAGCTTGAAGAAAGTAAGGAACTTGTGGATTGGACATGACATATTATGGAGAGGGAGCACTGTGCCATCTCCACGGGGGATGCTGGGCTTAGCCCACCATTTTCCCATGTCTGTCACCTCTCCTGCCATTTCTAACCTGTCCTGCAGAGCATTCCCACCCCCAACTCTCACTCCTTTTCACCTTGATTACATGTCTACCAGCATTTCTGTGAGCTACTTAATTGGGCTACATCTCTATAGAAAAGATCACCTTGACTCTGGCATGAATTTTAAAAATTTCTTTCCTATCCCAGGCTGTAGAAGTGGACTGTTTCTTTAAATCGGCTCAGTCCTTTACAATTGCTGTTTTGAAGGAAACAGTGCTTAGATCTTTAATCTGAAAACAAAAGAGCTCAGACTCCCCAGCTGTATTTATTTTTGCCCAGATCAGAAGGGTTGGAGGCTTAGGCACCAGGAACCTTTCCCTAGAGGTAGGTTCATTTCAATAGTGGATGAAGGGATCTATATATAATGCTCAGGTTAGATAGGCTTTTGCATGGGAAGGGCCCCGAAGGTACTGCATCATTCCACTCTGTTGAGGTTCTAATACTGCACCTGTCACTGTGGTGTCAGTGTGATACTCGAGTGGGTCACTGGGGAGAGCATATTGATCCCATCTGTACACAGTTCACAGCATCCACTGCATCCTTCATGTCCAGCACATCAGTCCTTGCCCAGTTCCTCCCCCAACAGCAGAATCTTTCATCCATGAGCCAGAGCAAAATGGCTTCACCGCTCTGATGTCCTCAGGAAACGTGTTGGGCTTCTGCCATGAGTACAGAAACTACTTCCACACCCAGAAGCTTTCAAGCAGTAAGCAGGATTAAGACACATAGCCATAGGCTTTCCTGTGACCTTTGGGTATTTGAACAGTCTTGGCCTGGCTTCATGAATATAAGTAGTCTTCTATCTGGTTTCCAACCCAGTACTGTCCCTGCATGGAAATACTTGAAATAGCAGGTTTGACTGTGTTTTTAGATGGCTTTCTTGAAAAAGTAAAAAATAACATTGTGATAATCAGACTTTACTTCCCCATGATATTATGTTTCCCTCTGTTTTCAAGTCCATTCTGTTTCTGTCTTATGCTCACTGTCGGTGCATTTTTTTTTGAGAGCTGAAATCCTGCATTTGTGTTGTGTATGTAGTGATTTTAAAGGCTTTCTCCAAGCCATTCCCCCACTAGAGGGTACTCCTGCTACACCAAAAATAGACATTCAGGGCTGGACTGGTTCGCAATGCGTCCCTTTTCTTTTGGAGCAGGCTGCTCATTGACAGCACAACATAGATGTGCTCAGTTGTGCTGCTTCTCAGCTTCAGCAGCCATGGAACTGCCTTGTTGCTGGTTGTGCAGGGGCCCACAAATGCTGTAGTGCCATTTTGTTCCCTCCTGTTTCCACCCCATTGGCTTCACAACACTCTGCTCCTCTGTCCTACCCACTGGCCATCAGGCTGGGAACTTGTGTTTACTGCCAGCTCCAGGGAGCACGTGGACACCATGCTGCCGGGGTTGATATGAAAATGCTCTAATGGCTACATGGTCCTTTGGAAACAGGACCACTGCTGAGCTGAGAGATAGAGTTTGGGTTCCCTTGTTTGTGGGGCATGTTATCAAGGTCAGAAAACAGAAAAAAATGACTGGCCACCATTTTTTTTAGGCAGGAGATCAGACCATGTGGCCTACTCTGGCTTTGAACTCTGTGTGTGTGATGGTTGTTGATGGATGGGAGGCTCCCTTAAGAGCAGATTTATTTGGCTTTCATGTTGTGAAACTGCCAAAGTAGCTTTGGGTACGGCTGGGCCCCCTCCTTTCTCCTCCATGCCTGAATGCCCCCATGTATTTATGGCAGGCAGGCTGCCCGTGGGCAGGCAGGCAGGATGCAGCACATGCTGTGGTTTATGCTACTCTAGGGGCTGTTCTTTCATTGCAGCATGGTTTCAGCCTCTGAAATGGCACAGCTAGCAGAGGTGATTTTAGTTTTTGAGCTCTCATCCAAGGAAAAGCCCTAAATTCCTTCCTTGTGGTCCCTTGTGTCAGACCCATACCCCAGTGTCTCACTCCCCTGCCAGCATCTCCCCTTCACACCTCCCTGCTCTGTAGGGCCTCTGGGATTTCCACCACTGCCTGCTGCTTTCTCTTTTGAGCATGCTTGTGCTTCTGTCTGTTCCTGCTAATTAAATGAGTAGGCAGGAGTTACAGTCAACCATCCATCACTGGAGTCAGTGTTCCCTTGACCCAGTGAAGATGAAAGAGGTCAAAATCTTTCTTTCCCGGGGTATTCCTAGCAGTGAGATAGCCAGCTACAGCTTTCTGGCAGTACAAATCTGGAACTGTGCTGGTGGTGGTTCTCCTTCCTAGAAGAAGCCCAAGTGGAACTCTGTCACCAGGTAAACAAAGTGGTATCTTTAGAGCAGTGAGAGTCACAACTCAGTACTGGTAGTTGGTTGAAAAGTCTTCTGTGCTCAGTAGAACAAGACATAATCTTTTGCAAAAGAGAGAGCCTGTAGCATATGTTGGTATTTTGAGCAATAAATCCCAAACGTGGACCATGGAAGGGAATGCCACTGTCCCATCAAGTCCATCTTAGGCCTCGCCAGAGCAGCTCTGATTTGTATGTGCTGCCTATAGGTGGGTCTCCTAAGTGTGTGCTGTCAAGGTGAGGAGATAGCCAAGACACTAAATGCTCTTCTTGAGCATTTGGTCCTTTCTGACTGAATCTGCAGACTGTGGAGTCTTGCAAGAAGCCTAGTGATGGTTGGGATGCAGTTGTTCCTGGAAGCATCAGTAGAGCTGGCTCCTCTTCAGATATCTATGTAGCTGCCGGAGGGGGGTAAGGAATAAGATCCATGAAGCTGGAGAGTAAGTTATACTCTAAAATCCACCAAAGCCATCTCTCTTCCCCCAGACTGACAGCACATAGGCCATGGTGAGAAGCTGGAATAGCACTCTTCGCTCCCCAGGACCGGAAAGGAAATTGGGGTGGCAGTCAAGAAGGGGAAAAATGGAAAACAGAGCCTGCAAAGGGGAGTAACTCACCACTGTGACTAACTGTTCCTCTTGGGAAACCTGAAAAAAGTAATCTAGCAGCTCAGAATTACAGTAAATGACAGACCTGGCATAGTCTGTCTGCTGAGTGCTCTCAGCCTCTATTGATTTCAGAACCAGGCTATGAATTGCTGCCAGGCAATGAGCTGGCTGGTGGCTGAACCCTTATGTACTGCCCTGGACCCAGTTCTTCTCTTTGTCCCAGTTCCCACTGGTGACTGTAGATTCTGTCAGTCAGCCCAGCTGAGTGGTGAATCTACTCCACTTTACCCCCGCGTAAATCCAGAGGAATTCCACAGATGCTGTAACAGCCCTTTTGAAGCTTGCACCAGTGTAATGTACATCCAGTTCCTGGTCATTATCCGATATGCTCCTGAAGGCAGCAGGGCACCTTGAAGCTCGGCAGGAAGGAGGAGTCTCTGTTTCCTTCTACCACCCCCAGACATGCACCCCCAGGGCAGCCCGCTGAGCCTCTCTGTGCCGTGTGCCTGGTTCCTTCCCAGCTGAGAGCAGATCAATCTCGGAGGTGGAGAAAAACATCTCACCCCACGTGGCACACACAAAGCTGCCGAGGCCGCTCTGGAGAGCTGCTGTGCAGACAGACATCTATTTGTTTGTTTGTGCAGCCCGTAGCAATTAGGACATGCTGAACTCCGTATTTTTCGAAGCAGGGGGCACTCTGCTCCTGAGGACGGGGGCACTGTTTGAAACATCCCCAGGCTGCGGACGTGAGTCAGCTCCGGATGGCCTGTCTGTTGGTGCTGACGGGTCTCTGACAAGCCGCTGCTTCTCAAACAAAGGGGAAGTCTATTGAGCCAGAGCTCCCTAATGGAGAGGTTGCAAGAGGGAGGATTAGACTTGCTAATCAGGAGGTGTCTGGTGCCCTGTGCTGGGACAACTTTGTTTATAACGGTGAGTCATGCGTGCTCAGGTTACCAGCATTGGGAGTAGGCAGAGTGTAAACAGAGAGAGGACTTTCCCTTAATAAGAGCTGCAGCCCCGGAATCGAGACAGCTCCAGTCCATGAGATGTTCCCAGCCTCCAGCTGCACTTTGTTCTGCTAAAAATCTGCTGGATTTGCTCTGTTCTCTGACTTTTCTTCTCTTACTCTCCGTTGATCTTTCCACATCATGCTGTGTTATGCAGCCCTTCCTCTCCCCTGTTTTATGTGCTGTTGCTTAATCTGTGGTGCTTATTTCCCAGCTTTTGGTGAGACAGTCTCTGTCTGGAGGCTTGTTGTTCTGTATATCGAAGTTAATGATAAAATACACAGTGTGGTACAGAGCAAACTAGCAGGGAGCCTTTGTGAAAGAGTTGCTGTCATGGAATCATCATAGAATCTCTTGGGTGATCAGATGGTGATGGATCCGGGAGGTGTTCTCCAGGGCTCACAGAAGCTTGGAGACCAGCAGTGGGTGGCTGGGCTTTGCTGGATGTCTATACGAGCTGACTTGGAGGACTGGAATGGGAACAAGGCTGGTGTTGTGGCTGGGCAGTGGGGACAGCAAGGAGAGATGGGAGGAGGGATTGGGGCAGAATGAATCCAAGCAGCCACTTGATTGAGGTTGGCCAGTGGGGGCTTTGGGGGGCAGCATCAAAGAGTAAGTCTGTGGCTAGGGGAGAAGTGTGGAAGAACAGTGTTTTGGGGCCTAAATCTCAATCCCAGAGGATGGGCCAGTATGTGAACACATCACATGGGGAAATCCTCAGTACCAGCCTAGAGCCTGTGAGGGAAGGGGAGGCAAAACTAGTGAAGACAGATGTACCTGGAGGGATGTTTGCACTTGCTTCCATTCGGTACTCGACATAAAAGAAGAGTGAATAGCCTCAAAAATGCAGACCTTGGGAGCTTTATCAGGACCTGTGCCTGTGTTTCCCTCACATGCACTGACTCAAATGAAGTGACTAATGATGGTTACCCCTGATTACCACAAAACAGCTTAAAAACTGAGCACCTTTAAAAAACAGAGCTGTGTCAAATCCTAACTCCAGCGTGTGCTGTCTGTTGCTGTGCTGGCCGAGCTGGTTGTTGATCTGATGAAGGGGGAAAAATAATGTGAAGCTGGAGACAAAACTAGGCTGAGGTGTTTTTTTGTTTGTTTGTTCTCAGTCTCAGCCTTTCCAGGCGGGTTCCAGTAGGTGCCAGTCTCACCTTGTGGAGCAGGGGAGGATGGAAACTGCTAGCAATTCTTCACAGAAATATGAAAAAATACAGCACAAGAGGGGATGGGAGGAAAAATGAAAGCCTATAGGAAAGACTTCTGTTCTCTGGGATGCTTACTTCATTTCTTTTTCCCTACTCAGCAAAGTTTATCTTGGGCTCAGAAGCACAAACCAGTCTCCCCCCCACCCTTTAATTAGTGTGTAGTAAAGGAAGAAGGTGCTGGGGGAAGGAAAGGGAAATGGGATATTGTGTTTTGATGTCCCAATGGGTAGAAAAATACATGGTTTCCAAATATGATAGTTAATACTTAATCTGACAGACTGTCTCTTATCAACAGGCTGTATGTGACACCCTATTACGTGATAATGAAACACTATATGGAGACCACAGGAGGCCCAGTTCCATTCAATTAACTTTCAAAACAGCAAACCTCTGAAAGCATCTTTGTCTTTTCTTTTCCCCACCTCCTTCTCCCTTTTTTTACCCTGAGAAAATGAGAGAGTGAATATTTCTATTTTGTTTTGCAGAGGATTAGTACCAACTAATAGGATTAATATCCCAAGTTGTGTGGCAAATGGAACATTGTTAATAGGGTGATTATTAGAGAATTATATGGAGGGGCAAAAAAATTAAATCAGTTGAAAGAAAAGCATCTCTGTGCTGGAGAGACTGCCATTTCTGTGCAGTGTCCCAGTTGCTGGTCTGCCCATTCTGGCTCATACTTCTTTATTTCTCAGGCTTGCTCTGCCTCTGGGATTGACTTCGATATCAGCACAAGGCAGGAAGCAATTTCAGAGGCTGGAAGTGCTGGATGCAAAGAGCTGCCATCTCCTCCAGGGCTAGCTATTGGGACCCTAAAGTAAAAGGAAGGTAAAGGATTTACAAGTACCAGATAGTAAACATTTCACCTGGCATTCTGGGGATGCTTCCAGCTGTCAAAGGACTTGTGCTCATGTCTAATAACTCCATCTCTCCTTCTTGCCTCCTTCCTGTCTGTCATTTTGGCTTTGCCCATGGGCTCTGACTGCAGGCAGGCAGCGAGAATCATGGTGTGAGTGGCCATGTCCTCTGGGAATGTTTACCACTTGAACACTGGCAAAAATTTTGTAGTGGTTGCTAGCAGGTGTAAGATAGGCATCTTCTGCAAACTGTGAGTGGGAAAGCCTGGAGCTCTGGTTCCCAGCTAGGAAGGCACATTCTGCTCAGAGCCTGCGTAGTCCTGGGGAAATTACAGTACACTTATTTGTGTGTTATTGTGTGAATTATTATGAGTGTGCGGGCCACATTCACCTAAAAGAACGTGTGTGAGTGTGAGGCCCTCAAGGAAGGACTCTTGGGAGACAGGTTTCAGCAGCAGCTTAGCACAGTTGATGCATGGAGATTTTTTCTGACATCTGTCTGAGATATTATGCACGGCATAAACCCTTCTCTCCCAGGCCACACACTAAAGCCATCCACAGCAGCGGATGGATAGTGGACAAGGGCCTGGCACGAAGGGCTTTCTGCCTGAGAGGTATTATCCCAACTTCTGTATTCCCAGATGCCTAGAAATATTTAGGCCTGCCCCGTTCAGAGGCATTTGCTGTAGGAGGCTTTGTCTGAGCAACTGATAGGGATTTGTTCCCCTGAACTGGAGCCTCACTACACCATGAGTCACCACTATTTATATCAGCTGTCAGTCTCTCCCAGTGGCAGCTATTTCTGGCTACCTGCCTTGTATTTAAAAAAAAAAAAAAGCCCTAAATCTCCACTGAATTAAAAACCAACAACAACAACAAAACAACGCAACCCCCCGCCCCCTTTTCATTATTTTTCAAACATTTTTTGTCTTAGCTTGTTTTTCAGCAGCTGACAAGTTGTCTGGAGTTGAGTTGCCCTCACCTGCTGCTTGTTGTTCTACTGAAAATGGGGTATCTAGTGCTACTTTTCAGCAGATTCAGCTTTTTCTAAAAGAGTACTTTAACACAGAGTGTCATGCCATCTAGAAATGAAAGGCTACAACAAGAAACAAAACACTTGCATCAAACAGGCATTTTAAACAATCTAGAACTGCAATCCAAAGGAGAAGATTCACTTCGTTTATGGCCCTTGTTAGCCTCAGAACTCTGCAGGCAAACAGTAACTGATCCATTCTTGCAAGTAGATCAAAAGAAGACTGACCCCTTTTATTGAAAAGAGAGTAGAAATGGGCCATGTGAAGGGTTCTGCCTCAGCTGTGCTAAGGAAAGGAGTAGCAAAGCTAAGAGTCTGGCCATGATCTCCTGAGGTCCGTTTGGATGCTCTGACCAGAATGCTGTGCTTTCTGCTGTGGTTTGTTTTCCCTTCCTGACCTTCCTGTACAAACTCAGAACTTCCAGTCTATCATAACTGGTTAAGCAGAACACAGTCATTCTCCTGTCTTTTTTCAGGACCAGGATTTTCCTTTTTCTTCCCACATCTCAGTCAATCAAGAGATGTCCTGCCTGCCTTGGGCTCTCCCTGTAGCAGAGCAAAGAGCTAGGCTGGAAGAAGTTGTGTAGGAGCTGTGTGCACTTCCAAGAAGGACACGGTCCTCTGGGATCTGCTCAGAGGCTTCTCTAGCAAAGCTGATTTTCTGTGTTGCGTGAGGCAGGGGCGCAGTGATTGTGGCACTTGGCCACACCTGCAGCCTCAGCCTGAATGGTGTTTTACAGCTAAAGCAGTTGAGGGCAGGCACTGCTAAGGCAGGAGCATCCTGAGAGGCTAAGACTGTTGGATTGTGCACCCTGACCCTCTCCCAAAGAGGTCTGAGGAGCCACCTCTGCTCGAGCAGGAGCTGGCTGCTGTGGGGCAGGCCGTGCAGGACCAGCAGGATGGTGTTTTACCTTCACCTCTGGGGAAAGTAAAAGTTGCATCATTTAAAGATGAGTTCCCTTATGCCAGGCTATGAAAAGAGTCTTCAGAACACCTCCAAGGTTTCCATTTAATTACCAATTGCAGCTGATTTCACAGAGCAATTTCTAAGCCTCCAGCAAGGCCTTGTGGCAGTTCTTTCATCTCTCAGGCTTATTGGGAAAAGCTGTATTAAACGTCTTTTAATCCTGCCTTGGATGCACTACCTTTGATCACCTACAATTTTATACATCTGTGCTCAGGCTCACGTTCCCACCTACGTGCTTCCCCATCTAAAATGCTTTAAACTGTGTCTGTCGATTAGAAAGTCTCTCCTGACTGACAAAGCATCCTGCAAACTTGCCTGAAATACCCTGATAGCTAATGGTGATCCGGGGGTCTTGATCCAATAGTAAGTTTTGCCGTTGCTGGATAGACTGCTGAAGGCCAGTTCCTCATTTACCTTTTACTCCACGTTTTCTTCATAGAGAACATGTCCTTGTATGAAAAGAGAGAGCTTTAGCCAAATCTGGGATGAGACATTTTTATGTATTAATAGAACTTCCGTCTCAGTTGAGTGTGGGCTACAAGAAGGTGGGATGCTCCCAGAGAGGATGCAGGGGTCTACACCCTAAAAAGCCAAGGTTTCTCCAGTCCGTTGAGGAAAAGGTCAGTGCGAGGAGCTGAAGCTCTGGGATCTTTGTCTAATGTCCAAGGTACAGGACACTGCTCCTTATGATGCTTCCTATCTGAGGAGAACCTGGTATCTTTTTCAGGAAAATCATGGTGGTAACAATGAGATGACATTTTGATCCAGCTGGACTCTCAGTGCTCCTGAGCTCTGCAGATGTGCTGTGAGACTCGTGCCACTTCACAGCAATTGGAAGGCTCTCCCTTTCACACGTCTCTGTGGGAGCACTGTCAGTTGGAACAGTCCCAACATCCATCAGGGAAGAAAAAGAAAAGCTAGGAAAATGATGCATGCTGTTCTGGGGTGGGCACAAGCAAAAGTTGTACCACATACAGACAAGCTCCGTATCACGGCCATGAGAGCAGCAAGACTCCACACAAAGCACTGGTGGGATTACCTGTCTGAAACAAGCAAACAAGCTGTGTCCTAAAGCTGCCTGTGTATAAATGGGGACATCTGCCTACACCAACAGCTCTTTGTGACCACCTGGGCTTAGGCTTGCGTCGGTGCTGTTTGAACATATGTTTATTTCAACTACAAGAAAAACGAGTGCAGGGTCATGTCGTGGAGCCTTGGGTTTGCTTACTGGAGCAGGAACAATCTTTTTCCCAGGAAGTCATTCTCTTGATACTCAAAGAGAAAACAGCCGGAGAGGTTTGTGATCTAAGCAGCCAATCTGAAAATAGTTCAGCTCTGTAGGAGTGGCAAAGTCAACTGCCAGATGGGTCAACCCTAGCCCCTTGCTCTGCCAAGACCAGTGTGTTTTGCACTCTGCAGCTTTTACATGGGATCTTCAGCATGTGACATTATTAGGCCAAGGCCCCTTAGGTGTGTGCCCACTAGATCTCCAAGTGCCTGTCTATTTAGAATCATTATGCCTATAAAGAAAACATACCATGTTATTTTGAGGTCTTGGGTGCTGCTGCCTTATCCTCATCTTGAAGGCTTGAATATCTGCTTGTGACTGTGCTTTTTGTAGAGTGGGAACATCATGAGGTCCTTCATAAAATCCTCTTTCTGCACAGCATATGAACCCGTGGTTTTGGCTGGGGAGGATGAACTAAGCTAATTTCCTTTCTCTTGCTCTATCAGAAAAGAGAGTCAATCTTAAGGGAGTCTGATCCAAGAGTTAGACGTGAAGATCCAGCACTGGCACACTTGCCATGTCTGATAGAACTGTGATCTGATGTGTCAAATGCATTTTAGGGTCTCAGCTTTGTGACAGCTTGCTAATGACTCTGAGCTGCAGGAAGCTTTGACTGATCCCTCTGGGAGCTGGCAGAAAAAACGGTAGGAAAACTTTTCTTTTTTTGAAAACATTTTTGTCCAAATCAAAACATTGAATGGAAACATGTCTCTTCCAGCATCTTTTAAAACTGGAATGTGTCAAAACAAATGCTTTTATTTTTATTTGAGTGAGACACTTATAATTTTTACTTTAAGTTGCAATAAGGAAACCATATTTTTATTTATGTCTCTGCTCTTTGGATAATTACCAGAAATGGGGAACTGCACACTTCCAAAGTGAATTATTGGCATTTCTCTTCAGAGATTTTCAGTTTCTTGTTCATGATGAAATCAGATGTGGATGCTCAGCTAGAACTACCTACAGATGGGAACTCCAGCATTTCAGATTCTCACTTCTGGCTCTGGTGTGTTTTCTTTAGCTGCAATCTTACTGTGCAGACATTTGGAGGGGCCATCTTACAGTCTGCTTTAGGCATTTAATGGTGGTGCAATTGAAATCAAAAGCCAAAATTTACTTTATTACAAGTGGAGAATATTTGGTAATAGTAAGTGTGTTCTGGACAACCAAATGCTGAGCTGAAGGCAGAGGAATGCACTTTTGCCTGCAGAAAGAGTTGAGCAACAACCCTGGGCATCTTGGTGTGGCATATCAGTCCTCTGGTTCCACCTGGAGCTTGTCTCTTCCCTTGAGACAGGAGGCAGACTTTCCTTCTCATGCCTGCCAGCCCTGCAAGGGCTGGTTTAAGCTGTCAGTCAAGCATGGCTGCAGAACCTACTGATAACTTTAAGCACCACTGTTTTAATGTCTTGCCAGCCAAGCAGAGTGAGTGGCTGTTGTGAAAATACTGCCAAAATTCAGGTACAGTATTGGACTTTACTGTCAGATAGTGAACTTTGCTGTTCCTTTTGCCACTGGCTTGCTAGGTGAGTCTGGGTGCATTGTGCCTCAGTGTCCCTCTCTGTCTGGTGGTCTATGGTCTCGTGCTGCACTGTTGTCTCTGTCTAAAAGAGGTTCCTGTCCATAGTTGGGGAGTACAGCTTCAGCAACCAAAGTAGCTTTGCTGCAGAAGCTTGGAGTGGGGTCGACTGTACCAGCTGAAGGATCTTTTCTTCCTTTTTTTTGTGTGTGTGATCAGAAGGCTGCTTACCCCGAGGCCAGAACTGGCCCACTGGCCTCCTGTTTGAAGTGAACACCAAGACTGTGAACTGGTGCTCAGGGCTGTTGGGATGGATGCATGATGGGGAACTGGGGCAGATCGCTTGGGAAATCTCTTTCCAGACTGATCTGACCATTTTTCTGTCTACTTTGAAGTTCCTGCCTGGAGGAAAGAGAGTAACAAAGGTGAAATGGTGTGAGGGGAAAGTAGGAAAGGAATGAAAGGAAACAAAATAGTACCCTCCCTCCACCTGCTAAACAAGTGTTGGGCAAAGAGGGCAATCAGCACACTGCACCCCATGCTGCTTGGGTCTCTGCTGATTGGAGCAGTATTGGCTGTGAAGATTGATTCCTGGTTCTGGACTGGAGCCACACAGAGGTCCTCTTTGGCCTCTCAGAGACAGGGCAGACGTGTCTGTCTTCATGAATATCCCTTCCTGTTAGATGAATCAGGGAGTTGGATACATCCAGTGAACCTGACAGAAGGATGCTCTGTTGCTTGCCTGCTTATTTCATGCAACCTGTTTGTTCTCTGCATTCAGTAATTTTAGGCTCCAGAATTTCAAAGCTGTGTAAATAAATCATGGTCCTGTCACACATTGAACTGAGCTGCCCTTAAAGAGCAGAGCATGACTGAGCTTGATCAGAAAAAGCAGGTCCTTGTTCATGTTCCTGTGTGCTGAACAGCTCTGCTTTGGGGGACATAGACTGAGCCTGGGCTTCATAGGGCAGGATGCTGTGGGAGCTGTGCTGACCTCCAGGTTGGAGGTGGCAATTCCCCCCTGGTTTTCTTGCCTGCAGGCAGAAAATGGCCTGTGGGTTTTCTGTTTCATCTGTTTGCCCCTAGGCTATTTATTGGTGATTCTTGTCTTGTCTTAATTGCTTTTTGAAGCATGAAAAGCTCCATGTCTACCCTAGATAGCACTGAGCTCCGTGATGCACTTACCATTTTCCCAAATACCTTTTTAATGAGATTGGAGCAGAGCACTCCATTTTCTGGAGCTATCTGTCTTGGCAAGGTTGTTGTTTCTGCTGGGCAGGTGTTACCCTGTTTTTCACTGGCAAAATTTGGTGAGTTTTCCACAAGCTTTGGGATTTACAAGGAAGTTTTCCCCTGGTAGGCAGATAGATGTTCACACAAAGGTTGCTCAGGCTGGCTGCTGTGGGTTAAGGACATGGTGGAACAGTTCAGGGAGGGGTTGTTGTTGAACTTAGCAAGAAAAATGTGGTGTCTGTGATACAAAGGAATGAGGTTTGACACTATGTTAGGCCTTTGCTGCCCCTGAACTCTGCAAATCCACGTGGGACAAAAAGAGACAGTTTTTTTCTGGGAAAGGTAAGGGCATGGAATTTGGTTAAAGAGGTAAACTCAACCCTGTGAATTTGGGAAACAGGCAGCTGTTCTGCTTCGGCACAGGCACCTGCAATACTGCTGATCTCTGCAGCACCTTTTGGCTTGACAGACCCTTTGCAGCAATGAGCCATCTCAGATCTCCCCCTTTGCTCTGGGGTTCAGTGGTCGAGCATCTGTCCTGCCCCAGCACACGCAGCGTCGCTTCAAAAACCCCAACCCCAATCAGCCTGCTGGAGAGATGGTCAGCAGAGTGATTGTGTAGGAATGAGCCTTTCTCCCTCTGAAAGCAAAGGGCATCTGAGTCACATTTGCTTTGCTGGAGGAAAAAACTAGCGGTGGTTTTCACTATTTTTACAACCATTATCCCCACTCTGGGAGAGCACAGCACTCTTCTCTGCCTTGTGAATCAACAGAATTATGAACTTTCTTCCAAGTGAGGGCTGCCAGCTTACCCTGGGTGATTTGGTGCCTATGCCTTGAGCTACAGCTGTGCAATCCTGTTACAGGAGAGGGGTTGTGGAGGTGTCTGACATGGCCCAGGGAATCTTTTTTATGCCTGATAAAGATAGCTGAGCCAAAGAGAAAATTATTTGATCTCCCCAAGTGAGTTCATGGGCATTTTCTCTTGGCAGAGGGTGTAAGGAGTAATTTTAAACATATGAAATGAAGAGATTTGTTGCTGACATTGAGAAAATGGAGGTGGTGCCCCACAATGAAGCTTTGGAAGTACGTTTTTTAAAACTCCCAGCAGTGTGTGACAGCTCTGAATTTCCTCTGATGAATGAACTTCATTTGATAGAGACAATGCACCTGTTTACTTGGCTGGGCACTCCTCACTTCAAATTTAAGTGATCAGGTGGGAAAAGAGAGTTAGTGCATGGTGATGGGTAGAAGTGGCACATGAGAGCAGACAGGAACCCAGAGGTTTACATGCAGATTGCACCAGCACCCATGGAAGGGGCTGAACTACCAAATCCTGATCAGGGCAGAACAGAGAGGTCAGAGCTCACCTCCAGGGAGGGACTCTGACAAGGTGTCAGTATTCTTGGCCCCATATTCTAATGCTGGAATTTCCTCAGTTAAAATGGTGAAGTTGGTGTAAGAATTGCAGTCTAGAAAAGTCTCTGCTTGGCTCTGAACATATTTGAAGGTATCTCTGACCTCTGGGGTTCAGGTTGTTTTCATTTCTCTTTTGTGGTTACCTAAGAAGAACTTACATGCTCCAGCCAGATGTGTCATACCGATGTTCTGGGACCCACCCAAAGATAGATTTTGCATCTTTGAGACATCTCTTTTTGTCAAAGACAATTGGATCAGAGGTGCTTAGGTTTGTTGAATTTTGGTTTTGATTTTTTTCTTTGTCACAATGGTTTTGTCTCCAGAAATGTCATTTTGATGAAACAGAAATGGCTCAGGAAATCTTACCAATTCTGACAGTCCTGCTCGGAAGGGAGCTGGGGAGGAAGATCTTGAAAGTGCCAGAGCTCCCAGTTATGACATTTTCTGAATGGAAAGGAGTTTTGATTTACTTCTTTTTCTCTTTTCAAAATGATGTTTCAAAATGTACTGTTTCATAGGAAAAAAAGGGTTGAGTCTGAACCAAATACTTGAAAAAAAGGAAATGAAATATTTTGACTGATCCAAGGCAGTTCTGCAGCATTTCATTTTGCAACTTCGTTGGCTTTTCGGACAACATAGGATGATTTAAAAATTGTTGGTTGTTAAGGTCTGCTATCCATACTCACAGATGTATTTCTACATTGAGCCAGTGATGTATGAACCTTGCTTCTTTTTGTGGTGATAAATTCCCTGGTTTCATAGCTGAAAAAACCTGTTTTAATCCATTAACTATAGAGAACAAAATACCCCAAGTCTCTCGATTCACGGAACCATGCAAGGATCTTCCACTGTATGAATTATTCAGGAGCAGTGGTGAAAATGAAGTACCCATTACATTTACAAATATTCCACAAAGAGTTCAAGGCTGAGCAGGAATAGATCAGACAGCATTTATTGTAAAGCCTTGCTGAGTATTACTGTAGAAGTAATTTCCCGTAGTAATTAACGCAGGATCTGCAATCCAGCTTTGAAAAGGCGATTGAACCTTTCCCTGTGAATTTAGGAATCATCTGCATTATTACATGGTATAGGTGACTTGGAGCATTGAGCCTTTGTCCTCAATTAGTCCTCAGTGTGGTGGATGATTAAAGAGGGATTGGTCCTTCGGGCTACTTGGGATTGATGTTTTCTATTAAAAAATGCATTGCTAAGGATCTGTGAAATATAGAGAGTTTCTCTAGTTGCATGTAACTTATTATGCAGATATGCTTAAGCTATCAGATAAATGATAAATGATTTCTGTGAGTTGGATGGGTAGCATGACCCCAGGGTAGGGGATTCTTATTATTTTTCTTCTCCACTTAAGGCTCAGAGAGAGCCATTTGTCAAGTCAACCAAGTGAGGTGCCCAGAGATCATGTGTCAAAGGCTGTTTCTGTCTGGAGTGGGAACAACAGGAGTTAATAATGTTGCACCTCCTCAGACCTCTCAATTTCTAGTGAATTTCCCTGCACTTTTCCTTGGTTTTGAACTATGCTTTCTCCTGGCTTCTGATGGTGTGCCTGCCTCTGAGTGCTGCCTGCCAGGAAACCTGCCAGCAGTGCAAATGAGCAGGAGCACTATCTAATGGTGCCTGAATGACCTTCTTGCTGCCCGGTACCAAGGCTGAGCTGACAACAACCAGGAACTAGGAGACAAACTAATCCCTTCGTGTCCCGTTCCTCTCAGAGCAGTCAGTGCTTTGTTCTTGACCATCAGTCCTGCTCACGTGTGTCCTGAATGCCTCCCCAGCCCGAGGAAACAGCCACTGAACAGGTCCTGGTCAGATAAAAGCCTCCTGAAGGCTGGTGTTGGTCCCACTCTGAGCACGAGGCTTTCCATTTCCACCTGGGAGCAAGGGTTGTGTTTTGATTGAGGCAAGACCCTCTCCGAGGGGGAAGCCAGAGGTGGGTGGAACATGGCAAGAACAGTGTCCTGTGTGGGTCTCAGACTTGCCTTGGAGATGTGTGGAGAAGATCTCTGTGATTTACATGTCTTTCTCCACAGTTGCAGGAAGTAGAGGGCTGACAGTGCCCTTGGGCAGAATTAAGGCTCTTTGGGATGTGTTAGGTTGTGTTAGCTGTGTCACTGGATGGTTTGTAACATCCCTAGCACCACACAATACTAAATCAGGATTTTAAAAAACAAGACTTTTTCTAATTACTTCCAGAACATTAATTCACTGTTGGAAATGGGGAATCTGTTGTGTTAAAGTCCATACATAGACTGTAAGAGTCACTGACTTGAAGAATTATCTACTTAACAAAATAGAGTAGGGAAAAAAGTTGTTAGAACTGCTTCCAGCTTTGAAATGTGTGAAATCTTTTACAATAAAACATTTCAGTGGAAGAAAGGGTAAGTTTTTTGGAAACACAGCTCTTACCTTTCAGTTAGCTCTGACTTTTCTATTTCCTCGGTGAAGAATTGACAGGAGATAGTGACTTCCCAAGGAATGTTGAATTTCACAATGTAGAAAAATGACAGTTCTGGAAAAAATGACCCTTTTCTGTAGAAATCTATTAGGCTGGATGTTTTGCTGGACTCTTTCATGTTGGGAAAATAATAATTAAATCCCTTCCCAACAGTTTTACTCCTTGAAAATAATTTTCTTTTTTATACTTCAAATATCTCAAGCCAGTCCAACAAAACAATTTAGCAGTATTTCCTCAGTAGTACAGCACTGTGGAGGAGCTGTATCAGCCTTCCCTTCACTGGCCCTGGCTGGACCCCTCTGCAGGACTTGACATCATAGGGCTTCCAATCAAGTTGCATCATGTCTCATTAAGGAGAGGATTACAAGAGCTAAGAGACATCTCTGTCACTGAGGCGAGGGGTGTCTTACTACACATTTTTATAGCACCTACCACAACAGGGTTGTGATCAAGCCTGGGGCACACTGGTGCTGCTGTAAAACTCCTTATTTGTGTTTTCAACCTGGTCTTGGAATTACAGCAGAGATTAGATTTTATTTGGCTTTCCTGAGAACATTTTATTTTCCTAAACATAATGTAAATAGCCTGGTATATGCTAAAAAGAGAAGGTTTGGGGATTTGAACGAATTGTGCTGGATTTAGGTAGTAGGAGATAATCCCCAGTCTGTATAAAGCACCTTTCATCTTCTTGTATTAGTTTTGTGACAGCGATCACTTCGCTCTAGACTGAATTGGATGTGACAGCATCTCTGTGCCTCACTACCTGCTCCAGCACAGAGTGCAGCAGGCTTTTTAATTACTGTAATCTGCTGTGAATGATATTGGGGTGTTACAGTGATGACTGTGTCCAAAGGATAAAGCATCCTGGGAGAGGAGTGAGCACCAGGCACAGATGAGCTCTGCAGAAGTTCAGACACTGCCCACCCTGCAACAGCACTGCCTTGAGGGGCAGTTCTCACCTCCCTGCTTGGGGGCTGCTGTGCTTGCCATTCTCCAGGGCCATCAGCTACTTTCTGGGCATCAGCTGCTTCAGAGCTTCACTTCCTAATGCTGAAGGACAAGGGAGACTCTGCTGCCAGGGTTGATATAAATATGTAATAATTTGTTTTTAATCAGTATTAACAATGCTGAGATTACAAAGTCAGATCCACTCATATCACGGTATTGGGGTAACAAGAAATGATCAGTGGCACGTTGGTTGAGATCTTTCTAACAAAGCATATAGATAATTTGAGTATAGATCATGAATGCAAAATCAAAGACAGCATGTGCACCTTCTTTGGAAAACTTCTATTCCAACATCTTTGTCAACAGAGCGAGTCTAATTGTACACACAGTCTCTGAAGGCTCAGAGAGCCCAGCATTTCATTTGTTTGCAAAGGAAAGTTTGTTCTTGTGTGTTGAAAATTTGCTTTCATTGAAAGAAAAAAAGCAACTAATAAAATGAAGCAACAAAATGTTTTCTTAACTCTGGCAGGTACCTATCTGATTGCACAGCTACACTCAGTGTTGCTGTTTGTCTCTTAACGGCTTTGACAAGTTTCCAAATCAAATCAGGATGGACAGGAATGCACAGAGATGCCTTTTGCATTTGTCCTTCCTTCCTGGCTCCAGGCTCAGCCGTGAGGCACGGACACTGCAGTGATGTGAGAGCTCCAGCCTTGCTCCTGAGCACAGATTTCCTGCATGATTTCCAGCTCATGGTGCAAATTCCTTGTTGAGATCTATACCTTGCCATGAGTTTGGTGGTTTGGTGCCAGTCTTCAGGCTGTAACACCTGTTTTGACGGTGATTGTCTATTTGTTGCTAATTTATTTGTGGTGGGGCAAGATGGATGGGGGGGTGGATGAGTGGGTGGATAGGTGGCCTCACTGGATATCCATTGTCAGTGTGCAATTCATTGGCCATCACAAGGAAGAATCTTGTCTCAAATCATCTGAGGCCTGTTACTGAGCACACAAAGTGGGGGAATTCATGAAAGCCTCTTGGATGGTACCTCAGGCCCCTTTCTTCTTCCCTTTAGGCTGCTCTCTCTGTTACTTCTCTGCAGAAGTGTGTGATGGCCACAGCATGCATGTCTTCCCTGGTCAGTCAGCGGCTGGGGCTGCATTCTTCAACAAATGGAAATAAATTAATAGTTTTTCAGGCCAGGGAAGGAGCTTGGGCTCCGAGCATTTGGCCTTTGAAAACCTCTCGGCAATGCCTGCTCCTTTGTCCACAAAACAAAAGCAAACCCTCTGAGGAACCCTGGCCAGCAGTCCCTGCCGTGCTGCTCTGTGTGCCCCGCTGTTAGGAGCTGGGGCCCAGCCAGGTTTCTCTGCAGGTTTTAAGGCTGCCTCCTGCAAACAGGACTGCAGGAGGCTTCTCCAAACTCCACTTTTACCCCAGGACTTGCCCAGCAGCTGGGAGCAACTGAAGCAGGGCTGCAGTTTCTCCCCTTGTCTCCTCTGAGAGCTTGCACCTTCCTTACTTGGCTTAGTAGCCATCTCAGGGTCTGCTGCTTTTAAAATTATCAGTGCTTGAGGCTGTGCAAGGGGCTGGGGTGTGCTGAGCAGGGACCAGATCTCTGTTCCCTTCCTTTACTTTTCCCTTCATTCATTGCTACACTGAGAAACTGGCCTGTCTTTTCCTCTTTTGCCCCAACAGTGTGGCAACTTTTTGGTGGTTTTTGCTCCAGTGTTGGATGAACAGGGAGAGGCAACAGGCTCCCATGTTTAGGGGCCTCACTGGTTACACTCTAAAAATACCCTTGTTGAAGAAATCCTGTCCTTCCACATCTGCTTCTACATTTTTAGAACTTCACAGGCTGCTTTTCTTTTTTTACTGCTAAATTTTCCTTGGCTTTAGCTAAGTTATTCTTTTTAAAAAAAATAACTTTTTTTTTTTCCTGGGACTTGTCTTTTTTTTAATTTCCTTGGGAAAAAATCCTCATCTTCAGAAATAACCAAACAGGATTTCTTTTTTAAAGAGCTGGGCACACATCATCTCCTGGGAGCGGGGACACCAGGTGTCATGGGAAGGGCTGGCTCCAGCCGCATGGGGCTGCTGCTCCTGTGGGCCATGTGTGATCCCAGCTCTTTGTCTCCTCACAAACAGGTCTGGGCCCAGCCACTCTGCTCTCTTTGCTTAACAAGTAGCAGTATGTCTCAGCAAGGCATCAAAGTCTGTGCTGCATGTTCAGATTTCACATCCCTGCCAATAATGCGGAGTTAAAGAAGGGGATTATAATGGTGCATAACAAGTAACAAGGGTTTAAACTGTCTCAAGAACACTGTACTCAGGAAAAGAGGGATTGTTTGGATGGTGAAGGCCTCAGGTTTAAAGAAAGGCTTTTATTTCCTGTACCTATGCACTTGCAGTAGGAAACTCTGCTGTATGATATGGGTTGTTATAGTTAACCTATCCTGGATTTATGTGTTCCTCTTGCTCTAATGTGTGATCACTTTCTGATTCTTTCAAAACTGCTCAGTCCTACTTGGGAGCAAAAGTAAGAAGGACGAGCAGATAGTAGGGGCAAAAGGCAATGTAGGAATGTGCTCTCCCTCACTTTCTTCCCATCTTTTTCTCCTCGGTTCGACCTCCAAGCAGGAGGACTCCCAGCAGAGCTCACCTCTCCTGGTTTGCAACACCCTCACAGGCTGTTTTCTACTGAGCCCATCCTGCTTTGATTGAGGTGGTAGATCCCAAATGACCTGGTTGTAGTGAGCTGCCTCTCTGCAGGACCTCAGGGTTCTGGGAAAAGCCATGCATGCTGGTGTCCCTTCATGTGGCAGGAGGCCTGTGTGGTTTAAATCTCACTGTAAAACAAGACTTATCATACAGGAGACAGAAGCGAGGGTGTCAGAACACGTTAGTGCTGCTTTGAGTGCCTGCCCACCTCCTAAAGCCCCCTCCCTTGGAAATCCCACACAGACCTTGGTTTGTACAAAGGGAACTGGCAACTCCAAATGCTTGTTTGTTTTATGTTAAACAAAGCTGTTTTTTTCCCCTCATGTTTTTGAGTAGTTGCCACACGTGGCAGGGGAAGATGAGGAGGAGGAACCTTGTTTTTGAAATAAGAAAACTGTCTTAAAAAAAAAAACGAAAAATGAGTAAATCTGAGGCAGCTAAGGGGAGTATTTAAGCTAGTGTGTGGTTTGCTTTATGTGTTCCTTTTTAACAAGCTGAAATGTCTGGATTTATCTCATTTGCCAAGTTAGAATGGCAGGCAGCAGAGGTGATTATTTACAGGTATAAAACAAATAAGCAAAACAAACCAGTTCCTATTTAAGTGCTATTTCCAAGCCCAAAGTAGCCCTACTGTAAACACCCATTCCTGTGGCTCAGACTCTGGTCCCAGCTTCTGGTGTAAATTAGCCCTGCTCCCCTGCAATTTCTGTTCATCTCTGACAGAGTCTGACTTTTGCTTCCTGGTTTCAAAGGGAAGAGATTTATTTTTTTTTGGCCTCTTCTAGTACTAAATTCAACTCCTGCAGGTTGATCTCTTCCTATTTTTAGGTATATGTACACTGAGGTCTAGGTCAGGTGCTCTATCCTCCGTTGCATGTGCCTCCTAGTTCTGCTGGATTGCAGGTTCCAGAGGTGCCCACCCACGGGCACGCTGCAACCGTGACACTATCCCACAGGCACCCAATTAGGGATGAAAGTGGCCCAGCTGCCTGCATGGATTAGACAGAAGAAAACACGATTTGCCATCCTTGTAGATCTTGTGACACGCAGTGTTCACAAAGGGCAGGGTGTCGAAATGCTTTGACTGGGAATAAGAGCAGAAAAAAGCAAGAAAATGGGTCATAATGAAAAGGACTGCAGTGGAGAGGGAAAATGCATTAGAGATGCTGCAAAGTTCTGTGCTGCTCTGCTGGTTGTTAGCTTGTCTCATTGAAATTGGGAAGTTGCTACACACTCTTAAATACTCAAAAGGGCAACTTTCTTGTGTGATTTTACTTCTTGAAGTGCATCTATTTCTATTGAGCATGGAAATAATTTTTTATGCCTTGTACAGGGTGCTCAGAGGAAAGTTCCCAAGTGGATGTGTACAGAAGGGCTGTTACTGGGAGCAGGACTTAAACTTGCCTTCCCAAGTCCATAACAACCTTCAATCCCAAAGAAGTGCATCATGTGCTCCATGCACAATGTATGCACACAGTACAGCTGACAAGGAGCTGAACCTGTGAAGAAGATGGCACATTGTACGTTGAATGTCTTCTCTGGAGAAAGAGGCTGAACAAGGCACAACCCCTCCAGGGCCTCCCAGGACTATGTGTGGCATGGAAAAAAGTTTGGGGGCTTGGGAAATGCTGGGAAGTGCCTTTTTTATGTCTCATGAGCTCAGACATAATTCAGCATAAGGCATTTCCAAGAATTCTCCAGAGCTTGTGACCACTTGCCCCCAAAGATGGAGATGCAGGATGAACTGAATAATCAATAAAGGGCATGCTGAGTACCCGTGTTCTCCTTTCCCTCTGCTTTTCTCACTGTCTAGAGGGCTGACAGGCTTCTCAGTAGCTTCCAAGTATTAAGATGCCAACTGACCTTGCCCAGACAAGCAGCTGCAGTGGTCATTTTTGTGTGTTGCTGTTGAGTGGCCTGTGAGCTGGTCTCTAGCAGGCTATATAGGGGAGGAAAGACTCCCTCAGCTTGTTCTCCAGCTTCTTTACTCCCAGCCTTCTTCCTGTTCGGGCTTCTCTTTTTCTCCCTAAAGCTGTCCTTGCAGAAAAGCTGTTCAGCTGGCAGGAGATCTCTCCAGGCATTTTGAGGATTGTCATCACTCTGTGTTCCACCCAGGGGGCTTTTGGCCATTGTTAGCTGGATTCACAGTTCAGCTCGTTTTCATTGTCATCCAAAATAGGAAGCTAAATACAGATGTGCAGCTCCTCTATTAATATCCTCTGCGTTATGGTAGGACCAGGCTGCCAGGTGCTGTACTTTGTGCATAGGGAGGGAGATTATTGTTCCATTGAGCTTGAAGCAAAAGCACAGAGAGAAGCCAGATTACTCGGGAGAGCTGAAAAACCAGCTTTGGTTTCCTAAGCCTCAATCCAATCTTTGATCCATCAGGCTATGCTGTCTGTTAGTTTGAAATTGCTCACTTCCATGAGGGCTGAATCTGCCCCCCTGCAACATATTGTGAAGCCCTTGAAGTCTGATTACAAACTTTTGCTGCCTCAGGCCTCTCCTGAGGGTGCTTTCTATTCTGTCAGCCCAGAGCCACTAGTTTTTAAACTTTTGCACACACTTTATACATGTCAGAAGAATCTACTTGGCTGTCTGCTGCCAGATTCATGCTCCACAGGCAGATATCCTGATTACTGTTGGGCTTCATGGAAGGGTATGGCTTCACAGAAGTGTCTAAATCACAGGTTTATTTGCTGGTTACATGACCAGTCCTCTTCCTTACCTCTGTTGTTTGTATCTGACTAGATTTGAGTTGATTTAAATTTGGTGCCATCGTTGTGTTCCATGAAAAGGCTGCTGATGGGTAGCAACTTCTCACTTGGCATGAATCATGCTGGATGTGGGCCCAGTTCACTCCAGTGGTGAATGGCCACAGATTTCCTGACTAATTCCTGGAACAACCTCTTAGAGATGCGCACCATACCCACAATGCCCTTAGCAATCTCTCTTGCCATGCTCTTCTCACAGACTCTGTTGTGGTGGTATAGGCTGGACTCTCTGGTCTCACCAGGTACCTGTTCCTGTATGGAAGAGCTCATGTCCCCATGTCTCCAAGACTCTGCTTCAGGCTTGGTGGGCTTCCTCCACTAACAGGGACTTCGATCTGTTGACTGCAGCTCACAGAGGTGACTGAGAGGGTTTCAAGAAGGTATCACTTAGAAAACAGAGGTCAGACGTAATCCTTTAAAGAAGGGTGAGGGTGATGTAGCCATCAGAACAGCTCCTAATGGCCTTCTCTCAACTGCACAGTTTTGCTGGCTGAAAAATGACCTTGACAAGATTAGAAACAAACAAACAGAAAAACACCCAAGGATCAGCAATCATAATTCTGAATTCACTCTGAGAGCACACTCTGTTTTGAACACACTGGAATAATACTAAACATTTTTTGGTTAATAATTAATTGCATGTTTTTAATTAGAAATTGCTGTTGCATCCACATGGACGTCTAGCATATTGCATCTTATTAAAGCTGTAATTGGAATGTGTTATTTATTTGTTTCTGTTGTTAATGTTCATATTCCTGGCTCCTCAGGTCACTAGAGCTGCAAAAGAAACTTGTTTAAAATGAAATGCAGCAAACTCCCTACAGTCAATGTTCCTGTATGATAGGAATTGTTCTTGTTCCTCTGTGTTCTGGCTTGGTACCTGGAGATTCAGGGGATATTTTTGTGGTGTCTTTGCTTGTGGATGAGTGTTCAAAGGCTCAGATTCAGCTGCTCACTGGGCACTTCACAGTCCATGGTTACCCCTGGGTGTCTCCCATGATGAGCTGGCTGTGCTGGGCTGTACTGGCTATCAGAGTGCAGTGTAGACATAAGCTAGATGATGGATGTTTCCAGGACGGAAGTATTTAAAACACTCCTAGAAGCCATTTTGAGAGCAAACCTAGTCCTCTGCTGCAGCTGGGAGTGCTGCTGAATGGGTCTGAGGTCAGCCCTGTCCTTGCTTTCCTGATGAGAGATGTTTAGAGCTTACTCATTCCTAGAAATCCAGTGGGAAGATTTCCTGTGGTCCCCTGTTCCTTCTGGCCCTCTGCATCCCCTCCTCTTATTTCAGTTACTGGAGGCAAGCCCAGAGGAAGAGCAGAGACTCATTGCTGGGAAAGCTCTGCTTCATGTCCAGCCCAGGCAACCAGGACAGCTCTTGTGCTGGAACTGAACCAGCTGGGAAGAACGGCTTGTGTGGCTCTAAGCAACTGTTGAGGTCAGCCCTAAATATCAGGTCAGTACAGCATGACAACTCTGGTAAGGAATGGAGCTGGAGACCTCCGTGGGCTTTGTGCAATTGTAAAGAACTACATTGGCATAAGCACAACTGAACAGAAGGGGAAGGGAAAACAAAGGCACAGATGCTTCCTAAAAACAGCACCAGTGGTCAGTGCTAGAGCTGGCGTCACAGCCACTGCCTCCCAAGGACACTCAGCCTTTCTGGACACCATGGGACAGGATGCAGCTGAGATGGGAGAGGGCTTCTCAGGTCTTCAGCTGCCCAGCTAGAAGTCACAACTTTTCCCTTGTGACTGCAGGACAGCGAATCCCAGATATGAGTCCTTGCTTGCTGCTGAGCAAAGCCAATATGAAAGACCTTCCCTGGCAGAGGGCAATTCCAGCTGGCAGGGGTTTACATGCATTTCATATGGGACCTTGGGTCAGCAACACAAAGTCTGAGATGGCATGTTGCCATGGCATGTTGCCTGTCTGACTAGATTTCTTCCTTATGGTGATTTAGTGCCCAAAGGAGACTGTGGTCCTGCCTCAGGTGAGGGTGGCTGTGAATAGTGTGATGGTGAGAATCCAGAGAAGGGCTCTGGGAAGGTCTCGGTGAGGGAGAGTGTGGTCATTCAGGGAGTGACGGGCTGAAGACTCCTTTGGGTCAGTCCAGTAAAGGCCCATGGAGGAAATAACAAAGATCATCAGAAAGAACAGGTGCTCTTTCAGTTACAAACAAAATTGCATTTTGTTCCACTTGTTCCATTTCTTTCATTATCCAGTAAGAGAATTGACTCAGAAATCCTGTGTTGTCTAAGAGATAAATGAGATAATTTGAGGACCCTTTGTAGCCTTCTAATCAAAAGTCTGCATGGAAGCTGACACCTACAATCTGCCCTCATTAAGACGCCTGAGAGATTACCAGTTGCAGGCCACCCAATTTTCCTGTAAATATTCAAGAAGTTGAAGTAAACTCCACAGATGTGAAAAGCCAGCGTGTCAAAGCAACAGCAAAACCTTTGGCACATGTTCAAATAATCTTTCGAACACCAGGATTTGGGCTGATTAGAAGAGAAAACCAAAGCAATTTTAGGAAGAGTTGGCGGGGGGAGAAAGAAGTAAATTTAGACAAGAAAAAGCAATTACAGGCTTAAAAGGAATAATAAGCATCAATTAGCAGCAAGTATCTCTGCCTGCAATGAAAGCATTTTGAAGTACATACACGGTGGAATAGAGAAAAAGAAAAGGCGGCTCCGTCAGTGAATTACTGCAGGGACCCCGAGATAAAGGGGAGCAAATGCTGCAGAGATATTAAACAATTACTTAGCATCAGCCTTTCTGAAATTGAAAAGGTGGTGGTTGCCCTGAGTCGAGGAGCTTTCCAAAGAGACTAGATAAGACTGGGGATGTCAGCTGATAATGCCGTGAGGCTGATTCTCTGCCCAGAGAAATGGCCAAAGCCCCAGTTCCCAGCAGGCGCTCGGAGGCAGCGTGGCAGCAGCTGGAGCTGGAGGTTGAACTCCTGGGGGTTCCACAGGAGGTGGGCAGCACGTGCTGCTCTGCACTGGTGTTGCACAGCTGCCTGTCAGGGGGTGTGCAGTTGCCTCCTGTGGAGAGGGTGCAGGGGAAAGGTTTGGTGTAGTCCATATGCTTCTTGTTGCTTGTGGTCTTTAGCCAATGATTGTGTTTCCTGTTCCCCATGCCAGGATTTTACGCTCGGTTGTGCCTGGTGGGGAGCTAAGTGATGGACAGCTGTGCTGAGGAGTCCAGACTTGGCATCTCTTATGAAAGGAAAGCAATGACAGGATTCAATTGGCTTCACTTCTTAGCTGGGGCCGTGTTCCTAGAACAGGCCACTAATTGGATCACACCAGTTGCTCTGTGGAGCATAGCTAATCCTTTTCTGTCGCACTCCTTCTCTCCTGCCCCAAAATAGTGGAGACTGGGGATGGGCCCAGGATTGCAAGGAGTTGTTTTGTGTCTGATTTTTTAGCCTTTGCTTAGGAAGATTTTGCCCAGCCCCTTTTCCTGAATAGCAGCAACTGGCAGAGATCAAATACACTTTCCATTTTCATCCCTTCTCTTCTTAGCAAAGACGTGTCAGGAGCTGTAGCACTGCCCTAGAAACGATCACAAGATACAGCAGGAATGTGGGAACTACTGCCAAGTCATTTAATTTTGGCAGCCCACCTGCATTGTTCATTTCTGGTCTTCCCAGTACTTAAAGGATCCAGGATAACTGGGAGAGGTTCAGAGGGGGATGACAAAAGTGATCAGAAGTCTGTAATAGCCTCTGTGCAAGGGGTGAGTAGGTAGCTCTGACTCCTCTCTCTGAAAGAGCACTGGTTGTAGGAGAAAGATGTGTTGAGATGGGAGAGGCCGGCAGGGGATGGGCAGGGGTTGGTTGTGCATTGCTGTTCCAGCACAAGGGCTAGAAAGCACCAGTTGAAGGCTCCTGTTATAGGTGGCAGGATCAAAAGAAACCAATGGAGAGTGGTGCTTGCAGGGGTAGTTCAGCTGAGGAACTCCTTGCTGCAGGGTGGTACAATATCGAGGTGACACTGGACTGGTCAATGGAGCAGAAATCTGCTTGGGGATGAGTACATGGAAGCACTGTCCAAGTCTTGAATATCCCTGAGACACAAAGGTTGGAGTCTTTTGTGGAATGATTATATGTTTGCTATTATTTATTGTGCTTTCCCCAGGCATTTACTTTTGGCCACTGTCAAGAGATAGCTACACAGATATTTGGGCTGGCCCAACTGCTCTTTATGCTTGTATATTTTCCTGTTGCTGTGTTCCAGTGGCAGTAGTCTCAGCAGTAGGATTACAGAGCTCTTTTGGAAAAGCAAGATCAATTTTAGCCTGTGTGGCTTTGTCTGCTGCTACAGGTGGGATGATACAGGTACACATGACAGACAATAAAAGGCAACATGGGTCTCCCTCACCAACACGCTGCAGTCATTTCTGTGACCTCAATGCAAGCATGATCCTGCTAAGCATTAAATGAAGCTGAAAAATACTAGTATTACTGCTAAACAGTAGCTATTCCAACAATGGGAACGAGTGAAGGAACACCACTGATCTTTCAGTCAGTAAATGAGCAGTGTAGCCCTTGTGTTCCTCCTCCCCCAAGGCCCAGTGGGACTCTACAGCTATCCAGAATTAGGCAAAGAAAACAATTAGCAACGTAGATTCTTTCTGCATTTTTCTGTAACTACCTGGAAAATCTAAAAAGTCCTACCATGAGCTGACTCATCCTAATGTCAACAGGGAGAAACTCACTTGAGATCAGTAGCATTACCCAGATTTGTGCCAATTGGATTTGTAGCTACTGGCATCTTGACTTGCACATGTTTCTGAGGTATGTGCACTCCGTTCTGCAAACAGTCTCTGCAGCAATGCCTAGGGCCATGTCAGTGGGTGTGAAACTGGGTCTCATTAGGCTCTTAGCAAATGCCAAGTGAGCCATCCTGACAAGGATTTCTTTCCTTTCCTCCCAGTCAGCTGAAGGGCTATGCCAGAGCAGAATGGGTAGTGGAAACAGAAAGGCTCATACCTTCTGTTAGAATCGTTCCCCTGCAAAGTGTAGACGTTTCTTTGGACTGGGAGGGTCTGATCCCATCTAATCCTGCCGAAGTGAAAGTGCTTTCAAAGCATGAAGTGCTCATTTTGTTGCTTGTTGAAGGGATTTACTCAGAGGCAGCACAGCTGCCACTCACTCTGGGGCCAGGCCTGGGCAACCACAGCAAGGTTCTCTGGGGGCCACCAGGGTGGGGCAGTGAGGTGCTGCTGGCTCTGCCTGGTGGTCAGTCAGTCAGTGCTTGGCATCCAGGGGTAAATCTGGATCAACTTTTCCAAGCTGATGCCTGCTCTTGTGATGGCAATGTGCTGAGGTGGCAGAAGGGCCTGGCAGGATTACAGTGGGAGGAGTTCTCTGGAGGGAGAGGAAGGTGGGGAAAGGAATGCTTCAGTGAACTAATTCAAAGCTGTTTTTTAATTAAAAAAAAAAGAGTGAAGAGAGAATGAGATAAAAGTCAAAGACAAGGAAAATCTGCTTAAGGCTGGACGGAGCTATCATGCAAATAAGGATTTTAAGTGGAAAATTAAAAAAATTAGCAATAACGAGAAGAGAAGCAAAAAAGTAGCCAGCATAAAATTTAAACTGCTGAGTCGGTTCTGGAAAGATTTCAGAAGGGAGGGCTTTTTTTTTTTTTTTTTTTTCCTCCAGATAGATCTTTTCCTGTTAATAATAGATGAAATAGGAACTAATAACACAAAAATACTGGAGTTTGTAAATGCTGAGCCTGCTTTATCTCATTCAAACCATTTTATAAAAAAGACATCTATGGGGGACCTTCACCTGTCCCACTAGCTGGCAAGTTCCAGAGCACCTTGCAGGCACCTGTGGCCCAGGGGTTTGCTGAGTTCTCTTTGCTTGTGCAAGTTAGAGATTATGAGGCATATGGGAGAGGGACAGGACTAACAGGCAGAGCCTCTATGCTGGGTGTATGACAGCATCCTCTCAGTGTGAGATGGAGTGGGACTGATCCATAGCATCAATCCAAATTAAGCCAAGGAAAAGCTGACAAAAGTCTAGTCTCCCACTTAGAGTCTTAAGTCTGAGTTTGGCAACCGACAGCCTGGAGAGTTGCCTGTTGGTTTTTGTTTGTAGAGCTCCAGGAGGGGTCCAGCCCCTCTCCCTGGCTGCAGGGTGCTACTGCAGACAAGCTACAGCACCCAGCAGTGGCTCAGTGGAGAGAGCCCAGGCCCCCACTGCACCCCGGGGGTCAAGCAGGAGACAAACTTTGCTACAGTTCCTCAAGATTGACTTCCTCCATGCAGAAGCACTGTCTCCCAGTGCTTCTCTTTTCAGCCAAGCCCATATTGGCTCCAGACTGAGGAGATGAGGAAGGCTTTGGTCATAAGTGTCACGGTTAGAATTGCCCTGTGAGGCACCAAGGAGCCTAGGGGGGGTGTTGTCCATCAATCCATAGCCTCTCACTTCTGATGGCAGAGAACTGAAGCTGCTGTATAAACAGGGAGACAGCTTAGCCTGATTCAACCTTTCATCTTCCTCCTGGAAGTCTCCAGTAGCAATCCTAAAAGCTGTCAACCTTGCACAAAGCATCCACTGCAGAAGACAAGCACATCCTCTGAGAAGCCAATCTGGCAGCAGCATTAATAACCAGCAGCATATAGGCACTGAGTAGGTGGAAGAAGCCTTACAGTTTCACAGCTTGCTGTGCCAGTAGAAGTGTCACACAAAACCACCTCACCATCTGGCCAGTGCTGCCTTTTTCACACCCCTTCTCCTACCATCATCCTATTTCCAGGCGTGATACCCAAGGTGCTGAGGATTGAACTGACCTTCAGCACTGAGAAAGATGTGATATCACTAAATCCTGCTCTGAAGCTGTCTGGCAGGGGGACTGTGCCAAACTTCGGCTTGTGATTGGGTTTGGTGCCATTGGAAGGCTTGCTCAGTTGTGTCTGGTTGGCTGGGAGATGCTCCTCCAGCCTGCCAAGTGATGACCCAACCTTTGTTTTTAGGGTCTTCATCCCCTTTGGGCTGAGCTGTAGTGAAGTGATGTTCCTGGGTGTGGAGCCCTTCACCACTTAGGAAATTCCAACTAAGGATGCTGTGATGTGTCTCCTTAGCAACACAGGCTACTTGGAGTTCATCAGCTCTGTAGCTTTCTCTTCCTCATACTTTCCAGGCTGACTTCCCATGTGATTTGAATGAGGTTAAATGTCGTGCCAGTCCTGATCTTCTTGCAGTTGTCTGGGATCTAGTCTGGGGTATCTAGGACACATCTACCACTTCCAGGAAGGCCCTGAGAAGTTGCTATGGTCCTTTGACACCAGGGGAATCTGTGCAATAGATGCACCCTGTCTATAGTTTCTACTCAAGCAAAGCAGGTTTTAGCTTTTGAGAACCTTCTGATGAGACAGGCTGAAGTGCCTGTCTCCTCAGTGTCCAAATGATGTGTGTGTCAAAACTCAGGTTTTCCATTTCACACTGTGCTGCAGGTGTCTGTTGTCTGCTCTGCCCATGCAGACTGTAGCCTGCTCTTCTTTGTACTTTTGAAATACAGGTGTCACTTCTCCCTGTGTCCTGCAGTTTGATCCTGCCTGTCCCCGGACTGATGTTACTCCCTTCATGGAAAATATCTTCTGAATCTTAAACATCCCAAACTGGCTCTGGGCTGAGGCTGCTCAGCCTGTTTGTTTGGGCTTTGAATTTCCTAGTGCTTGTTGCATCACTGGGAAAAGGACACTGCATCACTGCATCCTTTTCCAGTAAAGCAAAGAGTTACCTTCCTCTCTGCAATATTGGGACTGCAGCAAGAAGGAAAACGTCCAGAAAAACAACTGGCAATAAATCTATTTCCTAGAAGCTTATATGAAGCTCTGATTTTCTTTCTGTTTGCCTAAGAGGTACCTAGGTTGAGGACTCAGTTCAGAGCGTGATCCCCTGACCACACTGAGCCATAGGAGAGGGTCTTATCCCTGGATGTCTGTCCCTTGCTTGCACTTGGTGGTTTGTTGGATGTTAGTGAACACAAACAGCTACTCCTGAATACCCCCCCATTCCTCTGCTGGCTTTGGGAGCCATGTGGGTGCATCACCTTATGGTGGCTGTGAGGATCCTCAAGGAGAGAATTCTCTTAAACAATTTCACCTCTTCTCTCTGGCAAGGTGAGTGGGATGTAGCTGTAATTATGTGATTATTAGAATGCATTGCAAGTCACGTACCAGCAAAGGACTATTTCTTGCTGTACAGCAGTTTCAGATGTCCTTTATGTCTCAGCATTCTATGATTCTATGATTAGTAGCCTTTTACAAAGGTGTGCAGGATGTGTTAATATGCACATTCAGGCTGAGGGTCACAGTATCACATGCAGTGCTGGCCTTGGGGTGAAACTTCTTGTAGCTCATGTCAAAAGATGGGATTTATGATGAACTCCCCCATGACCAGAAGACTGAAGCACACTTCACCTTCTGGGCTGAGTAGCGGGAGTGTCTCTTGGATCTTGTCAGATATATCTACCCAAAAAAAATTGTATCTCTGTCTCAAAAGAAATGTAGAGATGACTGGGAAAAGAAGCAGAGACTTAACAAACACCCTTTGTAATGGTGGTCCTCTAGATGGAAAGGGTTTTGAAGTTCAGGGGGCTCAAGCAAACCATGAAGTCTCTGCCCTGTATTGTTGAGGATTATGGATTCTCAGAATGTCCTGAGATTGTCTTTGATGGTGTAGAATGTGTAGAGGAAATCAGTGTGTCAGTGTATGGTTTGGAGCATCCTTCGAGGTAGCATGTGGCTACAGGGACTCTGTGTTAACAGGTGGAGGAAAGAAAGGGAAAATACATGTGGGCAGCCCTCCCTGAGGGGTAGAGCTAAACACAGGGAAGTTCATTTCTGTTCATCCAAGCGGCTGTATTTTAACTTTCTGAAGTAGGTGATGGGGAGAGGGATTTTGCTAACTGTGTACACAGCCCGCTTGCTTGACAGGCAGTGTATGTGAATCCTGAAGTGACTCCCTCATGCTGGAGTGGCCTGGCATTGGCACAGGGTACCTGCCACACTGCAGGACAGATGGAGCAGCCAGAACACCCTAACCAACTTCATCATGTCCCTGGATGTAGAACTGTAAAAAGAAACTGGTGCCCTAACATAAGTCACCTGTTCTTTTATCCAAATTTAAGAAATGCCCCAGAACATGACATTCTAACCATTTTCCTTTTGGGAGACAAATCTGATTGGAAAACAATCCATTGCATTGTGGCAGGAACTGTATTGCTGAAGCAAGCCATCTGGGACTGTTTGTTATCCCAGGGTGTCCTGTTTGTGTCCAGAGACCATGAGTTAGTGGTGCAGTACTGGGACATGTGGAGGGTGAATCCATTGCTGAAGACACAGCGAAGGTGATTTTCTTCCTCCTCTGCCTGTGCAGAAAAGACAATTCACTTTAATCTTTTCTTTCCAAGCACAAATTAATCTTCTAATGAAAACAATGACAGTATTTGACCTGGCATGGTGGGTGGTTACTCATGCAAATGAGATGTCTCCCTTCTACCCTTCTTCCGTCAACAGAGGATGGGACTGACCCCCCCCATCTCAGACCTCAGGCCAGTGTCAGGACAGTGACAGGAAGGAACTGACTTTGCCATGTGTGGAGACACTGTTGGACAGGTCTGAGACCCAGAGCTTCATTCCAGATGGCTGGGTGATTAGTAGAGCGTGTTGTTGCAGCGCCGACATCAGCTGCAGGCTATCTGCTTCGGTAAAACCCTGAGCATTAGAAAACCTTAAACCCAAAGAAGCAAAGATGGCAGCAATAAAGTGAGAGTTAGATACCACTTGGTTAATGAAGTGAGCTTCAGAAAGAAGAAATGTGTGTCAGGTCAGAGGCCCTGGGGAGAAGCGATGGGGCTCCCTCTGAAGAGACAGGCGGCAGAGCCCGAGACCTAAGGATTCAGTAATTGAGTGTGTTTCAGGCTGCCAGGGGAACTGGCTGCAAACACAGGCGTCCACCCTGGCAGCTGAGGAGGAGGAAAAATAGCTGAGCAAGATGTTGACTTATCCCTGAGAGAACAGAATTAGTTGTCTTGGAAGACAGAGCATATTAGAGGAGGGTGAAAGGTGGATGAACACTGCCCTTGCTCTTCAGTTAAAGTCCTCCCCTAACTCTGCAGTGTTTGTTTGTAAGATTAGACCCTTTCCTGTTCAGCCCTTACCCACTCCAATATAAAATGATGCTATATATCCTCTCCCAGGCCAGTGCTCATGGCCACAATTAGAGAACATGATCCAGAGCTGGCCAGACCTGCTGGAGCCATTGCTGTGCTCCTCTGCTTATGGCTTTGTTGCAGATAAATTGAAGCTAATCAATTCCATCACTGAGTAGGTCCTCAGGCTATAAGCTTCAGACCTATAAGCTCAGGCTTATAGGTCTGAAGGCAAAGAAGGCCACCCAGGTCCTCTCCAGGGCTGCAAGACTGTGGTCAGAGTTGTTTGACTGCTGCTGTTGAATGTGGGCTTGCAGCTCTTCCAGTGGGAAGTGTGGTGGGCAGGGGAAGGCTGCCCCGGGGCTGTGCCCAGCTGGCTGTGCTCCAGCAGTGGGAATGCTGGGGGGCTGCTGAGCTGGTGACAGCATAAAATGTCACCTTGGCAGCTGCAGCCCAAGCACTGCCTCTCTCACAAGGGTGTCCAGCCTTGATTTAAAGGCTGCAGGGAACACCAAAACTAGCTCATGCTGGTTGCAACTTGGACCAGTTAACATTTTTCAGTGTTTCTTGCAATGAATGTGCCCAGCTTCCACCCACTGGTTCCTGCCCTACTCTGCCTCCTCAGCCTAAGGTGAATGCTATCTCCATTGAGCCTTGGCTCCTACGTGGAAAAGCTGTGAGACAGTTCCAGCCTGTAACAAGTGACTAGTCCTAAATTGGGGTAATCATTTAGTTAATAAACACTCAGTAATGGTTACATTAAACAATGATTTCTTCCTTTGCTGATCTGTCATTGCTTCTTATTTAGTAGCTGCATTCAGGAATATTCACACATGATTGCTTATGATGTTTTAATTATCTTTGAAAGGTTTCACAGCTTAGGTTGAAACCTGGGTAGTGATGTGCATGGTGATCCTGAAAAGCAGTGCATCTAATCAGTAGCTGGCTGCTTAACAGTGATGCAGGGTTATCTTTTCATCCTTTTGGCCATTTAATTGCTGTTAATAGTCAAACTTAGTTTTCTGCTTGCTGAGGCTGGAGTCCTTCATCTTGTTAGGAGCAATGAGAAATCACCAGGAAAAAGCTCTGCTGTTAATATCCAAGGAATACAGCTAACCAGCTGCTATTAATTTTAATGCAAACCAGACATTCAGACTTAAATCGTATCATCCTGAATGGAGTATTGCAGTTAAAGTGAGCATCAAGTGGCCCCAGGGCAAAGATGTTTCAATTTCATTGAGCTTTTTTGTGATCTGGCAAGGGACAAGTCTTTGGTTTGATAGTTTTGAGACCTACAGACAGTGCTGCTGCAGGTGAACCTCGAGGAGTGGAGGGGGCTGCTCGTGCGTGTGGGTCACGAATGGCTTGTGTGACCTCAGGGAAGGGAGATGGCTGGACAGGGCACAGAGCTCCCCAGAGCACCTGAGGATCACCCCAGTGCAGGATCAGGATTTCTGCTCTCTGGGGCCCTTCCCCTTGCCCTCCATGGAGGTGGTTTCAGCAGCAGCTGCAGAAATGATGGTTTCCTGTGGTTCCTTGTGGTCACCGTCACACAGAGGAGTTTCTAGCCTTGATGCTTTCATGAAGGGACTTGGCATTCACTGTTTTGCTCAGAACAACTTGTCTGGTGTTCCTAGTGCAAACAGGGCCCCTTCTCCCTGCAGGAGGGTAATAACTAACTAGAGAAACAAGGGATCCCTCTGAGCAGTGCTGCCTGCACTGGAGAAAGAAAAACAATCTGTGAAAATCCCAGCTGAAGCATGGAAGAGAGGATCTAAATTTATCTGCAGCCTGCCTGGGGCTCCTGAGGTTTGTGACTGCTGGGGCAGTTGCTTGCAGCATTGTGTAGCTTAGAAGTTGAATCTACATCCAAAGGCTGCAGGCAAGACAGGAGAGCAACACACTTGCTCTGTTGTATTTCCAGGTATCTCTCTTAAGTCTTTGGGGCTCACAGATTCATGCTGTGCATTTGTTGGTTATTAAAAAAAAAAAAAAAAAAAAAAAAAAAGGCTGTTCTAAATATAGTTGGGAAGAGCAGGAGTCTGTGCCCCACAGGATTGCGGTCTGCACAGGAAAGTCAAACAAGGGCCTGGATGAACAAAGCTCTTCTTATCCTCACTTCACAGCTGGGTAACTGGAGTTGGGTGAGATGAAGTGATTCGCCTGTGGTGGTGTGGGAAGTGAGGAAGCCAGGCACGGAGCTGGGTCTAGGGAATTGGAGTTCAAAACCAGTTTCTTTCTGTAGATCCAGATAAACCAGGTGATTTTTCAGGGACCTGTTGTTTGGCCCCTGGCATTCCTCAGGAAAAGAATCAGCAGGTGAGCATCTCCACTGAAAACATGCAGTACAGCCACTGCTTGTGACTGAGAAATGTTTGGTCTTTTTAAGCAAAAAAAGAAAATCCACATTTCATTTAGACACTGCCTGTTACCTTTTCTCAATAGACAAGTTGTAGATGCCACGTTTAGGCCTGGAAGCAAACCAGAAACTATCATACGTCTCACAGCTGCAAATTACAGGAGAATATGTTTACTGTGGCTGATAAAAACTGACTTGGACTCGTATTTTTGAAAGCCAGCAGCACTGAAAATTCTGTTTCTGGAGAAGAGAAACAGGGTAGTTGTGACCAGAGGAAATTGCTGCTGCTTGGTGAGGATGGAATGGCTTTTGATGTGAAAGCATCACTCTGGATTTGGTGGGATCAGTGCCAAAACCAGCACGTTGCTCCCAGTACTAGGACCAAACTCCTGCACATTTTGTTCAGGGGTGCAGTGGTTGCATGATGCAAAGCAGTCGTAGCCTCAGTGCTCAGAGAGTGCTGGAAAGGACTGCTAAAGGAATGGGAGGCAGAAATGAAGAGTACTTTGAGTGAGCTACTTGCCTATTAAACGTTCTCTGGAAGGGGTCATTGTTAATGTTCCTCCTTCCCATCTAAACAGAAACATACAGCTTCCTTGACAGGGAATTTAGCAGAAGCTGAAGGGATTACTGGGTGTTACAATATCTCACTTCCAAAAAGTTAATGTATTAGGAGTGTGTGAGTCTAGACACGTATTGCAAGACTGATTTAGGATCTTAAAGAGGATTCTGCCTTTCATTCTGGCTTTTATTAAAAGCTTTGTAGTACATCTTTAAAGAGCCACTAAAGCCACACTGAAAACATAAAGGAGAAAAGAATAGGAGCAGAAAGGTTTTTAAATGGATTTCTTCGCTCATTTTCTGTCTTACCCCTGCCCATAGTTTAAGGCTGTTTGCATAAAAACATGTTAATTTTTTTCCTCTAAAAATTCAACTACTCTTCCTCTTTACTTTCTTTCCCTCAAAGCTGCAGGCCAGTGTGTAAGACTAATGTCAGACTGTGGAGGAGCAGAATGCCTCAGATTTGGAAGTTCCTCCAAACTTCATCTAACACCAGACTAGTTGAGATAGGCACAAGAATGATTGCACTGCTGGTGGCACTTGGGGCAGGGTAGCTGGTCCTCAGTAGGAGCTGGAGTATCTTAAAAGAGATTGGGAAAGTGATGATGGAGAAGGGAGCTATGTAGATTTATGGAGGATGTAGATTTGACTGTGGCTTGGTATGCATGTGCCATCTGAACATACTGCTCTCTGCAAAACCTTGGAGAATATAGCAGTTTATATGGGAAGATCCTGCCAAGTTCCTGCTGTATTCACCTCTCATTTTGGAAAGAATAATGTGGCTTTTCCGATGGATTATGGGATACTTGACATCTCCTTCTGCAGGGAACCATCCTGAGCTGGCTACCTGATGGAAGAACATCTACTGTTCACTTCTGCTCTATTTTTTCTCCCAGTCTCTAACTTCTTAGGTCCTTTCAACTCACAGGCACCCAAAACTGTAAGTAGGACTGCCTGACTTCAGGTGAGGAGGGAACAGCAGGAACAGATGGATTCCTCAGCACCAGAAGCTGCTTCCCATGCAAATACAGCCTCATGACAGAGAACTAGAAGGCAAACACTGCTGACAAAGGGTATGGGAGCCGGTGTCTGAAAGTTTCCTGAGGCTCTGATGACTCTGCAACAGGTGGCAGCCAAATGGAGCTGCTTTCTAATCAGAAGGGATTTATTTTTTTTAAAATACAGCCTAAGTCACTGAAGAAAGCAGAGAGAAGTTCCTAACAGCTTCTGGTGAAATGCAAATGCACTGCTTTTATCACACACATTATAGCCAGCTCACCTGCCCTCCAAGAGGAAGAAGGCACCACAGTTTGCATATAGATAAGGTCAGATTGTGTTCCACTGTAGGCATCAAGGTGGGTTTATTATCCTCTTTGTTTTTTGAAAAGCTGTTCACTGCATCACCCTGCTCTGACCAGCTCCTGACAACCCAGTTTGTCCCTGGCTGGTGAAAATTTCAACCAGAAGGTCTAACGTGTGGCAGTCTGACCAGCATCCTGCCAGGCCTCTCCCCTTGGGCTCTTGGGGGACAAGGGGAACGAGGCCCTGGAGTCTGTGGTTCAGCTCTGGACCTCAGCCACACCAGGGAGCTGTAGTGATGCTTGACTCTTAGGGTTAGTGAGCTGTGATTTGCAGAGAGCCAAACTGAGGCACAGTGTGAAAGGAAAAGTGGCTAAGTTGGAAGAGTGGAATGAGGACTGACACCCACGTTTTGAGGCAGAGAAGCTGGTCCTTACTTTCACTGTGGAAAACTTACTTTACTGAAGCCCAGCTGGAGGCCGTGCATTGCAGAGTCTGAATCAAACATCATCTTTCTTCCTTAACACCTCAGTAGATCTGTACTAGCCCTGATCACTTTGAAATTACTATGACTTCACATCTGCAGAATCAGGCCTAGTACAAGTGAGTGAAGGTTTTATGTCGTTTGACCCTCTGAAGGGGGTCTAGGAGCCAGCTGGATCAGGTGGGAACAGGTCTGCTACAAGCTATTTAAAAGACTTCGAGTGGTTTCTGTCTCGCTTTCTCTTTGGAAGAATCACTGAACTGTATCAAAACGCCCTGCCACGGCATTTCAGAGCCTTTAGTGTTTGGAAATTACAGATAACTGCTCTGCTCTGAAAAATGGAGTAGGAGTGTGGGTCCTCCTCCAAATTTTTTATAATAAGAGGTAGTTGGAAGCCAAACCTCAAAGTTCCCAGATTTGTTTTGATTTTTACAAAATGCTTCCAATCAGCAGACTTCTCTTAAAACATGGTATTTTCATCAAAATCAAGTTGGATTGTTTGGATGGAACAGCACTTTCTGTCAGAAAAGGCGTTGTAGGGTAATTTAACTATAGCCAACACGGCAGAAGCACTCAGGGAACACAGCAGGATTAGAACAAAAGTGCATAGAGTGAGAGGAAATGTGTTCAGCTCCGCCTGCTAATGACTACTAAACCTTTTGAGCAGACTTTGTGGCCCTCTAATTCAAACCTTTCAAACACTCTACCTGCACAAACTACACACCAGTGCAGCATCTCTGTATCCTGCTGGTGCTGGGGAGTGCCTGGCGTTTGGGTGAAATAAAACTGTGCCTGCAAAGTGTCTGCTCTTTCTAATGAAATGCAGGCTTTCATTTTAGCAAGTGATCCCAGCACAAAGTGCTAAGTGCTGTAAACAGTTTTCAGCAAGACATTTCAGGTGCTGAAAACTGACTACTTAGGTAGCTGCAGTTGATGAAAAGCAAATGTAAAAGCAGAAACCTTCTCACTGAGCTCAGTAAAGGCAATGTGAGCTTTCTGTGGAGTGTTCTGCTCAAGCCCCTCTGGCTGGCCAGAGTTGGCTGTGTGGCTGCACCTGCAGCTCAGCCTCTGGGCAGTCTGTCTGGGAGTGAACAGCCATCCTTTGAGCATTCAGTCCCAGGCACAGAGTCTCTCAGGCCACTTTGTTGGCAGGCTGAGCTTCAGGGAATTTCTTCTGTTTGTCACGGAATAATAAGAGTTCATTCCATGTTTGCCATGGACTAGGAGCATTTCTGTAGGTGATTAGTGTGGCTTGGATAATGCAGGGTAACTGATTGTTTAAGTTTCCATGGCTTGCATGTCTAAACCCCACAGACTTCAATGCATTTCATTTTCTGCACCTTTAAATGGAGGAGAGTGATTTCTGTCCCTTCCTGGAAAGCCATAATGCTGTAGACAGGCTCCTGGTCTTCCATTTCTGTTATTCAAATGGCATGTAAGGTAGAGGAAGAATCAGGGAGTGACCTAGCACTGGGTGTTCTGGCTGCAGCAGGTATTTGCTGTACAGCTATGGTGATGTACGGTTTGGGCTGTTGGTAAGAAGCAATGACCACTGTTGTTCTTAATTTCACTGTGTGGCCACTTTTCTGAAGTGTTCATCCTTGAGTGCTGATGTCAAATGGGTGACTGAAGGGCAGCAGGGTGTGTGCAGGGGAGAAGCCAGATTTTCACAAGATTACAGCAGAAAATTTGTGGTTGTTCTTGCTCACATCTCCTCTTGCTGGGGCAGGGTAGGTGCTCAGGATCTAGCACCTTTCATTTATGTGCTGGAAGTGGGAAGCTCAGAAGGGAAACAGAGGTTATTATTATGGTCAGATCATTCAGAAACACAGGGAAGCATCACTTGAAAAGAGGTGATGGCAGGTTCAAACCAAGCAAAAGGAAATCCTTCTTAGGCACCAGGTAATTTAAGCTGAGGTACTGCTTGCCATCAGGGCATTGTGGTACAAAAAAGCCTATGTGGATTTGAGGAGGGATTGGACACAGTCAACAAATAAAGATCTCTTGAAGGCTATTAAAGACAGACCCGAAGTTCTCACGTGGAAAGTTCCTGTGTGGCAGATCACTGGGAGCAGGGGCAATACTCTGGACAAGAGCTGCTGTGTGTTTGTCCTATTCTAATGCTGTTTCTTGGGTATCTGTAATGAGGGATTGAATAGTGAGTGGACTGGCTTGATCTGTGGACTGGCCAGTTGCTTCACTCCTGTGCTGTGAGATCCTCTGGCTGCTGTCTTGCCAGCAGTCAGAATTTAGTAACATCTCCACTCCTTTCTTCTATCTGCCTGTTGCCTCTGGGTCCCTTCCAAATATCCCCTTCCACCTAATGAGAACAAGAGGTAACTGAGCTCACTCATCAGGTCCCTTGGAAGTGCCAAGGCTGAGAGGCTGCCCTAAGACACATCCCTGGGCAACCTAGTGTAAGGACACAGCCAGAGAGTGGGAGTGATGTGGTTAAACAGCAGAGGGTTCTGCCAGGCAGTGGGTAAAATGTGGCTGATTCTCACCCTAGAGTTGAAGTGCTAAAACTACCCACAAATACTTCAATAAATAGCAAGCTCATAAATAACTTGCAACATTGCACTTCATAATATACCAGTGACAAATGTTACATCTTTCTACAAGGTGGATTCATGGTAATGGGGGTAGCAAGAAGGAGTGATGTCTGTGAGGTGTTATTAAAAATCACTTACATTTCACAGGTTTCCATAAAAGGGAGACTTGTGCAAAATACTTAATCACGCATTATAAATACAGCATTTATTAAAGACAAGCAAAAGCATAAATACACCCAGGCCCTTAAGCACTTGTTATTTGCAATGGTTAGAAAGTGTTTGGAAACATGAGCTAACACTTGGGATCCGGTTTAGCTCTGTTGTTGGTCCTGGAGGAAAAGCTGGGATGCAGAGGTGGCTTTGCTGCCTTATTCTTGTCTTTCCTGCAGTCTGGCATGGGCTGTACTTGATATCCACAGGTTTTCCTATGCTTTGCAGTACTTGAGGTCAAGGAACAGTTCAGCTAGATCCTTCCAAGGACCTGTCCTGGAGATGACCTCTTCAGGGCATGGTTATGCAGTTCTCTGTGCTGCCCCTGTGCTGGCTGGAGATTTCTACAGTCATAGAAGACTAAAACCATTCTAAAGCCTGTTAAAAATAACCCACTCAGTGTCCCACTCAAGCAGCAGAGTGTTGAGAGGAAGCTGGTTTCCCTAATTGCTCCCCTTGGAGAGCTGTCACAGCAGTTTCCCCATTGCATTGGGAAAGATGAGTTTGTTATTAGAGTTGTGGTGCTGTTCTGCTTTCCCAAATCCTGGACCTGAGGAATGGAAACCTTAGGGAGGTCCTTTTTATTCCCCTTGTCTTAGATCTACTCTTTCAAGTGAAGTTGAAGCTTTGAAAGAGGGAAGGTGGCAGAACTAGAGGGTGATGCAAGAAGAATATTAAGGGGAAGGGGGATTTTATGGCAGCAGAGTAAGAGAGCTGATTTATTTTGTCCTTCAAGCACTTTCTCTCTCAGGCTGCCGAAGTCCATTAAAACTTCTGTCTGAAGCTATGGTGAGGTTCACTCCCTGGAAAGGACAGAGGTTTTACCATGGGGAGCCAGAAGTGGTGATGGCTCCTATTTCATTAGCAGAGCAGTTATCTGAGCTAAAAGGGTTTCTGCTCAATTAGCAGGGGCCCTTTTTGCAATTAAAGTGCTACTGGTTTGCAACCAAAGTCACTGTCATTTGTTCAATTTTTGAGGGTGAGCCAGAAGAGCATCTTCAGAATCCCAGGGCTGTCAAACAGCAGGTACAAGAGGGATTACAGGAGATCAAATTCACAAATCCTCCCCAGCTCCACCCTGTGCTAGGCCTTTCCTTGGACTTCTCTAATGTTCAGCACCCTGAGGTTCAACACCAGACATATCCAGCCTGCAGAGTGCCTGTGGTGCAGGGCTGAGATGCAGTGTGTAAGCAAGAGCATCCTTGCATGGACTAAGCAGAGTGTCTCCTTGCTTGTGCAATGCAGCATTTCTTTGTGTGTGAGTCAAGAATCAGTCCTCATGCCAGCTTTTCTGTGTGACTTGCTGCCTCTGAATTGTTTCTCATGGCAGTGAGCTCTCATGGTCCAGGTCCAGGACTATATGGAGACATACATGATGGAATAAATACTGGATAAGTCTTGCAAGAACCCCCTTTGTCGCATGGTGTCACTCAAGAAAATATTGTCCATTCTGGAAAAGCACAAATCCTGGCATTAAAATCCTCCCATTCTGCTCAGATCCACCCTTTTGTTTGCCAGGTCATGGTTTCTCCAACCGCAGAGTCTGTGGCTCCAGTTCTTCTCTGGAGGCCAGCCCAGGATGCTGCTAACTCTCTCCATTGCTGTGTTCCTGGGTCTGCTGACTGCTCTGAGCTACCAGGGGCCTTCCAGGACCATTTTGACACTGCAGCTGTCCTGAGCTGTCACACAGGCTATTAAATACTTAATTCATCTATGACTTGAGGACAGCCGTGATCAAAGGGACAAAGCAGCTGCTGTTCAGTAATGCCTGATAATCAGAGCAGTTCTGATGAGCAGCTCTGACAACATCTTGAGAGTAATTTTTTAAATTTCCATTGGGGTGCTTGGATCTGTCACCCTGGAAAGAGCATACCTGTCAGCTTATAGCTGAGCAGAGTGTCCTTCTCTTTCTAAGAGTGCCTGAAGACCAGATCTCATCTAGCCTGGCAGTGGGGATGCCACATATATCATGCCTTTCATCTGGCTACTGGAACTGGAGCTAAGCTTTGAAAAACTCATCATCTTTGAATGATTCTGGTGAAGAGGAATCGACACGAAATTCCTGCATCACCCGAGCCTTGACTTGATGATTCTCCCTTTCATTTGGTGACAACCCATGATCTGGAATGAAAACACAACTCATGCTCTTTACTATTGCTTAATGTCCAAGTAAAATGAATTTTCAGCAACTTGTGAAACTGGATATTAGCTCTCCTGGTGTTATCACTAAATACAGAGTACCACAGAACCACTCTCTTCCCTGTATCTTGTCTGTGCCCTTGGATCTACAGTCAAATCTCAACTGTCCCATGTCTTTGTTTCCCTTCAATCTGCAAACTGGCTTCCCCATTCATACTGGACTAACTCCAAACGTTGCCACTGCTCGAAGAGTCCCCAGTCTCCAGCATCAAATCCAACTCTAATTGCTTTTTCCTGGTCTTCATCATGCTGGAATGACAGAGGTCTGAAATGCCTTCCTGCCCATCTGTTTTCTCCAGCCCCTGGATGAAGCCTCTTCTTTGTCACTGCTCTGTTTGACATGTGTAGGGCTGTGAGTGTCTGAATGGAGTACAAGTCACTGAAGTTACAGCATCTGGGACACACAAGGGAAGAGCAGGAATGGTGCAAAAATCCCTCATGCTCAATCTCTCTAGGTGGTGATAGATCTTACAGCTGTCACCTCTTCTATTTCTTGCCCTAAATGATGACTAGGCTTCTCTTGCCTGTCACATTGCTTTGCCAACATTGTAAATCCTTTCCATTACCCACCCACCCTTCAGCCAGCTGTTTCTTGTATTTCTCTTGCTTATAAATCCTACCATAGTTCATGTATTTACTTAGGGCAGTTAGTTCTACAGCTCAGACCATGCTCTCTAGGTCAGCCTGAGTTAGCAGTGCTTTTCATTCTCTTTCCCCCTGCTTTTCTTTTTGCATTCCCTCTCCATGCTATCTTGCTGAATTGTCTTTATGGCCTATTTTACTGCTGCTAAATTCAGAATCCTCTTTTTTCCTACACCCTCAATTTCTCATTGAAATGCTGCCTCTGCTCCCCAGTGCACCCTGAACCCTAGATGCTAGCTAGACTGTTGCTCGTGGGTCACCTGCCCCCTGAAAACAGAGCCTGATGATTCCCAGCCTTCCCCTTTTCCCTGCTGGACATGCTGTGTGTCCCCAGACCTCTGCACTGCCTGGTCTCCAGCTTCCTATGTGAGCTCCTTGTGCATTTCAGTTCTAAAAAGCCTTATGCCCGTGACGAGTGGAGGCTTCCAGTTTGACTGTTGTCCTTTATACCTCTGGATCTTTTCCAGTTCCTGGAACACGGTTCCATAGGCTTCTAATTAAAATCTTCAAAGCAGCAGAGAGGACGTATGGGGAGCTGAGAACAGCTGAGTGAACTTTGGACACCTATTCCCTGATGCCTTCTTTGTCCTTAGCTTCTGTGGGCTGGGGTGTTTGCTAGGCAGTCGATTCTGATCACAGGGAAAACATTTTGTAAAACCACTGCTATTAGTGATAATGAGAATAAATGATACAATAATGAAATCGTATTATACACTTTTCGATGAGGGCCTTTTATCTGAAAGATTTCCTAGTGCTTTACAGGCTGGTGAACACAGAAATTGTTTTACTCACCGGGGAAATTCAGCCAGTGCAGGAATGGTGTGTGGGGAACTGTTGGAAAACATACATTAAGCATGCAGGACAGTTCAGTAGGGGGAGCAAACATACTGGATTCAGGCAAGATTGCTGTCTAAATTTGGGGGAAGAAGCAGGCTAGAATGCCTTTTGCTTGGAGCATTAAACAGCTACCCCTTGGCTAATACCTGTTGTTGGAGAGGGACAGATACGAGACTTTTTGATCAAGGCTGGTATTTTCTTAAAGGACCTCAAAAGGTGCTTGACTGTTGGAATTCTGGTTCCTCCCTGCCTTTGGTTCCTTTGAAGATGCCAGCACACCCCTGTTTCACATCCCCCAGGGGGAGGGAACCTTCTGCAGCTGTGAGTGCCTTCAGAACCCTGCCTGCAATCGGGATTCAGGGCTGGCTTGGGGAGAAGGACGTTCTTCACTAAAAAGCCAAGTGCCAAGTATTTCTCTTTCTCCTGTACTGTGGACTTATTTTCCCTTGAGACCTTTCTGCCAAGGCTGTTTGAGTCTGTCCTTGGTTTCAAGAGGCACTTCACTGGCTTGAAAGGCATTCCATTGTGTGTGGGGAGAACTAGTCCATTCCCCACAGACCTCCCATCCAAGTACTGACCAGTGCTTGACCCTGCTTAGTTTATGAGCGATTGACAAGATGAAAATCCATAGCAGAAAATTTCCTGAGCATATTTATCTTTTGTAAAGAGGCAAAAAATCAACACAAGCCCCTAACCTCTAAAGACACCAGCTGCCCCCTGCTTATTAAATGGTCCTTGTTTCTGTTTATGGAAGTAGACTGAATAGGGCTGGCCCTGGTGCTCCCTGCGAATGGGAGCTCAGTGCACCCCCAGTGCTGTGTGAGGTTAATCACTCTGGCAGTACAAGCATTATGCAGAGCAGAACATTGTTCTGTGGGTTGGCAACCAAGGAACAGGCAAAGGCACAACACAATCCATCTCCAGGCTCTCCACACTCCCTCACTGCCTGGGCTGCCACTGGCCCTGCTCAGCGCCGCAGTGAGGCTGAGTGTGCTGGCTGTCTCCCTGAGCTTCTGTTGAAGCTGGATCTCCTGCTGGGAACCTGGGATCTTGAGCTCTTTGGGTTGCAAACAGTTGGTCTTGCTGAAGAGATGAGCCTGCATGAACCTCTTGCAAAACCTGTTGCTTTGAGGGGCCAGGTGTGAGGCGTTTGGAAGGAGGAGGGAAGGGAATTCCCTGCCTTTGCTGCTTTGATCGACTGAAGAGGAACGTAGTGGTCTCTCCAAACCTCTGTAGAAAGTCCTGAAAGTCTGGAGCAAAGCAAGAGCAGGGACACTGTTGGACTATGAGAGCTCATAGCCTGGAGGAGATCATGGAGGGAGCAGCATTTGCAGACAACTTGAGTATGACCTTTCCTGGCACACCAGAGGTTTGAAAAACCCATCATGGATTGACTCATTCTGCAGCAAAAACACTGTTAGTCCCAGGACTCTGGCAGCAGGTGACAATGCAAAGGACAGGAAGAGAGCACATAGGGGCAGTGTGGCAGTTCTGACACCAGAGGTATTTAAGAACAGATCAGACAGCTCTGACAAATGTGTGAGGTGTTAGACCTCTGCCTTGGAGCTAGTGGAATGGACAAGATGTCTCTCAGGTCCTTCCCAGCCCTGTCTGCTCCTGCCTGTGGAGAGCTGGCCGCTCAGATGATGAACAGCAGCACTTGTTGGGAAGAGGTACTGGGGTATTTGGGAAAATTTGAGTCAGGGTTCACCCTGAGGAGTTCCTGCCTTTCAATAGCCAAGGGCAAGAGGGAAAAGAAGCCATGAGAAACTATTATGAAAATGATGTCTTTACCAGAATTCATCTAGGATCAGTGCTGGGCTATCTGAGGGAGCAGTTATTTGTGTTAGGAGTCAGGAGAGTTACAAACAAGCAAAGATGAGTTTAAGAAACCAGAGGCATCCAATCTGGATTTTCTGCTAGCTGTTCCAGGAATGAGGATCATCAGCAACCCATTTCCACGGCACTTGGAGGACCGTAGCATTTCCAAGCCCTTTATTCCTGTGGTGATTCTCAGAGATTGGCCAAGAGATTCAAGAGTTATTAGTACAAAGTGACTAATGCAGAGCAATAACAAGCCTTTTTTTTTCCTTCCTTTCTTAGGAAATCTAGGCTAAAAGGAAGCTTGAATAAATGCATGTAGTAGATTATTTACTGTAAGCTATTCACCTACCTCAGCTTTAAACTAACTAGTTGAATCACTTGCTTGTGCTTAAAATAAATGTTTATTTTAACCTTAGCACATTGTAGAAAGCCTCAAACCCCCAGTGCTGCTATAAACTAAATATATTTTCTCAGTATATGCAAAGCTCTAATTAAGGTTTTGTCAGACATTCCATTATATGTCTCTCATCTCTGTCTCTTAATATTTATCACCCATTTTCACATCACTCCAGCCTTACTCTGGGCAATCACTCAGACCTGGCATGGTATTTCCCCTTGAAATGGATTTAATCCACTAATGATGGTTTCAAACCTTCAGAGCACAAGAAAAGGTTGTTTCCAGTTGGCTTTAAAACAGTTCTTCAGGCCTCGGCTGCCACGGCCTGTCCCTGCCACATGCAGTTTGCTCTGGGCTGGGCTCCTTTCCCCACGTGGAGTCTCTTGTTTGGCTCCAGCCTTGCAGGGACTGGAGGAAGCACTTCCCATCAGACCCTCACCCATGGTGCCTATGCACAGGTGGCCTCAGGATGAGCCTTTTCTGATAGAGGTTGCCTGCTTTGCCCCAGTCTTGGCCACAAGTGTCTGCCCCATTGCAGCCACAGTTGGGTCCATGTCAACTGGAGCTGGTTTCCATCACAGAAAAGCAGTATTTCCATGATACTGTTCATGACAGGTGCTGGTTTAGGTTTCCTGAGATAAACCTGGCTTCCCATAACTCTCCTGCTATGGTCCAAGGATTTGAATGTCCTTCCAGGCTGGCATCAGGACTGCAGCTTGTCTGTGGTTGCTGTGAAGGACTCCCTCTGAGCTGTGATGGTGACTGCTCCATGAAGGTGCATTCAGCCTTCTCTGGGCTGTCTTGGACCTGTATTGTGCTTCCAAGCGAGTGGCTCATCTATGTTTGCCCAATAGGGTGCCAGTGAGGATTGCTGTCTGTGCTCTGAAGGGCTGCAGTGGGACTCAGAAGTGCCACTTCCAGCTCTGCTGCTCACCTGTCAGCTCCCTTCCTCGGGGAGGAAATGGTAATTAGCCTCTCTCATGGCCTAAATTTTGATGCCAGACTCAGTTCATACTCACTGGGGCTTATGCGTGCTCCAGATGATGGCAGAGAGACCCCAGTGTCCTGGGGATTGGTGGCAGCAAGGACCTCTCAGTCAGCTGGGGCTGTTTTACTTTCCCTGGGAGTAGGTGACACAGGTGGCAGGAAGGGAGGCTTCAGAGAGCAAAGAGCAGGGTGATGTGTAGGCATTGGTATGTAAGCGTGCTGTGTGACTCTGCTAATTCATTTGGCCTGAATGAGAAGCATTTATTATATGTCGGGGGAGTGTGATGAATGGAAAGTCAGGTTTTCCCCTGTATTATTTCAGCTCTCTGCTCTGTAGGTGATTTATTCAGTAGTGTTTATGGTGTTACTAGTCTAAAACCAAAGGGGAAATGTTTTCAACCCTTCCCTGCCTTTCTTTTTTTTTCCTTTTCTGTTTTATTATATTTTTGGTTGGGTTTTTTTGTTTGTTTTGTTGTTGTTTTTGTTTGGTTTTGTTTTTCTGGTTTGAAGTCTTCCTTGCTTTTTGGGGACTTGAGAGGGACTTCAGATGCCCAGCTTGGGTGATGGGCTTTCTGAAAAAGCCCCACGTGTCACCAGAGGAGCTGCATGCATCAGGCTTTTCTGGGAGTCTGGCCCAGCGCTGAGGGGCTAAGCTTTTAGGAATCAAACCATACACTCTTTGGAAAGACAACAAATACTGTGGCCTTTGCTGCATAAAATCTTACCATGAAGCAGATGGGACAGTTTGGGGCAATTGGCTTGCCCTTGTGTTTTGTGTTTTTAATCTCACTTGACAGGAAAAAAAAAAACCACTTCTCAGCATCTTAAGATAAAAATTACTGTGTTTAACCACAGACCTATGTACAGGGGAGGCTGGAAATGCTCAGAAGACTTTAGGTCCCTTTTTTCCTTACTGTTCAGAGATCACTGCATACTGCAGGACCTGCTTGTGTTTGCAAGCTAGTGTAAAGCAGCATGCAAATCAGTGCAGGTCCTCCAATTTAATGGTGAATGCAACCTTTATCTCTAGGGCTGCAAAGCACACTGGCGTTCTTCGTGTCCCTCAGGCACAGCAGCCTCTGAATGTGCCTACTGAATCAAATCCTGGAGCCATGAAACACCCAGTTACCTCACTGATACCAGTGTCTCTGTCTACAGAAACCCTGCTTCCCATCATGCGGAGCCGATAGGGAAGCATCAGTCATGTCTTCAGTTTATAAATCGTGCATGCTGGCTTTGATCTTCTTCTGGGGTAATTGCACTTGGTTATGTGTGGCTGCCCAAGAGACAGCAGTGGAGGATCAGACCCTATTCTGGGACCAGTAACCCCCAGTCTCTGGGGGTACTGGCAGGGTGTGTGGGCAGCACTAGCTGGGCACATTGGGTCACGATTCTTTTCCTTTTGAGTCAGAGCACACAGGAACTTGTTGAAGGAAGTTTGCTGCTAGTAATAGGTTGGTTTTAAGTGGCACATAAAGCTGCTGGCTCTTTATGGAGGCTGTCGGGCAATAAGGACACGGGGAGTTATGGCAGTGGAGGCACGGCACGATAGTGCTTTGCAGATGATGTCTCACAAGGGATGTGCTATTTATTTATCTAAAGAAGCAGGGTTGCAGTGCTTTTTCAGAAGAACAGCTTCCAGGGCAGGATGTCTCAGTGCCTGCATCCACTTCTTCATATTAGCTTTGACAGGCTCAAAGAGGGGTTGGAGGGGCAAGGGAGGGCCCCGGGAGAGCTCAGAATGATGTTGGGAGGAGCAGTTTCTCTCTTGGAGACCTGTGTTTTTTTGCAAAGAAAGCTGGGCTGCTTTTGCTGAGAGCTGCATTTTCTGTCGCTGTTGTTGTTTACAAACCGAGCCCTGCATTTAGGAGTGAAACGTTTAATTGTAATTGGCTTTTCTCAGTCTCCTACAGTCTTGTATCAGCCAAGGAAGAGAGGCTGTAAAAAAAACCCGAAAAATTACTTTCTGTCTGGCTTTAACAATTGCAAAGGACTTTCAGTGCCTCTGCAGCAGGAGAGGGTTTCTCTCCTTACATCTGGGCTGGATGGACACGAGGATGGTGCTGGCCCTGTGGACCTCTGTGCTGCCCTGTGGTGCTGGCACAGCCAGGCAGCAGCCAGACCTCACCCCTTCTAGGGGACTTGCCTTTAATTGTAATTACCAGAGCCCTGTGGTGCTTGTACAGACACGTCTCTGCTACCGGATGGTGTGTCTGCTTTCATAGCTCTTTTGTCTTGGAAAAATCATCCTTTTGTGCTCCTGAGTGGGAGCTGGTGAAACCTGACCAATCTGCCAAGCAGCGTGGGTCTGCAGAACAGCTCTGCCTCTCGACGTGGCGTTCTCCTTCCATCTGAAGCAGGGCTGCAGATGGGTGGCACATAAAGAGAAGGGGTGTTTATACCACTTAGCAGAGTGTTTGACATCCCAAGCTAGAAGGAGAGAGCTTTCTTCAGGGAATGATGCAGAGCTCCTAAATTCAGCTCCTGCTGATCAATCTAGTGGATTAAAAGGGGCCTAGGGCAAAAAAACCCAGAGAAGTCATGGCATGGAGGAGAGAGAAGGCTTTTAAATCCCTCCTTAGCTTTTCTCCTACCTTCAAAGGAGTAGGCAAATGTCCTCATTACAGGATTGCTGACTGTGCTAGAGCTTCATCTTTCCTGCAGAATAAACAGAAGAATGAAATTAAGCTGTGAGGGACTGGCATATTTTGTAAATAATAATTTAGAGACAAATCCTTTTTGCTAGGCATTTTTAATTGTCTCCTTTCTGTGTGCAGCTGGGTTACTTCACTGCTGAGCGATTCCCTTGCAGATAGGTGGGGGGTCCTGGCACCCTCCTCCCAGGGTAGCACTGGTGTGCAAGGCAGGCGCCGGGAGCTGCCCGATGTGTCCAGCAGCGGGGGATGGTCAGTCTGTCTGTCTGTCTGCTGCAGGGCAGTCTGTCTGCTGCAGGGCAGTCTGTCTGCTGCAGGGCACCTCTCCTGCAGCGGAGCTGATGGGAAAGGACGTGGCTCCTGTCCTGAGCCGTTGCAGGTCAGCATCCCGGAAAGGCCCGGGAGATCAGCAGAGCTCTGTGTCACCTGCAGCTTCGGTGGGACTGGTGCTTGGCGTGCTCCGTTCACCCTGCAGGGAGTTCCCTGGCACAGCGAGCGAAGGGCTGCTCCCTGTCGGCCTCCTGCCTCTGGGGTGGGGAAGACTCAGCCTGCACCTCTGCTGAGAAGTCTTGCAGGTGCAAAGCAGCGTGAGAAGTGTTCTCCCAAGTTCTTGTAGGCAAGAGACCTTTGGCAGTGTTTGAGCTCATTGCAAGGGGTGAAAGGCAAATACACTCCCCACCTCCCTCATCAGTTCCATCCTGTGTATAATTTACCATATATCACGTTACATTTTTATTACTATACCATTTCTCAGGCTCTTGGCTGGCATGATTCCCAGAAGGCAATGCAGGAAGCTTTTGTATTGAGACCTTAAACAGGAGGTGTGATTCCTTGTGAGCCTTTCTATCTATATGTGGATTTAACATGCAGTTCCTAAAATAAGCTTTAATAAAATGCGGTTTTGGCTGTTGATAATTTCCAAGACTTTTTTTTCGATTAATTGATACCGGAAAAAAAGGCTCAGAAGAAATCACAGAGGAAATGAGAGTCACTCTGGTCATCTGCATATAATCACCTCCAGTATAGATTGCAATAGTGTTTGAATTATAGGGCAATTAATCTGTCAGGCTGGTAAGTATTATACAAGACCCCTGGAATTTCCTTGGAAGCTCTCAGTGCCTCTTAGCCTGGAAATCTAGAGAGGTTTTAATATGAAAAGATGTGGTACTGGGCTGTGCTAATGGTATGTATTGATTTACTACCTGTAGCAGATGTTACAGGGCAGCTGACAAATTGGTGACATACAGATATTGAGGCCCCTGGAACACGTTCTGCAGTGAGACTCGTGCTGGTGACAGAAACAGTCCTCAGGAAGAGGAGCTTCCCAGGCCAAACAACACATGCCACATACCTGTGTGTGCAGGAGACTGCCCCTTGCAGGAGTCTGGTCTCAGTGCAGGACTGAGACATTCGTGCTTGAGTGCTTCCCTGAGTGTGGTGGGCATCACACTAGAATGCCTAAATTAACAAAATCTGGGAAGTGGTGGAAAGACCTATTTAATGCCTGGCCTCATTCTGACATGAACGATAACATAAGTGCCAAGGCAGGTTAAAAATAGGCAGCATCTCCAGCAAAGTTCAGGAGACCTGGAGCTGCAGGATGAAAAATCCAGCACAGAAACAGATGCTTAGGGCAGGGACTGAGTTTATTTCTTCTCAAAAAATTGTATTTCACATCTTCAATCACCTGTGTCTCTAAGAGGGTTGTCTAATGAGTTAATAGCGATTGATAAATTTCTTCTTAAAGATTCTCTCCCTGATAATGGACTGGCTTAAATCCTGCTTGGACTTGTGAGTAACCCTGTGTGCATGGCTGGAGTGGATCATTCAGAGGTTCAGGGTATGCTTTGCAGCACTTAAGTCACCTTCCTCATTTCTGTGGTTTCTTATTGCCTGTCCCCCTGCCTTGTCTCATCTGATTTGATTGCAAGCTCTTTGGAGCAGAGCTTGTCCTTCGTACAGCTCCTAGCACAGTGGAACTGCCTTCACTTCAGCCTGCTTATTTCTAAGGTGCTGCTGTAAAACACACACCATATTTGCTTCTGAAGCTCCTGTTCCCTGTCCTTTCTTTATCCAACTTAATGTCCCACTCTAAGCACCAAGACTTCAAACTTAGCTCTGAGTGCTTAGCAAGGACCACGGAAGGCTCATTCCCTCCAGCCTCCACAAAGGTTTTGGGAGGCTTTGTGTGAGCCAACATAAATAGCCAATTCTCCCTGTCTACCTCTCTCCCCTGCTGCCCTTGGGAAGAGACCTCCAAAAAGCAAAGCAGAGAGAAGTGTGTTCTGTGCTTTCAAGCTGTAGTCACACTGGCAAAGGGAGAAGTTCAGCATCCAGCCAGGAATCTCAAGAAAAGCCTGCTCCACCTGCTGGCAGGCTCCCAGAGATTTGTCTTCACCTGCTCCAAGATGTGGACATGAGGGATCTTTAATAAGAGTCTTGTTGCTGGCAATGCTCTCTATTCATTTTCTGCTCTAGGATTCACAAGGGCCTGGACTCTACACAACATGAAGAGCTTTAGAGATAAGAGTAGGAGGTTGAGGAGAAAGAAATTCTGCTGGAGCCTTTAAACCTCACCAGTGATGCTGAAATATCTCTAGGTTTCTCTTTGCCTCTGTTGGCATTTCTCAGAAGGATGTTTCCAACCTTGACTCCTAGGGAGGGAGATGCAGGCTCTGAAAAAATCCAATTTAATGTGAGACACAGAAATGTTTGGTAGATAAAGTGCTGTGGTTTTTCCTTGCTTTCGTCTGTCTGCCTGGAATTGAAGCAATTCCCTCTCTGCTGTGAACTGGTCTCAGCTTTCGCATTGCCTCGGTATGGATGGATCCCCTGTTTCTTCACTCAGAATTTCATCTAAGGTACTGCCTTCCCAAATTTGCCAGGCCTGCAGGCAGTGGATCTGAAGAATGTATGCTCTGTGGGCTATAGTTCATGTCCTTGTTCCTCATCAAACTGAAAAACACAAAACAAGGCAAAATAAAGAGCTGTGAGCAACAGCAGGGCTGTTGGGAGCCAGGATCTTGGAACATCTGCAGTGAATCTGCATGGATAGTAGCATTCCCTGCTTTCCTGCATGGGTTTTCATAGGGTGCCAGTGTGCACCTCGCTCTGCAGCAGATGATCACACACATGAACCTGTGTGTTTAGTTTTCCTAAAGCTATTCCTCCCTGCTGTCCTGACACTAAGTAGACTTTGCCCTGCTCTCCCCACCTGGCTGCCAAACTCTCATCCAATTTGATGACAAGTATGAATAAAACACCCTTCTCCACAACCTGGAGCTCTGCTTGCATTGTTATTCCATTCCAGATTGTGAATGAAAAATCCCATTGCATCTGAGGGTGTGCTTGTAGCTGGTAATGAACACCCACCACGCTGCCAATGCATCTCATACTTGCTTTACAGAAACCTAGAGCTGGAACAGAAGCCACCCGGAAAAACAGCGTCTGCCAATCGAGTTAAACCTGAAGTAAAATCCCCAGCCAAATGTCTGCAGAGTAAATCTGGTAAGGAAGCTGGCTCCTGCACTGAGCTCAGGAGGTGTTTTCCAGCTACAGGGCCCAGGAGATACGGAATGTTAAGCGCTAATGGGACTTAGGCCGATCTATCTCCCCCTCTTGTATGTCACGTTCCAGCTGGGAGCGGATGCTTTACGAGGAGTTAACTCTTCCAGACTTGTAGTGGAAGTGCTGACAGAGCCAAGTTTTAAGCACCACTAATGGAAACGTCTGCTTTCCAGATGAACTTGGGAGCTGGGGTTAGACACAGAACACACAAATGCAGAGAGTAAGTCTTGTACTAACAAATGAAGTTTGCAGCTTTAAAGTGAAGAACTAATCTGTACATTAAATGTGCCTGCTGGCCATGTGGCCTGGCTCCAGGATTGTGATTGCTCTCACCCACAGGTTTTTTACTCCTCTTTGTCATCCTTTCTGAACATGAGCTTAACAGAAAGGCAGGCTCCCTTGTCCAAAGGCCTCCCTAGCGAACATACCTAAGCCCTGGCTAAAGCAGCTGTTAGGGCTGAGAATGTAAATTTTCACTGTCCTGAACTCCCTGTGCTTTTTTGGCATGTACAGAGCTGAGGGAGAGGAGTTTAATAGAGTTGATATCGTGGAGAGCAGCCTTGTCCCCAGTGGCCAAATTGCCTTGTGCTTCTCTGATGTGACACCACTTCCACCAAGGATGTGATCTCCAAATGTGTGGGGTTTTCTGGCAGCTATAAATTAAATGCCTGGCTGCAAGGCAATGGAGCAGCTGGTTCTTTAACCCCCTGTGACTGCCTCCATCCTTACTGCTAGTATGTGTGGGTTGGGGGGGGGTTGTTTTGATTCTCCTGGTTCAGGGCTGAAGAGGTTACAAGCTGATTTGCCTTCCCTCGTGCTTCTTCGTGGCTTTGTCTCCTGGGAAGTGTCTGCTGGATGAGAGTGCTCAGTGACCCTTCTAGATAGGCAACAACTGCCAGGGCCAGCAGTGGGGCTCTGCCCAGCTCCTGGCCAGGGACAGGGAGGGACAGGCAAGGTCTCATGTGGCCTGTGTGCAAAGTGGGAAGAGAATCAGATGGACAGTTTTGTAGCCAAGATGCAATATTGCACCTGCAGTAAGAACCTACAAGATGGCCACAGGCCTGAGGCCTCCTGGGAAACAGGTTTTAGTTTTAGACCTCTGTAGCTCCTTGGTTCCTTGTGCCATAGCATAAGATAGCAATGTGTGTGTGCATGCATACGGTCATACAGACAGTTACAGTAAGAGACAATTTGCTGCCTCAGAGAGTCTAAGGGCCAGATGTGGAGAGGCATTGTGATGCCCGAGGCCACGCTGAAATGGGACGAGTCCCAAGTGAGTTCAGCACATAATTACTTAGAACAATTTAAAATACTTCTGGGCAGACACATGCATCCTCAGGGGTCCCTGTTGTCTTAGAGAGCTGGGTCCTTCAGCAGGGAACAGCAGGGAGAGACACAGGAAGGACTGCAAAGCTCACTTGCCACATGAGAATTGTGGCAAAGGAGGTACCTGTGACTCTGTCAAGGTTATGTGAAGGCAGTGGCAGAACGTCCTCTTTCTTCCAGGACACTACTCCCCAGTACCAGCTCTGCCCTCCTCCCATTAGCACCAGGGCTGAAAGATTAGAGCCTCACTCATGCAGCTCCCCAGCTCTCTCCTTCCTGTCCATTTCGTCTGGGTCTGCCTGTAACCACCATCCCTGAACCTCAGTCCAACTCAAAGAAGTTTCTCAGGGATCCCTGAGCTCCCAGAAGGGGCAGCTACAGTAGCAGGCTGTGAGTTTGCTTGTGTTCTCTGGCTTGGCCCCCTCGTCCCCTCCTTCCATCTCCCCTCTTTGTTTGTCTGCTGTTTTCTTTTGATTTGCAGCCTTGCCGAGCAGTGAGTTTGCAGCAGCATGTGATTACCCTGTGTGGAGCCTTTCCCACTGACAGCATGATGAGCAGAGGCAGTGTTCGGTGCATATACAATTTAAGCCAAGCAGGAGGCCAGTCCAACACCTCACTTGCCAATTAACTGAGTCGATATTGTGCACAGGATAATGTTTGTTGTTTGCCTCTGTTGCTAAAACACTTCCAGAGTGTTTAGAGCAATACAGCAATATCCTCACCTCCCCCCACTGGGATGAGCTCTTCAGCTAGACCAGGATGCCATCATTCTGAGGAACAGCCAGAGATGGGAAGAGGGAACCAGGGACCTGCACAGCTCTGTGGTCCCTCAGGGTTTCGTGTGAATACAGCAGCAGCTGCTACAGGCCACTTCGGGGTGTGGGAAGATGGCAGTCTCTTCCATTGATCACCCGATCAGTGTAGATGCAAGGAACTGAAGAGGACATTCTATCTATGTAGCTAAAAAGGACTTCAGGAAGATGTGAGGCAGTGGACAGACCATCTGCAAAGCAACCACATAAATATCCACAGGCAAATCTAGTTCCCACCAATATCCCTTGCTTTATATATCATAGTAAACCATGCCTCACTATCTGATTTACAAAGGCTGGAGTCTGTGCTGTTCCCACTGACAGCTCAAGGCAGAAGGAATTCAGCAGAGAAAAACAACCAGTGGATGCAGGCATCTCCCACGTACCAAGCACCTGCCCAGGGAGCAAACCTCCCAGCAGCCCCATGGTTGTGGGTGGGTGGGAGCACTGCTGCCCCCCTTGAAGGCAGCCAGGCTTCCAGGGGAGCTGGGGCTCTCCTGCCAGAGATCCTTGCTGGCTTACTTGCCGTTCCCTGAGGGTGAGCTCCAACTTCTTCCTGGGGCTAGGTGGGCTTCGGAGGCACCAGGATCTGATCCCTGCCCAGATCTCAGGTTGCACATCAGTGGGAATAATTTGTGCTTGCAAGGGAAGCAGAGACATATTCTTGTCAAGGCTGTCCTGTCTGCTGGAGGACTTTCTGAGAGGTGCTCCAGGCAAATTACTGTTGGTTGTCTCAGGGCAAATTTCTGCCTCAGGTTTATTTCTTTTCCCAAAGAACACAGACAAGGTTTTCCTGCTTCTCTGCTGCGACATGTCAATGTTTGTCTACAAGGCACTTCCAGACCCTAGCAAAGGTGTCCCCAGAAGCATGTTGGCACACAGGGCCATCAGCATGCAGACTGTGAGGTGCACCAGCCCTCCTGCTGTGATGGCAGTGGGCTAAAAGCAGCACATGAGAGGAGAAAGGGCCACACACCATTTTCCTTTGCCATTTGCACCTTTCATCCATCATTATCAGTATTACACAATGTGAGTGTCCACAGGGGCCTTGCTTGGGCTCAGACGGGGCCTCTTGTTATGATTATGGGAAAAAAAATAATCCCTGTTAAGCTGAAGCCTCATCACTGCATTCCTCTAACAGGTCCCAGGCCTGTGTTTCCTGGCTTGTCTCACCATTCTTCACCATGTGCCATGTTGACTAAAAGCACCTGGTGACCACAAGCATGTGATGTCACCCTCTCTCCTTCTCTTCCTCTTTCCTGGGCTTCACCAGGAAGTATTTATTAAGTGTCAGAGTGATAAATGAAAAGTCATATTTTACTGTGAATTATTCCAGCCCTGCAGTGGAGCCCAGATCTATCGCCTCAGAGAGTTATTAACTGCTTACTGCAGAGAGCTATAAAATCCTCATCATTTTCTCCAGTCTCTGCTCTGTCAGGGTGAAGGAAAGAGATCTGGATTATCACACAAGATGGCTGGGAAGCTGCTTCCAAAATTCCCCTTTGATTGGAGCCCAGTGTTGTCTGGAATGATTTCATAAGAGCAAGACAGGTCTCTCAAGAAACACCTTCACTGGTGTTGGCTCTTTCCAGCTTGGTCTTCTCCTTTTCAGGTTGCACCACTCAAGCTGCTTAGGCAACAGCCCTTGGGAATCTCTCTCTAGCAGTGGTCAGTGGTGGTTTTTATTCAGAGGCACAAAAGTAAACAAATGCCACTCAAAGGTACAGGCAGTGCTGTCTTTCAAATTTCTCTCATTGTCTTTCTCCAAAGACACCCCAAAGCTTTCCAAGCAGGTAATGGTATTCTCATGCCCTTTATTGCTGCACTTGGGATTAAATGTGTCATGTCTGTCTGCTTCTTGCCCAGGCTGCAAAATGAATTCCTGGTGCAGTTTCACCACTTCAAATCCCTGAGTAGGAGCTGAATTCCCATTGACATCAATTGAATTAGGAATGTGCTCTTCACTTTTTTTACTTGATGAGAAATGATCTTGGCTCCTTGTGTCCTCCAGTCATCTCAGAACAAAGACCCTCCTGGCTTTTTCCGTAGTCTGGCTGCTGCCATTTCCCGTCAGAGTTGCCTCAGCACCCTTGAGCCCCGTGCTGGCACGTGTTGATTCCCAGGGAGCTGTGGATGGCTGAGTTGTGTTGGTTCCCATGCCCAGAGAGGAACTGGGTCCCAGGACCTGGGTGGCACAACGTGTGGTGAGGAGCACGTTCCTCCTAGCAGTTAGCAGTGGTGCAGTCGAAGGGACTCACTGCTGCTTCCCAGGGGGCTGCTCCCATCCCAGTGGCCAACAAGGGTCAGCCCCCAGCCATGGGGGGTTGTCACTGCCTGCTGCAGCAGCAAGGCCAAACAGTGGCTGCACCCAAAAGACTGCTGAGGCTTTGCACAGCACTCTGAGGATGCAGGGCTGGACACCTGGGTGTGCAGTGTAGGAGGGATGTGTGCCCACTAGGTTGGTTTGTTGTCACCTTTCTCACAGGTACTTTTATTCTGTTCTACTTTGGATTTTGCTCTGCAGTAATGACTTCTTTCTGTAGTGCTGATAGTCCAGAAAAGATTTGCTTTAAAATCTACCAGGACCTGAAAGGTTTAGGATCATCAAGAGATGGAGACTGCACTCCATCTTTCCAGAGACCTTTTACAGGTATTTTCAGAGGTACCCTGTGTCTTTTCCAGGGTTTGTTTGCTACTGGAGGCTTGTCAGGAGGTAGAACAAATCTCTCTCAAGACAATTAATATAACAAAGACTGGATCATCTTCCATGCCTTCATATTTGGAGGACTTTACTGCCATGTTCATTTCCATTTGAATTCGTGATCTGTGAAAGTGCATGCAGAGTGTGCAGTGGGGTTGGACAGGCTTGCTTGGAAAAGGGAAGGATCCTGCTATGGGAATAGTTGAAAGCCAGTGGGTTCAATCCATTGGCCTGTAAGAGCTGTTGCTGTCTTGTAAGATCTGATAGGTGTAATGATGGGCTAAAGTCATGTTTGGAGCTTTACTTCTTAGCTGGAGGTACAACATCTGAAGCAAGACCTTCAGCATCATCTAGGTCATCCTCAGAGCAAGAGGCATTTTATGTGCTCCAAAACAGCAGCAGCAGCAGAGGGGAGTGAGGAGGAATCATAGATAGCAGCTTGGTGGACTCTTGGGGTGCTTGACATGTTGCTACCTCCATTAAATGGAACTCCACTTCTAATTATATCCCATAATTATAGCCTTCAACCACTGTGAATTATAAAGAGAGGGGTCATAGATCCCGAGATCACTGTGAGATTGACTGTGCAGTGGGTATCAGTGAACATCCCTGGCTGCCTACGAGAGCCTGACAGAGACGTGAGGGCCTAATGCAGTCGGGCAGGGCACGCAGCTGGATTGATAGGAGCAGTGGTGAGGCCTCTGGCCCCTGGAGATACTACGTGACAAGGCAGGGAAAGTTGCACACATGAGGGCAAACCATCTATTCAGCATGACAGCATTAGACAGAGGTTAAGAATCTTGTGGACTGCTCTCAGCATCACCGAGTGGTCTGCAGCAGGGATCTGCCAGGCCCCCCTGTGCACAGCAGCGCTGTCCGGCCTAACGTCCCCGTGCCGGGGACAGAGCCACCCCGAGACCACGGCCAGGGCAGCGGGGCTTCTGTGTCCCTGGAAATGGGCTGCCCAGCTGAGGTGGCAGCTTGGGGAAGCTGGGCAGCCTCGGGGAGGGATTCAGTTGTCAATGACCTATTTAAAAGCATGGGATGATAAAGAGATTTTTTTGTTATCTAGAAAACCCTGTGGTCAGACTGGATGTGTTGCCGTAAATGATGCAGTTTTCGCTTGAAATCTTAGTCATGGGTCTCATGCTTTCTATTGTGTATTTCTCTTGTGGCCTCCAAGAGTTTAAAAGTTCATCTCCCACGGTTTATACTAGTGCAACAGAGACTCTGTATGAGTAAGAGTCAGTCCTGTAGATTATCTGTTCAGAAAGAACCTCTGCTCTGTCCTCTGGCACCCATCGAGCTCAGAAGAGCTCAATGACTAACCTTGGCCCTGAGTCTAATGAGTTCTGGTCCCTCCTACACTCTTCTGGTTTGGATCTAAGTGATAGAGAATTAACAATGCTCTTTGGTCAGCTCTTCAGGGAATAGGTCCTCTCCCTGCTAATACTTGTGTTTCAGATGCTGTTTAAATACTTCAGCCTCAGCTTACAGCCACTGGGTCCTCAGTGTATTAAGAAAGGAAAGGCAATGGAGACTGAATGAAAATCAAAACCAGATTGTCTCCTCATTTGCCTGGTGATATAATTCCCCTTGGATTTAAACTGTGTGGGAAAGGAGACAGGACTGCTAGAGGACAAACTGATCTGATTGAGATGGGACAGTTGGTTTGGCTTTTCTCCAGACAGCTTGATTTTGAGTTTGTTTTCCCTGGATATAGGTTGTGCAGCTGCATGTCCTTTAACTCACCAACTTCTGCACATCTCAGCCAATTTCAGCCCTGTTTGATGGAGAGGCAATGGTCTTAAAAAGCAGTGATGCTTGTGCAAGTTTCACAGAAGTAGGTGTGAGGAAGAGAAAAGGGATTTTGAAAGATTCAAAGGTTCGAGCTTCAACTTCATCAGAGTGTATCATGGGAAAAAGAGGTCCACAATACCTCCCTGGTTGCAGAAGCTTCAGTAAAAGCTCACAGGCAGTTAACACAGAAACACAAAATAATTTAGAAATTTGATTTAACTGTCGTGGTGTTCAAGAATTTATTTTTTATTTACTTTCACAGAAATACGGTATTCACTTGGCTAGGAAGTGTGCAGACAGATAATGAAAGACTGTCTCTGACCCCAGCCTCCCGTGGTCTAAATGGATAAGGTGGCCAACAGCCATTTTATGGATGGGGAACTGAAGCAAAGAGAGATTAAATTGTGTTCTCCAAGTCCCACAGAGCGTCTGTCTGACTGTCAGCCAGTTCTGTTTTCCCTTCTTGTCTCTAATTCGATTCTTTGATCAGAGGGTTTGGCTTTTGTTTCTAGAGCTCGTCCAACCTTTCTCTTGTTTTCCAGCAGCCTTGTTACAAATTTTAGCAGGCTCTGCTGTGCTGGCATGATCATTGTTCTTCTCTGCAGGATGAGATGTATGTCTGAGTCATTCTTTGCATGAGTTGTCTTTCTCTCAGAGACGTTTCTCTGGTTTCTGTGATACAGAATAAATTGCAGTACATAGCTGATTATAAAAGCAAAAAAAAACCCCAACGAACCTTCAAAATCAAGGCAGTTCAAAGAAGCAAGCAGTGAAGTCCAACATAAGCAAGCTGTAGGAATACAATTTCCAGGTAGTTTCCAGGATAGACTTACAACAGCCTCTGCTCTCTAGATCATCATAATGCTGACGTCTGGGTGTGCATTAACGTTTTCACCCTCTGAACTGAATAGCAAAGGACACCCTGCCCTGCTGGGCAGAATCTGGGTGGGAATGCTCAGCTTGTGAGGTGCTTCCCACTGGTGCCCATGGTGAGATCCTGAGCACAGAGGTATGAAATCCCGAAGTGCTGTTGGAAGAATTCAGGCAGGCTCAGAGTTGTGTTCCAGAAGGATTCCCCTGCTTCTGGTGCTTCTCGCTACATGCCACTGCCTCTGAACCCCGTGGGGGTTTGACAGCCTGTGGGAAGATATTCCAGACCAGCAGACTTCCCATCTCCTGGCACCTGAAGTGGAAAGCACTTCTCTCCATGCCATAACAGCTTCCCTCCTCTTGCACCCCTTAGTGATACAGCTAAAATCTTTCCCAGCTAAAAATCACATTTACCAAGAATCACTTTATTGATTTACAGGGTTCACCTTTATGAAGAAGAACTCCAGTGTTTCTCTTTGGACAAAATGAAGCAATATTAAACACTGTAACAATAAATCCACTGAACCCTCTTCTCTCCAGGGTGTAAGGTTATCCAAATGTATGCTCTTGTATTTATCACAGAGCTATTTAAACTACAGTATTTGACAGAACTGGTTGTGTCAGGTGTGGTGGAGTGTGTGTTATAAAAGGACACTAAGAGAGGCTTTGTATTTGTCCTTCAAACATTAAGTCAATATTTGCATGATGGGTACTTCAGAGATCATCTTCAGCTCAGGACTACCTGGGGACAGCATTCAGGGCAGGCAGGTGAGGAGGCCCAGAGTCTTTCGCCGTGTGCTGCAGCTCCCAGGGCTGGGTGCTGCTGCAGGGTAGAGGAAAGGGGCTTAAGAAGAGCAGAGTCCGCTTGTGCTATACTGCAGCCTCCAGAGGTGGCGTTTTCAGAGCCGTTCACACTCCTCCGGGCAGATTTTGAGTTGGGGACAAAAAGTTTAGCTCCACGAGCCAATCATGCCTTTAGTACATTCTGCAGGAGTCACCAGCATCCGTGAACTGGCCCAAATCCAGCCTGTTTGAATTCTGCTTTCAGTCTAAGAGTGACTCTGGTGAGCACACAAGTCTGCTTCGGTCTTGGAGCCCCCAGGGCACCCCCTGAACAGGCGTGTGAAGATGTTATCACCTGGTGGGTGGCTGAGGTCAGGGGGTCAGGAACTGACCCTTGCAGGAGGTATGATTGATGAGGGTTCCCTGCTGAGTTGGAGGAAAGATGCAGGGAAACTGCAGGGAAACCATAAGCTCAGTGTGAGCTCCAAGGGGTCAGACATGCACAGTTCACTGGTCTGTGGTGCATGGAGGTGTAACTGCTGGCTGAGTGCAGGGCTCGTGGAAAATAACCTCTGGATACAGCACAGAGAATAAGGAAATGAATGGTGTGATATTAGCTTATGGAAGGACAATGAAAAATGTTTCCTATAAAGGCTTTTGCTAGAAACTTACTCTTTCATTGGAAGCAATGAGGAAAAATGTAGCCCCTGGTTAAACTGGTGTGTGCTTACCCATCCCCATCAGGCTGTCACACCTTGCCTGGCATCGTGCAGTTCTGGTTCTTGTCCTGGGAGAGACACTGGCCAGAGCAGGGCACGCTGGCTGCTGGGCTGGCAGATGGTGTGCTGAGCCTGCAGCCGGGGCCATGGGCTGTTCCTGATTCCAGCACACTTTCAGCTGCAGGCACCTTTTGACAGAGCTCTGCCCCTGCCCCACATGTTGTACAATGAGAGGACGACAGCCCCGCCGTGCTGTGCGGGCACGGTAACGTGTCGTCCTCAGGTGGGGAAGGCAACTGGTGGCAGAGGCAGGAACAGACACAGTCCTTTCTGCTATCCTCTTGTTTCCGTGCCACTCTGCTGAAGAAGGTAAAGTTCCAGGCTACAGGTAGGGTGGAGAGACAGAAATATTTAAAATCAAGACTGGAAAAGAAGGAACAGTGCATTCAGGTGTTTTATTATTGCCCAGGTAGTGCTGAGCTGACGTGTCTGGGCCGTAGGAGGAAGAAGGTGTTAGTTTTGTAAGCCCATGTTTGCAAAAAAGTGAGCCTCTGTATGCTCAGCTGTTGAGCCAGGATCTTAAATGATTCTCGTAATGTATTTACCAGTGCTGTGAAGTTCACCCTTTCATACTAGATTATGGTAATAATGGTATTGTGCAGCAGATTAAATGGGCTTTTCTACACAGTTTTGTTTCATCTCAGTAGCTAAATGTGTGAATAAAAGGTGCATTTGGCAATATTTCCATGGGTAAGCCAGTTTCCTCCCACACCCACCCTGCAAACACCGACTCTTTCTCATATCCTGGGGATAAGCTGACTGCCAAGCAACGCATGAAAGGATTGTGAGAAGTGAGGGCTTTTTTGAGATTTATATTTGCTGTTAGGGTAGTTTTGGGCATTTAGGAATTTAGAGATACTTGGGGATCATTAAGTGCATCTCACGTGGGCTGGCAACCTGCTCTAGTGGGAAGTGTCCCTGACCATGGCAGGGAGTTGGGACTAGATGATCTTTAAGGCCCCTTCCAACCCAAATAATTCTGTGATTCTATGAAATAAGATGTTGGGAAGAAGCAAGTCTAAGTATCTCATATGCACAGTAGCCTTAAACAGCCCTTCCACCTCCCTTGTGAAGGGACTTTTGAATTTCATCAGAGTAGCTGACACAGCTGCAAGCAGCAGCAGGCTGGTTTCTCCCTATCTGCCTCACATGCCTGTAAGCTTGTTAGCTTTCTCACTAGGTTAATGAAAGATGCTACTTCTCTCACCAGTCCTCGGCTTGATGATACCCTCAGCCCACCACAGCACCAAGCCTGTAATGAGCAGATGCAGTCAGGGCATTGTTTTTTCTGTTTCTGCTGAAAAGTAGCACCTGCAACACCACGCACACCCTGCCAGCACACAGGGAAGCTGCTTCACCACGGCCTGGAGGGCGAGTGCTGCCTGCTGTGCTGCCAGTGCTGCACGGAGAGTTGGATAAACCACACTCAACTTGGGAGATGTGACAAGATGATTACTCTGTGGAGATGGCAGGGAAGGAACCAGCTGCTGTGTGACAAACAGCTCCTTTCACACCCGCAATGACAAGCACACCCTGCCATGTGTGAAGAGGTTGGAGGTGCATGAGTCCAGCCCAGGGATGAACACAGGACGCTCAGCTGTCTGCTGCAGTATGAACCCACTTCCACCTGTATTCAGGGCTGCTGGAGGGTGTGCAGACAGGACAGGGGGGGTGTGGGCACTTATCTTTTTTCTTCAGTCTAATTTTTAACAATAATCATACATAATTTTCATGCACTACCTTGTGTCTCAGCTTCATTCATCACCAACACGATGGCCAATTAGTCATCTCTCACTATTAAGCAGTGCTAACAGCTACTTTAAATGCAAGCAGAGCTTTAATCTAGTTCTAACTCAGATGGACGGTGATACTTGTAATTAAGACATCAAACAGAAGAGAAATGTGGTATGTGAACAGCTGAGGGAACCTTTGCATTGAACTATTTCAGCAGTAATTATGTATTATCTTTATTAACATGGCCCAAGTTAGTAAATAATGGGTCATGCTTTTGCATTTGGGGTCTTAAATATATATAGTTTAGATTCAGGCTAAGTTCCAGATTTCAGTGCTCCCTGATTTGCTGCGAGATGCTCTGCCCTGCCGGAGCATCCATTAGAGGTGCAGGTTTACCAGGAAAGGGATGTCAGGGCTGCCCCACCTGGGTGGGTAGGGGTGCTGGGGCACACCACATAGCTGACCTTCCACATCCCACAGTACTTTCTGGACAGTGTTCCCATGGCTGCTGGATCTGCCTATGCCTTGATGTCTCAGGCCAGGGGGTGTTTGATGCTGAGGGCCTGTGTACCCAGGGTACCAGCTGCAGGTGTCAGGCAGTGAGAGCAGCAGCCCTGTCCCCTCGGGTGCGTCCGTCTGTTCCTGTCCGTGTGGTACAGCTACAGGGCCAAGCAGGGGGTTTGGGGGTTGGCAGTGTGCCTCTCCAGGAACAAACAGAAACTACTTTCCCCTCTGTTCTTCCTTTGCCCAGCAGCCTGCGTGGCTGTGCTGCCACTCGGGGGCTGCCTGGCACGTCCTCTCCTCCTACTTCGGGCCTGGCTGGAAGCACCAGGCCCATTTAGCTGGCACCACTCCATCACTGGGCCAAACTGGGATGCTCCCACCTAGGTACAAGGCACCCGGGGCAGTTGGTACCCAAGGGCTCCCTTTTAGATCCCTTGTAGCCAGTTCCTAGTACACATCTGGGCCGCTCTGATCTGCATGTGCAGTCGATACTGGGCTTGAATGGTGAGTGAAGCTGAATAAAGTTCTCCCAGAGAGAAAAGCAAAGTAATAAAGGGTGAGGAAGCCATTGCAATAAACATATATTGATATACATCACAAATATGCCTCCTCAGACATGTTTTGGCCTAAGTAGTGTCTGTGACAGAAATCAGATAAAACACCTACCAGGTTTTGATGAGAAAATTTGAACGGAACATTTCCCTCACTGGAGGAGCTGAGAACCTGCTCACTCCTTTATTTTGAGAATAATAAAAAGAAGAGGGAGGGAAACAGAGAGGAGTTGTTTTGAAAGCAGAAACTTTCTATTTAAAACAATAAACAGGAAAAGGGGAAAAGATCAGTGTCAAAATTCATTGGGGGAAAGAAAAAATATGGAAATGAGTTTAAACAAAATGTATTTCTTCCTCTGGAGATGGTTCTGTGTTTTTCTGTAGCCTTGTTAATCATCCTGTTCCTCTTTCTTCTGTTAAAAGAGGCAAGGGAGAACAGAAACATAGTGCGTGAGCATGAGGCTAGAGGACCACTTTGCACATACCTTTATAACATTAGTATTGCAGCTTTGATTCCAGCTTTAATCGACCTTCTTTTCTCCTAATGAGCCACTCAGAGAGATGTTTGCCTCTTGCAGTGAAGTGTTACACTCTCCTTCTCTTTCTTCCACTGGAAATCTGCACTTGGGATCTCACTAAAAGAATCCCTTATCCCCTCAGTTCTCACATCTGGGCTGACATCCTCAGGAGTCTCTTTGCTGACCATGGCTGGGAGAGCCTTGGCTGTGCTGGGGGTAAGAACTCTGAGAAACCAATTGATTCAATGCAACAGCCTGTGTGATGGTTCTGAAGCCTCAGGACAGCATTGGCCACATGTCCTCCACTCCACCCTTGAAGCCAGATCAGAAACACCAGCCTAATGGTACTAAATTTCCTGATGCTCTATCATACATTTTCTGTTTGGCATTTGATGTGAGACTCTGTGCTTTCAGGGTCACCTCAACTGACTACCTCTCCATATGGAAATCCTTCAGTGGTGCATGTAAAACATCATTAATGACTTCAGTGTGGTGCTCTCTGTTGGAAGGCACCACTGAGCCGTCAGGCCTGCCTAGTGTTTGGCAAACCCAGGGAGTGCCCTGCAGCACAGTCCCCATTGCAGCACTGAAATGAAAGGGCAAAGGTGGGGTGTCCATTCACGGGGTGAGCTGTGCCTCCAGCTCGGTGTGCTGGCCTGTGTCCAGAAGCATTGCCAAATCAAGAGTAGGATCTGGGCTGGAGGAAGCTTTTAAGGGGTGGAAAAAACATGGGTGAACTGTTCCCCTCTTCAAATCCTGTACTAAAGTCTTCTAAAGAAAATGAGAGAGAGTTTTTTCAGGGTCAGTCAGTTTTGTAGAAAGATAAAAGAGCCAGAAGAATCATAGAATCATAGAATCCTAGGGGTTGGAAGGGACCTCGAAAGATCATCTAGTCCAACCCCCCCTGCCAGAGCAGGGTCACCTAGAGCACATCACACAGGAACGCATCCAGGCGGGTTTTGAATGTCTCCAGCGAAGGAGACTCCACAACCTCCCTGGGCAGCCTGTTCCAGTGAAGTTGATCAACTTAGGCTGCTATCTTAAGTCCTTCTTAGGTCAACTCCTGGTTGGAGCCAGCTCTGCAGTTTCACTCAAGTATGATATGCAGACTGAGGGCTGGTGTGGGGCCGTGTCGTGCAACAGCAGCTTCTCTGACATCTGAAGCCTTGTCCTACACTATTTGGTCATTGCCTTAAGTTCTGTCAATGCTGCATTACGATCCATGCTGGATCTGTGCCCATATTGGGCTGAGATCCATGCAAGTTGCCCTCATGTCCAAATCAGTGCTCCAGTGGAGCAAGGCCAGTTCACCCTGGTTGGCAGTCCAGGCTGTGCTGTTTCTCAGTTCAGGCCCTATCAGCTGTAGAAGGTCTGCTTGCAGGAGTGATGTGCAAGGCACTTCCCAGATGTGGCTGAACTCTCTTTTCATACCCCATGTCTGCTGTGTATATATTGAACAGAACAATTTCCACTCTTTCTCAACCACAGAGGAAGCAAAAAGCATCCAATAAATGGTAATGGGACCTTTACAGGCATATTTCCCAAATGTACGTAAACTGCTGCTGAATTTTATTGTGTATCAGTGATCAAATGGACAAAAGCAGTTACCACTGAGAGACAGGCTTTGAAGGACTAAGTGCTCTTAGAGTCTAAGTGCATCATCTTCATTTTAAAAAAATCAAAGAATTGGAAGACAGAGGTGACAGAGGGCAGAATTTCAAACGAGTGTTTGCTGGCCTTCAGAGGCACCAGCAGTAAAACCAGAGCCAGATTTTCAGCTTCCCATGTAAATATTTCAATTAGAGCTGGATTTGCTGGTGTCCTCAGCAGCCCTTCATGGGATGGTTGAAGATCAGCCACTGTGGCCATCCCTGTTGGATGGTTCGTATGGGTCCAGCGTGTGGATCTGTGGTTGCATAGATCATTGCTCCACCAGAGACCATCCATGGGAGTGGAGATTGTTAGCAGTGTCTGCACAGCACTGCCCTGGAAAGGAGCTCCCAAACGACTGGGTCTGCCCATTTCTGCCCTAGCTAGCCTGTCAGACATGGCTGCACCACAACAAGGTGGACCCGAGACATGGCAGGTGAACCTCACCTGATGCTGCTGGAGTGGTGCCCATGATGTAGGAGGTCAGGCTGTTTGCTCCCTGCCCAGGCATCCCCTCCTCCTCTTCCCCAGCCACTGTGCTCTTTTGCAAACACAGATCTGCTCTCCTGGACTCTTAAGACAATTATCTTGTCTGTAAAGAAAGCACCTTCTCCCTTCTTCTGTTTGACACAGCAGAACTGTGTATTTTGGGTTATTTGGGTTCTGCTGTTCATCCTGGTCTCATTTCATTTGCTTTACCTTTTCAGGAATGAGTATCACATTTATCTTCGTCTCCTCTTTTACTCATTATTTCTTCTTCTGCACCTTCTTTTATTCCACTTCTCACTTCTCTTTCTGTTTACCAGCCCCTCCCCACCTTCTTTTCTATGTATCTTACAGGGCTGCTTTATCACAGCTTTCCAGTTTAGTGGATTAACTTTATTAGGTTCTTTTGTATGTGTCTAATTGACATGCAGTTTCAAAATCTATTTCATTTCAGCAGAACTGACCTTTATTCCCTTGCAGGCAGAATTTTTTTCTTTTCTCCAGCTAATACCTTTGCTATGTTGCTGAAGACCAGAGAGAGATGCACCACTGTTTTGCTCAGAGGGTGCAGGGAGTTCAGGACAGCAGCAGGAATCACACAGCAATTGGCCTGGAGGATAGATCTGAGATTTCTACCCCATATAACCATAAAAGAGTCAGCTTAAGGGGTTTTATTTTTCTTTCAGCTTTTATTTCTAACCAAATCTCTTTCCTCCTCTGAGGATGTCATTGCCACAGAAGGAACAGAGCAATGGGTGGGAGCACCTGAGCCTGGGCCTGGAGGTACAAGCTGTCTCTGACATCAGGAAGACCAATCTCTTTCAAAGAAAAGTGCAAAACCTTCCTAAATGAGGCTTTGGGGACACTTCTTGCTTCTGGGTCCCTGGCTGCCAGGGCCTGTAATTGTTCTCCAGCAAAAAACTTCTTCCCTTCTAGAAAACCCCAGGATGCTGTAGTTCCAGTGCACATCAGCATTGCTCCAAGGTCCCAGCTTTGCCAGAGCTGTGCAGGAGGGAAGTCCAGGCAGGAATTGCTTGCTTGTTTGTGCTGTCCAGCTGCTTAGAAGGAAGGGAGACCAACAGGAGTGTAGAACAATGCTCCTCTTTTCTCTTTTAAATAACCTGAAATAGGCTTTTTGATGGAAAAATTTCAGTCAGCTCCCAGGAAGCCCTTTAGCTCCCCCCCAATGGGCTCCTGTTCCAGGACACCTGGCAGACAGGTCCTGCTTGCCCAGATGCTGTCCCTACTCAGAGATGACTTGTTTCTGTCTCCTTATTTCCTCACCCAGCAAAGCAGAAATGGCAGTTGACAGCCTTTTTTATAAGATGTTTTCATTGTAATTTTAATGGGCTAATTTCTTTCCCTGAATTGCCATAATTCAGACTTAATGAAACATGTCTTATAAAATAATAAAAAAAAATACAATAATAAAGTGAAACGCCCCATTAACCCAAAGAACAAGGAAATAACATATGTAGTGATGTGATGGAAGCCATCATGCACATGCCTCACGTCATCACAGATGGCTGTGCTTCCCACCAGGAGAAAATATCTAACAAAAGAATAATAAATCAGTGGAACTGGGAGAGGACCTGGTGCCTCCTCCCTTCACACCGTTGCCCAAAGCACTATTCAGTCATCAGTTGTGGCCAGATAGCAGCACTGTGGGAATGGTCTTTTCTTTCTGTCTTCTGTGGATCCTGCTCCAAGATGACATGTTTTTGTGTTCCAGGCAGCCAGTGATCTCCATCACAAGGTGTGCCAAGGGGTCACTGATCCTGCTGCCTGCAGCGCTCACCCCCGGTGCCTCCCCTGGGCTCGCTCCACACCAGCCACTTATCCCCAAGGTGCAGGATGATCCAAAAGGGAGTTTGGGCAGATCTTCCTCTTGTTGCTGCATGAAACCTGCTAAGAGTGATTTTGTGTCTTTGGGCTCCCTAAGATCCATACACGTAGAGAGGCAGGTTTTAAGGCAGGAGGTGGGTTTGGGCAGTGGTACATTACTGCTCCTGTGCCAGTACCATGTCTGTTTTGGGAGAATTCCTCCCTGAAAATGCTGACCTCCAGCCAAGAGCAAAAGCAGTCAAGGGGTAAAATTTATTGTGATGCTGAGGCAACGTGTGAGATTAATGCTTCCCTTTCATCTCACGACCCTTCATCTCTGTGTTTCAAATCAGGTACTGTGTAAAATACAGCCCCTAGCACGTTACCTATGGAAAAAAGGATCAAAGAAAAGAAGCTGTTTGCAAGTGAAGGGCCGTGCATTGCATCAGCTTGGGGAGAGTTACTGATTTTCCCTCAGTCCTTTGCAGTTGCCTGGGTGGTCATGCCAGGGCAGCCTGGAGTTAGATCCCAGAGCAGTGCAGTTCAGAGCAGGGATGTCTCAGGTGATGGAGATGCAGCTCTGCTCCTGCCCTTCTGCAGTGTGGTAAGGACGAAGGGAGCCCTTTGCTGCAGAAAAAGCTAAAACATGCAATTGAAAAGGTGCAGTGAGAGAGAGGGACATTTCAGAGTTCTAATGTGCTCCCCAGACCAGACTCCCAGGGGCAGACAGTGAGCTGAAAGGAAACCTCATGCTTTTTGTGCAGTTACTACCTCTTGCAGCTGAATTCAGCTGATCCAGGAAGCAAGGTGTTGGTGAGTCTGTCAGCAGGTGGTACAGACACAGATTTGGGTGAGCACTCCTTTTCCTTGGCCACTAGAAAGCTTCTGTTACCCCGTGAGTAAGTTGGTGTCTAAGCCATGGAGGGAGAGCTGCTGTTATCTATCACAGCTTCCACACAGTTGATGCTGGAAAGGAACGTGCTTTGACCCTACAGATTTCTGAGACAGTGTGACAAGCAAAATGGAAATAGATGAGTTATAAATTTCTTTAAAAATAAAGCCAAAAAAGGGAGAAGAAATCTTTATCCAAGCTTTAACGAGGTAGTTACTGCTGAGTAATTACATACTAGCAATTTATTTACAGGAGAAAAAGGTTGCTAAAGTTCAGTTTACTTGTTTTGGTTAATTAGGTCCCGTTCCTTGGGGATAAGCTAATTAGACAGTGACATTCAGTGAGATAATTAAATTAATGTCATGTCAGATAAAGAGTTAATTAATGACAAAGAAACGTTCACCCTTCTAGAGGCACGGAGCTGGAGCTGATGCAATATTTTGGACGCAGTGCTTTTCTGTTGAGAAACACTGCTCGGCGTACGTGTGACTTGGCATAAATGTTTGTGGGGACACATCTATTTGGATGGAAATTTAGCTGGGAAGATTTATGAAGTCACAGAGGAAGAGGAATGTGGGCTGTTAGCTGGACTGTGGGGTGCTGCTTTTCAAATAGTGGTTTAGGAGATGGCAGCACTCCTACTGTAAATGAAGACCTTGAATAGAAAGTGTGTTTTCACCCCTGGTTGTTGCTGGTTCCTGTGTCCATCACAGCCGAGATGGGTGCAGGGATTTAAACATCATGACTTTGTGTCCAAGAACAGAGGGGTGGGCCATGCAGGGCTGCAAGGTCAGCAATGTCGTGGCTGCTGACACTTCAGGGTTTTTTTATGATTGCCATAGAAACTTGCAGGAAACTGCTCAGATGGCCCAGGTAGAATTATTTAATTTCTGGACAGATGCAGCGCGACAAAAACTTGCAAATCCGCTGAGAAATTAGTGGTATGACTTGAATCTGATTGAAAGATGCTTGCTTATGTCTGGACCTTACACTGGGAATTGTGGAAAAGAAATCCATCACTGGAAAGCCTCTTGTCCATCTGCTTCTTCTTCTTGAGGGACAAATGGATTCTGGAAAGCCCAGCAGCAGTGCTGGAGATGCTCACTGCTCAGCTGAGAGACACGGAGTCCATCTGGGCACAGGCGGGTGTCAGTGAGGGGGAGAATGGGACATGCACCTTGTGTAGATGTGCCTGGAGGGCAAATCTTGCTGAGCACATCTGCTAGCAAAGAGTTTGTGGCTGAGAGCTCTGGCCTTAACAGTCTTGCCATGTAGCTAGGTCATTCCTGGTGAGTTTGTGTTTCCTCAGCCTCATCGAGGGAGCCATGGTTTGCTGCTGGATCGGGGCTCTCAGGAAGGTGTTTGCTGCATGGGGTCTGGTGCTAACTCGCCAGCTACTGAGGGTATTTTAATGGGCATATTACTGTATTTCTGGCACCATCTGCTCCTCTCTCTGATTACTGATGCAAGGAGGGATTAAGAGAAAGCCTTTTCCCTCTTTCAGCAGGAAGGGAGTTATTAGTGCTTTAAATACACGTATCGAATCTGTTTTGCGTGCCCAGCAGCAGCTGGCTTTTCCTCTCTGTCTTTCCCCGCACAAATTGGTGGAGGAAATCTAATTGGTGAGTGGAGATCTCGGGCTGGGAGCTGTGCTGGGCACTGGGAGTTGCCGTTTGCCTTTGTTTTCCCCAGGAGCACGGTGTGTGTCCTGTTGCTGCAGGTTATTCCCCGGTCAGCAGGGCTGCCCCTGCTCCAGCGTTCCTTGGCGCGTGTGGCCTGGGAGCCACGCTGGGGCGGGCAGAGTGGAGCGGGGGAGGCAGTGGGGGACCCTGCAGTTCATACCCACCCTCTGTAGAAATCAGTTTGCTCTAAGGAGAGCCTCCCACCCCTGTGTAATTGTTACTCAGTCCCAGGTGGGGAAGATCAGGACCAGCTGCATGTGAGGTGGCTCTGGGGCCGAAGGTGGCTGGCAGACCAAGGAGGTGGCACAGTGTCACTCAGCCCCAGCACAGGGGGTGCTGACACTCCTCCATAAAACAGCATCTGCAACAAAGTGAAGGGAACAGAAACTGGTGTCTGGGAAGCCACAAAGAGGTCAAATGGGGGAGCCTTCTCCCCAAGGCTAATCCTCAGCTTTGGTCCTGGTCTCTGTTCTCCAGCCTGCCTGATTGCACCAAGTGTAGAACTCAGACTGCACAACTGGAAAAAGCGACTAACCAGAGTTTTAACAATTTATAACAAAATTCAGTGCTGACTCCACTCTGAGTGGGCTTGCTTATTTGCTGATGTCAAACCATTTCTTGGCTCCAGGAAGCCCACTGCAGAGGGAGCAGGCATGGATAGACATGACAGCTGGTCTGTAGCCTGGCATGGGTATAACATGCAGGTCTGGAAGAGACTTGCAGGTGTCCCAGGGTGGACTGTGAGTCTGTAGTGAGGATACATCCTGTTGTAGTGACTCACATGTGGAAGGATTGTCTAAATCTCTCAAAGTGCAAGGGTTGGGAAAATGTGTTCTGCAGAAGTCCCCTCTCTGTGATGCTCAGGAATCCATGTTGGTCCATATTAACCTGATTCTCTGAGGTAATGATGGGAAAATACAATGAAGATTTTTGGCAGCTGTTGAAGGGTTTTTCAAGAAAGAGAGTGGAGTCCTGGGCCTTATGGCAGGTCTCGGACAACTACACAACGTTGAGTGACATTGGACGATATAGATGGGGTCTCCCAGGGGTTTTTATGCTGCTGGTGGCTGTGCTGCACTTTTCACAGTGGAACTGGTGGCAGTTGTGACAGGAATCAGTTCAGAAAGTCACTGCATCAGGGCTGGACAAGCCCCCAAAGTCCAATGTGAAAGAGAAGTCTAAGGAACGACAGGTCATTGCAGATGCAGGGCTGGACTCAAGATGCAGTCTGAAGGACTTTGGGGTAACAGGAAATGCAGGACTGGCTGTGGCTTGTTTAATATTCAAGAGGCTGGCTGGTATTTACTAGCATGCATATTGTCTGAAAGGTCAGTACACAATCTTACAGTTTCTCTGCACGTTTTCTTTGGGCCTGCAATGAGCAGTTGTGCTCACTCACCTGTGGCGAGCAGAGAAACCATTTATCAGCCATAAGTAGTTAAAACAAATATGCTGAGCTGGTTGAAGGGCTAAACCCAGGCAGCAGAGGTAGGATCAAAGGAGCTACTTCTGGTTTTGTACCTGGCTTGAAGTTGGCTTTTCCCTTGAGGGCTCAGCAGACAATGGAGGAGATAACCCACCTCTCAGCACTAGTGGGGCTTAGTCAGGGAAAAGAGGAGCAAAGAAGGGAAGAAAGGATTGGCAGAGACCTGAGAGAGGTAAAGAACAGGGAGAAAGGACACAGATAGGGGGTTTACTGTGCCTTGCCCTGGGCTTCTTGTGTGTAACGTTCCTCACTCTCTAATTCTTTCTCTTGTCTATCATTTCCTTGCTGACTGTCCTGGGAATGGAAGAGCAAGCTTGTTGGACTTACAGGGACTCCTTAGACATGGCTAGAGCTGGACCAGCCCTTGTGGTACTTTATTTAACCTTGGTAGGGAGAACCCCCATGTCTAGAGGCTTTGACCAATTCTCCAGTTGCTCCTTTTCTAAAGCCAGCCCTGTGCAGGTTACGTGTCCCGTCCCTATCCCAGGGTGTGAGGAGCTTTTTGTCCCTTGCAGTGTCAGCATCTCCCCCTGATCCATCTGCTCACAGTCTCTGTGTACTCTGGAGAGAAAAATGGGCACTTTGAGGGTCTGATTCATGTGCCCCGCTGCAGATGCCCACTTTATAGGAGAGCGATCGCTCTCCAGTCTCCACTGGCAATGACAGGTGGTTTTGTGTCTCCCAAGGTGACTCAAGCAGGGGAAACATTTACCTTGTAGAGACCTGTGTTTAGGCTGCTAACTCCCATCCAGCTGGGCAAAGAGATGGATGGTTGAAGAGAGAGGGACAGGGGGATGTCACAGATGGAAATTCTTTATATTTCCTTATAAACTGTGTCCTGCAGCATTAATAGATGGTGGTGTCTGTGCATCTGACAGAGCACTGTAAGACAAGAAGTGAGACAGCCACTTAGCCAACCGTGCCATGTGAGCTTTGGAGAGCAGAGGGAAGCCAGAGCTGGGCAGCATGTCCCTTGTAGTGGATGGCTTGTCCCTGGCAGAGCCAGCTCTGTGTGAGCATCACATCCAGCCCCACGGCTGGACTGCTGCTGCCCTGGCACTGCCTGCAGATGGGCTAAGTGAGCTGGGCTCGTTAAATGAGCTGCGAGGCAGCAGAGACAAATCAGCTCAGGAGGTGATAATTAAGGGGCAGCACAACTCTCTAACCTCTGGGTGTCTGGTTTGAATCAGGCAAAGCTGAACAGAGGCTGGAAGCAATGCTAGAAGAGCAGGGTGGCCAGGACCAAGTGTGTGAGTTGTTCCTCACAAATAATCATCAGCCACGATTTTCTTTGCCTGACAATGTGCTCATGACCCCTGGGGAAGGCTGTCCTGGACACGTGTCCCTGGTCCCACACTGTCAGGAGACCACAGATAGATCTGCCCAAATAGCCATTGGAAACCACCCCTCAACTTTGTGCTCCCCTTGGGGCTGGGCATTGCTCTGAGGAACTGAGCCATTCCTGATTTCTGTGCATCTTTGGGTGTCTCAAATGGAGATCACTCTGCTTGCTCATCTCAGGCAAAGGTAGCTAAGAGTGAAGTTTTCATTCAAAACTTCCTTGAAGTGGCAATGGCAAGCTGCTGCATAATGAAGAGCATGAGGAAAAAAAGCACCACAGAGGTTTTTTTCCTTGATTTCTGACTACCAGCCTCCCAGTTTTGAAATTTTATCAAAATACTGGAAGTTGAGAAACATTACATCAGATGAGGACTTTGAATCCATGCTGAATATCTCAAATTATTCTTTGCAGAGCAAGGTGGAAATGAAACATCAGAAAAAAAAATCAAAGCATCTGATATTTGTGAAGTGAAACATTTCCACTCATCAGTTTGGAACATTGGTATTTAAAGGCTTGCTAAATTTCTCATTATAAAAAACCATGCACAGATCTGAAAATATATCACTGAAAAATAATAACCAGTTTTATTCCGGGTCAAAGCAGTGTTTCAGTAAGAAAACACAGAGGCAAAGTGGCTTAATTTTATTAGAGAAAAAGCTTTAGTCTAGCTGAAAAAGCATTTCTCCCAACAGCTTGCTTCAAACCCTGACTGCACAGGCCTGCCTCTCAAATGCCCCTTTTCCCCAGTTTGTAGCCCCACTGAGGCACCCTCAGCTCCTGCTGCAGCTCCAGGCAGCTGGCGGGGGGGACACGTCTCCGGGGAAGGCCGATGGGGAGCGGGACTGGCGGCTTCATGTGCAGAAATAGTTTCCAATCGGTTGTTCCGCTGTTCAGCTCGTTCTGATCGGGGCTGAGAGGGGCCTGGGGTCAATGCTGAGCCAGGGCACCCGATGCAGAGATCAAACGATGACACTGGACACGAAATATCATCTCACATTTCACACCATAACTGCTCCGTTTCCAGAGCCTGAAATTCCTCTCTGGGGGCAAATCTGTGCTATCTGCCCCGGGCGCCACTGCCTGGAGACGGTTCAGCAGGACTTTGAGGAGAAGATCCGTTTAAAAGGGGTGTTGGAACCTGAGAAACAGCCAGGAGACTTCTACTAACTGTGATTGTGCTTGACACTCGTAATGAAACAAAATTCAGATCACTGCAATAAATTTCCGAACTGTGAGTCTTCAAAAAAAAAATGCTTTGCATTTCCCACAACGCCCTACAAATTCAATCTGCATAAGCTCCAAAATAAGTGTATTTTCTACCTTAAACTAATACTTGGCAGCAACTTTCAATTGGCTCATTTAATTAAGTTGGTGTGCAGATTCCATTTTAATGTATTTAATGCCTCTAAAATGACAGGCATACTGATCAAGGGGATTGTATTTTATTTTATTTTTTTTTATAATTTAGACTCAGGTTTCTTTTCCTCCTCACCGTACTTGCTGCTGCAAGAATGTGCCTCCAGTAGGTGACACAGCAGAGCACCCAAAGCCAACCTGGGGGATAAGAGGAGCAGGGCATGAAAGGAGGGAATGAAATTAATGCAAGTTAGTTGGGGCATTTCATACTGCAAGGATCTTCTGGATCAAGAAGGAGGGACACATGATGACACCTCCTTAATGAACCTGCTCAGCTGCCCAGCAATACATAAGAGGATTTGGTGTCTTCTTGCACAGTTTTGAGGGCATTGGCCTGAAAGTGAGACAGCTCCCCAGGGCTGAGAATGGGCTGTAGGTTTTGCCCAAAGAAAAGAAGGATTTAAAACCAACTTTGTGTGTCTGCTTGGTACACCCCATGTATACACAGTTTTAGAACCTGCTGGTTTTAAATAAATTGGAAAGAGAGCTGAAGAGCTTTGAGGTGTGAAATTCCTACATGTTTGGTGAAAATGGGCTGAAGGGAAAGATCTAAATGAGTGTCCCGTTGGAGAAAAGGCAGTCTTTGGGCTAAACCACATTATTAGACTCTGGACAGTTTGCACACAGGGAGCCACATGAGAGCAGGTTTGATGCTTTCTCCTACCCCTCAATTGATTTTCCTGGGTTGCCATTCCTGAGGCTTGTTCAGTCCTTCTTACTGCACTGAGCAGTCCCACCACGCTGGGGTCGGCACTACGAGGTGCTGTGTGAAGGTGTAACAAGAAACAGCCAAGAGGCAGCAGCTGTCTACAGGCAGACAGGCACAAAGAGGCCACGCTGGGCAGTTTCACAGCCTGGACACTGCCTCATCACTTGGGTGGTTTGGATAAAAATTGCCTGTTGGAACCTGCAGCCGCTGGCTCTGTGTCCTTGGGACTCCCCCCTGCATGGAGTGGAGAGGGATTTGCAGTGTGGTCCTGAGTAGGTGGTGAAGATGGTTGAGATGGATCCAGTGGTAACACGTCGTGTAGAGTGTTGCACTGGAGGTGGTTAAAAGTGGCTTGTAAGTAATTGTAGTCCTAATTGGAAAGATGATTTAATGGCAGCCTCTCACCATCAGCTCTGGGGGTCTAGTGACAAAGCAGAGGCAGCTTCTCATGGCTCCAACTAACCTGGTATGATCTTGCAAATACATATATATTTTTGTAAAAATTGGTCCTATCTGATGGGAGAAATATGTGACTGTTGTGTTACCAATTCTTTTTCTCATACTCGCTTTGTGTCAGAGCATCTTTTGATTTCACTGTGATTACTTGGAGCGATTTTCGGTTATTTTCACCTACCTGTGGTCCATTTGCTTCAATCCTGTGTCCTTACAGATATGATTTTTTTCCTGTTCCTTGCTTTAAGCCTTGAAGTTAATTCCTCCCTCTCTGTCTGTGAGGATTTTCTTCCCAAAGCTTCTGTGTGCGTGATTATTTCATCTTTTCTGAACACCACTTTGACATCATCTGAACCACAAAGCTCTCAGCTGGCCTCGCCATTCCTGCTCTCCTCTCACATCCCACAGAAGGTGGTGAACTGCCTGGAGTGCAGCAGTGCTGCAAAGACTTAGTTTTAGCTCAAATCATGTTTCTTCTTGACTAATTCTTCCCTAAAGCCCCAGAAGGTGTGATGCCCGGGGATGGCAGAAGGAAGAGGATCTCACGGTTTATATTATGCTTTCATTTGCAAGTAGCTTATAAAAGATTAATAGATGATTAATAGGCATTATAGACAGGAGTGGCATAACTTAGCAGGTGATTATAAGGATGTCAGGAGAAGGTATTACAGAATATTAAAAGCAACCTATTGACTGTTTGGGCTTTATAGCAATCTGTAAGCATTGATTAGTCATTCATTAAAACACCTATTAATAATTTACAAACCTTCTATCACTTATTCTGTGAATACTTGACAGAAAACACAACCAGAAATAGTACATGTAAAAATAATGCTTTCTTCTGTAGTCAGTCCTAAGAGATTCCAGAGCTAGGGGTGCTAAAATAGAGCCCTAATCCTGACAAGACCTCTGCAGAGACCTCACTCTTCTGCACGATGGAGTAAGTTAGCACAGGCAGAATCAGGATTCCCACAGACCTGCTGTTTTATCCCACGAGAGATGCTGGTTCTGCACATCTACATGGGACAGGGGAGACTGGGACATGACTGCCAGTCTGGTTTGCACTTCTCAGAGAATTTTCTATTGAAAATAAACAAGTGAGAAAAAGGATTTTTTTTCCTTAGGCACATGGTTATAATCTTGTTCAGACCTTCAGCTGTAATCCAAGCCAGGATTACCTGGGGACCCATGGTGATGAATGAAGCCACTTTCCAGGGTTCAGCTTTCTCATCTCTGTTGCATTTTACTCCAAGTTTGTCCTCTGAGGTTGGTTGGGAGTATTCAGGAGCTGCTTTTAATGAACCTTCCCCCTGACTCACATGTGGTTTTTTTATTAATGCATTTAAAAAACCTGAATCTGGCCTTTTCAGATGCTTTTTTCCTCTTGTGGTCTGAGTTTTCATTTCTTTTCTAAAAAGAGGGAAATAAAAAAAAAAAAACCAGGGACAAGTGTTTGCTTTGCTTTTCCTGGGGGAAGAAATCAGAAATATCTTGGTGCAAGAGAAACACACAGAATTTGAGTGACAATCTCTATCTGAGGCTTTCAGAGACCTCGTGTGCTGTCTGTGTCCCTCTAGACCTACTTTCCTCCTGGCTCCAGTTTTGCATTCTGTGCTCTGTTGGTGGCAGAGTCCCTCCCCAGTCTGCAGAGTGCTCATGTGCTGTGTCTCCTCGCCTCACCTCGGGGATGTGAACCCTCCTTCTGTACCACATTTTGAACATAAAGACAGTTTCCATCCCAAAGAGATTAGTTCGAGATGACAGGCAAGTCAACACACAGAACACAGGGACCTGCACGTGGGACCAGTGATACCCAGGATCTGATGACTGTGATAAGCTTTGGTCCTGCTGCCCCGGCTGCTCAGGCACTGTCGGTGGTGTGTGGGCTCTGCAGTAGCAGTGAGTTTAAGGAGGGATGTGAGGGCAGATAAGGAGGTTTCATAGATTTCTACAGAGGATTAGCACAGGAGAAACTTTCCTCTCCATGGTCTCTCTTGGCCTCTGACTGAAGGGAACATGTCAGCCCTGTGCTTACCATCCAGCATGCATTTTGAGTGCTTTTCTCTGTCAGGACTTGCGTGGGCCAATTACCGGCTCCATCCGCGTGAAATGCTGCCCCTTTACATTTCTCACTTAATCGATTTGGATGAAATCTCCCTGAAAATCCTGTTTCTTTTCTTGCTGTTTTTTTTCCCTAATGCAGCCTGCTTTAATGCCTCAACAATCCTCCTTCAGATCTCTGCGTAGCCCATTAGTGTGTTTGTACTGTAAGATTTCCTTCCTTTCCTATAATGCAGAGGAAATAATTTCATGGTGTTTTTCCATTTCTGAATATTGACAGGGATGCTGCTGGCAGTGGTGCTCTCTGTGCCTGCTAGTACCTGTTCACACTTGAGCTCACACTCTTGTTATTTAGCGCTTAACAGTTCCTCCCTTCCTCGGATGAGTGCTAATTAGCTAAAATTAAGCAGAGAGAGCTGAAATATCCTTCATACCTCATACTCATGCCCCATCCCGGCTTCTTAGCCTGCTGGTGCTTCAGTTAATCCTGTTCAATGTGCTAGATGGCTCTGCACCACTCCTGACCTCGTCTGCAGTGTTCCAGGCTCTCACAGAGATGCTTTAACACCCCCCTGCCATTTTTGTTTATTTAATATTCACTAAATGCTGCCACTTCTCGCTGGTCTTGAGGTGAAGCGATTTGGTCCTTGCTCCTCAGTTCTGCTTGCTCCCGTTGGGGCGGGGTTAGCGGCCGTGTTGGGAAGAGATCCCGCATCCCTCTGCCAGGCTGCTGGTGGCAGGACATTCCCGAGTGTGAAACCTGGGCTGAGGCACAATACACATTGGAAACCGTTCCTGTGATCCCCTGGCTGTTTTCACCGAGTACTGCAGGGCCCCCGGGGGACATCCAAGGAGCCTCCTCTGGGATGTGTTTGCAGGTGAACTCCTGCTGTCTGAGCATCTGAATTTCTTCCTCTCTTGCAGAAGGACTGTAAGCAAATAATCTGTGTGCAAAATGTGATCATGGGGGAGTGCGGAGGTAGCTGCACTGAATGGTTTGGACAGTAAAGAGCCATAACCAAAGATGATTTCTTGCCCTGACCCAGATTCCTCTGGGAACCATGTGCACATCCCATAGTTTTTCAGTTCCAAACATTAAACAGGCAAAATAGCAGAGAGGAAATGTTTGCTGCAGAGTATCGGCCATTCAGAGACCACGGTGATTCCCGAGTGCCGTGTGAGTGTCAGACACACACTGTACTGAGAGTCAGGTTGAAGAGAAACACCACCCTGCATCCCACGTAGTTCTGCAGGGGCTCAGACCAGCCATCTGCACACCAACAGGCCTCTCCTGAGAGACGGGGAGTCTTTCTGGGGTGCCCAGATGTGCCAGGGGACTTAGGTGGGAGCGAGCCCAGCTCTGTGCAGCACAGCCGGTTTCAGGCTTAGCTGAAAGCAGCTGCATTACGAGAGGCAGGGAGGACCATTCCTCATGCAGATGATGGGACTGTCAGCCCTGCCACAGAGTGCTCCCTGTCTCATATTTCACTTCTCTTGTTTGGCCACGTTGCATCAGGAAGAGTCGCTCTCTAAGCTGTGCTGCTGGGGAGCCTTTTTTTGCCTCTGCTGAGCAGTCAATAATCTACAAAAATCAAAAGTATCCATTTGCCTTGTTCCTATCAATATAACTCTCTGCTTTTATTGCATCCCTCTGTCGAGCTGGCTGGTGATTTGATCTTTGTCGCTGTAGCATCTGACTGTTGCACAAATGTATATGGAGGACGTGGTCTCCTTGGCTTGAGAGATTTATTGGTCTCTGTTGGGCTGGTCAGTAGAGGAAGGGAAGAAAGAAGGCAGAAAGGAAAGAGACAGATGGTATGAGATAAAGAGAAACTGAAAAGGCAGAACAAAGATTGATAGGGAAGAAAGGAGGAGAAGGACTGAGTGAGGGACGCAGCTGGAGAGAAAGGAGGTCTGAGGACTAGTGGGGTCAGAGGCAGAAGGGCCCATGCCACTACAGTGACAAAATGCCCTGGTCAGGGCCAGGTCTGGCAGAGCTAGACACCGGGTGGCAGTAAGGAGAGCCCTGCCCTACCCTGAAGAGCTCTTTTATGGGAAGACGGAGAAGAGGAATTCAGGAGGCCGTCAGATGGTGTCTGAGGGGACCACTAATGAGATCACACGGGGTCAGAAAGAGTGTGAGTGGTTTAAGGCAGCAGCTCCTTCCTAGGAAGCTGTTTAATCAAAAATATTGTATCTTGTCAGGAGTCAATGAAGCAAAGTTAAAATTGGCATATTATTATGCAAATCCCTTCAGAGGCTGCTGGGAGAAGACAGGCCTAAGGAGAGCCAGGCTGGGGCTGCTGCTGTGCTTGCTGAGGATCAGGAGAAGCCACACGCTGTCCTTACCCCATTCTGCAGTGCAGCAGGAGCAAAAACCTGTGTGCAGCCCCTCACTGCTCACAGATCAGTGAGTTGCCCACAGCACCAAGCCTTCTCCTTGCAGATCTCCAGCCCCTTGACAAGCAGGCAGGGACAAGCAGGCCTTTTTGTCTCCCTCAGTGCCAGCCTTGCTTGGCCAAGCAGGCTTTGGGAGTCCCAGGGGGAAGGATGTCCTCCCACCTTCTGCTGTGAGTGAGTGGGAGGTTCTGCTGAGCCATCTCCTCCCATCTTAGATGGATTTGTCCTACGGTAGTATCAGCATCCCCAGTCTACAGGCAAGGAACTGTCTGTGCCAGGAGTTGAGCTCAGAGGTTTAAGTCCAATGTGAGAAGCTCAGCCTCTGGATTTTTCCTACTCTCTCATCTCTCAGCATCTTTTGCTTCTGACATGCCCTCATGCCTCTTTTCTTCCCTGATTTGTGGTAAATCCTCCGAAGTAGGCTTCCTTTCCCTTTCCAAATAGCTGAAGACTTGTTAGGTAATTTTTGGTTCAGGTTGGGTTTTTTTTAGGTTTAAGCTTTTTTTAGTCTGTCACTTTCCAGGCCCTGCCATCCTATAGAAAAGCAGCATGCACACAATTAGCAGGCACATCTCAGCCTTTGTCACCTGCTTTGAGGCCTCTTGCTTGGCTGAGCTGCTGAGATAAAGCATTGTCAGCTCAGGTGGGGAGATTCAGCCTCTAAGAAATCTCAACATAGAGTATCCACAGTGGGGAGGAGAGATGGCATCATCAGAAGGATGGAAATGACAGGGAAACCCAGCCAGCCCCAGCTGCAGTGCTTTTTATCTAATTCTAGACTCCAGAGCTATTCTAATAGCAGAATTTCCAGACCACTCCTAATCCTCTCACAGCCCCTCTCTGCTCTTAGCAAGAGGGGGCTCCAGTCGTGGTGGCCATTGTCAAACCAACTGGGGGAGAGGGAGAAGGGGTCTGTGTGTGTGTGTGTCGACATTTTCTGAGCAGATGCTAACAGCCTCCAAATGGGAAATCACAGCCAGATCTAATTCAGCTGAAATTCTATATAATTCTATGAAATCTCACTCACTGTCTCAATCCAAGCAGAGGTTTCACAGCAAGTTGGATGGTTCTTGGCCCAACCTGCTCCTGTGTAAAGCAGTGGGTTGGTTTTTTGCCCCATGACAGCAAGAAAGAGGTTAACCCAGGCAGCAGTTACTGAGCAGCTGGGAAGGATGAAGGAAAAGCTATTTCATAGGGGGCACTTTTAGAGACAGCAGAGCTGATGAGCCTGTTTTTCAAAGGATAAAGCTTTGGAAAGTCTAGGAAATTAGGCAGGACAGGTTTCCAGAAACAAATTCTCAGCAGGGAGCAAACTGAACTAGTTTCTTAGGCAATGCCAATGTACCAGCGTACAGAGGAGCTAAACTTGCATACAAAATCTCTGCATGCCTTTCATCTCCTATCCTTGTATATCCTTTTTTCTGCCAATTGGGTTCAGAGTTAATAATTTGATCTGTATGATGAGTGGTAGGACGGAGGTAGCAGAGCACTGAGCTGGCAGAAAAAATCTCCATCATCTTCAGCAGAGCCTGGGAGGACTTGTGAGCCAGAAGTTCATCAGAAGGGATCTGGGGATTGTAGAAGGGAAAAGATGAGATGTGCTGAGGCTGCAGAGACAGACTGATGGCCCTGTGTGCTTAGAGGCCAGGGTCACACTCCCTTTCTCTCCCAGACAGCTGTAACATTGCATTCAGTTCTGCACACCTCATTATGAGATGGGTATTGACAAACTTAGGAAGTTTGAAAGAGCAACAAAATTATTGGGAGTAGGAGAGTCTGATTAATGAGGAAAGATTTAAAAAATCCAATTATGAACAGCTTGGCAAAGTGACAACTAGGAGGGACAAGAGAAGTGTCTGCATGTTGAACTAGAATAAATACCACAGATGGGTAATATTAATGTTCAGTGACTCAAAGGAAAGTCTTAATAAGAGAAGAAATCTCTGTGGTTGTCAGGAAAATATTCTTACATCTGTTGCGTTAGGCAATAGGGTAGTTTGCTATGGGGAGAGGTGAAATCAGCTGGGAACTGTAGATCTGGCAAAGCTGCAGCAGGATAAAATATAATGAGGGAAACCATCCTGTGGTGGCCTGCTGGAGAGCAAGGTGATGTGTATGTTCCCCTCCATCACTGTGACAGTGTGATTCTTTTGCTATTTAGGTTCAATTTCAGTAACACGGTCTGTGTGACAAGGGAGTTGGCTTCATGTCAGATTTCCACTGGATGTCAAACAATTCCATAGATTTATGCCAGTCAAGTATTTGTTCCTGTTCCTCCAACTTTTCTCCCTCAAATCCCCGAGTGGATCCATCATTAAAATTGTTCTAGCATATCCTGTGCTCTGGCAAGCTGGGAGGTTCAGTGGGGGTCCAAACTTTAACATAATACCATCATTTAATGAATCCCAGTGCTAGAAATAGCCCAGGACATCCTTCAGAGGTCTGGGCTCTCAAGGTATGGGAGAGCTTTCAAAGGGGGCAACCCTAGCATGGCTTTTCAGGCCCTCAGAGCAGGTTTGGCCACTGGAAGCCAGAAGAGAAGCCATGGGAGCAGCAGGTGCTCCGTGGAGCAGGGCAGGGCGGCAGGGCAGAGTGGAACACCAGCTGGTAGGAAAGGCTGTGAACTACTGGCTTTTCTTCCAGATTGTATGGAAATTGGCAGCAGTGAATTTGGATTTCTAGCCCTCAGCCACAGCGTGAGGAGTCTGTAGCATGTGTTGAAACTAACGGGTTGGGGGGGGGATAAAATCAGGGCTTTATGAGCATAAAAGAACTTGGAATAAAAGTTAAACTCAAAGGCTAAGGGGCTGATTCTAATTCATCAGATATCCCCACTGCTCCCAGTCCCTAATGCAAACATGTGTAACGAGCCTGCAGGGTTAATTTTACAGGGGAAAAAAACTCCAATAAAGCTCCATGAGATTTTCACGTTAAATTAATGTAACGGATGCTTAAAAGCCTTTCTAATTAGGCATTGTTATTAACAGGAATGTCAGGTGAATAAAATCAACCCCTGAGCTGACATTTCACTCACGTGAACTTCGAAGTTGGTGTTTAATCTGCAGCAAATTGCAGCTGCATTCTAATGCCATCAGGGGTTCAGCACCGGGCTCCTGAGACACTGGAGTGTTTTGGGAGGCTTCTGCCACATCAGCCCCCCTGCCATGAAGCATTGGCTGTCCTGTCAACCTCTTGGGGGAAGAAATGATGTAAAAAAAGCAAAGCAAAAAAAAAAGGAAAGCAAGAGAAGTGGTGACTTCGGGAGCTGAGGTGAGCAGCTGTGCGCTTCTTTTTCTGGAGACACGTCCCCAAGGGACTGCCACAAGACGTCAGCTCTGCTGTGCGGTGGTGGGTGGAATCAGTCTGGCTTCAGCTCGATGTGTCTTCCAGAGGAAACAGGATTGCAGCTAAACAGGAATCAACACACTTCCACACAAGCTGGGTTTTCTGTTAGAAGAGCACTCACCCGCGTGAGCGTTACAGGGAAGCAGGGACCAACCCACTACCCTCCCGTGCCATCGCAGCAGGTGGGACAATTCATTTGGTGGCCACAAATAATTCAGGTATATTAAGTCCTGTTTGCTTCAACGCAGGGTCCAGAGATGTCCTGGCACTGTGCAGGTGCCTACTAAGAATAATGTTAATAGGACAAAAGGTAGGAAAAGGGCACTTTTATTTCATCAGGAAAGGAAGGTAGGGCAAAAAACTTACCCCAGGTCTTCCTTCTACCTGACATCTGTGGGAGAACCAGGACTCTGCTCAGGATGTGCCAGTCCCCAAGCCCATGCCTTAATCACAAGGTTGTTCCTCCCCTCAGGTCTCTCTGACTGTGTAGCCATGGGGTAGCACTGCCTAGAAATGTCTTCAGGTCCATGGGACATCTGCTCCATACCTCCCTGTTGGCCAGCAATGCACAAAGCACACACTGCCTCCCTACAGCCAATTTTATAAACAGGGGAGTATTCATAACCAGAGATTTTTCTCCTTTCTCCTGAGCTCTGTACAGACAGACCTGCATGACCAATCTCAGCAAGTTCCTGTTCTTCTGCTTCAGCTATAATCACCCTGTGCATGTGCCCTTGCTCCATCTCTTCCCACAGAGGAGCTGAATACCAGGAGATGCTTTACTGGACTCTCTTTTGTCTCAGGAATCTCATACCCTGGCCACTGAAATCTTTGGGATTTCACTGCGTTTTCTACATTCACGTTTTTGTAGGCTGCCCACATGGTCAGCTTCTTCTCACCTTTCTTCATTACTGTTTCACCACCACCAGCTTCATACCAATCTCATTTTTGTTTCAGCTAGCTCGTGGCCCTTATCCTTTCATGATGTGTTTCCCCATCTCCCATCTGCATCTCACACCTTACATCCACAAGCTTTCCCTCCCCTGCTCCCAGCAGTTGTTTGGAGCTAAACATTCTCTGAAGAAAAATAACAGTTATTTGTGCTTAGTGTTTGGGCCTTAATTTCTCTCTTCATCAGACTTCTTTTAATTAATGCCTGTAGGAATTTGATCTGTCTACCTTGTTGATACCTCTGGCTATCAGCTGCTGAAAGAAACATTCAGAATCTTATCAGCTCACAAACATGCATGTGGCTTTATTTCGGCTGGTTTTCACTTCTGGATTTTCCTAATGGCTTATTTTAAGATTTCAGGCCATATTTCTTATCTCTCTCCATAGCCAGTTCATTGGTAAATTAAACAATGTTTCAACAGGCCATTTCGATTTTCTTTAGCTTGAGTTTCAGATAAATTACCTGAGCTAACTAGAGAGGAGGCCCTGCTCCTGGAACCTCTTCCTTCTTGTTCCCAGGGAGGCAATTATGCTGCTCTCCCATGGGTCAGATCTCACACCAAGCTGTGGTGTAACCAGGGAGTTCCTGCTGTTTGTCTCCAAATTCCTCAAGGAATATCTGCAGACTCCCGGGATGCTGGTCCCTGTCAGCCACTTGCAGAATCCTGAGCCACAGAGCAGAGCTGGGGTGGGAGGATGCTGGGGTGGGAGGATGCTGGGGTGGGAGGATGCTGGGGTGGGAGGATGCTGGGGTGTGAGGATGCTGTGCTGTTCCACGTTGCTGGGAGGGGAGGGTGCACGGGCATGAATGACTGTTTTGCTCCTGGACAAAGCCAGAGCCTGTGGCCAGGGAGAGGAGAGAGGCACAAATGGCCAAGGGATTTTCTGGAGAAAGAAGGCAGGTAAATCTGCTCTCACAGAGGAGTCTGACATGAAAACTTTGTATCATTTGTTTATCATCTATTTATATTTTTCTCTCCCAAACCCATACATCTGTCTTTTTTTTCCCCCAGTGCAAATCTCAGGGTCCCTTTTGTCTTTTCTCAGTTCCTTCTAGCCCACTAATCCCATCACACCACTTCTTTTTCCCTCGTGCATCTCTCCACTGCCAGTCCCAGTTTAGCTTTTCCCTAAGGAATTGCTGAACCCAAGAGAGGAACATGGAGGTCCCAGTGCTGGATGACTTGGTATTTGTAAGGATTTCACCAGTAGCAGTACAACTGTGTGGCTTTTGAACTGGAAGCTTTGAATAGTATCCCTGTCCTTATGGATCCCTCCCAGCAGAGCCAGGTAGGGTCCAGGGACTCCCGAGATAGTTGTGGCTTAGCCCAGTGCTGCAGGAACGTGGGGTTGTTCCTGCAGTGCCTCCAGGTGCACCCTGCTTTGTACCAGCTGGTGCTGTGGCCCGTGTCTCCGACATCTTCACTGAGTCATTAGCAGTGGAAAAGGCCTATTAATTTGGATATACTCCCCTTGGGGCACAAGGGCAGGTGAATTCCCTGCCTAGTCCTGTCTACTTACTTTCTCATTTCATTTTTTGATGAGGTCTGCATGAGAACAGGGCTTTCAGAGCCAGCCAGCTTGTTGCTATGCACAGGGCATCGCATTGCTCAGAATCCGATTGCTTTTCTTATTGAAGGTGTCTGTGAAGCTGTCGACACACACCTAATAAAGTTCATTGCTATTCTTAAATGCAGCTTTTGAATAAGATACTGCTCTGTGCTGGGTCCAAAGGAAATTCAAGGCAAACATTTCACAGATCATCGACACTGAAAATCTCCCCTGACTTGGAGATAGTATTAGTTCCCCAAGTGGCCTCCTGCTTATTACTAACCATGGCTGGATTGTTAAATCTCTTTCTGCCCAAGTTTTCCAGCTTGAGAGATGGGAAAATTTCTCCTCCACCTTCACAGGGGTGTCAGGAACACAGAAAATGTGATGCATTCAGCTGCTTCCAGCGAGGGGCACAGCCCATGTGTGCTCAGCTGGGGCTGTGCAGTCACTGCCACTGGTGATGCAGCTGCTGCATCTTCTGCTGTGCACGTGAGAAAGCTCACAGAGGAGGAAATTGCTTCTATCACATCAGCCAGCAGGTCCAAACACAATAGATAAGCATTTGAGCTCTACATATCTCTTTAGAGCTTGGAGTTAGCAGAGTCTGTTCAGCCAGGCTGCTCCTTTTTAAACATCTGCTCGTGAACTGGGCAGTGCAGCAGAGGGGCACTTGGTGTTATTAGAGCTGAGGAAGTTGCAAGCAAGGGAACAGACAGTAAGTGCCCTCAGCCTTCATTCACTTGGAGTCTGATGTTCCTGTTCCTAATACAAAGGCTCTTGTATTCCAAAGCAGATGAAATAAAAGACTCCCCCCCCTTTTTTTTACCCATATCCATAGAGGCTCAGCTGCAGCTGCACTGCTGCTGCCTGTTGTGCATTGAAAGTGAACCCATCAGGAGAAGCACCAGCAGACCCGCTGGCAGACAACTCATTCCACAGATCCTGACTGCCAGTTTAGGAGTTAGCTTGAGCAGCTATTTCATAAGTCTAGTTTTGGAGTTTTTGCATTTGCTTGCTGTGCCCATAGGTTTGGGTACTTTGGCCAGGCTGGAGAGGGATGTTGCAAAACCATGCAGGGACATCAGTGAGGTCTGAGGTTTGCATGCAGAGAGAGCAGCCTGAGCAGTGGTTCTGCAACCACAGCAGCATGTTTCCCGGTGTTCAGTACATTGTTTGCACCTGTGCATGCTTTGAAGAGGCAGCTTGTGTCTCAGCTTGTGAAAATGTCCCTCAGAGGGTCCACAGTTCGCTTTTGGGTGTTGCAGAGCAAGGTGAGACAGGCATAGATCCAAGGGCAACATTCAGCCTGGCAAGGTTCGAGCTGAAATTTGGGGCTGTCTTCCTACACTCCACGTTTTCCAAGGGACCTTAGCAATCTCTCTGTTCCTCTCAAAATTATTTGACAAGTTGGATAAATGGTTTGGAAGAAATAGGATGCAATTTAATAGATAAGTACTGGATTCTACATCTAGGCAGGAATAATGAACTGTTCACATGCAGGGTGCAGAAGTACAGAGTTGACTAGACAGCAATCTGCAGAAAAGGCTGGGGCTCATTTTTGATCACTCTGTGAATGAGAGCCAGAGATGTCAAGTTGCTGTGAAAGATGACAAACGGGAGAGTCTAGACAGAAGTATCACCAGCAAGAGACACAAAATAGTGTCCCTGCTCTGCTCAGCGTTACAGAGATCTCAGCTGGGTGCCTGGGTCCAGTTTTAGGCACAACTCATCCAGAAATTTGCAAAGCAAGAGAAGAGAGTCCAGAGCAAGGAGCTCTTTTGGCTTTAGTGCACAGTGATTGGCACTGCCAGCTGTGCTCCCAGCTTGCCAGGTTAGAATTTCTGTCGACAGTGTCTGGTGCTCCAGCAACCGAGGAGAGAGGCTTCCCTCAGTCCCTGGCAGGAGCAGCCCAGTGCCTACTGACTGTGCCCATCAGCTTGTGTTTTGCAGCATGTGATGATGGTTTTCTGGAGCAAGGTGTAATGTGTTCCAGCAAGGCCTGGTGTTAGTGGCTCGGAGTTAAACACTCCTTTTCCCCTGCTGTACTTGCTGAAATTGAAAAACCCAACACAACCCTTGAAGAAACAGTGCTGCAAATGGAGAACATCACTGCATCTGCTCCAAGAACAACCTTCCCTGCATCTTCCCCTTAAATGCCTGCTTTCCACTGTTTAACAGAACGAGTAATTAACGATGTTAATTTTAATCTCATTTGCTAATGAAGGCAGCCTAATTGCACAATAATTGGCAGCAGCTATAGCAGAAAACAGAAAATAAACCCTGCATATGTAATTCACTCTAACTTCTTTCTAATTGCCTCTCTGATGGCTCTCCATCATCAATGGTGTCTTCAGGGGATTTTTGTAATGAAGGGAAGCATGGGAGACAGAAGAAGATATGGGCTCTGAAAGGAAGGAGCTGGTGTGGCAGACCAGAGCCTGCCTTCTCCGAGACATCTAGGAGGTGATGAATTTCTGGATGTGCCAGACAGAGAGCCAAAGGATGGCTGGATTCAGTCACCATGGTTCCCACAGACTGTGGGGACTGTGTTTTGGCCAAAAACTTATCCAAAGGCTCTCTTGGACTCCATCTCCCAGCTGTCTGCTCCTCTGCACACCTTCCCAAGGTCCCAGATAGCAACTTGGCAAGGAGGCTTGTTCTTCTGGAGTCCCTTTGGTCTGCACATCTCAGGATGTTTCTAAGTCCATCACTGATCATTCCTGAACACAAGCAGAAATGGAATTTGATTTTTCCAAAAAGGGATACTAAGGCCCAAAAGGGATCAACAGCTGGTCCTGGAGTTCCAAGGGCAGCTGGCTAGAGAGGCAGGCACAACCAAGAGATGGATGGCACATCTTGCTTTCCAGTAAGAGCTAAGAGGTGGCTCACAAAGTGTTAGCTCAAGGACATCCTTATTTTTCCTCTCCTGGCTGTGGGGCTTTGCCAGCTGCCACGTGTCACTACCCCACGCTCAAGGCGTTGCTCAGTGTGGTCACTTTTTAAAAGGGGAGGCTGGTTTTGGCTTCTGTTTCTTTAGAGGAATCATACAGCTTGTGCACTCCCTGCTCAGAAGGCACATGATGAAACTGCTGGAAAGGGTTTCTAGATGGCTTATCTTCTCCCCCTGCTCCCTGCAGGATCTGCCCAAGGAGCTCTCTTGCTCCAGAGTGCCAGGCCTGCAAGGAACATGGCCATGGCATCGCTGCCTCCATCAGTGGGTGCTGCTGCCCTCCCGCTGCCGGGCGGGGACTCCTGACCGCCCGCTGAGCACAAGAGCGCTGAGCTGATCCAAACCCAGCCTGCAGGATCAACACCTCCCTGCAGGAGGCCTGTGAGTTGGGAAATCCACCACAGCTTCTGTGCTCGGCTTTGGGTTCTTCAGCCTGCTGCTCCAGGCAGAAGCAGCATCCATCCCTCTATCACCACCCACTATCCCGGGATGAGCAGGGCTCCAGAGGGGAGCGCGGGGGCTCCAGCCTCGGCTGATGCTGGGGAGCGTGGGGGCCAGCTTCACCTCGGGCATCAGCTCCCACGGAATTGAACAAAAGCAAAGAGCCTGATGCAAGTGCCTCTGAAAGGCCAAGCCCCTCGGAGCAGTAGGAGCTGTTCTGTTCTGACAGGCCCGTAACACTCGCTCCCCTCTGCGGACTGACAAGTGAGAAGGGAGGCCGGGCAGCCCAGGCAGATGCAGACTGGGAGTGCCCCGAGGCTCGGCTTCTTTTTGTTCTCAAGGGATTCTTCGGCATGCCAGCTTGCATGCAGGACAGGAGGTGGGGACACAGGCTGGGACTGTTTGTCATTGTCAGGAAGGGTCACTGCTGACAGATGTCCTCAGAGCTTTTAGAGCCCTCAGAGCTGCTAAACACTAATTTTTTAAATGAAGTTGTCAACTGATCTGTGATTTGATTGCGCAATTGCAGCGTTCAGGATAAATCATTCAGAAAATCATCTAATTAAACTAATAAGGAGTCCAAGGCAAGAGATGTTGACCGATTGTTGCCTCGGTCACAGGAGGAGAAGGAGAAAAGGCCCTTTTGGACATTTTTTTTTCAAGCCGGGGATGGAAATGAGACTAATGTGTAACTTCACCTGGAGCTTTCTGCTGTGTGGGAGCCTCTGGAGCTGTGCTGGACATAGATCCTCACAGCAGGGCAGCCAGTGCCCAAACTAGGGTTACATGGCTCCACATCTCTGCTCACTGGGGATCTCCCATAGGGAGGCCAGGGCAGGGCATGGTATTTCAAGGGAATGGTATTTCAAAGGGCTTGCCTGCCCAGCTGACCTGCTGTGATCAAGGAAATACCATCCTCTGCATTTTCATCATCTTCTGTCTTGGTCATTTTCTTGCTGTGTTTTCCCTGCCAGGAATGTCTGGGTAGCAAGGTGTGGGGCAGCTCCTTACCTGCAGTCAGCCTGCCCTGCTCTCCTCCTTAGGCTCTGAAGCAGAATTTAGGCAGCAGCTAATTACACCCAGCCAGAATTCGGACAGGATGGCAAATCTAACACTTTGACTCCTGTAAAAATGCAGCAGGAGCTTTACTGACAGCAGCTGCCTGGGACCTTGTTTTAGTGTCACACATGAAGAAGAGCCACCCAGGAGCCCAACACCAGATCTGCCCTGCCTGTCCATACTCTGTGCTCATGGAAAGAAACCCCATGGCTTTCCCCAGCAGCCAAGGGCCTGTTCCCAGGAGTGGGGGTTGATGGGTTCCCAGTGTTGAACATCCCCTCCTGAGTGACCTGCAGTCCCCCAGCCCAACGGCACCAGCTGCATAGGTTGGGTTTGAGCCCCCCCCAGGCAGTCTAGACGTGCAAGGGGTATTCCAGGCAGCTCGGATCGGTTGCCTTCTCAGCCTCCCCTCTGAGGGACATGTGTTTCCTTAACGGCTGGGAAATACACATCTGGAGGGTACCTCAAAACCTCTGAAGGTTCAAAAGGTTTTCCCAGATGTTTCATCTCTCTTGAAACCATCCACACTCTGGGAGTTGATAACTTCTGTTTTTTGTTTTAAATTTGTGAGAAAGTGCATTTTCAGAGCTGTGAGATGGACTGACCCAGTTGGGGTTCAGTTCAGCAAGTGCAATAGTTTTGGCTGAGGAGCAGAAAGGGATGGGAAAGTGGAGCAGAGAGCTAAAAAGCTGGTGTTGGTGTTGCACAATCTGATGTTTCATTCTGAAGTAGCACCTTTCCTCCAATAATGCTTTTAACAAACAAATAAAAGTAAAGGAGTGTGAGTCAGTAAGTGTTAAGTCACCCCAAAGGAAAAGATAATATTTTGTTTTGGCCTTACATGAAGCATGTAGGGTGGCCTGTAGCACATTTCTTTTCTCTCTTTTTCTCATCTCTCTCGATTATTTTTGGTTTGGTCACCGAGCTGAAAAATCCATCCTTTGCTCTGCTTTAAGTAGAATTCCATGTCAGATTTTCTCGAGTAATGGCAGCAGGGGGGATGTTGCTGGGAAAGGCGGCAAGAGCAGCGTTAATACCAGCTCTGCGCTTCGGGCCTCAGAGAGCTGTTAACTCACTGTAACACCTTGGGGCATTATTGATTTTCAGAGTGACTGTCTTGGTTTTGACAGCATAATTTTGTCACTCCCTGGGTCATTTTACTTTCTAATGGGAAGAAAAGTCAGAAGATCAGACTGCTCTTTAATGGAGAAAGACCATCCCGGTTTTGTGACACTGGAAAAGAGTGTACTCGTGGAAGTTGGGAGGTTGGTTGAAAGTCAGTTGTTACTTGTTCCTCACTTGTGCCGAGCAGGCTTGGGTAGAGCTGGATCCGTCTGCTCCAAAACTATTGAAAGTGTCAGTGTCCTCTGAAACTACATCGAGTCTCCGTTGAAACATCCAAAATGTACTTGATGACAGTGGGATGTAGGTAAGTGGAAGGCGAGGGAAATCTTTTGCTCCACCATGCAGGACATGAAGGTAGTCACAGGGGCTGAAAAGCCTTTTGTGCCTTCTCAGCACAGCTGCTCCTCAGTGGCAGAGTTGTTTAAAGACGTTGGCCTGAGCTATTGTACCTTTAAGGATTTAACTGTAACTCTTGAGTTACCAACTTTCCTAGCATTAATTTGAGGATCTCAGGAGGGGGAAAGGGAATAGGTGTGGCTGGGGAGAGACCTTTGGCAGATAAGTTTCCAGCAGCTCATTATCTCCTAGGAAGATTTCAATGCATGTGAAATATGAAGCTGCTAATTCGTATTTTAATATTCCTCTGGTGTCCCATCATCCGTATAAATTAAGTAAATTCAATCAAAGGCTATCCCTTATCTCCTGCACGTGTGCCTTGCTGGGGAGCTGGAGCAGTTACAAAGCGGGAGAGGACGGGAATAGAAATCTGCGATCTCTCCCGATAGATCAAAGTCAGGCTGACAGAGAGCATTGATCACAGACAGGCAGCACTGTGCCATGAAAAAAGAAAAAAAAAGAAAAAAGAGGAGGAAGAAGAAGCAGACAGAACAATCTCTTTTCCCTATCAGCATCCTAAGCTTTGAATTACAAGTGAATGAGAGCTGACTTATTCCTTTTTTGAGGGAGAAATGCACGCACAGGAGTCAGGGTAGCTGGAATTATGGCTCCCCTGGCCATCGTAGATTGGCCCCCTTGTGTGCGTGTAGTATTTTGTATTACTGTTTATGGGGCTAACTTTAATGTCTTAATATATACGTGCAGTGTGCCAGAATTACAGCTGGAGGGGGAACCATAACTTTGAACTTCCTGTCTTTTGTGCGTGTAAAACCTCAGCTGTAATGTTAATTTACTCAGAGTTTTTTGGTTGTTGTTGCTGTTGCTAGTCGTTCTCCGCCCCATTTCTTTGTAGATACAAGGAGGATGAGAAAGGAAGGTGGCAGTGTGCTTATTTGATGCTGCAAATGCTAAATTAGCACTGGTAATTCCCAGGCAGGCTGTGGGGGCTGGTGGGGAGGTGGGAGTTTAAAGGCTAGACTGGCTCAGAAGAAGGGAAGGGAGGCCTGGAGCAGCAGGAAGGTGTCAGTGCATGTGGGGAGCAGGCTGGTTTGGGAGGGTTGGATGTTCCTGTAACACTCCTGTCACTGTGAGGATGTGGGAAGCAGCACTGCAGGACTGGGGGGCAGAGCCAGGGAGGCAAGGCAAAGGCTGGCAGATCTTGTGCCAGTCTTACTATTAAACCAAAGAGAGCCTGGGTTCATTTGCTACTGCCAGCACAGTTTTATGGCTCTAGATTGGGTAGTGGGGAGCAGCCAAGCCCTCCTGCTGGAGGCAGGGCAGCTCCCACCTGCAGCCAGGCCTGGTGGGTACCAGCACTGTGTGGCTGGTGAGGACAGTGAGGGCTTCCCCAGCTGACCAGAGGTGGGCAGTTTGTCTAGGAGTGCAAAGCTTTGTTTTGTGTGCAGGTTGCAGAGCTTTTTTAAGCTTTTTCTCTTCCTTGTGAGAAAAACATAGAAAGCCATCAAGCTTTAAGTAAAGAAACTGTTCCCTTGAATGATCCAGTTTCCTGTGTCTCCATCCCATGCTGGTTCTCTGATGACTGGATCAGAGCAGGCACACGAAGAGTCTCTCCTCTGCTCAGCTGTGTCTCTTCACTCATTGGTGCCTTGGAGCTTTGAGGTCCCTGATTGTGCATTGAATGCACTTGAAATCAGCTCAAAAGCTTTGAGAGAGGGACGGCAGACAGACTGACAGATGGACAGACTCACACACTGCAACAGTTTGATTGCTCCAGTGTTATTTCCATCAGCAACCTGATTGGAAAAATAGATTAAGGAAAACACAGTTTTGAAAGGAAAAAAACCCCTATAGACTAGTTTAAAGAAAGCTGAAGTGAAAAATTTCAGCCTTCCTTGTTCAGCATTGTTCCTTCAGGCACCAGAACCTGGCTCTGTTGCAGACTCACACAGGCAGGCAGTGGAGGAGGTGCAGAGGAATGGGTGCATGGCAGGTGTCATGGGGCTGGCTAGGCTGGGTCCTTCTGGGTGTCTGGTGTGAGGAGCTGTGCCTTCATCACCTGCCAGGCACAGCCTGTGCTGTCCAGCCAGGGGAATGCATCCCTCAAACCAGGGCACTCAAGTGCTGCTGCTGGGCCATCAGGCTCAAGAGCTCTAAAAGAGGATTGTTTCTCTCCCCTTCCTCCTACAAGTACTCTCTCTCCCATCCTTGCCCAAACCTCTCTCCTAAATAATAGCAGCACCAAAGTCCTGATGCCCTTCTCAGGTGGTCATCTTGAAAGCAACAGAGGTACCCCAAGAGACTTGCGTGGCCCTGGTACCACCAGAGAAGCAGAGGAGGGAAAGAAACCTCAACAAAACTGCACTGTCTGCCAGGAAAACAACCACACTGTCTCTCCTGCCCTCTCCAAACTGCTTAGCAATGCTGAGCATTTGCTGACTGCCTCTGCCTCCCCCTCCAAATAAAGCCACAGCATAATGAGACATAGAAGGAGCCACTTGCCTGGGGACACCTCTTCTTTCCTCCCCTTCTCACCCTGCAAGGAGGGGAAAGGCTCAGAGGTTCCTGTGCTGCCCCAGAGCTTCACACTGAAGCAGCGAGCAGCAAACACCATGCAGCCCTCCCAAGGATTCCAGCTCATTTTCCCCAAGGCTGGTGTAGCATTAAGTTCTTATATCCGAAAGCAGCCTTTCAAATTGCTGCCTGGTGTGTTACATAAATCCTCCCCAGGCTCCTCAGAGACTGCAAGCAATTACACTAGGTGCTGAGGAAGCGAGCGAGAGCTCAAAGAAAGGTTAAAAGAAGAAAGAGGGGAAAAAAACGAAGAAACAACAAAAATCTCAGCCCTGGTAGCAGCTTGGAATGGGAGGGGAGCCCACATGCTCAAGACAAGGCTGCATGACTTGTGTGGAAGTCGTTACATTTTGGCCCATTCCAGCCAGGACCCAAGGGAATTTCGCCCATCTCTTAACCACGATATCATTTGGTGAAGATCTGGAACATTCATTTACGCCCTAAAACAGGAGAAGCAGTTGTCAGTACAACCTAGAGAGTCTGTAGATGGTTCCATGCTCAGGTAGGAGTTATGTAGGTGCTCTCCAGCCAAGGGCATTCTTCTCTGTGGAGACCTCCCCATCTTCTGCACCCACTTATCTGGACATGCAGGAGTGCTCTGGGAAGGGCTAGTCACACCATCTCACCTTGCTCTTCAGCAAGAAATGGCAAGCAGCTCAAGTCTGTCTCCTTACAGCCAGCAGAAAGCAGGAGAGGTTTATCTGGAAAGCAGTCCAGAGCTGAGACTGGCCTGCTCCAGGCACGTGTTGGAGCCCTTCCAAGGTCTGTCTGCAGCCTGAGATCAAGTGAGGACCTGGGACCCAGAGACTGAGTTGAAAGACCTGAAATTCCCCAGGACAGGTCCATAGTGCGGAGCTGACGTCTCCAGTCGTGTGTTGGGGGTCCCCTGTGCTCTGGGCAGGCTCCTCAGCTCTGCCGACACAGCCGCTCTCGCTCAGAGAGACCCCATCTGGGACTCCCTCCAGTGCCTTAAAATCAGCTGCAAATTGTAAGCTGTTACCTTCCTTGCCTTCCCATTTCCCCTCAGGGCAATAATCTCCATTAGCGAGCGTCTCCAAAGTGCTTCCAGATCAGCGTGTGGAGGCTGATCTCTCAGCAGCTCCCCCGCGGTGGCTGCAAAGTGCTGTTTTCCCCGAGCTGCCCCGTGCCTGGTGCCGGCAGCGGGAAGCGCGCCTGCGTTCCCTGAGGTGTTGCTCTGCCTCAGGCCCGTAATGCTGTTATCCTTCACGACCTGACAGCTCTAGTGCCTGCCCGATAGGTAACTTGGGGGGAAGGGGGGTTAGGGTTGAAGTGAATACATCAAATAGATTGAACAGGGCTGCCTGAATTCATGGTGCTCATAACACATGCATTTCCCTAATAGACACAGGCATGGATTTAACTGTCAGGCAGTTGCATTAAGAAAATGGATAGCAGATCCTGGAGACATCTGAGCTCTGAGTGGAGAGGGAGGTTTAATCCAAGCACACTGTTCTGGCAAATGTGTCACAGACTAGCCAGAGAATCCAATAATAATGTTCTTGGCTGTTCCCTGGCAGCCAGGCGGGTCCTGATACCCTGCCTCTGGCAGAGGTGAAGGCAAAGCACAGGGAAGGCAGCAGTGAGCAGGGAGCCCATGTGTCACCTGCTGGGCTGCTGCAGGGCAGTGGGCTCCGAGTGATCCTTGGGAGGGAGCACAGTCAGTCTACAGACAGCTGCATTGGCAAAACGTCCAGACTTCTTCAGGAGGGGTGTCAGGGAGCTGGAGTACAAGTGGGTGATGCACAGCCATTGGGCAGTCCAGAGAAGGTGGCCAGTGCTCTCCAAACTATCCTGCAGAGCAGCACTGGGCAGCACCAGGTCAGTGTTTTGTTCTCTCTGCAGGCTGAAACATGACCTAAACTGGGCAAAACCCCATCTTGGGCCCTGCAGCTCACAGCACAGCCACATGTTCTTGGGTCATGTCCCCAGGCCCAGCAGTGCCTGGCTAAGGACCCTCATTTCCATGATTCTTTAGTTGTTTCCCATTTGACATCAGGCCCTTTCCCTGTTTCTTTCCCAGGTGGGTGTAGCCTGCAGAACTGCCTTGTTCCTCCTCAGCACAAGCTGACAGAGACAAGGAGCTAAAGAGGCTAAAGAAAATCTTAGAAAAGTAGGAGGAAAAGGAGAATCTGCAGGTCACTGACATCTTTCCTGGTATCTCTGAGTATCTTTGAAAAACTTGTCTCTGACAGAGCCAGCTAGCCCTTCATCTGGGAACTGCATGAGTCTCAGACGGCTTCAAAGCAGGATGGCTGCATTCACGTTCCCAGCTGCAGGGACTTTCAGAGTCTATATTTAGGCTTTTCTATAGGATAAGGGACAGACAGCATGGTTTCTGCTGAAGAAAATTGTGTTTCTCCGACCCGCTTAAATCCTTTGGATGAGTTAAGAGACCAGTGGATAAAAGGGAATGAGAGAGTATATATACGCACAGTCCTTCTTTTGAATTTCAAAAGCCTCTTTTGATAAAGACCCTGACAGAGAGCTATCAAGGCATGATGGTGACCAGGGGGTGCAAGTTAAAATCCCTGGGATAGATTAATGCTGTTGGAGAGAATAGGAAGAAATGGGCAATTCTCAGTAGGGGAAATGGTGATTGTCAAGGGGGTCCTGCAGGTCAGCGTTAGCTGGGGATACTGCTCAGTCTGTTCAGGAATGGCTGTGGCCGGGGCTGACTGCAGAGGCAGGGAAGTTTGCTAATGACACGTTTTTGTGTTTGTTTTCAAGACTAAAAGGGAGTGGAGAGTAAGTTTAACAAAGCTGGAAGTCTGGAGTCCTGATTTCCACCTCTGACTTAAGCTGGCCCAGCTCTGCTGCCAAGAAGTGCTCCTGATTTGCATTCCAGGCCCTTTTGTTGGCTGGGGGGGCTCACGGCTGAGCCGCTGCTCGTTCCCAGCTGCCGGCATTTTCTGACAAGCCTTGCTGCTTCGTCTGGCATGTTCAGCTGCCATATGTCCCCAATCTGAGGGCTGTGGCCATGAGTGCCCAAGTCAGGATAGCTTCCCAGCATAGGAGAGGGGTGTCTAATTAGTCTGCAACCCTGCCAGGATGTTGTGAGAAGGAAGCTAATTAGCAGAATCCATTTGGACAGCTTGCTGGGAAAGTCAGACTTGTGCTTCACCTCTTGCTCCCAGTTTCTCTTTTCCTCTGTGCTCCCGTCCCCATGCACAGCAGTCTGCAGCCCCTCTGCATAGCTGTCTGTCTGTATCTATCTGCCCATCCAACCAACCATCCATCATCATTGTCCTGTTCTTCATCTCTTGTTCTTAGGTAGATCTTACTGCTCCTCCCATGGGAACCTGTTTGGGATCACTCTTTTCCCTCCTAGCTGAGTCCCGCTTCCCAGGCTCTGCATTCCAGGCATGACCAAACTGTGCTGGGTGTCTTCTTGTGAGCAGGGCTAAGCTCACAAGACCTGTTGCTTCTTCAGGAGACTCCAGCACAGCTTTTCTGCCTTTGCTCCCTTCTCCAGCCCCTCACCCATGCTCTCTTCCCTATTCCCCTACAGGAATTGTAGCTAAATTGAATTACAGTCATTAACTTTTGGTCATGCTTTTAATTGAGTAGTCAGGAGAGAGAAAAAAGAAGGGAGGTTAATTGAGATGGAAGGAGATGACATAAAGCAAGAAGCTTTGGTTAATGCATGTTGGTGAAAGCCCAGGCAGGCATTGAGGAGTTTGCTGTGGTCACAGAAAACCTCTGACACCTAATTTGTAGATCCCATGCCATACTGTGCTCTGGATTTGGGGATGGGGAGGGATCCTCCTCTCTGGAAGGGACTGTTGGGATTTAATTGTCATTTTTCTTCCTAAAATTTTCTTTGTGCCGTGTTGTTAATTATACAGTTTACATCTATTCTGTGTGAATTCTAATTGGACAAATTCTTCTGGCTTGATGGGCTCCAAACACTGTCAGAAACACAAACATGTAGGTCTGAGAAGACTGTGGAAATGTACCCCTTCCCTGTAAACAAGGATGTTCACCTCACCTCCTGTTGCAGCTTTAAGACCCTCTGACATTTCGATTTGCTCTGGGATTTATGGGAGGGAAGATGATGTCTCATCTGTTAAATGAAGTGCCTCAGATAAGGCATTTCTATTTATTAAGACAGTCATTATATAATAATTAAGCACTGGTTGCTGACAGAAAACGTATTTATGGAGGTTTAACAGTGCAGCCTGTGAGAGATAAATAGATGCTGTGGAAGTGATTGGGGTTTCACACATTGCAGCTATCCATTAAACCTCAGGGAGAAGCAGAACCTGGGATTAGGACACTTTCATGACCAACAGCTGGATAAGAGCTGTTGAAAATGGAATCTTTTTTTCTGGAAGAGGAACTAGAGCTCCTCTGTTGAGAAAATACATTTTCTAAAGCCAAAGAAGCCTTGTTCATGAGGGGCCACTGGGAGAATCAGATGTTCTCTTAATCTCCCTGCTCCTCCTGAAAGCCTTGAGGTCCTGGGTGGTGTTGACAGCTGGGCTGCACGATGGAAGGCTTCACCTCCTCTTCCAGGAGTCATGCTGCACACAAAGCTCAGCATTCCCAGAGCATCATCCCCATGGGAGCCCACTCCTTGTGCCCATCCAAGATTTGCCCCAACCTTGCTACTCCTGATACACCTTAGAAAATGTGCTGCAAGCAAGGAGGTGAGGAACAGCTCACTGCCTTCCAGGAGGCCTCAGGAGCTGGGATTGCAAGTGGCCTGAACGTGAGTCCTGCTGGCAAAAACCTTTCTTTTCACCAGGGCTGCAGCAATCCCTGCGCCTCCCCCCAGCCCACATGGCTGAGCCCTGGGGGCTGCAGGGCTGTGCTTCCATCACTTCTCAGCCAGCCCAGCTCCACTGCAGCAGCCAAAAGGGAGGGGACACCAAGGGAGGATGGAGAAATCGGAGGAAGAGTGAAAAAGAAAGCTCTCTGAAGCTTGGTATGAGGCAGGGATTTGGGAAGGCTGGGAAGACATAAAAAGAACCTGAGAGGTGCGTTTTCTCTGAAATTAAGACCTCAGAGTCCATCTCACTGTGGCTTTTAGCTGCCTTGGGGCTGTGTAACATAACAGCTTCAAAGAGAAGATTTAGAGAAACAGAAAATTAGTGCTATTTCCTTTTCCCGTGCCCTGCCTGTCCTGCTGCACCCTGAAAGGGACTCTGTAAAAGCTCAGGATGCGCATTTAATTTTGTTTGAATCCTGTTTGGAGGTCACAAGCAGCTTGGCTCCTATTGTGTCAGGTGTACAATAAACTACCACAAAGTCTCTACTGCAGAAAACTTCCTTCTCAAGAGATGAGGATAGGGATGGAGGGCTAAAAACAAATACCAGATAAGAGCATCACTTGCAGCTCTTGCAGCCCTGTTGTTGTCAAGCTGAAGCAAAGCTCCATTGCTGTTGAGTGAAGAACTGCTCTTCACCTACCAAGTAGCCCCAGGGAGTTTAGGAGGGAGCTGGAAGGGGATGAAATGTCCACCTCGTGATTCAGTGAAGGTATTCTTTTCAGCTCTAATGGTCTGAACTGGAGGGGAGAGTTGTTTGTGTTCTGCAGGACTTCTGGCCTTAGAAGAAGGTTTATTTTTAAGGCAGGCTTCCTCAGCTGTGGGATAGATTCAGTCAGGGCCCACCTGCAGGTCTGAGATGACTGCATCACTGTGCCATCCTCCTGAGGGCAGTGACCGACCCCCCTGAGCAGCACAGCTTTATACTCACAGTTTTGCAGTGAGTTTTGTTCCACCTGCAGCTCGTGTCATGGCTGCTCTTTCTTGCAAATCTCCCTGGTTGTTTTGAAGGGTCTCTGAGACACCAGAGTAGATCCAGTCATGCTGGCAGCAGGATGTCCATTCACACCTAAGCACAGCATGCCCAGGGCACACAGGAGCCAGCCAGGTTTGCCTCTGTGCCTCTTCAGGCTCATGCTCCAAGTCCATTACACACCCAACCAGACTCTTCCATGTGCTCCCTCCCACCCACCTGCACCAGGCCTGCAAACAGGGGGTACAAAACCTTGCACACACTCTGAGCATCTTTTCTCCTTCTCCCTTTCTTGGCATGTCACTGCTGCAGCGTCTTCTTTTTTTAGAATGTACTTAAACCCAATAAAATAATCATTATTGCTGCAATTATTTCCAAACAGATTAAATATCTGCCATGCTCCCAGTTACAGTATAAAACAGGAGGAACAGTAAACCATCTCAGTGCATAAAAATGGGGAAGGGAGAAGGGAGGGATGACATTTCATCTGGCTTCCTCATGGGCCTGTGTAGTTACTGGGAACATTTGCATATTTTTAATGCAGTGCCTCTTTAATAAATTCCTCCCTCCAGACACATTAAAAATGGTGTGCTTGCTTGAACATCACGGAAGGACAGGGAGTGTTTGCAACTTCAGACTCCTATTGGAGCTGCAGAACAAACAAGAAGGGGAATATGTGTGGTAGTTCATGGTAGGGAAGGAGTGTAGGTATGTAAAAGGAGGGCAGATCATTTTTTTTGTACACACCATCAGAGAATGCCATCTGTTTAATTTTTGACCTTTTTGTTGTCTGACCTCCTTTGAACTTCACCAGAATTCTCCAGGGTAATATACTTTCTTTGCATTCAGGGGCAGGATTATTTGCTATTAAATTGGAATTCAGAAAAGAAGAAGACTTAAATTCTTCTCCTGACCTGTTAATCTTCTGCAGAGTAAAAATATTGCCTGTAATTACTGGGCTTGCTTTTTTTTTTGTTTTTGGCTTGAGTTCAGGCCAGACCCCAAACTTGTACTTTAAGCCTCTTATGACAAATACCTCTTTTCTGAGAACAGGCTGTGCCCCGGTGGGGCTGCCTGAGAGAGGTTTATGTCAGTGAGGGTGGGTTGGCAGATGGGGTCCATAGCTGTAACTCTGGTCCATGCAGATGGTGCTCTTCTGAAGTTCCCAGCTGATGAGGGTCATTCATCTAAAATTCGTGGTGATTTTTTCTTTCTCAGAAAATAGCTCATTTCCTGAACACTGTTATCTCTCCCCAGGAAAGCTGCTTTCACTTTTCTCCCAGAACACCTGAAAAGTGGAAGATGTCCAGTCCACAACTGCTGTAATTCCAGCAAAATGGAACAATTTCCATCTAGATGGGCTGACATGATGCTGGGCAAGAGCTCTAATTGGGGGGCAGTCAGTTCTTCATGTCCTCTTGGTGTCAGGGGCTCCCAAGTAGATTCCCACCTCCAATGACACATTGCAATTGCCATTTCTATACCCCTCTTGGCTGTTGAGATAGGGAGAGACTGTTGCATATCCTGAGAGAAGGTATCTACAGTGAACTCCACCTCTTGTGCAGCATTAGAGCACCCTCCTGAAACTTCAGCATCTCAAGCTTACCTTGAAAACCCAGCATTTTCAGTGAATTTCTTTCCCCACCCTCCTCTGGCCCCCAGTTCCTTGCTAGCTTAGATGCCACTGTCAGAAGATGTTAATAAATCAGGAGGGCCACGTTCAGGGTCCTTTCTGCACCCTACACGTGCTGGGTCTAGTGCTGCCTGCAGGCTGGAGGCACCGAGAGTGCGTATGGAATCCAGAACAAGAAGAGTTTTGCTTAATGCTCTCCAGCAAGCTGCTTTCCAAAGCACCTCAGCTGAGTATTTTATCAGCAGAACGGAGCACAAGAGAAATTGTAGATGAAACAAATACAGAAAACACATTAAGAGAGTAAGTAATGAGATCTGGGTGAAATTGCGTCTTACGAAAATGTAATCTGCAGCTTAGAGTGCACGGTGGAGGAGTTTGATGGAACAGAGGGACTCTCAAGAAAGGAATGAAGGAGCATGTTACAAACAGACAAAGACAGCCAGGTGTGTCGTGCAGTGCAGGGAAGTAGTTACATTAGGATGTAATGGAAAGGGTTATTTTAATATTCTCCTTTTATGGATATTGTTGTCAATGTTATCTCAGGGAAGGAGAGGGTGAGGGAAGAGGAAGGAGGTGTGTATTTGTGAAAAAGGCAAATAAATTGCATCTTGTGCAAATTCAGGAGTGCTTTCATCAGAAAGAAAGAAGAAGGTGTGAGCAGCAGGTGTTGCTGGTGATTCTGTGGTGATCCACAGAGGTGGGAGGTCTGCAGCATTCCCTGCTCCCAGCAGCACAGCCACATTCCCTGCTGGGGGAGCAGCTCCTGGCAGGGCTGTCGAGCCTCAGCTTCCCAACTCCAGGTCTGGTGTCTGGCTGTGGCAGGGGGAAAGTGATCCCACATAGAACAGGTTTAGAGATGTCCCATGGCACAGCAAAGCCTTCTTACTGCTTCAGTCTGTAGGTCTTGGGCACTCATGCCTTACTGAGGAGATGGGTCATTCCTGTGTACTGGGCTCTGTCCCCTCCTCCAAAAATGTGGAAAGGGAGTATCTCCTGCCATTGGGGATCTCTGGTGCGATAAGAAATCCCAGGTTCAGGTCTTCCAGCTAGGAGCCAAGGCTCCCTGCACAGTTCTCAGGGCTACCCCTGCTCTCAGCTGACTGTAGAAGGAGTCAAGGTTGGATTCATTTAGCCCAGAGTGGCATTTTTGCTAAGTTTGATGAGCTCATTTACTACCTGCATTGCAATCTGGCTCCAACACCTGCCATTCCCAAACAAGCTGGGAAATGAATTCATTTCAGACCAAGCCAGAGTGGGTAGTTTTCTTTTGTAGTTTTGAATTTCTAGTGGATGGAGAAATCAGCAATGATTTCATTTGGGACTGAAGGAAATGCCTTGTTCAACCCCAAGTGAGCAGTAGGAGGGTTTTACCCTTTCAAGACTAGTCATATAGAAATGGGGAGTCTGTGTGAAAAGAGAATGAGCCCTGTGAGCTGAGAAATTGGAGTGGTCCCTGTGAAAAATGTCACACTAAAGTGTTTCAGACTTGGGGTGGAGGGGAATATTGCTTTCTGCTTTGGCTTTTTCAACTGAATATTGTCACTGCAGATGGACTGGACTTTTTTAGCCCAGCTCCATGTGAATGTCACCCAGCTCTGGGGGGATCAAAGGAATGAGTCACAGGCCCTTGACCCCAAATGTTATTACCCAGACAGGGGGTTTGTGCACACTCCTGTTGGTGTCTGCTCCTCCGACAGCACAGCCTCCAGCTCTGCTCAGCCATCACCTCCAGACCTTCAGCTGGGAGGCAGGAATTTATTGTAGGCAGGACAGTGTGGTCAGCAGTCTGATGGACTGGTGGGCTACGCAGTCTCAACCTGCTTACATCTTGTGTGCCGTGGTTTGGGCTGCGCTCGGGTTCTGGCTTCTCTGAGGGGTTGACCCAAAACCTGCTGACACTAAAAGGTCTGTCAGCTCATTTAATTGACTTTTAGACTGGACCATGCAGGGTCAAAGCAGATCACAAAAAAGCAGAAACCCTGTGTTAGGGAAAGAACACAACTCACAATGTGTCGTGCAGCAGAGGATGCTCAGTGAGAAAGCAGAATGAGCTGCCTAGTGATTAACTTTCCAAATGAGCCACTGTTGGAGGAGCAAACAACTGGAAATAAATCGGTGTCAAATTTCCTTTTCTTTCTTGCGCCAGGGAAGAAGGAATGGAACCTGCCCTTAGCAGCTGCGGGAGCGGTGCGGGGGGGCGGTGCGGAGCACCGCGAGGGGCGGAGGCTGAGCCCCTTCTGCCCCCTGCACACAGCGGGGAACGGCGCAGGGAAAGGCCAGGTCGGAATTGCTCTGATACATCATCCCGGGGTGAGCTGCTGCCCCTCAGAAATGCCTCGGCGGGGCGTCTTGCCCGCAGCCCGAGGCAGGAGATCGCTGGAGGGTTTCCTGTGGCTCAGCACTTCTTCATCTCAGGTGCTGGGGTGTGTAAAGCTGGGCTTGAGGGCAGCGAGGGGACAGGAATGTCCCGTGTGGCCGCTAGCCAGCTCACAGCCTCCGAGGCCACATGGTTAGAAAAGCACAAGCATTTTGTAGGTCTGATCTAGGAAGCTTTGAAAGGACACACTTTATTTCCTGAACACCATTCCCTGAGGGGTACCGCTCCATGGCACTCATGGCAGCTTCTGCTTTGGAAAAAATTGGCTTTTCTTCCTCCCTTTCTTGTTCTGAGACTCTCTCCTTTCCCTGACCCTCACCTTCCTCCTGCCATCCAGCAAATCATTTTCTTTGGCTCCTTCTCCAAAGTACTTTGTGCATGTCACAAAATCCACAAGATCTGAAGAGAAGGAGGAATGGGGAAAATGCAACTTTATAGCACAGGCAGTAAGAACCCAGTTTATTATTTATAATGCTCAGCTGTAAGCAATAAACACAGGCAACAAATGTAAATTTTGCCACTTCCCTCACCCTCTCTATATAATTCCCTGGTAAATTCACATCATTCAGTGTCGGCCTTAATGTGCTTCTATTTGTCTAAGCTACAGATTTCTCTGTGTGATTTTTTTTTTTTCTGATGGACTAATATCTCCATGGGTAGTTCTCTTCCTCTATCTTTAGTCTTGTAAATTAAATTCATTTAACATTCAAAGGGATAATATTCTGCTAAAATGATCTGCTGTATTGTTGCAGGTCATGGTGTTGGACTGTAAAATAAAAGCCTGTATATAACTTAGCATGTACAAGGTTTTCTTCTCCCCAAAGTTAGCAATGCAATGGGTAGAGCCAAACGGGAGAGTTGGAAAGATGTCCCTTTTCTGTATAAGCAGAGGGAGATGTTCACATATCCTGGGCCTGTGTCATCCAAAAGATGATTGAAGTGGACTTCTCCAGTCCAATGCACCATTGTATGAGCACCCTGCTTCCCCAGGGCCTTAACTTGGCTCTTTAGTGGGGTGCTCTGGGGATTTCAGGGAAATCCAGCAGTGGGAATCCCACTGTTCTTTGCTCCCTATTTCCTTCACTTGAACATGGATGTCCTGAAGGGAGGCAAAGCCAGGAGGAAAGACACAGGTCCACATCCCATTTTCCTATCAGGGATCTGTTCCTCTATACACTGCCTTTCAGGAGTGCAAAACCTGATTTTTCTGGAAGGAGGATGAAAAGTTGTTATTTCAAATTTGCTCACGTCTTGGAAACAGCAAAAAACTTCTGTCAGAATTTTCCAAGATAATTTTCTTCAATATTCCATTTCATTGTTATATATCAGAATGAAGTGCAAAGAAAAGATTGAGGAGAACAACTTCGCTCAGGTTTGTAATGAGCTAGAAATTTTACTGCTGTCAAAACCAGCTCCACTCCCACCAAATCTGTTCAGCCAGCACTACAAAGGAGACCTTAGTTACTGTCACACAAAAGCAGCAGGTGCAAAATCTGCTCCTGCTTCCATGGAGCATTTCTGGACTCTCCCATCCTTAGGACTGGGAAATTCAGTAAACGTGAGTGAGAGACACAGTGTCACCTCCTTTTGATAGGAAGACTGTGGAGAAAAGGCTGATTTTTTGCCACCCTCTCCTACAGCCAAGCCCCATTTGCAGGTACTGTCCCAGTGGTGCAGTTTGTCCCTTAGCTCCAGTATCAGGAAGCAGAACCTGCCGGGTTCCAGGTGCTGCTTCCTCAGGGAGACACGACCAGTCCCACCCTCCTGGCAGGGCTGTGGGCAGGAGCGTGGCCCAGGGCAGCAGAACATCTCAGTGGTGATGCACGGGACTGACTTGAAGGTTCCTTCACAGTGCCACCAAAGCCCGTGGTGGTTTCCTCTCAGTCACTTAATGCAGACTGTTCACTCCTCATCCACCACCTCCTGCAGTGGTTCCTACGGTGGGACTGGTGCTTCAGTGGTAGTTTTGTAATTTATGAGACTTAGTGGCTTAATTATGCCGTCAGCTCCATCTGTCACTTAACTGATATGAGGAATGATGGGATGCCATTAGCCAGCTAATAGTTGCTGTAAAGAGTATTGTTTTATGCCATTAAGTAGCAAGAACATAAACACTTTTTGCTCCCCAATATACATGCTTGCTTTGGTAATGATATTTAAGAGGCTGGTCTTGACATCTGTCCTTCTGCCTGAAGAAGTGCTGGAGGAAATAAAAGGAAATTATCAGCAACAAGTCTAATTAGATTTACCATCAAGATGATGATCATTTGGCTTCATTTTTTCCTGTGCTGATGGAACTTTCTGTTTGAGTCTTGGGGCCTTCTTGAGTCCCCATTCCCAGGCTACATCCTGAAAAGAGGGAAATGGCTTAGAACACATGTTCCAGTCCTCTTGGACAGTGCCCCTGTTTCCATTCAGGTGCCATGACTCCTTGACGTGACCCCCATCCTCGTGAGTGAGGGGTTAATGCAGCCTGGCTGCTGCTCGCCCTCCCGCTCAGACCAGGAGCCGTGGGTCAGCAGGCCATCGCTGCAGGCACTCGGTCATAAAACTGGAGAGATTGTTTGCTACAGTGTCATCCATAATAAATGTGTCCCAAAGTGCTTTGTAGAATTAATTAATAGGCAAGGGAGAGAGAAATTTAGATCTGGAGACTAGGAATAAAAACTAAGGCTTGGAATGAGTTGTAGAAGGATCTCTGTGGTGGGCAGCAGTGTGTGCCAGGGAGGGGGCTGCTTGGGGGCACCATATCCCCCTGGGGAGAGGCAGAGAAAAGCAGGTGCAGCTTTGGCCAATAAAATGCATCATCCCCCATGTTGCTGATGGCAGTTGAGGTTGCAGGTCCATACAGGAGCTCAGAGCAGGACGTGGGTCCTCATGCCAGCCCCATTCCTGGCCGGCTGTGCATCCTTCATGGAACTGCTGCCTTCCTGCATCCCTCAGTTTCCTCCATACAGAGGGAGGTTGCTGTATCTCGCAGGACACAACACGGGTTCATTTATCAGGGGCTATAAAGTACACAGCAGCACCTCAGTGAAAGGCACTCCATAAATCCCAGATTTTATGGCTTCTTATTATTTATGGGAACATGCCACTTAGGGACTCCCCCTCCATAAAATGGTGTAACGCATCAGGGTCAGCACAAGAACATGGGCTGTCCTTGGTCAGGGTGAGGAGGATGGAGTCAAGAGGGGAAGGAAGGAGAAGCTTCCTGTTTTTCTACGGAGCATCTGTTTGCCTGCAGTCCCCTCCCACACAGAGCTGAGCCCCTCGGCAGGTCACCAGCATTTTCAGGTCCTGTGCACAATTTGTGGAAGTAGGTGGAGGAGGGAGCGAGCGGTGGTGTCAGTGCTGTTACTGAGGAACTGACTGCAGGTGTGTGCAACCTTTGGTGGGCACTGAAAAACCCACTTGGGAGCAAGACGTTTGATTGCCCTAAGTGGTGGAAAAGGCTCTGTCAGCATCTCTGCCTTGCTGGGGCCAGGCAGTGGGAAAATCACCTCCACCAGCATTACTGCTCACCAAATGATCTCCTGTGGGATGTGATGTGCTGACCCTAGGTCAGGACACAGGTTTGGGTCAGTGGGGGAGACCCAAAGGTGCCTTTCATCAGCAGAGCTGTGGGTTCAGCTCTGCCTGGCGCTGCTGCAGAGCCTTCAGCTGCTGCTGAGCCTGAGCTGAGGATGACCTCCATGCCCAAAGCATGACCTTCATACCTGGAGCCCTGGTGAACTCTTGCTTCCAAAGCTGGGGGACATTGCTTGGGAGTGGGAACAGGACAGGTCCCACGGCTGAGTAGCCATGAGAGGAAGCATGGGTCCTCCAGCCCTCATTCCGCCTTCGTTAAATGGCAGCACTATAAAACAAAATGTCAATTTTCTTTTTAAACATGTTTTATGGCAGCTTTGATGCAGGTTGGCAGATTGATGGCCCTGGTGACTGACAGCTTCCATTTAGCCTTGCCACATGGGTGTGCAGGGTTCCCCAGCACAGGCAGCCCTGATGGGGAAGAAGCAGTGGGCAGTGTGCCAAGGAGGTGGTCACGGCCCTCTGGGTCAGCCCAGAGACCATCTGCATCACCCGACTGCTGGGCTACTGGGAGCCTTGTGCTGGGCTAGTGCCTGGGGTCTGCTTGACAGGGGGCTGAAGGCTCCAGTGCAGTGTTAGAGCTGTCCTCTGCAGTCAGCAGCTGGCCCTGAGTGGGCCCCTGATTCTGGGGCAGAGGGGTGAAGCTGGGCAAATTAACAGGGCCACTAATGAAGGTTGAAAGCAGACTGCACCCTAGATCATCTCCTAAGCCCTGTCCTTTGCTCAGTGAATGCCTCCGTGCCTGCAGACTCCCCTGATCTTCTGGTGGAGTTATGTCTCCCTGGTTAGATCCATCTCACTTCCCCAGCAGCTAAACACTGCCAGGCTTTGGGGGAGCAGCCAGAAAGGTCTCATGTCAGGGGCAGGAGGGTTGTGGGCAGAGCTGCACGGACACATCCATTTCCAGGCAGCTGCTGTGGTTTGGTGTGGAGCATTTGCTGGGTTGGTGTGGAGCATTTCTGGGCAAGTGGGAGGACTTCATCCCTCTACAGCCTAATATGATCCTGTGGAGCTGACTGCCCAAACAGACCCTGTGCCCTGTCAGATGATGCGTGGGGTGAGGGTCTTCCCCTTCCAAACCAGCATGGCAGGAGATCAGCCAATGCTGCCCATAGGGACCAGGCAACACCGCAGCACCCAAGCTCCCTCCCAGCCTTCCCCAGCATGTGTGCGTCTTCGTTTCAACTTCTTGCATTTTTCCCTGCACGGATTCAAAGGGAGAAGAAGAAAGCAGGAAGCTGCAATACCAGACAGAACATCCCTGCAGTCGCAGGCTGTGTGGGCAGAGATGGCCCCGTCTGTTCTGCTGACTTGGTGCTTCCACTCCAGTGAGAAGGCGCCGTCGGGAGCGGGCGGTGGGGCGGCAGGGAACAGCCACGCCATTCCTGCTGACAGGAGCAATATTAGCATAACAAAGACTAAATTTTTCAGCACCTGGTAGATAAGCAAAGAGATGCAGAAACAACAAAGGCAGCCCTAAGTAAATAGATCCTTTTCTTCCTCTTCTCATCTGTTCTTTGCTCTTTTCCTCCCTCACTTCATAGCCAGGCTTCATAGCACCTCCAACACACTCCAGCTGCCAGCAGTGTCCAAAATAATCCAAGCAACAAGTTCAGCTGAGCTGCTGTGTTCCCCCCTCCCCGAGAGGATGCTCATGGAAAGGCAGAGCTGCTCTGAGCAAGAGTGCCAGCTGGAGAGCAGAACCCCACCGTATGGCACCAACACTCCCTGCCCTGGCACTGGGATGAAGTGGAGGAGAAGCCATGCAAGGGTAGCGAGGAGGGTTCGAAGGGTGTCTTGGCCAGGGGTCCCAGGTTGTTGGCCATATTGGCCCACTTGTCAGCTGGTGAAGCACAGTTGGAGTGATGACACCAGGACACCCTGCCAGTGGATCTCTTCAGGCAGGGGTCACCAGCCCGTGGAGAAATGGCTGAAATGAGGGATTCCTGCCCCCAGCAGCCCCTCTTCCCATCTGCTGCCATTGTCTTTCATCACAGTGCTCAGGGGGTGTGCTGTGCACCAGAGGTCAGATCCTGCTCCTTGCTGCAGAAAACAGCCCTGTCAATTATGCGTTTAACACGTTCTTTGGTGGCAGTTGCTCAGTTCACTGTGAAACTGGGTGAGAATGCAGAAAACAAAGGAGCTATTGTATCATTGAACTGCAGCTCTTCAGTAGAACAGACTTTAAAAATGGCTTTTTCTCTGAGGAAATTGTAACAGGATTATTTTTCCCAATGGCTTAGTTAGAAAAAATCAAGACCTCAGCATCTTTCATTAAATGCTTATCAGTGGTAAACCCTAAAGTTTCCATTTCTTGGCTTAAAAGCTTTTATCAGGTGACTGAATTTGGTCAGTGTTTGACCTCAGACATCTCAGTCAAAATGCTCTCCAGGTTTTGGACCACGAGTCAACATTTCCCAGGTTTGCAGACACTGTGCAAAGTTTGTGCCTTTCTACTGTGGAGCTGTTCCATTAGGAGGGTGACAGCCACCCTCACCTGTTCATGCTAGAGAGTCTCAGCAGCCTGTGTAGTGGAGGGGAAAGCAGGAGGGGTCTTGTGCAGAGAACAGACTCCATTGGTTTTGGTCTTTCTTTCTCCTTTTCTTAAACAATGTATAAATACCTACCATCACTGCCTCTTCAAAGAGGAGGACAGGGTTGCCAGGTGAGCAAAACTACAAAAATATTCTATCCCTTGTTGGGCCTTTAATGAAGCATTTACAAGATCAAACAGGAAGAGGTGCCCTCCCACGGCCTTCTTAAAGCTGTAATTAATTGCAAAGTAACTAGCATATAATTGCTTCCCCAAGAGCACCCTGGAGAGCAGGGCGATACCTTGACAAAGGTGCTAGAGCAAGCAAAAGTTAATTAACATTAAAAATTAAGTAGCTAATTGCATCCTTCTCACAGTGCAGCTCACCCTCCCAGTGAGGTGGCGTTTGGAGAGCGTTTCATCCCAGCACTGACCTGGGGGCTGTTCCTGGCCACATCCTTCCAGGTGGGCCCAACCCACATGGACATGCCATGTCATGAGATGCTGGCAGCATCACAGCCTCTGCCAGCACCCCAAGGACCATCTCACTCATATGGTTCTGCTGCAGTGGACAGGCTTGGCCTCTCATGTCCCACTGGATCTGGTGCGTGAGCCCCAGCTCTTGGCTCCATGCTGGGGTCCTCCACCTCCACAGGGGACACAGCAGAGCAGACCTATGGCTGCTTCTCAGCCGGCAGGAAAGGCAATGGGAAGTGATAGCTGTTAAATTAAGGAGTAGAGAGCACACCAGTCACCTCCCCACACAATAACCCTTGTGTTTCTGGAGTGCCCCAATTTCCTTGTAAACCTTCACTTCTTCTAGATAAATTCAGTTAGCCAGAGGGGTCAGGACCTCCAAAGTTTTAAAGGATTCACCGGCCTGCTTTTAACATGGTAGTGGTGCTTCAGTCTCCCCATCTTTGGGACAATGAGAACTGCAGTTAGGAGGGCCCCAGTTAAAATCCTGGGATTGGGAACATTACATGGATGTGGCTATTGCTGCTATACTAACATGAGCTATGGGGAGGCTTAGGCCCTTGAGTTCCAGCAGGCATCTGCATGGCCTTTGGAGAAGGGGTGAGTGAGCCTCTTCCCATAACAACAGCTCAGAGCACAGGCCTGTGGCAGGTGGCAGGGCACTGAGCTGCTGGGGGACAGATGCAGTCTGGGGAAGGGATTGCAAGGCCAGTCCTTGGAGGGAGCAAAGCTGCAAGTCTGGGACGTGAATGGCTTGGTGGAGAGCCTGACTCACAGGTGTTTTATTGTGGAGACATCTCTTCCTAAGATTGTCCTGACCATAACTGCAAGGGTATTTCAGCACGTCTGGAACTCTGCCGGGTAGCTGGGCAAACCTTTCCATGTTATTGCATTCCTCTCTGGTTAGCACCACCTCTCCCCTTCTCTCTAGGATGTGCATTTCCCTCTGGCCTTGCCAAGCCACGTGCCAGGAGCTTAATTGGTCATTTTTATTCCAGTCTGGGGAGCAGGCTCCAGCTCTCCAATGCAACAGGCAACAAGTGAGATTGAAATTGCTTATGCCTGGGCATGAAATGCTGGCAAGGCCATCCTGCTGCCAGTGCAGGCAGGCAGGGCTGGTGCTGCCTTGTTCCAACCCCAGCACAGGCTCCATGATGGAGCTGCAGAAGGAAAAGGGCTTGCTGGTCAGGGAGTCCTGAGGTGGGTACAATGTGGGACCGTGTCTGGGGTTGTCATGCACGGCTCTTGGGAGGGTGAGAAGGGCAGCTGCTGAGATAGGCTATAAGGGGCTGTGTGCTGGGAATGGTATCCTCTCTTCCCAGTGGGACATGCCTGAAGCTATCTTCCCACCTCCAGCTCAGTCTGTGCCATTGTGGATTGATACTGTGAGATCTGGAAATGGTTTTCCTGCTCTACACCCCCATGGAGCCAGATCCTCCTTGGTGGAAGGAGGCCAGAGAGCAAGTTACTCCATAGCTCTTTACAGGGGGATGTGGACACAGTGCCAAGGCACCTCTGTTTGCTGCAGGGCTTGTGTGAATGCTTTGGCCAGGAGAAAGGTTTCACTTTCCCTGCACTGAGGTACGCCGATCTGACAGCTCCTTCCTCAGAGACACTCGAAAAGCAAATTGAAAACCTGCATATTTGCAGAGGATTAGTGCAGCACAGCCCCGAGCTGGTTCACGGGGGGGCTGGGCTGGGGGGTGCTGAGTGCCTCGCTGTGCACAGAGCTTTGTGAGATGCATGCAGTGAGAGGAGGTTTGGAAGCAGTGCACCTCCTGGGGATGGACAGGAGCACATAGCTGTGCCTGTCTCTTTCCTGGCCTGCACTGAGGCACAGTGCCAGGAGACCTGGGGGATGCAGGGTGGGCTGGGATGAGCAGTGGTCACTGGCTGGTCAAAGCAGAGTGTGATTCCTCCCCTGCTGGTGTGCTCAGTGGAGTTTGCATGGAGCTACTCCGTGTCCATAGGGGTGTCTCTTGGTTTTCTAGATAAAACAAAAGCATGAGCTAGAAAATACCTGTTCAGGTGAGAAGCTCTTGGTTGGAAGATGTTGAAAAAGGAATTCATTATCCTTCCCTCTCTCTATGCTCCTGCTGCTCCCAACCAGACAGTCCCCTCTCTGAAGGGCACATCATGCCTCAGCAAGCAAAAACGGAAGGTTTTTCCAGCATCACGTTCCTGAGCTGTTCAGTTCTTTATCCTGTGTCTTCATTTTGGCCCTTCCTGCTTCCCTCCAGTGTGTCCCCTGCATTTGGTTGCCTTCTAAATTCGGTGACACCTCCCTCAGCTCAGAGATTCAGCCTCCAGTCCGATGAGCTCCCTGCTGCCCAGCCCATAAATTACCCATCTTTAGTCTCCCTTGCTGAGAATTTGCAATCTGGTGCTGGGTGGTAATGAATTTTCTCTTCTCCTGTGACTGGGCCACCTAAAGCACTAACCTGGAGCACATCATGTTGAGCACTGTACGTACACAAAGACTACTCAGCCTTCAAGGACTTAATGTTAAATCTCTTTGGGAATGCCTTTCATGGGACTAGGCTTATTTTCCTGGTGTGGACATTAGCCTCCATGGAGGCAAAGGTGATCAGGTAAAAAGCCTGATCTCCCCTGGTGCCATGCAGCTGGTACATGTTCAGGTGCTGCAGCAGAAAGGAGAAGCCCCAGTTTCCTTCTCGGGTACCAGGAGAGGTGCTGCCATCTGAGCTCAAGCCGTTTTCAGTGAAGAGGGTTTATGAGCCTATTTCTTAGATAACAGCACTTGCCTTAACCTCTCCCCTGGCTCTTCTCCCTCTGTTATGTTGCTGTTAATTCTGGGGATATTTCTTCATCTCCTGACAGTCCAAATGCAGCACCAAAGGTAATAAACAGAACATTAGCTGTGCTTTGTCAGAGGGAACGAGGCTTCCCTGATAAAGAGTCACCAGGGTCCAACAAGAGGAGTTGCTCTCCTAGGCAACATCTTCATTGTGTCTGGCTCCAGGTCAGTGTGTCTGGCTCCAAGTCAGTGCCTTCAGCTCCAAGTCAGTGTGTCCAGCTCCGAGTCATCTCCTCTTCCTCCAGAGCCACACTCGCCTCTCCAGTGCAATAGCGATGGCCTCACTCCTCTGGCTTGCCATGGCAGGGGAAGAACAGACCAGGCTGTGGCAGAGGCCCTGTCTGGGTCTGGGAGAGGAGGAGGAGGAGAGAGAGGAGGAAGAAAAAGAAGAAAAATTGGTATGATTCCCAGCAAGCCCAAGGGACCCTGAGTTGCCATAGCGATAGCTGGGATGCCCCAATTGGGCAGAGTTGGTCCTCAGTGTGCTGGGAAGAGATGGTGTAAGAGGCTCCATTGGTGAAGTCAAGAACTCAGTGGTGCTTTGCCACCAGCCCTCAGGTTGCTTTTCACTGAACATCCCCAGGAGAGTCTCCAGTGTTGGACTCGGTGATCTTAGAGGTCTTTTCCAACCGTGACGATTCTGATTCTGTGTGATGTGGAGTTTGGTTCCCACTGGGTGGCTTTGGCCAGGTTACCTTAGCTGGGTCCCCAAAAGGCAGCAGTTTGGGTCTGTGCTGAGCTACCTCCCTCAGCTGCTTGGTGCCTTGACCCTGAGGTGGGTACAGCGAGGGGCCTGGGGACGTAGCAGGGCATTAAGATTTGACTCAGTGGCAGGAGAGCAAAATATTGAAGCCTGAGTCGCAGTCTCCCCAGCTGTGGCTTGTCCCAGCTGAGGAGATGGGGTGGTTGGGTAGGGTGGCTCCTCACTCTGCCCTCACAGGCAGAAACCACTGGGTGGGTGTTGCAAAAAAATTGCCACATGGCACAATTCTGCTTCTGCCACTAGAAACCAAGTGCCTGCCCTCAGACTGTGACAAATTCCCCAGCTCTCTGCCCTTCCTCTTCCAGAACACCCTTTCTGAGCAGCCTGCATCCTCCCGCCAGCAGCGAGTTAGTGCTGACTGGAGGAGAGCAGAGTGTGTCAGGCGGGGAAGGGAGAGGAGGCTGCTCGTTCCGTGGCCTCTCACATCCCTGTTTGTGTTTGGGTGTGTGTGAAACACCTGCCCGAGGGGCCTAATGTAGCAGAACGCTGGAGGTGCTCTCGGGCTGACAGGGCATTACCCCAACAGCTCATTAGCTGGTGCCTGTCCCGAAGTGAGGAGTTTGCAGGGAGGCTGTGGCTCTGAAGGAGATGGATGCTCTATGGCTTATCAGTTTTCAATCTCAACGCAGCGAGATATTTATCAGGCTGCAGAGAACAAACACTTGTAATATTTAAAGGGGGAAAACTTTAATGGAATCCATTGCAGATCACCGATCTCTGTTCCCCAAGGCTCATTCCTTTCCTTTTCTTTCAGGCTTTTTTTTTAATTTAATCTTGTTTTCATTTTTTTTTAGCATACAGTAGTCAATGAGGGAAGGAGGTTTCCATTTAAAACACTGGGTCCCTTCATCTCCCCCACGCTCCTTAAAGGTTTATGCATTTATTTGGATAAAAGGTTTTAAACAATAAAGAACTGTCTGCAGTAATTTATGAAGATAATAGATTATCCTGGGAGGAGGCCTGGGCTGAAAAATTTCCTACTGCAGAATTCAGTCCTTGTCATTTAGTTATTTTATTAGGAAAGAAAAGGAAGGGAGGGCAAGAGAGTAGGAGAGAGAATACAATTACTGGGCTGACTTACTTCCTGGAGTAAATCCTCCCATTTTGATTGAGCAGAACCTGAATCTGGTCCTTTCCTGCACTCACCCTCAGGTCAGGGCTGTGCAGTCAGTACTGAGGGCTGCCAGGCAATTTTACCAAAATCACCTCAATGGAAAATAGCACGATGACTCCATCCCTGGGAAGTCAATTGGATATGGTCCTGGACAAAAAATACTCCACAGCTTTCTCCAAGGAGGCCTAGAGAAAAATTGCCTCAGATCTCCAGGAGCCACCCTGGCATGGGATCCCGTCAAGGGCAAGCTAAAATTTACCAATACTTCAGAGCTGGATCTGAGTTGGCCATTTAAGAACTCAGTTTTAGATTACAGGTCTCTTCATAAGAGCTCATTAGTGCACCACCAATGATAGTGTAATGAATCTGGGCTGGCTAAATCATAATCAATAGCTAACGGGTCGAGCTGATGCTTCTCAGCCACAGCTTCTAACTGCCTTCAACACCTTCCACTGATGGCTTTAATAAACACATGCTGCTCCTGTCTTGGACATGCATCTGAGATTGACTAATCACTTATAAACAACTTGTAAATGGATGGTTAATGAGAACTGCATGAATAATTGCTTTTTCATTTTACTGTCTAACCAGAGAAAATGCAAAATGAGATTTCTTCTTCAGAGTGGCCCAAAATAGAAAGGTTTTCAGCTTTTTTTTTCTTGCTGTGAAGGAGCTCATGCTTACGAGGCCTTTCCGCCTTCACAAAGCCTTTTAGGTTAAATGGAAGCTTCTCTAAAATCCAAAATAAAACAGATTTCTGTTTCTTTTCCATCCATTTTCCTCATTTTTGAAAGTATTTTAAAAATTAAGTTGAGGCAAATGTAATCTTAGATTAGTGTTTTGAATGGAAATTGTTTTATTTTCCTGCTCTGGGAATAAAAGATCTTTTTGAAACCCAATGAGAAAAATCTTCTGGCATGGGACAAAAAAGCCCCCTCTATAATTTATTAAAGGTGTCTGAAAGAATCTCAGATCACTGCGTTCTTTAGACACTCCTGTCATTCCTCCTCAGTTCTGTCACTAGAAAGATGATACGATTGTAACCCACATATGAACACTGACCTCCAAGAATACATCCTTGTGGACAATTTGACATTTCCATGGGCTTTCTGGATTTATCATGTTGGTTGCTCTCTCCTTGCTCAGACAGTTCCACCTCAAGAACTCAGGAAGTGGTGTGGACTGAATGCAAATAGGATCTGGATCCAGTTTATTTGCACTTGCTCAAACTTCTGTGAGGATGTTTTATTCTTTTTTAATGGTGAATTTGGGGTTGGCTTATAAAACTAATCCCTAATTGAGCGAAAGAAATTCAAGAAGCTTGAAGTACCCTAAAACAGACTAGTTCACACCAGGTTATAAGCCCATTTTGCATTAAATCAGGTTTTCTCTGTAAATGAGATATTCACTGTAATTGCTCTGGAGCAGCTTATTCTGATTTCTTTGCCTCTTTGGTTCGGGTAATTTGCCTCCAGCAAAGCACTCAGGACAGACAAACTGCAGAGGGAAGCAGGGGGTGCTCAAGAGTAAAAGTCTCCCTGGCATGAGCTCTTCCTGTCTTCTTCTGCTGTCATCTTACATCTGACCAGCTCCTCACCAAAGTCAGGAGGACCCTACGTGGGAAGACTGAGCCCAGCCCAGTGTCTCCTCTGGTGAGTTAGGAGTGTCCTCGGTGCCAGGAGCCGTTTCTCTGAGCTCCGGGCTCTCTGTGAGGGGCATCTCTGAGCCTGGGGACTCGAGTGAAGGACAGGAGGCTGGGATGATGGGGTTGGGAAGTGAGGGCTTTCTGATGGCAGTAGGTGGGAAAGTCCTGCCTTATCAACACAGTGGATTGTGCACAGCCAGACAATCCTAGCCTTGCCTTATATCCTGCTTCTGTGGCTGGACTTGGGGTGACAGCCGTGGTGGCACTTGTATGTGCACCCTGGCTCAGACCCCAGGCAAGCTGGGGGTGTGATCTGTAATAATCTAGGAGGGCAGACGTCCTGGAGGCAGATAAATAAATAAGTCAGTGCAGCGACATCCACCACAGTTTAGTGAGCACAGCTGGTCTCTCAGAAGGAGTTCAGAGATAATTCCACCTCTGCATTGAAGACTTTCGATGACTGTTAATGAATTTAAATGATGGGGATTTTCTTTTCATGCTTCATTGCTTATGCTCCTCACATTAAGATGCTAATTAAGAACACATCAGCCCAAGCTGGGAATGATGCAGACACTGAACAAAGTGGAGCTGAGACACTGTCTTTGGGGCTCCTCAGTGGGACCTTTTATTGAAGTCTGATTAATGATTTGCTTCCCTGGGTCTGCTCTGTACAAGTCCCAGAGTGATTTGCTGTGGCTCTCGTGTCCTGACATCCTGTTTGATCCCACTGGGATACCTGTGGGTGCTGAGGGATGCTCAGGCAGGGGGTGCTCAGATAGGTGGCACTATGCAGAGAATGAGGAGGGCAGGCGTTCTGGGGCCCTCTCTAGTCAAGAGGAGAGGGCCTTCCTCAGGCCACAGCTGGGCCTGGGCGAAGAGGGCAAATCCCTCAAGGGCTGATAAATACAAACTCACCATCACTGGCTTGAAGGATGCAAACTGTTGGAATTTGTGAGCTATTCTGGATAATACCACAACATGGTCACAATTTTCTGCTGTTTTTCCCAGGCTTTGCAGACAGTCTGGCTCAGGGGTGGTGGCACTCTCTTTTCAAGTGATTCAAAGCAAGGCTTTGACTTCTTTTGCTGGGTTTCCTTTGCTGGAGATGGGACACACTTTCGGTCTGGATGGTGCTTCCTGCCAGGCACCAGCCTTGGGGTAAGAGATCTCACCATCAACATCCTGTTTGTAAGGAGGGGTTCTTGCTGGGATGTCTTGCTGTTCTGGGTGGGAAATCTGCCCCTCTAATGGACCAAACCCTGCCAGAACACCTCAACAGCTGTGACTGAGAACTTAGTTCTTAAACCTAGGCTGAGCTAAAGTTTGCCATCACTTCTTGAAGTCAAGGGGAGGGTGAGAGAGAATAAAAGGTTTATAAATCATGACAGCTATTAATCTAATCCTAGAATAAATTTACAAATTCTAAAATGGATTTGCAGAGCTGATGGGAAAAAAAAAAGGATTTTGCAAATCTTAACAATTACTCCTTCCTAAAGAGCTTCTTGCTTTCCAGAGCAGCTTTGTGTTTGGGACAGTTTAGTGAAAGATTGTTCCAGCAGACTGCCCGTGGCCTCTCATTACAAGAGGGATTTCAAATGCTAATTCTTGCTCTGAAACTCTGTGCTCCATCCTGGGAAGCTCTGTTGGCTGTGTGAGGAGACGACTTCTTGCACTTAACTGCTACTGTACTTTCTAACAATATCATGACAGAAAATAACTGTAATTGCAAACGATTTTTGAAGCAGTGGCAACACTCTTAATGGTGCTAATTGGCTTCCAGGCTTCACAGCTCTATCCACATGTATAGCAAGTCCACAGTTGAAAGAGGCAAAGAAGTGGTTTGCCTGCAAATGGGCAGGATGTAGAGCTTAGCTCTCATGCCTGCTAGGAAAGGGCACTGGAAGATCACAGGGGACCTGGGTTTGTGGAGCATGGATGGAGCCAGCCCAGCCATGCACATAGACCCACTGAGATGTTTACTGTCTCCTGAAGGATTCAGGGTAACGAAGTCACTGAGTCACTGGGAAAGGGGATGAAGATCTCCTAATGTGGAGGGAGCAAACTAGGAGATGGAGAAGCAATGAGGTGTGCAGCTGAGATCTCAGATCTAGCTCAAGTGGCCCCTGAGCCTCAAGAGAATACCAGAAGAAAACACCACCTCCCCAATTTACAACCAAATTTTGGATATAATTAGGGTCTCATGTACACTCCTATAAAAGAGAAAAGTTTTTGCTGGGGTGCAGTCACTTAAGAGTAGTTTGTTAAAGGTTTGCACAACATGATTACTACTTTTTGTGGCATCCATCCAAAGACTGGAACAGCAGAAAGAAAGGCTGGCCAGAGGAGTGAGAAGCATGTTTTGCAGCAGAGACTCTTGGCTTATTAAGCTTGGCAAAACAGAAGTTGAGTGGGAACAGGATCACTCCCTCTGTGTATATCACAGGGAGAAGGATACAGACACTTACATAGAAAATTGGCAGGGAAGAAAATGGGCATAAATACATTTCAAATGGAAATTTTAAAAAGATTCTACCGAGACAGGCAGGAGGTGGTTGTCTTTGGCCATGATGACCCACAGGAGAGGTGCTGTATCAGTTCTGGGCTCATGTGGTACCATTATATGCCAGATACAGCAGATATGGATGGAAGGAAACACACGGTGCAGCAATATTGGCTTCTGCTGGGAGGTTGTTTATCTCTGTGGTGATGGAAAACCCAGGGCCCAGTTGGTGGGGGAGGTGGAGAGACCGTACGCGTGCGGTTGTGTGTGTGACAAATCAAAAGGGACACGATAAATTAGGAAAGGGAAACATTTATTTTCTAGCTTTTGAATGCGTGTTGCACGCAGTTGAGAACAAAATTAATTCATTCATTAAAGCCACTTGCCGTGTCAGATGAACATGATGGCAGCACCAGGTTCCTGGGGGATGCTCCCTCCCTGGGGAGGCTCAGGCCCCGCGGGGACAGCCCGGCCCTGCCACCGGGGGAGAGCGCGGGGGGAAGCTCAGCCGGGAGATGCTCCCAGCCAAGGAGCCCCTGGGGGGAATTTTGTCTAAATCAAAGACAAGTTTACGCAGGGTTTTTTTCCCCTTTGCTACACAGCTACACATGGTATCTGATTTTTGGTTCCTGTGATGTCTGTAGCAGCTTCCACCTTCTCGCTTCCTGCCTCCAGTCTCAGAGAGAGACCCGGCCGTGCGCTGACTGCTCGCACCTGGGGGTTATTCCCTCTTCAAGAGAGGCTCTTCTAGTTGAGCCAAGCAAAGAGAAATCTGTTCCCTGGGATTTCTGAACCACAGAGGTACAAACTGTTTTCCCTGTCAAAGCAGCTGTGTCTGTGTGAGGAGCCTGACCCACTGCCCGGGCTCGAGACCAGCCAGGTCCCCGTGCAGCCCGTGCAGGAGTGCAGGGCAGGAGCTGTGCACCAGCACGGCCCATCTCACCAGCAGGGAACACCCTGCCCTTCCAGCACCATCACTTATGCACTGGGCTCCTGAGCACACCTCTCCCAGCCTCGAGCATGTGCTGCTCACACTCCTGCTGGCTACCACACGTGCTTCCTGCAGCCCCCTCCCAGCATGGGCAGGTCCCCATGTCCCCATCCAGGGCCACATGCCCCTGTGCTGCCCACCCAGCACTTGCTGGGATCTCAGGGCAGCCCAGGCTCAGTAGTGAATACTGGCATCTTACTGGTTTTTACTGCTTTCTGGAAGTGAGGGATTGGGATTCACTGGTGCACAGATTGCCCTGGAGCGTGATGCATATTATGTTTCTTTGGAGAGTAATGAATTGCACAGATGCCTGAAAACCAGTGTCTCAGATGTTATTCAAAGGCCAGCTACGAGCTCATCTGACTGGAGCCAATATCCCATCCCTCTTGGCAGCTGGATCCAGGCCAGAGCATGAGCTGAAGCAGCCCAAGTGTCACCAACAGATCCTCTCCTGCTGTCAGGAGATGGCAGCCACTCGCATGTATCCTCGTGCGTCCTCCTGGATCGGGCAGGATGGTGGCTCCTCACTTGGGAGTGGTGGCACCAGGCCAGGGCAGCTTGGTGGCCAGGGCCAGCTCTCTGTGGTGACAGGTATGTTCAGGAGCACACCTCTGTGGCCGGGCCCTCCAGTGCAGCCCCCAGGCTCAGCCCTTCCTGCCCACCTGCAGGCACAGCACAAGCTGCTCCAGCAGTGCAGCCTCGGGGTTACTGGGATGCAAAGGTGGTCCAGCTCCTCACCAGCTAGAGACACCTGCTCCTGGGTGGGTGACAGCTGGCAGGAGCCAAGCAGGGCAGCAGGGAGGTTGGATCTGCACAACACAGGGAAAAAAGCGTTTTGAGTGTTTGCAGCTTCCCACAAGAAAGCCTCTTCTTGGTCAGAAGTTCACATCTACAAATGGTGGCCTGGTTTTAGCTGTGCTTCTGGATTCCTCTCTTATGGGAGTGGCCATGAATTATGTGTTCTGTCTTCCCTAACTGGCAAGGAGATTCTACCTCATCCTGGCAGATAACGACCTGGCTGAAGTTATTCATGACTTCATCACCCCTTGGCCAGACTACAGCACTGCAGTCTCCTGGGCACAGTGCCCCAAGCCAGCCCCGCGCTGAGCCCGACGGCTGCTCCTGCTCTTCAGGGGTAAAAATCTGCACAGGACCCCAGCTCCCTGGGGCTCCACACGCTGCAGGGGAACAGTCCCTGTGCTGGACATGAGCTGGGCCAAAGGAAGAAGATAAAGATTCTGTAGCCACTGAGAGCAACACAGAGATTTGGCTTCTTTCTGCACTGGGGTTTGAAGCTGGTCTTGAGTTTTCCCAAATGAAAGCCTAGGATCCACAAGTGGATGCATGAGGCCTTTTACCTCCAGATCACCATCCCAGAACCACTTCAGACAGACAGGTATCTCTGGGACCTTCTTCACCTCCCATCTGGCTGCCATGGCCTGTTTGTGAGCCTCCTCACTTTGCACCCAAGCGCTGATCACTGCCGGCAGGCAGAGAAGCGGGAGCAGAGAGCAGGGGGCAGAGCTCACCTTCCCTCCAGCACCACTCACTCATTCATTGCTGCTTCCCCCGGGGCTCCACAGGACATGTCACCTCTGAAGCAGGAGAGTCACTCCAGGAAGCAGCCTCAGAATGATCCTCAGACACACTGTGAAGCAGCCACCACTGGTTGTTTTGTTCCCAGCTCTGAATGTGCACTTGGAGAGAGGGAAAGTGAACTGAGATGAGAAAGGGTCTGGGATGCTTCCGCTGTTCATTCACTGCTCTCCAGACAATGTATAAGATAAAACCAATTTGTGCAGAAAAAGCAGGAGCAGGGAGCTTCAGCATGCTTGCAGAGAACAAAACAAACTGAAGAAAATGAGGCTATTGAAAAAGTGTCAAGAAGAGTGGGAAGATGGGGCAGAGCTATTTATTAATGCTCAGAGCTGGAGGTTGCAGAAGGTAGACAGGGCCAGCTGAAAGGTCAGTTCAGGATCTTAAAGTTCTAGTCCTTCAGGTGCAAGATGTTTGCTGAGCGAGGCAGGGAATCGTGCATGGGGTGTGATGCCAGGTGGGCAGTGGAGGTTTCCTCATCACCAGGGTGCACGACAGGGAAAGGCAACAAAGGCCTGGAAGTAGGATGCAAAGATGAACTTCCAGATTCTGCCTTTTGTCCCTATTTGTAGCCCAGATTTGGTGCCTCATCTTCAACTAGTGTTTCCTTCTCCTGTAAGCAGGGAGCCACCAGCCCTCTCTGGAGGAATACAAACAGAATCTGTGTGCTGTGCACAAAATCTGTGCACCGTGTGCTGTGGCCACAATGATTTTCATTTATTGCTTCTGTTTCTTTTTTCTCCACCCACAATTTGATTCATACACTTTCAGAGGAAGCATCCCTTCTTCCTCTAATCCCACAGGGACGATGGCTGGTCCACTGTGAGACTCTGAGATAATCTTCCTTAGGTAAGTCACTGCCTTCATGCAGTCAGTGGCTGCTCACACAGTGCCTGGCTGAAAGAGCTGTCTCTCTCCTGTGCTTCTGTTAGCAGCAGCTTCTATCTGCAAAACTACTGATAATAACAAATAATTGAAAATGCATTTCTGTTTCAGCAGCCTCTGGGTGCTCTCCCTAGCTAAAACAAGAGCTTGTCAGTATGAAGGGCCATATGAAAATGTGTTTTTCTCAGCTCTGAAGTGTTGCTCCTGAAACCTTTTTTATTCCGTTCCATGTCCATCTTACCCGTTGCTGTTTGTTAGGTCAGAGGCTGTGTGTGCTCTGCCTCTGCACTATGGGGTGCCAAATGCAGGCAGTTTGGTGTTATTTTTCCATGCTGTTTCCTTGCTTACTTGATTTTGGGGCTGCAATGACATACGGAGTGGGCTGAAAAGCTTTGTTGCTGCTCTGAAATAACTCCCTGTGTAGACAGCCTTCTTCTGGAATGTGAATGGGGTTTCCTGATGTAGCTTGATCTACTTCCAGTTGTAACCTGCTTCCTTGCCTGGAGTCAAAATATTTGGCCCATGAAGCTCCATCCGAACATCCCAGCCTCACCTCTGCAGTATCTCTGGGCTGCAGAGGTCAGAGCTGACCACCTGTTGCTGGCAGGAGGATCTGGGGGGCAGTAAACAGAACGTCTCAGAGAAACCAACCCCAACTCCACTCCTCCTCCCACCCTCCAGTATTTTTGTGACAGTTTAGGGCATGTGTTTATCTGGTATAGGTAAACTCTTGGAGTGAAGAGATGCAGTCATCTGCAGAGGTGGCTGTGGCTGAGATGCAGGTGAGGACACCTGACATGAGGCAGATGCTGTTGAGCTAAACACAGGGCCACAAGCCTCTGGGGTGCACCTGCTTGTCCCCCGCGTCCCAACCTCTCTGCTGGCCATGCCACAAGTGCATGGTGACCCAGGGACTTCAGCCCCTCCCCACACAGATGAGTCCCCAAGGCTCAGGTCCCCCCTAAAGGCCATGCCCCCGGCGTTGGGAGAGCATGGACATGTCTCCTCCAGCAGCCAAGGAGCCAGTCCCCGTCTGCAGGATGCACGGAGCCACTGGGTGTCAGCAGCATCCCACTTCCCGGCCGCTCGAGGACCTGGAGGCAGGAGGCCGAGCTCTCCACCCTGGAGAGCAGAGCTCTCCCGAAGCCCTGGCAGGAGCTCAGGACAGGCTGCTTACCCTCCTGGGAAAGGCTGCTCCTGTGTTCAGGGGAAGGTGGTGCCAGCCCCATCCCACTGGAATTGCTGGTTGTTAGCTCTGTTTTCCCACCCTCTGCAGCTACAAGGAGGGTGCTGCTCCAGGGGCTGCAGCAGTGGAGCAGTAGGATGCCCTGGGCAGGCTGGTTCCTTGGCAGGTGCTGTCTCCTGTGGCCAAGGGGGCAGGTTTCTCACCAGCAGGCCCAGAACATGGGATTTTCTCCTGGCCACCTCTCTTCCCTCTGCAGCTCCAGGAGCCACCCAGCCCTGGCTGTGCACTGAACCTGTCCCTACACTGTCTGTGTCACCTCCACCACCCTCCATACCCCTCCTCACCCATTGCCCCTGCCTGAAGGAAGCTTGTGGCCTCGGGAGATGGTGCTGGCTGGTGATTGTCTGATCATGTGGGGTTTTTTCCCTCACCTTTAACAATTTACTAAAATGAACCTTTTTACATGAACATATCACCTATAGGGTGACATGTCTAGCCCATCCCCCTGATGTTAATTCAGCCTTCCTGAGGCTGAAGTGAGGCTGTTGGTCTGGCTGCTGGGACAGTGCTTTCTTTGTTCCGAGAGGTGCAGAGCTGGGGTTTGATGGCTGGGCCAGCCTGATGGAGTGCACTGTAGGGAACAAACTTGCTGAAAGAGGGGGTCCCTGCATTGCTCGTCTCCTTATTTGTGGCTTTCTACTTTTACTTTTCCTTCTTTGTTTTCTTTACTTAAGCAGCTTCAACAAATGGAATTGTTAACTCTTGGTGGTTTGTTTTTTTCTTTTCTTCCTTCTGGCCCAGAATATTTCAAACTTTATTGTTTTTCTGGAAATACCTATTTATTTTCCTCTGCTGTTGCTTTCTGCTCTCATCTCTATTCTGTTCAAGTCAGTAGTCCCCCTTCTTGTGAATCTCTTCTCCCATGAGACCTTCCTGATTTTTTATCCCTTTTTCCATACTGCCTCCTATCAGCTCAATAGTTTTTCTGCCTTTCTCTCCTCATTTCCAGCCCTTTACATTTATTTTTTATTATGTCTGCTCTCTTAAACCTCCCTCGCCTCACCACAAAGCCTTCTGCAGAGCAGCCCTCCAGCCTGGAGAAGAGCAGGGAGCATCAGATGGAGGGCAAAGCTCAGAGCAGCAGCCTCAGCTCTGCCGTTCCAGCGTTCCGCAGCCATCCCTGGAACACAGTCCCACAAGGCACTGCAGCCCTCACGAGCCCCAGGGTCTCAGGTGGTTTTCAGTGAGCAAATACACAGAAAGGTTCGTAGTTGCTTGGCCTGGAAATGTGTGTAGCTCCTGAAAAATCTAAAAAGCATCCAGGGTCTTTCTGTGTCCAGCCTGTCCCTGTCAGTGTGCTGCAGATGGCTTCTCCTGGTACGTGTGACAAGGTCTGACAAGGGTGTGCAGAACCCCATATGCTTTGGGAGATGCTCCTGAGCCCCTGTTTTCAGGCTTGCTGTCTCTATAGCTCTGGAGCCTAGTTCTGAAGATGACCCTGTTGCCATTCTCCGTGGGCCTTTCAGATATAACCCTGGTGTGTCTGAGGGTGAAGGCTGTGCTGGGGGGGCTGGAGGTCTTCTGGTGCCTGTGCTGGGAGAACTGGGTCATTGCTGCAAGTGAAGCTCTCCCTGTTGCGTGGGAACAAGCTCATAGCCCTGTTCCCACTCAGCCCTGCACATCCCAGGATGACAGTTTCCATCTCTCCTGCCCCTCTCCCCACAGTCTTAGGGCTCTGCTTTCTCTGGCCTGGCCTTGGTGGCCTTCACACCTCCCAGGGCTCCCATCATCTCTCAGAGCTCACCCACCTATGCATCAGTGATGGTGGTGTCTCCTACAGCTCCCAGCAGTGTGTTGGACCTCTGGGTGAGGTGCTGCCTGGTTACATCCCCCCCCCATCTTAGCACAGGCATGAGATGGGGCACAAGAGAGGATCCACCCACCCCAGGTCCCATGAGGGACACAAAGGAGGGATGGAATCACCTGGGATGGAGGGATGGAGTCACTCATCAGCTCACATGGGCTCTTAAGGAGAATTTGATCACTGCCGTCCTGGATCTTAAGTCTCTGGGTGGTAGAGCACCTCCTTGAGCTCTTTTAAGTGTTTACTTTTCCTTTTTTCTCCCCCTCCTCTGATTTTTATTTGTGAACCTCGTTTTGGCGATTAACCTCAGGGCCAGAGTGTCTCCTAAGAAAGATGCTCTCACTTCATTAAGAGATAATGGAAGCTGTCAGAGATTTGAAGGATTGCACTCGTGATGGGAGCAGGAGGGGGAAGAAATATATTCGCTGCAAAGTTACATTTTCATGTAAATTGTTTAAAGATTTAAATGGTTTCTATTAGGAAGGGTCACTGGGGCTGTGCAGAGGGCTAAATTAGCCCTTCTGTGCAGAAGCATAATATTGTCTATAAATGAAAAGGAATAAAGAAAGCTGTTAATTTTTTTTTTTACTTCCTCATTTCATCTCACACTCCCTATCTCTGCCTCTCCAGGAGCCTTCCTCCTGCCTTTCTTTGATTCTTGGGTCTTTCTTCTGGTCTGTTCTCAGCTACAGATTATCTTGGTAAGTTTGATTTGGCCTGGCCCAGCCCAAGGCTGACTTCTGGCCAGCCAGCCCCAAGCTGCTGTCCATGCACTGATGGGATCATCCCCATAAACCTCCCTTGCAAATGCAAATCTGCTGCTTTGGGTTTCAAGGCACACAGACCCCCCACAGGGAGGGAGAGACCCGGGTGATCAGTTAATTTGTTAATGACTATCCCAAGTGGGTTGTTGGATTGCCTGCTGACATGTTAGGTGGAATCACTGCTCCATTTCTCTGCTCCAGGCTGGTGGGTAATTCATCCACAAACACATCTTCATATAAATAATCACAAGACAGTGATTTGCTCCAGTATTCCCAGATGAACGTGTTGTTGCACACACCATCGTCTGTCTAAATGTGATGGCACCTGTGGGGAATAGGTCTCCCCTCCCCATATGGATTCAGCCCTGTCAGGATCCAGCCTGGTTACAAGGGAGGAGGGGACTTGCCTTTCCCTGGCAGCACTGGCTCCTTGGGCATCCTGAGGAAACACCTTCACATACTCACGCTCAGGTGTCCGTCTCACAGGTTTGCAGGTGAGACCACCTTTTCAGGACCATTCAGAGGCGAAACCACATCCCACATGTATAAACAAGCCAGCAGAGATTTGCACAGCTGCCCCCTTACTGTGTTCATTCTTGGAACGTTGTGATCTACTGCAAAGGCAGGGGGGCTTCTGTGTTCCCAGCCGTGTGTCTGCGCTGGTGCCCATGAAGTGGTCACCCTGCCCTGGGCAGAGCAGGCCTGGCTGCGCTCGGGGCAGTGGCAAAGGCTGGAGGAGGAAAAGGGCTGAGGAGCAGTCAGAGGGTTTCGGGTACAAGGAGCTGCACAGACATTCCCCTGCGAGGGGCAGAAGCAGAGCACAGGGTGCAGACACCATGGCAGGGGGAGATGTGTGCCTGTGTCCTACACTGATCCCTGGTAGGATGTCCTGATCTCTGGGGGGTGCTGGAAACCCTCCTGAACACCAAAGCATGGTGCCTGCAGCAGAATTCAGCCCCCTGGCTTATCCCTCACATGCACAACAGCAGAGATCAAATTCTTGTCTCAGCTCTGGAGGCTCAACTCCAGTTATTGGAGGTGAGGCACTGATTGCTGTTCACACACATGAATAAGGCATCTGTGGAGACCTTGGGAGTGGGAGGTGTTTGGGGAACAGCAGGAGGTAGAGGATTTTGCGTGCGTGGCTGGGAAGGAAGGAAAAGCAGGGGAAAAGAGAAGACCTACGTGAGAAGAGCAGAGGCTAAAAAGCTGTGACTGAGAGGGAGAGACTGGGTTAGGTTCTGAAGGATTTTGTCAGCAAACTATTCAAAGAGGGGGATTTCTTTGCAGAGGAGGAAAGCTAGGATTTTAGTTCCTTCACAGAGAGCAGAGAAGCCAACTCGCAGCAGAGCAGGGGGTTTGCAGGGAGGGCAGGTCGCGTGGCCAGATGCACACAGGCATGCCCAGCAGAGAACAGCAGCAGAAACACCTTCTGCTCTTCCTCTTCCCAGGTCCAGGCTGGGGCTGTGCAGTCGGTCTGTGCCTCACCGTGTCACGCTGGGGAGCTGGGCTGTGCGCTGCCTGCACCTGAGGCAGGAGCCATCAGCTCTCTGTGCTCCTTCTGCAGCCGATGGGCAAAGACGGGCAGCTCCAGGGGGCAGCTCCTGTCCCCTAAATGAAGCTGTGAAGTGTGAGCAGCTTTCTGTCGTTTTGTTTCTTTGGGCAAGGCTGACACTTCACATAAGAGGCAGTGCTGGGCAAATGTCTTTGCTCCTCTGGTTTGCTGGTCTCAGCAGCAGGACCGCCTTTCCGCATGAGTAAATCTGGAATATTGAGCAGATTCTGAGCACAGCACAGGGGGAGGCACACACCCAAAAAATGAGGCCAACACGACAGCCTTACCATAAAAAATGGGATCTGGCAACTGGCTGTTTCAGGGGTAGAGAGATGGTATGCTGATCCAGATCTCCTGGTCATCAAGCTGAAATTCTCCTCAGTGAGAGTTACCAGCTACATCCTCCCCTTCCAAAACAGATCTAGCTCCTTATTCCAACCCGAGCAATCCTATTATTCTATGATTCTTGCTCAGTTTCTCACCTCTTGCTCCTCTGAACTGCAGGATGTCCCACAGCTTTGCTCCTTTCATGGTAAGGATCCTCAAATTCCAGCTGAAATGCGTCACTAGCTTTTTTATCCCCATCTCTTCTAATGCCAACCCCAAATAACCCTTCTCCCCATCACTGAAAACATTCCCCTCTCAGCTGTTTGTTCAGGCAGCAGCTCTGTCCCCTCCCTTTGCAGTCTACCCTTTGCCAAAGTCCTTGCAGGTCCTCAAGGAAGGATCTTCATCTCACCCCTTCTTCCACCTGTTCTGGTTACAATTAATCTCTGTTGAACATGGTTGATTGGAGTCATAACTGGACTCCAAACAAGGGCTCCTCGGGGCTTTGTGCAATGACAGAAGCAGTCTCCTTTCTCTAAAGGGAATATCTCTCCTGACACCTTCTACTATCATATTTGCCTTTTTTCAGAGCTACATTACATCAGAGATTTATTATCAGCCCATGATTGGCAAGCTCATCTCTGCCTTTCTCCCCCTCCTGTGTTTCCAACAGATGAGCTCCCAGCTTAGAGCAGAAGCTCCTTTTACAGGAGATTTTGTGCAACTGCTGTTCCTCAAGGTCACCTAATTTCTCCCAAGAGAGACATAGATTCCATTCAGCTTTGGGGAATCAGCAATCTTCCTAAATCCAGTACATCTCTCTGTGCCAAATCCATCAATGGAAATGCCAAGGAGATGAGTCCCTTGGCCATTGTTTGAGGAACTCCACTTGTACTCATGAATCCATCTCCTGCACTGCAGAGCCAGTTCTGGTGCCCATATGGATTAGATGTACCAGGCTTTTCATGCCTAAGAGAATTGGTCCCCTTTCCAAAGAATGGTGCCACTTACTATCAGGCCACTAGATTTGGACCGATGTCCTCATGGGTCAGCTCAAGGTCTGCCAGAGAAACCTCATTTTCATGACAGGAGAAGCAACCCTGAGTGCCTGTCTGCCAAGGGCAGCACCTCTGGAAGCAGTGTTTGCTCCTGGGCTGCTCAGTGGAGGAGATTTTGACTGTTGAGTCAAGCCCTATCTGATTTTTTTGGCTTGCTATTTGGATCCTCTTAGCAGAGTGTGGCCTTGGGTGTGGGTTGTGGCCATTGGGTGATGTGTGTGCACAGCCAACATGGCATGACCTGTCCTCCATAAAAGCATATTGCATTGGACCCTGTTCTCTGCTCACCTTCAAAATTGGCCCAGAAATGGAAGCATTCCCTGGAGGTCAGGACAGAGGCTCTTTAACTGTCACAGTTACTCCTGCCCCATTTCCCTAAGCGTGGGTGCTGTGTTTGGTAAACTCCAGGCATATGGTTCCACTCCCAGTTTGTTACATGCAGTAAAATTCCTTGTTGCCACGTTGGTAATTTCATACGCTAATTCATTGCAAATAGCCTCAGCCACTGACCTGTTTTAATATCTCCTGCCATTTAATTTAAATGGCATCAACCTCTGATTGCTGGACCCATGTTTATTTTCTAGGTCAACCCCTTCTGTAATGTCTTCACATTCACTGAAATAATACTAAAATAGCCTTGTGTCTTCCTGGATCAGTAACCATTTGGAGACAAAGTCTGTTTATTATCATGCTCAGGAGTAAGTGGTGCCTGCAATAAGCAACATTTGCTCTGCAATCTGTGCCTCAAAAATTAAAGCTTCCATGGTGACTCAGTCCCATTCTGACTGGGGACATCTAAGCTCAGGCTCCAGCACGACCTGCAAACCCATGGCACAGTCCTTCCCCAAACAACTTTTATTTTTCATCTAGCCTATGCCATCCTTGTCCTCTGGTCTATCCTTGCTAGTCTGATTCCTCTCCCTGTGTTGTGGAGGTAGGGATAGTGTTTATGTGATTGTATTCACTCTCAGGGTCTTTCATCCCAAATAAGTGGTAGGCTCATTGTTTCTTCCTGACAAGCCCCCACTCACAGATACCTGCCTGTTCCCAAGGTTGTGCAGGTCTGGTTTTTTGTCCCGTCTGGTCTTCTTCCTGTTTTCTGATTATCCTGTTTTCCTTGGAGCCCTCTGGGTGGCATCCTGTCCCCCTCTAGGCTTTGAACCATCCCAGTCTCCACTGTCTCTTCCTCTTCTCTGCTAAAGCTGCTTTCACATACCCATTCAGAAGATCCCTGTTGGTCTGGGACTGGGATCTTCCAGATGTAAACAGTTTATTTCAGGACCACATCTAAGAGTGACACATATGCCAAAACCCTTGAATCCTGTTATGATTGTCACCATTTTCTTAGTGAGGCATTTCTTCTAACTGTCACCATTTTCTAATCTCCAGGCTTAAGCAGTAAAAATCTCCACCATTCCCTCCTAGACACTCTCACATGAGATCTCGTTTGCTTTTCTCTCTCCCTTTCATACTTTTGTTTGCCCACCCAGTGTTTGATACTTGCTCTGCCAGTCTGTACTCACTGCTTTAGCCACTGCACTTTCCTGCAGAGCAGCAGCTGCAGAGGATGCTCAGTGAAGGGGCTTAGGGTGTCAGCATAGGAGATGTTGCTTGGTGTCAGGATGTGGAGAAGGAAGTTTGTCTATATTTCTAGCTTGCTGAGGGGATTGAGTGAAAGGGATGGAGTGGGATGGCCATCCCTGGCCAAACTGCCAGTCTGTTTGACGGGCACTCTGCCCTGGCACCCAGGAGGTGGAGGGATATCCTGGCTAGACAATATCAGCCCTTTCCTGCCTCCCGTTTTACCAGCTCTGGGCTCTCAGTGAATCTGAGCTCACACCATGTCACCACTGACCTCCTGGTAACGTAAGAACACCAATCATCTTATGTTTTATTCAGAAGCAGACTCAGAGTCAGCTCGTGCCTCGTTACAAGGGGAGCACTCTGCTGGTGCCTCATCCTTAGTGCCTTGCTAGGTGCTTGTGTCAGGCAGCTCCTTCAGCTCTTGGCTTGAATTTTGAAGGTGCCTGTCTCCAAGGGCCCTGTCTGGCACAGCCTCCCCACACAGCTGCTGAAACACTGGCAGCCTTTTCCTGGAGTGAGGAAATGGCCCAAACACTTTGCTTGGGTCTGGCAGATCATGGTCTCCAAGGGCGATGCCCAGCACGGCCTCCTCATACGGTTGCTGAAACATCAACAGACCTTTCTGTGAGGCAAGGAAGTGTCTCAGACCTTTGTCTTGCTTCTCCAGGTGCATGGGGTAGGTGAAAAAGGTGGGGAGGTTCTTGGGAAGCAGGGAGCAGCAGTTTGCAGCTGTGCTGGGGTTGTGTTTTACGTTTGGGTTGCAGTAGTCGGTCCCTGCGTAGACCTTGTGGGTGCCTCCACCAGCCAGGTGTTTGGTGTCCCTGGAGGTGAGGGAGAGTGTGTGCTTGGGCCAGGGGGAGAGGCTTCCGACTGCACGCTGAGGATCTGGTGCCATAACCATTGCTGGCCTCTCCTAGGGACAAACCACATGATTAAAAGGTGATGGAGCTGCTCAGGAATTCTCTAAAAAACATTTCCCTCCCACCAAAAATCTCAATTTCCTGACTCCTCTTTCCCCCTCCCTTCTCCAAATAGACCAACTTTGCCAAAATTTATCTCAGGAACAGTAACATAACACCAGCATAGCCTTCCATGTCAAAATCAGAAGTAGATATCCATCAAAAACTAAGACTTTGCTGTGTTTATCATAGAGAAGAGGCTTTCATCTCAAGCTCCAGTTCATAGATGACAACAGTTACCACCAGCCTGGGTGTGGGAGTGTGTTGTCAGAGACAGACAAGGTGCCTCCATCATTCTTGGAGCTATTCCCCTTTATAGGAATGAATAACCACTCAGTGGATTTAAGAGCTGAAACTGCATCTTTGGGGAAGGGCTGACTGTGCACTCTCAAGCATCCTTCTGTGTTCTTCCATCATGACCCACTGAATATTTAAACTCTCTCCCAGGTTTTACACATTGCTGTGTAAAATACAGATTCTTTGGGGGCAAAAAAAGCCCAACGGATGAGGCCTGCTCTGTGCTTGGATACCTGGCAGAAACCTACCGGGTTGACAGAGAGAAGGCGACCAACCCAGTTCATGGATAATTCATCTCATGCATAACTCATGCCCACACGTTTCATGGATAATTTAGGATAAGGTCTTAGAGGATGAGAATCTCACATGGAAGTGAAGGGTCTGTTGTCAACAAAGCTGATGGGCAACTCTAGGTGTGGGATGGAGAGTCTCTGAATGTGGCAACATCCCAAAGGCTGGGAGAACAGAAAATGGCGCCGTGCCTTGAATGTTGGCATCTCCCAACATGGCCAAACTCAAAGTATGTTTTGCACAGCCTCCTGTCTCTGAGAATGGCCAAAATCAGATCAGTCAAAGGAGATGGGAGCATCCCAACTCCACTGTGTGGAAGCAGGAGGTCTGATATCCTGCAGCTTGTCCAAAAAGAAGAAAGAGCACCTTCCACTGCAGTCCAAATGCCCAGCTATAGCAAGCAGAGAGACGACACTGCCAAAGGGGCTGGACCTTCTCCCAGCAGGTTACAACAGCAGCTGGGACCGTACCTTAGGTGGGGTTCAGAACCAGTGCACAAGGTGACAATCACTCAGTGAGATCGTAGCACTGATGGGACCAGCCCACAGACCCTGATGTGCCCTCTGCTACCCCAAAGCTGCTCAGACAGACCATCCTCAGCTCCAACATGGTCTGACTGCAGCTGGTGGAGACTAACCCAAGGGCCCAGAGACCTTTTCTGTGCCCGGGTCCTCACAAATGTTGCTTGGTTTCCATTACAGCATTGGTTGGTATCTCTAATAAGAGCCGAACATAATTAACCATTTTTATCCTCATTCAACTTTGCTACTTCTTCCTTTTTCTTGTCTTCCAAACACAAACCAGAATGGGATGGTTGATGTTTCATCCCTGGTGAGAGAGCACCAGAATTTCATGCAGTGAAGGAAGAAATCTGTGCTCGTCCATCAGCTTGGGCCGTGCCATGGTAACATGTTTAGTCTCCCGATGGGGAGGGCAGTCAGCACCCAACCAGAGTCCAGCTCCTTGGATTCAGAGGCAGCTGGATCTTAAAGCTCAGCTCACAGGCATCAAACATTTAAACAGACCAGTCGAAGGCTGAATTATTAAAATCACCCTACATGAAACGCTTCTCTGCAAGAAGATGAGCACTCTCCTTCCCCTGTTCATTGTCTCTGTGGGATGTCAGAAATACTAAGGCTCATTCCGCCTTTGCCACCCCCCCTTGAGATGCTTGGAACAACTGAAGCACTCCCAGCTGCCAAGAAACATTGAATATTTATGGATCCCTTTAATCGCAGAGGCAGGGACCATTACAGCCAGCCTAGTTTGGCATGCTTTTGGTCTTGTCTCCTACAGAGGATCAGAACTTGCTCCCAGAAGGTTTTTTCACCACCCTGGAGCCAATCAACAGTCTGTCCTGTACAGGTGGGAACCCATAGCAGTAGCTTCAGGGCCAGAGATGCTTCGTACTTGCTCGTCCACCTCCTTTTGGGGTAAGAAGTACAGATTAAGTTGCCTCGGGATGTGCCTCCACAGCTTCAACGTTGCAAGCAGAGAAGCAGCAAATCACAGGGAAAATCTCATGAGTTCTTCACTGTGTTCCCACCATCCCCAGCCCATGGCTGCAGTGCACATGGTGTGTGCTTCCACTGCCCAAGGAAAGGCAAGGCCAATACAGCCAGCAAAGGGAAACAAGCAGGGCTTTTTTTCTTCCTAGTTCTTCTGTATTTTCCCTTTCCCCAGCTTGCAGTAACAGAGGGAATAGAGAGAATCAATCATGAGAAGAGAGGTTGTTCTTTGGTCAAAACGCAATCCATCTGGGAAGAGCAGGGTTTCTCTTTTATCTTCTCGTTTGTGTTCCAGCATGCACAGAAGCAATTTTTTAAATTCTTCATAACCATTTGGTATGAAAGGAAAAGTCTTGAGGTTTTCAGGTTTGTTCGGGTTTTGTTTGTTTGTTTGGAGGGTTTTCTTATTTTTTGTTTAACTGGCTCTGTCACATAGCACATCCAGAGACTCTGGTTTCAGAAAGCTTCTGAAACCGTGTTTTTCACCAAGGCACTTGTGTAAATCCAGGGAGGTGCTTGCAGCCTTCCCAGGGAAGGGATTCATCAGGACAAAAGGCAAGTTGTTTCCAGTTGAGTTGACTAAGAAACATCTGGCTTTCAAACAGATGTCCAGGTAGAAAACAGGATGTGAGGCATGTGCTGTGGTGGAAGGCTGGAGGAAGGCTCTGGCTGACCCATTAACAGCTCTTCAGAGCAGGAGAGGGTATCGGGTCTCGTTGCTCCCCAGAGGCTTGGAGCAGAGCCTGCAGGGACAGCTCCATGCATCCTGGGACAAACCCAAGATCTTTTAAACCCAAAATGCTGTAAGAAAAGCTACAGTGAAAGTGGTTCTGATCAAGTAGCAACCTGGAAAGCTCTCAAGAAGGGGTCTGTGTGCAAGGAAGCTGAGATGGGTCGATGATATCTAGCTTGTGTTAGTCAGCTGCCTCATGGCTCTCCCTCCTGAGGCCATCTGGTTTTATGGGGACTTCTCTGCACTTGGCATTGGCCTCCCTGGACCCCGCGGGGGTAGAAAAACTGCACAAATGGTTATTGAACATCTGATGTTCTTGGAAGACTCACCAATATCCTGGATAGTTTCCTGGTTGGTCCTGCCTTACAGTGAACGTCTTCCAGGAGCTTCTTGAAGGAGCTACTAGGAGCTCTACAAGGAGCTGGATGCCACCTACCCTGGTGTTGGGGAGGATTCTGGCAGAGGTTGCCATTGTCACATCTTGTTGTCACGGCAGGTGGAATTCTGGGCTCCAGGTCACCAGGGATCAAGTTCTGGAATGTTTTGGGGTCTCTCTGGGTTTTTAAGTTGCCCTGAGCAAAGGTTGCTTGTCCTGTTGCTAGCTCTCAAGTGAGCAAAGATCTCTGTGATGACCTCACATGTTGTGGTACTGCTGCTACCAAGCTGAGAGAAAAAACTCTGGTACCTCATGTCATATCAGAGCTACATAACTCTCCAGGCCTGTGGGAGGTGGAGCAGAGCCTGGTTCACTTCTGCAGGGCTCAGGCTTCCTGTCCTAAAACATTTTTTGCAGCTGTTAAACAGCTTGCTGCATTAAAACCCATGAATGAGTTGAAGTCATTCTTGTAAAGAAATAGGTTGCAGGATTTTTAGCACTCTGGGAATTGACAGCAACACTGCTTTGTAAATTAGATCTATTAAATACTTAGTAATATCAAAATTTCATGCAGTACTTTTCTTCAAAGAAGTCTGAGGTGGCTCTGTTCATCAAGCAATTTTCTCTTAGACTGACTTGGCCTTTTAGAATCACCTGGCAGGTCATATTTGATCCCAAGTTAATTCCTAATGAGATTTCCTACTTCCCCAAGGCTTTCTTCTGACATATACTAAAAGACAGACCAGACCAGAACATTTTATCCAGACGTTTCTCAGCTTTGAAGAAGTTTCTGCAATAGGAAGCATTGCCAATCACACACCTTCCTCTGACAGGTCAGAACTGAATCGTTCTGATCCTTGGCAACCAGGAGCCTGGAGCTGAGGGAGATGGTTCATTCCTGCACCGGGCTCATTCCCCCACTGTTGCTTGTATTTTATTGAGAAGGAGGTTGGGATGGACCCACTGAGTTTTGGCTTTGTGCAGTGCTTGGTGACTGCAGACCTGCAGCTGTGGCTGGCAGGCCCTGGAGTACCCAAATAACAGCGGTCACCTTGCAATCAGCATGTCCTTGTGATAAAGAGGCCCACAATCCTCTGCATCTGAGTGCTCCTGGTGGTGCCAGTGGTGTTTGCTGGTGTTATCAGTTCATCCCAGGGTTGCTTCAGGCCACCTTCAGCTGCAGATCTCATGCAGTAGGGCACCCACGGCACCCCAGCACAGCACAGCTACAGAGCTGCTGTGGGATGGAGCTTTAGGAGCTATTTAGCAATGAACAACAGGTTTATGGAACAGGCAGCCCAGATGCTGGACTGCTGGAGATGCAGTTCCAAAAGCTCTCCAAACTGGAGATGGGCCTGGTGAAGGGAAAATCCCTCTCACCTGGAGCTTATTTCACATGTGCCAAGCATGGGGAGCTCACACCCAACCCACTGAAACCCCTGACCCTCCTCTTGCAATCCCATCATTTCATGAGGTGCCTTTATTCCTCTGCATGCATTTGTCTTGTTTACTCCTGCCGTGCATTGATACAACAGGTCATACGTTTGGAAGAGGCTGCCAAAGATAATACACATCCTGTCATAGTAACAAGATCATCAGAAGAAAAACTGAAGAGATAATAAACCGGCAGGAAAGCTGAAGAGTGAGAAACAAAAGAGGAACAGAGAAGAAGTGACAATGTTATCTTTGTTTAACACTCCTCTGAGTCACCATTAGTTATTTCAGATATTCATCTGCGAGCTCCCAGCCCTGTCAAATTAAGAGATCCAAGGGGTGCTGGGTTTTTTTCAGTGCCAAACAAGATGCTTTGATCCAAAGGGAGAGGAATCTTCCATGAATGATGGATGCATTTTCTTGCAGCTCACTCTGGAGGGTAGGAGGAGGCAGTTCACCATTGCACAGGGTCATAAGATAGCACATGGGCATTCTGCTGGGTACAAATGGGTCTGTGCTGATGGGTCCACAGATGCTGTAATGCAAGGATGTTAAGGAGAAGGAGGATGTTAAAGAGAAGGAGGACGTTAAGGAGGACCACAGCACCTTGGAGATAAAGCACCAGACCATTCCTGTGGCTGGAAACCAGATGCTGCATGGATGAGGCTTGTGGCTGGGAGCAGCCCAGGACACCTGCCTTTTGGATAGGGATTGTCAAATGGGGGGAAACAGCCCCAAATCAGCTGGTGCAGTTGTCCAAGGAGAATGAGTGTAGGTCCATTGTAGAGCAACCACAGGCATCCAGGAGAGATGGAGCTCTGGGAACCAAGTGAGTGACCAAAATGTTTTCATAGAGAATCATCATTTCTGCTATCTTGCTTCTCTTCCACTCCCAAAGACAGATCTCTAAGTTGAGAGACCCAGGAGCCACCTGTCCTGCTGCCAGGCAAGGCTGCTGTGCACAGGGCCACATGTGCACCCACGTTGTGTCTGTGTCTGGGGAAGCTCCTCTTCCCTCTGCCTTTTGCTCCCGTCACTTATCCCAGGATCTGGGAGAGCAGCATGAACATTAATTTAACATACGGGCTCAAAATGGTCAAGGCAGCCTTTCCCTGAGGGCTGTGCAGGGAGAAAGGAGGCACCTGGCAGGGAGCAGTGGTGAAGTGGGAAGGAAAGAAAGGAAACGACTGGCTGCAGGCTGCCCTTGATTTGTGTCTAGAGCAGAGGAGAGGGCAAAAAGGGTGCTAGGAGGGGTGGGAGAGCACGGGCTGGGTGACTTATCTCCTTGCAGTGGGGCAGCTCTGCAGAGCACATTGGACAGGCCCTGGAGCAGCATCTGCCCCCTGAGCCCCCCCAGGAAGCCAGAGGCCTGCAAACTGGTGAGGCGTGGGATTAAATAAATTAATGATCTGAGGAAAGTGGATAGAAACCATCATCTTGCTGGTAAAAAAAAAAAAAACACAAGAATTGAGAATTTATGGCAAGGGTCAAAGGCTCACAGTGCCTTCCGGATCCAGGCTGAAATCTCCATGGGGTCCCTCATCCCCGAGGGGCAGCACATTCATTGCCAGCATGAAGGAGCAGGACAAAAATTATCGCAACCAAATAATGAGCAGCACAGCAGCCTGGAGGGCTGCATAGACAGATGAAGTTGCAAAACTGTTAAACAGCAGATTTCAGCATTGCCAGGGGCTTTCTGCTGAAGCCAAAAAAAGCAGGAAGGATCTGAGGCATCAGATGGGGAAACTCTATACACAGCCCAGTTGTCAGTGACTGGTCTGGGCACACTCCTGCACACTGTGCCTGCTGTATGGTCTGCTCTATGAGACCACTTGGGCATAAAGCAGCTCCAGCAGAAGCTCACCTACCCTCTTCTTTAAGACCTTGGATAATGGAGGCTAAAAACCATCCTCATCCCCAGAGCTGCCTACACCAGCATTGCTCTGAGCAGGTTTCCTTGTGCTGAACTGTGCAAATCCCTTAGGACCCTGAGCACAAGAGATGCCACAGAATCACAGAGCCACCAAGGAGCACCTGTTTTGGGGGTGGAAAAAGAGATGTGAGAGCTGAACTGTCCTGCCTACAGAGAGGGTTTTAGTGATGCCAGGAGAAACCCCCTTGCTTGTCCCCAGCGTGGGCTCAGCGTGCTGCCAGCTTCCTCACCTGCTTGGCTGCCGGGGCTAACGGGCTCTGCCTGCACAGACGCTGGTTTGTGGCACGGCCCCCTGCCCGCCGGAGCTGCCCGAGCCCCCAGCCCCTGTTACACACGCTATCAAACACCTGCTCGGCCGGAAGGGCTGTGGGCCAGTGCCGCTGGGGCCGTGTTGGAGGGGGTGACCCGGGGCTGGCAGGCAGCCCATCGCAACCTGCCGAACCAGCTGTCGGCCCCTTCGCCGGGCAGCGAGGGGCAGTGCGGGGCAGCGGGGGGCAGAGCAGGGCAGCGCGGGGTAGTGCGGGGCAGCGGGGGACAGTGCGGGGCAGCGGGGGGCAGTGCGGGGCAGTGCGGGGCTGCGGGGGGCAGCGCGGCCTCCTCCCGCCGCACACCCGGCTCCAGCCAGCCCGGCACCGCGGGAGCTCCGCGGGCTCCGCGCCTGCAGACACCATCCGCGGGAGCCGACGGCTGCCGGGGGCTTTGGGAAAGGTACTGCAGAGCTCAGTGCTCTTGCCTAGCAAAGCCCCAACCTTGTGGATGGTGAAAAGAACCAAACATAAAAACTGCCATGTCCTCTGCTTTTATTTTATGTGTTTATTTTATTTTCAAGAAGATTACCAATACATTTAATTTCAATATGGTTAATCCCCATACATATTTACTGAGGGCAATTAGCTGGCGTTTATATTAAATATGCACAATAGAGAGTTGAGTCTACAGTTTATATAGGATAATTAGATATATATTCACATCTAAATAAATGCATAACTCTGTCTGCAGTGTGTATTGGTGAGGAAGGACCAGGGTAATGTGCCATGACAATATTTATCTCATACCATATTTATACCCTGATAGCCCAGCAGTGCCGCCGAGCTCCACAGGAGCAGCTCAGGGAGCAGCCACACACAGAGCAGGGCTGCCAGGCAGACAGACAGACAGACAGAGAGACAGATGGTGCCATGCCAGGGCCATGATGGGAACCAAGGAGCTTGGGGACCTGGGGAGGCAGTGGGAAGGGAAGACTGAGCAGAGCAGAGGACCCAGCCCTGAGGGAAGGAGCTGCTAACTCAGGGCAGAGGCTCTGGAGCTGCCCTGGAGTGAAGGGCACAGGAGGTGGTTTGGGGGCATTTCCCCACTTTCCTCATGGTGTTTTGTGCATTTTGCTGAGGTGCATGTGCTCTAAGGGCTGCGTGTGAGCTGTGCAGCTGGCACAGTGTGGAGGAAACCTGCCCCAGAGCTGATGCCAGGTCATTGCTGCTGCAGCATCAGTTCCGTGCAGTGAGCAGAAGCCAATTCCCTTGGGCACTAGGACAGGGCTGCCCGAGCCCCAGTCTGGGTCCAGGTGTGGGAGCAGATGTTGGAGGGAAAGCCAATCTCCAAAATGTGAAGGCTGCCAATCTTCCTTGGCTTTTTCTCCAATATTTTTTCCTGGAGTGAAACTCTTCCTCATTCCAGCTGGAGTCTCACTGGTTGGGATACAGTGGTGAGGAATTGGCTGGATGATTTGCTGTTCCAACCTGGCAGCTGCACTCTGCTTGGAGGTGTCCACCAGCATTCCCAAAGCAGAGAGAGTTGGGGAGACCTGGCATGCCACAGTCCTGCAGCACTTGGCTCCTCTGGAAGCCCAGGACAGCAGCTGTGAGGGGCAGCTGGATGAGAGGACTGGGGAGATTTTCCTTTCTTTCCCAGTCCTCTTTAAGAAGTCCCTTGTGAGCTGGAGTCAGCCACCATCTCGAGACCTCATTCCACCAGAAAGAGAAAGGACTTTGAAGTTAGTTGGAGCCACAGATTTTTATACACAGAAAAGTCTCACCCCTGTGGAAAACTTCACATGCTTCCCTGGCCTGGTACAGGTGTTTGACCAATGTGCCTCTGCCAGAAGGGCCATCAGTCACCTGGCTGTAGCAGAGCCTTGCACTTCACCAGCCTGCTAAAGCGTGCAAGATCAGTAGTTGCTCACTAGCAGTAATAAAACCCAACACTTTCCTGTTCAGCCTATCCAGCAGTCATTCCCACTCCTGCTGGAACTGCACATCTGAGCACTGGGGGCTGCTCATGCAGGTGCCTTCGAGCCCTCGTTCTGCATCCAAAAGCTGTGGAGCACCCTTAGGTGGACCATCGCAGAGCTCAGTGCATGGCTGAGTCAGTCCCTACTCGAAACCTTTGTTTGCTTTTTTAAAAAGTCAGTTTACTTCTTTGTATGCCTTCTTCCTGTTCCTGCGTGGCTGCCTCCAGCCTGGTTTTTAATCACACGTAGCTTTCACTCTGGATTGCACAGACAGCATTAAAACCCTGCCTGCAGCTGCATGTGGCGTGAAGCTGCTGCCTTTGGAAGATCCTCAAAGTCCTCAACATTCCTCCTTACCTGTGGGCTTCTCCAGCCTTGGTCCAAAAAATAAAAGACTGGCTGAATTCTTGAACCATGTTGCCTCTTGCCTCCCCTCAGCTCTGTCCTGCTCCTCCGGGGCAAAGTAAGGCAGACAACGATGTAATTAAACCTTCTCCTCACTTTAAGTGCTGTTCAGGGAATTTGATTCCCGACCGCTATTTATGGCTATTGATTTCTGCGCTTCTTATTACCGTGGTGAGCGACCTGTAACCAGAGCGGCAACTGGCGGGTTTATCAATCTCTTTCAGATAATTAGTAACAGAGGAAGTTGAAGAAGGAAATGGTGCATTTGAGGGAAGTTTGCTTACCACCCAAAGGGTCTACCAGAGCCAGGAGAAGAGACAATGAAGACCTGCATTGCATCATGCCAAGCCTGGAGGAATCGGCCTTGGATGTGGCTCCCATTGCCTGGTCAGATCTGAGACTCTTGTCCCATCAGGAGCAGATGCCAATTCCTGCCTTACGAACATCTCCTTGTCTTGGGTGAACTCACTTTCTGATGGAAAGCCCCATGTGCAGGAGCCCAGCCCAGGGATGGAAGGGTTGGATAAGTGGAGCAAGCACCAGCATCTGTGTGACCATCAGTGGGTCCAAACATGATAGAGCTCTTTCCAGGCATAGCCTGTCCGTTATTCCCTGGAAACCAAACTGGCCCCATTCCTGGTGGCCTGCCGAAGCGAGGGCTGGTTGGTACTCTCAGAACCAAGACCAGAGGGATAATTATCTTTTTGGCTTCTCTCCTGTTGAAATGTTGCCTGCAATTAACTCCTGCCAGAGCAGCCAGACGGATCATGGCCCATGTTCAGACCCGGGCAGATCAACCCACAGAGCAGGACTGGGTGCAGAGGTTTCCTGGGATCATCCAAGGGGCTGCCCATAAGCAAGTACCTGGGGTTCCTTACGTTGATCTCACACTCTTTGTTGTTAAATTGCATTAAGCAAACTCGGCCATCTGAAGATGATTAAAGGAACCAGCCCTGCTAGAACAAACTCAGAGCTTTTATCAGCAAGGCCAGAGCAGCAGATTATCTGCAGGTCTGTGTAAAGCCCTTGGGATGCCCCTGCACCCTTCTGCTCTGGGCTCTGCCTCTGGTCCCTGGAGCTGGGGACAAAGAGATTTCAAGGGTGCAGAGGGTGGCTGGAAATCGAGAGTTAAAAATGAGAATGAAGCCCATGTCTCCTCAAGGCTGGGACAGGGCCTTACCCCCAAATAATCACTTTGCTGCTCCTCACTGACCTCTCCCATGCAAATAGCTTTTCAGTGGAAGGCTAATTCATTCTCACAGCTAAAAATGATCATTGCTGTGAGGAAGTGTTCTGGGCGTGAATCCTTTTTGCAGCAAATAGCAGCATTAACAGGTTCATTTTCTCCCAGCAATGCTATCAAAATCTCTTTAAGCTGCTTCCAGAGCATACCAGAGATGCACTAAACCAAGCCTGCAAAATGGGTGGGAGATGTGATTGCAGTCAGACCTCCCACCTCTGCCTCAACGCCCGACTCAGCCCCATGCTGAGCAACATTCTGATGGCTGCAGGAGTCCGTGTTCCTTCCTGAGGTGTGCCAGGATCATGTCCTAGAGATGGCACCACTGCAAAGGGAATGTGCAGGAAATACAAGGTCAGGCTCTGAGCAGCCTGGTCTAGTTGAAGATGTCCCTGCTCACAGCAGGCGGGTTGGTCTACGTGACCTTGAAGGGCCCCTTCCAACCCAAACCATTCTATGAGGCTGTGAAATTTCTGCTCATTTGCAGAGGGACATGCAGAACTGCTTGAGAATTGAGAGGTTTCCTTGCAACTTAAAGCTTCATGTCCCCCTGCCCTAGCTGGCCTCAGTTTCAGGGCTTTCTGGACATCGTGGTTTGTCTGCATTCAGTTGCCACCTACTGTGGATTTGAGTCACTTGTCCCACATGCCCCCGGGCAGACCAGCCCTTGACTGTTCTAAGCTGTACGTCCCACCTCCATATCTGCAAGCACTGGGTGGAGGCCAAGTGTAAGTCTTTATCTCCTGGAGTTTTCCCAGAAAGTGAAGGAATAAGTAGTTAAAGCCCTGAAATCATCAGGTGGATCATTGCCAAACCTGGGAAAGAAACATGAGCTGTTGATCTCTGCTTTATCCATCAAGCAAGGTGCAGCTCACTGGTTCCAGGCTGGCAGGGGTAGTGCTCCAGCTCCGCCACGGTTCAGGAGCCCTGTTATGGACTGGTAGAGACTTGATTTGGGGCAAATTCCAGCTGCTTATCAGACTTCTTGTCCAAAGGTGACATTTTTCTAGGGACATGGTGACTTCTGTGCAATGCCAAGCACTGGCCCCAGCTCTTGAGGATGACATATTAGAGGTTTCTTCTGCCTCTGGAAGCAGCGTGGAGCTGGAGCTGTGTCTGACAGAAGCAGGAGGGCAGGCAGGGCTGAGCAGCACCAGGCTGGGGATTCACAGAGCCCAGGGGGTGCTGAGTGCAGCAGCTGGCTCTGAGCAAACACTATCCAAAGGTCATCAGCGATGCTCCCTTTGCCGAAAAACCCACACGCCTTCTCCATGACAACCTGTTACATGCTCCAAAGGAAAACAATATTGCTCTTTTTTTATTATTTACTTGGATAGTGAATTGCCTTTCGCATCCAGCAAAGCTGCTGCTTCTGCCTCATAAATCCAAATCATGACTTTTTGGGGTGATGTGAGTTAATCCCTCCGTGGGCTTCAACTGATCATTTTTATTGACCCTGTGGTGCTCTGCCAACATGGCTGAGTTTCCTTGGCATTGCTGGGCATGACCAGCAATGGGGAAAATGGAAGGAAACACTGGGACCAAGTAACCCTCCTCTTGCTCCAATCTCTTATCACAGTGATGCAAACCTGGAGTAATATGGCAAGGAAGTAGGAGCTGAGATTCTACAGCAAGGGGGAAAAGAGTAAAAGGAGGTGGAGATCCCATCTCTGGAAAGGGATAGGATTCAGACCTTCCAGGGAGCCCTGGAAATGATCATGTTTTGCCATGGCTATGCTCTCCTTCATCCTTCTCTTTGCCTCTGTGCTCCTTAGGACCTGGCTCCTTTGCCCTGCTCCCCTCTGAAAAAGTAAATGCTCCCAGGCTGGTCTTGCTAAGCACTCTGTTCACTTGCTGAATGGCTCTGCCCCTGACCTTCCTCCAAGGTGGCTGAGATATTGCTGCCCAACACGGTCCCAGCAGGGCTCTGTGCCAGCCCCACGGCCTGAGGTGTGCCAGCCTCCTGCTGGGGCTGAGCACTGGCTGCTTGACTGTGCCATGCAAAGAGCTGTTCAAGTCCCCAGGCTGCAGCAGGGATGGGGGGATTGAAACTCCCAGGAAATTCTGGGTAACTCACAACAACCACAAAAAGGCAGGATCTGAGCCAGAATTACAGCAGGAAGACTCTAAAGGGGGAGTTGGATGGAGATGTCACTCTCTCTTCGATGGCATCCACCTGGCATGAAAAGCTGCTCTGAGGCAGAGGACAGGAGCTGGAGCACTGCACCAGCCTGGTGTGAACATGGCCCCTGGGCCAAGGGGGCACTTAATTGGCCCTGATCTTAGGGAAAACCTGACTCCAGAGCATTCCAAGGAAGGGGGCAAACTAGAGACCCAGGTCTTATTCTTGGATCCATCACATGCCCCCTCAACTACCTTGGGCAAACTGCTCACACTCTCTTAGCAGCAAAATAGCATTAAAGTTACTGTCCTACTTTGCAGGGATGTTTTGAAGAGAAATTTGTGTTTCTCTGGGGAGAGGGACTAGAGGAAAACCTGTTCACAACCTAACCAGGGTTTAGCCACCTGGCTTGAAGTGGCACACTAAGGAATCTGAACCGCTGTCTCCTGGGAGAAGCTTGCTTTTTCATCCTCCTTTTTTTTGCATAGAGGAAAAACTATCAAGATAAATTCATGGATATGAAATCGAAAGATCTTTGCTAACCTCTTTGGGTATTAAAGTAAAGTAATGATAATAATGAGCACTGTGGTTTCACTCATCTCAGAAGATTAAAAAAAAAAAAAAAAGAAAAAAGAAAAGTCAGGCCAATTTCTTTTTACTTGCCAGCAGATAAGAGTCTGACCCAGATCGGCAGAGCTCAGCTCCCTCCACTGCTTTGATTTTCTCAGTTCTGGCTGGCAGACCCCAAACCCAACCACCAGCAGAGCTGCCAGTCACCTGCACGTCCTGAGGGGCTGCTGGGTGGAAGGGCTGGGGGGCTTTTGGTCAGGTTTTCCATGGGGAGCACCACGCTTTGCTCTCCTGCTTTTGATGCAGCTGAATTTCCTGCTAATCTGCCCACCAGGCTCACAAGAAGAGCTGCTGGTTTCTGAACACACAATCTGGCACTTTATTCAGGTGACTAAATAACAGGGAGGGGAAAAAAAATAAATACCCTGCTCCAAGTTGTGAGCACTGAGCCCTTGGGAGCTGCAGCCTGAGGTCTGGAGAAACAGCAAAGAAATGCTGTGGAGAGGACATTTGTGCTGTCCCTCCTGCAGACATAATGACTTTGCATTAATTGTATTTAGAAGTAATTTCTGCCAAGCCTTATAGTTTAGTATTAGTAAAAGTTCCTTCTGTCACTTTTTTCCCTTTTTCTTTGCACCACTTTCAAGTGACAAGTTAGATGGAATAGGCTAAAATAATGGGATCTGATTGAATAATGAATAAAGATTAATGAATTTTTGCTAACCTAAATGATTACATGGTAATTGCTTTAATAATATAAAATTATTTTCTGCTGCAAACTATGATTAATGATACCATCTGAGCATTTGAATCGTGTGCCTTGTTTTTTGTAAGTTCAGTGATTAAATCACTAATACTATAGTTTACTCTTAATTTTCCCATAGGCAGCGATCGTCGGCTAATTGATTCGGACACAAGGGCTGAGCAAACCTCCAGTTTTGTATATCAAAACTCTTAGTCACTTGTTGACTCTTCAGCAACAAAATTAAAAGAAGCAATAGCTTCTTTTCCACATCATGAACTTGTTAATTAGTTGCATTTTAAGGGTAGTGGGTTGTTGGTGTGTGATGGTCCTCACAGAGCAAGGCCACGTGCTGGGAGCAGGGCTGGGGTCTGGTGTCAGGGTGAGATGGAGCATGACTGAGCAGTGTTCTGTCTCAAAGCCTGGGGCTGAGGAGGGAAAGAAGGAAAAAGGGAATTTTTTTCCTCCTGTTTTGAGGAGAAGCAGTCCTATTTTGCAGATATTTTACATTCATGAGAACCTTCCAGGACAAGGGGACCTCTGTGTCCTGCACCCTAATTTGCACCTTGCTTTGGCCAACTGTTTTGACTCCTCTGAAATATTTGTCTCTTTGGCGACAGAGATAAATAAGCTGTGGCCTCCCCCCCTTTGCAGGATGTTAATGAAGCATTTAATCATTTCGTGTTTCTTTTCCTTTGGCTTCTTCTTATTTTAGTTTGCAGGAATCAGAGAAACACTCGAGCGTGGAAAAAGGCAGCTATTGAACGTCTGTATCTGTTATTTGCCCCCATGATGGGGAATTAATTGCCTTTTGATTAATGAGCCCTTCAGAGCTGTGCCTGAGCTAGGGCTGAGGGAAAGGAGGAGAGAAAAGGGGGGAGAAAGTCAGCTGTTCTCCTCTAACCTTGATGTTTTCTGGGGTGTCAAGAAGGGGTTAAAGAGCCAGAAGCCAATGGTGCTGTGGGGTGGTGGCGATGCTGGGAAGGCAGAGGAGGAAACTGTAGTCTTGGCTTGTGTCTGAGCAGAGAGAGAAATTCAAGCAGCAGTTTAATTTTATAAGTGCTTTCACGCCCCTTGAATAGAGAAGGGGAAAATGATTTAATTAAAAATATATTTACTTTTAATGCAGCCATCAATATTTCCATCCGTGCTGATTGTTAAGAGGGTTTTCCTGTTTGCATGTTTAAACACTTCCAGGCTCTGCCTCTCACTCCTTCTCCAGCAGCAGCCACCCATGCACACCCACCCATGCCCCATGCACAGCCACCTGTGCCCCCCGGTGCCTTCCCAGGTTTGGGCCTTGGTAGTTTTTGGCAATTCCCCAAAAGGGGAGTTGGAGCAGTCTCCCAGTAGCTCTGGCAGCTCTGGTTTTCAGGCCCCCTGTGTCCTTTCTCCCCAGTCAGTGTTTGGCTGTCCATGAACTGGCTGGGTTTCTTTGGAGGTCCCAGCCCAGCACACCCCACACTCCAGCCCTCAGGGCTCATGGCTGGTTAGGGTGTCTGCAGGAGAAGGGTCACCTAGGTCCTCTGCCCTGCCAAGTGAAGGAGCAGAGGCCAGGCAAGCAGGTAGGCACGAGCACCCCCTAAATCTGGGGTCTGAGAACTGCCCCTGCTTCTATTTCCCAGATTATTGAGTCAACTGGAAATGGCAGGGTTCCGGGATTTTGGCAGTAATATGCAAAGAGTTGTATGGTAAAGCTCCAGCAGCCCTTCTGATTTGTATCCCTTCCCAGCATCAAAGCACTTCCCAGTTACCCATTTGCCTTTCTTGTCCCTACACTACACGGGTGGATTTAAAGGATTTCTCCACAATAGACTTTCAGTCTCCCTGCTGGGTGCTGCTGAGCAGCAGCACAGTTTGAGGTGGCTCCATGGCCTGGGTCCTGCCTGCCCTGCTCTGCAGCTGACCCCACAGGGCAGGAGCCTGGTGTGAAATACAGCTGCAGGAGGGTGCGTTTGGGAAACAAAATGTTTGGCTTTTGAGTGAAACAAATAGTCTTTGTCAGCTTGACCTTGAAGCTCAGCTACCACACCACCAGCAATGGCAGTGCCTGCTCAGTTATCATCTTTCTTTCTCTCTCCAAAGAAGCCCTTGTCTCCCAAGACTGGCAGCATCATTCCTTATTTCTAAGGATTCAGCTGCACTGGTTTGGTTGGTCTTATTTTGTCATTTGTTTGTTATTTTTTTATTATTTGCAAAGCCACCAGGGACAAACCCTACTTTCCACAAGGCTGAGGAGGTTGGTCTGACAATTTTCATCCCCGCCCTTCCTTGCTCGTGGTTGTTGCAGCCAGAGACAGGCTCCAGGTGCAGAGTGCCAGGGGGCAGGTCACTGTATGTCTGAGCTGTGGCACAAGGTCCTGCAGGAGCCACACAGGTGATGCCAGAGGGCTCCAAGCTCCTGGACCTTTGGGTGCTGCAGAGCCAAAGGTGAAGCAGCAGCTCTGCCTCTCCTCACAGATGCAGCTCACACCTTCATTCCCACTCTCATATTTCAAGTGGAAAATTTGGTGAAAATAAAAGAATTAGCAGGACATCCTTAGCAGAGCAGCAACAAGCAGTACCATCTCCAGCAACTGCCTTTTTTGGGCAGGGACAGTTGCCACTCGTATGTTTACAGCGGAGCTGCTACAGGATGGAGCTGTCACTGAGATGTGAGACTGGGAATCTGCCTTCTGGCTGGTTTCTGGTCACAGCCCCACAGAGTACCCCATCACTCCATGTCTCCCCGAAAGAGGAGGCTGTGCTGGAGCCTGTATCTTCCAGTGAGACACTAATGCAATTTGCTGACTTATCTGAAAATGGTGTTGAGATGATATTAATCCTTGGCTCCACATGAGAGATCAGAAGAGCCAGAAAGGCAGTGTTGGGCATGGAATGGGAAAGGAGAGAATCGGAAACTTCCTGGAGGAAATACCCATGTATTTAAACCAAACCCAGAGGCAGCCAAAGTTTCCTCTGCTGGACCCAAACCATTGAACAGAAACAGGGACAGAAAGCCCCAGAGGGCTTCTGTATTTCACTCCCCTGTCTGGAGAAGGCTCTTTCTGAGCCATTTTTAAGGCAATGCTGCAGTCAACTCTTTGCCTTTTATTGCCACAGTCTGTTCCACATCTCATCAAATACAGTCCTGGACCTTTTCCTGCCGAGCTGCTGCCCAGCCCCTTGTAGCCCATCTGGTGTTGGTATGAGCCACACGCTGGGCCTCCCTGAATTTCATCAGCTCTGTAGGATCTCTCAGGCCCTTTCTCCAATTTCCCGTCACAAGGTCTCAGGTCTGGTCTGAATTTGGTTTCATGTCCTCCAAAGTGCCAGTAGCCTTTCCTGGGGTGAGCCCTCTGCAGATCTAATAAACATCTCCCCTCTTCCATCATCCCAGAGGTTAATTGAAATATCAAATCGTACTGGATCCAGAGCGACTCCTGTTAGACACATCCCTCCTTCCTGACAGGGAACATTGATAATCCCTCTCTGGGCACAGCCACATTGCAGTGTAGAGCTGTTTTCCAGCCTGCTGATGAGAATGTCATGGGAGACAGCTTGAGAAGCCTTCCTGAAGTAAAGATAGATGACATCTCCCACATCTTCCCCCAGCACCAGCCCTGCCACCCTGTCATGGAAGGAAATTAGATTGTTTTGACCCAATTTGGTCTTTACAAATTCATGTTGGCTGTTATTCATTTCCCTGTGTTCTTCCAGGTGCTTTGTTTGCTCTCAGTACACTTCTGAAAACTAGAGGTAAACCCCATTTGCCTTCTCCCCTTTCGAAAAGGCAGGTGTTGCATCTGCCCTTTTCCACATTTTTGCATCATCACCTCCTCAAATATCAACGTGTTGGCTCTGAAATCACGTCTGGTGGTTCTCAGTGCACCTGGGGATGGAGCTGGGATGGTGCTGCTGGTTCAAAACCTGCCTTAGCTAAGTACACTCAAAACTCTCTGTCCCTTCCTAGCCTGATGTCTTACTCCTCAGTGTTAATAGTGTCAGGCACCAACTCACGGTTGATCTGTTTAGTAAAGACTAAACTGAAAGACACTTCAGCCTTCTCAGCATTGTCTGCCGATAGCTTTCCCTCTTCAGCCACTCTTGACATTTTCAAATGGGATTTTAATGTTTCTTTTTTACATTCAAAGTGACTTTTTCTGCTGTTTTAAAATGTAAATCAATTTCTTCTAAAAAATAGAAGCATTTTAATAACAAGGCTGCAAAGGTTGAAAAATAATGCTTTGAAATAACTAAAGCAAAATGTTTCTTGCTACTTGAGATCGATTCTCTTTGGAATAACTATTAGTGGTCAGGCCAGAAATAGGGGGGTTTTTGTCCCCATTTAAGAAAGGCAGAAGGTTCAACCTTCCACTTTCTCAGACTGTTTCTCAGTACCCACAAACACCACGCTCACCCCACCAGGTGTTGGCTCAGCCAGAGCATTCAGAACTGCTGCAGCTCTTTCCTGGTAAGATTCCTCTGGGCCAGAAAACTCTGGGTTCTCACACAACTCCATCTGGGTCAATAGCAATCAGGGCTGCCAGCCCGAATCTGCAACAGGGAAAATTGGACCAGGTATTGAGCAGAAATGTATCTTGTCCCACGTGCAGCAGCTGAAAGCCAGCTTTAGATGCAAATAGGATGGGGAAGACTATGGAAATTCAATAGCAAATGTTCTTTACGTTTCTTTCCATACAGCACAAATCATTTGGTAGAGCTCCAGCTGCCCTGAGACTTCTGGCATGAAACAGAAATATGAAAGCAGATCTTTCTGCTTCACTCAAGTTGGAGTCAGCACCATCATGTCTGATGCTGTGTGAACTTGCTCACCTGTTTCAGCCCCATCTTAGAAAAGGGTGATATTTCTTGTCTCCTGGTCCCATCAGAAGATCATTCCAGGAGCCTGCCACGCTGGTTGAAACCTTCTCCTGACTTCCAGTGTGAATTGATTTGTGGCCTAGCTCCTCTTATGCAAACATTGTCCTTTAACTTAAGTAGCTCTTCTTTCCTTGTGTCTGGGTGATGGATTGAGCCAGAGCGTGTTTGCCATTTCAGCTGTCTCCCACAACAGCTGCTGCTTCAAGTGAGAGAGGGATGGCAGTTATCTATATGAGCAGCTTTCTCTAAAAAGTGATTGTATCCAAAAAGCAACCATCAACTTTCTAAAATCAACACTTAATCACTTCTAGTGGATTGGAGATTTTCATTGGAGAGCTGAGTGGGGGGGGTCAATGCAAAGAAAATTATGAACTTTTCTTTCAGAAGTCAAAGTTTCTATGTTTTTCTCTTGAGTTTTGGCTGAAAGGCCATCTGAAATAGAAACACAAAAAAGCCCCAAACCAAAACAACAACAACTGTTTCATGGGAGAAATCTCCAGGCTGTGCAGCCTGGCTAGGATATAAAACTTTGACTTGGGGTCTTGGAGTCAGTTCCTGCATCTACCACTGGTTTCAATGGATGACTTTGAGCGAGGCCTTTGCCCCCTGCCTACATTTCCCCATGTGTAAAGCAGGAAAAGGGAATTCAGCCAGTTCAGGAGAAAAAGACTGAAAGAGGTTGTGGAGTTGTTTGAACAGCCATCAGAAAGCCAAAGAGGTGGGAACAGCAGCCACAAGAAATCCTGTGCAGGGGAGAGGGACAAAGATGGGGTGGAAAAGCCACAGGGCTGTTGAGGGCCGGGCGTGGGAAGTTGCAGGGACCGTTGAACGGGGAACCTGCATGTCCTGTCCCACCATTTTGCTGGACTCAGATGTCACTGCAGTAGTTGTTGTTGGGGCAGGTGAACATGGAGCATTGCAGGGCAGAGCCATGAACATCTTTGTTCACGAGTCTTTGCCCAGTGTTGTTCCCCCCCAGCTCTGTGTGACCCACGGGAGGGCTCAGCACATTCAGAGGTGACCCCGCTGCTGTCCCCGGCTCATTGCGGTGCTGCCATTTCCCGAGAGCATGGAGAGGGCAAAGTCTGGTGTGGAGGGTACTTAAATCATTAATTAAAGCTGTTACCCTGTGGATGACACTAGTATGGCCTCTTCTGAGCCTGCTTGGAGGCTACAGGGGTGGAAGAGATGGATCATCATCTTGTTTTCCTGTCTTGTGCCTTTCCCTTTGTTTTTTCCCATCGCCCATGCTGCCTGGGATTCGCTCCTTCATCCTTACACACATCTTACCCAACTCTCATGATTTAAAATTAATGTAATATTGATTGGAAGGGTTTGCAGGGATTGCAGATCATTTACATTCTCCGGTCCCTCTTAATTTCTTCGCCCGAGCCCATCTGGGGGGAAGTTTGGCAGCTGGAGCAAAGGAGGTCTGGTTGCCATAGCTACCAGCACTGCCTTCCTGCCCACGAGGAGGAGACCACAGGACTTCTGAGCAAAGCCATTTTGCACAAACTTCTGCCTTTGAAAGTCAGCCAGGGGCCCTGCAGCACCCATGGGTCACCCTTCTCCTCAGGCCTCCCCTCTGGTGGCAGCATGATGCCAGGGAGAAGGAACCACCACCCCACTCCCTGTGGGCAAGGAGGACTTGACTGCAAAGCTGGGGATGGGCAGCTCCTCCAAAAACATCCTGCCTGTCCCATCTCAGACCAGGCACCTAATTCAGAGAACACTTATGTCCTCCTGGAGGACGTAGGTACCATGCTGGAGAGGACACAGGGATAGTTGATAGGAAAAGCCAACCCCCTGCACCCCAAAACCTGAGGTTTCATCCCCCTTCACACCATGGAGGGTACGGGACACGTGAGGAGGAGTAGACCAAGTAGGTCTTGTATCACATGGAGTCCCTGTGTTTCCAGGTTACTCCAGATTGTCTGTAATTATGTCTAGGGATGCATGCCATGATAATTGTTGATTATTTGCAACTCCTGTGGGACTGCTTCCTCGTGAAGGAAAGGCAGAGAACCTGCACGTAGCATAGCCCAGAATCTCCCATCAGCAGCGTATTTCTGGAGCGGGCTCAAGAACTGAATAAATACGTGAATAAATTAAATAAATAAAAGGTGGGGGAGAACGAGTGAGATGGCCTTGCCACGTCAAGATAACTGTACCTTGTCCCCCTGCTCTGCAAACTCTGTTGGGCAGATTTATTAGTTTTAATTAACAGGAGGGGGGAAAAAATGGAGCTGGGAATACATCCAAATTCCAACTCACAAAATCACTGCTCCTTCCTCAAGATTGAGAGAGAAAGAGGGTGAATGACCAGAATAATAATCAGAAAAGAGATCTGGGTGCCAAGAAAGCCATTTCTCTGCCCAGCCTCCTAGAATGAGGAGGAACTTGTTCAAAGCTGAATGGGAAGTCCCAGCAGGGTCAGAGTTCAGGGCTGGAGGCTGTGTAAAGTTTGGAGCGGGGCAGATGAGACCTCCTATCAAATCAGAAAACTGGAGCTGGGTTTAAGCTTCTGTCTGTCTGTAAACTACTGGTTTTCACAGACATTTTTTTTTCGTTATACCCTGCTCCCCAAGAATGAGTGGTTTGGGGTCAGCCCGTTGCTGACGTGCCCTCAGTGGGCAGGGCTCAGCACTCATGGGTGCTGGTGGAAAGGTGTTTAACTGGTGTGTTGCTTAGTCCCAGGAACAGAAGAGAGTTACAAAAATAATAAAAAGTCAACTTTCAGCCCAGAAAACACTGACAGTTCAAACCATCCACAAGGAAACAGCACTTCCTTTTATTTATTAAGGTTTTTTTCCTCTTGACATCAATTCAGCATTTCCTGCCAAGGATTTGATGAGGATAAAATACATTTTCTCCCTGTCAAATTGATCTGTGGGGGAGCCCTGGTCTGTAGGCATCTCCCTCCCACATGGTGCAGCACTGGCAGAGCCCCCTGAGCAGCTGCTTGCTCCAGGACCAGCAAGAGAGCAGCCTCATTAGCCCAGCCTGTGTATCAGCTCATTAGCCTTGATGAGTAACCAAGAGCTAAGCTGGCCCTGGGCTTCTCCTGCAGATGGTACTGTCTCATGGCATGGCAGGTCCTGATCCAGGGAACTTGCCTTTTCTCTGGTGTAGAAATCACCTTTACAGCCTCTGCACCATCAGCTTGTCCTCCCAGCAAGGCTGAACCTCTTCATGTCACCCTGTGGGGGTCCCAAGATCTGCTGGGAGCTGGAAGACAGCCACAAAGCATAGACTGGGAAGGAAAACAGCCTTTGTTTTTCTCCCACATTTAAGTTGTTCGATTTCAAGCTTTCTTTCAGCCCATGAGGACCCATTTTGGAAGAAGAGCTGGAAGGAATGGACTGGATCTGGCTGCCAACGTCTTCAAGGTGCAGAGGTACTTGGACTGCAGATTCTGTGTCAGTCCCAACTCTACCTTTTACAGATGTTCATTAAAGGAGTTTCATGAGAAAACACAGCATCATTCTCCAGAAAACAGCAGTTAGAACATTTTATCTTTGACTTTCACAACTTCAACAAGTCCCTCGGGGAAGAGCACAAGTGAGTTTTATTAAAAATAAAAAACCCTCATGGAAAGGACTAACACTTTGTCTTCTGGATTTAACAGAAGCTGCCAGAGATAGCAAAGCCACTTCAGAAAGGCTCTTGGGGCAGAGATAATAAATGATCCTAATAAAGGCTGGAGCAAACCAGCACAGTGATGGATGCATGGGAGCCCTAAGGCCCTGGCCAGGTTTGATCTGTCTTGTGGCCAAAGTGCTGGGAGCAGCAGGAGTTCCCGGGGAAAACAAGGTGTGACGTAGCACCACCGTGGAAACCAGTCCCACAGAAAAAACATCCAACTGAAAACCTGCCTTCTGGCCCTGGGATGAAGACTGATCAGTTGCTCTATCCTCATTTCATTGAAGTTTCAAGGCTGGTCTGGCAGAGGACACATGTGGCAAGCTACTGTGGGAAACACCATCCCAAGGGTGACTCCATGGATGTGGCAGGCACAGCACTGCAAATGAGGCAGGAGAAACATGTTGCTCCTGCTCCAAGTACATCTGAGCTCCACTGGTTGACTTGCAGGCTAGAAAGGTGCAAAGTTCAACTGATTGTTGCCTCCCATCTGGGAAATTTTAAGAGCTTTCATCCACTTGAGATTCTTTTGTGTTTAATGAGAATCAAACCCCTGCTACCTGCCACCTTTTCTGTAGTTAGAGAACCAAATATAATGAAATCTGGACTGTGATTTTTAAGAAGTTTGTCACAACCCAATTACCTCCAAGATCTCATCCCATCTGTGCTTGAAATGTGCCCAGGTATGCCAAAGTTTGATGGTGGAAAGGTGACAAATAGACACAGCAAAGGTGTGATTTTACAGCCTTACTTCCCCAGGGAAGCAGTCCAACAAGGGCTACTGGAAAAGGTCAAATCTGGGGTCTGATGGCATATGTTCAGATTGCTTCATCAGAGGCTTGTTTGAAACATTTCCATGGATGCTGCTGGTAGAAAATTGGTCTTTTTTTTTTTAACTAAACTATGTTGGTTTTTCCCACTTGAGAAGTGTTGACACTGTCTCAAAAAAAAACCAAAAACAAAAACAAACCACCAACCAAAAATACAGGCCAACAACAAATGTTGAACAAATAGAGACATTTTCACTTTGGAACGAAAAATCAAAATAGATCTGTTAAAAACAGAAGTTTTTTCATACTAAAAGCACCGCTTGCAACTTACACTGACATCAACTGCTAATTCCATGGCCAATCCACTGGCAAAATGCTGGACAGGGAACCTTGACCAGACCCCAAACCAGCAGCTAAACCACATCACTGGCTTTGGGCTCCCACCACGTGTGGTATCTGGGGTTGCTTCATTTCTGCTTCACTGCTGCAGAAGATGGTTGCATTCAGGCTCATGGCTGACAATAAGTTTACCCTCCTTTCGGAGCAGTGATTTATTGACTGTTAGAGGACGATTCTCCGTGTCAGGGAGGTGCCAGCACTGAGCCTGGTGTTTGTGCTGCTCCTCTGCATTGTCCAGCTCTGAAAGTCGTGATGGCCCCACAGCTTCTTGGTGCCTGGGGCAGGATGCACTTGTGTGTTACCGTGTCTGTTGTGGTACCTACTGGTTTAGGAGGGGCAGGACTCCTGCTTCCAGGTTTGGGGTTGGCCTGAGCTGGCAAGCTCAGCGCCGTGAGGCTCTTCCCCTCTGCCTTCTCCTTGTCAGCACATTTTGGTAGAAGGGTTGTGGGGGGTGAGCAGGCAAAGGGTGGCAATCCCTGCTCCCCCAAGAGTGCCAGTGCAGTGGGGTCTCACTGCCTCCAAAGCCTCCTGCACCCAGGGCTCTGGCCGGGAGGGAGCTGCAGTGTTTACACAGAAACACCCTGGCATGAAGCCACCGCCACAAGGGAAAGGGAAAAAAAAAAAAATCAAAACAGAAAGAACATGAAAAATTAATGGGGTTTTAGACTATTACATTTTCCAGGACTTGCTCGATTGTGGTTTTCAATCCTCAATCAATCACATTTCAATCGGACTGATTAATTTTCCAAAATACTCCTTTGGCTGGCGTGGACATGCGCTCTGCTCCTGTCTCGGGGATGCAGAGCCAAGCGCGGGGCTGGCAGTGGGGTGCCCGCGGGGGGGGGACACAGGCTGACACCCACCCCTGCACTGCAGCTTCCCTCACTGCAACCCCCCATTCCTGCTCGAGGCTCCAGGACAGCCATACATCCCAGGATGCCTTAGCTGTGCTGCTGGCCGGGCCCTGCGGGCTCTGCTGGCCCTTGGCAGTGGCCGCCGCCCCCAGCCCGGCGCTCAGCCGCCCCTGCCCCCGTGGCCGGGTGGTCACGCCTCGCCGATGGCCGGGGGGAACGGGGAGCTCTTCGTTGTGCCTAACGAGGCGCTTTGCCCATCCAGCTCGAGAGCAGCCAGCTCAGCCCAGGATTGTCTTTTAGCTTTTTATTGCCCAGCGGGAGGAGCGTGGAGAAGGTCTTTATGTGATTTTAGAGAAAGACAAAATGCCTTAATAGCAGCCGGCACTGCCGCGCCGGGACCCAGGGGACCCTGCAGCAGCCCGTAATAATCATCGTAAATAAAAGGGGACATATCTAGTGTGGAGCACGGGCCGTTAAAACAAGCCCTAGGGTAGAAGGGATGTCTTAAAAACAAGCTCTAGAGGATGTTTCTCTCCGTTTCTCTCCTCATTGGCCCTCTAATTCTCCTTTCCTGCATGGCGGAGCAGTGGAAGGCTGGCACAGCTCTCCTTTCTCCCAGCCTCAATTAGCTTGACAAGCACATAAATATATATTTATCTTTACTTTTCTGCTCTTGTGGCCTTAGGGAGGGGACTCCCACATACTTAGGCTCATGCCTGGCTTTCTGCCCTGCTAAAACTGAAGGGTGTGTTTAGGCTTCTCAGTCCTTTGCTGAAGGCAGCCCAATGCTATTTCCTCTGGCAGCTTCACAAGTCTTTCTGTAGCTACTGCTTGTCCTGGGTGCACTGCTCCAAACATCACAGGGCAGAGGGGGAGCAGCTCCTACCTGAGCCCATGGTGAGCAAGGGACTGTGACCTCAAAAAAACATAATAAACTTCCACGAGAGAGGAGGGCTGAACCAGGCTTTCAGGAGCACACAGGGAGTCTGGGATGAGCTGAAACCACCTTCTTTAATGACTCAGAGCATGTTAGGGCCATGGGAGGTCTCAGGAGAGAAAGGGCCTAAAAAGATTTTTCAGCAGAGAGGATGCACAAAATCCTTTTCCTTTCTTATAAAATGTGCTTGTCTCTCTGAGGATGCTTTTCTTGGCTGTGCATGCAACAGACTGGTAGCTAAATCTGTTTCTCTCTCTTTTCTTTCGTTTGTTTTTCCCTCTGCAAACGTCTGGCAGAAAGGTGAACCTGCATTATAAAGAAAGAGAAGTTGATTAAAAGCCCTGAGCCCTAGCTGTGAAAATGTTTTGAAGCAACTGTAACTACCTTTATTTTCTACATAATTCTCTGGTTCCGTTGCCTTCACACCCTGCTCAGCTCCCGTGTGACCATTTTGACTTTGGGAGCGCTGCCTCTTCGGGAGAGCTTCAGTGAGGGCTGGAGGCTGCGTCTGGGCTGAGCCTTCCCAACTGGCTCCCAGCTAGCTGGAGGCAAAGCTGGGATGTCCTGCTCTTGGGGGCTTGTATCCTGACCATATCCAGTGAATGTACCCCCCAAACCACCCACCAGGAATTGCATTTAATGTCTGTGCTGGTCTCTGAGCCTGTGTGGAGGAGGCAGGAGGGAAGGCTGGGCTGGGCAGGAGAGGCCTGTCAGCCTTCCCAGAATAAATCAGGGACTTTTCCACTGTGCCTAAACAGCTCCCTCTGGCCCTGGGAAGATAAAGAGAGTAGGAACCAGGTCCCAGATCCCTCCTCCAGCAGGGGGGGGATGGTCCATGTTTACTTACGTCAATAAATGGAAGGACAGAAGGATGGAAAGGAAGGGAGAAGGGAAGGAAAAGGGGGTCCTGTGGACACCTCCAGACCTGCAGGAGTTGATGGGATGGAGCTGGCAGGGGTGGTGGAGCAAGGCTTCTTCCCTGCTTGCCTTTATTAGCTCAAACCAGGACAGGTCTCCAGGATTTAGGGTCCCTGTGCTCCCCTCCTTCCCTTCCTCCTCCTTCACATGACTGATCTCCACTTTGCTGCTCACTTAGAACAGAACTACAAAGGCAGTCCCAGGCTGTATGGGCTGTGTAGCTCTGCCGTGTCAGCTTCATCAGTACAGCACTTAGGGCATCCATGGCCCTCTCCCCTCTCCTGTTCCCCTTGTGTCATGTGTCAGTGGAATGAGTTGCATGTTCTCAGCTGCCATCAGCTTGATCCCCTCTGCCAAAGGGAAGGTGTCACGCTGCAGGGCATGGCACTTTGCTGTGTGGGATCACACAGGGGGGAGATAAGCACAGTTCCCTGTGACCCCCACACCAGCTTTGTAGTCTTGGCTTCCCTGGGGCTTCTCACTGCCTCCTTAAAACACTCTGAGACCTCCAGGTGCTGAACTGCTAGACCAGGCTCGGGGTCACAGCACAGCTGGGGCTGGCCAGGGCCCAGGACACTGCAGCTCCTGGAGCAGAGCCCCACAGGACCCAGCTGTCCTGGGGACACACACACCAAAGCTCCCAGGGGAGCCCTTGAAACGGCGCTGGAGCTGCAAGGGGTCAAGGCAGAGGCATGGCAAGCTTTGGAGACAGGCTTGTATCAGATCAAACGATGAATTATGGTGGATTAGAGGGAGATGAAAGGCCAGTGGGTGACAGCAGGGGAGGCCTGGCCTGGGAACTGGACACACCGAAGAAAATGTGCTTATCAGGTGCAAACAGCAACACCCACGGGGCACTGCAGTGGTGCTAGCTGGGGAAAAAGCTACACAAGCCATTTCTGTTTCAATTTATAGCACCAAGTCAAATATTTTGACTCAGGGAAGAGTTTTTATGGTTTTCTTTTCCTGTTAATGCATTTGGAATTTTTTTTTCTATGCCTTCCATAGAAAGTGGAAAAATTTAGTAAAAGGTTTTTGTTGTTTAAAATCTCAATTTTTCAGTCGAAAAGCAACTTTTCTTTTTTCCTGCAGTACATCTGTAGCACTAAGGAAATCTCACTGATGCTTGTGCTGAGAATTCCCATTCTGCTCCCAGCCATGGGTGCTTGGATTGGGCCCCACAAGCTGGATGAGCCACATTTTCCTACAGCAGCAGGTTAAAGGATTTGCCTCAGTCACTCCCATGTAGACAGAATTCCCTACATCTCCCAGGAGCTGTGGAAATGGTCTGTGCCACCAGACCCCCATGGGTCCCAGTTCCTCAGCACAGCATCTGTGTATTTAACCCTGCTTTTAATCTCCCATCCCAAACCCCCCCCCCCTTCAGCAGGGCGACCCAGAGGTTTTTCAGCTGCTCTTTGCAGGGTGGAGAATTCAGTGGGGTCAGCAAAGGGATTTCACAGGCCCGTGTCAGGATGCAGGGGAGAGCACCCAGCTGCAGTCCAGCCCAGCCACCTTCCAGAGTGGGTATGGAGAGCGAGTAGGCTCCAAATCCTAGAATAAATCCTATTAAAAAAAAAAAAATGCAAAGCTAAAATAGGATTTATTTTAGAATTTGCATGTGGAGATGTCTCCCTGTCTCCGCTGGTGGAGAGCCAGCACTGAGCAGAGGGTTTAATGGCAAAGTTCTGCTTTGTGCATCCTTGGAGTTGTGTTCTAGGAAGGGATGCTGGGCTGTTCTGTGAGGAGGGCTGTGCAGGGCAGTGACTTGGGAGGGGGATGGAGATGGGGCATCACAGGGCACCCCAGCACAGAAACCTCCCCCTGTGGAATTGGCTCCGATGAGCTCATTCCCAAAGCAGTTCTTGCTTGGCAGAAGTATTTGGAAGATGACTTCAAATTAAAAACAAACAGAGGAGAGCCAAGAATCATTTATTTAGAGAACATTTTGCAGGTTTTGTTTGGGGTCTGGTTTTAGCCTGGCACTTGTTGATTGTATTTGCACTGGAAATAAGATAAATGTGACACCTGCTCCATTTAATCTTTCTCTCTCTTTTCCTCCCCCTTTCCCCCCCCTTTTCTAAGAATTCACCAGAAGATACTGAGAAAGAGAGATGTTAGATCATGTGCCTGATTAATGATTCTCTGGAGGGAATAGAAATCATTTAACCACAATATAGAGCACTTCTGATTGTAAAGAACTTTAAATTCCGTGTTTGAGCCAGGAGCAAAAACTGGGATAACAAGCTAAGGAAAGCTCCTTTCTGCCAAGTTTATCACCACTGGCCCTGGGGGATTTGTATTACTATTAAAACAAGCAATGGAATGAGTAAATGCACAAACAGCTGCCAAATACAAAAGGAAACAGGGAGATGATGGAGAGCTGCTAATGAAGGCAGGATTCAGGGAGTGAGAGAAGCCGGAGGTTGAATTCAGTATTGGCACGTGGTGAGGTTTGACACGAGGATGCCTTGATCTCTGTTGCATTGTGCTGCTTTTAAGGGTGCTGCTGGCTCAGGGTTGCCCCCAGATCACAGATCCCCCTCACCAGCAATGCAGGATGGATCCCAACACCTCTGAGCTGCCCATCCCACCCGCACCGGGGAAATCCCACATCCCTGCCTCCTCTCCAGAGGTGGGGGATGCAACGCCAGGCAGGAGCCTTTTCTCTGGGGGAGAAGCAAAGCCCCTGGGTGTGGGCAGCAGGGCTCAGCTGGGGGATACAGGTCAGGAAAAGAGGTTGGGCCCAAGCAAAGAGCCCAGTGCAGGACTGGTGCTGTACCCAACCTGCTGGGGACAACTCTGATGGATTTATGATGTTCTCCCACCACTCCTTCTGTAACTAAAGAGTATTAAAACCAGGAATGCAAAACTGTAGATTATTTTTCCCCATCTTTTCACATGGTCTTTAACATTCAAGGAAAAAAAACAGCAATTTGCAGTTTCCTCCAAATAATCTGTAAAGAATGAGTGAAGAAAATATTGTCACAATCATGTTAATTCTGTCGAGAGTGTACTAATGAGCTCGTGCCCTGCTCCCTGGATTGCCTGCTTGTTTGTGCCCCTCCTCCTCCCCCTGACACCGTGGCATCAAGGACTCAGAGTGTATGAATGTGGGAAAGTGAAAGCAGAAAGGGAATGGCGTGTGTAGAGTAGGCTGTTTGCTTTCCTCTGATTGTTGCTATTAATAAAACATTACATTAAATCAGTGCTGGAAAAATATAATTGGGATCATCCATCAAATTTCTAGAGGAGAAGGGCTCCCGGTCATCAGCCGAATGGAATGGCCACCAGCGCCCCGGCAGTGAGCATGGGGAAGGGGTGGCCTCACATCCCCATGGTCTGGACTGACCCTCTCCCCATAATCAACAGCATTTTTGTCCATTTTCCACCTTTCTTTTGTATGGGCAAAGGCAGGAGCTGGGGGCAGAAGGAGGCAGGAGCTGGGGGCAGAAGGAGACATCAGCTGGGGACCTCGTGGCTGGACCAGAGACCACTGGGATTAGGGATTTGGGTTTGAGGGCAGTCTCTGTCTGTGGCTGGCTGCCCTTGCAGGGATGAAGGCTTCTCCATCTATTCTGCCAGTGGAGCCAGAAGGAAACACCCCTTGGATTCACACCAATAAACTCCCTTGTAGTAGGGAGCAGAACAGTCATAATTTCATCCACTTTTCAGGGCAGCTGAAACCATTGAATGAAGGAGTCGCCTCATACAACACGAGCCAGAGGTTTGTTCCCAAGCCTAGTAATTTGTGTTGGGCTAATGCACCTCTTCATTTGTATCATACTCTGTAAAGCAGCAAATAACTCATCGTGTGCTGCCAGCCGAGCACAGCGATGGGGATGGGCTTGGTGCTGCTGTGCTGGCAAGGAGGAAATTCTGTTTGCCCACAGCCCCCAGCCACCCCCTTGGCCCCACGCCCCGGAGCTGAGGAGGAAACCAGAGAAAATCCCATCAAGGGCTGCAGGACTCTGGGTCTCCTGGAGTCACACAGCCTGGATCAGTCCTTAGTCTGTTCTCTGTTAGACCCCTGTGCTGGCAGCTTCTGACCTGCAGCATCCTGACTACATTTCCAGGTGGTGGCTTTGTTTAGTCCCATTTCTGTGAGATTTAATAAACCCTTTAATATTTCCTCCTGGTGAGGGTATTTGGCACTTTAACTCACAGCTCTTGATGCCTTTGATAAATCAAACAAGTCAAATTCCTTTGGTCTGGAGCATAGCATTTTCTCCAGGTTCATTCCCATAACCTGTTCCCGATTCCTCAGTATCTTTCTTCATACCTCTAAGACTGGCTGGACCTAATGATTCCCCAGCAGCCTCAGCAAGGCAATTCAGTGGCAATGTTTTTTATTTTAAAAAGTAAAACATGCACTGATGATTTTGCCATATTCATGTTTTATTTTTCCATACCTTGTTATGCTAAGAGCAGCAAATGAATGATGCCATATATACACATCAGACTTAAAACAAGCACTAATGATTCTGCAATAAAAAAAAGAATGATAACTGGTAAGACAGAGATTAAGAAAAATAAGATAAATGCATGTGGTAAAACATTTTAAAAACATGTCCCTAATTTCAGAGCATCAAGGCATGATCACAGCTAAAAATATGACCATCCATCAAAATCCTGTCACAGGGAGCACTGGGGACTCATTTTAGACAATGAAGAGCTAAAAGAAATGCCGAGTTTCTTACAACATTAATACATAACTAAGCAATCCAAGAGGAGGATATTACATTAATGGCATAAATGGATCATCATAAAAGAGCATTCTGACATGTCAATACTCTCACTCGGTTGTATTAGAGAAATCAGAAATGGAAAAGGCCTTTTAATAAGGGCTGGCGCCTGCCTCCCTGCTGCAGCCCCCGGCAGCGCCCGGCCCGGGGAGCGGATCCGACGGGACACGGTGGGAGCGGCACCATCCACCATCCCGGCCGGGGCACGGACAGACCCGGTGCCAGCCCATGAGCTGCCCAGTCCCGGCCGGGGCAGGGACAGACCCGGTGCCAGCCCATGAGCTGCCCAGTCCCGGCCGGGGCACGGACAGACCCGGTGCCAGCCCACGAGCTGCCCCACAGCCGCGCTGCGGGGCCGCTTCACTCGCCCGCTGCCCTCACTGCGGCAATTGGGTACCTGAGCACCCAAAATTAATTACTGGCACTTAATCTCCCCAGAGAGCACTTAGCAACCGCCACGCCTCAGTCTGGCTTCTGTGGGGAGGCAAATGCCGGGTGCCCCGCTCGGCCCCGCCGGCCCCGCTCCCGCCTGGGGGGCTGCTGCCTCTGCGCGGTGCTGCCGGGACACGACCCTGCACCGCGGCCCCCCGCAAACCCCGACACCACAAACCATGGCTCCACCGCATCCCGCCCCAGAGACGCTCCCACACCGGGCAGCAGGAGTCAGGGGTAGGAATCACAGAATGCCAGGTTGGAAAGGACTACAAGGATCACCTAGTCCCGCCTCTCCAGGTTGGAACACGGTTTAGATGAGACGGCCCAAGCACCTTGTCAAGCTGAGTCATCAACGTGTCCAGTGCTGGGGAATCCACCACTTCCCTGGGGAGATTATTCCAATGCCCAACTCTTCTCATGGTGAAAAATTTTCTTCTGATAAGTCAGGATCTCCCCAGGAGTAACTTTCATGGGCTCTTTTGAGCAGAGAGCACAGTGCCATTTCTCTGCAGCCCCAGTTGTACATTATTGTTGTTATTATTATTATTATTATTATTATTATTATTACCCACTCCATAATCAGTCTGTATTGTTTCTAGAAACCCAGCATGAGCAACGCAGATTTGGGGAGAGGAAGAGATGTTTTATGTGCCAGAGTGGAAGGTTTTCAGCAATGATTTTTGCTTTTGTTCAGCTTTGGGCCAAAGCTGGCTCTTCCAAGTGATGGGAGCTTTTTTTAAATGAATTAGAGATTTGAAAGTTTGGGGAATAGGAGCCAAGGGGAAATGAGAAAATGTGGTATGGAGCTGATCCTGCTGCTTCGAATTTTCTCATTGCTTCTAGAAATGAATCCAACCCTAAACTGTGCCTTGAGTCTCCTCGAAAGAGAGAAGGACCAATTTGCTTTGAGCTGAATGGGACTGAAGGGCTTTTCCCTCTTCCTCTAATTAAAAGGGATTCCCATTTAAAATCAAATCAAATCAAATAGAGCAGCCAGAGGAGAGTCTCCTATGGAGAGCAAGACAAAATAAAGGAATATATTACAAAAACTGGAACTAGATAGAAAATGCTCATTTGGGGGAACGTTTTGAGAGAGAGAATGGTGTTTTTTCTTGTTTTCCAGACAGATTTAGCAGACAGAGGCAAAAGTGGAGAGGAGAAACAAATGCCCCAGGGCATTTTCTGGGCTGGCTGAGGGTCCTGGGAGACCAGGAGAAGGGACTGTGGACAGGGAGGATGATCCCCTCCTGCCAGGCACTGCCCAGGGATGCCGAGGGGTTTGGCCACAGTTCTTTCACCCAGACAAACCCTGTTGTGTGCAGGTTGTGCTGACCCTGCCAAAACACCCAAACACAGCCCTTTCCTCCCCCTCCCCTTCCTGTCCAGGACCCCCCATCTTCCCCACAACCCAGGGCACGGGCACAGCGGAGATTCCGTGGTTCTTGGTTTTATCCTTACTGACTCAGGCTCTGCCACAGATTTCACTCCCTGTTTGAGAAACGGAAACAGAAGTGATCTGAGCAACCTCAGGCACATTAGTCCTGCCCCCAGACTATCCAAGGCTTTTGTACAAATTTGAAAGGAAAGGGTCATTACAAACACAGAGCTAAATAGAAAGTGACATGAAGTGCGGTACAGGAGGTGTCAGGCTCATCTCATGTGAGGTGGAGACATGGGAAATGCTGGGGATCTCTCCATGCTCCAGTAAGGTGTCTGATACAGTGCCTGGTGGGAAATTATTAATGAGGACAGGGATTGATGGGAGAGTGGAAAGTGCATGAGGAACCTGCTGCAAAGGAGCTGGCAGTGGGGTGTGCTGTGCCGTGGTGTCTGGCTGCAGGAGGTTGGTCCCAAGGGCAATTGAGTGATTTGGTTCCTGACCTCAGCACTAATATTAGGAATGCATGAGTGACAGCGTGGGAAACACCATCAGTGGAGAGGAGGGAGGATGAGTGCCTCTGATTGCATCACTGGTGGGATTGATCTGCAACACTCTTCACTCTTCTGTTCTTCTCCTGGAGGCAGATTCCAACAGGGGAAGGACAGGAAAGGACTCTACTGCTGCTGTAGGGAGTGGGGCACTCATCTGTTGAGAGGAGACACAGAGAATGGCTTCCTTGGCCTGTTAAAAATGAGGTTAAGAATACATCAGGGAAGGAGAAGAGCTCTTTAGGATAAAGAACTATCTTTGTAGAGGAAAATAGAAGCAAGGCAGTAATACGTGTAAGCTCGAAATTAGGAGGTGTAAAGGTTTAGGAATTAAGGAGGAAAGCAGCCTACGTGGTGCTAAGGCAGGGGCTTATACATGAATGTACAAGATGATGGTGTGATCTGGTTGCCTTCAACAGCCCGCGATTGGATTGATCCAGGACATCTTTTCCAAGAGATGGATGGGATTGGCCCCCTTTATGGTCGCTGTGCCACCTTGGGATGGTCACACAGAGGACCAAGCTGGTTTGCAGCTCAGCTGGGTCAAAGCGACCTTTTGTTTGGTGCAAACAGCAGCTCTTGGTGACCTTTTCTTCTTCTGGGCTTCGTGAGGGCTATGTGCTGCTAATCACAGAGACAGTGGCACAGAAATAAGCCACCCTCCTACCCTGGCCATGTTTTGCACCCATCAGAAACAAGCTTTGACCTCAGGTCAGTCAGTGATAGGGCAGTGGGACCAGTGACAATGCTGTAAATCCAGTACCATCAAGTGGCTACAAAGGTGACCATCATTACCACTGTGATGATGACCATGAGGGCCACCAGTGTCCCACAAAGCCACCATAGATTGACCCAACAGCAAACTTAGCACTGGGACCTCTTGGAAAAAGGGGAGGACAAAGGTCTGGATGAATCCAGGCCTCATCTTGTCCTTCAAATGATTTTGCATTAGACTGGGACACTAATGGATGGAGTACAGCTGATGGTGAAATGCTTTAAGGCACCCTCAACCCCCAGCACCACTACCAGGGTGGCACAAAGGCTGCAGAGATGTGCAGGCAGGGAAGGGAGCCCATTGGCTCTGCTAGCTGTCAATCAACCAGCTGATCCCCACCTTCCTTGCAAGGGTTTCTGGGTGGGTGGGCAGCTATAAAAGCCCGGGCAGGGGCCAGGTGTGGGTTTGCTCTGCTCCCGGTCCTCTGGATGGGTAAGGCTTACATGTTTTTTTGAGGTGGATTTCTTTGGTTTTAAACTTTTCTTTCACTGATTTAGGGCAATTTGGGGGCAGTTTAGTTTAATTGGGTCCTGTGGGGTCGGTGCTGTGTCCTGTGGGAAAAGCTGCATCTCATGCTGTAGGGAGGAGCCTGTACCCTCAGGTGGCATCTGTGCTGGCTCCTGCCAGAGCCACCCTGTTGAAAAAGCTGTGTGATGTTTCCCACAGAGAGCCCGAGGCTGGGGGTGATGTGCTGGGGCCTGCGGGGGTTGCCATGTGGCCAGTGTCTGGAGGATTTGGGAGGAGAGGAGTCGAGGCACCAGCTCTGTCCTACCAGGTATGGCGTGTGTCCTGACCGGCTGAAAAGGGAGCGCTGCTGAGGGGGAGGAGCGAGGGCTGGCGGTTCAGGAGCAGGTTGCCCCAGGGAAGTTGCGGATCTCCCCTCCCTGGAGGCGTTCAAGGGCAGGTTGGATGGAGCTTGGAGCAACCTGGTCCACTGGGAGGTGTCCCTGCCCATGGCAGGGGGTTGGAACTAGATGATCTTTAAGGTCCGTTCGAACCCAAACCAGTCTGGGATTCTAAGCAGTTCTTTGGGATCAGCTTAATTACCCTCAACACCTGGTTGAGATCTGCTTCAGCTGGTTGGGGGTGGGGAGGCCTGTCTGGGGCTCCGAGGTCTTCTCCTGCAGGGCTTGTGTGGCTCAGCATCACCTGTGCGGGGGCAGGGCAGAGCTGGCGGCCCCAGGATCACCCCGGCTTCAGCTGGGGAGCTAATGCCGGGAAGTTCAGCCCCGTGTGGAGCCTGGAACACGCAGGGACAGGGACGGGCTCTGCGGGGCACCCAGCGCCGCGGGGCAGAGGGGGAACAGCGGCGGCTCTGGCACACGTGCCCGCTGGTGTCCGAGCTCAGCCGGGGGGGCACAGCTGTTCGATATCTGCTCTGTGGTCTTTTCATGCAGTAAAACCCTAAAGTGATTGTAGATCACAGCAACATTATGCAAACTTCCATTTGCATAATCATTATGCAAATCGAGATGGATAACCAGCTTTAACCAGACTCAAGTTGCTTTCAAGTGCCTCTTTCTCAGCTGGTACTTCAATCACTTGAAGGACAAAAAAAGCCTCACCATAGCTGCTAACTTTTTTCTCTTGGCTAAGGACTTTTCACTGGGGCAGGGAGTGGAGATGCGTGCAGCTACTGCAGTACCCGAGCGGCCTGCTGGGGTCACTGGTGGCTTTCACATCCAGAAGCCCCAGAAGGGCTGTCTACAGATCAAAGCCCTCAGTTTGAAGCTGGATGCATGTGCTCCATCCCAGCTTTCGTGAGACCTTCGGAAGGTCTCTGGGCCTTCTTTATCTGAAAGTACTTTGTGGGGTTGTGCAGAAGCTGCACAGGAAACAATGGAATATTTGGATACTTCATTAGTAGCTGAGCTGCTGCTGTTGCATCTGAGGGGTTAAGAAGCTGAACTGTCTCCTGCTAGAAAAGGTATCAAAGGTATAGAACTCTATGGTGGAAAGAGAAATGCGTGGTCTTGCTCATGCTGTCCCTCCCTTCCTGGTGTGAAGGGACCAGTTCCAGAACATCCCATCCCTTGTGCTGCAGGGTGAGGGAGCTGGACCAGAGTGTGTCCATCCCCTCCAGCAGGGCTGGCAAGGGTAAGCAGGAGCATGGCACTCTTCCCTCTCCAGCGGTGCTCTCTCCTTCCCTGCCCTCTGAAGTGCTCTCAGCACGGTGGGGTTGAGGGGCTGGTGCTGACAGCCCTGCCAGGGAGCTGGGTGTGTTCATCCATCACTGGCTCTTGCTGGAGTGCTGCTCCTGTGGGAGCCCACATCCCTTACAGGACACTGCCAGCCACACTTGCCTGCCCCACTGGTTCTGTGCTACTGTGGCCAACCCTTGTTGCTCACCACAGTCTCCTTTTCCTGCTTGCCCATCTCATATACATGTCTGCAATGTCTCCTGGACGTGGCTGCTTTCCAGCTCTCACAGCCTCTATAACAAGAGATGGGTGTGTTGGCCATTAGATGCTTCTCATTTTGCTCTTTGCAAGGAAATCAGCAGTCATGGTCCTCCTCATAGACCAGCTCTTGTGAGCCTTGTCTGTGTTGGGTTTGTGAGAGGCTGGGTCAGGAGTGTGGGTGGCTTCTTGGTGATCTGTGTGATGCAGCTGTACAAAACCCAAGCTCTTCTTCCCCCTCCAAACCCTGGGAATCCGTGGGCAGTTTCTAACTAAGCAACTGCTCTTATCTGGTGTGTGGTTAAGGGATGTCACTGCATGGCCCCAGAGAAAATAGATTAGGAAGAGTGTAGGGTGACCCAGACAGGAACTTACCAAGGGGAGAGGCATTAATATGTTATGGGGGACATTAAGATGCCATGTATAGACCTCATTAGTGACACCTGCCCAGGGCTTGGCACAAACCTGCCTGACCCACCTGGGAAGTGTTTCAGCATCTCCCAATGCAGCTGAGAGAAACTCAGGTTTCTTGCAAACTCCCTTGCCCCATGGCAGGGAAATGGAGGGGCAGAAGGGCTCTGGGGTGCCCTGAGAGCATGGCTGGAGCTGCAGAGGTGGAGAAATTGGCTTGTGGCCCTTGGGATGGGGCAAGTGTGTGGGTACTGAGCAAGTGCCATGAGCACACAGCTCTGCAGAGCATCAGTGGAGAATCAGTAGTGTGGCAGTGGGTCCTGCACCTCATAAACCTTCCCTGCTGGAGGTCCTGGCTCCAGCCTGCTGTGTCTCTGGCCACGCTGGCAAGCTGGTCTCTTGGCCTCCATCTTACAGAAGTATTAAACTTTGACTTAACTGAAGGAGTTTATATTAAGCAGGACTATCAAGATGTAGATATGACCTCCTCAAGGTCTGGACTCAGAAGGGGGCACATAAGGAGAACTTCAGTTTGCTTAAATCAGGACCAAGGCAATGCAGCATCTGTAGCTCTTCGTGTCTGGCCATGCGAGGTGCTGATGGGTTAGAATTGGCTGAAGGTCTTCTCTGGTTTCTTGGTGTGTTAAAAGGAAGAACTAAACCCCACCCTGTGGCAGCAAAGCTGGAGGGGTAGTGATGAGGGGCAAGACTTTGGCAGTGTGTGGAGGCTGACTTGCCTGAGGATCTAAAGTTGGGGAATGGTGAGAGCCTGCTTAAATGCTGTGAGGTTTTGCTGGCAAACAGGATAAATTGCTGAACCATCTGTTTGTGAGCTTTAGGGAGATGATTCAAGAGTCGGGGGTAGGAAGAGGGGTGACTTCTGGAACACTGTTTTGAAGAACAAAACAACCCCCAACCAAAGTAGAACAATGGATGGTTGCACAGTGCAGTGCCTGCACACAGTGCAGCCCGACCTGCTGGCAGACCCCGTCCCACTGACACAGGAACAGTACATGCTGGCTGGAAAAAAACCAGACAAACCCATGGCTGCCTGGAGTAGGAATGAAGATAATTTGATTGCAGCCCCTGCCCACTGTGTGGGCCTGCCAGCATGGCAGGACATGGCAGTAGGCAGGGTGCTACACTCCAAGTGTTGTCAAACTGGGCTTGTTTTGGTGCATCCTCAGCAGTGCAGGGGTGTGTGGGGAGGAGGGAGAAAACAGGCAGTGTTGGCAAGTGCTAAAAAAGGCATGTGTTACCTAAAACCACAGGTAGCAGTTGGGAGAAATCATAGGGTCTAATGGACGATGAATGACCAGAAGGGTCAAAGACAATAAGAAAGCACTTAGAGTGAAGAATTTATTTGTGTTAAAAATGGCTCTGTTGTTAGAGACAGATGGTAAAATTGTAAATAGAGTGGAAAAGGTAGGGATGTTCCATAGATACTCCAAATGCAGGGGAAAGGAGGCAGGAGGATCTAGCACCAGCTCACTTTGGATAACACTTTGCACTGGCAAGCAACAGGCTGTTCCTGTTCCCCTGGGAAGCAAAGGGGCTGGTCCCCCCACCCCGAGTCACCCAGCTCTCACACAGCCATGATGTGGAGGGGATGGAGGGGTTCTTACATTATTCTTTTTTAAGATGAAGATAACTAAATAACCCTCTGAGCCCCTTGCTCCCACACTGGAATCACAACTGTCCATGAATAATTTATCTTCAAATAATTAATTATTCAACTCATTTCTTCATTAGCTGAAGAACCTGAACTCAATTAGCTGCTTACCTCCACAAAAAAGCCTTTTTATGAAGCAAATAAATAAAATACAAGCAGCTCTTAGTAAAAAAAAAACAACCCATCCACTGGTGACCCTTTATAGCAGGTTGCCTGAAGGCCTTTGAGTGTGGAATTCCCACACTGTTGCTCCCCAACACTGGTTGAATTGGAACAAGGCCCCTCTGTGCTCCCCCAGAGACAGTCCCTAAAAAGCTGATTGAAGCCAGCTGGGATGGGGTTGATGTATCACTGGGGAATCTGGTTGACCTCTCCCAGCCTGGCATCCTGAGCTGCTGTATTTAAACTGTGGTACTCCCACATGGGGGGACACTGCCTTCTCATGGCTAAAATATTGTAAAGCTGGGGTTGTGTATCCTTGTGCCTTCTGAAGCTTGTTCCTTGGGGTGAGCCTTGCTCTTGGGGATGTGCACCCTTCTGGGATCTGCCTGCCTCATCCTGCCACCAAGGCCATGTTGGCAGAGCTGGGAATCTCTACCAGCACCAGGAAGGCTGCCCCCCTCCCTTAGTTGGCATTTCTCATCCCACCAGGGCTTAATAGGGTGGCTTTTTTTGGGGGGGAAAGCCACGAATTGGCAACTATTGCTGCTTGCCTTGCCCGTTGCACCTGATGTAGCCTGTTCTGCTGCTTTGCTTCGTGTGTGGGTAGCTGCTCAGGCAGGGTGGAAGGGGAGGCTCCCGGGAAGAGCTCCTCACTGGAGCCCTCTGGTTTTCTGTGCAGCCACCTGGTTTCCTGGTGGCCTGTAGCTGGCAGCAGTGGCACCTTGGTAAGGGATCTCATGGGATGGATCTGCAGGGCTGCTGTGGTCACCTGCCTTGGTCTGAGCTCAGTCCAGTGGCCTGTGCCTGTTGCCCTGTCACACCTCCGAGCCCTGGTCACCAGCACCTCACCCTGTCCTCTGCTGCCTGGGATGGCAGCTCCTCTTTTCTTCTCCACGTTCTGTTTGGGATGCAGTTTTGCTTGAGCTTGCTTTGCCAGCCCTGCATCTCCCTGCGTTTCTGCTGGCCCTGGTAAGAGCTGTGCATGCTTTGTACCTTCCTTTCTTACTTATTTGTATTCTTTTGCCATGTACCAGAGCCAAAACGGCCTCAGAGTTGATGCTGCAAGTTCTGCAGCCACATGCTCTGTGTTCCTTGTCACTTTGTGCACGGTTATGTGAAATTACTTTGTGTCCTACCTTGAGCAGTGTCCCTGCTGTCACTAACTGTGTGGGATGCATCCCACACCTATTGCAAAGCCCCTGCTGGAGGCTGCAGGTGCCTGTCAGTGTGTGCCTGACCTGCTGGCTCTGTCTGTTTCTACCACCTGCCCATTGACAGGTTGTAATGACTGCTGGTATCTGTTCTCTTGGCAATCTCCCCCAGTCTGGTTTTGCAAATTCAACTTCTTACCTCAGGGATCTCCCTCCTTGTATTTCCTCTGGTGAGATGAAGGCTGGGTGCTGGGGACAGGTGTCTTGCAAGTGCCTTCATGATCGGATTTAATGGGGTTGCTCACTGCTCGGCTGTTCCAGGGCCCTGCATTTTCTCATGGAAAACTTTGCTGTGCCCAGTGTACATGAGGAGTTGGGGAGGAGGAGGAGGTAGAGGTGGGGGAAGGCCGGAGGATGTCCTGTCCCTACATGCCTGGAATGCAAACAGAACCTGAAGCACCAGCAGGGTCATTTTAGGGAGCTGCTGAAGTAATTACCTGACTGCATTGGTGCAGCCACCTCCCTGCTGCCCTGGGAGGAGCTGCTCCAGGCCTGGGGAGGGATCAGTGGTGCTCTTGGATGGATGGGGCATCCCTGGGGAGACACCACTGCAGCACTGTTGGAAGCCACTTACTCCATCACCTCCCAGGGGCTGGGACTACTCTCCCACCATCCCCTTCCTTCTTGCTTCAGCTCCTACACAGGGCAGGAGCATCACTGCCAGCACCAAGCCCCTTCCAGGGTCCCTCTACCTGGGGTCAGCAGCGTGGTCCAGCTGGGTGTTTGTGTTGCCAAGCAACCCATCTCCCACCGCTGGGTTTCCATGGCAACAGAGCAGGAACACAGTGAGGGGTAGGAGCTGAGCAGATGCTGCTTCTCAAGGAGCTGCACCCCTGCCCAAAAGCTTCTCACAGGCCTGCAGGTGTAGGGATGCAAAGGGTGCAGGAGCTTGCTCCTCTGTGGCATGGGGAGGGTGCAGGTGGGTGCACATGGGGACATGAGAAGCAGGTGACCTTGGAGGACCATCAGACCTGTGCCAGATGGGTTCAAGAAAGTTGGCCTGAAAACTCAGTACTTGACCAAACTTTACTGAGTGCCTTTGAATGTGTAGCAGGGAGTCACTGAAGGCTGAGACAGCAGAGTCAGGCAGGGCAAGGACTGAGTAACCTGCGAGGTGCTTGTTCACTTGCTGCCCTCTCTGCTGAGCAGCAACTGCTCAAGTGTCTGTGTCCCCTCGTGCCAGTCTGGGTCTCATCCACAATGACTGGCCTGCCTGGCACACAGTGTCCCCTGCTCTGGCCAGTGGATGCACAGTGAGCACAGGTCAGCATGGGGGAGAACCCCCATGGCTTGTTATCCTTCCAGTTGGCTGAAGTCTTCATGGCCAACCCTGTTCCTCAAGTGCTGCATCAGTGTGGACATGCTCCTAGCCATGGAGCACAGCCAGCATTGCTCAGCACTACTGGGTGCTTTGACTGCTCTGAAGACAGCTATTCTGTGACCACAAAATTCATGTTGGTGCAGAAATGTTGGCAGTGATTCTGTGGGGATCAGATGGGTGGCAAGATGCAGGAGAGACAGGAGGAACTTGCGTTCATGCCCTGTGCCAGGAGTATTCAGCCTTGTTCAAGAACCTCCTGTAGGTAACAACTTCTGGGCAATGAGGCTGGAGAGGAGCCTGGGACATCTGTTTCAGTCCTCTTCTACCACAGACACAGTATCTCCCAGCCCCCTTCATGGGCTGGCTCCTCTTCAGGCAAAGCCTCTCAGATTGCAAAGCCAGATCTGGATCACGGGAATAATTGGACATTTCCTTCTACAATTATTCACAGCCATTTTCTGCCCATTTCTCCTTGTGCCAACATTGTCTTCTGGCTTCAACAGCTTTTCTCCCTTCTGTGTATTTAGACCCCGCTGTATTTATAGCTGACAGTGATATTCCCTCTTGGCTTTTGTTTTGCTCACAGAGGCTCCCTCCTCATGGTCTCCCTCTCTCCTGAATGTAGGTGGCCAGATCCCAGGTGTTGTCTCCTCCCCACAGCAGGGTTACTCCTTTCCCTACAGGTGGGATGTGCTTCTCCCCTCGGTGTACCCAGGCTACATGAGGCTGATTCACAGCCATGTGGCAGAGTTGTCTCCTAATCCTCCTTCCACCAACCTGGCCCTCTTTCTGAGGGGCTGGCAAAAACGCAGAGAAAAATGTTAATGCAAGTACTTGGCCTTACACCTCAAGCAGTTATGCTACAGTTCCTTTCCACTCCTAGGGCACTCAAGTCCTGCAGTGCAATAGCCTATCTTCCTATTTTGCAATGAATCTCATCTGAATTCTCCCCTGGGGAAGAAGGGCTCTGTTCAAAGTGCTCAGCAGCCTTGGTCTCACTGTCTGCCTTAGGCAGATTAAGAGAATTTTATTTTAATGATCAAATAAAAGGATTCCTACATGGAGGCAGTGGTCCTCTGGTGCTGCCGTGGTCAGATGGTGGCTCTCACCTGCAGATGTTCTGAGGCCACCTTTGAGATGCAGAGTCAGGCTGATTAAGTTTCTCATCTTTTCTGCTTTGTTGTTTGCCTCTCTGTCTTCTCTGTCCCAGCCCATGCAATGTTACTTCTGTGTGTTCCTGTACTCTTCATCTTCAGGTGCTTTGGTTCTGCCCAGGTGGATGAGCACAGTTGATCCTGCAGACCAAGGGGTTGCAGTAATCCTGTTAGTCTACCATGGTCTCCCCTTGCTAAGCCCTCCTGATGTTGTTTACTTGGTTCCAATTAGCCTTGCTGGCTGGCTGCAGTGGAGCCGCACGGTCCACGAGACCAAATTAATGGGCTTGTGTCTCCTATTTGAATCCAGCCCCCACGTGTGCAGTATGCCAAACCAATAATACTTTATCTTGATGTAATAAAAATAATTGCCAGCAGAAATGCTTTCCCTTGTGCCTGTTCTTCACCTCTCCCAGGAATTGCTCAGTCTTGTCTCCTGCCTTTCTGTTCCACTTCCTCATATGTCTCTTACGTCCATGGGCAACCTCGCACTGGTTGAGAAGTGAGGTCAAGTAGTGCTGGGATGTGCCCTGAGTTATCCTTTAATATTTTCCCTCTTCTCACATAACAGCCCTTGTTCTTTCTCCCTTTAAGCCAGAAAGGTTCGGAGGCTCTATAACTACCTATTTGTTTCAATACCTTTTTTGTAAGGTCTAACTCTGATGTGATGTAATTTCCACTTTGCTGAGAACTTGGTGGCCTCCATGACCTCCATTCCAGGACTCGTGTCTTCCAATCTGTGCAGGGTCCCTGCTTCTTCCTAACACCTTTCCTCAAGTACCTGCTCAGCCCGTTACCTCGCAAGTTTTTATTTTTAGTGTCTCTTCTTCCTGCTCAGGATTTCTTGCTGCTCCAACACCTTTTTGCTTGATGCAGGTCCAGGCATCCTCCATGTTTGTGTCCATGTCCTCTCTCTCCAGCTGACTTCACTAACCAGTTCCTTTTGTCTCTCGATATCCACTCTGCTTGAAATCAAGATCCTCATTTGTAGACTTATTTTCATTCACAAGTTGATTTAGGTCAAAATATTCAATTCAGGGCTCACTTCTGCAATCAGCCCTTCCATAATAGCTCACTTTCTCACCAAAACCAAGTCTAATAATTCTCATGGGTTCAGGTGAAGACAAACCTGCCAGCTCTCACATCCATCTTTGTCTGCTCTATGGTTACAAGCAATGTTTGCTCTCCAGACTCCCCTGTAGACTAGAGCCATTGAAGTTGCTTCCACAGGGTAAATGATTGAAGTGCCCCAGCAAGAACTGATGCTTTATCTCCCAGAAGGAGGACTTGCTGCATGAAGAGGTCACAGCTTGGTCCCCATATTCCCACCAGCTCCTATAAGGAGGATTATTCCAACCTGAGTGTTCAAACCCCTTTTTCCTTCCTCTCAGCCCTTTGGGTTATTCACCTGTCCCCTGTGGTCCCTTACGTGTGTCTCTTCCATAGCACTGGTCTCCAGTGGGTCTTTGGAGAAGACCATCACAGCTTGTGTTGTGCTGCAACCCAGTGTCATTGCATGGGAGCAGCCAACAGCTAAAGGGGTTGGGGCTTAGGATCTGCCCTGAGCTGCCCCACATCTCCCCATCCAGGCCCTGCAGGGTAATTCCTCCATTTCCAGGGCTGTTTATCTCAGCCAGACCACGAGGGAGCTGGAGGTGGGCAGGAGGCCAGCAGGCACAGCCCGGGCAGGGGACAGGAATTAGGCAGTGCTCTTTAATCCAACAGAGGTGCCCCTGGGTCAGTGTGGGCTGGTGGAGGTGGCTGGGCTGGACTCTGCAGATGGAGGCACCAAACTGCTGACTTTTAGGACACGATTATTTTCTGATACAGCTTTTTTTTTTTCCACCCCTGAGCAAACACTGATATAATGAAACGTGTGTCTTGGGGAACTCATCCAACAGGCTACTGCTCTCACAAAGCTTGGTTGGCTGGATCAGTCTGACCTCCTGGGTCAGTGTGACATATGAAAGAAATGGCCAAAAGAGCACAATCAAGCTGGAAAGGTTGTCAAGAAGGCTAGAAAGGAAATCTTCTTGTGCTCAGCTTTTGGTTTCTTGTGAGATAAAGCTGAATTTTCAGCAGCTCAGGGCAAAATGTAATTTTCTGGTTGGCTTTACTTGTGGTCCACCTGACTGCTCTTTTTCCCCCTTGTTGCTCTGCGTCTGAAACGCCCACTTCTTCACTCCAGCTGCCATCCCAGGCCCTGAAGGGATCAGACCCGAGCCTGGCAATCACTGTCCCACCATGGGGCTGGATCCAGCTGGGACTCAGCCACCCACCTCCCTGAGAGCTGCCCAAGCCCTGTGGCAGCACGTTGCAGGCTGGGCTGTGCCGGGGAGGTGGGTGGAAAGGAGGGGTGAGGAAATCATGGCAAATAGGAGCTGACTGCCCAGTAATTGTGGACATCAAGGCTTTTCAGCAAGGCCATAAATCAATGGCAGATGGAGCCACAATGGGTGGTGGTTATTGATTTTTTGGGTTTTTTTTTTTCTTTTTTGTTCCCCCCGTTTGCTGCCCAGCAGAGTGGAAAGGCCCCAGAGGCAGCACGGCAGGGGCTGTGTCAGCAGCTCATCCACCTTCCCTCCCTGCTCCTGGCTGCCGTGCAGGAGGGCAGTGCTCATGGGTGGCCAGCATCAATACCATCCGTCCATCCATGGAGCCTCCTGCCTGCCCACATTGCTGTGCCTGAGCCTGGCTCGACATGCCCAGAGATGCCTCTGAGCCTGGTGGGAATGGACGGGGCTAGAATGAGGGGCAGACCACAGCTCTGGCCAAAGTCCCATCTCAGCATCTCCAGCAAGTCCCTTCCACTACCCATCTCACCCAGCCAGCAGCTTTCCCACTCCTCGAACGTGTTCTCCTGGATGCGTCAGTCCCTGTTTCTTCTGCTCATCTCTCTCTCCACCATTTGCAGTTCTCAGATGGGATTTAAGGAACCTGCCAGGTGTCCCTGCTGCTCTGAGGGAGACAGCTATGGGCAGAGGCACAAACCTTGTGCTGCCTAGGGGCTCATCCATGGGATGCCCTCCAGCCTCACAGTTGCCTAGGGGAAGGATGGGGTGTCCCATGGACAGGGATAATGCTGCTAAAGGAAATCCAGCCTACAGGAGTGGGCAAAGCCAGCATTTGTTACTAGACCAAAGTGCTAAGAAATAGAGCTTTTCTCCCTGCTTAACCTTTTCCTAAGACCTTCCCTGCACCTCCCATGCTCTTGGGTGGCTCAGCTCTTCAAGGGACATCTTTGTGCAACATCTTGGCAGCACTTTGGGTAACGAGGGCTCCCATGCCCTGAGCTTAGTTGGTACTTCTGGGCACTACAGTAACAGTGAGGGTGTTGCTGTCCTCTGGCTCGTGGAAGCAGTGTATCCATGTGGGGAGGGGGCCAGTGTTCCAGTAATGGCTTTCTTTCCAGGATTAAAAGCTCTGCCATTAGAGCTGATCTGGGCAGTGTATTTTTCCCTTCCCTTTTGTTCAGGGCTGTGCAGAGCACTTTGGAATTCATAAACTGGTAATTTATTGAATAAGTCTTTGGAGAAGGGAAGTAATGAAAGCTGCCACATAAATTACAGTGGTGTTTAGGATCCTGTTGCTGGTGGGAGCAGGGTGGCTCTGTGGCCTCTCAGGAGCCGGCGCCTGTGTGGAGACACGGGCCAAGGAGCAGACACCAGACGTGCTGCCAGGTCCTGCTTCCAGCCTGCAGCACAGGGGTGGGCTTGAACCTCCCAGAGCTCTGGACATTCAAGGGCAAGCTGCAGAGCTCCAGAGGTGCCACGGGCAGTGAGCAGGGACACGGTGCTGGCAGGAGGCAGTGTCCCCTCTGCGGGGCCCTGTCACCAGGCTCTGACCTCGCTGCTGCTCTCTACCTCTCTAGCGAGCTGGGGGGTGATGGCCACACGGGGCAGCCTGGCCCTGTGCTCCTGGGCTGGCAGCAGGTCCCTGCCAGGCACCACTGCAGCTCAGGTCACCCTCCTGAGCCTGCCCAAGGGAAGGTGGGGGGATCTTTTGGTGATAGAAGACTTGGGTTTGGTTTTTGAAAGTCTGACCCTGCTGAACCCACTGTGCACATGTGCTGTGGAGCAGAAACGTTTATCAGAGGCACTTTTGGAGGAGCTGGGATGCAGGAAGAAGTGAAGCATGAGTAGAGGAGCTGTGGGAAGGGAGGTGGGGGCTGCATTCTCATGCAAGCCAGGGGCATCTGGTAGAGGTAAAATTAGTGCAAGCCACAGTATTTTCTGTGTCTTTGGTTAATCAGGGTAATGAGCTGTTCACCTCCAGGTCTCGGCTCCCATTCAACACTCTGTCCATGCAAGGCTGCCAGAGAACACGGTTGGGGAGAGCAGCCCTTGCTGGGGTGGCAGTGTGGGTGCTGCCCCATGGGTGCTCCTTGGGGCAGTAGGATTTTAGTTGTCTCTTCTCTCAGTTACTGGAAACCTGTGTGTGGTTCCTCCAGCCCAAAGTGCTCCATGGATGCATGGTCTCGCTCCATGTCTGCTGAGCCCACTGTACATCTTTTCCATCTGTCTGTGTCTTTGGTCCCGGGAAGGAGGGAGGTTTTGTCAAGCACTTCCAATCCAGAGCTCCTGGTGGGCCCTGTCTGGTGCTGAGCAAAACGTTCCAGGGAAATGTGCCCTTCCCCAGCCCCCAGGTCTGCATGGAAACTGGGTTTGGGTTAAAAACAGTGTTTGGGTGAATCCTGAGAAAGGAGAGATGCGAGGTGTGTACCTGAGCAGCATAAATAAACGAATTAATGAATGGATTAAATGTAAATTGTGGCAGCTCTAAAATGAAAGTCATAGTTTCCAGAAGTGCTTTTAACCGGTACTTATTTCTGCAGCAATATAACTGCCAGCAAGAGCTTAATTCATTATCAACAGAACAAAATGAAGACCCTGTAAATTTGAAGTCCAATTTAATTTCCCCAGAAAGAGCTGTTTTTCTATCCTTCTTTCCCTTTCCTCTCTCTCTGCCCAAGGAAGGAGGATTTCCATCCCTTAGAGCTGTTGTGCCTCCTGCAAATGAGATTTCTCAGCCTGTCCAGCTGTGGGCACCTGCTTGCCAGGGGTGAGGTGGTGGCCTCTGGTGGGTCCATGTGCTGGGGCTTTGTGCTGCCCATCAGCTCTGGGAAAGGCCAGCACAGCTTTGGGGAGTTCAGGCTGGGAATCAGGACTGGATGGGGAGGGAAGTGGAGGCTCAAAGGGAAAAAGTGGGTTGTCTTGGGTTCATGGCAAAGAACAGGCCCTGAGTCCTAACCTACTGTCCAACCCCCTGGACATAGTGTGGTCTCAAAAGTGTTTGCAGGGACTATTGGCTGAACTTGAGGCAAAATTGTCAGGGTTTGGGAACCTCCTGCTAGGAAGATGGTGGCTTGTTGGCGAGTACCTCAGAGAAGACAGAGATCTGGCAGGACTGGAGGTAGCCATGGAGCAGTGGAGCTGGGTCTGCTGCTGGGGCTCCTAGGAGAGAGGGGCTGCCAGAGGCAGCTGAAGCTGGCCCAGCCCTTGACTCTCCATCCCATCCCCTCCACTCCGACCTGCCTCCTCCTCAGCTTCATCTCTGAGGAGAGGAGTGAGAGGGGTGGTTCCCTTCTGGCGTTGGCTATTCTGCCCCATGAATAAAATATTCAGTGTAATATTTAAATTTCATTAATTTCAGCTTTTATACTACAATAAAATACTAATTTTCAGATAGTATAAGGGTCAAAACTACATCCATCAAAAAATAAGAAAAAAGGATAAAGCTTGAAATAAAACCTTTCCTTCCCTGTATGACACTGGATGTTGGAGAAGTGAAACAAGGGCATCAAAGTGATGCCTTCCAGTGCCTGAAGGGGCTCCTGGAAAGCTGGGGAGGGACTTTTTACAAGGGCTTGTAGTGAGAGGACAAGGGATGATGACTTTAAACTGGAAGAGTGAAGATTTATTTTAGAAATTAGGAAGAAATTCTTTAGTGTGAGAGTGCTGAGACAATGGCCCAGGTTGCCCAGAGAAGCTGTGGCTGCCCCATCCCTGGAGGTGTTCAAGGCCAGGTTGGATGGGGCTTGGAGCAACCTGGGCTAGTGGGAGGTGTCCCTGCCCATGGCTGGGGGGTTGGGACTAGATGATCTTTAAGGTCCATTCCAACCCAACCTGTTCTATGGTAAGATTCTGTGACTCACTGCACTTTTGCTCTGAGCACCTTTAGCCTCTGAGGAAGCACCTGGTGCTCCCAGTGCCAGGAGAGGACCTCCACAGCTCTGGGGACTCACTGGGTGAAGAGAGCTTGTTTTCCTTTAGCATGACCATCTCATGTTGAAATGAAGCTGGAACCAAACCAGGGGGTCCTTCTGGAGGAAGGTGGGGGATAGCAGAGTTGCTCCAGTAGCAGGAGCTTCTCTTGATGACATTCTTCCCCAGGAGCCTGGCTCCATCTGCCCAAGGAGGAAGGTTTTGGTCTCCTTCCCAAACAATGGGGGCTGGGGGTATCCTCAGACCCCTCCTGCACACAATCCCTGCTCGGGCACAGCACTGCAACTGTCATTTAGGCAAGTTAGGGACCAGGGCCACCAGCTGACCATGTTGGTACTGTGCTGTGAGCTCCTGCTGGAAGGTGTACACAGGGGCACAGTCCTCTGGGCTGCTGACAGCTCAAAAGCACTTGGGGGAGGGAAATGGAGAGGGAAGAGTAATTTCAGCCCAAAGGGCAGCACAGGCTATCTCTGGACTGAACCTGGGACAATTAACACTTCCAAGATGGGCTTAATGGATTGTTTGAGATTTGGGACTGTGAAACACAATTGAAAGAAAAGTGTTTGACTATTGTTATAATTGTTAACAGGCTCCTTTTGAAGCCTTGTGCAAAGATATGGATAGACTTCAGCCATCAATAATATCGCTGGAGGAGAAAATTGAAGGGATATCTGCCCAATTAAATAACCTACAGGGCTGGAATTGAGAATCAATGTGGCATGAATGATGAGGTGTGGGCTGCTGGCACTGAGCGCTAAACCCACCACAGCCTCTGGTTTCTCCAAGAGGGATGGGGTGGGATCCTGCAGCTGGGGTTCCCCCTGGCATGGCTGCATGGGAGGTGGCCAGGGAAGGGCCCCCATCGCTGTCCCCTGGGCTGGGACACAGCGAGGGCATGAGATCTGCAGAGGGCTTCACTGCTCAGGTGGAAGTGTGGGCAGAGGCTGGGCTGGTGGTGCCAGGGGACACACATAGGGACAGTTCCATGTCTTCAGGGAGCACCCAGGAGCTGCTGTGGGTGGTAAATGGGAACTGCTGGAAGACTGACACATTATCTTCTGGATATCCTCCTCCTCCCACTTTTGGGCGACCTGGGGAAATGGAAGTGAATTTGCTGAGACACGTTGGAGTGTTTGAAGTGGACTTGTTGAAAATGAGGAGGGTGGCAAGTGGGAGAGAAGGGCAGGAGGCTTCAGGGATGGAGCAGGGCATCTACTGAGGACATGGGGCTGCAGCTGAAGAACCTCAGGCGTCCTATTTGTGGTGAAAAGGTAGAAAATAGGGATTGGGGTAAGAACTCTGGATCTTTCCCCCACACACACCACAAGGAAAGCCCAGACTTGATCCCTGGTGTCTGTGTGCATTTTGTGGGACATGTCACTCACTGACAACACTGGGACAACCCTACCCAAGCATCACCAGAGCCACCAAGGTGGAGTGGACCCTCTGTAGCCATAGAAGTACAATCCTGTCTTTCCAGCAGGGATTAAGGGTAAGAAGCATCTGCTCTGTGTGGCTCATTCCTCCTCCTCTTCACCAGAGGTGCCCCACCGTGGTGCAGGCACCGAGCTCCTCCCGTGATGGGTGGAGGCACAGCTGAATCTGTGCTCTGCCCCTTTAATTTTCTTTAAAGGATAAATTAATTTTCCCTTTGCTTAAGTATCTGTCACTTTAAATTAATGTCTCTGATAGTGAAAATGACGAAGCAGCCAGGTCATTAGGCAAATTTTAATTAGAGGCTCAGATAGCCTTAGCTAATAAGATGCTACAGTTCTTTCCAGGCATTCTTACTTTCCACAGGATCTTTCCAAGTCCACCCAAAGATAACTCCTCAACACCCACCTGCTCCTCTGTAGGAGGAACATCTCTCTTGGTGCCATGGGAGAGGTTTTCCCACCCTGGCAGCCCCCAGGGAGTCCCAGCCACTGCTCAGGCAGCCACTGCTCAGGCAGTCCCTGGGGGCTGCCAGGGTGGGAAAACCTCACCGATGGGCTGGCTCCTCTTTATCATCACAACGAGCCCACGTGCCACGTGCTGCCTCAGAAGCCTTTGCCAGGAGCAGGGAGAAGTTTATAAGGCCAGTGCATTATGAAAAGATGATTTACTAAGACTTTCTGCAAAGAGTAAAGCCGCTTCCCTGTATGCATTTTCAGTTGTTAAAAGGGGTAAGAAATTAGCTAATTAACTCTCACCCCCCCGCACACACACGTTTTCTTTGTCTGAGTAGATGTGGGTTGGATCTAGAGGGAACATCCCTGGGCTGGCTGTAAATCCAGCCTCCAGCCCAGCATAATAAGAGGCTCAATCCATTCCTGGGTGAGCCAGGCTGGTCTCTTGCTCCCTTAAGGCACAGCCGGGGAGGAGGGATGCAGGCAGTGAGCTTCCCCGGGCCAGCACCCAGCCCCGGCCACAGAGAGGAGGAGAAGGGAGGGAAGAGGAGAGGAACAGGCTTTCTTCTTCCATTCTGATGGGATCAAATCTCCTCCTCCCAGTGTGACCAGGCCTCTGTGCCCTGCAGGTACACATGTTTTTGTGCTGGGTAATTTCACAAGTGAGATCCATCCATTAAGCTGCCGGTTCCAGTCACTCCACCCGCCGCAAAATAACCGACAAATGGGGCTCTGACCTACTTCTATTTTTTCCCTCTCGGTGCTGTGCAGCTGGAGCCAGGCAGGGATGCAGGAAGGTAGGTGGCCACGGAGAGTCTGTGCCTGGATCCTGCTTCCTTGGGGCTGGGGGCAGAAGAAAAGGGGCAACGGGGTGAGCGGGCTCCTCCTGGCTGCAGCTGGTGCCGTGCTGCCTGCACAGAGTTACAGCAGCTGCTCTGCAATTCCCTCACCCCCAGCAGGAGCAGGGGGGGGAAACCTGCTCTGGGAAGGGAGCTGATCCAGGACAAAAAGTGAGAAAAATCATCCGCTTTCATGGCAGAACTTGCTGTTTCCAAGCTCTCAGTGAATAATTTCCTGCAGCCAGGACAGCATCCCTTCCAGCCGTGCATCCCGAGGCTGCTCCCAGTGCTGCTGGATGTCCTGCCAGGGTCTCCAGTGCCAGCAGGGCTGGAGGGACCCATCTCTTCCCAGCTCATTGTCCAGCGTGGGGACACAAGCTTGTGACCACGTATCCCTCTGCTATGCTGACTTGGTTATTCCCAGCACTTGGCTATCCCTGTGGATTCACACACTGCCTGGAAATCCTCAGTGGGAAGTTTTATTGACAGGGAAGGTGGTTTTCTCAAAATGGAAACTTCCCACAAGAAAGTGGTGCTTTCAATCAAATGTTAGTTGGGAGGGCAAAGGAAAGAGAAAAATACGTCACTGAGCCTTTTGGTAAAGTGAAAACATCCTTGTTTCCACACATTTGGCAGGGAAAGCTTCAATTTTTCACCTCTGAATGATTTCTATGCTGACGTTTCTTTTATTCCACACCATCAGGCAGCTCTAAATACTAGAGTTTTGCTGCCAGAAGGAAATATTTTGAGCGGTGTCTCCCTGCCTTTCCCACCTTCCCTTTCCTCCCTTCAGGCGTTTGGAAATAGTGAGATTTCTCTCGAGCACTAGAAGTGTCACTGCCTCCTTGCCCCCAGCACAGGCTGAGGGCATTTTAAGCCTTCCTTTCACCTTGAAAATCCACAGGACCTCATCCTGCTCCTCCTGCCTGCAGCAAAAATCTGAGCTGAACGCAGCTCTCAGCCCATGGAAGCACCAATGTGTGTGGCCATTCCTGGCCCTTGGACGTCTGGAGATTCAGTGATGGTGACCAGCAAACAGGGGAAAGAAGAAGATTTGTAAAGAAGATTATGCAAAAGAAGTAGTGGCCATTTTTTGCCCCGTCTCCTCATCTTGTGCAAATTACCCTATTATTCTGCTCCCTTAGGATGCCTGAGTGTCCTTATTTCTTCTTTTGAGCTAAAGTCATTCATGCATTAAATTAGTTCTCTTCCTAGAAATAGCTTGATTACTTTCTTCAAGCTGCAGTTAATGTGAGGTTCTCTGAGAGTTTAAAAAATAAAAACAGGGCAAAAAGGGAAGAGGGGAGTGAAGGGGAGGAGCAGGGGCAGGATGTGGCCTCCTTGAGCCAGAGGAAGATCCATTTGCCTCAAGTATGAGGTGCCATGATGCAGGAGAGGGGGCTGTGGCTGTCACCTGTGTGGTGGGACTGGAGGGGTTGGTCCCTTGTCCCCTGGGAGCAGTGATCTTCCTCGAGAGCACGTGGTATGGCTGGGGCTGGACTCAGTGGCCCGTGCATCCTCTCCATCATCTCTTCCCATTGCATTGGGTGGATAATGGTGATGTGTCTCCTGGCTTGCCTCGAATCACATCTCAGATTACTTATCAGATTTTCCATGTCATTGCTCTGTTGGACTGTGACCAAAGAGAAAGAGGGAGACCTTGGCAGGATGCCCCATCCTGGTTTTGAGGATGGCTTAGTTGAGAAAACTGCCAGAGCTCAGGAAGACCCAGAATCCCCTGAGGTCCCAGGTTTTCTTCCCTCACATAAGCTGACCCCCAGCTCAAGGCTGCCCTGCTCCCAGGGGCTTCCCCAGTGTGTTTCCCCATTTGAGTATTGAATCCTCTCCTAACGGGTGTGCTGTAACAACCCCAGGCTCCCTGCTGGCTGTCAGGATCCTCTCTGACTTTCTCTCCCCACCAAAACATGCTCTGTTCCCCGTGGACCGTGGCTGTTTCTGCTTCCCTTGGCCCTCATTTCTTTCCTGCAGAGCTTTTCCAAGGAGGTGGCCAGGGCTGAGCTCACAGCCTAAGAGGGGCTGAGCATCTCAGCTAATGGCCTCAGAAAACATCCTGTGCTCTTTTGTGCTCACTGTCCCCTTGACATTTGTGTTAGCTTTTTGGGGGGGTTATTTTCCCCTTAATTCCCCTGACTGTTGGGCAGGTGTTTGCTCCCAGCTGTGTGCAGGAGCCCCAAGAGCTGTTGGCCTGAACATCAGCTGCTAATTCAGGGCAAATTATCCCTTCTTTCCCACTGCGTTTTGCTGTATCCTTTACAGAACTGCATCTGCAGGTGTCTGGCTTCATTCCTTTTTTCTCCTTCCCCAGTGCCTTTGCTTCCCACAGGCTCCTCCAAAACCCCTTTTTACCAACCACTGGAAGAAGAGCCACATCTGGGGTGGGTTTTGCACCAACCAGCCTGTCTTTTCCATGGGAATTTGCACTTGCAGCATGTCTCTCCTGGAGTTAAAATTGATCCCCTGGCTCACTTTGACCAAGGCACAGAAGAGCTCCCTGTCATGGACAAGGTGGGAGGATGAGCTCTCCAAACTAGGGTACCCAGCTCAGAAAATGTCCCCAGGTTGGTCCCAGCCCCTTCCAAAATTGCTGGAAGAGAGAGAAACTTCTTCAGGAAAATCCCATCTGTGGCCAGAGGTGGAATGATGCTTTGCTACAGCTTTCCTCTTTTCTTCCGTTAATTAAAAAGAAAATGTCTCCCTCCAAAGTCATTAATTACTAATGACACAATTAGAACCAGTAAAGAGGGGTAGGAAGAATAAGATGAAAAAGAAGGGGGGAAGAAAAGGCAAAACACAACCAAAACCCAAAGAACCCTCTGGCAATTTGAGATATTTGAAGCCTGAAAGAAATTAAGAAAAGAATTGCTTGATTTAAACTTTATTCTCATTCCTGCTGGGCCTGCCCAGGGTGGGCAGTGTGTGGATGGAAGCCACCTTCCCAGCACTCCTCTCCCTTCCAAACCAGGAAGGAAGGAAGTCTCTTTATCTATCTCATTTAATCTGATTTTTCTGCTTGGAGGCAGACCCCAAGGCAGCTTTTCACTTTGAGGAACCTTTTCTGCAGTCTGCCAACTTTCTGTGCAGGAAAATGTGGATTTAGCACCATAATCCCCAAAGCCCCATTTTCCATGTCTGTGGTGCCAGCACTGGATCTCTCATGGCCTCAGCCCTGCTTCTCTCTCTCCAGCCATCCCATCTCTGTGGACAAGAAATCCCAGCTCTTCCCTCCCTCCCTGTCCCCTCCTCTGCTGGTGACCAGGGCTGGAGCAGAGCTGCGAGCTGAGGACAGGCAGGGACAACTCTCGATGTCCAAGTTTAAAGCTCCTTGGCTTTGAAAGACCAACTTAAATTGCTTGAACACTCTCTCTGAAAAACAGATTAAGGGCGTGGGGCAAGGGAAGCCCAACAGAGCTGCTGGCTGCCTGCTGAGTGCTTATTATTTCTGTCAGCCGAGTGTTTTAGCTCAGTAATCTGGGATTGAAATGGGCTTCTGGAGGGGAGGGAGGCGAGGCAGCTGCTCCTGCCGGAGCCTGGATTAGGCAAAGAGCAAGTTTCAGCCTCTCTTTCCCTGGGGAAAAGTGATCTCTGAGGTGGGACGGGGCCACAGGCCTGTGGGTGGGAGAGGCAAAGCAGGGAAAGGCAAAAAAAAAAAAAAAAAAAAAGAGGAAAGAAAAAACCAAGTTTCTCTTGACTGCTGGGTCCCTCCGGAGGCCACGGCAAGCAGGGATGGGGAGGGAGAAAAGCTACTAATACATCGTTTTGTCTTCAAGCAATTATGCGAAAATGAGTTAATCACAGGGTCACAGAAGCCATAACCATTAATTAATCCCCAGCATGAGCCAAAAAGATGAATTTCCTGCAGTAAACAAACATGAGGAACAGTGTGGCAAGGAATCCAGCTCCTGCCGGGTTATCGCAGCCGGTGCCGGCGGCTCCACCGCAGCACCCCCAGACCACATCCAGCTGCTTGTGTCCCTGCCAGGGGGAAACCCTGCCTGCCACATCCCTGCCCTTGGGTGCCCGTGGTGGGGGGAACAGGGGAATTGCCAGAAATAGAGAAGTTGGGTCACTCCTGCAAATGGCAGAAGGCAAAGGCCTTTACTCCCTCCTGGTGCGGGGACAGGGCTGGTGTCCCCACCCTGGGGAGCAGGGGTAGGACACTGAGCAGACCATGATTGGGAGTACTGCCCAGGGAGTACTGGGTGTCCTATTCCAACTGGATTAGGCTTAGTTATAAACTGATGAAACTCACCACTGGATCATCTCAGCAGCTTCCAGATGGGAAATCCATGAAGGTGTCACCTGCTGCCAGGGGGTCTCTGCCCTCCCGAGTCCCCCCTGGATGTGCTGCCTGCGGGCTCTGCTCCTGTACTGCTACAGTGGGAGGGGGGAGAGAGGGCAGGGGAGGGGGGGAATCTACACTGTCTCATTAATACCTGTTTTTGCATTATTGCCCTTTTAATAACGATCCGCTCTTGTTCTTTGAACCTTTTTCAAAAGATCCTGTTAAATCCCACATGCAGACAAATCCAGCACATCTAGTGGAACGGCTCTGAAGCCAGCCCAGGACAGCTGGATCTTTGCTGTAAATCCAGGTGTCTCATTGAAAACTGGCCTTTTTGGTTTTCTTCTTTTTTTTGGTACTTCCTCTCATTTCCCCACATGAAGCAGTTAGTCACTGGCCTTTTGGAAGGGTAGAAAACCCTCAGAAAATTCATCTTTTAGCACATTCTTCCTCTAAACTCAAACCACACTAGTTCAATAAAAATTAGTATTTGCTTTAGGCTGTGCAAGTTGGCTGCATGCACACGATTCAATTAGTTTAAACCCAGCCTCTATTTATTTAGCTAAATGGAATAGGAATAATGCTAAAACCAAACTGAAATAATCCAAATTCCTCCTGGGCTGTCAGAGATTGTTTAGGGCAGGCATGAAGGGCTCCTTGCCGTGCCTCATCACCCCTCTGCTTTGTGTTTCTTTATCTGTGGGATTTTTTTCAACAGGCCCCACACCCACCCCCCCCCCACACACACCCAATAAACATAATTTTTGGGCCTATCTGCCTTTTTTTCTTTAAAATCAGACCATTTTTATGTTAAAAAAAACCCCAAAGATTAAAAAGAAGTCAAAACATTTCACTTAAAAATTATCCAAAGGGAGTTGAGTGTCCTCAAGTGAAGTATCTTCTTTTGAAAGCATCAGAATGAAACACTGGAGCTCCTTCCAGACCCATTTCTGTGTGTCTCCAACCAGACTTGCTTGCCCAAGCTGAACTCCCTTGATTGTCCCTTTACTGGGCATGCACCAGTTAATGCCATTTAGTGCTGGAGTAAGTGACTCTCCCATTGACACCAGTGTTTGCGCTGATTTAACAGCTGCTGGTTAACTACAGGTCATTGCTGCTGTCCCCTCATGAAGGAGCTGAGCAGAAACAAACGTGAAGCCCATAAAACAATGCCTGGCTGTTGCTCCAAACCCTGCCCGTGTTCCTCTTCAGAGAGCACAAATTAACTCCAGACACCGACAGACAGAAGGGAGCCCGTTACAGCCCCCATCAAGCCTTGTGCTCAATCAGACATTTCCAAAAAGAAGGGGCATTTTGATGAAATTTCTCCTCTCATCTGATAACTGACCTTTGTGAAATTTACCAGATCTCCCACGGCCCAAGTACCACTGATGTTTATCCTCCCGGAGCCAGCTCCCTGCTCCTAGTGATGGATCTCTTCCCAGCCAGGCTGACTGTGACAGGAGCACTTCATGAGAGAGATGAGCTGCTGGGAAGTCGTACGATGGCCCTGTAAGTAAATGAAGGGATCAGGGTGAGAAATCTCGCTGTGGAATGGGCTGTTTTGCATAAGAGCTGGCTCTGCTGGTGGCTTGGATGTGGAGAGTTGGGCTGGAAGAAGCAGGGGAGCGTGGCCAGGCTGGGGATGGTGCTGCTGGCTGGTGGCTTTTTGGTGACTCACATGAAGGGAAATAAACTAACCTTGAGCCGGGTGAAATCCTGTCTCCAAACCCTTCGACCCAGGTGGTCAGAGACAGAGGGTTGCTAGTGCCACGGGGAACAAAATGCCTCCTTTGCTTGGGGAGGGGTGAGGATGGGGATGTCTCTTCCCCAGGACTATTGGGGTGGTACCTGGGAAGCAGCGTGGGGTGATTTTGGGGTGTGATGAGCATGTGCCCTGCAGGTCACAGGGAGGTTTGCACACCCAGTTCACCCCAAATTGCTGCAGGGCTGTGCCTCAGCTCTGAGTGTGCCTGGGGACCAACCCTGATTCACCCGGGCTGAGACCTCAGCAAGAGCCAAAAACAACCCCACAGAAGCTCAAGGACAGAGTGGAGAAGTCCTCGAACCATGGGGAGACCCTGGGGTTGTCAGGCAAGAGGGGCTCAACCAAAACAAGGTGCCCATCCTGCATTGAGCAATAATCCCCTAGTGCAGAGCAGGGGACATTGGTGCCTGTGGCTGGGGAAGAGGCTGGGGTGCATAAAGGAGCAGGAGAGCAGAAGGGAACCCAGACAGTTCCCTGCTCTTAAAAGGGAGAGAAAAAATGAGCCTTTGTGATATCCTCACCCATTTACACACACACAACTTTCTAAATGCTAAGCCAAATAAAGTCGTCTTATCGGCGTATTACCACTTAAGGCTCTTTCAGGCAGATTTAGAATGAATTAGTGCTTTTTTTAACTACAAATAGGAGCAAAGTGAAAAATCTTACTCCATCACCCCACACAGCTCCTGCCTTAACCCTCGGAGGGGGGAGCAGCTCCAGGTGGGTGAGAACCCAGGGATGTTGGCAGTGAGGATGTAGGAGGCCCAGAAAGGCTGGGAAGTAACATAGCCCATGGCCATCAACTGCCAGCCATTCAGCCTTGCAGTCATAGAATCCCAGGCTGGTTTGGGTTGGAAGGGACCTTAAAGACCCCTGCCATGGGCAGGGACACCTCCCACTAGACCAGGTTGCTCCAAGCCCCATCCAGCCTGCCCTTGAACACTTCTGGGGTTGGGCCATAAACAGCGCTGCCCAAGCCGTTGGTGCCCACAGTGGAGGTGAGCTGGGCTGTGTTTGAAGCCAAATCCATCCCTGAAAGGATCATCTTCAAGAGGGGCATCACTGGTACCCTTCCAGAGTCCTGCTATTAATAAGGAGTCATTAGCAGAGCAGCTGTTGGGAAGGGCCTCCTGGAACCCAGCATGTAAGAGCCATTTAGTGTGGAAGGGATGGGTGGAAGAGCAATGTCGAGCCTGTTGGCATCTGCCAAGCTGGGACGACCTGGGAGGCATCTTCTGCCACATGCCACGTGATGAATGGTTCTAGCAGCAGGGCTGACATCTCCATTTGCTCCTCTTGTGTAGCTTTTGGAAATCTTCATGCATTGGGTTGGGGTCATGAGTCTGTCCCACGTGTCTGCACTTTGGTGTCTCGTGACACCAGTAGGAAATCTGCCATGACACATGCAGGGAGGAAGCACTGTTTCCACTTGGGATTTTCAGGTTGCTCTTCTGCACCATGTTAATCTTCCAGGCTCTTGTGCAGACTCCAGTTCCCAGCACTGACTGAAAGGAGGATTTTCCCTTGGTGACAAATCAGCTTCTTCCCAATTCCTTTTCAGTACCTGCCAGGATGAGAGAAAAAATCAAAATATGCTGAATCTCCAGCTGGGTAGGAAAGACCCCCTTTGGCTCTTCACAGTCCGCTTTGCAGTCTGTTAACACCAACCCCACTATCTTATTCTCATTGATTCTTGAGGGCTCCTGGGCCACACTACAAAATTCAGAAGCTATCCAGGTCTCTTTTTTTTTTTTTTCAAAAAAAAAGAGTACTTTCTTCCCAAGGCAAAGGCAGACTCTGAGCGTGTCCTTTCACACAAGGCCAATGGAGCTCACTTTGAAAAAACCCACAAAGGCAGGAGGGAATCCCACTGCCCCCGTCCCAGCTTTCCTCAGCTGCACTGAAGCAAATGAAAAAGCAATTTGCAAGTCCTCATTCCCAACAGTCCAGTAAAGGGAAGGTAGGAAGGCTGAGTTTAGATTCAGGAGAGGCAAGTGGCCTGTGGCTTTTGTTCATCTTCAGCCTGTTTAAATGAGCAAAGCACTGGGTGTGAGCTGCTGCTGGTGGAATTCCATCAGGGATCAGAAAGCAGTGATGGCAGAAGACCAGCTGGAAGCCTTTTTGTGCCCCTGGGATGTAGATTGGGGTGTCTTAGCATCACCTTCATCTTGTTGTCCTTCCCCCTGGCCTCTCGCAGCACCGTGCCCATCTCCACTGTGTGGAGAGCACGAGCCACCCCCACCCACAGCCTTGGTCTGAGCTGAGACACAGCTCTTGTCAACTGCCCCAAACTACTCCCTGACACAAGTTCCACTTTCTCACAAGAAAAACAAACTCCAAAAGAAATTTTATGTGAAACAAGAATCTTTTTTTTTTTTTGTCCCCTTCTAATTAGAGCCAGAAATCTGGCACTTATTGATGAGCTGGGAGAGGTTTTCTGTGGAAAAGGTGTGAATGAGGACCTTTACTTGCCTTCCACTTCCATCCCTATTTTTCTGACTTTAAAAAAATATTCTGGTCTACATGAAAACCTCATCCTACCTAACAACATCACATTGCTGCTAACAAGAGAATTCAGCTATTGTCAGTTTGCCCTGAGATGGCTTCCTTGGGCTCAGCAGGACATCGCAGGCAAGGAGGAGTTGAGAGGCTCACAGGAAATGAGAGACAAGCAGAGGATGGAGAGGAAACTGAATTGAGCAGATGTCCAGCCCTGCTCAGTCCAACCACAGCTGGCACCATCTGGGGCAGCAGACCCTCTTGCTGCTGCTTCAAGGTGGGGCTGAACCTGCCTTTTGAGAGGTGGTGCTGCAAGATGTGGCCTCTGAGGTAATGTCATTAGGCCCATCCCTTGAGTGTGCAAATGAAGGGTGTAATTAGCAGCACCAGTCATTAGTACAACCCAAACAGACTCAGCCATGGCTGGCTGTTTTCCTCCATAAACATGAGACGTAGCTTCATTCATGTTCCCAAAGAGCCCAGACTCTTGGTGTCTGGAGATAGGTCTGGCTCCCAGACTCCCCAGATGACCTTGTGCCTTGTCCTTATGCTCCAGCCTGTCTACACCCAGGGTCTGCAGTGTCCCAGCTCCTGATTCCCTTTGAGCTGGCCCAACCATGGCTACCAGCAAAGGTCTCAGCTACTCTCTGCTCTCCCACCCCAGCTCCAGCCCCACCACAGCCCCAGGAGAGCATGCTCCAGGGGACTCTCACCACCTCACAGTGAGCCTTTCTCCATCCATCACCATCATGCTTCCTGCTGTCCTTTCCACCCCTCCCCTTATCTGAGCCATCAGAACAATTTCTCTGCATATTCTTTGCAGCCCCAGAAGGCAAAATGTATGAAACCCATGACTGTAGGTCTGAACTGTTGTGCCTCTCACTGTTGTTTGAGGAAAAAGGGCTGGAGCTTATAACCATGATGAGTAAGTAGCCCTGGAAGAACCAGGTTAATAAATATGAGCAAAAAGGGGATCTAAGGGAGGCGATGGATCAAGACTTGGCCTTGTTTGACTGCTGACACAAACCTGTGCCATGGTGTCACAGATGAGCCTTTCTTGCCCAAACCTCTGGCAGAGCCAGCTTTTCTTGGGGAAAAAAAAAAAACACAACACTTTTAGCACAGCTCAGATTAAACCCAGCAGATTCCCATCAGTCTGACCGACTGCTTTTTTCCCCTGTCTCCAGTATAGTGTTTCTTCTGAAAGGTCATCATTTTTCCACTTGATCCACCAAGCTCTTTGTACATTATGACAAGGTGATAGTACATCCAAGGCCCATTTACAACATGACTCCTGACAGCACGGACACAGGCTCAGTGGTTAGGAAGCTCTCCTTAGCAGACAGCCTGTTCCAGCTGGATGGCTTCTGTCCACAGAGACCTCTTGTTGTGGTCTCTCACCCTCTCTTACATCTTCCAAGGAAATTCTAGCAAGTGAACACCTGAGATCTCTTCCCAGGATGAAGTGATGCACTTTCTTCCTCAAACAAAACCAAAGCCAAGGACTGGCTGACCCTCTTTTTCACCTACATGGGTGGTGTGGTTAAAGTGGCAAAGACCTTCCCCCTTCCCAGTGCATGGAGCAGGCTGATCTTTCCATCTAATAGCAGCCACCTGCCCAGGAGCCAGCCCTCTTTGTGGTCAACTGCCCAGATTTCAGTAGAAAACACCTTTGACTCCTTTGAACATCAGCCCTTCAGCTCAGCATCTCTGTGTCTTTTGCTGAGACAGGACTCTCCCCCTGACATACAAAGACCTGTCAGGTCAACCCTGATATTATGTCCTCTGACCAGTCACTCACAGTGCCAACGTGCTTAGTCCCTTAATTTTTGCTTTTTAGCCAATTTCTCTTGTTTGACTTGAAGATACAATTTTTAGCTCCTGGAGCAATGGCATTTGGTACCAGACACCAATCTGTGCTTGCATGGCTCCTGGCCAGCAGCTCTCTCCTGCCAAGGGCTCCATCTGCATCCAGGGAATCACACCCCCGGATGACAGCTCAGGATCCTCTTTGCTTCTTCTAGTCTTGCACACCTGGTGTCAAGGTGTAATGGGCACAGTCACCCCAGCAGTTGTTCTGGGACATATGGTGGCCTTCTTTGTCCCTTTGCATCGACCATGTAGCTGCAGATGGGCCCAGCTCAGACAACTGATGGACTCACAGCTCTGTGCCAGAGCTAACGTGAGCCCAGTTCCTGACCTTCCCAGACAGACCAGAAAGTTTCCCCCTCAAAGTTTTTGCATTATTACAGCTGATACAACCCAGGCTCTTTCCTGGGTCAATGCTTGTGTCTTCTCATGGTCCCAATTTTGGATCCTCATGTGACACAGAGGTGGTCTCTTCCTCCTTACAGATCACTGGACACCTGGGTGGCAGATCTGGTGGGAGACCAACAATTTTATGGCCAAAAAACAAACCTACCCACAGCTCTTTGCAGGAATGAGCCTCAGCTCACCTCCCTGCTGGACTTTCTGGCTGGGAAGAGCTGCCCTGACCTCCAGCAGCCTGGAGCCTCAGCAGGAGAATTGGGGACCAGCTCAATTGGGAAGGGCTGAGCTCCCATGGCTGAAATCAGAGTCCTCCTCTGCTTCTCTCCTCTGCACATCTTCCCTTTTCTCCCCTTGGAACAGGAGCAGCAGAAATTGGGTGCTTGGGGCAAGGGAGCGAGCCCGCTGCAGCAGGAGAGAGTGGGTGAAGCACTGGGGTGCCCTTGGGAGCCTTTTTTCCCTTTTCTTTGTCCTAAAAATCAGGCTGGATCATGGCAAGATTTATTACAGATCCCAGTGATCTCCAGTGGGTTTTTGTCCCCAGCTGGGGCTGAACAGGTGGGTGGGAACTGGAGCAGATGCTCCGAGTCTGGGATATTTCTGTCTCATGTCGATTGCTCAGAAAGCCCTGCAGAAACCCTGCCCCGGGTGGACTGCCCCCCTGTCACTGCTTGTCCCTCCTCCAGGAGGACAGCAGAGGCTGAAGCCAGAGGTGGTGGGTTCCTCCCGGTTTTCCTAAAAAAACAGGAAAAAACCTTCATTTTCCCAAAACCAAGGAGGGTTTTTTCAATCCCTGAACCCAATGCACAGCCAGGACATGCCATAATTTAACAGAAAAAAACAAAATAGGTTTGTTTAAATCACTGCATTCACAAAGAAAACTGGGCTTTTAAGTGCAGGGCTGGGCTGAGCCTCCCCTGCAGCCTCCCAAGTGATGGGCTGGGCAGGATCAGCCCCTCCTGGGCTGAACTCACTATAAAAAGGGTCCCTGGGACCTTACAGGGGTTTTGGCTCCCGGGTGGTGGCAAATACATTTGGTACTGCAGAAACAGGGACCTATTTTTGTCAACCTTCTGGTGCTGTGAAGGGGACAGGCTTTTTTGGGGGCTGCTGGTGGTGCTTTGCTCTCGTTTCAGATTGGGGTGGGGAAGGAGCTGCCAATTGTGTAACTCAGGGCGGTGTAAGGAAAAGTGCCATGAAAATATGAGGGTGTCTGCTCCCACCTCCTGTCTCTCCTGCTGTCAGGGTTCTTACAGCTGTTTCCTTCAGCTCCAACCTTGATGCTAAAAATGCTTCTGAAAACTTGGGGGTGCTGACATCCCAAATTGCCTTATTCTGAGTTTTTTCCGTGCTTTTTTTTCCGTGTTTTTTTTTTTTTTTTTAACCCCCTTAGTTGCTTTCTCCCTGTGCAAACAGGCTGCCAAGTGCTTCCCTGCTCTGTAATGGGTTTACAGAGAGTGAGGTTAGGGACACATGGTTTGCTCCCTGTGGGAGGAACAGGGATGCTGGCTGGAGGAGGGTGAGGCTGGCAGGGACGAGCAGAGCCCACCTGGGTCAGAGCTGGGGAAGTGACCCCGGGGAGCAGCTGGAGTTACACCCACCCCAGGCTGTCCTGGAGCTGGCACAGAAATTTTCCTCTTCTCTCACCTCCACTCTGCTGGATCCTGTTCTCTGGCCCAGAGCTGCCCACAGGGTGCCGTTTGCTCTGGGCAGCTGGACACCCCTGCCCTGGTCCCTGGGATTCCAGGATTCCATCCCGGCGGCAGGGAGGGGAGCGGCACGGCGCTCACGCCGTGTTTATCCTCCTTGCAGCTGGGCACGGTCAGAGGCCGGGTTTGGGAAGAGGCTGGACTTTGGGCTGGCCCCGTAGGGCTGTTGTGGTCACCTTCCCTGCGGCACGGTGTGCTCCGAGCCCCCCCTTGGGCAGCTTGTTCTGCTCGTCAGAGCAGCCCCCACAACCGTCACTGAAATCCTTCTGGATGCCAGAGATCCAGGTGCCATCAGACCTTATCTGCAATCACCCTCCGGGACACCCACCCCCAGCTGAGCAGAGAATTACTCTGAGCAATGTTCCTCTCAGATATTCAATTTTAACTTCCTCTTCCTTAATTTAATTCCATCATTCCTCCATTTTTGCCCCCCGGGAAGCGAGATCTCCTCCTGATACCAGCGAGGGTTCGTTTGCTTTGCCAGCTCTAATTTGGCTCTGCTATTAAAAGGCAAAGAAGAGACAGCGCCACAATCTGTCGGGAGTTTCCTCAGCCTCTCCTCTCACCCCTCTCCCGTGCTTCCCAGAGCTCCAAGTCCAATTCAGGAGGTCCTGGTGCTGTGCCAGGAGGGGGCAGGATGCAGCTCTGGTCCCCAGCACAGGGTCAGCCCCCTCCATCAGTGAATCCCTTAACACTCTGCCACGCTCCTGTTTCCCAAGTGTTTCTATTGCCCCCTGGAGCTATTTTTATGAGCCCTTTGTTACTTCTTAATTGTCCAAACCACTTTTCCACATTTCTCTTGATAAAGGCAGATTTTAAAAAGCAGTTCAGCATCTCAGCCATTTTAGAGCTATCATCTGCTTCATCCCTTTTATTGTTTAGCAAATGGCCTACTTTTGCTTGAATATTTTTACTCCCCCCCCCCAAGAGAGGGTTGATTTTTATTTTTTTCCCTCCTTTTTTCACAGCTTTATTCTACCTCTTAAATAATTCTTCATACATTGACTCTTTCTGCCTTTATTTTGTTATTTTCTTCCCCTTCATTCCTTTGCTGGGCCAGCCTCCACAAGCTCTGCCTCTCTCCCAGCACTGGGACTTGGGTTCATTTATTTGATTGCCTTTTCCTTGCAAACCTCTTGGGTTTGGGGTTTTTTTGCATGTATCAGAGAAGGGGAAGCTCCAGCTCTGGGTTTCACCCACCCATGGTGATCTGCTGGTGAGCCAGGGGGGTGGCTGGCATGGCAGTGGCCATACAGAGCAGGTTGGTGGGGGGGTTTAATTTTCCAGTCTGTTTTCTAGCCAAAAAATGTCACATTATCTGCTGTCTGTGCATGGCTTCAACCCTTCTCTGGTGTTTCCAGAAGAAACCAGTTGTTGGAGGAAAATGCCAGCAGCCTCTCTGTCCCTCACCCCACTGAAGGGGGAATTTGGTCCCAAAGTGGAACCTTTGGAGCTGCCTGGGGACCACCATCAGCTTCAGCAAATTATTTTGTATCAGAGGGAAGGAAATGGAAAGGAGACCAAATGCAGCACTGCAAACCAGTCTTGTTTCCAAATACTGAGATTAGGGGCGTGAAGGGAAAGGGAACTTTAATCTTGGAGGCAAACAAAGCCTTTCCATCCAGCTGATGCAGGTGAGATTGCAGGAGGGAGGCAGCAGATGGGACAATTTGTTACTGGCTTTTACAGCTTTTTAATTCCTCACCAGCCCGCTGTGCCCTGGGGTGGCCTCCTTTATGTTGGGGGGGACACAGAGAGCCAAAAAAAAATAATAATCCCCCTGGGAGATGATGCTGAATCCCACCCTGGTCCTGCTGAGACCTGGATTGATGGTTTGTGGAGGACCCACTTTGCTGTAGATTTGACAGAAACAGGAGCTTTTGCATTTACTGTTTAAGACAATTTTTTATAAGGAAAAAAAAACATGTCAGGAAGATTGAAGTTTAGGTTTGAAACAAGCCTTTCTGTTAAATCTCCTGAGGATTCAAATTGGTGTTTCTTTGCTGCAGTAGTAATGTTCAGTTGGATTCTGGGTGTAACAAGTGATATTCTAAGATTAAAGAGATGTACAGCACATCCCTGTGCCTGCACAGAGCTAAGTGGAGATGGCAGGACAAGCCCGTCGGTCCTCCAAGCACACACAGTCTCTGTGCTGGGAAAATGTAGGGCAGCACGTGCTGGGGTGCCCTGGTGGAGGGTGAGGATGGAGGGAAGGATCCAGCCAGTGAGGACCATGCCTGGTGAGACACTGGCCCAGGTTGCCCAGAGAAGCTGTGGCTGCCCCATCCCTGGAAGTGTTGAAGGGCAGGTTGGATGGGGCTTGGAGCAACCTGGGCTAGTGGGGGGTATCCCTGCCCATGCAGGGGGGGTGGGATTAGATGATCTTTAAGGTCACTTCCTACCCAGCCATTCTAAGCCCATGAGCTTCTTGTGTCTGGCCGAAGCTCCTTCTTCCTCCTGGTGCTACAGCCATGAGTATGGGACAGGAGGTGACAGGGTGAGAAGACTGCCAAGCAGCACAACCATATAGTAAACACCAGAGAATCCACACAGGAGAGCACTGGTGTGATGTCCCAAATGGGGAAAAGCTTTCTCTGCCTGACTTGCCCCAGCAGACCCCAGAGGACCTGCTGCCAGCTGGGGTTTCCTTACTGGGGGCTTCCCTGCTGGTTCATGCAGACACTGGCCAAGGCTTCCCCCGGGACTGCTCTTAATTGCCTATAGAGTCTCTGATGTCTAGTCAGGAGAACACTCCCAACATGGCCTTTTTCTCAGCGGGGCTGTTAATTAGGTCTTTCACTCCTCTGCCAGGCTGCAGATCCTCACCAAGCCTGTCAGAACATAATTCTCTTCAGATTCCTATTATTACTGTCAAATTTGGTTCAAATTGCCTGGTAAGGTATGAAATGACGAGGGGACACGCGCCAGCTGTCTCAGGCACAGGGACTGCAATTGCATACATCTCTTTTCCTGAGGACACCAGGCTTATGGAAACCAAGATGCCCTTTTTTGTTTGTTTCTCCAGAATTCAGCACGTGCAGCCTGGCATGGCTGAGGGCCGGCAGCAGCAGCCCGGGATCGCTCCCACTGGGGATGCTCATCCATGGTCTCAGAGCCTCAGGATGCTGCCAGAAACCCCCCCCAGGAGTGACCTGTCCTGGAGTCATGGGAACAGCTCCTGACCAAACCAGCCTTACCTGTTCGTGGAGCTGCAGGCACACGGTGAGCCCTGGGAGGGGAGGTGGCCTCAGCCTCGGGATTTCTCACCATGGGGTCAGATGAGTTTCAGCTGTAGGATCATTTATTATTTTTGTTTCTTCTCAGATAACCTCTCTGGGGTGCAGAGCTTTTGGTCCCCAAAAGCACCTCTATTTTGAGGGCTCACAAACCACTTAATGGGGCATGTCCATCCCCTGGGATGCACTGGAGTCCCCACTCAGGTGCACTTTGGCACTTGCCATCTGCAGGAGAGAAAAAAAAATGATGACCAATTGCTTTGTAAGGATAACCCCAAGGGAGCAGCACCCATCCTTTGTCAGCATCTCACCTCTGAGGGTGGGAGTGCCAGGGAGGGTGGGAGCAGCTGGCCAGGGCCAGAGGAGGGATCCTGAGCAGCTGGATCCATCTCGACTCTGTAACAAACTAGAATAAAAGAGAGAGGTTTTCTCTCCCTTTCTAGTGTGCCTTATGCCTTATTTATGACTCTCATTGAAGGCAGGGAGCGAGTGCAGGGACGTGGGCAGAATAATGCTCTGGCTAAAGGTGAGGGAGAGGAATTCCCAGGGAGAATAACTTCGTGCAGTGAAGCCAGGGCTGTGCTGGGGGGGAGCAGTGCAGGGAAATGGACTTCTCCTGGGTGGGGAGCATCCAGGCTCTGGGTGAAGCACGACTCAGGAGTTGTAAAAGGCTTGAAGGGAAAACGGATCCAGTGGTGGATGAGAGTTGGAAGCTGGATGCAGGCTGAGAGCAGAGCAGGACCTGGGGGGCAGCTGAGCCCCAAGGACAGGATGAACATGAGCTGAAGCATCCTGCGAGGTACCAGGGCACCCCAATGGGAAGGTGAAGGATGAAAACTGATGTGTGCTCACCCATCTGGAAGGACACCTCGTATGGGCTGCTCAGCCCATGTAGAGGGACCAACAAAGCAACTGCAAGGAAAACTCTCTCCCTGGGTGCTTGGAGGCTTCACTTTTCTCATCCCTTCCTCACTGTCTGGATTGCAAGGCTGAAGTTGAGTGAATGGAGAAGGTTGGGATGAAGGTGCTGAGCTCCCTTCTGCTGCCTGAGGATCAGATCAAACCCTGAACCTGGTGTGCAGCTAACCTAAACCCTAGAAACCATTTCAGAGGAAAAAACAGAAGTCTCTTTCAGAGCACTCAGCAGCTTGCACAAGTTGATTGTTCTGCTTTTCCCCAACAGGGAAGGCGTGCATGCAAGCACAAGCCTGTGCTTCCTCTGGTGAGAAGTTACCTCCCTCTCCCAGGGAAGGAAAGCAATGCAATTAAATCATCATTCTCCACAAAAACACCAGAATGCCAAAAATCAGTCAAGATCCAGCTAAAAAATTGCTCATTGGGGTGCTAGGTGGTTTGATATTGTGGTGTGTGTGACTGTACAGGAGGGGAGGCACAGCAGCTTTGTGTGCATGAGTATTTGGATGTGCCCCATGTGCCCTTGGTAACTGTGGGCTCAGCATAAACTCATGGGAAGGGAGCGCTCTTTGGTTTAGCATGCCAGGAGGTTGGAAATTCCAAAATGTCAGAAATTGGTCTACCAAGGTGCAGTTCCTGCAGCTGCTCTGTGCAGACTGAGCTCTGTGCCTCCAAGCAGATGTTGCTCATCCTGCTGCACCAGCACTCACCTGCTTCACAGATGCCCCTGCTTAATAAGCAGCTCCTTGTGCCATGGATCATTCCAGGTCTGAGCAATTCAAAAACAATCATGGACTCTGTAGCCCAGCACAAGTCAAATGATTTTGCTGTGCCATGTGGCATTGGGAAGCTCTGGTCCAGTGACTGACCAGGAGCTGGGTTTTGGGAGCCTTTTAAAGTGCCTTTGAGACCTGGGATGAAGCAGCAGGCTTGATGAGTGTTCCTCACTTTTCCTCCAGCCAACTCCATCTTGCAGCTTTGGATGCTGCAGCTGCAAGATTTACCCACTGTGGCAGAGGAGCTGCACAGGAGGTGGTTTGAGAGCCCCCAGACTCGTTGCACACAGGGTGCTTCAGTGCCAGCAGCTGGGCTTTTTCAGACGAGGGACTTGGGAAGTGAACGAGCCTCCTACCTCTGACATCTCCACTGAGCCGTATTATTAGTTTTGGCGATTAAATAGAAACCGTTTGCAGGTGACAATGCTGTAAAAATAAGTAGGTACCAGAGCCGACAATGTGAAAATCAGGCAGGAGAACAGAGCTCAGGCAGCAATACATAATCTGGGGGGAAATAACTGTGTGAATAATGAATGTGCACTGGAAAAATAAAATACATTATTGTGGTAAGATAAGTCTATTAAAGTCTCGCTGCAGAGCCTGCGCTGGGATCCTGGTGGATTGCTGACTTCTCTCCTCTGCTCCTCCGTGTGTCCCCCTGAGCACCCACCAGTGTGGCCTCACCAGACCCCCTGACTCACCTGGGATGGACACCTTGGATCATCTTGGCTCCTTTTCCTGCTCCCCTGGAAAGAGAGAGGATGTGTCCATCCATCTCTGCCCAAACGTGAGTTTTGGTGTCACTGCTGCTCTGGAGGGTAAAGGCAACCCCCTCGCTCACTGACCGGGCTTTCCTCCAGCTCCAGAACCACCTGAGCTGAGCAGGTGGGGTTACCTGGGCAGCAAATGCCATTTCTCTGTTCTAACAAGCCCAAAGCAGCAGCAGCTGAGGGCAGGGCTGACTCCCCCGTGGGGGTGGGCAGCAGCCTGGCTTTGCAGCCCAGGAGAGCTGCCCTGATTAAAAACACCCCAATTAATTGGGGCGGTGCTTTTCCATCGTGGCCTCTCAGGCTCCAAGAAGAGCTTGTGTTGTTCTGCACTGACCTGAAACAATGTGTTGGCAGCCAGTTCAGCTGTGGCAGGGATGGTGTCTGCTCCCATTACGGCTTCCCCTTCTGATCTGAGCCTGGTTTCCCTGGGTTTTTTCCCAAAGAAAAGAGGTTTTGTTCATGCTTCTCCTTCAGCAGGAGGAAATTCCAAAGGAGCAGTCATTTGGAATCAAAATCTTTCCAAACAGGCCGGTGTGATCTGGGGAAGTTTTTGCCTGCTTCCTTTTGAACTTTTCCCAGTTGTGACTTGGACAAGGGGAGATGAGACAGGATGTGGGCTCAAGAAAATCCTGCCCCCATCCTGGCCATGTGCCTGCATGGGGGGGCTTCAGCTGGGAGAGTCTGCAGAGTGTGGGGTGGCTTCCATGGGGAAAGGTAGGAGTGAAGGAATCTGCTACTGGGGGAGAGGGAAAGCTTTCGAGGGGGCTGTGTAGCCAGCTGCCCACCTCTAGAAAAACCCTGTGTACCCATCCCTGTGTATGCATCCTGGCCTCCTCCAGACAAATGTGTGTCCTTCTGTCCACCTTAGGAAGCTGGGGAGGGACTTCTTATAAGGGCACTTAGGGGCAGGAAGAGGGGTAATGACTTCAAAATGGAAGAGGGGGGATTTAGGTTAGATATTAGGAAGAAATCCTTTGCTGTGAGGGTGGTGAGACACTGGCCCAGGTTGCCCAGGGAAGCTGTGGCTGCCCCATCCCTGGAAGTGTTGAAGGGCAGGTTGGATGGGGCTTGGAGCAACCTGGTCTGGTGGGAGGTGTCCCTGCCCATGCAGGGGGATTGGAACCAGGTGATCCTTAAGGTCCCTTCCAACCCAAGTGAGTATGTGATTGTATGATCCAGCCACTCTCACTGGCTTCAGGGCACAGAGTGACACTGAGCAGAGGTGGGATCTCAGCCTGACCCTGGGACTGCCCCTGTCCTGCAGCATTTTGTAGTGGAAACTGCACCAACATGATCGTGCTGCTGAATGATAGAAAAACAGAGAGATCTGCTTTGGGGTGGTGATGTAACCTTCAGCAAAGGGCAAGCTCACCCTCACTGGGCACGTGAGCACTGCTGAGCATCGATTCTGTGCTCAGAGCTGCATCCAAGGAGCTCAGGGATGTTGTTTCCTAGCAGTTTGGGGTATCACGCTGCTCGGGGCCGCAGCTGGGCCCAGGTTTGCTCCATCCCAGGGCGCTGCTCACAGGGGTGGTGGCAGAGCTGCAGTTCACCCTTCTCCTCCAGGAGCTGCCCTGCTACAGGAAGGTGCTGGGAACGTTTCTGCAGCAGAGATGAAGCACCAGCCCCTGCTTTGGTGGGTGAAGAATAAGTTTGATGCAGAATGTGGGATTTGGGGAATTGCAGGGTGGGGGAGGAAATGGCAGCCAGGAATATTGGGGGTAAAATAACATCAATAAGAAAATGAGAGCTAGAAGGAAAGCAGCCAGAGCTGATTTGAGATTCCCTTTGAAAACCTATTCCCCTTCAGGGGAAACACGTGCCAGCCCCTCCGGCAGCCCCCGGCAGCATCGTGCTCCCTGGGGGAGGTGTTTGGGCAGGGACTGAGGGATCTCAAGAGCTGCCGGTGTGTTTTTACAGCAGAGCAGGGTTTTGCAGTGCTGAATCACCTGCGGGGCAGAGCTGGGGGACAATCCCCTGCACCCACAGCCCCGTTGCACCTTGACAGATGTGTGTGGGGCCATGGATTGCTCAGGGCTTTGTGCTGGGAGCGCGAGCAGCTTGGGCTGGGGGGGTCCTGGGGAAGGGGCTGCAACAAGTCCCGGGGTGAGGACTGGCCTTGGTGTGGGAATCCAGGCACATGGCCCCAGGAGGAGCTTCAAAGGCTCTCCCTCCTTAAATATCTTTCCTCCTTATAGCCTCTGCTTTGCATTTGCATTTTTCAAACACCTCATAATCACACTAATTAATACATTCTAGGATAACTCTTCCTGGCTTCCATCGAATTTAAATCAGCATTTATTAGCACAGTGCCATGTCTGTGATGTTTGTTAAACTCTGCCATAACCTTGTACTTCATTACAAACTCGGGAACTGTTTCAGAACTGTGCTGGGGGGCAGTGAGCTGTGGTTGGGACTGGTTGGGACAGAATTGATTGTGTCCCTAGTGTTCACAGGTTATGGTTTTATCCCATCCAGGTACCCAGTCCAGGCTACCCTTCCCTGGCCACTTCCTTGTCCCTGAAAAGTGACACCATGAGGCGAGTAGAGAATGGCTAATGCTGTTTGAAATTACTCCTTGCTGCTAAAAGAGGTAATTTTGCCCTTTGCCCCTGCCCTCTTCTTGCTGTACCTTCCCTTCTGCCAACAGGAGTTATGGAGTGAGCTGGGGATGCGATGGGCACTCAGGTGGCTTTTACTCCCTGAACCCATGTATCAGGGCTGGGCACAAAGCAGCTTGGACACCCTCTGGCTCAGTCCTGGGGAAGGCCCAGGGAGAAGGAGGGTCTGTGGAGGGGCTCAGCTCGTGACAGACTCTGCCCCGGGGAAGGGGTTCAGTGTATCAGTCCATCAAACGTGGGATGGGAGGCTGTATCCTGCCCCGCCACCCCCCCTCCTGCCATCTCTTGCAGGGGAAAAGTGGATGTTTAATCCCTTTGACAGCCAGATTTCTGTGGCGAGAAGGCTCGGAGGCTTTACGACACAAATCACTCCAGATTTTGTCCTTTAGGTTTGGGGTTGAAAGCCCCCCTGCTCTGCCCCCTCCCTCCCGCCCTCAGCAAGCACAGAAAAGGAGCAAAGGGGGGGTAATAGGAGAGCCTTAAGGGTCTTTTTGGCACATTTACTCATGTCCCCTGGGGGAATTCCAACTGCAGAGCAAAGCCAGCCCTCCCTCCCTTCGCTGTGCTCTCTCTTTCCTGCTCTCAGCAATAGCAGCAGCTGCCGTGATCGATCCTTGGTGTCAGCCCCGGCCCCCGCGCCGGGCGGGTCAGGCAGCCGTGCCCCCAGCGCTGGCCAGAGAACATCACCTCACTGACCGTGATGAGAGCTGCCAGGGTGGGTCAGGGCACAGACCCCATCTCGTCTGGGCTGTCGGATCCAGGTCCCCGCAGGGCTGAGCCCCCTCCCTGCCCCAGCTCTGGCTGCTCTGCACAGCTGGGGGGATGGGATTTACACCTCTGGGAAGGGGCAGGGAGAAGGCAGGGAGGCTGGAAATACATAAATGGAGAGGAGGTGTGCGGAAGTGTTTGTTTTTTTTAAAAAAAAAGATAACACTTATATTTGAGCTGTGCCCTTTCTGGGACAGCCACTGTCTCCCTCTCCCTTTCTGTCCCAACAGCAGCAGCTCCATGATCTTTCACATTCTGGTGCAGAAGCCCCTGGCTGAGCCAGAAACCAGCACTGGTTACAGCAAGGCACTGAGGTTAACACTATCCCTGTTATTTTCCAAGCTATGGTTGTTTGCAAAGAAAATCTCAGAGACTTTTTTGCTTCTGGGTAACACCTTCCCCCATCACTGCACTTCTCCTGAAATCCTTCCCAAAATATGAATAGGGCTTTTTTCCAACTGTCTGGCCAGTTAGAAGGGCAAAATATGATCAACCTCCACTGGCTGCTTGGTGCACAAGCACTCTGCTGCTGCTTTGGCTCTATCAGCTTGGAAAATGTATCCTTCAATCAGTTTAAGCCCCTAGGCTTGATGTGATTTTACTGCTGCCTTCTCTCTAAGGTACTTTTACAGCTGCTACCTCAAAGTATTTAAAGGCAGGGAGAGCAGCAAAGTGAGAAGAGACTTTGCTCAGTTTGTCCCTGACACGGGCAGCAGCTCAAGGGTTGACAGATGGGGCTTTTCCCCTCATGATTCAGTGGGATCTCTCCTACTTACTGTCACAAGTGAGCAGCACACCAGCAAAACCTCCAGCTTTGGCAGGAGCTGAGGCACTTGCTGGTCCTTAAATCCTCCCATCCTGGGTCTTCCTTTGGGTGGGAACTGAATTTGCTGCTGGCAGACTTGCACCTCACAGGTCTGTTCTGTGATCTCTCCTACCCCTGCTGTCCCTCTAGCCCCCTCTTGAAGATCCAGCAGAGGGGTGGAAAAACCACCCTGGAGCTGAAGGGAAGTGCAGAGCAGGTTGTGATGCTGCACGAAGAGGCACATGTGTGCCCACACTGAGCTCTCCCCACACAGCTGCCCCATGGACACAGCAGAGCTGATGCTTCCTGATGTCAGTTTGTAACTGAGTGAGATTTTGCCTCCGTGTCTGTTCCTAAAAATTATTCTTGGACAGGTCTCTGAAGCTTAAACTGTCAGCAGTGCTATGTTACACTTTTAATGAATGAGTCGATAAATCAGAATAAGCAACAGATGTAGGTGTCTGCTTCATCTGGAGTCAGTGAGACAAAAGGACCTGCTTAAAGTTAAACATGTGCTTAATTGCTCTTCGGGGTGGGCCAAGTTTGCTGAATCCAGCCCTGCAGAGAGGTTTTCAATGTAGCTAATTACATGTTGTGTGTAACGGGCAAGTCCTGGACTCCAGAAAAGCCAACAATGAATTATTAGGAGTGTTCTCTAGCAGTGGCACAGCAGACACCGATGGCACTCGGTGGCAGGGCCTGGTCCAGCTGTGTTTGCAAGGTCGGTGGCATCTTGTTTGCTGTATTTGATAAATGGGCTGTAACAGCAGAAGGGGGTGGGGGGTGCTCCAGACACCTGGTTTAGAGCAGGGCTGAGCCATCTCCCACAGGCTGTGTCAGAAGGGGACACACTCAGCAGCCAGAAGGCCCCGGGGGACCAGAGCAGGGAGGGTAGATGTGTTGGGACTTCCCAAGACTCTCTGACTCCCTAAATGCTTTTTATAACCTACTTTTTATCTCACCCTGCAGATAACTGAAAGCCCCAGAATTACCACGGCCTTCTCCAGAGCCCGCTCTTGGGTTTTGACATGTCATGCCCAGCTCCCTCTTCCAGTCGTTTCACAGTTGCCTTCTATGGACTGAAATGCTCTGGATTTGGGTGCCAGAGATAGGAAATGACCACGGAGAGCAACAGAAAACTTGTCTTGTGATTTTACAGGTCTCCTTTCATCCCATCCCTGAAAGGCACAAGGGATGCCCACCAAATAGATGTTTTCTGCCAGTTGGGACATTATGAGCAGCACCAGGCATACCAAGAGCCTCTCTGTCCTTCCCTCTGTCCATCCCTCCATCCAGTGCATCCCTGTCTCTTTTGCCTGCCGTGAGGCAGGGCCACCTCTTGCCTTGACCATGCAGATGAAGGTGTGGTTGTTGCTGCAGTAAAGGAAATTTATTAATCCAGGGGGAGAAAAGAAACCTAAAGGGAAGAACATTCATTCATCCACCTCCTGATATGTCTAATAGTGCTTTTGTTTCCCTGCATCTTCATTTCTGTCTTGTCTTGCAGACACGCATGCAGAATTTTCAGGACCAAGAGGAGCTGGAAATTCCAGGAGAAGCAAGACAAAGATCCCGTTGCCACCTTCCTCCTCCTACCTCCAAACTGGGTAGGTTGCTAAGTGACAGCATTTCACTAACTCACTGCCAGAACCTGAGCATTTAAAAGCAAAGAAATGGTTATTTAAGGACATGATAATTCATGTTCTTTGGTAGCAACCAACAAGCTGTTTGTTCTGAGTTCTACAAGGGCAGGTTGGATGGGGCTTTGAGCAGCCTGGTCTGGTGGGAGGTATCCCTGCCCATACAGGAGGATTGGAACTAGATGATCTTTAAGCTCCCTTCCAACCCAAACCCCAAACCAGTCTGGGATTCCATGTTCCTGAGACAACTGGGTGTATATTCACCCAGGAGTTAAATATGGAGGGGATGAGTAACAGCTTTGGTGGGATCTTGGCCTCATCTGCCCCTTGTTTGCAAACACATTCTGGGCCATGGACCAAGAGCAGGGACCCACACATGGGGGATTTTAACCCAATTTGTGGCCACAGAGCCCAATGGGTGGAGCACTGGGAGTGTCCACACACCCGTGCCTCAGTTTCCCAGCCCTGTGCAAGGAAGCTCAGGACCTTGCTGTCGGGACAGTTGTGTGCCACATCTGGGAGTCCAGCACCATGGATCCTGGTCGATGCTGAAGAGCTGAACCTGATTTTCCTTGCAACACCCAAGCCAGAGGAGCAAGAGGAGCTTGCTCTGACCTTTACAAGCTCGTCCTTCACTTGACTTTACCCAGGCAAGTTTCCCAGTGGATTGGTGGGTCCTGTCTCCCATATCCCATGCTGGTGGCTCTGGTCCCCATCATTGGTGGCAGAGCCTGGATGCACTTGGCCCTGGCTGCTTCACCTCTCCTCGCTGCTGACCAGCTCCATTTATTTTTTATTCCTCTGCTGGTGGGATTGCTGTGCTGTGATCCCATTTTAAATCATTGATTTACCGCAGAGGCCTCAATAAGCAATTTGGAGCAATTGAAGCTGTTATCTCGCTCTAGATCACATGGTGCTGGGAGGGGGGGGAGTGGAAAGGGGGAAGGAGAGGAAAAATAAGAAAGAAAAATGGCTGGAGCTCCCCACAGCCAGCCTGGATTTGCCCCAAGTTGTGTTGCACATCTCCGAGGCCTGTGGAGGCCAGGGGGTGGTTTGTGTGTCATGGTCCACATGCTGTGCCAACTACAGATCTGTTTGGGAGTTTCCTTCCCAGGTCTGGAGTGGTTTGGGGGGGGAAAAAATAAAATCATTTTAGAGACATCATCTGTGCTCCTGCTCCCTTCCAGTCAAAATCAAAAGGGCTTTGGTTGATTTCCAGCTTTTTAAGGCAAAAAATAAATAAATGCAATCAAAGGCCATGTCAGGGGGGAGAAACTTCAGATTAAAAGATTGAAGCAGCTCATTGCAAGGCAAGAAAACATGTCAGAAGGAAATATTTATATTTTTTAATGTTTTTTTTCTGTCCTTTTTCTCCTGGAGTCTCATGGTGTGTCAGCTGCAAGCAATCAGGCGGAGCAGGGACAAATCCAAGGAACTTGGAGCACACTCCTGGGATGCAGGACAGGTTGGTCCTACCTACTTATTGAACGCTCTGAGCTGTGTCCTGTAAAGCTGGAATCACACAGTGGGCTGAGAGGAATAATGAAAAGCCTCCCTGGAGCAGGTGATTTGGCTGGAGCAGGCTCAGCCTGCAGCCTCTGCACTCAGCCTGGGACACCCAGGGTGACACCACTGTGGTCCCCAGTGGTCCCTGGCCCCTCTCCCCCTCCATCACCTTTGCCTGCACTTGCATTTTGAGGGTTTCTGTTGTTGTGGGGTTGTTATTTTTTCCCTCTGCTCATTTACCTGGCCTAATCCCAAGGAGCAGCAGTGGCCAGGTGGTCCCTGACGGCATTTCAGGTGAGGAGGGGGAATGCACTGATCCCCCATGGAGCTGCCTCTGCTTTTAGATGTTTCTAGATGTTCTGGTAAGTGCCCAGAGTGGCTGGGAGGAAATGGGATCAGCAAAATGGGGGAATAATGGGTGGACCCATAGAGAAGAGGCACAACCTTTAGTATCCACTAAAGAACCTGCAGTGGGACCCAGATGGACCTTGCAGAGGTGACAAGGGGTGCAGGTGAGCTGGGGCCAGCTCTCACTGGGTGCTTTTCTGTGTCTCCCAGCTCATCTGCCCTCGAGCTCCCTGGTGGACTCCAGCTCCATAAACCAGGGGTTGGATTCCACCGACCTACAAACAGCATTTTTTCCCTCTCCACTACAGACACAACTCAGAGACTCCTCCTTGTTCCCAAAGCAATCCCAGGACCATTTGACAGATCAACAGGAACAGCAACTATTCCCCACTTTGTGTGCTGGGGAATTGGGAAACCTGATCTCTCTGTCCCCCCCAGACCCAAACCAGGGAGATGTTTATTAACCTGCTCAGCAGGGTCCTGCCAGGTGAGACACATTTCCCTGGAGAAACAGAGGGAAACAGGCTCACAGGAAGGAGCCGTGTGATTTCCACGGCATTGATTGTGCTGAGCTTTTGCTGGCTCAGCAGTTTGAAGCCCTGGGTTTCATCAGCAGAGTGCTTAACCCTTGGCTAATTGGATTTGCCATCGTTAGTGTGATCTGTGCTGCCTCCAGTGACTCTCTGCACGGCCCCCGTTGGGCACCCCCTGCCTCGGGGGGACGGGAGCAAACAGACCTGAACCCCCACAAGGTCGGGGTGGGCAGAAGGTCCTGGAGTGTTGGGACATCAGGTCCCTGGTGAACAGCACTGACCAAGCTGGAGCTGGGGAACGTTTGGACCGAAAAAGGATTTGATTTGCTCTAAGGCAAGTGTAGTTTTAACTGTCCTACATGACAGAATTAGAGCCTGTAAATCCAGGGAGGGGAGGAGAAGGTGTGAAAATTGGCTGTGGTTCATTACTTAGCAATTAATTATTTCATTAATTAGGCTGCATCTGAGGCTGCAGCCCTGAGCCTACATAGTCGCAGCCTTCCCAGCAGGACAAGGATGTATTGAGGTAAACTGAGGCACAGATGGATGAAGCCATTTTGCAGGGCTGCCCAAGGGAGCTTTGAGGTGCTGGGGCTCTGTGTCTTGTTCCCCATTGTGCAGGATGGTGACAGAGATGCTGTTGCCTGATCTTCCCAGTTGCATCCCAGTTCAAACCATTTTTTTCCCTCAAGGCTGAGCTGGTTTCTCCCACCATGGAGGGCCCCATCTGGCTGTGCAGTTCCTCCTTTGGCTTCCCACTGCCTCTGGCCTCGGCCAGAGCAGGACCCCCACAACCATGACTGACTTTCCTGTTCCTGCTCTTGGAGACACTTGGTAAGTCCATCATCAGCACTGGTTGGTCTGGGGCAGGTAGCATCCCTCGTCTTTCCCTGGGGAGAAATCTTGCTGAGCCAGAGAAAAACATCACCAGGAGCCCCCAGAAATAATGGTGCAATTACCAGAGTAATTATCCTGGCCACTGTGCAGCTCCTGCCCACTCAATGTTAACAGCCAAGGGGGCTTAATTAAACTTCCTGGGCCGGTCGGAGGAGACAGCTGTGGAGAACCTCTGGTTAGTGATTGTATTCCCAGAAAATTGATCTCCCTTGCAGTTGGGAATAGCCCTCCAGGCCCTGGGATGTGGGGCAGCTCCACACACGGCAGGGTGGAGGTGGCACCATGGGGCAAGAGCAGGGCTGGCAAAGGAATTGGGTCCTGCTCAGCCCCTTGAGCTTTGTGTCCCTGCCCCATCTGGAATGTCCCATCATGGGGACAGTGCCACACAGGGTGGGGACATGGCTGGAGGCATCTCAGGAGGAGCACGATGTGCTGGGTGAGACTGGGGGTCCCAAGGGGTGTTGCCAGTCAAGAGAAAACCCAAAGCATGAGAAGAATTATGAGTGAGACACTTTGGGGGGGCCTGGGACACTGCTGGGCTGATCCCAGCAGGGGAAAATTCCTATTTTTCACCCTTCTTTGCTCCCTGCTTTCTTGGTCGCTTGAAGGGTTGGATGCCTTGTGGGGTTTGTTGGTTTTCTTTTGGTGTTTTGTTGGGGGTTTTGTTTGTTTGTTTTCAAGTGTATCAGTATTTTAAAGGATTTTTAAGACATAAGCGGGGGGGGGTCAAGCATCCCCCTGGGAGCTGGGAGGCACTAGGGTGCAGGGGAGCCCATCCCCAGCTCTGCCTCCTCACAGGTGGTTTGTGCCGCCTCAAACGCTGCATTAAAATGCAAATTTGTCCCTGTCTGCTGGGAGCAGATAGTGACCCGCTCAACAGGAAAGAGGCAGCGGGGAATAAACAGAGCAGCGCGGGAGGGGAGCTGGGATGGAGGCTTCTTTGTAATCAGTTTTCCTCTTTCTTTTTTCTTCAGTGGGATTTGGCTGTTTTCTGGGGGGGCCGGTATTTAATGTGAGCTGAAGCAATTGGGGGGAAGGTGCTGGTTTAGGACTAGCTGGGTGCTGGGGCAGAGGTGACCAGTGGCCTGTCCCCAGCACGAGGCTGCAGCCTAAATCCCACCTTCTCCACCTGCTCTCCTGGCTCCTTGTCTTTTTTTTTTTTTTTAAACTCCATGTCCCAGCTGATAATTCCTGATGGGAATGTGTGTTTTGCTCACTGCCTCCCCACGTGTTTGCTGACGAATGAAGAGAGTGAGTGTTTGTGTCTCTGTGTGTCTTTCTCTGTGTCTGTGCTTCTCTGTGTCTGTGCCTCTGTGTGCGTCTCGTGTGTGTGTCTCATGTGCATGTGGCTTGTGTGTCTGTGTGTGCCTGTGTGTGTGTTCCCTGCTGCCCAAGGGACTGTTGGAGGACTGGGATGCTCAGGGGCAGAGCGTGTGGCTGTTTGTGCATCACACACACCCTTGCACCTGAGCAAAGCCCTTTGCATCAGGCCGTGCAGGGACTGCACACGTACAGGCTGTAGAGATACATATCTATATTTATATATAGGCATATATATATGCACAAACATATTACATATGCATATATACATATGTATGACCTATAAATATATACTCTTTTTTTTTTTTTTTTTTAAATCCCTGTATAGGTGGCTCTACAGCTCCACAGGTTTTGCTCTCTCCATTCTGAAGTGAAGCTGCCCCAGGCAGATCTCTCGCCCACATCGCGCCGTCCCCACCGGCTGCGGGGGACAGGGCTGCTGGCACTTCTAGGACTTGAGCTGGGGGTGGGTGGGCACAAGTCCATCATCAGCCCCTGCAAACGGCTCCCCTGGTCCATGGGTACTGCCTTCCCAAGGGTTCTTGGAGATCCCAGCCGGCTCCGTCAGCCGCAATGGGAAGTGACGAGCTGGAAAAGCGGCGCTGATGGTGGGTGTGAGATCTGGGCCTGGCGAGAGCTCGGGGAGGTGGTGGGCGAGGGGCCAGCACTGCTGGGGGGCTGGCAGAGAGCCCCAGGAGAAGGGGGGGCTGAGCCTGGCAGAGGGTCAGCCATAGGGACAACCCATGTCCAGCCTGGCCAAGCTCCCCCTCCTGTGTCCCACCCCCTTTCCACCTTTGCAGCCCCAGGACACACTCATGGCCCAAAAGCCGGGCCCTGCCGGGTCTTATTACAATTATAACATTTTATTACACACTTTTCTTACCTTTCCCATTCCTTTTCTTCCTTCTTTTTTTAACAAATATTCATCTATGTTAATTTAACGAGGAGGTCTGGCAGTTCCAAGCAGGGAAATCAGTTGTATTAATTTTACTGCTCAGAGCCACTATCAGGTCAGTGGCTCGTTCAAGCAGACCTGGGTCCTTGAGATAATGAGGCAGAGTAAAAACCCAACTGAAACAGCTGCCTGGCCTTGAGCACATCTCAATTTCCCCACATATATATAGAGAGAGATATATAAAAATCAGCATAGAGCTATCAGGTAAGTTTTAAGGCCACTCAGGGAGAAATTTTCATTGCCTGAAAATTGATAAACTCTTTCAAGAGGCTTGTGAAACGCTGCACACCACCACAGGGTTTGCTTGCCGAGTGGGGAAACTGAGGCACGGGGGCCAGCAAGGATGGGGCAGCAGCCTCATCTGGTCCCTGACCCAGGCTACCCAAGAGGGGTGGATTTTTGGAGCAGGGAGTCCCAAATCCCCAGCTTTGACCTCAAAGTGCCCAGAGTTTAGGTGGGACTCAAAGCAGAGCCATGCCCCAGCACCCCAGCAGTGTGTGTACCCCCTCTCCAGCAGACCCCCACGCCCCCTGGGCCTGACCCCCACACCACTGGGAGCACCCACCACAGCAGAGATGCAGCCTAGCACAGCAGCAGTGCCCTTTGGTTTCAGTTTTTTGTTTCCTTGTTTTTCACTTTTTCTAGTCTTTTATTTAAGAAAAAAAAAAAAAAAAAAAAAAGAGCCACAGTGGTGGGTAACTCCAGCTCCCAAACCATCCACCGCCACCCGCTGCCTCCCCCACCACTGCCTGCTGGCAGGGGGATCATCATCATCCCCACGCACTCAGTGCCCACAGCCTGGACCCCCGCCCTGGTACCCGGGTGGTCCCTGCAGGGCTGACCTGGTGGAGGATGCCCAGCACTGGGAGGGGAGGGGCCCTGGGCTGGGAGCTGCCACCAGTGCAGGGTGAGCAGGGTTATGGTGGTCAGAAGGCACCACGGGGCTGAGCCTGGGTCTGGGCAGCCCTGCTGGGCTGGCACTGGAGACCCAGATGGGGTTTGGATGTGGGAGTCCCCCTGTGGGCAATGTAGGTGCCCCCTCCCCATCCCAGACCACCGGGGTGCACAGAAACCCTGGAGATCCCAGCAGGGCTGTTGGGTGGGGGTCCAGTGCCAGCCCCACAGCTGGGAGCAGGGAGAGGGGTGATGGTGAGCAAGCAAGGTGGGCTGGCTGTCCCCAAACTGCCCCTGTGGGGGCCACAGCCCTTCCTGGGCCAGGGGGGAAGGGTTGGGGCAGAGCAGCCTCACACAGTCCCCAAGGGATGGCACATACTACTGCCACAAAAGCGAGTGGGGCATGTGGGGCTGGGACACAGGGACAGTGGTGTCCCAGACCCATGGGGCTCCAGCACCCCCCCCACCCCCCCACGGCAGCCACCTGCCTCTCCTGCCTCACCCTGCACCCCCCCCCCCCCCCCCCCCAGCATGGGGCAGCAGGCTCAGCACCCCCAACACCCATGGGGCAGCAAATCCCTGAACTCACCTCCAAAAGTGTGACACTGAGTAAGCAAAGGTTGGGAGGGGACACACGGGACATCTCCTCTCCCCCCCCCCCCCCCCCCCCCCCCCCCCCCCCCCCCCCCCCCAGCAGGATGCAGGCCCTGCAGCATGGGCCCTGCCCCACTTCCCATGGGGCACAAGCACTGAGGTTTTGACCCCATCCATCTCCTGCACCCTCCCCACCCACTCACTTCCCTTGCTGCCCCCTTACCTTGGCTTGAGGGGTGGGCTGGATTTTGGCTGATGCGCCCCTTGGAAAACCATATGGAAAAGGGCAGATAAAGAAAGGGGGGGGGGTGGTGGGCAAGGGATGCCTTCCAAGGGCGTGAGGAGGACACAAGATGTGTGGAAGAGGGACTGCACAAGAGAGCCAAGTTTTGGTCTCCAGCCATGGGGAAGCAGTGGGTGTGATGTGGCACAGCGTGGCAGCCTCCCCCATCCCACCCCCCATCCCACCCCTCCGTTACGCGATCTCTTTGATTCTGCGGATGTAGTTGTGAAGCTCTTCGGGGTCTTGCAGCCCCATGTCCTGGCAGACCCACTCCAAGTCCTCCTCATCAGCGATGGGGATGGAGTTGTAGGCCAGCTCATCAGAGGGCAGCGTGGCAAAAGTGGTGAACTTCACCCGCTTCCGTTTGGAGGTGGGTGAGTTGAGAGGGTCCTCGCTCTGGTCCCGTGTGGAGCCCCCTGAGGAGCCGTCCCCACGCCCATGGACCTGGCTCTGCACACTGGTCTGTGAGCTCCCACTGCTGTGGTGGTCCCCGTGGCAGCAGGTCTGGACATTTTCCAGGGGGTTCCCGGGGCTCTCGGGCTGGGGAGAGAGGTCATTGTGAGCCCGCAAGGGCTGCCCATTGCCCAAGAAGACCCAGTGGTGGGAATGGTCCATGTTGGTCTGGCCTTCGGGTGGGATGCGTTTGTGCCGGTATTTCAGCACAAAGACAATACAGTTGATGAGGAAGACCAAGATGGCCAGACAGAAGACACCCAGGAGGGCATACATGCCTATCTCCAGGTCTGTCAATCCCCTGGTCACCTGGACAAAGCCAGTGGGGATGGTGGGGAAGTCCTCAGTGGGGTGAGATGCGCTGGACATCCTGCTGTCCTCGCTGGGCTCTGCTTTCCTCTCCACCTCTGCCCGCAGGGTGGTGCTTGCCCCTGTCTCCACCAGCCCCGGCTTGCTGGGCACGTGGTCATAGTCATAGGTTGGGTCCTCCTCAGACCCAAAGTGGACCCGAACACTGACCAAGGCTGTGAAGAGCACACTCTTGCGCTTGGTCTTCTGGCAGCTCTCACAGATGACCAGCTCAGCCCTCAGCAGCTCCCCCGTGCCCTCGCTCTCTGCCACCACCAAGGGGAATGCCCGGTCCTGCGTCACCGAGACCACCTTCTCATCCAGGCTGGTCACCACCAGGTTGTAGTCCTTGGGGTCATAGAGGGAGAGGGGGGCCGTGGTGCCGTCGCTGTAGGAAATCCACAGGCTCAGGAGCGCTTCCTGTGGGACCAACACAGGCACCAGTTGCCCAGCACAATGCCAGTCCCACCAGCACCCAGCCCTCCATCCATCCCTCCTCCTTTGCATCCTTCTGTCCATTCAATTCACCCTTTATCCTGCTGTCATCCACCTTGGTCCTTTCAACTATCACCTCGTTTTTCCATTTTGCCTGTTCTTCCCTCAGTTTTCCCCATACTTGCCCAGACTCACCCCAACTCCCAGCCCCAGAGGTGCCAGATGTGGCTACCAGAGCTGGGCTGGGAACCAGACAGGATTTCTTCCAGAGCCCTTTGTCCCCATGGTTGTGACCTGTACCCAGGCTGGGCAGGGTTCATACATCTGCATGAAGGTTTCTGGGGTGCTTTGGGTGTCACCAGGGTGTTTGGAGGACAGTGGGTACTGTGGGGCCCTGGGATGACTGTGGGCAGGATTTGGGAGGGGGGGGGGTTGCAGATGGAGCCCTCACTCCACCCCAAGTCCCCCATTAGGCCCCCCAGCCTCACCTGCTTGAAGAAGCCAAGGGTCTGCTGCACAGACGTCCGGGCAATGATGGTGTGGCTATTGCCAGGGCTGGGGTGGAGGGACAGCGAGAGGCTGGAGACCACCTGGGCCTTCAGGTCCGTGATGCTGACCTTCTCCTCTGCCACCGTCACCAGCGTCTCACCCAGCACAGCCTCCATGAGTGGGGACACGACCTGCGGGGGACGAGGGTGCCCATCACCACCTGCCACCCCTGACCAAGGTGGACAAAAGTAGCTGAAGGGGGTACCTTGAAGAGAGTGGTGCCCGGCTCCCTCCCGGCCAGCGTGAAGCTGTCCACCAGCTGGGCCACCCGCGGGTCGTCCACACGCATGAAGTCGCTGACCATGCCGGTGACCTCCACCAGCCAGTCAGGCCCCAGCATGGTGACCACCTGCCCCGTGCCCTCTGCTGCCGTGGTGTGGAACTGGGTGAAGACCTGCAGCGTGGCGTGCTGGTACTGCAGGGCACAGCCCCGGCTCTGCTTCCGCTCCTCTTCCTCCTCCTCGTGCTCACTGTCCCGCACCGACCTGTGGGATGGGGCAGTGGTTGGGCAGTGCTGCCAAGGTCCCCACTGCCATGGCTCTTCAGCCCCTCCAGGACAGGAGAGGGGTGGCCATGCAAGGAGAAATGTAAAGTCACCCAAAAAATGGTGGCCAAAAGATGCCAGTTGCCTATGAGGTCTCTGAGGGCTTTAGCAGCGCCTCTGGGTTGCCAGCATCTCTGCCCCCTAACCAGCTGAGAGGACAAGATATCTTAGGTTGGGATGGACACCTGGAGGTCTCCAGACCTCAAAGCAGGGCTAACCCTGGAGCTTGGCAGCTTCTGGCCTCACCCAGGGGAGTGTTGACCATTGCCAAGGGTAGATGTGCCCTATCTGCTCCAGCATTTGACCAACCTCATTGTGAATCTTCCCTCCTTCCATACAAATGTGCAACCTGTATCCATGGTCTCTCACCTTTTCACTGAGGACCCCCTGAGATGACTCTGGCTCCATCATCTTCAAAACCCCCTCATCAAGCAGCTGAACTAAGCAATTAGCCCACTACCACCACCTTCTCCTTGCCTTCTCCAGGCTGGACGCTCCCCAAGCGCGGTGGTTCCGCAGCACCAACCTCCTGTCTGGCAGGATGGGAACCCTCCAGCCCTTCACTTGGCTCAGCCGGGTGTCCGAGAGCTCGATGTGCAGCGGCAGCTTGGGCACCCACACGGTCATCTCCAGCGGGGCAGAGAGGTGCTCGTAGGTGAAGGTGACCCGGGCACTCATGGAGCCCTGTGACTCCTTCCCACTGACAAAGACGTAGTCACAGCTGCTGGAGACCTGGGGAGAAGGGACGCCGGGGGGTTGCAGCGCTCCTGCAGACACACCAGAGGTCCTGGCAGGAGGCTGCCCGGAGCACGGGAAGTGCTGGAGGAGCAGAATTTCCTGTGGCACATGCCCAGTTCAAGGCGGCCCCAGGAGCAGGGATGCTCGCTCCTCTCCGAGTCCCTGCTCAGAGCTGTGGACCACACACACCAGACCCAGCTCCTCTGCCAGCACCTTCACTTGGTGCTTCAGCTCCTCTGGCTCCTGCATCCAGTTGTACCCTGTGACCACGCTGGAGCTAGAAGCAGCCAGGGGTGCTTCACAGAGACCCTAAGCTGCTTATCCTGGAGATTTGCCCCAAAATCTCCTCCACCCACACCCGGAGAGCACAGACCAGCTGCAGGTACCCATGTGCAGGTACCCAGCAGTGCCTCATCCCCATCCCTCCCACCAACCCCAGGAAAAACTTCCTGGAATCTGTCTGACTCTCTCTCTCAATTCCCATTTATGCAAATGCCATTAGTTCAATTTGCTATAAAACCAACACATCCCGCGGGGTCACTTCCTGCCAACGGAGCTGAGGCAACGAAGGGGCTGAGGAAACCACCACAGCAGCACCCGTGTTCTGCCTCAGGCCACCAGGATCAGCACCACGTTCTCCTGACCCCCTTTCCCCTCCATGCCATCAGAAGGGCTTATTTCCAACAAGCTGCTCTCCCACGTGGATTCTCTGATGGCTGATAAGGGCTTGAGTCCACGCTGCACAGCAGCTGACAGCAGAGGTGACAGCATCCCTGTCTGTGTGCCCACCTTATCTCTGGGCACCTCTGGTCATTCAGCTGCAGGAACTTTGTATTTCCAAGTCCAGGAGCAGGGTCTGACTTCTCCAAGAGCTCCGTGTTTCAGGTGCAGGAGCCCACCATGAGTTGCTCGTGGTCCTCAGGGCAAGTGGAGAAGGCAGAACTCCTTGGGAAGTCCCTGCTCCCCGGGTGTGGGAGGGAAGTGCAATGCAGGAGGATTTGTTCCTTGGCTTCCCACCAGAGATACCAGCTCAGCACATCTGAAAAGACAATCTCAGCTCTGGTGGGGTGGTGACTGAATAAAGATGAGCTCCTGGGCGAATCCTTCAGCAACGGAGCTTGTGGATATTGTGTCATTCATCACAGGAACGTGATGGGCTGCTGCTTGTGGTAGCTGATAAATCACCCCAGCACCTTCTTCTGGGGACCACTTGCTTTGCAACTGGGGGGGTTGAAACTACAACAAAATCCCAGCCCCTGAGGCCTGTCCTGGTGATGGAGTGACTGCTGATTGGCATGTCATTGAAGCACATGTTTGTTCTGAGAAACTTCCTGGATCCACAGCAAGGTGTCGAGAAGCAAGAGGCTGAGGTCTGTCCAGGCTGTGAGCCAAGGCACCACCAGCCCTCCTTCTGCAGCCAGGAGCTCCCCCCTGGGCACGGCCTCAAGCATGGGATCAAGGGGACATGTCTTCTCCAAGGGCCTCAGGAGTGGGAAGATCTGCCACGGCTGGTGGGACCCCATGTTGGCCAGCCAGAGATCCTGATGGTGGCTGTGGGTGACCAGGGGCTCAAGGCTGCAGCCCCACTGAGCTGACTTGCTCCTGGTGGGCTCCCAAGAAAGGTTCACATAGCAGGTGAGGTTCAACATCTCCCATAGAGCATCACTGGCAGCAGAGGTAGCCCAGACACTCCTGGTGCATCCTTCAACACATACACAGTCCCCAAGGCCACAACACCAGCAGGGTAGGGGGGTTATTTCTGTGCCACCTTGAGTGCTGAGGTCCTCCTCTGTGGGCTGAGCACGGGCAGTTGCCCTGTGTCACCACAGAAGGGGATGGAGGTGACAACTCCCACCTGTGCTCTCCCACCATCCTTCATGGGTGGCTGTGGCACCTTCACAGCCATGTCCACCAGGACATTTCCCCTCCACATTACACACAAGAGCAACCAACCACCCGGAGCCACAGGTGGCCTGGGGAGAAGCAGCTCCCCTCCCTCACGTTCAATTATTTACAGTAACAGACAGCACATTTGATTTATGTCACAAGTTTACAGCCCTGACACCGCAATCACACTCCCCGATCTCAGCAGGTAACCAAGAGCTCCCTGGGAGCTGGAGCTCCAGCACAAACACAAAATAACTCAGCAAGAAACTACACAAGGCTCCGAGTGGGAGGCGAGCGGGGCCGGAGGGCTGCTCCATGCATTATTCATCCCAGCTTGTGTGCATGTGTCTGCTCCCCCCAGGTCTGGGGACAGCATGTAAATAGATTTATGAGTAGAAAGGCAGCACATTAAACAGTTTAAGTGTCTCAGAGTCCATCCTGAAGTGTATTATTGCTCCAGTGTTTTATCACACTGCGGAGGAACCGTCTCCATAAATTAGACCCGGTGCTGTAAATTGCACAGATTGGAGTTTTAGTGAAGAAATTGGGTAAACAGTTTGTGACACTGGTTGTCACCTTCCCCCCCCAGACCCCTGGGGACAGCAAGTCCCAGCAGGGCACGGGGCAGCAGGGCCAGGGCTCTGCCCATCACCTCCAGCTCAGCTGGGAGAGCAGCCAGTGGCTGCTGGCAAAGAAGGGGAGGAGGGGCTGTGACCCCCAGCCTGGGGGACACGGGTGAGCCCAGCCACCCCACCTGGCTCCCTGCCTCTTCCCGACACAGTGGGGACATGGAGAGGGTGGGCTGGCTGGGTGGGTGCAGGGAGAAGGGCAGGAGGTGTTGGGGAGAAAGTAAGGATGTCTGGGGGTGGAGATATGGATGGAAACATGATAGAATAATACAGCGGGTGGACAGATGGATACATACAGTGACAGAAGAACATACACAGATGAAAGGGTCTGGAGATGGAACCCTCCTGGCCGGGGTGGAGGAGAAGCTGCTGCCCCAGCAGCTGGGGCAGACACGTGGGCAACCACTGCTGCAGCAACATCTGCATTGGCCTCATCAGCATCTCTCCTGTGCAGCCCATCTTGCTCAGCCCCCCTTTTCCCTCCATCATCCCCAGCTGCCTGGCTTGTCCCAGCCTCCTCACTGGGGCCAGCCCCCAGCCCCAGCCTGAGCTCAGCCCAGCATCCAATCCACATGGGAGATAAATGGCACCCGGAGGCACAAGTGAAGCCACTAATGGGAACGTGCAGCTCCAGTGGCAAGGTGACAATATTTCACCTTATCAGCACTAAGAGCCTGATAACCCACAGTTATTGCTGCTGCCTGGGGCCAGCCCTCACCACACCACAGCATCCCATGGCCTCTCCAGGGACAGTGATGAAGCATCTTGCCCTTCTCCTGACAGGTCCCAGGGAGAGGCACATGAGGACTGAAGCCACTGAGAGAATGATGCCTGGGGTGGGGAGGGCTCATGCAGCACATCAGCTCAGCCACCAGCTCCAGATCATTCAGTTCTTGGGATCAGCACCCCTGGGGGAAGCTCAGCCCCTCGCTAAGGTCACAAACCACCCTCCTCGCACCCACCTTGATGATGTCCTCATTGTTGGACCTGCACTCTACCAGAGTCGAAACGTCCACGATGACACCGCTCAGCTCAATAGCAATGACCTTCACAGGAATGGCCACCGTCCGCCCAGTCAGGATGGCTGTGTTGATGATTTCTGTGTCCTGGGGATGGGGTACAAAGGGGATCATGACATTAGAGGGCAGCCTGTCACCCTGGGGCAGAAGAGGAGCCGGTGGGTGGGTGGGATATATGGATGTATAGGTGCTACAGGGCAGATGGGCTGGTGGGAGATCCCCCAGGGGGATCCAACTCATCCCCAACATCAAACCAAGTAAGCTAAGCAGAGAGCAGGGACACGACTCCAAACGTGCTCACCATGGCCAGGGGCACAATGGCCCGGATGTCCCTCTGGATGACCGTCAGCTCCGTCACCACCTTCTCCAGGTCGGGTGGGGGGTTGCGGCCCCGATAGTCGATGTGCCACATGATGCGGCGCGTCACTGACTGGCTGGTGAAGTTCTCCATCTCAAAATCCAGCTGCATGATCTCAGAGGAGGAGTCCTCATCCCTGGGCAGGGGGACAGGAGGGGAACACAGTGAGCTGGCTGCCCTGGGTCCCTCAGACACCTTCGGATCACTGCCAGGCAGTCTCCTCTAGTGATGCAGAGCATCCCCAGCAGGTGTCTTCTCAGGGTCCCCCCACCTCCCAGAGGGACCATGCTGTGGGTGCCACCATGACACATGCTCCCAAACACAGCAGCCTTGATCCTGCACTCCACTGTGGGCTTCTCCAATAGAAACCTGCAGATTCCCATGGGAATCTTCCCAGTGGGAGAGAGAAATGCTGGGGTGCAAAAACCCAAAATTGGCCATTATCACTCCAAAGCTCAGGGTTATCCCTGCAGAGCTGGTGCTGCCCAAAGCCCCCAGGTCCCCAGCAAAGCAAACCCCTCTGACTGCTCAGCCTGGAGGGCAACACGGCTTTGAGACATCCACACTTCCCATTCCGTTAATATTTGATGGAGTTGTTTGTCTAAAAGGTGATTATAATCACTTTACATTCATCCTCCGTCTCCAGCCTTTCCAGACTGATCTGAAGTGGCGGCAGTAGACGGGAAGAGGGGAAGGGGGACAGGAGAGGACCTCACTGCTGCAGGTCTGGCAGCTGCTGGGGTGGCCAAGCAGAGGATGAGGGGGGGCTGGTGGCCCTGGGGACACTCTGATGTCAGCCACAGGGCTGTGGGCTCAGATGCTGTGGGTGCATTTCATATCTGGAAGCAATGGTGTGGGGTAAAGGAAAATCCACCCTCCAGGTGAGCCCTTGGGAGAGCTGTTCTTTTGAGGTGACATTGAAGCAGGCAGAGCTGAGGCTTTCCTTTCTGCAGGGGCTGGTCCCCAGCTTCACTCAGCTGTGGGGTGGGGGGCACAGATATGGGGAGATTTCCAATGCAGAGGGCAGGAAGAGCTCCAGCACATCAACTCACTTTAACCCAGCTCCTGAAGACACTTGTCTCTCTTTTCCCAAAGACCTGGTGATGGAGATGTCACGGCCTGGGAACAATTGCTTTCCAGATCTTCAGAGTCTTTCCTGTTGGTGGTTTTGACCCGTGTCCATCCCCTGCCCGTGCTTGCCATGTCCTGCCCACAACAGAGCTGCCCCTTGCAGCCCCCACGTGCTCACAGGCCAGTCCCACATCTCTTCTCCAGGCTGAGCAGCCTCTGGGTTTCCAGCTTAGCTTTGTGTGTCCTCGCTCCTTCCAATCACTCTCATTGTTATCCCTTGGACTCTCCTCAACCGACCTGAGCATTTCCTGAAGCCCCAGGAACAGGCATTGTCCTTGTGTGGAGCGGGGCAGAACTGGCTCTGCCTGTCCCAGGTGCTGTCTTGGTTCATGTTCCCATCCAACACTCATCCATCACCTTCAGGGTCCAGATGGGACCTGTGCCTGGGAACTGCTCCCCTTTCTTCCCAGAGGAGACACTAGGACAGTCAGCAAAGAGCTACTGCCTCTCGTGGTATTAAAACCTCTTAAAAAATAAAAATACTTCCACCCCAAACAGGGGCATCCTCCACGGCTGCCCAGTCCAGCCCCAAAATCCACCCCACGTGCCCACCAGCATCTGACACAGCTCAGAGCCTGGGATGCAGCTGCAAAATGGTACCCAGAGAGCATTGCTGGAGCCCCAGTTGGTCAGACCTGGAGCTGATCCCACCTGAACACCCCACCCTCACCCAGCCCTCGAGCAGCTGCCTGCCCACAAACCTGCCCACCTTGGGCCACCAAACCCACTGTCACCTGCCCCTTAGCCAGCTGCACAGGGCTGGGGGGGGTTCAAAACCACACACAAAATTAAGTCCCTTCCTGTGTCAGAATTGCTCATCCCCCTTTGACACCTCCAAGTCCCACAGTCCAGGCTGTGCACTGTCATGCCTCAGTTTCCCCTGCCAGCAGCCACGTGGCACTGCAGCCAACCAGGCACCTGGGGGAGGGGGGGTGAAGGGAGACCCGCTCCAGGCAAAATCCTGGAAATTTTCACAACCCCTCTGTGCTGAGGGGGGCAGGTTGGGGGTCCCTTACCTGGGCCCTGTGCTGTCCACCCTGGCCACGTCAACAGTGGCAGTGGAGTGTTTGCCACCAGTCAGCAGCTCCGAGCTCACCAGCCACTGCCCACTCCTCGACTTGGTGCTGAGTAAGTTGACACCCTTCTTGGCCTTCACCCTGCAGAGAGCCATGGTCAGGGTCACCCAGTCCAGCACCTGGCAGATTCCAAAAATGCAACACACCCTCCTCATCCTCTCCCTCCTGCCCGCAGTTGCCTTCACACAGCCCAACCTAAACAGCCATCCCCCAGAAAAGCGGCTGCTCCTGGGTGTGGGGGCAGCCCTAGGACCTCACCTGAGTGTGAAGTGCTCCACCGTGGAGTTGGACATCAGGTAGAGGAGGATGCTTAGCACCTCGCCTGGCTTGAGGGGCTTGTCGGGCAGGCGGATGAAGACGTTGCCGTCCAGTCGGTGCTCCTGCATGGGCTGCCCCGCGGGGGGCTGCAGGAGGCTGACGCTGCCGATGCGCAGCAGTGGGTGCTGTGTGGGACCCTCGGTCCTGGCCCCCCCAGCCCCACGGCGAGGGACCATCTCCCCAAGGCACTGGCCGGCCCCATCGGGGGCGTGCAGGGTGTAGTACAGTTCGGCCTGCTGGCTCTCCCCTGGCACCTCCAGACTCTCGGGGCCTTTCCGCCTGCCCGGGGGGGCAGCTGGGGGCCCGAACCAGGCATGGGGCAGCTCTGCCTGCACCAGGCAGGTGGCCAGGCTGCCCCGCAGGCGACACGAGCTCTTGATCTCCCGGGCGTCACGGAAGGCGTGGAGCCGCACGCAGGGCAGCCGGTCGGTCACGTCGAAGTCATCCCAATCCCGGCCGGCTACATAGAAGAGCACTTGGACCACAGGCTGGCTGGCCACCAGCCGGGGCTGGATGATGAAGGCGCGCACCTTCCAGTTGACAGTGAGGCGGTCGGGGACCTCCAGGGTGCTGGAGGGCTGCAGCTGCTCCTTGGGCAGCACCAGCCCTGTGCTGAAGGGCCCCAGGGTGACGTTGAGGACGGGCAGCTCCTTGGTCTGGAAGACGACGAAGGGCTCAGAGCGTTGCAGCAGAGCGCTGCCGTTGCCCACTGGGCTGGAGCCCACCTCCTTGAGGAAGAAGGCCAAGCGGGTGTTGGACAGGCGGTAGCTCACAGGCAGCATCACGGCACCAGAGGGTTCGGTGGGCTCAGGGCTGGGGGCTGGCCCCTTGGCCTGGGCTGCAAAGGGGATGGAGATGTGGATTAGTGTGGGGCATCCCCCTGCAGGGCATCTCCTGAGCCCTAGAGCACACCCAGGCAGGAGAGGTCCAGCCTGTGGCAAGGAGGAGCTGGTGCTTCAGCCCCCAGATCCCTGGCAAGGTCAGCAAGAGCCTGGCTCGTTTCCCTCCTGAAAACCAACAATACAGAAGACCTCCCCGGGACCTCAGGCATTGCTGTGCATCCCAAAGGGTGGCTCCAGCCTCACCAAACCCACCCCCAGCACGGGGTGGGGTGTCCAGTCAGGAGGAATGTTCAGGGACTGCCCGAGGCTGCGCCAGGCTGTGTCGAAGCCACATCCAAGCTCAGTATCACCCCTGGGGAGCCAAAAGCCCTGGTCACCCACCCCGGCACCCATGCCAAGGCACCAGCTGGAACAGTGTGGACCCACTTGTAGGAACAGGGCATAACTGGCTACATCACAGCTTCCAAGTGCACCTTGGAGATTATTATTACTAATAGAACTAATACCCCCAGAGGCTCCAAAAAATTCGGCAGCTCCAGGCCAATTTTTGCCTGGCAGATCCCACCAAGTATCTATGATCAAGGCTTTACTCGTGCTTTTAGCTCCCAGATCACCCAGGAAAGGTGGCTGAATTGGATCCTTTGCCCCAGATCTGCTCTATCCCCACAAGATGGCTGTAAGGGCAGTGTCACAGCCAGTCTGTCACCCATCACCCACCCAGGGATGCCACCCACATGGTGCTGTCCCCTTGCACCAAAACTGGCCCAGCCCAAATTATTCCAGATATGATCATGACCTGGTGGAAAAGTGATGAAGATGATGTTGGTGCCAGCCTGTGCAACCCTCAGTAGTGCCCAGGTCTGATAGCCCTTAGGAATCATAGAATTATGAGATTGTTTAGGTTGGAAAAGACCTTTCAGATCATCGAGTCCAACTGTTTAGCCAGCACTGCCAAGGCCACCACTAACCCATGTCCCTCAGCACCACATCTACACAGCTTTTAAATCCCTCCAGGGATGGTGATGCCACCACTGCCCTGGGCAGCTTGTGCCAGGGCCTGACAACCCTTTTGGGGAAGAAGTTTTTCCAAATATCCAATCTAAACCTCCCCTGACACAACTTGAGGCCAATTCCTCTTGTTCTATCACTTGTCACTTGGGAGAAGAAACACACCCCCTGCCTCCAAACTCCTTTCAGGGAGTTGTAGAGAGCAAGAAGGTCTTCCCTCAGCCTCCTTTTCTCTAGGCTGAACACCCCCAGTTCCCTCAGCTGCTCCTCATAAGACTTGTTCCCTTCTGTCCTTCATTTTTACCATTTTGCCTTAAAAAAAAAAATGAACACAGTACAGGCAGAGCAAGCAGCCCCTGCCAGCCACAGGCTCCCAGGGGCTGGAGCTGCCCAAGCCCCTCAGGAGGGATCTGGTGAGCCTGGAGCTGCCCGAGCCCCTCAGAGGGATCCAGCTACCCCACTGCCACCGCCAGCAGGCGGAGAGGAAACCCACCAAGCCCTTCCTGCCGCAACAGACGCTGTGGAAGGCGGCGGGTGCGGAGCCGGGCCGATGGCACACGCTGCGCCGGCAGCTGCGGGAGCCTGGAAGACATCTCAAGGTCTTTGCATCCGCCAACAGCTGCCAGCAATTCCCAGGAGATCCCGGTTCCCCCCCGCTCCCCTCAGCTCTCCGCCAGCCCCTCGTTCCTGGCACTGATTGCAACCGCTCCCAAGCGGCTCCCGAGCAGGAGAGCCCAAATTATCCCTGTCAAACGGCGGGGAAAGGTGAGGATGTGACGGCTCAGCTCCCGGGAATGGCTCGGCTCCCTCCCCCGCGAAGGGCTTGGAGCGTTCCGGGACCCCAGGGCTTTTCCAGCCGGGACCGTGGCCTTGGCCAGGGTCCCCCCAGGGCTGAAGGGAACGTGAAACCCTGTAGCCCACCCGGGGAACTCTCTGCTGCGGGGGCGTGGGGGAGTTAAGCAGCTTAGAGGGCTCATAAAAGGATTAGCGCTCGATACGGGGACGAGCAGCCCCTGCAGATACACGCTGCCTGGGATGAAACTTGTCTGAGAGCCAGGCAGAGAATTCCCGGGAGCTGGGCTGTGCCGGGGACAGCATCCCCGGCGAGGCCACCGTGCCAGCACCAGGGTGGGCACAGCTCTGTCTCCTGCCACACTAACCCTGCTCGCCATCAGCTGCTGAGCCCATCCCGCTGTTTTCCCACCTCTCAGAGGCTGCAGGGGTGCTGAGCCCCAGAGAGCACCCATGGGTGCCACTCTGCTCAGAAATAACCACCAGGAAGGGGCTCTCTGCTCCTCCAGCTCACGGAGGTGGCTTCCTGCCACCAAACGTGAAGGTTTGTGTCCTTCCTGCATCCCGGCTGCTCCTGCTATCCCCAGCAAGTAGGAAAGGGGATTTTGTCCAAAGAATGAGATTATTTGCAGAAAAGACTCACGACTCAGACAAGGCACCTGAGTGGGGCCAAGCTCTGCTGTGATGGGGACACCTGGGGTGGCCCCAGCACTGAGCCCATGCACAGACCTGCACCCCACCATGCCAGAAGAGGGAAGGGAGCAGGGACGAGCTGGGATGGGGATTAATGCAACAGTCATGATTAGTTTGGTGCCAGCAGATTGCCAGCACCCAGAGAGCAATTCCCTTCCACAGACAATATGCATTTAGATGATGCTATAATCTATCACCAGGAGGGGGACAGGACCAGTACCTCTGTTCCTTGGCCATAAGCTAATTCTGCCAGGAGAGGGTCTAATCCAGCTGTATCCAGCCCAAGGTGGGTGCCAGGAGGTGGATCACAGTGCAGCCTAAACCTCTGTACCATGAGGGGACAAAGGGTGGGGAAGGAAAGAGGGAGGAAGAAGATGCATGGATGTATGGATGCAAGGAAGGTAGCAAGGAAGAAAGGATGGATAAGGGTAGATGAACCAGCAGAGAGAATAGAGAGTGCATGGATGGAAGGAGACAGGTAGATCAGAAATGGCTGGACAGCAAGAGAATAGCTTTAGGGAGAGAGAGAAGAGGAGATAGATGGATGGAAGGATGGATGGACGGCACAACAGCTCAGGAGATAGAAGGCAGATGGATAGAAGGAGAAGGGATAGAAGGAAGGAAGGAAGGATGGATGGACAGACAAGCAGCACAGCACAGGAGACTCCAGTCCCCACAGCACTGTCCCCAGCCCCTGGTTTGTAGCAGCCCCCAGGAGGAAAGGCAGCTCTCATGCCCCCACCCCTGGCTGGGTGTGGGGGGACAGAAGGGTTAAGCCCCGGCTCCTGGCTCTGCTCTGCGGTGGATTTGCAGCGCCTGACCTGCATTGCTGGGTTTATTAGGCTGGCGCAGAGGGGACCATATGGTCCTTCTACCCTCACAGCTCGGCACCGCAACTGAAAAAGCAGATCTCGGTGCCTGGCCGGGTTCTGGCCAGCCCGGGGCTGCCTGGCCCCCCCAGGGCTGAGGACCCGCCCAAGCCCCACAGCAGGATGGGACGGGACTCCCGTGTGGCCCCTCCTTCTCAGCCCATGGGAGCTGGGATGGCCTGCAACCCTCAGCAGGGAGAGGCAGGAAGAGAGGGAGATGGAAACACACAGCTGCCAGCAACCCCTTTGTCAAACCCCCACATCTGCCCCACCAGATGTGCCCTGCACTGGCTGCAGCCACATGGCCAGATGTGCTGAGCCATTCCCCCAACCACAAGGGCACACAGGGACAGAAGTAGCACCCTCTCACCCACCATCCCAAGGCCGAAGAGCCACCTCCTCCTCTTCCCCACGTTCAGCACCAAGAACCAGCGCTGAGCTCCAGCTTAGCCCCAGCCCCAGCTGTCTGCCATAGGGATCGCTTTAGCCACGCTCCAGGGGGAATCTTTATCCCAGCTTATCCCGTGGGATGCAGCGAGGGGCTCCCAGCACATATATCCCCACTTAGCAGGGGAAGAGCATATAGGAAAAAACTCCAGAGAAGAAGAGGAGGAAGGGGGAGTTTTTAACCCTCCTGGCATGACCTCAAACCACGGCAAACCCCACAGCCCCCAGGGGGGAAGCCCAGCCTCGCTGTCCCCCACTAGGACACCAGAACCCATGTCCCAGCCTGCATTTCATTTCAAGCCACCATAAAGCCACCCCTGCTCCCCCAAGCATCCTGGAGGATCCCCAGCAGAGGCTTCAGAGCCCCAAAATCTGATAGTCCAAGTTCTGTCCCCACAGCCACCAGGGCCAAGCACAACAGGGAAACACAAGCAGCAACAGTTGCAAGTGCCAGGGTTGTCCCACACCTGAAGGTCCCACATCCAGATGTCCCAACAGCTGGACACTCCAGTTAGAGGCAGCCCCAGCTCCCAGGGAAGGGCTGGGCTCACACACCACCTCCCCATCTGTCCTGGGAACAGACATCTCCCTTCCCCTCCCCATCCTGCAGCACCCTGCCACGTTACACTCCCACCCACGTGGGGCCAGCACCTCCAAACACCCTAAAAAACAACAAAAAAGGGGGAAGGGAGGCCTCCACCTCCACCCAAAACTCAGTCAGCCCCAACATGAGCCCCCTTCTGCTCCACACTTCCATGCAGACAGGAAACAAATCAGTCATAATAAAACACAAGCTGAAATTAGAAAATACAGGCAGGTCCCTCGTGGAAACCTTCGAAATGTTTCCCAGCAGCTGGAGCTTTGAAATTTGTTTTCAGATACATGAAAGACAACAAGTTCTCCCTTCCCTCCGACACGCCAAGAGCTTCCATCTCCAGCCCCAGCTAATTGGAACTCAATTAAGTGAATAATTGTTACAAATGTAAAATTACTTTTCCCTCAGTGCGGGGCGGTGAGACGCTTTGGCCACGGGGAAAGGAGGGATGTGAGGACATGTGGACACCCTAGTCCCCAGCCCTGGGGTAGGGAGAGACGTGGGAACATGGGGACACCCTGGACCACAGCCCTGCCCACACCGTGGTGATGTGGGACAGGGCTGGGAAGCTCCATGGTACCAAGGACCACAACACTCAGCCCAGGAGTTTAAACTGGTCTAGACTTCCCAAAACCAGCCCAGGATAGGAACTGAGCTGGTGCTGGCCAGGAAAAGAGACTCAAGCCTTCTCCAAGTGGACTGTCTAGTGGCTAATACAGGGTTGTGCTTATGCCTGGTGGACACTGCTATATTCTCCTTTCTTTTAGATCTTGAGATCTCCCTCCCTCCAAAAGGTCCAGTTCAGCTTCATCAGCAGAAGCAATAAAATGCTGGTGGGACTGAGCACCAGGCCAGCACACAGCCTGTATTCCAATACTAAGCAACAGGGAACCATCCCAGTGCCACACCAGGCTGTGGTGCTGAGCTCTGCGTTTCCCCCAGGAAATTATTAAAGGGGGGGGGGAGCAAGGAACCTAAAGGAATAAATAAATATGGCCTAAATGGGCTGTGCCGTGCAGAGGAGCAGCCTGCCATAAATTCCCTGAGCAGGCAAGGCTTTTACACAGCAGCTACTTTAGAGCAATTTCCACAAATCACGGCAAGGGACAGGCCAGGGAACAGGAAGAGAGGCCCTTCATGAAAGAGGAAGAAAAACGAATAAATGAATTAAAAGGAGAGAGGAAAGAAGAAAAAAAAAAAAAAAAAAAAGGATCAGAAAATGCCTGACCATGAATGTCCACAGGCATGACCAGGGGCTCTGAAAGGCAGCAGGGGGTGGAGCCAGGGTAAAGCCCACAGCCCCTGAGCCTCCAGCATGTGCTGTGGTGGGTCCTGGGCTGGGTCACCCCCACCATGGTGGGAGCAGCTCCCCAGCAACAGGCAGGCACAGATGGTTTCCCCAAATACCCACCGAGGGGAGCCAGAAGCAGGGGGATAGGCAGCAGGAGAGAGCCCTGAAGGGAAGCAATGACAGGGGCAGCAGTTCCCAAGGGAGCAGCCCCCCGGCATCACAGTGCTGGGACGGAGGTGATGCAATGATCACCCCCCCACCCAAAGCCACATGGCTTGCTCAGATCCCCCCTGTCCCCTCTTGGTCCCCTCCCACCATGGCCGGGAGCAGAAGTATTGTCCCAGCACCCTCCAAACCTGAACATCAAATATGGCCCTGGGCTGTGCGCCGCCCCCCGCCCCCCCCCCCCCCCCCACCCCCCCCCCCCCCCCCCCCCGTTGTGCCGAGTGACACGTTTCAGACTGATTAGACACTGATTAATTTACCCCCCGGTGACGCGTGTCAGGCTGCGTTTGGAGCCGGCTTCCATTCCAGAGGCACCCAAGGAGCTGCAGACAAACCCAGTCCACCCCCACAGCCCTAAAAGCAGGGACAGGCACTATGCTGGGGACAGGCACTGTGCTGGGGACTTCATCTCAGGACGTTGCCACCCAGCAAAGATGCCACAGCATCAAGCACGGAGGGCTGGAATAGATCCCCTTCCTCTTTTAGTTTAGCTGGTACCCGAGGAGAAGCACATCCGAGCTGGCAGCAGCGGGTACTGCATTGTAAATCTGATTTATTTTCAAGAGGGAAACATAGCTTTCCCTTAGAAAGAAAGAAAGAAAGAAATTAAAGGAAGAGCCCAGCCAAGCCCATTTCATGGTAGCAAAATCTGCCCCGTTACCTCTTGCAGGGGCCGGGAGGTGACAGCACCTGCACGCAGGGGCAAAGCCACCCCGACAGCACCCGCTCAGGCTGTTAGCAGAGCTACTGAGGAGCCAAGGGTGGTAAATAGTCCGAGTGACGGGAAAACCCTCTCCGGAAGGAGACGGCGGCTCCGCCAGGGGATTGTGAATTGCCTCGATGACAGCATCCTCCTGGGAGGCAGGATCAGAGAGCCAGGGGCTCCGCACCCCGCCGGCGGCGGGGGACCAGTGCCCAGCAGGGAGCAGCAACAGGCCGGGAAACAGCTTAAATAAAAAGGAGGGATCAGTCCCCAGGAGAGCCACATCCCCAGGAGGTGCTTCTGCATCCCAAACCTGGGACGTTTGGGGGAGAGGTGACAGCCCATAAATTCCTCAGCCCAGGCAATGCCTCCTCCAGGGTGAGGAACACTGGGCCACCGCCAAATGCAGCTGGAGGACGCCGTGTCTCCCAGTTTTCAGGGACACAGGGAGCTCCAACCTCCTCTCCCCTGGGCTCGGAGCACCAGGACCTGCCTCACTTCACAACATTGAACCATTTCTGGCACCGTGCACAGATAAACTCCCCAGGAGGGACCCTGTCCCCATCCCAGCACATCCCACCCCAGGAGCTGCCACATCCCTCCATCCCCGGGGGCTGCTCGTTAGTGGAGCAGTGTATTTAATAATAAAAAACTCCGATTAGATTAGCCAGAGTGACCTTTTCCAGATGGATGGGATGCTCATACGGCGGCAGCGACGGGCACCGCCTGGGAGGGAACACACGGGCAGCTCGTCGGTTCCTCCACGCACCCATCACAGGCTATTTCAGTCAGGGAATTGCAGGAGGTGAAAAAAGATATCAGATTCTGGCCATGGAAGCACCCCTTCCCTCACCCATCATCTCCCAGGATGAGGTTACGTCCTGCTGCCCACCTCCCTGTTAAGAGGACTGGGGGGAAATGGGGCGGGCCCTGGGATCAAGCGAGGACACCCCAGAGACGAAAGCCTTTCAGCTCTGGGGTGCCCTTACGAGACCCCCTTTTCTGTGGCACCGAAAGTAAAACTTGTGCCAGGTTTAACCCAGCTCAGAGGCCGGGTTCTGTCCTCTCATCTCATCATCGGGAAGATCCTATTGCCCCTTCTCTGCTGCTAGCTGGAGCTAATGATGCTCGGCTGCCCCGACCCCACCGGCACGGCCAGGACGGGGGCTTGGAATGAGCAAACACGGGGTGTGCGGCACCGGTTCGGGTGTTAAATGATCAAATGACGGGTGGACATTCCGGGTTCGGCAGCACATCTCCACCTGCTGGTCTGAAAAACCTAGAGCCGGGAGATGCTCTGAGCCGAAATGAGGTTGGCGGGTGGTCCATACCTCCCCCCTTGTCGGGGCTGGGCTGCGTTGGTTGGAGCCCCCCACCACCAGGGATGGAGCCATAATAGACCACAGCATCGTTCTTCACGCCCAGCCCCACGCCTCGGGCTTGCCCATGGTGGGAATAACCAGTGGGAGACACAGGGAGAGCAGCACGGCCCCATCCCCGGCGGCAGCGGGATACAGGTGCAGGGCTGTAGGAGGGCAGTGCAGGACCCTGAGCCTGCCTTGCATGACAGATGCTGAATAACCCCAGCACCCCGGCATCACTGCCTCTGGGCGAGGGCTGGCTCAGGGAGAGGGGAAACTGAGGCACGCTCCAGGGGACCAAGCTCAGCGGGAGCAGAGAGAAGATGAAGGAATCCAGGCTCAGCCCCACAGACAGCCCGAGTTATTCCCAAACCGGTGGGTAAATCCCCCCCCGTGTTGTATCCTGAAAGGGCCCTTGCAGCTTCACAGCACAACCGCACCGAGCACACACGCCAGTACCCCCACCACGCCGCGGCCCGGGGTCTGTCTGTTTGTCCTTTCTGGGAGCCCTGGGGCCACCCCACCACGGAGGTGCCAAAAAAAACCCTTTCTGGAAGCAGCCGATCCGGGGCCAGCAGCCAAGCGGCTCCTGGAGCAAAGCGGGGCCGAGGCTGGCGCTGAGGGTTGCTTGTAAATAAAAGACAAAAGAAAAGGGAATTAAAAAAAACCCGGGCAGGAGAGCAGGGACTGCTTCACCACGGGCTGACCTCTGCGGCCAGCCAGAGCGATTTGTAAGAAAGGCTGGGAGAATTAGGAGCTCTCAGCGTCTTTTTCCAGTTCCCTTCGAGACCTTAATTTGTCCAGGAAAGGCCAAAGCAGTGGAGAGCGCAGCTACGCATCATGAAACGAGCCGAAAAAACTCCAGGCGGAGGCTTCTTGCCCCGCCGGCGCAGGCAGCACCGCGGCGAGCCCCAGCCCCGCAGCCCACCCTCGCCCTGGCATCGCCACCAGGACCCCCCACCCACGGCATCCCCCAGCCCAGGGGCTAGATCCTGCACTGGGACAAACCAGAGGCCTGACCCACAGGGCTGGTGGTGTCCCAGCAGAAAGAGGGGGGACTCGGAAAAGCCCCCGGGAGGGGATGAGGAGCAGGGGGCCACATCCAGCCCCTGCACTGGGGGCAATTCCCGATGGATTGCTTCCACAGCGATATTTCCCATCACCAGCCGGCAAACAGACCCGCCATGGGGAAGCACCGACCCTGAACAGCTGAATCTCATCCAGGCAAATCAAGGAACGAAGGAGATGGTGCTTCTCCACCAGCTGCCAGACCCCTGCCTGCAAACCTCCAAAGCCCACCAAAGAGGAAAGCTCTGCCCAGGCAGCACCCCAAAAACCACCCCGTCTCAGGGTACAGGGGGGCAGCATCTGCCCCCCCCGAAAGATGCTACATAAAGTTCCAGTGCTCACCAGCCTAGAGCATCTCTGCTCCTGTGTTGAAGTCAGAGTTTTTTAAGGGAGAAACCCCCTGCAATGCTCCCAAAGTCTCCCCTCCTCCTTCTTTCACCACTGGAGGTGAGCAGCTCCTCAAAGAGCCTTGGGGGGCTGCAGATGTCCAAGAAACCCCACCTGAGCCCCAAAGGCTCAGCCACAGGCTGCTGGTATGAAATGGAGCTGGGCACGGTACAGAGACCCCTCCAGCTCCTGGGGGGTCTCATTTGAACTAAGGCCACAGCCAGAGCCAGGCTGGCAGGAGGGGTCTGGGTGGCTCCCCCTAAACTCCAAGCAGCCCCCCTTCTTTCTGCTTGGCCAAGCCAGCTGCTGTAAAATGGGACTCTGGCTGAGCTATCTGGGGGCTTCGTTTGACACAGAAGCCATCTGAAGAAAAACATCCACAGAAACCAGCCCCGTGCCCCCCAGGGTGTGGGATCCCAATTCAGCCTCACTCTCCAAATAAAGCCCCCCAGGAGCAGGTGCCAGCATCCCCAGGGCTGTCACTGGGGCAGGCCGGGATGTCACCACAGCTCGGCCATGGCTCAGCAGTGATTTGGATGCAACTCAGGGCAAAGGAACCCAACAGCAGGGCACCCCTCTTGCCCAGGCTGCAGGCAGGGGCAGCACCGCCAGCCCCAAAACCCTTCCCCGTCGGAAAGAAGGAGAAGGATGGCAGGGGCTGCACCCCCACACCCCAAAATGATGCCACCTCGCCAGCTCTTGCCCTGTTACTGAGCACAGGGTGGAAAAGTGCCTGGGTGGGGGTCTGGAGGATCAGCGAGGGGATAATAGCAGATAAAGCCCCTGATCCTCCTGCTAAAGCAGCTCTGCATTAAGAAGACAAGGGGCGGGGGGACCGGAGCCCCCTCACCCCATGTTCCCCCACCACCACCCCACTCCTGCCCCAGGAAACAGCCTCCTGCAAGAGCTCACAAGCACAAGCTGTCATTTCATTAAGCCAGGAATAAACTCTGATCTTCACCCATTTCGCTGGGGAAGGGAGGGCACAGCAGACCAGAGGAGGTGATGGCTGCGGTGGAGGGGGGGTCTCAGCAGGACACAGTGGGGCTGGGGCTTCCTCCGGGGGGGGCAGATAGGTGCAACCCCCCATGATGCAGATACAAACATAATATATACATTTTCAACACCCACCCCCCACCCCCCCCGCCCGGTGCCGGCAGCACTTACCGGGGAGCAGCAGGGAGCAGAGGCAGCAGAGCAGCGCGGCCGGCCCGGGGTGCATCTTCTCCATTGCAAGGTGGGGGGCAGCCAGAAAGCCGGGGGGCAGGCGGGGCCCGAGCCACCCCCGCGGCCAAAAAATTAAAAAAAAATAAATAAAAGGAATCCAAACGAAGCACCAAAAAACCGCAGAAATCCCCTAAATCCAACCACGTGCGAGCCGGGAGCAGCAGCCAACGGCGGAATCGGGGGGGGAGGGGGGGGGACCGGCTCAGGTTAGAGGGGTTCGGCTCTGCCCCCTCCCCAGCTCAGTGAGCAGAGCACCCCATCTCCGGCCCCCCACCCCTCCCCGCACCCCTAACCTGCCGCAACCCCCCCGCCCAATGCCTGCAGGGCGACCGAGGGGGAGCCCAGCCGGCGGAGGCGGGTCCCCCTCCTCTTCCTCCTCCTCTTCCTCCTGTGGAGCCGGGGGAGTAAGAAGACTGTATAACCCCCTCCCGGAGAAAAAAAAAAAAAAAAAGAAAGGAAAGCTATGCTGATGAAGGATGATGCTGCAGGGCTAGCAGGTCGCTAGCCCCCCCGTGCCCAAGAGCAAAAATAAGATCTCCAAGTGCGGTTCTTGAAAAGAAAAATTTTAAAAGAATAAAAATAAAAAATAAAAATAATTAAAGCGCTTCCCCAGGAAAAAAAACACAGCAGTAACAAACAACCACAACCCAAAGCAGGTGGGTGAATAATTAATCCGAGGCAGCTGCAGTTAATCAGCGGCAGGAGCAGCTCGGCGGCGGGGTCGCCGCATCCGAAGGCAAAGTTGGGGGGGGGGAGGAGGGGGTCCTGGGGCTCACCCGCTGCCCCCCTGTGGGGGCTGCAAGCGGAAGGACCCGGCCATAAGCATGCAAAGGAAAGGGGTCCCCGCCTCATTGGCCCCCCCTCCCCTCCGATTAAAGTAGGGGCGTGAACCCCTCCTGCTGGCAAAGAAAATTAAAGAGGGGGTGCCGGAGCCTTAAGGAAAGCGGGAAGTCTGGGGGGTCCTGCCCCTTGTCCCCCTCCGGGCCCCCCTCTGTGCCGTGCCCGCCGCCGGGGGGGCCCCCGCTGGCCGCTCCCGTGGCCGCTCGCCCGGCCGGAGCCGCATCGGCCTCCGGTGGGTGCCAGCGAGGGGTGGGGGGGGCAGCAGGAGGAGGTGCTTTCTTCTTCCTCCTCCTTCTCCTCTTCGGGGGAGGAGGTGGCAGCCCAGCCGAGCCGAGCCGAGCCCCGCTCCCCGCCCGTGCTGCGCGATGCGCTGCAGCCCCTTCCCGACGCCCCCCCCCCGCTGAAGGGTCCCAGCCGATCCCCTCACCCCAGCACCGGAGGGTGCTGCACGGCTTCCCTGCCCTCCCCGCTGCCATGAATGGGGGGAAATGGAGAGGTTCTGAGCATGGAGGGGCACATGCCTCATCACCCCGGAATGGAAGGGGTCAGCTGGGTTTGGTCACTTCTCTACACTCGGGAGGGGGGGTGGGGCAGGGACCCCCTGTGCCCCCCAGGGGATAGGGACCAGCCACCACCTCACCCCAGTCCCTCGGGGGCTGATTGCTCCCCTCCTCACTACCAGGGACCCCCCAGCAGGGCCCAGGGGTGCTCAATGCATGGCTGGGAGGGGGGGATTCCCTGTGTCCCAGCTTGCTGCTGGCAGTGCAGAGCCAAGGGAGAGTCAGGTTTTTGGGGAGCATGGCTGCCTTCACCCCCCCGGGAATGCCACACTCCCCTCCACGCATGGCACCTAGTGGGGGTGCTGGTCTTTGGGGCTGAATCCACACGGCAGCCATTCCCTACGTGGTTCCTGTGTCCCCTCACACACCACACAGGGTGCAGCCCCCCAGCCCTAGAGTGGGTTTTTCTGCCTCCACCAGCCCCGTGAGCACCCCAGGTGCCTTCACTCTCCCTCCCTGCTGCCATATATTTCCCCATCTCCCTTCACCAGGAAATACTGGCCAGAGCGTTCCTCCTGGCAGCCTCATTTACAGTGGAAGTGCATAAGACATCTCCATTAATGCCAAAATAATTCATGGCAATTAATGGCACTGACCTTGAGCAGTGACAGAAGCTGGAGATGCCCCCAAGAAGCAGCAGCCCTGCAGAGCTGAGGGGGGAGGACAGCCCCCAGCACACCCCCTGCACCGTTGGGTGCTGCTGGCAGGTCTTTGCAAATCATGCTGGGGAACAGCAGAGGGACCAGGGTGAAGAAGAGGAGGGAGGTGGGGTCTGCCCCAAAACCCCCTGGCCAGAGCCCCATGGGAAGGGCAGAGCATCATTTTTAATGACTGAAAAAGGGCCCCATCCATGGCCCTGGCGACCGCCACTAACCAAGTGGTTTAATAAAACCCCCGTGATTTATAAGCCAATCTCCCAATTGCTTTGGGGAGGGGAGGGCTGACTCAGGGCCTAGATCCTCAGGGATGGCAAAGTGGCAGACACAGAAAAGCAGTGGCTGGGCCATGGTTCAACCCTCCCCTGGAGGGCGATGGGGCAGAGCCTCAGTTTCCCCACTCCTAAATGGGTCTTGGGAATCGGGGACGATGACGAGACCACACCACATCCTGCCCCATCACTGGAGCCTTTTCCTGCTGATGGATGAGGGCTTTTAGAGCAGGGCATTTGGGAGCCATCCCTCCCGCCTTCCCACGGTGCCTCTGGCAGGTCCTTGGCTCTACTGCTGGGATATTTTTCAACTGTTACCGAAATAAGTATTTTTACCCCGGCTGGACTTTATTTATGACCCCGGCTCTGGCAGGGGCGGGGCGGGGCTGTGATCTCTCTCTCCTGAGCAAGGCCGGAAGCTGGTGGGGCTGCTGCTGGTACCAGGGAGCAACTGCATATAAATCCTGTTATTTCAGCTGCTGTTTTAAATTCCTGTTATTTATTTCTGGTTATTTTATTTATAAAATGTGACACCAGCACAGGGTCCTGTCCAACTTCCTGGGGACCCACCTGAGCATCTCCAGCACCAGACACCAGCTGGCACTGGTGACCTCCCATCGTGCAGCCTGCTCAAACTGGGGGCACTGGCTTCACCTGACCCCCTGCAAGGGGAAGGTGTAAACCCTAGGGGCTGGAGGCCCTTTGGAGCCACCAACCTTCGTGCACATAAATCCCAGCTGTGGGAGCAAACCCCAAGGAAGAGCAACTGTGCCGGGTGGGGCCAAGAGCACCTGCAGTGCCAGGACAGCCTGACCTCTTCCCAGTAATCCCTGGCCTGCATTTCACCTGCCTGTAATCCCGGGGCTGCACTAATCACTGGGATAATGGTGCCTGGGAGGTGCTAATCGCCAAATCCAGCCCTAATCCCTGTGGGAGCTGCTGAGCCACCAAGGCCGAGAGCCCCCTGGGTGATGGGTGCAGGGTCGGGGGGGACCCCCCTGTCCCTTCACATGGGGAAACTGAGGCACCCACAGGGATGATGCCCTCCCAAGGCACATCTGAACCTTCCTGGCTCCATTGGCAATGGAAGGATGGGGCTAGGAAAGGCATGAACCAGCAGTGGGGAGAGCCCAAGGGGTTGCAAATCCCCACCCAGACACAGTGGCGTGGTCAAACACAACACCAAACCCCACTTTTTGGGGTGGCTTTAAACAAAAAGCCAAGTGCCAGGGCTGGGGGTTTGCACCCGGAGTGATACCCTGAGCTGTTATTTTTCACTTCATGACTCCAAGAACACTCCAAAGAAGATAAATCACCTATAAACCAGAAAGGACAGAAAAAAAAAAAAGCCCTGGAATGCCCCTGGACAGTAAAACCCTCAGCCCAAGCCTCCATTTTTCCCATTATTTCCCAATAAAGATTATCACAGGCAGGGAAGTCCCTCAGCCACCAGCAGCTCTCCTAGGGCCCAGCCAGCAGCTGGAGCCACTTGCACCTTGGCCCGATGGCTAATTCTGCACCAGAGCTGAATGGCTAACCCTGGGAGGGGATTAAAAATAGATATCAATTCCCTCCCCTTCAAAGCAGCACCCAAAATACATTTATATCATCCACCTTTCCTTATCGAGTTCTTATAATGACATAAATAGAGATATCTTGCAATTGCCATAAATTAATTTTATATTATTATTTCTAAGGCGAGGGAAAAAAAAAACACCAAACACTTTTTATTGTAATTAATTGTCCAGCTGGTTCTTCTTACTTGGGTCTATGGCTCTGTCCTGCTCTTTCCCCCTGTCTCTGCCCACTTGGGGACTGTCCCCATCATGGTCCCAGCCACCCCAGGGGTCTCCTTTCTCCCAGGGCGATGCTGGCAGAGGAAAATGGGTGGGAGAAGCAAGGAACAGGCTGAGGTGTTTCACCACCGAGGTGCTGCAGGTCCTGAGCCCATGGTACCCATGGCCAGCAAATTGTTTTGACTTTCGGGCACCCCAAACACTGTAACAGCACATTAGATATTGAATGCAGTATTTATAATTTTAAAATGAATATTTTAGTAGTGTGTGAAAGTAGCGGAAGGGTCAATCAAAGCAGTGGTGCCAAGCTCTTTCCTTCTTGCAAGATAGAAACGTTTCATTTCAATTTTACTGTTTGGATTGGTCTTTGCCTTGACTTTTACGTTCCATTAAAATATTAATTTCAGGCTATATCGTAGGCCTTTAATATTTTATCTGATATAACAAGTCAACATTATCAAAGTTGTTGGGGCTCAGCATAGGGCAAGGGGGGAAAAAAATGGCTCCAGGAGCAGGAAACCCTGCAGGCTCAGCAGTTCAGAGGGGAATATCTTGATAGATCAGCAGTAATTTTTTCCCCCCTTTCCTTCCAAAAATGTTTACCCCGTGCAGAAATTTCTCCATTTCCATTTTTTGCTGTATTTCTGAGGTAAAAAAAAAAAGGCAAATGCCAAAGCTTGGGTTTCCCTCCTAGGGCAGGACCAAGGGTGTAAATTCCCATGGTGGGGTGCCAGGCTGTGCCTCATGTGCACGTGAGAGCACCCATCCCTCACCAAACCTCCAGATGAGGAGGGAGCATCCCAGCATCCTCACAGAAAATTGATAAACATCATGTTTCTCCAGCACCAGCGATTCAAGGCACCTAATTACAGCAGCTCGTTAGGAGGGGGAGGTTATCTTGGCAGCCAGGGAGGCCAGAAATAGCATTTCTTTTCTTGCTTTGCTGTTTTTTTGGGGTTTGGGTTGGTTTCTTGTTTGGTTGGTTTTTGTTTTATAATTTTTTAAAAGTCCCCTGGAGCTTTGGGGGAGGATTTAGCCACTTGGGTGAGTTCAAGAGCAGCAAAGATCTGCTCACTGGGACAGTCACCTGCTACCTGTCCAGCAAGCAGCCGTGTACACCATCTCTGTCAACAATTTACCTTCCCATCCACTCCTCTATACCCTCCCTCCCTCCCTTCCTTCCTCCCGATGGTCCTCATCCCAGATCCTCTCAGGGTCCCACCACCATGAGCATCTCCCACGGGATACCCAGTGCAGAGTGGCCCCAAGCTGGGCACCCCACCGCACCCCCAAAAAGCACCCAAACATCTGCAAAATGCCAAACCCTAGCAGCAGGAAGGGGGGTTCCCCCATGCTCCCTCCGTGCCTCCTCCCACGGGACATGGTTCAACATCAGCAGACACCTTCCTTGGGGGTGTCCCTCCAGGACTGGCAGCTAATTGCAATCAGGGAGTCATCAAACACAGCCCTGATTCCCTCCGGAGGCTCCTGAGTGGCTGTCGGGGCTCCGCTGCGAGCAGATGGGGCACCTGTCTGCCCCACTTTCCCCCCACCCCTCAGCAAGCAGAACCTGCCCTCGGGAGGTGAAACCTGAGCCCGGCGTTTACCCCGGAGACCCATCCCCAGCGCCTGCCCGGCTGGTGTGTCCGGTGGGATAACGATGGAGCAGCTGCTAATTCAGCTGGGTCAGCCCCAGCGCTGCCTAATAACCACCCTGGTAATGGCCAGGGTGTCCTGGGCTGCGGGATCCCATCTGGAGCAGGACCCAGCAAAGCCCTTTCCTTCCTGCCATTAGTAGCTCTTAGCTGGGATTTGGGCTGCTCCCATCCCTCATGGGGGGCAAGAGCCCCCTGGAAGACCATTTAGGACCATTAATTTTTCAGGAGCTCCTTTAGCAGCAAACATTTTCCCATCTGGTTTTGTGCAAAGTGGATTAACCCCTTTCAGCAGCCCCAGGGTGGGGACTGAGGAGGCAGATCCCTAATGGGAGTGGGCTGATGTGATTTGAGGAGGGGAAGAAATGCAGGGAGAAGGCAGAGATAGGAGCAGAAGCTGGATTCAACTCCTTGTTTTGCTCTCCTGGTCTGACAGCAACCTGCTGCCTGCACCAGAAGGATTGGCATCATGGCCAGCATGGGTTGGAGCTGGCAGGGAGTGGACAGGAGCAGCCCCAGAGGCAGCAGAAATTGGAACTCAACCCAAGTATGCCCAAAACCAACAGGAAAACCCTTCGTTTTGCACCTGGGCATTTGCAGGATACAAAAAACTGCCAGGAAACCCATGCAAAGGGCTTTGCCTGCATCCCCCATCTCCTGCACTGAGCCTCCAGGCTCCCAGGTAATCCTGCATCCAACGGGAAGGAGCCACCAGCCAGGGCTGGGAGGTGCCAGGGAAAAAGCATTTGAACTATAAACAGGGCTGCAGCCTGGAATAGTAGGGCGAGGGTCAAAAGAGCCTCTTCCAGCATAATTTCTCTGCTCAATATGCAGCAGCCATTTAAAAATCAAATAAAGCCCTTGGAAAGTCCAGGCATGGAAAACAAGGTCTGGGAATGGTCAGGAGAGAGGGAGGATTTTCCAGCAGGATAGCTGCTGGGCTGTCTTGGAGGCAGGCAGGGAAAGGATGACAATTTTTTAACAAAAGGCTTCTAGCAGCAATTCCTATCAGAGCTCAGCAGTTTCTGAAACAAAACACTCCTGACCTTGGCGGTATCTGGCCAGAAATGATTCAGTGTTTGGCTACAGGTGGTCACACCTCAATGAAAGTCCCCAACATCTGCAGTGATGTGTTTGATGTATCCTTTACATCAGCCCAGCTAACAGGGCTGGGCATGGGGGATGGCTGTTCTGACATCTGCAGTCCTTTTTGGACCTTCTTAGGAGGGTCTGATGGACCATCTTGTCCTTCCTCAGCCTCATCTTCCTCCCCCAGATATGGGCATGAAGGATGATGGTCCCCAGTTTTCCTGGGGGGCTGCATTTCCCCAGCCTGGGATTATGCTTTGCTAAGTCACATGGCCTTTGAGGACTCTGCAAGAGGTGGGCAAAAGCCCTGAGCCCCTGCCACCAACTTGCAGGGTGTCCTTTGTCACCTGCCCTGACTAACATGTCCCCTGCAAGAGACTCAAGCAACCAGGCTGTTTGGTCCCAGGGGAAAGTGCTTCCACATCCTCTCCATAGGCACATGCCCAGGTCTCCCCCGTATCACAGAGCACAGATTGCACAAGGGGCTGAACTGCCTTTGCAGGCTTCTCTCTGTCCCTCCTCTGGCATCTCCCAGGGTTCCAGCCCCATCCCTGGCTCTGTGAGTGGGTGATTTAATTGTTACCATCCCAGCATCCTCCCAGCACAGAGCTCAGTCCTCAGAAAAGCAGTGCTCTTCTGAAGGGTGCCCAAAACCTGCAGCCTATGAGATGCCACAGCACTCCAGCTGCACAGGTCCCTTTCTGTAGCATCAGACGTTGCCCTGGAACACACAAAACTCTCCCAAAAGAACCAGGCAGCAGAAAAAAAAAAAAAAATGAGAGTGTGCAAAGGCCAGGCAAGGGGAGGCAGTGAGTTTCTGCTTGGCTGGGCTGGGAGGGGTGTGCGATGCACAGCCAAGCATTCTCGTCTCTCCACACCAGTGACATTGAAGAGAGCTGCAAAAAAAAAAAAAAAATCATTTTCTTCACCCAGAATAGAAAAAAATATATAAATTTGCAGCCTTGAAAGATTTATGTTCCCTCTCCAGAAGCCAGAGAGACCACGCAGGCTCCATGGAGGTGCTGAGTGCCAGGGCTGGCCCAGGGCGGGGGGAGGCAGGGATGCTTCCCAGCAGGGTGATTCCCATGGGAAAAACTGGGGCAGTTGGGATGTGAGCACCTGCCCTGCCCCATCCATCAGTGATCTCAACTAATTACCCTCCTCTTGCCCTACCCACCCTTATTACATGCCTCTGAGATGCAAAGGTGGTGGCTGAACAGAGGAACCCCAAAACAAGCAGAAAGACTCCAAAACAAGCAGAAAGACCCTACAATTAGCTGAGGGACCCCCAAAACGAGAAGAAGAACCCCCAAAAGGAGCCTCTCTCCAGTACAGAGCTGTGATTTGGGCACTAAGTCCATGCAGATGTTCCAGTTCTGTGTAAATCCAGCAAAAAAATCCTTCTCACCCCCAAAATGGATCCCAGGGAGAGAGGGAAGGACACAACCAGCCCTGCCAGCCTCCATCCTCCTTACCCCCTTGGCCCGGGAGCAGCCCAGCAGCCCCCCAAGGCCCTGCAATTAAAGAGCAGCCCCGAGTCGATACCCCCAGGGACCGGGACTCGCTGTCTCCCCGCCTGCCTCCCCAGAGCTCTCCGGAGCAGGAGCCGGCGCCGGCGTTATCAGCCCGGCCACAAGCCAGCTCTGCCAGAGCGCTAGTGCCATCCCAGGAGCCCGCTGGCTATTTTTAATCCCGCTGAAAAGCAGGCAGTTTGTCACTCCAGGCTCCATCCCGGGCTCCCACTTACCCAGACTGGGAGCTTGCAGTGGCTCTGGCAGAATCTTCTGCACCAGCAGCCCCAAAACCTGGCTACAAGGAGGGTGCTTCTCTGTGCTGGGTGTGCAGCAGCAGGAGGGTCCAGGTCCATGGGTCCTTATGCCTTATTTCCTCCTTTCTTCTTTCCTTATTCTTCATTCTGTATTCCATATTCCTTATACTTCATTCCTTATTCTTAATTCATTATTCCTTATACTTTATTCCTTATTCCTCATCCTTATTCTTTATTCTTTACTAATTTCTTTATTCCCCCACATTTCCATCTGACCATAATTTAGGGAGGGGGGAGAAGCAGTATTTCCAACCATCCTAAAGCAGATTTCTCCTCTTCCCTTTCTAGAACTGCCAGAAACTTGGAGGAAAAAATCCCATTTCCCATCACTCTGCCACCTGCCTCCTTCCTCCCATTTGGGTCCTTTGCATCCCAGTGGGATCCAACAGCTCTGGCATGCTGAAACCAACATCCCATGGATTAGAAATGAACTCACCCCGCCCCCAGAATGGCAAACCCAGGCCCAGGTGGGTGATGGCAAATAAGGGCCAGGTGCAGCAGAACAGGGAAAGCTTTCCAGGAGGAACATTACACCTGAGGAACATTACATCTCACGGGAAAGGACTGGAGTTTTATCAGCAGCTTTTGCTGGTAATAGATTTTTGTAATAAACTGACTTTATTACTGGAAATAATGCAAGGAGCAAAGTGGCTCTGAGGCTTGTTAAAAGCACCTTCTGGCCACTTTACCCCCCTACTCCTGCTGCCATCTCTGGCACTTCACCTAGGGATGCCAAAGGGTCTGGGCAGGGGGTGAGGAGGTGAAGAGTCCTGGCCCAGCCCAGTAAAACCACTTGGTGCTTTCCTAAAACTGGGGGCAAATCTTTGAGCACCCACTGTTCAGCAGAGAGGGACGTGCAGGTGAAGACACGTGTCCCCGAGAGGCAGGTGCACGTTTGGGTGGCACAGGCATGGGATGGGGCAGCTTTCAGACCCTGCCCTGGCCAGTGGTAGGGAATATTCCCTGATGAATAACAGGATTCCCTTTCCCCTTGCCCAAACTCCAGGTGACATGCTCGACAGGTGATATTTGTACCTTTTCTAGGGAGCAAACTGCAGCACTCACATTATAGCAAAGCCTTGGATCAGCCCTCCAGCCATTCCCAAGGGATGCTCCATCCCCCAGCATCTTCAGCTCCTCCCCATCCGTGTGATGGAGGTGGGAGAGGAGGGTTAAGGGCAGCACTGCAGAGCAGGGCAATAGTCAAAATGCTGGAAACTGGGGATGGGGCTAAAAACGGGTCAGAAAAATAATTCAAGGGCTGATTCAGAGCCATGGAGAGCAGGGAGTGTGGGGCAGCTGGTCCCTGGCCAACACACACCCCAGTGGCTGTGGAAGCCTCCAGGCTCTGAGCTGGGGCAAAGGAAGGAAAGAAAATCCCCCTCTGGGACTGCGAGTTCGGATGCTGTGAACCACCTGCATGGGGTTAGTTTTCTGATTTTTTGGCCAAAGCCACTGGAGCTTGACCTTGAACCGGTGTCTCGTTTCCCTCCACCAACCCAAACCTGCTGTTTTTTCAGCAAAAGAAAAATCGTAGCTGGATGAGTGCTGTTCTTCCCCAGCTCTGGAACCACAGACAGCTTTATTGGCATCCCAAACACCCTGAATAGCCCCCATGGCCCTGTCACCACTGCACATGACAGCTGGCCTCAAGAGGGACTTGCAGATGCCATTTGGGAACACCCACATCTGGCTGGGGACACCCGGGAAAGGAAAGCACCAGACCCTTCCCATCACCACTGTACTCCCAAATCCACCCCTTTAATGCTTCCAACACCCTGTTTGGAGTGTAATCACTGAGGGGTGGAATCAAGGATCCCTTTTGGTGTGTCCCAGGCAGCTCCTTGTGCTGCAGGGAGCTGTGATCCAAGCCCGGCTCAGACATAGCAGCATCACATAAATAATATTGAATTATTCCCCTGCCATTTCTGGGAATTGCCAGTTAAGGCTCTTAGATGGTGCACTCACAGCTCCTAATCTTATTCACCCACCATTTATCCTGGGAGCAGAGCAGGAAGCAAGCAGACTTTCCGGGGCACACAGATATGGGGTCTCAAATTGTTAATAAGAGGGAATAATTAACGTTAATCAGAGATGCTGCAAATTGCACACCAGGGCCCTTCAGGCATGCAGACCTGGTGTGCAGCAAAAGGAAAAATGCATCTTTCCACCCCAAAATATCCCATGGGAGGCAAAAGGAAGAGAAAAAGCAGAAGCTGAGCTTTGTTGTGCAGGGGATTAATCTGCTGCCTGGCTTATAAACATCATTCCCCTGATACTCATCTAAGCACCAAAATACCTGCCTGGCATCCAGGAGTCACTGTCTCCGGGAGATAACACTGGGGATGAAATATTCCCCCACTGTTTGCCAGGATTTCTGGGCCCAAAAGACAGATCTGGTGACACCAAAAACATTTCCAAACTTGATTGAATGTTGCCAAGTTGCTCCTGAAAGTAAACAAGAAGGGAGGAAAGCTGAAGGTTTGGGGTTTGCATCGGCAGAGAGAGATGCTCTGCCTTGAAATCACTTCTCTTTGAAGCGGCCTTCAGGGATTCTGGAAATACCCTGAAATCCAAGCAATCCCCACCAAAGGGTTTCCTTTCAGCCCCCAAAAGTTATAATTTAATTAAATCCAAACCAAGTTGCTTTGATTGGAGCCCAAGATGGAAGCTCCTCTTATTTTTTTTAAGCCTTCCTGTTAACAAAAACCCCCAAAGGCCTCGGGGGGGGGGGAGCTCCCCCCTGAGTTTCAGGCAGAACAGTGATGAAGCAACATCAGGGCTGGACGTGGTGCCCGGTCAGGCACCATCCCCTGCAGGGAGATAGGGGAGGGGTCTGTAAGTGAAATCCTCTTTACCCCATTTTGTTAAATTTTGGATTATTTTTTGGCTGGAAAGTTAAAAAAACAAAAACACGAACCTGGGTCTTATCACCTCCAGCCCTCTTCCCTCGGCAGGGCTGACGACCCCCTGGCGCCCCCCTCAAACCGGGGCTGCAGATCCCTGCTGAGAATAGCAGGCAGAGTGCTGTCACCCACCTCACAACTTCTCCTGACCTCAGCTCCTTTTTTTTTCCTGTTAATATTATTTTTTTTCCCCCTGGCTCATTGCGAGCCTGAGTTCCCCAGACTCTCCCTGACATCTGCTAATATCCCTGAAACCGGAGCCCGAAGGGGCTGGGAGGCTTTGAAACCACAAAGGATGCTATTTTCAGGCCACGATGAGATCAGGAGGGGTTTTCCCCACCCCGGGCTCGATGCCTCGCTGCGGGATGCTCGTAGCAGCCCTGGGGGATTTGGGGCATCCTCCGGGTGAGTTTTCCGATGGCTTTTTTCTACAGGGACAGCACAGCCCCACCACGGGCTGTGGCTTGGGGCTGGCAGGAGCTTCTCCAAACCGTGATGCATATACCTGATGAAACTGGGCTTGTGTTTGCAGGCAGGAGAGAAGCTCCTGAAAGAGGGGTTGTGGGTGAAACCCAGATTGCCCCAAGCAGCAGGGCTGGCCCATCCCAGAGGGGACCATGTGCCGGGGAGCTCCGTGACAGAGGCACAGCCGTGGTGGCACAATCTCACTCACTTTGCCCACAGGCCTGCCACCTTCTCCACTTGCCTTCTCATCTTCCTAATTTCAGTCACGGAAAACTCCATCTGGGTGAATCAGAAAGCCAGCAATATTTTTTTTTCTCTTTTTTTCTTTTTTTCTTTTTTTTTTTTTTTTTGGTGTGTGCATACTGAATGTGCAGTGGATGTAAACTGCGTTATCTGGATGGCTTGCTGGCTTAGCACAGCCTTCGTTTTACCATACTAATGACTTTTTACACTCCAGGTAAAATCAGAACAAGACAAGAAGGTTTTAGAAAGCTCGTTCTGACAAATTCCTCACTGTAATTACTGGAGCAGAAAGAACTCATCAGCAGTACATGCCGTTGCTCCGGGCGCTAAAAGTCTCGAGTGGTGAATGGCCCAGATACGGAAACTGCAGCCGCGGCTGCCCAGGGCCCGGCAGGTCTCGGCGAGCGGAGCCCAGCACGGCTTCCCCCGCCGACGGGCTCCTCGCCGGACGAGGAGCAATTTTATACACGAGTGATCCAGCATAATCCCCCTCCTCCCGGGGCCAGGGGCCGCCGCGGGGTGACGGCCCGGCTGGGGGGTGTTGGGTTCCCTCACCGGCTGGACTCGGCTTTGTTGGTGATTTAAGGTACCAGGCTGGGCTTTGGGGCGCTGGTTTTGTTCTCCGGGCACCCCTCGGGCTCTGCCTCCGAGGGGGTAGGGGTGGGTGGGGACCTCCGGTGCCCCCTGCCAGCCCGGCTGGTTCCCACTGCTCGCTCGGGCTTCAGCTCTGCCCCGGCGGCGGGGGGGGAAGAGGCATCGAGGGCTTTTGCTTCAAATATACGGAAAAACAAGAGGGGAAAATAAAACCCCTCCTCGGCTGGAGGGAAAGTGTCTGGCGAGGCGGTTTGCTGGCTGCTCGCTGCCAGCAGCCCCCAGCAGCCGTGGAACTCTGTCCATTCCACAGCATCCGCGGCTCAGGAGATGCTCGAGGACCAAGGTCGGCAGCAAAACCCCAGCTGGGAGAGTAAAACCACCGGGATGTCCCCGGCTGCCAGAGGACGAGGCATCACGGCTCAGCGCCGGCTGGCATGGGCTGTAGGGACCAGAGCTGGGAGGGAGAGAGGGGACGAGGCAGTGGGGGGGTCCCCTGCACCATCCCAACTCCAGACCCCGGCCCGGCGGCCTCACCTTCCAGACCCCGTCCATGCAGAATGGCCGGATCTAGACACCCTCATGGTTGCACCCACCATTCCGCTTGCAAAAGCAATAGTTTGGCCAGGAAGGAGCTGAGAAGAACTTTTGAGGCGTTTCGGGAGCCGCAAATGTGTCTGTCCGCATCCCTCCGGCCATGTCTGCGCCTGGCTGGGAAAATCCACTCCGGCCTGGCTTTTACTGCCCTCTCCAGTCCCCCTCCAGCTAATGCAGCTCCCAGGGAGGGACATCACCTCAAAGCTTCGGAGAAGGGGGCCCAAGAGCAGGGCTGAGCTATGGTGGGACCCCCCAAAAGCGCTCCCCCCAGCCCCAGGGATGGCCAAGGCGAGCCCTCTCCATCCTTCAGGAGGGATGCTGAGATGTCCCCCTACACAGGGGACTCAGGGACAGAGTTTAGGGGGTGACCACAGTCACGCTGGTGCAGGTGGGCAAAGAGGCTCTTTTTGGAGCATCCTAAGTCTCTGAAAATACTTCTTTACGGATTTTTTTTTGGATGGCTGTTTCAGAGACTCGACACCGAGGTCCGGCAGGAGTTGTCCCTTCCCTCTCCCCCCAGCCCCTCAGCGGGGGGCTAGGAAAGCAGAGCCTTTCCTTTCCGGGGGTTTCTTCCCTTCCTTCAGGGTCCCTTCACCCTGATCTCAGTGCCAAGCCTGGCTTGCAGGAAGTTTCGTAACCCCCTGCCCGACCCCCATGCACCCACGGAGCTGGGCTGGAGCACACGTGGAGGATGGATCCCTTTGCTCTTAATCTCTCCGTATCTGCTAATTAAATATTGATGGTAGTTAAATATTCATAGAACATTTTGGCGCTGAGTTTTTATCTGTCTTCAGGCATCCGTGAGGTCTTTGATGTGTTGTTTTTTTGGTCATCCAAGGTCCCAGAAGCCTCCAGACTTGCCAACATTCTTTTGAGGGGTTTTTTTGCCCCCTTTCCACTTGTGGCTGGTAGAGGATTTCAATTTTTCATTCCCGGCTTCTTTTTCCCCTGTATCCCCTTTCCTACATTTTTTTTTTTCCCCGGCATGGAGCAGCTCATCTCTCCCTGAGGGATGCTGGCCCCGGGAGAGCTGCTCTCCATCCCTTGCACATGGATTGGCATCACGGGGAGAGGAGGGACAGTCAGTGGCACAGATGCTGGTGTTGTGGGACATGGAGACAGGGCTGATCCCCCTCCACCTTCCTTCTGGCTCCCAGGTTTCTCTTCAGATGATTCCCAGGGCTCTGGGGGGGTGGAGAAGGAGCAAAATGTCCCAGCCATGCCATGCCATGCGGTGGGATGGCACCAGCGGCAGTTCCTTGGGCAGCACTGACATCTTGTGCTAAGCGGAGGAAAAGCATCAGCCAAGACCCGGAGGGGTGCAGAGGCCCCTCCACTGCTGCTGTACCCCAGGCTGGCACCCCAAACCCTGCCCTCCCCACCCCACGCCCAGCCCAGAAGAGCCAGGGCAACCATCCGGCAGGACCAAAGGGCTCCCACGGGCCAGCACCTCGCCTGGCTCGTGGTCCGGCCACTGGAGTGAGCCCTGAGGGAGCCCCAGGGTCCCCAAACCAGCCAAGAGCCAGCGGGACCCAGCCTGCAGCCCAGCCCCGCACATCCCCGGGGCTCATCCCTATCGCCGGTGCCACATCCAAAGCTTCCCAAGTTTCCTTTTCCCCGCAACAAACTCAGCAGAACGGTGGGGAGGATGAGCTTTCCCACAGCTGACCCAGGGAATATTTGCCAAAGTATTTTAAGGCAATTTCCAAAAGTGACTCAGGCCAAGGGACGAGGGCGGCCGTGCGGGGGCTGCTGCTCGGATCGCCGCTCCCCGGGCTCGGAGCGGTGCTGGGGGAAGGGTTCGCAAGGATAATATCCCAGGCTGGCCCTGGGGAAAATGAATGCATCTTCCGCTGGGTGTCTTTTCCTCCCTGGGCAGGTGGTTTCAGAAAAATACGTGCGAAAGCTAACAGTCACTGACTCCACAAAAGCAGATTGTAGCTGCTGATAGCTGCAGCCAGGGGAAAACCAACGCGGGGACCCGGGGCTGGGTCATGGGGTGTTCAGATGGTGCAGCAAAGCCCTCCACATCCTGGTGATGCTGATCCCTATTGCCCAGCACCTCCTCCCCACATCCCACCACCACTGCCCAGCCTTGGGTCTTGTACCTGGAGAAAATACCGAGAATCCAGCAGGTCCGTGATGTGACCTAGGGTTGTATTTTTATCCCAGCTCCTCAGAATTTTATTAGCATCTTTCTTGATCTTTCGGAGTTTCTTCTTTTTCTCCACCATTAAATGCTGCTTATTGCCTTTTGGGTTGCTGGGAAATCGTGGGGCATGCTCAACCTGCGGAAATCAGGGTGCAGTTAAGGAGGCAGACAGTGCTCCGGGTTTATTTTAGTTTTAAACACTGGGTTTTCAAAGGTCAAGGTTGGGGAGGGGGGGGAGAGGAGATCACTCAACTCGAGCAGCCCAGCCCTGATCGTAATCTCAGGCAGAGGAGTTGGGTGTGAAATCACCCTTTCAGCCAGGGCCGGTCCCTGTGCGGAGGCAGCCAGGATGCCGGGGGCCAGAGGACACGGGAAATGAGTCAGGCAGCACCCGACGGGGACAGCGGGGAAGGGGGAGAGCTCAGTCCGGGACGGCTGCGAGGGGGTGCAGCGCCGGGGGACGGGGAACCAGCTGCCCCCCAGCACAACATGGGTACGGCGAAGCCTCTGTCCTCGGGGGATGCGGAGAGGGATCCTCATCCCAGAGGAAAGATTCTCACTTTGGGGATCAGCTCTGCCATGGGCACCCTGAGTCCCCCACCCACTGCTTTGGGTTGGAAACCTTTCCCTTTGGGGCTGCTTTCCCTGTTATGGAGCCAGCAGGATACAGATATTCCCACATCCCACTGCCCGGCACCAGCAGCTGAGAAAGAGGGTCTGCCCCAGCACAGCCACCAGCCAGGAGCAGGGCACAAATCCACAATGAAGAGAGGGCTTCAAAACCCCAGAGATCTGCCTCAAAGCCACACCATGCCATTGGTTTTGCTGGCCTTTCCCTGTGCCCAGGGCAGGTGGGCTAGAGTGAGATGGGCTGATCTGAGCCTGGTGACATGGCTGCAGGTTTAATTGATTAAACATTATTTAATTGATTAATGTATCTGAAACTGGGGCTTGGCCCTGACTATCCTAAGTGAAATCTTCCCTGGACAAGGATGGCAGCATCTATTCCATATTATTTCTGTACATCTGCATCTTCCGACAGCAGAAGATGAGCCCATCCCCACAGCCTCGGGGCTGCCAGGTACCAGGGGATGCCTCAGAGGCTGCACAAACCACTGCCAGCTTTGGGGGTGAGATGCAGAGCCCCAACAGGTTGTCCAGCCTTGGACAAAAACAAAAGAAACCTCCACTGCTTTTTGGGGAAGGTGATGGCATCAGGGCAGGAGCCAGATGGGCTCCACAGGGTGTGGGGTGGTGGGGTGGGGGGGGGACTATGAGACACCTTTTCCTGGGGACAGGCGAGGGAGGACCCATCTCAATACAAACCATCTCCATTAGCAGCTGGGGAAGTCCCGGGTGGCCGGGCCCAGGCAAGGGCCTTAAAAGAGGAAACAGCACACGTGGGGTGTGCATTTAGTGGTTACCTCACCATCGGCCCTGGCGAGGTAATGGAAAAGCTGATCTGCCCCAGACAGAGATTTCAAAGAGAGAAGAATAAATCAGACAAATCCTTTTTGGAAAGCAGACCTGACCTGGCAAAGCTGCTTTGATCACATTCATGGCTCTGGCTGCCCCAGTGTCCCGCAGGCATTGCACTTAGATCTTCCTTCCCCGGGGTTATTGATCAGCTGAAATGAGGAGAAACGCCGCCCCATCAATAAAGCATCTGCAAACATGGCTGGAAAAGCAGCTCTCAGCCAGAGGCCAGCAGCATATTCAGGGGACTGTGCCTGGCAGCGCCCCTCCTGCCCCAGCACCTCTCTTTGGCAGCCCCAGCAATGCAGAGCTCTGCAGGATGAGGCTGGGGATGGTTCTGAGTGTGGAGGGTAATTAAGCACCAAGACGTGCTCAGTGGAAGCAGTGGTCTCCCCAGGAGCTGCCTGGGCTTTATGTCCAGAGATGTGGAGAATCCGTGAGGAGTAATGCCCATGTGGGGCAGCCATGGCATCCAGCACTGCCTCCAGGGCCAGTGGGATGAGGACATTCTCATCCCCCCCAGCAGTGGGAGATTTGGAGCCCTTGCAATCTTTTTGGAGGGGGCGATGGGCGCTCAGCTCCCAACAGGATCCAAATTCCTCTGCCAGCCCCCAAATCTGCCACCTTCCCTGTGCTTCTTGGCAGCAGGAGCAGGATCTGTCCCACAGGTTTTGCAGGTGCCAACACCTTCCCCTTCCCCCCTCAAGGGGCTCAGCCCTTCTCCCCTCTGATGCTCCCACCACACCAGGGCTGGTGGGAGGGATGGAGGAACAAGGCAGCCTTTCCTGGGGTCCTCCACCTGTATCCTCAGCATTCATTCCCCAGAGGGATTTCCCCAGCCATGGAGTTTCCCAGCGAGTAAGGGTGAAAAAAGCCAGGGCTGGCAGAGCCCCAGGGTCCCGCCCCATGGACCCTAGGAGAGGGGGCAGAGGGAGATGGAGTCTGGTGGCCTGTCCCCAGTGGCTCTGGTCCTCATCACGCTCTGCAGCCAAGCCTGGAGTCAGAGCTGTGAGAGCTAGCAAGGATCCCTCAGGAAACAGAAGAAGAAAGAATGGGAGGAGAAGTGGGTTTTTCTGCCCAGACCACATGCAGGACTGGGGGACCCACAGGGACACCCCAAAGCACAGACTATATCTGCTCATCACAGCAGTGGGTCTGCCCACATCCCTCTGCCCTTCTGCAGGTGTTGGGAACGTCATCCCCGGAATTCCCCGGCATGATGTATCCCAGCATTTTGCATGGGAGTCTTTAAAAAGGCTCTTTCTCAGTCCAATAAACCCTCTTTTGTTTTTCTTGTGCTTCTGTTTCATTTTCTTATTGCAGGGAATATTATTTTTATAGGCAGCCACATTTATCCCAGCTGGGCCAGAAGCTCCTTGGTGCGTGGGAGAAAGGATGGATCCAGGAAGGGGAAGGTGAGCCAGGCAGCTGCTCCGGACCAGGACCAGAGTCATTTGCTCCCCCAGGGTCTTCTGGAGGAGAGACTAAATGGGAGTTGGGGGAAGGATAGGAAGGTGCTCTGCATGGGAACATGAACCCCACCACGTCCACACCCACCAGCACCACAGCAGCCCCAGCCCCACCTGCTGCACCCCACTGCTACCAGCACATGCACCCCAAAAATCTGAGGCTGATTTCTAGGAATGGCTTTGGAGAAGAGCAAATGGTGGAACACTTGTGGTCTCACCGTGGAGGTGGCCCCTTTTCCCATCGGGGCAGGTCCCTCCCTGGACCAGCACCCCACGTCCTCCTCAGCCCAGGGTGACTCCAACACCCTAGGGTGCCATCGGTGTCCCCAGCCCTGCACAGTGGGTCACAGCTTCCCAAGCAGCCGGGCTGGCAGGGACACATGTGCATCTCCCTGCTGCTTCCCACCACCTGCCAGCTGCTGGCAGCTGGAATGCGCCCTGGGATTTGCTGGGGCTGGGGTGAGAAGGGTTGTTTATTTTGGACAGCTGCAGCCAGGCGAAATTCACTGGGGAAGCCCCAAAGTGGCCTCTGCTTTTCCCAGCTCAGCATGGCCAAGAACATGAGCTGCAGCTTTGGGACCAGGGGGAGGAGAGCAGAACCACCTGCCAGGCCTCTCCCACCCCAAACACCCCCAAACCCAGCACAGAGCTGTGTATGTGCCTGGTGCACCCAAACAGAGGCTGTTTCTCTTTGGTTTTTTTTAGGAGCAGGGGGGTCTTTGGCCCTTTGTCTGCTGGGCTGGGTCACAAAGCAACGGGATGCAAAACTTTGCAGTGCAGGGGGGAGGATGTGCGTTGCTGGGAGAGTGTGCAGCTGCTGGGGTGCTGAGCCTGGCTCTGGTCCCACCCAAGGAAGATCCCCAAATTCTCTGGCCCCTCCTGGGCCTTCTGCCACGGGGCACACAGCTGCCCGGGGCACAGGGGTGATGAGTCAAACTTTGGGAGCAACCCCACCACCAGCCCTAATGCTGGAGGCAGCAGCTCAGGAAAAATCCCAAGCCCACTGCAGCCAAAAGCAAGGCTTGGGAACAGGTTTTTCCCTTCCCGGGGCTGTGCTGGGACGGGATGAGTATTGCTCAGCCTCTGTGCTTTGGGACATGGCAGAGGACCAGGACCTCCCCTTGCCCACGCAACCGCTGGGCCGGGGGGGGAGCCAGCCCCTCTGCTCCCCCATAAAAGCAGCCCGGCTGCCCTGACCCCACAGCTCTGTGCTGAGCAGCCCTCCTGCAGCCCAGCATGGCCAAGGTGGCCAGGCTGGCCAGTGCCTTCCTCTTCCTCCTCCTCCTCCTCACCACGTTGTGCTGTTGGAGCTGGGCTCAGAGTGAGCACTGCCACCTGCTCCGTCCCCACGGGCTGGGGGACAACAGGGGCAGCCCCCAGGGCTGTGGGGACAGGTTTGCTTCATGCATGGGTGGGCAGGGGGGCTCCCCTGCAAGAGGGAGGGCTGAGATGGGAGGTGGGGGTCTCCAGACTAAGCCAAACTTGGATTGTCCCCCCAGGAGCCCCAGCCATACCAGACAAGTGTTGCTTCAACTTCCAGACAAGAAGGATCAAGAGAGACAACGTGGTTTCCTGCTACCCCACCAGCCCGGAGTGCCCACACCGAGCTGTCATGTGAGTACCTTAAACCCAGCCCTGGGGGTAAAGCCCCTCTAGACCCTGCCAGGCCCCAAGCCTTGCTTTGGTGGGTCCAATCTTGATCCTCTATGCCTCCAAGCCCCCTGGAAAATCAGCACTGGGATCACCCGACCACCACCCCACTAACTGCATCTCCTCTCTGCCCCAGCTTCAAGATGAGGAGCGGGAAAGAGATCTGTGCCCAGGCGAGCAGAGCTTGGGTGAAGAGGTACCAGCAGAGCTTCCAAGTCAGCTCCTTCTCCATCCCCAGCTAGCGGAGCAGCTGGAGGCAGCACGGGGAGTCACCTCCATGGAGGATGGGATGCTGCAAAGGTGACCCCTTTGCAGAGGTGGCTGTGGGGACCCCACATTAGGGTACAGCAGCTCCTTGGGGATATCCTCCCCATCATGCTGTGATGACCCTCACCACCTCTCTGAAGGCAAAGGGCCTTTGCCATCCCTGGCATACCTCCAGGATGAGGAGTGCCAATTCCACGGGGTACCCAGGTCCAGACCCCCACGCTCTCAGCCCTGCTTGGCACACAGGCAGCTGCCTGTACCCCTCGCAGGCAGCAACAGAGTGTTGATGGGGCTGCATTCGCTGGCCTGGCAGCAGCAGAGGGGTTAAGGGGGAGCAGCTTCACAGTGATTTTTTGTACAACACATATAACTGAATTAAACCTGATATCACGCGTGCAAACATCTGGCTGTGCAAGTGTCCAGGGAGAGGAGGCAGATCCTGCTGGCGGCTCTCCCATCCCATGTTAAACCACAGCTGTAACTGCTGGGGACAGTGAGGAGCCAGGAAGAGCCAAAGTCCCCACCATGTCTCTGTGAGGGAGTCCAGGGGGTGCCTGGGGTCAAACCATGTCTGTGTGGGCTTTGGGGAAACCTCAAGTGAGAGGGACAAGAGGCAGGCATAGGCTGGGAGGAGGGGGCTTCCCAGGCTCCTTGTCAGCCATCCTAATGAGTGGGGAGCCCTGGCCCACATTCCATCAGAGCTGTTCCTCAAGGATGCCTGGACAGGCCCCACTAACAGCCCTGCTCCTGGGATGCCACAAGGAGATGTGCTGGGCACTGCCCCTGTGACAGGCAGTGATGGGCACAGCCACCATCACGGGCAGCCAGCGAGGGGTCTCAGGGTGGGCTGGGACAAGCCTGGCCACTGCCAAGCCACTCACCCCAGAGCAAAATTGCAAGAGAGGCATTGCAGGAGAGCTGAGGAAGGGTGAGTTTTGAAAATAAACTCAGCCAGGGCTTTGGCAAGCGTCAGCATCATCCTGTGTGGTTTGACAGCAGCAACAACCAAACCCAAAACAGACTGAGGGCCCCGGAGCATCAGCAGCAGAACAGAGCTGCCAGCTGCTCACCACACTTTCCAGCAGCCCTCAGGTACCACAGGGGCCGGAGCGGTCAGGAGAAGGAATTTCCATTTGCCACTTGCCCTTTATTAATATCTGTGGGCAGGTCTTTCCCCAGGGAGAGTCCAGAGGTGTCATGGAAAGCCTGACCGGGGGTATATCATGCTGAGGTGCAGGCAGGAGAGGCAGGGAGCTCTTGGTGGCCCCAAGTCAGCAAGAGCTGCTGCTGCTGGCCCAGCCCTGAGTTGACCATGAAGATCTTCTCCTTGGCCCTGCCCATCCTGCTGCTGGGGGCTCTCTGGACTGGAAGCCAGGGCATGTCCTGTGGGTACCGACATGGAAGCTTTCCCCACAGCTCTCCTGGTGCCATCCCCAGCACCTCCTGTTGCCTTGGCTTCGGGGGGGTCAGGGAGGGGGACCAGACCTTCAACTCCTGCTTATGCTGTGCGTTTGGGATGCTGAGGGGCATCACCAGCTGCCCAAGCAGGGGGTTGTCCCATTCCTGCTCAAAAGGAGCAAAACCAAGCTTGGGGGTGGCTTCAGCCCTGGCAGCGCAGCTGGGAGCTAAGTAGTAACCCCTGTGGGCAGGGAAACAGGGGGGGGTCCTACCCTGGGGCACAGCAGCACGGCTGGGGGTGCCAAAGGGGACCCCTCATCGTGGGGAGGAGGAGAAGAGTCCCAGGGGCAGCACCCACACCCCTCGTGCCCAGTGTGGGAGACCACCAACCCCTCTCGCCTCCCCTCAGTCCGCAGCTCCTACGGCTCGTGCTGCTACAAGGACATGCTCGTCTCGAGGAAAATCCCAGCCTTCCTCATCAAGAGCTACCAGGAGACACCTTCCCACTGCTCCCACAAGGCCGTGCGGTGAGTACCCCCAGCCTGCACCCAGCCTTCCTCCCCCAGCACCCTGCTCCTCACCCACCCACCTTCCCTGCCAGTTGTTGTGCCTTTGGGGATCACCCAAAATGAACCATCTGCTAAGGGTGTCCTGGGTGGGGGTGCCCTGCCTCTTCACATGCACCTCCTTCCTCATGGCTTTATCCCAAACAGCCCTAAGATGCCCCATTTCGACTGCCAGCCAGGAAAATGGGGAGGAAGGCAAGGTTTCAGAAATCAGTAAAAATCAGCAGTTTTGGGGGCTGTGGGGGGCAGGATGCTGCAGGCATCCCCAGGCTGGCAGGGGCATGTCTGGATCCCACTCCCCCCTGCTCACACAGCCCCCCTCTGTCCCAGTGTGGAGCTGCTGATGGGGAAGAAGGTCTGCGTGGACCCACAGCTGGACTGGTTCCAGCAGTACCAGAGGCAGAAGGACTCAGCCAACACCTCCACGTGAACCTGTTTTCCACACAAGCTCTATTTATTTGCTGTTTATTTGCACCTCTCCATTATCTGTATGTTCCTGTCTCAATAAGTTATGGTGCCAGACCCTGTCCAACCAGCCCAAAGAAACTCCCAAATAAATGTTTATTTTTGTATTTTTCCTTTTATTAGCAAAAAATAATTAGTTTAACTTAAATAAGTTAAATAGAATACATTTTCTTTCCGAAGACACTTGGAGTTCAAGTTCTTTTGTGTGCCTGGGGCTGGAAGCCAAGTCCTTGGGGGGGTGGCACCCCTTGGGCAGGTGGCAGCAGGGATGGGTCAGTTCTTCAGGGTCTGGAAGTGCTTCAGAAGGGCCTGCACCCAGGGTGCCTGGGGGTCTGCACACAGCTCCTTCTCCCTCTTGGTGACCAGGCTGCGAGGAGAAACCCCACGTTGGAGCACTCAGCCAGAACCGCAGGCTGGGTCTTGCCAGCAGCACCTGGGGGTCCCTGGCCACGTCCCCGTCCCCCCTCCAGCCACCCTGGTGGCACTGCCCTGCCCATCCCATCCCAAGCCCCCAGCAGTGGTGGGTACTCACATCACTCCTGGCTGGGTGCAGCTGCTGCTGGTGATGTAGACAGAGGCAATGAGGCGCCGTGGGACCTGGCGTTGCTGGTAGCTGAAGCAGCAGGAGGTGGGGACACCATCTGTGAGGGCAAAGAGAGACAACCCTGGTAAGACCCCAGGCTACAGCACAGACTCTGCCCCACTGGCGCTTGGGGTCCCCCAGGGATTTGCTGTCTCCCATTCTCCATCTTGTGTTTTACTCCCTGGCAGTGACTACACAGGAGACCCTTGTCCCCAGGTGAGTGCCAGCACTGGCAGTGGCGTCCTGCTCCCAGCCCTCCCCACAGCCACGAGGGTCCCTGCTGACAGCGATGGGGCTCTCCAGCTGCCCTGGCCACCCCTTGGAGTGATGGCAAACCCAGCCCTGGGGAGGATGCAGCCACGCTGGACTCACCGAGATGGGCCTCAGATGGGGAGCAGGTGGCCACGAGGAGGAGAGCGACCAGGGCGGCTGTGGGGACCTTCATGGTGCTGCAGAGACCAAGGGATGGGCTCAGGGCTGGAGCTGGGTGGCTGCAGGGCTCTCTCTCTCAAGGCTCTCCTCTGCACGATGCTGGGTCCCAGTGGCCATGCCCCCCTTTTTATCCCTGGCTGCTGCGTGGGCACAGGGTTTCAAGGAAAGAAAATGAGCACATCACACCAGGGAAATTATGTCAGGATTGCCCAGTTTTGCTGAGCCAGAGAAGGGAAGGAAACCACAGAAGGGGAAGCGTCGGCCATGGGGCTGAGACTTTCAGATTCCATCTGGGTGTCCAGCAGGGACCAGCAGGAGCCCAAACCCTCACAACACCAACCCTGCCACTGCTGCCACCACCCCACAGGCCATGAGCCAGGCTGGGGCATGAAGCTCCATGGCCAGAGCCCCGCTGGCAATCCCAAGCAGGCAGCCATGCAGGAAGCTCCAGGCAGGGGTTTGATAGCACTGATTCTTGGTTGGACACGTAGGAGAGGAAATAATCATGTAGGAACAAGGTTGTGTTGAGCTGGAAGTCACTGGGGGTCTCACATTTGTCCCTTTTTTAATGGTAATGCAGTCACAAAGGCCTATTCTTATGCTGGAAAGCTTGCAGAGACATGGAGGACTGGGTGGCCTGTAGGGGACTGGACTCTGTTGCCCTGGAGCAGTGAGCTTGGGCTGTAGCCCAGCCTGCCACCCTCCCAGTCCCCACAAAGAACAGAGAATTTCACAGAATCATAGAATATGCTGAGTTGGAAGAGACCCATCAGGATCATCAAGTCCAACTCCTGTCCCTATGTAGGGCACCCCTAGAATCACACCATGTGCCTGAGAGCATCATCCCAATGCTTCTTGAACTCAGGCAGCCTTGGTGCTGTGACCACTTCCCTGAGGAGCTTGTTCTGGTTCTCAACCACCCTCTGGGTGAAAAACATTTTCCTGATACTCAACCTAAACCTCCTCTGATTCAGCTGGCTGCCATTTCCCCGGGTCCTGTCACTGGTCACAAAAGTGAAGAGATCAGGACCTGCCCCATCTCTTCCCCTCGTGAGGAAGCCATAGACTGCAATTTAACCCCCTCTAAGGATGTTAATTTTGGCTGTAGTCTGCAGCCTTCTGAAAGTCAAGTCGTTGCGATTATTGCTTGCCCACTTCTTGTCCAAGTACTTCCCAAGTAGGAGAATTCATCCAATTTAAGCACTCTATTGCTTTAGCCCCAAAACAAGCAAATACACCCATGTCAGGAGACAGAGATCAAGAGAAGGAGCTGGAGGGAGGAGAGCAGACTGCTGGGGAGAGCAGCCCCAAGCCAGGGTTGAGCTCAGCTTGAGCAGAACCGTGTCACGGGGCCCACAGCTGGGGATGAGCAACAGCCATGGGCAATGCTGGCTTGGTGGGAACCCCTTTGCCTGCCCAAGCAGAGAGAAAAGGAGTGGGTAGGGTAGGATAGGGGGGATAGGTAAGAGAGTAGCAATGGAAAACAAATGCCAGGATGGTGGCAAGAAATACCTGAAACCCAGGAAATATTAGAAACTGAGATCACTGCAATGACAAATAGAAGCGTGACGACCTGTGGGCAGTGGCCTTAGCAGGTACCCTGAGGAGAGCTTCTCATCCAGTAGGAAACACTCTAAATCTCACCATGACAAATATTATTTCTGCTGGAAATGGTGAAAATATTTCCTCTTTGCTACAGAAATGGTTGGCCAAGCTTTCAGTTCTCCATTTAGATGAGCACCGGATGGGACTTCTTACTGGACGCTGATGAAATACTTTCCATTTTAACTGGAATTGAGAATATTTCAATGAATTGCACAAAACTGCAGCTCAGCAAAAGCAGATAGTTTGTGTTCAAGTACTTAAACATAGGGAACTGATGTAAAGAGAGAGTGAGGAAATGACTTATGGTTTTATTTCTCCTGCGATGGCAGACCTCTGTAACCAGATGACTTTCTAATGTAGCAGAGAAACACAAGAGAAATTCAAGAGGTGGGGTGGGGGGAACACAGGAGACCAGAAGACCCAGCTTTCCAAATAGCAAGTTGAAAAACAGAAGAAAGTAAAAGCCCTTTCATTAGCAAGGGAAGCAAGCAGCCAAAGATGTCACCTCTTTTCGCTTGTCTTTGTATTAAAAAAAAAACAAACGAGGTTATGGTCAAGTAATCAAGACAATCAAAATTTAGCACACACAGGTAAGAAATGGGGAAAGAGAACAAATAAGTTAGGAAGAGGTAGATAAAGCAAGTATGGTCAAGCAAAAAGGCACTAAAGATTCCCCTAACATCTTCTTCAGGCAGTCTGTGGCTGTCTCTGAATCACTGGTGATGAGCAGGACAAACTTCCATGGAGTGGGAGAGGTACTAGAAAGTCAGTGGTGAACAAACATGACACATCTTCCAGACCATCATTACCCACCTGACAACAGGCAGCTGGCAAGGCAGGGGGGACAAGTTGACATATGAAGAGCTGCACTGAGAGAGCAGCCAGAAAAAGGAGGGACAGCATGGGGGCAGAGCAGATCTCCACATCCGTCCAGTACTGGGGTGGCTGCTGCTGGGGAGGAACTTGCCACTCAGGGCCTTGCATTTCAATGAGTAAGTGATAGGGGAAGAGTGAGAAAAGAGCAGCAAAAAAGTCCTGTGTCCAGACAGGGCAGGTGGACAATGCCACGGGATTCCTTTACACTGGAAGAGAAGACAAGGGATGGTCTCAGTCACTGTAGGAGAACAGCACTCCTTCTGGTCCCCAAGCCTGCTAAGGAAAGCTGAGACAACTGTCTCAGTCTGCCGCCAGCTTCAGGAAAGCCTCACCAACCCTGCAGAGAGTTTCCCCTGAGGACAAATCCCTGCTGGCTGGCAGAAGCAGGCTGTATTTCTGACCTGAGCCAGGGCAGAGGGATGCTCTCTGCACCCCTTGCAGCAGAGGCTGCCAGACACCAGGGGCCTGCACCTCACAGCAGGGATCGCAGCAGGGATCCTCTGCCTTCACCGAGCTCCAGCACAAGGCAGGAGGAAGCCACAGGCAGAAAGAAATCAAAGAAACTGCCAACACCACAATCCCATGCAAGTGCAGAGGAAACCACACGGCAGTGTGCAACATCCGTCTGGGAAGGGACACTCACCATTGATAAAAATTATGCAAAGGGTCCCATGGCCAGAGGTTACAAACCATCAGTCTCAGCTGCAGTGAGCTGTCACTGACCCTTGCATTTATTGTTCTATGACAGTAACTCTGCACTCAAAGTGGAATTCCTAAAGCAGTCCCCACTGAAATATTTTTAACTCAAATTCCTGAATGTCCCGTCTCCCTGCGAGGATCCTGGGCTATGCCCTGCACAAAGACCCACCACCTGGGACAGGGTCTTTTCTATGGCTCTGGAGCAAAGATCTCTTCTCCCCTCAGCTTGAGTGTCTTTCACATACGACTGAAAGGAAAGAGAGTGGCAAGAGCAAAAATAATCAGGAGGTTGCAGCACGCCCATGTGTACACATGTTGCAGAAAAACACAAGAGGATTAATAAGGTCCAGCAAAAGGGGGGCAATTCAACACTGCAGGCACATGTGCCTGACACCCTCTGCCACCCAGCACAGCTCTACCAAACCACAGGGACACCCTGGGCTGTTTACCCTCAGCTCTACGTCTGAGAGCTTAGAGACCACCCCCGGGGATGGATTTCACCCAGAGATGGCTGCAGCTTCAGCTCCTCTCACCCTCTCCCACACTGTCCATGTGGAGCCCAAGTCCCCAGCCTCATGCACCTCGTGCTCCGTAAGGCAAGCAGGTACATTTCTTTAAACAAAACCGGGGAAGAGAAATGCAGCGTGAGCCGAGAAGGCATTTCCATGAGAAAGAAGCACCCTGCTTCACCGAAATGTAAACCCGTCCCTCTGTGTGTAGCAGCACTCGGAGCACAGGGCACAGTGAAACACCCAGGGTAGAAGCTCCCTTGGTGCCCACTGGCACCTTCGTGCCACACTGTGAACCCAGCTCTGCTCTGCCCGAGCTCCCCCGAAGAGCCCCCCTCTGCCCTCACAGTGCTTACCCCCACCCCAGCCCCCTCTTCTCCTTCATGACTGGCACCTGCAGCCCTGTTGCCCCCCGGGCTCAAGTGGAGAGAAGCCCTGGAGCCGCATCTCCCGGGGCTGGCTGGGGTTTTGCAGGAGCAGCCGGGCTGTGCTCCCCTCGCTGTCCTGCTCTACAGCACTTCCCCGCAGCTCGGCAGAGCCCCTGCAGAGATCTGAGCCTGCCCAGGTGAATACACCGTTGGGACTGTAAAAAGTTGTTGTCTGACTGCAAGAAGTTCTTTCAGTTTTGAGTTTGCAGACACTAACTATCATTACCTCCTGCACCCAGACAGCAGATTGCAAAAGACCTATTTCCATGAAAACAGACTAAAAATAAAAAATTGCCTAAACTTACATAGAAACAATTGCTATGAGATAACCCCAGCTTTCTTCTCCACTTTTTGCCCTTGATGAGACCTTTTGGCAGAGTTTCACATGTTAATTTTGCCTTGTGTCAAAACATTCTTCTCAAGTGTGCAGTTTCTCTCTTTCGGTGACTTTAACCAGGTAGATGTTCCTTTCTTCTTCTGCATGAAAGGGTAAATAATCAATATAGAATGTTTATTTTGAAGCTCCCTTCATCTGTTTGCCCCATACTTTTCAATCTTTCATCTCCAAGTCACTAAATGCTTTCTTTCATCAGCTGGCTCAAACTCTTCTGTGTTGGCTCTATCCACCTCCAAGCCAAAATGATCAGAGCTGAAGGTGGCATTTGGAGACCATCCTGCTGCTTCCACAACAACAGGATGGCATGTGGGGAATCAGTTTCTGTCCCATTCTTCACACGCTCCAATATTCTGCTTAATTCTCGGACTTCCAGCACCAAAGATTGACTCTTGAAAATAAGGAAATGTTAAGACTCATTTTCTAAAGAAAATGGCGTTTAGGGGACATGAATGTCACTGAGGAGAGAACGGAACAGAGACACATGGGCCAGATACTTAGGACTCCAATATTATTAAAATCTGGCCATATACTCATAGACATCACCACAGGCCTTTTTCTCCCCAGGTCACTGTAGTTCATTTAACCTTAGAAACAGAAATTAGTATTTCAAATTACTCCTGAGGAGGTCTCATCTGCTAGCATGTTGCTCCCTCAGTTAATTCAGTTAAACCCCAGCCATCTCCAGCCCTGATTAATGTAAATCATCTTGTATTTTGCAGACATATGCCTCCCACTGAACTCCCCTCTCCAGATCTTCAGGCACGGCACGAGACAATATATTCACAGTACATCATGCAGTATTGGTCCTGATGCACACCAAGACCAACCTAATAGCTTCTTTTTATAAGTTCACAGATATTTGCGATGAAGGAAATGCAGTAGATCTCACTTGTCTGGGCTTCAGTTAGACATCTGAAATGGTACCACACAGTAAATTATGAGCTAAGCCAGAGAAGATGTGACTGGCATATGAAATGTGAAGTGGGTAAAGAGCTGCCTGAAAGGGGCATGGTAATTGCTTCAGCTGAAAGGGGATGTGTTAGACTGAAGGAGGTTTACCAGTACAGTTCCTTGAGTTTCTCCCTCAAAAATGATTCTGCTTAACATTTGCATTAATGATCTTGGCACAGAGAGTAGGAGAATGCAAAGGAAATCTGCTGATGAGGCAAACTGAGATGCTATCATCAATCTAGAAGAGGCCAGGGTATCACACAGAAAGCTTATAATGACCTTGAGGACTGGAGTAATGGAGAAGGGATTTGATCCAGCGGCACAGACTGTACAATCGTGCTGTGGGGGACAAGGGATAACAGTTTGGAAGGCTGTCAGCTGGAGATGTCTGGGGTGGGGAAAGACCCATGCCTAAAATCACAGGACTGTGACAAGACCCTGGTGTTATTTGACATGAGAAGAGAAAAATGCAAAGAGCTTGGTTGAGGGGTGAGGAAAATGAGGGACTGATCTGTGTGAATGCATCAGAATCAACACCAGGGGTGGAAAAGAGGACACTGCAGTTAGAAACTGGCAGGGAATACAAATAGATGGAAAATTAGATTTCCACATGAAAGTAGTAAGGTTCTCATGCAGGTTTCTGACCCAAGCAGGGCAGATAAAAAACAACCACCACTCAGATGGGTATCAGTCCAGCTGTGCAACCAGCATGCTCCAGAAGCCAGCCTGATTAGAGGTGTGATCTTCCTGCTGCATTTGAACTGGTTTGTTTTCACAAGGGCCAATTCACAGAGGTGTTTTAGTCCTATTTTAAGAGATGTCACTTACCACAATGTTGTTTTGGAATGTTCTACAAGGCTGTACAAAAACCATAAACCCAGGCAGACAGCAGCTGCCTGCTCTCCCATTCCCAGGACAAATGCTAGATTCACTTGTTCCCCTTCAGGACTGAAGGTGGTTTCAGCAATTGTGGGGTTTTGGTATGTGATTAACTGCTTCACTCTGAAACCCCTCTGGCCTGCTCAGCTCCACCATGCACTCTGGAAGCACTGAAGAATAGCATTTCTTACAAATTTCCTCCAGAGTATCCTTTTTGGACACTCTAGTCTCCAACAGCTTCTCCTCCTCTGCCCTGAAGGAGCAGGGCTGAGGCAGAGTCCCCTGCAGTGCAGACACCCCCAGCTCCAAAGCTATTTGCTGCTGCTGCTTCTGCTTCTCCGGAGCAAACTTGATGTTGCAACCTCTGCTTTTCACTCCCTGTATTTACCCATCCCAGCTCACTGTCCTTGCTGTCACATCCCCATGAACGTGGTCACCTCCACTGCAGTGCCTAAGTACATCAAATCTCCTTTGGGATCATTAGGAGTTTCTCTCTTTTCACTTTCCTCTGCATCCTCAGTTCTGATCACTTCCTGCGAGTCCCTCAGAGCTTCCTGGGCTGCCTGTCTACTGAGTCAAAAGATTTTTATATGACTGTTTAAATTTTCATGCTTTTTCTATTGACTTCCCCTTTCTCTGGAATCTCCCTTTTGAACTTGCTGGCACAAGACTATTTCTGGGGCCAGCTTGTATCCCTTTCCCCTTTCAACCACAGGATGTAGGACTGAATCACATGGCAGGCAGGATTATTTAATGGTCTGGTCCCTCCAGGCCTCTCACTTCTATCCCCCCAGTTTGTGAACCCCAGCACCCACAGAATCCCCCCCCACTCCCATGGCCCAGCCCCAAAGCTGTCTCTTTGGACAGTCTCCTGCCCTTTTCAGCTGAAGGGGGGCTGATTTTTCTGTCTGTGAATTGTCCAGTGAGGGTACAGAGGTTTATGGCCTGGCAGGTGACCAGCTGTCACATCCTGGCTTTGCTTTTAGGACCAAGCCTGGAGTGATGGCAGCCACAAGCCCTGTACTGTCCTTTCAAGAGACAGCTCCTCCCTGCAATTCAGCATGACAAACCCTTCTCCTCCCAGGAGAGCTATCCCTCCTGATTCAAACTGTTCTTTGGCATGAAAACTGCTTTCAACCCCAGTCCAAATTCTTCAATGAGTCCCATGGGTGGGCTCCCCTATGTGCCCAGAACCCCTCCAAAAAGCTGACCCTGCTACCCTGAAAATGTCTCACAGGAAGATGGAAGAAAGTCCAAAAAGTGCATGATGACAATGTGTCAGAAGCACTAGAGGATTTTTTTTGTGCTATGGGGAGCCAGCTCAGACCCAGGGGGGCTAGGCTGTTTGTGCAATCATCACTCCTCAGTGTAGTGCCTGCATGTTTTGAACCCCCATCAAAAATTATGTTAGGTTAAACTCCAGGAAGAGAACGCGAGCAAGTTCAGGCTAATGTGGAACCATCCAAACTGGCAGAGGTTCCCAAGGAACAATGCAGGTTTCCCAGCCCGCTCTTTCTGAACTGCTCTACAGCAGCGCTGTCTCAGCTGTGCGGCACTGCAGCACCATCTGCTGCCTGCAGCTCCTCACCACGGGCAGCCTCACCTCCAAAGATGCTGACAGCATCATCAGGTCATTACCTCACTCTTCACGGTGACAAATCTTGTTCTAATCACTAAATTGCACGATATCTGTGTTCTCCTCCCTGCTTTGGAGGAAATCAGAGCTCATTCTTCTCATACTTTCTTCAAGTGAAAGAATCCCACATCCTTTTCAACACAGCTGTAGCTGCCTGTCTTAAGAAGAGGTCAATACTGAAAGTAAGGACAAGCATCAGAAGCACCAACATACGAAGTTTAATTGCTGCAAATGTTTATTTAGGTTTTAAGCAAACTAATGCCCTGGTGGCAGTGCCCTCCCAGCAACAGCCCAGTACATCTGACTTCATCTGTGGTTGTGCAAGCATTTCCCCAGCAGATTCCAGCTCCTCTTGCCCCATCTAACCTTCCACCCACCCAATACAAGTATGCAGAAACAAGGTGCTGCACATGAGCAAAGCACAGCAAGGACACCTGTGAGCCAGCAGGCTGAGAACAGCTTGTGCAGGCAGGTTCCATCTCTAACCTGGCAGCAGTGTGGCTCTGGCATTTTCTTCATGGTGATACACAGGACCAAGGCCAAAGAAATCAATCAATCATGCAAGTGGAGCAGCTCTCTCCCTCTGTACCCTATAACAGCAAAAGGAAGCCCCAGCACACACAGCAGAATGAGGGTACAACATTTAGTTATCCCTGGCAAAACACACACACAAAAAAAGAGGAAACAGGAAAAAAAGAACCAGGGAAATCCCAGCACTCCTCCCCACCCCCAAATCTGAGAACACCAAGTTCAGAGTTGTTTTGTACTGTTTTCCTTGAGGACCATTTCCTACCTCATCACTGTCCAATTCTGGCCAGTGCCCCCTACCCAACCTTGGGACCTTCAGCCTGACACCTCCAACAGCTTCTCCATCTCACACACAAAGCTCTTCCCAGACAGATCAGAAGCTGGGCATGCAACAGCCACTAGTTTGCAAACATCTCTTAGCAGAGCTGTGAAAGAACTGACACCCTCCCTTCCCTGCACACCAGCAGCTGCAGCAACTCTGAAGGCTGAGAGAACAGGGCAGCACTCTGGGATGAGCATCTTGCCATGGAACTGTCATGCCTGGTAAAAGCTGGAGACCAGACCTGCCTACAGATGCTGCCCCCCACTGTGCTTTCAGCCTGTTGCAGAGGTGTACAGAGAAAACGTGTGTGTTTGTTCTTAGAACTTGCCTTGTTAACATTGTTGTAATATTGACACAGCACTCAGCTCACAGCTGTTACTGGCAAGTGGAAATTGAAGATTTTCATTGAATGTTTTTTTTTCAATCTTAAGCTTTTAGAACAAGATATTTACCAACATCCATTTTGACATCACGTCACATGCTTAACTGTGCTACTACTTTAGGTACACCTGCATATTGTCTGCTTCCCCAGAAGTCCCCAGGCTGAAGATTTATGGTGAAACAGACACTTAAACACACACAGAACCAGAAAATACAAGTAGGTTTTACTAATGAGGCAGACATTTTGCCGCATGCACCTCTCCATCAGAAACAAGTCCAATTCAGCAGACACCAACAGCATCTTTTGTCTCTGTCTGATCTGGAAGCTGTGTTACACACACCTGGGAAACAAGTTAATGAATGCAAAATCTGCTGGAGCAGCAAAAGCAACAGAAAGTGCTTGATCTAGTCAGAAACTGTAGAGAGAAGAGAAGCTTTGCATTCCAAACAGGATTCCCCCCGGAATGAGAGGTATCTGAACACATCCACTTCTACATCTGCAATTACAAGCTGAGATTTCTCACAGAGAAATGCAAATCAATTAAGCAAAGCAAGAAATGTTTGGGGAAGAAAAGGAAAATATTTGGCAGGCAAAATGTTGAGCAGCTCTGTGGGAGTCATGTTCCCTGGACTGGACCAAAAACCTAATCAGTCTATTGTGTAGGTACACACCAAGCTCACGTACAATTTATTTCTCATCCCAAACATCTCCTGGACTCTTGCTGCCTCACATCCTTTCTACAAAAGTAGAAAATTCAGCATGTAAAAACTCCTGGGGGAGGAAGGTGTAGCCAAGTATAAAGTGTTTCTTCAAAAGTAGTAAACAACACTCCTCTGGGTTTGCATGTTTGCCATTGTACCCAAAGACACCAGCCACTTCACACTGGCAGTTTCAGTGCTCCCAGCTCATGTTCTCTGCTTGGAAGCTGAATGGCACCACCCTGACTAACCACAGCACCGTGTCTCTCCTGCCCCTGCCTGTCAGCAGAGCTGCACAGTGTCCTCCGATAGGGGCGTTTTGCAGCAGCCAAAGAGATGGCCACCAGGCTGCACCAGTCTGGTGAGGAAGCTTCAAATGTAGATCACATCCGAGTCATGCTGCTGAACCTACAGGAAAACCAAAGGAAAAAAAACAGTTCCACCCTGCACTCCTACTTACAGCAAAGCAACTCCTTTTGGTCCAGTTCCCCCTTTACCTCTGACTCTGGAGCCTTTTGCCAGATGCTCTGCAATAGCTTTTTTCTCCTCCTTGAGACAAGCAGACTTGCCTCACCGCTGCTGTTTGGATTAGGTTAGTCTTAAAGCTGCTTCTTCTGTTCCTTGCATTAGAAAGAGCTGCTTCCTCATCTGTTGCTATACTCAGCAGTGTTCCTTCTAGATCTAAGCACATAACCCTGAAGATTCAGGCCTGGAATGTTATATACTGAAGCCTCTGATTCTAAAATCCCTCAGTTTTGTTCCTTTAAGGACAGCAGCAAATACATCAAGTTTGCTTTATTTCCAATACCTTGCACAACTAGCATTGCCTAGAGAGCTGATTTCCTTCCCACTTGCCAAGACCACATGCCTGTACAGTTCTTGAAAACCTGCTAGATTCTCCATTCTTGTGACATTTAAAAGCAGGTTGTTCTTTTTATAAGACCCAGCTCATTAGCTCTCCAGGACTCTTTGGTCAGGGATCACATTAGAAGAGAACTGAACTCTTGGAAGTCCAGGCATTTATTGGGATCTTACTCCCTGCCCCTTAAAACATAGTGTGCCTGTCTTCTGCTTTTAAGCTCTCTATACCTGGGAGCACATCCTCATTTCCAAGTCTGGCTGATACAAATAAAATTGAACACAGATCCTCCTCCTGCATCCAGGCATCTCTGCTTCACTTTCCCAGGCTTACAGCTTTGCATGCCAGCTTAGATTGGGAATGAGAAAAAACAGGTGGCCTTGAGTTATGAACAGTCCCAAATGGTGCAGCAGTGCAGGGTCTCCAAACTCCTGCAGCAGCCACACAGGGACTTGTCATTTAAGAGGCTGTGACAGAGCTGGACAAAACCAGCTCTTTACCTCTCTGATCTCTAAACTTTTAGTGAACGTTTGGGAATTGACTTATAAATCTGATTACCTTTATAATCTGTTTTCTGGTTCCTGTGCCTACACTGTTGGCAAGCAGGGAATTTGCTTGAAAAGATGATTTTTCCACTGGCACTGTGTGCTGAATTTTGTTGGTACAAGGCCAGCTGCTTGTAGTATTTAACGAGTAAGCAGGGAAAGGTCTTTGAAGATTTATATCCAATGAATCTCCAGTTTCCAAGGTTTTCATCCATGCTGGGGTCTTTAAAAGAAAAGAACACATGGAAATCTAATGCTCTCTTTATATCAACGCTCATTAAGCAAAAAAGAACATTGGATGATAGTCAGAAAATAAAGGCCATCTTCATTCACAATTTGTCCAAGCCTCCCTTCTCTCTCTAAAACCATGTACTTGGAGCCATTTTTTTACTACATGTCAAAAATCCTGGGAAGCCAAAGCCAGTCCTATTCTTGCTCTGGTTCAGGGAGATGCTGGAGTGTGAAATCTGGGTTTAGTTCCTCACTGTCTTAAAAAAAAAAGCACACTTTTACAGCTTTATGAACCACAAAGCATGTGAATGAGAATGTGATGCAAACTATGAGGAACCACATTTAAAAGTGTTTCTAAGTTACAACAACTTGGTTTCCTCCAAGACCTGAAACCCTAACTATGATTTCATAACCTGTAAAATAAGATCATTACTTTTTGCTGATGGTACTGGTATCCTGCCCAGGAAAAGCTGATTAATTTTGTTTTGAGGTGAATTTTCCTTCTTTGTGTTCATGCTTTTAGAACTTGACTATCAGGGGCACTACAGCACGTGCCTTGAACTGAAGTACAGTGACCACCCCTGGCTCACCCACACTTTGATGGCTCCTGCTGAAAGAACTGGCAGGTATTTAGGGTACATACGTTTCCTAAGGAGCGATCCAAGGATCCCAGCACTTCATTCCAACGAGAGGAAAGCCCAGACTGTTTTTCTTCTAGTTTCAAAGCATGAATTTCAGACTTCAGTTCTTTCAGTCGATCTTCAAATTTCCTGCTCTTCTCTAAGTAGTCCAGCCTGTAGCCCACACATGGGAGACAAAAAGCTCATTGGCATGATCCAGCTCCAGAACAGGTGTGTGGGGAAGGAGGAAAGAGGAAGCTCTTTGTTTCATTTTGTTGTTTTTTTTTTTTACAGGCAAAATGAAGCCTGGCAAGTGTCAGCCTGGCCCCCCTTCCACCCTTCAGCGTTCACACACTTAACTTCTTACCAACCATTTCCTTCTAGACCAAGAGAGCAAAAGCCTCTCGGTATATCAGCTCACAGCAATGCCCATCCTTCAACACTAGAGGGAAACTTCTGTCCTCCAACAGGCTGTTTCTTCGGCAAAGTACTTCGCCCCTGGCATAATGCTCTCCGAGGCGGAAGGGTTCTGGACTTGCCATGCTTTCATGCCACCTGAACACTCTTCCTCAGTGTAAATCACTAGTCTTACACAGATCTAACCCACAGCAGCCCAGAAAAAGGTCTCTAGCCATGAGTACAAGTAGGAGGCCACTCTGAGTTGTTAAAAGGATGAACTGTGATTCCCAGAGATAATTCTTTTCCCTTTCTGTACTTTCCATTATTAACATTCTCATTTATTTACACCACAAGCACACTGATACCTCTCTCTCTCTATCTCAAAGGATAGTCTCTTCAGGTCAATGTCCTTCAAATCCAGTTTTACAGATCCTTTGTCAAAGTTGGCATCTCTGGTGTCAGCTGATGAGTATTGGGGGTACTTCACCATGTGCTGAAAGAGGAAACAAAAGCACTGTCAGTAGCATCTGACTGTTTGATTTTGGGTTTATCTCCCCAGCTTCTGCAGGTATGCTCTGCTGACCCATTCCATAAGTGACCCATGGATTCTGAGACACACAGATGCTCCTGCAGCCCTTCCCCTCTACCTGAGTGGGCCCAGATGAACTGCTGAGCTCCACAACCCACAGATCCAAGGGCAGAGTAGTAACCTGGCTGCACTGTTCCTGTCTATTTCAGGAGAGAATATAAATCCATTCCCAGCAAGACTGGAGCAGAAGAGGGAGCTGGGGCACACAGCCTTGGCACTGCCTCCTTGCTGGAGATGGCTTCAGCTGCTTTGCCTGGAGACCCTCATGGGCAATTCCCATGCCAGGACAACCACCTCCACAAAGCTCTGCCTGAGACAGCACAGTCAGTACTAGGCATGAGTGCAGGCAAGACAGTCTCTGCTCACCAAGTTCCCAACACCAGTCCTGGTTTTCAAGTTTTGTCTTGCTTTTATCATCCTGACTGCCTGCCCCAAACAAATAAAACCTCCATTCTAGCTACACTATGTTCAAGCACTGCTTGGTCCTTTAGGTATTTGTCCTCCAGCTGGATGCAGACATGCCACGACTCAGCTTGATGTAGGCTATAAAATTGCAATCAACGTCTGATTATCTCTGAAGATGAAGTGGTGCCCAGCAGAGCAGAAACTTACAGGATAATTAAGCCTTGTTATGTCTAAGAGTTTCTGCTTTGCTTTCCTTTCAGCCTCTCTGGCTTCATGCAGATCTTGTTTCAGATGCTCCGCTTCCTTCGCTCTGTAAGACAAACATCCTGGTGTGAATGATTGATGATTTCCAGTGCAAAGCAACACGGTGGATTTCAGAGCTGTGCACCTCACCAGCTTCCAGAGAACAAGATCCATTGCTGTGAGTGATTCCTTTACCCAAGGACACTTGTGGTAGGGCAGTCACATGGAGAACTGATTGGACACAGCATGACACATGCTTTCAAAGACAATCCTGCACAAACTGGCTGAATTAATGTTTTTCCTACTCCTAATTTCCATGGGCTCAGTTATGACCTGCTGATACAGAGTCCCCAGGCTGCCAGAGATCCTCCCTGAGGCAGGGAGAGGTGCAACATAACAGCTCTTTATTTTGGCGAGCTTTTTGACAGCATACTAAAAGAAGCAGAAGGCCCTTAACAGCGAGGTTAAACATCCTCTGTCAACACTGCTCTGCACCTTCAGGCAGCACAGTGTTATGGAACACAAACACAGAGTGGTTTGTATGCACACAAGTTTACCTGGTTTACACTTTTTAAAGATCTGAAAAGGATACAAGAGACCATCACTCTCTACTAATTGTAAGAAGGTTTAGTCCCTCTGAAGTGTTGCTTTGGGAACAAACCCTCCCTCAGGATCTTGGCTCCAAGAAAAGCAGCCACCTCTCCACCCAGGCATCCCATGAGGAACCAGACAAGCCCACAGGAGCAGATCTAACCTCCGGTCAGACTCCTTCACCAGCTTCACTGCTATCAGCTCTGCCTCCCGCATCTTCTGCTCCATCAGGCGTTTCTCCTCCTTGGTTTTCAGAGCTGTGATCTCCAGCCTCTGTCGCTCTTGCTCAGCTTCTGCAGCATTCTGGGCCAGCAGTTTGGCCTCTTCCTCTGCAATCTGAGCTTTCTCAGCCAGCAACTCTGCTGCTTCCTGGGATCGGAGCTAAGAGGAAACAATTTTTCCTTGTTACCCTGTCTAGCATCTACAAAATCCTCCCTGCAGACAGTCAGGAACAGGACATCTTTCCCCAAAAGTGATTAAAATATTCCTTTAAAAGTATAGTAAATCTAATTGTAGGGTCTAGTGTTCCTCCTCTGCTCCAGAACTGCCCAACTTCCTTCCTGCCTCTCACCTCTACAAAGAAAGAAGATACGTTTGCTTAGAGCTGGACAAAGACATCAACCCCAATGTGAAGTTGGCCCCTTCAGTTGCCAGTGACCATGCCCCTTCCTCCCAACTTCAGCTCCAAGGTTGCTTCCTCTCCTCCCTCTGTGCCTGAAGAAAGCACTGTGAACCAAATACAGGGAGCAAATGTCTCACAGCAAATGGAGGTTATGGCTGATCAGAGTTTTCTCAGGTATCCCACCATGCCATCTCCACCAGCGGTCAGAAACTCTCCAGCCTTCTCTGAGCCATAATTCCTGGTATCTCACAGGAGCCATAAGAAAAAAATAAATGCTTCCAAACCAAGAAAGCCCATCAAGCACAAGAATATTCAGACTAATGTGCTACTCACCAGAGCCTCGTTGGCCTGCCTGGCTTCATCTTCCAGCTGGAAGAGACGCCTTTCCAGCTCTTCTTTGGCTCGCTCGGCTTCTTCTCGGAGCTGCTTCTCCCTGGCCAGCCTTTGATTCTCCATCTGGAAACAGAAGCAGCAACACCACGTTTGTGGCTTTGCAGCAGAATCTCATCTGGGCCTGAGGCAGCACAGCAAGTGAATGTGATGAGGAAGGGACTGCTCTCTAGCTGCTGGACTGATACTCACCAGGGATGCAATGCTGAAGCTGCCTGCACTTTGCAGCACTGAACTCCTCTAACGGGTAATACTGGTTATTTCAGACTGCTGGGAAAGCCCTTGGATCCATCTGTTATGTACCCCAAATCTCTGTGATCACCTCTTCAGTTTCACAAACATCACTTACATCCTCAGATGCTGCATACGCACCAGAGCTGTTCCCACATTCAATCCTGCTGCACTTTCTCACCTCCCACACATGTATTGATGCAATGCATGGACAACAAGGGCACCAGCTGGAATAATAATCAGTGTTTTCAACAGTAGAGGAGCTGAAAGAACCTACCTTTTTTCTAGCTTTTTCTTCCCTAGCTTGTGCTTTCATTTGCTGGATCTCTATTGAGTCCACTTTTCTTCTCCTCATAAATAGGTCATGGTTTCCAATGCACAACTGCAAAATCTGGATAGGAAAAACAAAGCAAATTTGATGTATTTGTGCCCCAGCCAGAGGGACAAAGAGGCCCACATTGGCCTCACAGGACAGAAGCTGACAACTCTGACTTCATCACAATTTGGCAGTTGCTTCCCTTCCAAGAAAATCAGCACCCAGGGCAGGCTCCTACCAAGGTACATAATAGTTCACAAAAGTTGGGATGAGGGATTCCTTCTGTCCTTCATCCCTCTCTGGTTCCATTTTCCTGAATAAGAACAGACAACAGAACTAGGCCAAGAGTACACAGGATGTAGCTGTGGGAATGGTCACCTGTGATGAACCCACCACAAGCTCAGTGAGAAGTGACCAAGCCCCTGTGGTTGTGTCAGGAAGCAATTAGTGATGCTACCATTAGCCAGTTGATTAGGTCCCTTCCTTGTTGCTTCTTCCAGAAAAGGAGAGGCAGTGCCTGATTAAGAACCCACAGCAGCCAGACAGGCAGATGCTGCCATGGCTCTGTACCTTTCCATAAGGCTACATCCTCTCCTTTCAGCATCTGGATTTCCCTTTGTGATGTGGGCCTTCTTTCACATCTCACTTTCCCCCATCACCTCCCCTTCCCAGAGGGGACAAACGTATGAGCCCTGAATTCCCAGGCAGAGCAACCCTCAGGAAACCACAGGCAGAAACTCAGTGCTCCTTGGCCTCTCTGTAGTTTTTACAACCTCTATTTCTCACTCAGGTGTCAGTCAGCATTACGAGGCTCAGTTTTAAAGGAGGAAAGCAGGACACTTACCAATTTGTTCACTTTGAGTTGAGAGGAAAAGAACTTGAAGACTTCTGCCTTTTTGTCAAGAGGTTTAATAGTTAACTATACAGGCAAAGGAACAAAAGAAACAGTAAGAAGGAGGAAAAAACAAAGCTGAAATTAGTAACACTAATGCAAACTTCAACCCATCTCCACTTCTCTCCAGGGAAGAAGTGATTTTTGCCACAAATATGGGGAGAGTGATGCAAAAATGTTTTGCTTAAAAGAATGAGAACCAGAGCTGTTGTTACACAGGTTCTTCCCCTGCTCCACAGCAAGCTATGTTAGAAGATAAAGCCTCCCACAGACCCACCCTGCTGTCAGTTTGGATGGTGGTTTTCATAATACCAACCACCTGTGCATTGCAAACTACACTAAGAACACTGGAACAAGCCCTGGTTATCAGGAATACAGAACACATTACTGATCCCCAGAAGCAATCATATTCCTAGAGTCAGGGAGATGTCAAACACCTCCTGAAATACAAATCATTGCAAGTGTAAACAAAATGTATCAGGGGCCTGAAGGGCTTGTTCTTCTGACCATAAGGTACACAGTCCTGGAGCTCTTGCCTTCTCACACTTTCAGTCTCAAGTTGTTCCCAGAGGACACGAAGGGCTTTCATGCTACCAGGTCAGTGCTCACTGTTCCACTTCACATGTTGTGCTTGGTTTGGCTCCATAACAAAGCATGGCTTGGTTCTTTAAGATGCTGTTTTCTGTGACTCACAGGTGAGCTAGCACTCTGCTCCTGTCATTCATTTGCAATGCAGGGTATAATTTCAGGCCATCTGAGTCACCAAGATCATCATGTCCTACAGCTTGTTTCACCCTGTAGGTAACAACTGGCTGAATGTGTTTCCTCCTGAGGAGCAGGGCTGGGAATGTGTCCCTGAATACAGTGGAGCTTTAACAGGCCTGCCCGATTTCCCAACAATAGGCACTTAAAGCACTTTATTCCCAGAGCAGAGGGGAACTTTAATGTCATGCAAGGACCAAAAACTTGTTGGAGGCAGAGCTCCTGTAGGCTGCCCTGCCTGGTTTAATGTGTGCACCTCTAACCCCGGACAGCACCTCCCAGCCTCGGTGCTTTTCAAAAGGCTCACAGGAAACAGAGCAGACTGTGCTGTTCTTTGCCTGACAAATGCCAGGTATTCCAGCACCAATGTCGTTTTTCTGGTTTTGTTTTTCTGATTATAGCCTTCCCCATAGACACATGATTTGTAATGAGACTCAATTTCACCCACTGTACTTTCTACAAGTAAAAGAAGGGCTGTGAAATCCCAGAGGCACTGCAGTGGTGGGGCTGTGCTGACTGAAATAATGCACTGACAAACTGGCAGAATCCAGGCAGAAGAACATGTGTCACCCCCTGCACATCTCCTCTTGCCACTGTGCTTCAAACCTCATCTACACAGACAGCTTCTGCACATGAAAATGGCATTAAGTCTTCACAGATCATCTAGCTCCTGCTGAGCTAACTGAGGAAGAGAGCCACGGTGGCATTCATAGGATCTGTCACCTTCAGAGATCATCACTGTGTTTGGCAAAGGACAAGCAGCAGGGAGGGAACCAGAACAGAGGGCTCCACTGATCTGGAGAGCTCAGAGCAACCTCTGGCTCCAGGGGAACCAAGGTTATGCAGCACACCTGAAAGGCAGGTCTTTTATTTTTAGTTGAGTAACAAAGCTCCCTAGGATTTTCCCCTTCTCCCCCAAATTGTTTAAACAGAGGCAGCTTTCAGCCTGTTCCAAGAATCCCAGTCCACACCCATGCCCCTATAAAAAGAATAATATATCAAAGCCATCCTACCTCCTTCTCACTATAGGAGATGTTCCTGATAGCACTCCACTCAAATGACTTACTTGGAGAGAACCTGTTATTAATGCTGTAGATATGGATACCTTTGGCATCAACTCCAAGCAGCAGGTCTGTATGGTTTTTATTTTGCTAAAAAACAATAGATATCAGTAAATGCCATTTATATTGACATAAAACAACCACAGACAAGAACCACACTTATTCTAATACATTAATATTTATCTGTATTTTTAGGAAATTGACATTTGCACAAAATATTATTAATATTGTCCTCTAGGTTGACTAGAGCAGCTCAAACTTTTAGTCTATTTCTCCCTCTTCCTATTACATACCCAGAGCCACTCAAGATCTTTGTCAGATTGCAAAACATCAACCTTAACTGTTTTATTCACCTACTCATTTAGCAGACAAGTAAACCAAGACAGGACAATCAGTACACAGCCCATCACCAGCAGAGAAAAGCAGAAGTCAGGAGTCCCAGGCCCAGCTCCCTGCAGACTTTAAAAAAGACAGTACCATCAAACTGCTAAAATAAAGCACTTACAGCAATTGGAAAATAATTGACCCCATACATTTCCAAGTCTTGGGCAATTTTCAGGTAGTTCATTTCAGCTTCATCCCTAGAGAATAAGGCCATGATTATACTTGGAGACTCCAGCCTTTCTGTCCTAGCTTACTCCACATTTCCCATGTGGAAAAGGACAGGCAGTTTGGTCCCTTGTAGTTTAATTTTGCCAACTTACTCTCAGCAATAGAAAAAGGATAATAAAACCAACACCTCTACAAAATAAAGACAGTAAAGCTGTGCCTATTTTGAATCATGTATAGTGTAATATTTATTAAAATCCAAGTCCAGTCTTACCCTTGTGTTAGTTTTGCCACTCCATCATTATTATGTCTCAAACCTGCCCTACTATTGTTTTCCATGACACAGGGATATTTCCTTCAGGAAATAAAGTTCATTGATAAATTAGTCCTGAACAAGTTCTAAACAGAACTTTGGGCAGAGGCCAAAGAAGAGTGAGAATTTCTCCACCCACCGTTCTTCTCCCTCCAAGATGAGGCATAAGTAAGTCTTCTGGAAAATATTCAGTAAAAATAGTGCTAAGAAGCATCTAGAATAGTCAGAGAAACTGAAATGAAATACTAGGAAAGGCTGCCTCTGGGTGCCAACAGCTCCTAAGTTTTAACAGAACTTCCAGTCATGCTGAATGTCTTGAAGGAGCTCAATGTCCACATGGACTAGCCCCAAAACTCAGCCCTGGAACTACAGTGCTGTGTCTTTACTGTTTGGGTTCCTTGATGAGTACACTGACACCCTTTTGAGCCATGATTTTCACAAGGTATAAAAGATATCAGATTATTTTTGTTCTAGGGGGAGACTGGTGTGATATGGTTCCAGAAAGGCTGCACAGGGCAGACAACCCAGCATCTCCAGGCAGCCAACGGCCTTAAATGAAAAGGCTGAACTCCCAGGGCTACCTGCAAATTCAGACAACTCAGACTTCCTGCAGGAACTTCTCTCTGCTGCCATACATGGACTTTGATGAGACAGGACTCTGGTGTTAGGTATGTTAGGTCATGGAGCTCTGCAGAGCACTCAGCTTCTCTCTTCACTTCAAAGCAAGCCCAAGTTGCAAGCACTTGGAGCCTTACACAAAGCACTTTTTACCCCAGAGGAGTGGGTGATTTATTCTTAGTTATAAACTAACCTATTCATATCACAGCTTGGACACCAATAGTTCTTTGCTCAATCTGTAAAAGCCAAATTTCACTGAAGACAGTGAATAACCAGTTACTGAAACATATGGGGTTTCCAAAGAATGAAATCACTTCAATACCTGGCAATACCCCTGTGCTCAGCATACCAAGCTGTAATCTTTTCTTCCCACATCTCTGCTGTCAGCTGATACTGCCTGAGGACCTACAGAGAAAGAAAGGAGTTTGGTTTCCTTTGAAGACACAAACATGTGCTGCCTTTCCCCAGCCACGTGAATGCAGCAATGCAGGTCACAGCTCGGTCATTTTGCCAAGTTCAGGGCAGACACAAACAGCTTCTAATGCCCTGGTTGATCCCACAGCAACAGCTGTGTTGCAAAGAGAAGACTCAAAGATTTGGTTTTATACAAAATAGAAACTTACCCTTTTGGGTAAAAGTTCATCATGGGCTAGAAATCCTGGCTCATGAAAATTTGGGTCATAGTCACCATACTGTTCCAAGAGAAAAAAAGATCTTCAGTTTGTTAGATGCAGAATGCTAAAGAACGTGCTGCTTGTGTAGTTTGATGCAATGGCTTGAGACAGATTTTGTTTTGGTTCTCCCATGCACAGGGTAACACACAATAAACAGGCTCCTCTCATCTGAACTGTCCACAAAGTTCCCTCCAGCCTGTGTGCCACACACGGGGCTCCAACACAGCACAAAAAAACTAGAATGAGAAAAGAGCACTTCTGTGCACAAACCTTGGCCTGGACAGCATAAGAAGCCAGTAAAACTGTTGCTTCTGGAGAACAATAGATTTCCTCATCCAGTATTTGTTTCTTAACCTAAATTAAAAAAAAGGGGGAGGAACAAGTTAAAGAAGCTCAAAGTCAGGACTTATGTCAGGCTTGAAATGAAACTAGACATGCCCAGACTATAACTTGGCACCAAACATCACCATTATGAGTTAACAGCAGCAACAATACAATGGCATTCAGAAACACAGGAAGCCTTTGCTTAGTCTTGCATTTACTGAAAAGAAAAAAAAAAACACAACTTTTGAAAGTTAAAGTATCTTAATTCTAAGTTCATAGAAATGCCAGGCAGCTATCTCCACATGTTTACATAAGGAGTCTTGAAAAAGAATGTGTTGTAGAACATGAATTTTACTGTCTGCACATCACTCCTTCTAGCAAGTCGTCTTTTTCTTCCTGCTTTGGAATAGTTAGCTTTACAACATGTAAAACATCACATTTTAGGTTGGAAGGGACTCTGAAGGGCATCTAGTCAAAGCAGGTCCAAGTAGACCAGGTTGCTCAGGGCTGTCCAGGTGACTCATCTTGCCAAGGACAGAGACAGACTGAAAACCATGACAGTTTGTTCTCAGCCTTTCCAGAATAAGAGAATGAAGGAGACCACAAAAAGAGAAGCTGAATAATAGAGCACTTAATTTATTCAATTACAGTGGCCCTAAGCACAAAAGAAAAAAAAAAGCCTAGTAAAAAGGTAGAGAGTCTTTTTAACATTCTTTTCATTTTAATAATCTGTGGTGCTACCAAGATCAGAGGTGTAGTAGTTTGTAAGATGCTGCTTGATTTTAAATCACTTGGGTAATTTTTACTTGAAAACCTAAAGAGGGAATGGGAAATTAATCTTCACAAATTCTCCTCTCAGGTGTAATGTACTCAGGCTACTAACAGGCACAAGACAAGAACATTCTGCACAATGCAGAGCCTTAAACATCTCCAGAAAGCAATACCTGAGATAGCACTGAGCTATCTTTACAGACACACTTGGGCACTGCAGGTTCTGTGAACTGAAATGAACCATCAAGAAAGTTTTTCTTTAAAATTTAGTCTCTACTGAGCACAATATATGAACCTGAGTACTAGTACAGGGAAAATTCTTTCTAAGCTGCCAAAACGGAAAAAACGGAAAGAATGAAAAGATTTTTATTCCAAACTGGAAAGCTCCAGCTTTCCTACTCCATGGTGCAAATCATACATTTCAGAACTGAGAACAACTTAAGAGAAATCCCCCATGAGTGTCTGGGGTTTTTTCTGATTAGTTCTTACAAGGACATTTTGTTATAAATCTTTATGAAGGAGCAAGTTACCTAATCTTTGAACAGACAACATTTAGCTTTAGTCACTGACATTTATTCACACATCTTCCCAAATGCTGTTATGCCACATTAATTTGCAAAGGTCTGAATTTGCAGTAGAGCTGCAATCTGTAGGCATCCAGATGTCCATACATGTTTTTCCTATTAGCATCCAGGTGTGATGTTAAGTTCTTATAGTCAGGAAACTCTGCAAGTTCGAATTTGTTTCAGTCCTGTTTTTCTACTTTGGAATGAGAGGAATTTGCTAATTGCATACCTGCTAGTCAAGGCAGGTTCAAGGAGAAAAGAAAAAAGTGAAGAAAAAAATCAGGATTAAAAGACTAGGAAAAGAGTTCTGCTCCTCTCATTCTTTTCCAAAATTAGCTTAAGAAACAAACTGCCAAGTGGTTGAGGGTTCTGGATGAAGTTCTAGTCAGTATATTAACCCTCAGAACAGCAGCACTTTCCCCTTCCTTCATTAGCACATCCTCCTCGGGGAACAAATGTATTCCCTGTGTTGGTTTACAGGTACAGACTGAATTTATTCCATTCTGCTTGCACAGACACACACTGCTGAGAGCTACCAGAAGAAAGCCACACTCCAGAAGGCTGTAACTTGCAGAGGACTCCACAGCAACTCAGGAGGGAAGCTGGATGTCACAGACATTGAACTGCTGACCAGCAAAGTGACCATCCAAAACTCAATGCCTGTGTACCTAGTGCCACAGCCTGCTGCTGCAGCTCTGGAGCCACAGCATGGCTCTTCCTGGCTGATGCATCTTTACTTTGATAGTGAGGCATTGCACTCCAATAATTTGCTCCTTCAGCTACTTCATAATGGAGCTAAGGGAACCTTCACAATTTCTGGGACAAAAGAAAACCAAGTGGCCAATAAGCAAGCTGCCCCTGCAAAGCTATAGCATTAATGCCTGGGTGGGTTATTGCTTTTACTGGCTTCCATCTCATGGAAATTATTTAAATTTTAAGAACCAGCACAGTGTACAGACAAAGCTGTGTTCACACAGCTCCCAACTTTGCTCTGGAGCACAGCACTGCTCTCCTGCAGCTCCTCAGCAGCTGCCCCCTGTGGCAGAGCTGAAATGGGCTCTGTTACCTGTAATGAAGGTTTGTCAGGGCTGAGGATTCATTCTGCCAGCATGAGTAGCAGGCACCCAGGTCCAGGGGGTAGAGAAGACAACTCAGCCTGCCTAATATGACTGGCAGAAGTCAGTGTGTGCAAATCTGGATGTTTTGGAAGAACACCAACACCACACCAAGGGAACAGCACTTCTCCTCCAGGGCCAGTCAGACAATATGATGCCTCCAGGCTGGGTCTTTAAAGGATCACACATTGTGGTGAATCTCCTGAGCCACAGCTGTGTTTGAAGCTTGCTAGAGGAGCAAACCTATTTCAGAATGGCTATCACATTCTATGATTTGTTTTTGCCCTACAACCCAAAACGAAGATTTAAGGAGGCCAGGTTGGGGAGCACTTCTTTTCTAGTGATTGTGCCATCTACAGTCATACACAAGATCTTCCAGCAACCACCTGCTCTATTTTTAAGAACTTCCAAGTTTCAGTTTCAGGGATAGGTTGCAGTCACAGGTCTTGCTCCATCTGCAGCTGATACGGGTGAAAAAGCTTATTGTCCCCAACTGCTTATCACCATTCCTTCCCTCTTCTCCACCTTCCCAACTGCCACCATAATTGCCTGTGTAGGCACTTCCCCACAGTGTGTGCATCTAATAACAGGTCTCTAATTCTGCTCACTTTGGAAGAGCTAGGTTAGGGAATGGTTACACAAGAGGTTACACCAGTGGCTCTAAGATGACAATGTCAAGGAGCTGTTTAGACTCGTCATCAAACTTTGCTGCAGCCAGAGCAGAGCAGATGACACAGCCCCCAAGATAACTTCTGAAGCTGATAAAAATGGTGACTTTACTTTCTGCTGCTCAGCACTGACCAGTTAGGGCAAAAGCCCCACAGTTCTTCAAGCTGTGCCAGCCTTCCACAGATTATTTATTTTAAAACCCATCCTGAAGGAGCAAAACAAGTCTGGAATATCCAGATGTGGAATTACCACCCTAACTGCTAGGTGTAAAAGTCATTTTACATGAAACCTCAGCAATTTAACTCCCACTGGTAGCACAAAGAGAAGCCACCAGGAGAACAAAAACCTGCAGAAGGCAAACAACATTCAGCTTAGCAGTACCCAAACTACAGCAGCCAAGGGAGGTGTTTATGTTCCATAAAAATGAGACCTTTATAGGGACACTGATAGAGCTAAAGTCAGTAGAATCATTCTCAGACTAACAGTTGCTGACAAGAGGAAAGACAATTAAAAAAGGACTAGAGTAAATACAGAAGGAATTAATGGTTAAAAACTGTTCCTGACCTGAAGGAAGAATAAATGCTGGGTAATTTCCTGCAATAGTTCCTCTTCTACCTTCTCTGGGTAGAATTTTGCCAAAAAATGGAAGCTAATGGGATCTTCTTTGGGGATTTCTTGATCTAAAACCTGTTAAAAATAAAATCAGCAGCAAAAGTTGCAGATAAGTGTCTCAAAACAACATTTCAAAGGAGAAACAAAAAGCACCCAATAATCCACTTAAAACAGCCTTCCAATATTTTAGAAGGAAGGGCAATGCTGAGCTTTAACCTAATCAGTGTGTATCGTGGTGACTGGTACATGACCCCTCAGGCCAAATGGCACAGAAACACTCAGACCAAGCAACACAATCAACTTTAGTCTTAAAAAAAATACCACCTGAAACTAGGACTCGTCGTGTAATATGTCCCTTTAGCTCCTGTCTTGGAAAAAGGAAGTATTTTTATAAATAGAAAATTGCCAGACTTATGTTTTGCTTTCTCTACCTTTTTGTCCATCTTCAGCCAGGTGCACATCCCTTTCACTGTGTACTGCAAGCCAAAAAACCACGTCTCCCTTAAACCAAGTGCCCGGCACACCAGATCAAACAAATCCTTTCCCTTCCACTTCATCTAAAAGAAAAAGAAAATTAAGAAAAACAGGTATGCCTTGGATCAGTTTGCTACATTTCAGTCAAGCAAACCAAGCTACCCTTTGCCTTTCTCCTCTGAACTCTGAATTCACTTTTAGCTTGTCAGAAAATGACACGTGCCTCCTGCTGTGCACACCAAAGGTGCAATTGGTTGCAGGGCCCTACCTCCTCTTCCTCTCCTCCAGAGAAACAGTCCCAGAGCAGCTGCAGTCATTCAACCACAGCATCCTGCACTTCATGAGCACAGAGACTGAGGACTGTACTGCTGATGCCCCAGGACATGGCAAGGCTTTATTCATGGCTGTAAAAATCCTTTTCAATAGTTTATACAAATTGAAGAGAGTGAGAGAAGGCTGGGGGAAAGCCAAGGACTGTCAGGGCACAGAAATGCCAAACAGCCAAAGCAAATCCATCTTGCACCTACCCCAGCTATTCCAGTGGCACCAAGCCCTCATGCCACAGGGGCTTGTCTTCTAGAGTCATTGACTAGCCTGGCTCCATGGAGAACAGAAACTTGGATTAAAGGTCCTGAAGTTCACACACATACATCATCTTATTTTTTCACTGAAGAGGCACCAGTTTCTTGTGTTTGGTTCCATGTTGAAAAGATCACTTTGTCTAACTACGTGGGTCAGCCACTAAAAACTTAATGGCAAACAAAAGAACTTTGGGCCAATATTTGGGTGGAAAGCAGGAAATCATCCCAGCAAAAGAGCAAGATCTGGGGAGAAGGGAGAGACAGCAAAGGATTTTATAACAAGGACTCTGATCGCTAAATCAAATTTTCCAAACCCTTTATTTTCACAACTGCCTCCAAGTATTCTACATCAGCAAGTCACAGAAGTGACTTGTGACTAATTCTTGTCTCTGAGGGACCTAGGAAATCAAATACTAAATGCCTCACAAGACAGGCAATTCTCTCATTAGAACTGTCAGTCCCATTGGACCTCATTCTAACTCCTCTGCTCAAAATAACTGTGACTTTCTTTGCTTTTGCTGGTGATTAGGAATTGATCAGGCACAGATCTGTCTCCTCGACAGCACAGCCCACTTCATTTAGTTATTGATCACCTGCTGTATATGTTTTCTTCCATATTTTTCCACAGGCATGATTTCTCAATCCAATTTCCCAGCCAGCCATAACTATCAGGAAAAAAGCTGTTTCATTTGATCATTTTTCTCTTCTGCCCTGAGGTGTAAACCAGCCACTGTAGCTAAAGAAATAAACTGGAGTTTGCAAATGATAAATCACATTTGAAGAGAATGTCCCAGATCAACTGAGTACAAAAGTTCCTTCTTATAAATTATTTTACAAGTAACATCTTGGGAACAGCTCTGACCAGACCTCTTTATCCAAGGTGGCAGTGTCCTAAAGAGCTCTGTCACTTACAACAAAAATATTAAAAAGAATTTTGTGGAGAAGTCAGTGTACTTCCAAACAAGCCTTGCAATCTGCTGGAATGCTTCTGAAGCCAGCAAACCTACTGCTCATGTAGCTGTGTCAGTCAACTGGGTTTCATGGAGACAGCTTTGAATTCTGAAGACTTGCTTAGCAGAATGCATTGAGCTGAAGGAAGCCTTTCTTTACAAAAATAATAGATTAGTTTTAAGACCATGATCTTAAAATAATAATAATATGCACTTTTCAAAGTTCTGTCTTGCTGACTCAGAGGTCAGTGTCCATCTCTCCAGCATTCTGCTGACTCTTACCTCACAGCTGAACTCCATTTCAGCATCCACTGTTACAATTTTGACTTTAAAAGTCTTTGGCTGTTTCTTCTTCAGGCCTCTGATGGACATCTTTTTTAGTTTATGAGGAAAGCCACACCTGAAATCAAACATGCACTACGTTTAGGGCTGGAAATTCAGCAATGTTTCCCTGGCTAGATTCCAAAGTAGGATGGGTCCAAACATGCAGAACAAAGTCACCTTTAAATATGCATTTTTTGTGTTCAAGTCCGTAAGAAAGGATCTTGAAGCAAAACATTTAATTTGCTCCTTAAAAATCAGTTGCTCCAAAAAGTCATCCCTGTCTTTCCCCTCAGACTTCAGCACAGGCTGAGTTCCTGCAGTACTGAAAAGAACTTCACTCAGCCCATACATTGCAGGGTCCAGGGGCCTGCCTCTCCCTACAGCTGAGGACATTCAGGAGCCTCCAATCCAGCTCTGGTGCTCCACACAGTCATTGGATCCAGGCAGCACAGCAGCCTCTTGCTACAAAAGCCCACAGGTTCCATAAAAGTAATAAATAGCTGGCTTTTGAATAATGCCAACAGAAGTATGACATTTCTCACCCCTTTACATATCCAAGCAAAATGCCCTTTCCCAGTGCAGGTCCCTGTGGTATGTACCAACCCCAGATGCAGCAGTGGAGGCTCCACTTGTAAAACACAGCACAGAGCATCATCGTGCAGCAAAACCTGAGCTCAAAGACAAGTTAATTCCTTTCCATCTGTTACAGTTTCTTGAGCAACTAACTATTGAGTTTCCTTACAAAATTACATCTCAACTCCCTAAAATGATCCAAAGGCCAAGACAGGCAGTGAAATTAAGCTGAATTTGCCATGTTCTCTTGGACATACTAACTCACAATGATGAAAGTGATTTAGAACAGAAAGTTTCCCAGTGGAGTTCTTGTGAAATTAATTCAATTGTGCAGAAGCCTAAAGAAAATTCCTTCACAGATCTCCTACTGGAAATGCAACTGACTGCATGCCAGCAAAGAAACTGATGAGACGTTTTATTTCCACAGCCACAAGGGTTTTGTGGATGACTTTCAAACCAAACATTGAAAGTTGGGGTTAAATGATAGTGTGAGTCTGCACTATGCAGTGCTCAGATGTTTATTTCTGAGCCTGTGAAGTTTTCTTCTTCTTTTTTGCACAACTTACTTAGTATCTGCAGACAATATATAGGTCAAGATGAGACTGAGGCATTCTTGGTTTCCTACAATATAAGACTGTGGCAGACTTCCAGTCTCTCCTTTAGGAATTCCAAAACAAAGCTCTAGTTTAAACTGAAAAGTTCCATTTGTCTGTGCCTTCCAGGTTTTTATAAAGTATCTTGTCTCCTTCTTTGCTCCTGCTGAGCTCTAAACTGGCCTGCAAACGTGCTGTATTTTCCACTTACTTTGTATGTGCCCCTCATCCACAAATTTCAAGCAGCTAAAGAGGAGGTAAAATGCACAAGGAAGTTTTTATTTTCTAATTGTAGGGAAGTTGAGGCAGAGAACAGATAAGTTAGTTACCAAATCATATGGACATCAGCAGCAGAAGTGAGAACAAGCACTTGAGACAACTCAGGGAAGGGAAGAAAAGGTCAGAAGGAAACTCATCTTTCTGACATCATTGAGACTAGCTGAGGAGTCCTCTCTCTCCCGTTGGCTCTGGTGAAGCTCCTCCTGAAGTTGTTCAGTTTGGGGCAACACACTTCAGGAAAGACAACTGGAGAGTATCCAAAGGAGAGCTCCAGGGGCTAGAAAACAATCTGTGGTAAAATGAAAGTACAGGTTAGCATAGAGAAGGGACAAGTGTGGTGAGATGTCTGCTCTTTGTGACCACAATGGTTGGGACAAGGAATAATGGGCTTAATTAAATTGCAGAAAGGTTGCACACTGAGAAAAAACTGACTAACAATAAGAACATTATGATGCTGGAAAAGCATAGGATGGAATGTCTCTCTTTCTCAACTTCTATCCAAAACAGTGTGGCAGGATCTGCTCCCTCCTCAAGACTGGAGGGAACTACCTCCCCTCCAGGCACTCTTCCCAAGCTGGCCCTTCTGCTGGTGCCAGCCACCAGTCCCAGGAGAGGCCAGTTCACAGCTCCAAGCAGCAGTGCAGGAGCTTCAGGGAGAGGCACCTCCAGAGCCCAAACCCCATCTCCCCCACGGTGCCCCCTTGTCCTCAGGGAGTTTTTTTAGAGGAGTGAAAATCTTGCCACAGAGTGCATGGCCTCTATAATCTAGGCAACACTTCAGTGCCCACTGAGCAGAGCTCGGGTCCTTGCTGTTCAGCACAGAAAAGTGTTTTCAATTAAGGGGAAAGGAATATTTAAAAACAAAAAAATCACCTTAGCATTATAGGGTAATGTGACCACAGTAACACTGAGGAGACATCATGGCAAGGCATCCAAAACAGCAGTAATTATTCCAGTAATTTTCCATCTCTAATCTGCAAGATGCAACACATCTAATAGCAACATTTATTTTAACCTCTTACATTCCAAAGGTCTTTCCTGTCCAGTTTTCTTGAAAACCAGAGATTTACTGTAAATAATTGTACCATTGGATATAGCAGTTCAAGCACAAGAACAACAAACTACTGTACAATACTGGAAACAACCCCTTCTCCTCTTAGTTCGAGAAGAAACACCAACAGCTGAAGACAAAGGAGAAAACAGCTTCATAATTCATTTTTAATATGTAATTTAAAACGGCCAATTGAATTAAACAGGAACTTGGAGTTAGGGCCAGGGCAGAACATTCTGAAAGAGTTTCATATGGAAAATGCTGAACAGATAAAATTGAACAACTGCAGAACGCACTAATTTTTCTCAAAATATGAGAAAATCAGCAGAACCCTTCATTTGGACTTTGAAGTTCTTTCTTTTTTTCTTGTATAAGCTGCTTGAAATGACAATATAATTTGTTCAACATTTCCAATAGCATTTTTTTTCCCTTCCAGAATTTTTATTCCATGGAAAAGTACATTCTGACTCATGATGAAAAGACATTTTTGAATATCAAATTTTCCCAAGAAACATAAACTGCATTTTAATCGATAGCACTGGTAAAGAAATTGAAAAGTTTTTCACACTGAACAGCTTAAATGAATGTCAGATACTGACAACATAAGCAAAAGCACTTAACAGTCAAGTTTTTAGAAAAATAACTTATTGAAATGAGATAAATCTTGCTGAATAAGACAGTCTGGGTTTGCAATCTTTTGTTTAAATGCAAAAGCAACCCCTCTCTAGATTCCTGCTAATAACCACATTTGACTGTGAATCACGTGCAATGGGTTTCAAGTAAGAGTTTGTCACTGAGCTCCAGGGATTGGTTTCTGCAGCCACCACAGGGATGGATCCAAGCACAAGCCTCAAGCAGCAACATGAGATGGATCACAGCATGTCCTAACCTCACCAAGGAACACACTGATCCCAAACAGGGAGGGGTCATAAAAGATTCCTGCCCAGCCAGAATCTGGGAGAGGATGGTTCAGAAGCTGTGAATGTCCACAGCTTCTCCTGGGAACAGGTTAATCAGAAGCTGTGCATTTCCACAGCTTCTCCTGCACCTCGTGAAAACCAACAGAAAGATGGTAAAAGCTTTGCTTGATGAGGGGAACAGAAATGCAGTGATGAGGAATATAATTAGCAGGAACTAAACGGCCCCGAGTCTGCCTTTTAGCATGCTCACGTCCAAGAGGAATGAAGTGACATCCACCAGCTCTGACTGGGTCCCAGTCTTCTCCCTCCTTGACACTGAGCAACTAGAGGCTGAGCAAAATGTGGGGGTGTGAGGGAATCTGGGAACAGCAGGCAACAGGCAGAAGAACTGGCAAGGCCACTCTTGCAAGGACTGATGTTATCTGTACCCCAGCACTAGGTGGGCAGTGTTACACCACTGCACATGTCATCAAAATGGGAAATAACCCACACACCAGACACCCCCTACTTACAGTATTAACTACAAATTACATAGGGAAAGTAAATGGAATCAGCATTCCCCCCCAAAAGCTCAACAAATCCACCAGAATTCTGTCCATTAGAGACAGACACAGAGAAATACCTCAATGAACAAGCTGTAATTAACCTTCCCGAGAGTGAGAGTACAATTTACTTTCAGTTTAGCATTCCCAGGGTGAATGGATGGTTGGCAGGGCTCTCCACAGGATATAAGGATTTCCCTTCACATGGCACTTGCTCTCAGTGACAACTGTTACTACCCAATCACACTTTGGCCAGCCATACTCAAGGGAAAGAGCATCTGTTTTCACACACACACCAAGTGCCAGCAGCACTTTTTCAGGTGAGACCTCGTTAGCCTCAGCTGCAGACAGGCTGGAATTAAGGGATATTGTGAGACTCTCTCTCATCCCCCCAAAACACCCTGCCCTTGAGGATCAGTACACATGGGGCAGCAACTGTACCATCTGCCAGCAAAGTCCCTCCACAAGCTGGAAATTTATATAAAACCCTTGGGAATGCAGCATGGTTTGAAAAAGTAAGGTTTGAGAAGTACTTTAAGAGCCACCAGTAGAAGATGCTTGAAGCATCAACTGCAAAAGTACATTACCAGAGGTAATACTGCAATTGGAAAGTTCCCTGTGGTTGCTGAAATACTGCAACCCTTAATGATAAATTCTGACCTATTCTGTTTCTCCCAGCTCCTGAATTTCTATGCTTAAGCTCGGAAATTAATGCAAGCAATCTGAATGCAGACAATAGAGGAAAAGCATTTTGGGCTTTTCACAGTTGTTGACTCTCACTTCTGCCTGTGCTCCCTGCCCTAATAACAATTTAAGCAAAGAGCTCTCAGTTTCAAAATGGGTCAGCAATATAAAGGTTTTTCTTAGCTCTCAATCTAAAAATTAGTTATCTAAAGTCACCAGTTGGAATCAAGACTTACCTCACAGATCATCTTCTGAACGAAGATAGGAAGAAAAATTCTTTTTAATAAAAAATTCCGTATTTTTCAGCAGGCATCAATATTCAGCCCTCGCAAGTTCTGCCACTGAAAACGAAATTCAAGAACAACTTTTATACTTGATCCCCTTTCCTTTGTTTCCCATGAACTGCAGCATGTTAGCGCCCTCTGAAAAATCAAAGAATTGCTTTCCCAGGTGATATGAAAGGCTCTTAACCATTTCCTGCCTGTGCCAGCAAGACTCCTCCCAACTTCTCTCCACTGTGATTCAAGCAACCAGGCACTAAAATAGGAGAAGCCCATGAATCTTGACTTGGACACATGTAAGAACTGATAATAAACTTCCAAGTAACTCCTCTGATCAAAGTATTTCAGCAGTGTCTCCAGGCACACAAAGAGCAGCCTGTTCTGACCATACCCAGCCACCTTAAAAAGGGGAAGCTGCACAGTGTTATCCCAGTAAGTAAATACAATTCCCTACCTGCCCTCTTCCTGTGGTGAGAGATGGTGGGACAAGAATGCCTGAAGAGAACAAGCCTGAAAAGTGGGCAGCAGCCAAAACACTTGCCAGGGGGAAAAAAAAGATAAGTGAACACATTTAAATAAAAAGGGATAGCTTCAGCCTGAAGTTACAGGGCAGAGACCACAAGCTCTATGAGCTGCCAGAATCACATTACCTCAAAAGCAGTGGCAAAGTCAAGGCTTTTTTTTGCCATTATTGCATTTATAGGCTTGTTTCAACCCTCCATTTTAGGTATGTATTTACAGAAGTTGAATTTCTACCAGAGTTCAGGTAAGCGAGGACAACAAGGCAGGTGTCATTTCAAGCCCATTATAATTATTCTAAATTCACATGGAAAACCTTCAAGATTTGGATCATTAACAGGTGGAAGTGCACAAAATTAATTTCTGCACAAACCAATAGTACCATAGAAGCACAAGAAGGGACTGCACTGACCCAGGTTTTCATGCCCTGAAATTCAGAGTGTAAAATGGCCCCTCAGCTCTCACACCTCAGCCTCCTCACCTCCTCCCATTGCCTCCAGGCTGAGGCCTGCTGCAGATTGTGCTTAGCCCAACACCACAACGTGTTGCTGCTGAATGTGGCACCCAGATCAGTAATTTGTATAGAAAATCACACCAGATTCAGCTGTGTGAGCCCACAGCAGCCAGGGACAGGGCAGGACTCCTCATAGTCAATAGCTCCCTGAGGAAAGAGGGTGCACATCTAGCACCCCCTGCTCTATCTCGCCTGGCTACAGGCCTAGCAGGCCCGCCTCCCCTCAGCCTACAAGGAGAAGAAAGCTTTAAATTTCATGAGCTTTAGCTTCTCGTTGGCCTATTTCCAAACCCCACACCACCCAGCCCTACACAGCCTTTGAGAGGCCGCCCTCCCGCCTGCGCCTTTAAACTCTCCCGGTGACCCCGCCCCCTCTGGCCACGCCCCCAGCGCATGGCCCCGCCCCGCCTCCTGCCGCGCGCCTCTTCCGGCGTCAGCTCCGCCGCTTCCGGCTCCGTTTCTTTAAGGCCCCTGAGGCGCGGCAGTGGGAGCGGTGCCGGTGAGAGGGGCTGTGGGGTGGCTGTGACGGGGTCTGGGGTACTTCCCGGGCTCGAGTTGCTCCACGGCAGGTGGCTGAGGCGCTGAGCTGAGGCCTGGCGTCCGCGGGACAGGGCCTGCCCCTCAGCCGTGCTGGCAGGGAGGCTGCTGAGGCTGGGCCTGGTGCGGAGGGCTGTGGAGACCCAGCGAGGGAGAAGAGGAAGGCTCCAGATCTGTTTGAGCTTCCTCTTTTACCCTCTTCTTCTGTGTGAGATACGCCTAGCCTGGCTGTCTGGTTCCTGTCTCCCCTGTGCTCTATGGGTGTTGCTTATTTTGTACATGTCAGTCTCCCCCTGGCCTGGCCACTGCGGTGGGTGGCGGTTAGCCCTGTTTTGCAGGAGAGCCTGTCACACTGGCTCCATCCTCCTGCCCTGTGGGTCATACAGCTGAGTCAAGGATGGAAACAGCAAGCCTGACCCTTGCTGCTTGAAGCATTTCATCCTATGGATGTGTCTTTGCATCCCTAAACTCTTCTTTTGATGTGTTACAACATATAAGCAAGCATGATAGAGTGTTACAAAATGGATAGGTGGATGAATCAGCAGGTGTTAGTTGTGCTTCATGGTACAGCTGGGTGGGAGATAAAAAGGTCATTAGTCTTCATCAGTTTTAATATTGGTTCAAGTCTCCTAATGTTTAGCTTTCTATTTTGCCAGTGATTCTTGCAGGGGTGGTGTGGGGAATGGAAAACTCTCCCTAATTAAACAAAACAAATGGGTAATAAAGTAAAACTACTTACAGGAGAGAACTAACTCAAAAGTGGTTCTGCTTACTGTGGGTCAGACAACTCTGATATTTATGCTTTGAGGAGCTTATTACCTTTCTTAGGTCTCATGAGCTCAGCTAATAATGAGATGCACAAAAGCAAATTATTTTCTGACCAGAAGTTATTGGCTGCTCCCTGTTTGAGTTAACTCTGGTCACATACAGAGCTGGTGAACTATTCCATCACATCCAGCTGCTGGCATAGGAGTTAAATTCATAATTTCCACAGCTGCACATTCTTGTGGTGTTTGTGTGACAACTGGCATGATTTAAAGGGATTTTGTGGACTTTGTGGGATGAGGTCTCACTCTCACACTGTCATGTGTGTTTTTATTGCCACTCTGAAGTCACTTTCCCTGGTAATGAGGATGTGGTTGTGACCCTTCCTGTGTTGTGCAATATCTGAAGTCTTGAACTGCTTGCATCTGTTCTCCCAACAAAATGACCTAATTAAGCTGCTGGTCTGAAATGGAAATTATTATTTTGGTATTGATCAGAAACTGGTGATGATGTTGTCTGGGTTTTTTTTTTGTTTGTTGTGTTTGTTTTTTTTTGTTAAAATAACCTGTCTGGTTGTTGCCAGGCACTGGATGACCACAGCTAAACGATGTCTGTGCCACGTGGAGCTGTCCATGCAAAATGGATAGTGGGGAAAGTCATAGGAACCAAAATGCAGAAAACTGCCAAAGTGAGAGTGACAAGGCTGGTGCTGGATCCTTACTTGCTGAAGGTAAAAGCTGGGCCACAACTTGTCTTGCATGGTAATTCTTGTGCTGTGTGGAAGAATGTCTTATTGGTTTGACTCTTCTTGATGGCTCTTTGCAATGCAAACTCCTTGAGGAACTGGCATACTGGTTTGGCTGTGGGGATCATAGAATGACAGAATGGTTTGGGTTGCAAGGGACCTAGGAGATCATCTAGTTCCAACCCCTCTGCAAGGGCAGGGGCACCTCCCAGTGGACCAGGTTGCACAAAGCCCTGTCCAACCTGCCCTTGAACACCTTCAGGGAAGGGGCAAAGGAGGAAAAGCAGTGTGTTTGTGAGGGTATCCACACAGATTTTCTACCAAATATATTTATTTGAAGTGCTTGGTCAATGCACTTAACTAGATCTCTATTGAGCAATAAGTTTTTTGTTGTTTCACCCTTAGTTTTAATTTCCTTACAGGTTTGGAGCATGCTGTGTTTTGGAAACTTGACATTACATTGCCCACTTTTACAACACATTTTGTAGCAGTTTCTCTGTATGCATAACAGTAAACATTCTGAGTGTTTGAATCTGTGCTGTGCTATACCAGCTTTGTATTTAGCACTTCTGGTCAGTGGGTTTCAAATAGGGAGATTAAAATCAGTATTTTGTCCATTTTTAGATAAGGAAACTGTGGTACATGTAGGTGGAAGAATTTGCCTTTGGTGACCAGAAGGTTAAGGGTAAAGTCAAGATTAGATACTGGTTCTTGTGGATCCCAGTCCAATATGTTATCCAGTAGAAGAACCTCTTTGCTTCTTTATTAAAAGAAAGGTTCTGAATTCTGTCATTCCAGTAAGAGTAAAGATTGAATTTTTGTATGAAAAAAAAAAAGTTGAGCCTGAAAACTCTGAAATGACAAACTTCAAAATGCTGATTCCAGAGATGCTGAACTGCAGATGTATTGGGATGAATAAGAATGAACATCAGTGGCTGAAGTGTGGCCTGCAGAGGGAAGTCATTCAGCAGAGTGCACAGTTGCTTCTCTTCCTGATCCAAACTGAATCTGTCTTAAAAGATACAAGAGCTATTAGTGAAACGTAGTTAGGTTTACATTAACTATACATTTGCCAATTGCTGGATTGTGCCACCTCGTGCCAAGGTTGCCTGTTTTCCTTCTTCTGCAGTTCTTTAACAAACGGAAAACCTACTTTGCCCACGACCCCCTGCAGCAGTGTGTGGTTGGAGACATCGTGCTGCTGAAGGCCTTGCCCGAGAGGAGGAGCAAACACGTCAAACACGAACTGGCTGAAATTGTTTTCAAGGTTGGAAATGTCATAGATCCAATAACAGGAAAGCCCTGTGCAGGAACCAGGTTCCTTGAAAATCTGTCTGATTCAGAAAACCTGACAGAGGCAGACACCACCTATCTAAGTGAAAAACTTCAGGAACTTAAAGTTTGTTCAACAGACAAATAGTGGGGAAAATGTTTAAGCAGAGCGCTCTTCAGCTTGTCTCTGTGGGGGATGTTTGGGGCCCTGCTGTTGTATGTTAAATGTTTCAGTGAAATCTGTAGTAAAATGAAATAGTAAACATAGTTGCTCATGAAAGCAGATGTTACAGATCAATGGGCACCTCAAATCTTTAAATTAAAATACAGAGAAAAATGTGAGTTTAGTGTTAACCCTTTATTTTGTCGCATGTAGTTTTGCCCTAAGCCTTGCCAGCTTCAAAAGCCAGCTGCTCACCTGGAGTGACTCTTCTGCATTGAGAAAGACAGGAATATAACTGTATAATGTTAAAGGTTTGTGGAAGGGGCATTATATTATTTGGTTGTTCTGTCTTTCAGTCTTTTGTGGCTTGTAGGGTTACTTAAGATAATGCTATTAAACCTTTTGGAAGGAAGTGCAGAATTTTAAAACCACCCCCCTGCATGTGTCCTTACTTCCTCTTCCAGTTGCTCATACCCCATTGCAGTGTCTTCTGCCTTGCAGAATCTGTAATGAACACACAGCCACTTGCCTTTATAATGGCAATAAGGTGAGAATAAAACTCTGGGTAGCTCAGCATGGTTGCCTTTGTAACCTGTCCAAAGGAAGTATTTAGTTCTGGGAGAGATGGATCCCCTTGAACTGCCAGCAGGGGATAGAAGCTGATGAGAATACAAAGCAAAAAAAGGAGATGGTTTAATCTTATCAGAAAAGCTAATGACATAAAAAAAAAGCTCTAACATAAAAGTACCTTACTTTAACAAACAGAGCCAGCTTACACTGCCAAGCTATCAGTGGTGTTCTCTTCCATTGTCAGTGGCGTAAATCCTTTGCCCTTTAACTCCTTCACAAATGGAGGTTCAGCTGCCTGCAGGCTGCTAACCAAGTCCAGCTGAACTCAGCAAATCGTTTGGGCCTGGAAGAATGAGAAACTTAAATCTTTGTTGATGCTTCAAACCAAAAAATACTGCTCCTGGAGTGCTGGTCCTGCAGTACTGTCCTGCATGTCAGGTCAGTGTGCTGGGATGTCAGGGCATCTTGATTCAAATGTCTGTAAATCAATGCTGTGGACATGCTCTCTGGCTTTGAGGAGGTGTCTTAAACATGGCTGCAGGTTATTCTTGTTGAGATGTTTGTTGCAGTGGCTCAGGTTTATGTAAATAGGTAACTGTAGCTGGCTGATTAATGCCCTCATGGGATTGGAAGAGACCCGGGCTCTGACTTCTGCTCCAGCAGATGGAAATTGAGAAACTTCATCCTCAGCAGAGATTGAGAGAAATCAGACCCAGGCTAGAAGGTTGCCCTGGGCTGTAGGAAATACCCTTGAGTTGTGTCGGAGCAGGAGTGAAGGAATTGCAGGAGCTGTTGAAGAGGCTCCAGAGAAGGGCCACGAAGATGACCTGAGGACTGGAGCAGCTCTGCTCTGGAGACAGGCTGAGGGAGTTGGGGGTGTTCAGCCTGGAGAAGAGAAGGCTCCAGGGAGACCTTAGAGCACCTTCCAATGCCTGAAGGGGCTCCAGGAAAGCTGGGGAGGGCTTTTCACCTGTCACCAGGGCAGTGACAGGACAAGGGGTGATGGTTTTAAACTGAGAGGGTAGATTTAGGTTAGACATAAGGAAGAAATTCTTCACCACGAGGGTAGCAAGGTGCTGGAATAGGTTGCCCAGGGAGGTTGTGGCTGCTCCCTCCCTGGAGGTGTTCAAGGCCAGGTTGGATGAGGCTTGTGCTGCCTGGTCTGGTGGGAGGTGTCCCTGCTCATAGCAGGGAGGTTGGAACCTGATGATCTTTAAGGTCCCTTCCACCCTGAACCACTCTATGAATGTGACCCCCAGCACTTGGGATGAGTGTCCTAGAATGTCTGGTTAGAACAAATAGAACAGGTTTCTTGTTTGGTTAATGACTTACATCTACATCTAATTGTGGGAGTAAATAATCTTTCCCTGAATCTCCTGTGATTATTTTCCTCGAGTAGATGTCAAAATGTCAAATTATTTCCAAGACTGGTTCATGGCAGAGTGTTGTTGGCAGGCAGGTTCTGGAAGGGTGGCTTGAGAGTTCCACAGGCCATCAGGACAAAATGTGATTAAATAACATAGGCTGAAGTGTAATGCCTTTTTAAAAGAATTGGCAATTGTAGGTTAAACTGGTCTGTAAAGAGGCACCACAGTCGTTTTTTACTGATGCAGAAGCACACTGGAGCCTCAGCACTGAAATAAAAATAAATGTAAAATGGCAACAAACTGCACAGTGCCAGGATGAACTTGGGATGTGCTGTGTAGAAAGACAAAGGTTGTTCATCAACTTATTTTCTGTGTTTATTGGCTAGTTGCTTTTAGAACTTTTAACTCTTTGCCTAATTGTAAGTTTGTTCTTAATTTATTTAAGAATTTGATGCTTGCACGCAGCACTGCTTTAGCCCAGTGGAGTGCTACTGTAGCTGGACAGAGTGTGAAGAAAACATTCCAGCTCCGTTTGGGTGAAGAAGTAGACTTGGAGAATAAGAAACACGTGTTCGCCGATGGCTCAGCACACGCCCGGGCTCTTGTTTTAGGGTGTTTCGGGGGAGACCCGGGGCCGCGGTCACCCCAAAGCAGCCTGGCCGGGGCAGTGCGCGCATGCGCACAGGCGGCCCCGCTGCCCGCGTCCGGCGGCGGCGCTGCAGCGCGCTCCCCCCCGGCCCCGCTGGAAGGCGGCAGGAGCAAGATGGCGGCGAGAGTGCTGCTGCGGGGGAGCCTGGCGGGAGCCAGCGCCGTGCCGCGCCTCCCGCCCGGCGGCGGCCTGGCCCTCAGGTGAGCCCTGAGGGGGTGAGGCGGGCGGGAAAGGGCCGCCGAGGGAGGCCGGAGACGGAGCCGACGCCGCCCGCGCCTTCGCTAGCCCCGCCGCGAGACCCCCCACCCCCCTCCCCTTTCCTGACTGGAAATGGCGCCCCGCTCGCCGGAGCAGCTGACGGGCTGGATCCGCGGCCCTCCCGTGGGGCGGGGAGTGCGACCCGCTCGGGGTGTCCTTCAAGGTCATAGGCCCCAGCGGCAGCCTCTCCCACTCCCTCCCCCAAGTCCGCGCCTGAGTGGGGATGATGGAGGCGCCGCTGACCTGCTGCGCCGCACCCCAGCCCTGTCCCGCCGGACACGGGGTGCCTTTCACCCCCTGCCGCCTATCCGCCGCGCTCAGGCTGCACGGATAGCCCGCCCCTGCAGACAGCAGGGTTCACAGGCACCCCACAGCCACGTATCGCCGGATTTCGGGGTGCACAGCTGCCCTGCTCGCATGTATTCCTGGCGTTGGGGTATGTGCATGCTCTGCACCCACCTGTCCCTCCAGGATCAGGGTGGGCAGCCACTCTGCGTCCCCGCTCCACCAAGCAACAGGGTGCATGGCTACCCTGTATCTCCTGTCCTCTGGTGTTGGGGTGCATGGCTGGTCACACAACACCCCCCCCTTGGTGGCAGGACACACAACCACTCCACACTCAGTGCCAGGCTGCACCTGTTCCCAACATCCGTGTTTCCCCAGTCCCAGGATGCATGGCTGCACACACCAGCATCTTCCCACCTCACCATGCACAGCTGCACAGGGACCCTGTCAAGGCACATGTTTTCCTGTTTCCCTTAGGAGCTGGGGTGTGTGTGCCCATGCAGACAATCCCCAGGTGTCAGGACACCCACACAGACACATCCATCATGCTTTGGGGTGCAGGCACATGCATGCTCACATGTCTGGTGTGAAGGGTCACACTCGCGGATCTACACTTGTTTTTTCCTCCCTTTCTTTGAAATGGGGAGATCTGCTGTCTCCAGCCTCCAGATGGCCAGCAGCCCCTGTGCAAGACTAAAGGCATCACTGCAAGTGGGAACAGGGAGAGTTGTGGGGAGTACATGTTGTGAGATCTTATGGGCATGTTTGGAGTTTTTAGTTTCAAATAAACTTTGTTTAGACCACAGATCAAAAACTGTCAACTATAGACAAGCTGTTTTTCTTTCTCTTCCAGGCAGACATGGGTTGCTACACAATCTAAATATTTGACCTGATATCTCCCACCCTGTTTATATTTTGTGCTAAAGCAGAAGCTAAGTGGGATAGAAGTGTTTTCACCATTATTTTTAATCGAAGCATGCTATTAAATGTTATCCTTTTGTGTTTACAGCCCAATCTTTGTAGCCAGAAACCTAAGTTCACAGTTAATGTTTGTAGGTTAAGAACTTGCTAGCAAAGTCAAGCAGTGCCTTAAAAGGTTGCATGAAACCTTTCTAAAATCGTTATTATTCCCAGAAAACAAAAAATTGTGAAGTGTGATGGTAATTCCACATAGTGTGTCTATATTCATTCAATGTGTGTATTCACATTTTCATTAGTGGTATTGGAGCTTTGCAACAGTTTGGATCTAGTATCTGTTTTACTTGGAACAGGTATTATGATATTATGGGGCATAATGTTAAGAAGTTTAGTTAAAGGTAGATCAATTGGATGGTGGACTAGTTTTGAACTAATTTGTGGTTGGTGCTCACAACTGGCAGTCCAAAGGCATGGGTTTAGGCCCTGCTCTTTCAGAACTAATCCTGTGTTCATGCTGCCCACACAAGTGAGCCAGTAACCAGTTCAGGGCTTCTTGATCTGTGGGTGTCTAGAATGACACCAGTAGTGTAGGACTTCTCTAAGGATATGAACACATGGTCTTTGTATCTTAGTATTGTAAGTAAAGCATGTATTTAGGTGGATAGCTGGGATTTGTTAGTCATTGCTCAGGAGGAACAATTGCTAGGTAAAAGATCTTACATAAATGTAAGTATTTACATAAAGTAAAAGCATTATGTGAAGTATTACTCATTTCACTGTATTGAAAATGAAATATACCTCCAGTTTTAGGTGCAGTTTAATATGAATAAGTCATGAGACTCTCCTAATAGCAAAGGAATTTGCTTTCCAGTGTTATCCCTGTAACTCCAGATTACTCCTGCTGCTGATAAAGCTGGTTCACAAAAAAGCATCATGTTTATTTGTCTCTTTTATCTCCAAGTTTGCTGCAAACAATAATCCTCATAGAAGAGCATTCTAAATTTTCGTTTGCTAATTCTATTAAATAAAGGGGAGGAAATAGTGATAGTTCACAGATCTGAGTTGGAAAACTGAGCACTGCAGCACTGGGATTGAGTTCTGCCTCCTAGAGCCCCATTTGCTGTCCTGTGAGCACTGGTGATTGCTTGAAGGGAGCTTTTTAAAACAACTTGGATTTATGTGGTGGGCTTTACCCCTGTCATCTGTGGCACCTGTAGATGTTACAACACAACTGCACTCACCTGTGCCTCACCTCCTCCAGCTGAGATCATGGGTGCTTCTCCTCCAGGCATTGGCATATCCTCTCTTCTAGCAACAGCCTTCTTATGGAATGTTCTTCTAGATACTTGCCCTGGGAATAGCTGCTTGGCTTTGAGCACAGGAGCATGTTTGTGTGTTTGTCTAGGGCCAAAGAAGGCACCATTTTCAATAAATACACCAATAAGGTATTTACCAGTTACTTCTTAATACAGAAGGTCATCTCGGCTGCAGTTGTTCTTATGGTTGTTATTGTTTCTCTGCTATAATTTTCCTTTCCTCCATCCTGCTTTCACAGGGTGAACCAGTTCATTATCTTATTTTCAGACATTGGGACTAAAAGATTGATTGTTGAAAAACGTTGCTAGTGTGAACTACTTGTGTTATACAGGCAGGCCTGTTCATGAAGGTATTTTTCCTGAAGGAAGTTGAGATTTTCTTTACCTACTTTTTTTTCCCTTGAATGATAGTCACAAACTTTGATACCTGGAAGAGAGCTCTATAGCTGAAGACTGATAGCTGTTTTCTGGATCTCCTCGTCAGTAATTAAGGGGGCAGAGTTGACTTCTGGGGCAAGAAAAGGTTTACATTTCCAGCTGTAGAGCCACATTTTTAGTATGTCAAATATTTTAGTATTTCAGCAGAAACCTCATATCAAAAGGAGGCAAATTGAAGTGTTTCTTATGAGAAAGAAATAAACATTTGAGCTTGGGGTCCTGTGTCAAACATTGTAAAGAATCAGTTCAGTACTTCAGCTTTCTTGTCTTTCTGCACAGTATTTGGTGATTGGTCTTCTGTCACCTGGAAAAGAGAAGAATAATCCCTTTAACACATCATTTTTAAAAGGCACAGTTATGAATTGTAGTGTTTTGTGCACTCCCTGGAGTAAAGGGAAGTGGCATCATTTGGAAGTGTACTTGCAGAAACTGCATGGAGATGAGATTAAAAAAGTCAGTGAAATTCTTCAGTTTCAAAGAAAGGGAAATCCTGAGTTTGCACAAAGATTGTGGCTCTGTACCCCTACATAGAACAGCTGCTGTGATTTGAAATATTTGCAGGCTGTTTGTTTTCTGCCACTTGTAATTTTTCCCAAATTAGGCTTTCATTATATTTTTTCTCTTGAGGGATGTGCTAGTTAACTTTTCCCTTTTTTAGAGCTATATTTAAGCAGCACAGGAACATATGGCAGCTATTTTCCTTGCAGGCTGTACACATTTTTCCTTATGCACCCTGTCTTTCTGCTCATTCTACCTCCTGTCTGTGTGCATCAGGACAGACCTGGCCTCTTCAGCAAAGACACTTGGCTAAAATGAAGATAAATGGGCAGCAGAAGCAGCCACCCACCCATTCCTTGCCACGAGCACAAAGAATAAAAGTGGATGGTGAACTGGTTTGCTCTGTGTCTAGTAGAATAATGCTTTGTGGGAGGGTAACTCTCAGGGGGGACAGAACTGCCTTTACCGTGCTAGGAAGTGGCCGGTGGAAGGTTCTAGTAACTGTGTGTTACGCTCCTGTTTGCATTCAACTTGGTTGTGCCTGTCTTCCCTGCCTGGTGGGCACTGTCAGGTGCTCAGTGACAGTGTTGTGTGTTGTTGGTGTGTAGGGGGCTGGTCTCTTCAGCTCACAGACCTCGTGAGGACAGCTGGTTAAAATCGCTGTTTGTTCGCAAAGTCGATCCAAGGAAAGATGCTCACTCCAACCTTCTAGCCAAAAGAGAGACCAGCAGTCTGTATAAACTACAGAGTGAGTGATATTTTTATATTTAACATTGCCATTTCTTTATTCTGTTCCTGCATTTCTCATGTAATGTTGTTGTTTCAGTTCACAATGTAAAACCAGAATGTCTAGACGCCTACAACAAGCTTTGGTAAGTGTGTGTACTGTTTTCACACTTTAGACTTGTTGATTTGATCACAAGCTGTTCTGAAAATTGGCAAATATCATTAGTATTTAGAGGCTTTTACTGTCAGGTCATGGTGTTAAATAGATCATCATATTATTGGGGAGAGATGGCAAAAGAAGCTTTACTCAGTTCACTCCCCACCTTCCCTCTTGGAGGTGTCACTGTCCTGAGCTGCAGGTTAGCTCTCCCCCTTCCCTCAGCTGTCCTACAGCTGCTGGTCCAGGCAGGTAGATCCTGCTGTGCTGTAGCATGTCCCACTCCAGCTGCCCTGTAGGAATGTGTTCGCTGGTTGTTGTCTGCATTCAGGAGAGAAAGGCACAGATCACCAGTCAGTAAAACTACATGCCAATATTGAAGTGTAATTTTGAGGGGATTTAAAAATCCCAAGAGCTGACTTTCAGCTCCTTTATATCCTTCTACAAAGGTAACGTTGCTGAGATCTACTCTAAAGAGCTCTGCAAATCCCTGGATAGGATATTTGCATTGGGGTGGTGCCCTCCAAAGGGAGCAGTGCTGTTATGGGTTTTCCCAAAAGTTCCAGCTTTGTAAAATGTATGATTTAGCAACGTTTTAGATTTACTAGCTTAAGGATGAAATTGCAGAAATATTAGTCCTGTCTACAGAATCACTCATTTGGGCCCAGAACAACTTCCTTTTTGAGAACTGTCTGTTTAAGTTTGGAAATGTAGTGAGCCTCACACGTTTCAAAACAGCAGGGCTTTCTTACTGACAGTGAGCATCTTGTCAGTTAATAGAACATTCTTAGCATAATGGTAGCCTAGTGCAACCATTTATTTAAGTGTAGGGTATTGATGAGAACAACAGCTGGGCTGGAGGGTGGGGAAGAAGTTCACAACTCCCAGTTTACATCCTCGACTCGGTTACTGGTGTCTGTACAGTCACCAGTAGGTCTTGTAACATCTCTGTGCCTTCATGTGTTCAGTTTTGAAATGGGGCTAGATAACCAAAAACTGTTTTCTTTGCTGTACAAACATAGAAATTCACTAGATTAACATTCAGTCCAAGGTATTTTTAGCTTTTTTGTTTAAAAAAATAAATACACAGAGAAGCACAATTAGCATCCAACCAGCTTGCTGTTTAAAAGCTTAATATAAACGTGTCCAATTACACAAGACAGGAAACCACTTCTCTGCATTATCTCATGGGGTACCTACATGTTGAGTGACAGCAGAGGCTTTTATTTTCAAGGAAAGAGACAGTAGCAAAGAAGGAGAATGAAGTGACTGTGGTTAGATTTATTCTTTCCAAACCGAAGGAAATTGAAGTATTCCAAGGAAGGAGAGAACTCAAGAATGCAGTAGTAAAAAAAGTAAGCCTCTCTGAACTTCCCTCCTTCATCTCCCCAAAGTAAAGATGAACAGATTAATTCCTTATTCTGTAGCAAATCAGAATAAGGATTAGTATCTGTTGATGAAGAAATGATGTAATGACAATGTTGTGAGTACTTTATGAGTCACTGTGGTTGATAACCCCTTCTGAAGAATTAGAAACAGTTAAAAAGGAAAAAGATGATATTCCGTAAGTCATTCTGTGGGTGTTTTTCTCTGTAATTTGCAACAAAATATATTTTAGGGTTATTGTAATAATTTAACGTTCCTGTTTAAAGCTGCCTTTTTAGAATCTCATGCTTTGCAGAAATTAGCTGATGGTGAAACACCCTTGAAAACATCCTTGGAGAGTAATTCTATCATATTATTTACACTATGTAGTGAGAAGTCTTGAGGTACAGATGGGTAATGAGATTTGCTCAAGGTTATCTAGAAAGTGAGTGGCAGGATCAAGAGAAGAACTCACATCTAATGACTCTCAGCCCGAGCCCATCCTGCTTCCTCTTATTTCATACTGTGCAGAGACTATCAGGCAAACTGAGGAAGAGGGGTAATTATTCAGGGAAAAATATGGAAAGGCAAAGTTAAACCAGACTAATTGATTTATTCCTCAGGGTACAGTGCAGTGAAAGCTGTCTTAACTGAGTCAGCAATCAGTAAAACTTAATTTCCTAATGCTAATTAGGCCACTTTTAAAGTTGGGGGAAAAAAAAAAGAAGTTAGAAATACTGGCAATAATCAAACAGAAATGTTGTGTTGGAGGTATTTTTAAGGCAGTTTCACTGCATGCTTTAATGGGCAAGTTGCCTCAAACTAAGACCACTTTCTGAAGTGGTAGAAAGCAATAAAACTGCACACTGTGGAGCACAGGCATTATTTAATCTGTGAAAATACTGGGTTTTATTCATGCAGCTCAAGAGAAGTAATAGCACTGCACCTGGGACAGAAGATTGTCCTTTCCTATTTTCGTGTATTCTTCCTCACTTGGTAAAGAAAAGCTTTTCCTAAAGCAAATCACCCCTGTAGATAGGCTGTGTTTTCTGTGAGACACCCTGATGTTGATTTTCCTAATGTGTTGGATGAACTTCTCAGTGATAGACGTTAATTTATTGCATTGAAGGAATTCTACCATGCTGTGTACCTGTTGTACAGTCTAAGAAACACCTTAAATTTCTGTCGAGCTGTAGCTCCCTTTCCCCTTGTATAGCAGAGTTTGTATTTCAGCTTTCTCTTCTGAAACGTAGAGCTTGTGAATTTTCATACCGTAATGCTAAACGTGTGGTGATTTGTTATACATATCAACTGTAGCCTCCCTGAGCAAATGCAACACAGTGTCTGTATTCCTTGTTTTCAAGTCAAGAGGTGCTGCCAAAGATTCATGAAGAAAAACACTACCCATGTGCACTGGTGGGGACTTGGAACACGTGGTACGGAGAGCAAGATCAGGCTGGTAGGAGATAGAAGTACAACAGAATGTAAAACCATACAAGTGAAACGTGTGCTTGGCAGGTTTCTTCTCTTTCAATCATCTCTGTTGACAGTAAACCTTAAGCTGTATATACAGTGAGGGTGTGTGTGCTTCAGTTACCAGCAGTCATATTAACATGTCCAGTGCTTGCGTTTTGTCTTGTTGAGTTTGACAGTCAAGCATTAATTCCTAAAACTTGTCCTGTTGTTAATGCACTTGCATGTTTTCCAGGTGATAGAATAACAGCTTTGGGAAATGCTTGTGAAGTGTGGTCCTGCAGTGTGTTGCAGGCACAGATCATGTTCCTGAATCTTTAGGGTAAAGGCAAAGGCTTACAGAGTTTATCTTGCATTGGGCACTATTAATAGCTTTACTCAGACTTTCCTGCTTCAATTGCTGTGTGAAAATGAGATGGAAATTATTCATGCCATCTGAAAATATGATTGCCTGGTGCACCCAACAGTTAGCTACCTTTACTGGAGGAGAGTAAAAATATTTCTGTTCATGTTTGTATAAACATAACTGCCTAACTATGCAAATTGGAAATAACTTTGAACTAGAAATGACTGAAGAGCTGCTACAGAGGTAGCTACACAGAGTCTAGTGTAGAGAGAAGACCTGAAAAATGTCCTGGGCCCTGGGAAATAGAAGGAATGGGAAGCCACCAGTACAGAGTGGTGTGCTGATGTTTGTTATGTAGTTTGTTATCTAGCTCTGCTGTGGGAGCCGTGCTAGGATCAAGGTCATTGCTTCATTATTGAAAAATATACTCGTGCACAAATTTTCCTGCATTCACAGCATATATCAATATTGAAACCTAACAAATGCAAAGAAATAATAGTAGCTAAACCAAATAATGTCTGGGAAACAGTTCTAAAAGTTGAAGTGAAATTGGGGAATGAAGACATTTTAAATGAGAGTATCTTAACCGAGTCTCATTTGTTGTTTTTGTAAGGGATTAACACAGACTGGATCTGTAATTGCACCCATAGCCTGCCTTGAAAATGTTATTGCAACAGTTCTCACAGGGTAATGAAGCAGATTATGGGGGGGTTGACTTGTTCAGTACTTGTGCCCAGGCTGTGTTAGTATTAGGTGGATACATCAAATTTGCCCTGGGGATAAGGCAGCAGAAGCAGGCACACTGGATGAATCTGCTATCATGTGAAGTGCCTTGCATTAGTCTTGAGTTTGCTCTCCTGGAAAAGGCACAAGATTGCTTTAGAGGAGAGAAAATAGCTTTTGTGACTCTTCAAGGTAAAATATTGTTGCCTTGCTATATTAAGTGCTTGTAAATAATCTCATTATGATTTATTGAAGGGATGTATTATGATTTATTAAAGAGAGAGTGCTTTGAAAAAACCCGAATATAGATCCCTGTTCTGAAGTTGTTATGGGGAAAATCCTGACACGTAACAGTTCTAGCATGGTCAGATAGCTTCTGCTTTTTTAATGTAATCTACCTCAAAAATAACACATGAATCATTTTTCATGGTCTGCAGAAAGTGTCTTGCTCTTTGTGCTTGAGTAATTTACTGAACTACCCCTCTATTGCTCTTAGATTAAATCAGTATAAAACAGATCCTTGGAATTGAGTCACTGTCTTAAATTTAATCTCAGTTTCATCTACAGTCATGTAAAGTCATCCCATCTTACTAGCATGGCAACAAAAAGACCTTTCAGAAATTTCCCTGTTACCTTCAGAGTAGATTGCCAAATTTTCCAAGAGAATCCTTTTCAAAAAGCAGATGATTCTATTCTTAAAATGTTCAAACGTGTAGCACTTTCTTTAATGAAAATCTATTTTTAAACCTGCTACTTGAATTCTATTTTTGTATAATTCTGTAGTATAAAGAGAATTTTATACTGTGATATTCCAGAAGCTTTAGCACTGGCTGTGACTTGCCTGAAAGAGGTTCCTTTTTTCTGTTGCAGTTCATCTGTGGAGGTACGAGGGAGGTTATCCAGCTCTCAACGAGGTCATGAGCAAACTCCGTCAGAACAAGGTAAAACACATTGGTTTGGTTAGAATTGGTTGGTTGACTCAAGAGAACAAAGAACACAGAGCAAAAAAACTACACATTTGTAGACCCACTTTTACTTCAATCTCTCATCACTTCCTGTGCAAACTTGGAAACCTCTTTGGAAAAGGCTTTATTCTCCTGCTCAGAAACACTGAGGTTTGACACCAGAATACTTCACGCAACACGCTTGGTGCTGTGCTGACGTGCACTTGAGATCTTCAGATACACCACAGGAATTCAGATCCCTTAATAATTTAAAGGATTTCAGTGCCTCAAAACACCAAGAGAGCATAAACCAAATAATCTAAGCCACCATATGGTGCTCTGCTTTTTGTTGTTGAAACGTAACCCCCAGGCTGAGAGTGCTGCCTTTGGTTTTTAGGAGTTCACGGAGTTTCGCAAGGAAAGAGGGAACATGCTTCTCTCCCGCAAGAACCAGCTGCTGTTGGAGTTCAGTTTCTGGAATGAACCTGTTCCCAGAGAGGGTCCTAATATTTATGAACTGAGATCCTATCAACTTAGAGTAAGTTTAAATTTTTATTTTTTTAAGGTCCAGGCTGTTGTAAAATGTTCAAAGCGTGTTTATACAGTCTAGATGGAAAACAAAGCTCATCTTAAAAAGCTGGTCCTTATCAAAGCTGATTCATTGTTGCTGTCAAAGTGTGGGGTCCAGGATGAAGGCAGGCTCCAGCAAGATACTAATATCTGCAGGGCTGAGAACCCTGTGTTTTCATTTGAAGGAAACTTCAGGCAAATGACTAAGAAGTAGTACAGTAAATCGAGTAATTACAGATGATTGCAGCATGATTATCACTTGAAGGAAGTGATTTTGTTAATACATAGTGTTTTCCATAAGTAAATGTTGTGGAAACTCTCAGAATTCTAACTTCAAAGTCTTCAAACTACAGTTTTAACAGTCTGTTTTGTTTTTGTAGCCTGGAACAATGATTGAGTGGGGAAATTACTGGTAAGTGTTGCTTTAGCTCTTGCATCCTCCCATTTGAGAGGGGTTTAAAATGATGAAATGGAGGCAGCAGGATGTTCCCAGGCTGTTTCAGTCACCCAGTTAATGGCCTGCTCTGTACTTTGGCAACCTGTGAGATAGTTCCTTGACCCTTCATTTATCCTTTGGGGAAAGAAAGAGGAATTCTGTACCTAAACAACATCGTGGCCTCTGTGGTTTGGTTTTCCTTCACATAATCCTTTCAGTTTGCCATAATGTAGCAGAAACCATTTGTTTTCATTTATTTATGCTTAGTGAAGGATGGCAGTGAAGTCCTTGAGATTATGTTGAATTTTCAAGCACCACTAGAAGCTGCCTTACTTTTAGTTTAAATGGGCTAAATCTTGGCTCTTCTAATCTTTAAAAATCAAGTTGCTTCTTGAAAGGCTATTGAGCAGCACATTTGTGTTTTAATATATAGGTTAAAGCATTTCACAGTCTTCTGTGGAGTATGTACTTCTGATTTTGTCTTATTTGAAGTGCAAGTTTCTTTCAATTTATACTCATTGTCTTTGCAGTTCAAATGGTTGGTAGTTAAACAAGTTGGAGTATTTTCAATTATTTTGACAAAGCTGAGGACTTGGATTTTCAGACATCTCATTGTCATTGATACAATTTATTGTAATTTGAATAAAAGTAACTTGAATTTTGAGCTTTAATAAAACAGGCATATCTGTAGTGGTAGCCAATCTGTTGCAGAAGATGAAGCAGATTTCTACTTAAGAGAGAGCTTTGCTTACACAACACCTCGTGGGGAGTTGCACAGGACAGCTGCATAGCAAAGGTCTAATAATACATACACATAAAAGTTGCATTCTGCTACCACAAAATCTGTGGTAAATTAGTGTGGCAAAGACAATATGACTGAAACTCAAGGATTTAGTTTTAGAGAACCTGCTGTAAAAATGGCCTGCTACTTCACACTCTTCCAGCAATTATCTTTATACTGCACCTAATGTTGAAGAATGCTTAGTGCACAGGCTAGTGAAACTCTAGGCCTCCAGCTTTAACTCATTCTAACAAGTTAATAGGTATATTTTAATTACTTTGTGCTGAAAATCAGTGCATTGCAGATTGTTTTCTCATTTGTAATTGCTGCAGTGTACTGCCCATGCTGTTGAACGTTTCAGCTTCCCTTCAACTCTGTTTTCCTTTCAATTCTCACCTATTTCCTGCCCAGATCTGCTGTTTCTAATGGCTGCTTTGCTCTTCTCCAGGGCTCGTGCAATTCGTTTCCGACAGGATAATAATGAAGCAGTTGGAGGATTTTTCTCACAGATTGGACAGCTGTATATGGTTCACCACCTCTGGGGTAAATTTGTGTTCTCTGCTTTTTTTCCTCACTGAATCAGCCCCCAACAGTCTCTCGACTTTGCCTGGGAGACAAGGTTTTTACAAAAGGCAAAGGAATGTCTTAAAAGGGCTTTTTGTTTTGCATCAATGGTGTGATTTTCTTAATTTTTGTGAAGGTAACTTTAGTCTCCAAACAAGCAAGCAGAAGTGAGCATGTCATGTTCTGCTCTGTTTCCAGCAGCAGTTTATCATGGCCCTTTCTTACTAGGGACTTGCTTGCTTTCAATACCATCAGCTTCACAAGCCACGTCCTGCCACCTCTTTTCTCTGTCCCTGTTCATGCTGGAGTCACTTTTTTACAGTTTACTTTGAAGCACCACATACAGCACCCCTGCAAAAAGGAAAATCAAGCATTTATTTAGATTACTACATCCTGGTAGTTTGGCTTTCTCTGTGTGTCTCCATGAATCCTTAGCTGCTTTTCACACGTTAGGTTTGTTACAACTTGAATAAACTCATCCTCTAATACTTGTTTAGAAAATAAGCAGCATTAGCCTCCTATCTTGACAATTCAGGATATTATATTCCAGCATTAGGGATCTCACACCACTTGTGTAGAGCTGTACTCTGCAGCATTGTCTGTCTTACCTGTGTCGAAGACTTTCTCTCTCTTCCCCAGTTCCTCCTGTTTGTGTTGGTTTAGGAGCTTTTCCTCTTTGTGGAGAAGAACTTCTGACTTGCCTTCCCAGTGTTTGCAGCCTCCTGATTGCATGCTAGAACACTTTTAAGGGAGCTATTCATGTGTAGAAGGAAAAGGAGTTGCCTCTAAGCTTTGTGCTTGTTGTTTTCCCTCCCCAGCTTACAAAGATCTCCAGACCAGAGAAGATATAAGGAATGCTGCCTGGAATAAACCTGGCTGGGATGAACTAGTCTATTACACAGGTAACCTATTAACTTCACTGGAATGCTGGAGGTAGTCTTTTGTGCATGCTGTCGTTTTTGTTCTTCAGTTGCACAATGATAAAACATTTTGTATCTCTGGTGTGTCAGTGTCTGTGTGTCAGTTTTTCTACTGGAAGGGACACTAGTAGCTAGAAAATTGCTGCCTTCATAGTAAATGTTTATACAAGCACCTCTCCTGTGGAGGAACAGATTTGTGTAAATGCTTATGGTTGTGTCCAAAAATTTAAGGAGCCAATAGTGAAATTTATGTTAAATTATTGCCTCTAATATTTCATGAAAACAGGAGCCTTGTTAAATGCATCCCTTTGGATTTAGACTTTGGAGCTAGAAGCCAGGAGCTCTTTGGGATCAAAGAAAGCTTTCCTGGCAAAACTCACAAAAATATGCTGAGCATGTAAGATTTTGGTTCCATGGGGTACATTTCACAGGAACTATACCAGAAAAATGTAAGATAACTTTCATTATGGTGAAAAGGAATAGGAATATTTGTCTTCAAAGGAGCAGACAGATAATATTTAAAAACCACTTGCTCTCTAAACTCTGCTTCAGTTCCAGGGATGTTGGTGGTTACTGATGACTTGGCATGCACTAGCTAGGAGAGTAATTTGACAATATCTGTTCAAACTGAGTGTGCAGAGTGACTAATGATCTCTGTTAGTGAAATTAAACCCTGTCTCAATTTTTTTCAGTGCCCCTTATTCAGGAAATGGAGTCCAGAATCATGATACCATTGAAGATTTCTCCACTTCAGTAAAGTCACTGATTTACTTGTGCCTACATAGATAAAGTGACAAGTATTTGTCTTAAATTAATTTATGGTATACATTGTATATCATAGTCTGAAATATAAAAGTACTGTACTGAGCTTATAAAAGAGACCTCTTTTCTTCAGAATCTAATGAAGTTTTGCTTTTAGGATTGTACCGGGGAAAAAAGAAATCTAGGACTGTAATTAAAAGGTTGGTTAATTGAGAACAAGTACAAAGACATGCCTGAGTTCCTCTGTGAGACAGCTCCTCAGGTTAAGTTTGGCATGCAGTATTGAATCCCTCCTGCTCCACAGACAGTGCCTGTGTTCAGGAGCAGCACCAGAAGGCAGCGTTACAGTTGCTGTGGCCTTTGTGGGGTGTGACAGTGGCTGCAGATGTGAGAAACAAACGTGGGAGCTGTGAAATGAAAAGCTCTGAAGCCCCCAGGCAGCTCTGGAATACACCCAGCTGTTCTAGCAGGCCTAAAATCAGTAAGGAGCTCTGAATTTACAAATAGGCAGTCATTAATTGAGGATGATGCAGGTTATGAGGTGCTAGCTGTGGACAGAGAGCAGGGCAGGCTGATCTGCAAGGGCTCTGAAGCCTGTTGAAGTTACTGCACCTCTATGTAGGTACCTACACCTGAAGTTAATTCTGTGAAGTGACCTCCAAGAAACATACTGACAAGATGTGGTTGTCTGAACATTCTGCAGGGAATCAAGTTCAGTTAAATACATTTATCCCTACAGACAGCTTGGGAGTCTAGGAAAAGGGGTTTAATTTAATAAGCAATCATGACTCCAGACATACGCTTGGGCGGGTGTTCCACTGACTGCACAGGAGGTGCTCATGAATTGGTGTGTGAAACTGCTGCATGCTGAGTCGATGGGATTGGCACCAAGGGGTGTACCATTCTGTCCAGTTCTGGTTTGGTTTCACTTTTAGTCTAGAACATATCAACACTTTTGGTGTCTGCAATGATGTGAACATCCTGTAAGTGAAAATAACAGTCTCTCTTTAAAGTGGCGACAAAAATCAGTGTACCATCCAGAATGTACAAATCAGTCACTGAATGTCCAGTTTGTACATTTCAATGAGTTTTCAGGAAGAACATCAGTCAATAAAATCCTTTTAATTTTCACATTTTACTGGCACCTCATATGTATTGCACCACCTGTGTTCTCTCATCTTGCAGTGTTTATTATGGAGTATTTGAACAATTGCATAAATATGTCAGCTTAGATAGCAAATATCACTGCTCTGTGTCACTGGCAGCATTGCCCAGTGTTCTGCTCTCCAAAATGAATTTACAGTATCTCTATTACATCCCATTTTGCCAAGTGTTGTAGAGGTCATAAGTGCAGTGGTGATAAATACAAAATATTTTTCCTTTTGATTTTTCTCCACAAATTCTGCTTCATTTTTCAGGTCTGATTTCTCCTTTTCTTCCCACGTGAGATAAACTGCACTCCTGCCTTTGTTTGAATTTCATCTTGAACAAAGTCAATATTTGATCTGATTCTGGTCTGTTTTCATGTTTTCCTCCTGTTGTCAACTGCTGATAGGATTTCACTGAGTAAAATTCTGCACTATGTTGGCTTAAAGTTCTCATCTTGGCTTCCTCAGTGGGCCATTTCAGCTCTTCCTTCTTGGAAAGCAGTCATGAGCAGAGCTATCATCTGGGGCTGTCATCTGTCCAGGCTTTTGGGAATACTGTTCAGCTGCAAAAGGAACAACAGGATGACTATAAGCTTCCAATCCTTGTTATTTTTCCCAGTATCCTCCCATATTTCTTGTTCCTAGAGAACTGTTCTGATAACTTACCCTCAGAACCAGGAATCTCAGGCAGAGACAAAAGGCAAAAGTCCAGTTTTGAAGTTTTCAAGATTTTGTGGCTTCTGATGCAGTCCATGTTCTTTACTTTCAGCCAGGAGCACTGGACAGTAAATTCAGTCAGACCAAGCTCTTGTTGGGGACCATGAAATTTTGCATGGACAAGAAATCCAAGGAATAACTGGATGCTTTGTGGGGTGAGGTCGTATGGCACAAGGCTCTCCAGTCCACCTGAGATCCTGAGATCTGAATTCCCTGCAGTGCTTTGATGTTTGATGGGTGTGCCTGCTGTCCTTCAGAGCTTCAGACTCCTGCTCTGGCTGTCACCAGAGAGATTAGTTCCTCTTGTTTCAGTTGCAGGGAACTGGGGACTCACTGACCCTAACTCAGCAGTGGCAATCTTCCTGCTTCCCTTTGTCTGAGCCCTTTCTGAAGTTGTGTTTTCCCCCGTTGCAAATGTGATTTTCCCCTCTTAATTTCATGGCCAAGTCTTCCTTCTTCCTCTGACTTGCTGTGTTTCAGCATTTCTTAGGGCAGAATTTGTACAGTTCAGACCTGAAGTCACTGTCCAGTAGTTGGAAAGGGGGGAACAATGCCTGGAAGTGTCTCTGCTAATTATAATTTCCACTTTAACGAAGACACAATTAAAATCAAATTTAGTTTAGTTGTCCTGTCATCTTCCTAGAGAAGACTGCAAACTGTTCTTTCAGGGAGTCCCCTCATGCAAGTTGCATACACAACTGAAAGCAGACCTGCCTCCCTGAACCACTGCACTAGAAGAAGAGGCTTCATATGCAGCTGAGTGCATCCCCGTGATTGCCAGGAGACCCACCTGAAGACCAGGTGTTACTTGCCTGGTGGTGTTGCTCTCCAGACTTTGCTCCCCTCTGGGGGATCTGGTCAGGTGACTCGATGCCTTGGTTGGAACACTGAGACTTCCCTCACACTGCTCTGTTCCCTCCCCAGTGTTTTACAGGCAGAAGAGCTTAGCCACTCAGTAAGCTAAGTAATCCTTTTGGTACCTCCTGGACTAGAGGTCAGGCTTGATATTTGCCCAGTGGAAGGGGGGGGGGAGGTGTTTTTTTTGTTTTTTGCAAACCAGTCAGACCTGAAGAGCTCTTGTGAAATCCTTGGCACAATGCCATGTTTCCCTGGCACTCAGACTGGCAGCAGATAGTGCTGGGAATGTTAATGTCTGTGGCACCCAGTCTCCTCCTGCACGAGCTCCTGAGATTACAGGGGCTCCAAGTGGAGCCTCTCACAGTGTTTGCAGGATCAAGGTCTGTAGCTGTAGCTGATTAGCTGGATGTTGGGTATGTTTTTTGGTGGTCTTTTAATTCAACAAAGCAGCAAGCAAACACTTCTGCCTCCTAACTGTAGAATTGCAGAGAAGCACACTGAGTGAGAGCAAAAAGAGTTTAAACTTGTTCTACTCGTGCAGTCTTGACCAAACAAAAGCATGATTGTACATGAGCTGCCCTTGGAGCTGGCTGAGATTTTTCTCAGGAAGAAATCTAAAAGAGATCATCTCTAATAGTCCCAGAAGAGTTCTGGTGAGCAGCCTGGCAACTGTTGTCTGTCTTGGCTTTTGGGAAGCTTTTAAAATTCTGTATACAGATACTCAGTAGAGCTGCTTATATTTTCTCTAAAAAGCCATCAGAAGTTTGCTTCTGGATTTGCTTTCAACCCTTCTACTTCTCTAGTATTGGAATGCTGTTGTACCTTCAAGCAATGATTGCCTCAGTTTTTTGCCAAACCCATGAGATGGCATCACTGAGAGCTGCCATTCTTCATCTCTGGGCCTTTCTTAGAGCCTCTTTCCCCTGTATCCTTTCAGTTGATGTCTCAAAGTGGACAGAACCAGTCTTGGGTTTAATTGTTGGTGATGTTCCAGCAATGGGACAGAAGCTTTCTCACTGCATCTTGATTTAATCTTAATAAATTAGGGAAATCTAGTGCAAGTTGTGATCACCTGTGCTTATCCTTGGAAGGGAGGCACATCACCTGTTTCTCTTCCTGTCTATGAAGTACGTGGTGGGATGGAGGAGAATTGGCACAAGCAGTTTAAGGGTGGTTGATCCACACTTGAGGAAGAGACTAGGTGCGTTTCACAGTATTTTCCTAATCAGTAGAATTAGCTTCCATCTAGTTATAGGTTGATGGGAGAGATTGTTAAATAAATAAAACAGTGAAGTGAAAAGTGTCACCATTTTACAAAATCACCATTTTGTAGTTTAGATTGAAGTATTTTAATGAGGTATAGGAACCACTGTAGCACCTGCCTTAACATAGGCTTGTTGGGCTGGTGAATGTTGCACATCTCTCAGGTTTGCATGCATCTCCTGTCTCCCAGACTGCAGGTTCAGTAGCAGGGGTGTTGAGTAACAGATGACATCTCAGGCTTTCCTGTAGCCATATTTTAATGAAATCAGAGATACTTAGTAATGTTTCTTACCTACCTGTTCACTGTTTAACCTAGCTCTGAGGTTTTTTGGAATGGAAAGTACTTACCATACAGTTTACCTTTTAGACAATATTATTATAGTCTAATATATAGTTGTTACAATTATTGATTAGACAAACTTATCATTTGTTGCCCCCTTAATCTTCTTTTGCCACCCAAAATAAGTAGAGGTATTAGCTTCAAAGATTCTGAAACAATAGATAAGCAGTATTGACCAGGGACCAGTCCATTAAGGTATTTTTAACTTACTGATAATTTCCTACCTTTGGTCCTCACTTGTGAGGGAATAATCAACTGACTTCTTCCGTGGAGGAAAAGATGTTTGAAAAAATCCAACCATTTTCATTACAAAATGGTGGCATTTGCAACACAAGTTTCAGGCCAGAGATGGAGGTACCCAACACCCAGAATCATTAAAAAGTCCAGAACACAACTTTGCAAACAAATAAATGTTTAATTGCATTGTATAATGAATGGATTTACAGTTGTTAAATATATTACTTTATGGGATAATTTATCGTTCTTCCAGTTCCTTTAGCAGTTCATCAAAGTGAGTAATGTACCATTTAGCTTTCTCCTTCACTTGCTTTCTGACTACATTTCCTCCAAATCCAATGAAGCAGTCCTGGCAAAACAGAAAGAATCAGCACGTATTACTGCAGTCTCATGTAAGGAATGGAGCTGCTCAGCAATTAGGTTTGTCTTTAAGATTGGTTTTTAAAATGATGCCGTTCCTCCCTGCCCCTGTTTTACTTCGCATGTTAATTTTTCAGATTTATTGACAAGAACTTCATTAACTTTGGTTATTAGAGTTGTGTTCCAATAGGAAGGTTGTGTCTCGGGGCCTACTAACTTCAAGATTGTTCAGATTTGAGATTTTACTGGAAATCTGATGTAAATTGTGATGCAGCATCAGGCCTCACTGCTCAGGAAGGAGTTAACGTTCCAACATGCACGCAGCATCTCACAGTTATGCCTGTCCTGTTTATCTTAACTCTGTTTACTTCATTTGATAGATACCAAAAGCAAACATTAACCATGTCTTCAATCATTAACCAGGAACAATCACCATCTCTACATCTTAGAAGACCATCTGCAGTGAAAGTGCAGTGTTTAAAATTTCCACTGCTTCTTTTTTTGCCTTCAGGTAAAAGCATTCAGCCAATGCTAAGCTGCTGGAGTCTTATCAATATTTACATATGGAACAGGAAGGGACCTGCTGTCATAATTCCCATCAGCAGCAGCTCTCAGAGTTTGTTCCATGTGCTGGGATGTCTGTCCCCCAGCACTGGTGAAGAAGGGTACTGGGGTACTTTGATGCAGAGAAAGATGCTAAAGGGGGGATGGGGTTAAAATCTCTCCTCTGTGAAATGACCATTTATAGAAGTTGTCCTTCTATTCACTTTTTAATTATTTTGCCCTGTGGGGGCCGGTATCTCCAGAGGTATCATCACTGTACAGTGATGATGTACTGTGAGATGAACCCTCTTGCTAGGCCAGTATCAGGTGCCCCAGCTCTGTGCCAGACCTTCATGCTATGCACCAGCCCATGTGCAGAGCTGTGATCTTGGTGAGTCAGACAGGAGGGGCTGCACAGGAGCAAGCACTTGCTGTGGGGATGTGGAGGGGAAAAGCAGATGTGATCATTTCAGCTGGATGTGAGACAGGTGGCTAGACTGGCAGTCCTGCTAGACCCCAGCCAGCACCCTGGCTCAGAGGGTGACACCCTTACTGAGACTGAACAGAGAAATCACTGCATGATGCAGGCTCTCTGGAGGAAGACTGCCTACATAGAGCTGCCTTAGGAAGTGCTAAAGATCTTCCCTGAAGTCTTAGAAAGAATTCAAACCTTTTTTTCCCCCAAAAAGGATTTGCTCAAAAGGAATTTAGAATTCCAGTTCTTTAATACTTACACCAGGAGGACAGGCTTCCATGTCTGTGGCTCCATCTCCAATCATAACTACTTTCTTGAAGTGGAACTGTTCCTTCAGATGAGTAATAACCTTTCCTTTCCCCCCTGATTCAGCTGTTGGTTGTGTTTCATCAAATCCTGCGTATTCTCCTACAACACAGTGGAAGGACAAGGCAGACACACAGCATATTTTCTTGTAAATGAAGGAAGATATATGCTTATGGTCTTTACTTCAGCAAATGGGTAATTACAGGCAGTCCTGTAAGATTCACAGTATCAGCATCCCAAAAAAGTCATTAGAAGGTAAGCATAAAAACAAGGATTTTACTCAGGTCTGCAGTGGGGATATATTCAAGGGCTGAAATGCTAAGACAAAAGTAGAGACCCTGCATGGATAGTGTTACAAATCCATTCCCAGTCACTCTGGTCCAGTCATTCTGGCATAAACGTTCCAAAAGCAGCATCCAGTGTGGTGTGTAGACAGTGTGTGAGACACTGAGTAAGAACCAACCTCACTAACCACAGTTCTGCTTGGTTACACCAGCTTAGAGTCCAGAGCAGTTCTACTAACCCCCAGCGGGCTCCAGACATACCTCAGGGTCAGAGTGAAGTTCCTTTTGAGAGCAGGTAAGTGTCATCAACTCTTTTAACTTGAAGGAGCAAGAGAAAATGAAACTCTGCTGTCAGCAGCTGTACTTGTTCTACCTTTGGCACAGCTTGCAATTAAAAAGTAACTGTAGCTGGGAAATGACCCAAACTCATGTTTTCCATAAGGTCTTGAAATTCTCTGACTTGGAGCCAGCTGGGTTGGTAACCAGGTCGTACAGGCTGGGCCAGTATCTGTAGCCCAATACCTGACAGTTTGAACCAAAAAAGTGGCATTTAATTAGCAGAGAAAAGAGACTTTGAGGGAATCTCACCGTTAAAGTAAAACTTCAGCCTGTTGGCAAAGATGTTTGCTGTTGGGATGTTCAGCTGTGCTGCCACGTGCTCCACGATGCTCTGAAACCCCCCAGAGACCAGGAAGACCTGGACCCCTCGTTGATGCAGCCTGCTCACCAGCTCCCTGGGGAGAGAGAGCAGTCACTGAGCCTGAGTGCCTGGCAGCACCTCGGGAGGGCCAAGGAAGTTAGAATTCCTCTTTCCTAAACGAGGCTGCCTGTCCTGTGTGTCACTGCAGGTGAGTCAGGATGTGTGCTGCCTTCCAGCTCCATCCTTCTTTCCCTCACAACTTTGTGCACACGCCTTGCTTGAAAAGAGCTGAACAGAACCATCACACCTAGAGACAGATGGGTGTTTAGTTGATAGAAACATGCACTCCTGAGAAATGTTTTCTTTACATTCTCATTTAGTTGCCTTGAACAAATGACAGCAGGCCCAGTTTAGATGTTTCTTCTGAAGTAAAAAAATAGCAATAAAATCTATAATGCAGGAAAAAAGTAGGGAATGTGAGGGAGATGAAGCCACTGCACCAAAATAGGAAAGTGGGCTGAAAAGTGTGCAGACATTTTCTAACTCAGTTGGTTCCCCAGACACTGATGCCATCTTTAGAAGAGGGCACCAGCTACAGGAAAAGAATCCAAAAAAGGAGACTTTTTCAGAGCCAGTTAATGTCAGTGGGGCTTGAAGAAGGATTTGGCTGCAGAGGCAGGAAGATCAGCATGCAGCAGTGCAGAGCAGTGGTGGCAGCAAAAGCAGAAATGCTGAACGCTAAAAAGCAAAGTGGAGGCTTAAAGCAGGCTGCACAGGAAAGGAGGAAAAAAGGGAAGGAATGAAAAGGGAAATCATGTGATTCTAAACAAGGAAACAATGTTCTCTTTGTAGTTAATCTAGCTGTGCCTTCTGCAGGAATGTGCTTCATTCAAGGAGAAAATACAAGCACAATATCATCTAAAACTACCGTATGTGGTAAAAAGCTCTTAGGCTTGGACCTATGGCCAGATTTTGCAGCAAAGCAATTTTTTTTCAATTGATTGAAGCAATTTGAGTAGGAAAAACCCCCAACTTTTCAGTTCAAATAGTTAATGTTTATTCCAAGCCCAAATATGAATGAATACACACATATATATGCATTTCCCCTTAATGATTTTTTGACACTTTAGAGACTTCACTACAGGATGGGCAGCTCTGAACAATGGCTCCTCTCAGCTGAGCCCAGGGCCATGACTGCACACAGGAGGGAGTGGTCATTTAACTGCAGAACAGACCAAACCAGTAGGTTATACTGGGTTCTAAATCTCTGCCTGGTTCCATCACGTGCCCAAAACCAGGTGTTGAAGGAACAGATTCTTTTCCATGCCTGGTTAATCCTTGACCCAGCACTCGAACTTGCCAGCCACATGCCAGTTAACACCTAAGACTTGTTTGTTTTTTTACATGGACACTTGGCCACCTGAGATGGACTCATGCCATTAGGAGCTCTTGATGTACCTTTGCACACAAACAACATGGAAATGGAGGAGGAAGGCAACCTAAACCAGCTCTGTGGTCCTACAGCCTCACTGACGTTACCAAATGTTGATTTATGCCATGTAATTTTGGAAGACTTTGTCATTAAATGATTTGAAATTCTTCTTACCTTATTCCTGGTGTTAGCTGAGGTGGGTTGTCAGATATTAATTTCTGCACTTGCTCATAGGAGGGACGTATGAGACCTAGTCGTGCTGTTAAAGCTGCTTTGAATGTCACAGTGCCACCCATGGCTCTGCGGGTCCTAAATGGTGATGCAAAGAGAGCAAATCAGTGACACTTAACAAGGTGAGGCTTCTCCAGAGAACAGCCAGTTAAAAAAGACTGACAAGGAACAAGTTAAGAGACCATAGGTTCTGGGTGATACGGTATCTATGTGGTAAAGGAGAAGATTGAGACACTGCAAAGACTGGTAGGAACCACTGGTAGAAGATCTGCAGAGATCAGAGTTCTTATGAGAACCAGTGAGGCAAAGGAAAACTTTCCTTCCCTCTGGGAGTGCATCTGAGCCACTGGGACCAGTATTCCTAAACTGCAGCCCGGGTGCTGTTCTCTGAAAGTAACAGAACTTCTACCAGCCTCAATGGAAGCAACATCAGCCTCAGAGAAAAAAGAGTTGTCCCCTCTCCTCCATCTCATAATCAGGTTTGCTGGTGCTCAGCCAGGTTGAAGGCCAAGGACTGATCTTAGCCTATTGAAAGAATTTACTTGAGAGAATTTCTGTCTGTCTAGTTCTGTTGAGTGGCTTCGCAATTCCAAAAGAACTCCCTTCATTATGCATTAATTCCACTTACTAGTGCTAAAATCCTTTTAAACTGTGATCCTCTCCTATGACAGAGTTTAATTAATCCCTACTGCAAACTCAGTGTCATGGATTCACCCTCTCCATGCCCCTTTGTGACTGCTGTTCCTGTGGGGGAAGCAGCAGCTATACCCACATCTCTGCCACGGCGTCTCCCACCCCGCAGAACTTGGCGAGCTCGTCGATGCCCTCCTCCCTGATGACCGTACTGTCCACGTCAAAGCAGACGGCGTCAGCGCTGCGGAAGATCTCCTTCATCTCCAAGAGGGATGCCATCCTTTTGGGGAGCTTCTTACTGTGGGGGGACAAGATAAAGTCTCTGTCTGAGTGGCAGAACTGCACTGCGTCTTGAGCCATTGGTGCAGCGGGTCTGGGTCCTGCGAGAAGGGACGAGCACAGCCTGGTCACCAGCTTTTATCGGGGGTGAGCGGTGGCGGGGGCCTGGCTCGCCTGCTGATTTGCTCTCTGCTGGTGCTGCCTACTGGGGCTCCATTTACGTTACAGGTGGGCCGTGGGGCTTTGGTCACTTGCTGATTTGCTCTCTGCAGGCTCGGCCCATTGGTGTTCACATGGGGTTCAAGGTTGTAGCACTTGGCATTTGCTGAACCATCAGACTGCCAACTGCTGTGTGGGACTGGCACTTCTCTGTCTCATCTTGCCCTCACTGCTCAAATGGATCTTGGTTTCTCATCAGACCCAGCCTAGTGTGTCAAGTTAGTTGCTCCAGGAGATAGTAAAAGCCACTCAACCCTTAAGGATTTGATTGATCACTGCAGACATAACTATCTTAAACTTATGAGTGAGTGGTTGTCCCTAAATCGTGAAGGTTTAGATCCTTTTCTATGTCCTGATTAACAGAAACTAAATATTATCATAATCTATGAATCATAGAATGGTTAAGGTTGGAAGGGACCTTAAAGATCATCAGGTTCCAACCTCAATATGCATAGAAGATTCAGGCATTAGCATTGGGAATTAGTCTTTTATAAAGTCCATTGAAGCCTTGGGCTTTGAGAACTTCACTCAACCTGTTAAGAGATCCCATCAGGACACAGCTTTTTCCATAACAATGGCTGACAAAAGTTTGTTTTCTTCCTTCTTTATATCTGTCCAATTAAATATGTTGAGCACTTTTGCAAATCAGAAGCCCGAGGTGTTCATCAGGTGTTTTCTTGCTCTACCCTGCTCATCTTGTCCTTCACCCCTTCCTAAGGGGGTTCAGTGTGGACTTGACTGTTTACCAATCTGTATATTTAGCCAGAAATCACAGCTTTCTGTCTGCCTCATTCCACAGATTTTTGTAAAAGTTTTTGTTAGGTTTTCTCTTCCCATCTCTTAGATGTCTCTCAGGACATCTCTTGTGTCATTGATCTAGATGGCAGGTTCTCTTTTTCTGGGATAAGGGAAAAAATACCATCAAACAGCATGTTAAATACCTTCATTGTGTTACATACCTTCATCTTTTGTTTTCTTCTTACTAAGATAATTTTTCTCCTGTATATCAGGTGAATTTTGATGGTGAAAGTTTTATATACCCAAGTTGCCACAAAACATTTATTTTTTGCCCTTTTTGGACAAACTTTGTACCCCCAGATACAAAAGCCATCCAGTGAAGATGGAGAAGATGATTGCTGTGTACCTGGTGGGTGAGGACAGGAGCTGGTTGGTACTGGTGTAGCTCACTGCCAGACAGGCACATGGAAAAGCACCAGTGCTGCTTCCTGAGGTGACTCCTGTGCTCTCACTGAGAGATCACAGCTAAATAGTTAATGAAACAGGAGCCTTTGGGTTTATTCCTGTGACTAGTAACCATATGGTGAACACTGGGATACAAAAGACTTTATGAAAAATTGCCATAATGACTGAAAAGCTTCCTCAGAGTCATCTGCCTCACCAGTGTGAGAATGGTACCCAGCCCATGCTTCCCTCCTGTGCACTTGGACATAAAAACTTCCCTCTGACAGAGGCTGGTTCTGAGCTCAGACTTGGCAGAGGGGGGACAGGGGACACGTGAATCCCAAGTTTACTTTGGGTTAGCCTTGACTTGGTGTTGGCTTCACTGAGTGTGTGTGTGTGTTTGCAGTGGAAGATTTGATTCCCTGAGGAGGGCTTTGACTTTGGGGCAGGCCTTGACAGCCATTTGCTGCATATATTTGTGCAGTGGCATTAAGGAAAAAAACATCCACTAACATTTTTTAAATATCGGTGTGCTTGTTTTTTTCCAGGCGACTGGAAATTATAAAGTCCAGCAGCCACGGATTTGGTGCCAATTTAGAAGATTTGCTCTGCAGGACAAAGTTGTTGCCTCACTGTGGTGTGATGCTTGCGTCAGGGTGTTCCAGCACTGAGCCCTTCTTAAGCAAAGCCACCACGTTGCTTCATGCTCACCTGAGGCTGCACTGAAACCACCATAACACATTTTCTACGTGGGTAGAAAATCTCTGATCTTTCTGCCATTGCATTTCAGGGAGGTAATCTATTCCTGTCCTATTATTTCCATGCTGGAAAGGTATCCAAGCAGCAAACGTTTCAGCAGGTCTGAGAATAAAATATTGTGGGGAAAAAGCTGAAAAGAAGAAAATGGGGAAGAAACATTGGGTAAGAAGTGAGAAGACATAGGAAGTGACAGAGGGAGAGAGGTAGGGTGAACTTGAAATAAAGATGGAGAAAAGGGATATCACAAGGGAAAAGTGGATTTCCCATGAGATCTCCCTGCCTCCAGACCATAAAGTGCTTCACTTGCCTGTTTGGAAAGACACATGGCATTTCCACAAGAAATAGTTGTGTTTTGTAACAGAGAGGGTGGGGTCACAGAAGCACGCACAGGAATGATGTAAAACCACGTGTCAAAAGAAATCGACTGAAATCTTTGCTGTTTGCTGACCCTCCAGAGCAGGGCACTTGCTGCACTGTAAAAAACTGAAACATCTGCAGTGTCTGCTACAAGTAATGCAAAAGGAACAAGGAAATGGTACTCAGAGCTCCAGGTGTTCAGGAGCTGGTGTATGTTGATGAGATCTCAAAATCCTCCCCGTGACCACAGTTGTTAGCGTGTCTCAGATTTCAGGAGTGCTGCCACTTTGCATTGTGTTCACATTCATTGCAGTAAAATAATGAAGATTAAGTGAAACTTAATGAAATATTACCTACAACATCTTTTACAAGAGATCACTCAGGAATATCTTAGTTTGCAGTTTCTGGTGTTTCTGATTCACTTTCCCATTTCACAAGGTGAGAGTGAGCACTTCACTGAGATCCACATTCTCACAGGAGAGTAACACTGCACTGAACATGCAGTGACAGTAGCAGAAACACATCCACATTGGACTCTTTACGTTGCTTTGAAGGGAAACTGCTGCTGAGAGTGAGGGATTTGGAGGAAAAAAAGCTGTTGAAACTTTTCTCAGGACTTGCTCCCACTGCAGAGAGGTCCTGCTTGTACCAATGTTCACAGGAGTTCTCCCCAGTATTAGTTTAAACAAACCACTTAATCTTCATTGCTTCTAGTTCTGTGTCTGTAAAATGGGAATAAATTAGTAACAGCTTTTCTATGCTGAGGTTTAATTATCAGTATTGGCAATATGGTCTGAAAGCTTCAGAGGGAAGGGGATACATTGGAGCAGGTTAGTTTTATTTAAGCAAATTGTGACTGGTTTTTATATCCCTGCAAGAACTCTTTAAAAAAAAGTTCAACCCATCCACACATAATTTTAAGTTCCTGTGGCTTTCAGTGTGAGAATACAAAGATTCAGTCCTTAACCTCACTTTGCTTCCAACTTCCTGGTTTTCTGTTCAAAGGTGGATACAAACCTGGATGCAAGTCAAGAGAGGAGTTGTTTGCAGCTGAACACTAGTACCTGAGCAGCACTGCCTGACGGGGAATTCATTTAAGCACCTTTTCAGAAGTCCTCGAAGAGGGGCAGAAGGAACGTGATGAATGTTGACACACACCTCCCAGCTCTCCAATCCCCTCTTGCCTGTCCTGACAAAATGATGATGCTTCCCCCCTGCCTGATTGCATCATTCGCTCCTGCTGCTGTTATAAAGCCGCACCAACTGCTGCTGCACCTCGCAGCTCCGCAGCCACAGCCCCAGCAGAGGATACGCTTCCTTTTTTATGCCAGAAAACGATGGAAAGTGTTATGGATCTGATACACCAAACGCCATCCCCTTCCAAAGAGAGAGCAAAAAACGTTCCCAGGGACTTACAGGATTGTAGTGGCCGTGGCTGCTGCTGCTGCAAAACCGCTTGGCTGCACAGGACCGGGATCAGCTGAGACCTCCCGTCACACAAACACAGCGGCACGGGCTGAGCTGGAAGAAAGCCGCATTTTGCAAATCACTCTTTTATAATCTGCTGAGTAAGCCCGCCGGGATGTTTTTTTTTTCCCCTGGTTGCACACATGTAACCAGAGAAGTCCAGCTGTTGGCTGACAGGCGTGGGGCAGAGAGCTGTAACCTCGCCTGCGCCGGGGGAGGAGCCGCTCGGGCCCCGCTTGGGCGCTCCCCGCCCGGGCGGACACGGCTTGGCAGGGGGCAGAGCCCGCCCGCCAGCCCCGGGAGCTCGCTCGCCCCTCGGGCAGCCTGAGCCACAGGCGTGGAGAACGAGCCAGTCCAGGGGAAAGTTGCCTGGCTCCACGCAGAGCGCCAGGGACGGGAGCCGAGCTCTGGCAGGAGCAGCCAGGAGCTGCTCTTGGCGTGGGCTGAGGTGAGGCAGGGACACTGGGCTCTGTGGGTGAGAGCAGAGGGTTTGTGAGTGAAGATTGTGATGTTCCATTTGGGCTTGAGCTGATGCTCGGTGCATCAGTGTGCAATGTACAGACACACAACATCAAATCGAGACGCATCACAAGCTTTGCAGGCAAAATGAAAAGTTCTGCTTGTGAGAAGGCCCTGGTTTGTTTCCCCACACGCAAAGTTAAAAGCAAGGGGGAAACTGCAAAGCTTGTCTGTGCTCGTGGTTTGGCATCCTACAGAAGAGCTTTCCTCTGACATGACTGGGGACCCTGGTTAGGAAATGGGAGGCTGCCAACCCAGAACTGTGAAGCTGGTTGCTTCAAGGTCAAGAAAACCTGATTTAGCTGATTTAGCTTCTTCCATTCACCTGTGACAGGAGTCCTGTGACTGCTGCCCCTCAGGAAGGGCTGTTCTGCACCACTGGATGCACCAGCCACATTCCTTGCATCATCTCTTCTGCCATTCTGGCACTATTACCCCTCACAATGACATGCAGTAATTAAAATCAAGAGCCTTGTGTGCCTCTCTTCCCCTGTCTTCCTTTCTGGTTTTTCAGAAGTTCCCAGCACATCACCATTTGCCAACAGGAGCACCCAGGAAAAGCTGGTACCAAGCCCTGGTCCTGCAAAACTGGTGACATGGTTCACTGTTCACTCTGGTCCTGTTTGTTAGCTTTGTCGTGGCAGGACAGTGTGTTTTTAAAACAGATTTAGAAATCGTTTCTGTGAATAAGGTTAAATGAAAACAGATCTTGATAAAGATGAAAGCAAGCTGCTTTTACTGAGAATCTCGGAGAGGTTTGTGCCAAGATAAGCGGTGCACGATTTGACTAAGAGAATTACTGCTGAATATTTATATTCCCTTTATTCAGCTTAGTTCAATGGATGTGTTGGTTGTAATTTAGTGAAATATTTTTATTCTAATCTGGTGTAATTTGTTGTAAATTCCTTTATTTCAAAGGACAGTTTAGGCCCAATGAGTCTCTGTCCTGTATTTTTACTATGTGTTAAAAACAAATACATAAAACAGTTCAACAACTACAAATATGACTGAACAATGTAGAAACGCTTGTCCTGGTGTCTGAAAAATGCTGCAAAATGGGGATTTAATATGAAAACACTAAGGACAAATGTCATCATGTCATAAAATAACTATCCTCAGATGTGTGATCCAGGAAAGAAACATGGAGGAGTCTCCCTGGAAGCTTTAGGTGGATGTTGAGGAGTGAAGCAGAGCTCACCTGGGTGTGTGAGTATCCACACAAGCACAGCAGCTGCCTCTTGTACGTGACTATAAAGCCTGTCCATTTGTACCAAAAAAAGCAGAGACCATCTACATGAAAGACTAGAATATCTTTGGAAATGGCTTTCCTTTTTTTTTTTGTTAAAAAAAAATAATCTAAGATTCAAACTAAGTCTTCCCAGAACAACTGCTTTAATTTTCTACAATTGTAACGCCCCTTCCAAGCCTGAGCCTCTGTGGAAATGGCCACACCACCATCAGCAGCCAGCCCCACACGTCGCAGGTGTTTAGGGTGGATAATTCCTGCCTTTCCACAGGGCATCACCCCCGAGGGGCACAGAACAGCAGCAAGGAACACATAAAATCTAGTGTATGGGTTTGACAAGGCTGCCCTCTGCTGAGAACAGCCCCAAGAAGGGGATCAAGGCAAAAAAATTGCAGATGAGAAGCAAGGAGAGCAAAATACTTGTGTGTGACCTGTTGGCTACAGAATCCAGGGCAAAGCTGGGGGTTCAGGTGGTTTGATCGGGCACTGCAACCTCAAATACAGCAGCGCAGCCTCTCAGGGCTGGGTTGGTGGGTTTTGTTTTGTTCCAGGTTCAGCAGGCCAGCAGCATCCCAACAAAAGTGAGGACTAAATATTAACAGGAGAGTTCTAGAGCCAATGATGAACTGCCAAGTGTAATTTCCTGCATTTTGCAACGTTTAGTGTTTATTTCTAGTGATTCCACTAACGGAACAGAAAGCCCAGCCACTGACAAATCAGCATTCAAATATTTCACAAGACTTGTGAATACTTGTGGCCCTGAGAGGCCACATAGGGCGCTGGCTTCCAACTCCCATCAAGTTTGCCTTCACTTTAACAATATTTCTGTTTATCTTCCACAGGCCACTCGGGGAACCTCTGCGTGGCCTTAGGACACATGGTCACTGTGCTGGGAAGGCCTTGCCAAGGGTTCAGGCCCAGGACAGCCTGGCTGTGCCAGCCCCAGCAGCCCACACAGAGGTTTCTGTATTAAGAGAAGACGAGTTTTGATTAACCTTAACTCTTACATTTTTACCAAGAACCACTTTGATTATTAATCCGACCCTGCTTAACTATTAATTCAATCGATGTAATGTCACCAGGATTAACTATTTATTCCCACAGTTCTGCGAGCCTGCCGGGGCTGTCTGTCACATGAGTGGGTGTGATTTACGACCGAGCGGCCCTGCCCGCGCTCCCGCCCGCGCTCTCCGGCAAGCCCGGCGGCCGCGCGCCCCACCAGCGGCTCAGGGGCGGGGCGGGAGCGGGCGGCCGGAGCGACAGGCGCCGCAGCCAATGGGAACGCGGCTGACTCGGCGGCTGGCCAATGGGCGGGTGCGCACCCCGGAGTGTTCTAGAAGGGGAGAGCGGGGGGCGCGGCCTGTCCTATCACTGCCCCTCTCCGCCGCGCGCCTGGCCACGCCCCGCCCGGCCTGTCCCAGCGCGGAGCGGAGTGGCGGCCATGGCGGTGAAGGCCCTCAACCCCAAGGCGGAGGTGGCCCGTGCCCAGGCCGCGCTGGCCGTCAACATCAGCGCGGCCCGCGGGCTCCAGGACGTACTGAGGACCAACCTGGGCCCCAAGGGCACCATGAAGATGTGAGGGAACCCCCGCGTCGGGGTTGGGGCGGGGGGGCAATGAAGGGAGGCGCATCAGCGCGCGAGCGGCCGTGAGGGCCTGAGGGGACGCGTGAGGAGAAGAGCTGGGGGGGGGGGTCGGGGCGCCGGGCCTGCCGCGCCGGGGGGCGGGGAACAAAGGCGGGGGCCGCCGGGCCGGGTGGGGCTGAATGAATGGAGGTGCGGGCCTTGCGGCGGGCACGTGTGGGGGGGCTGGGGGAGCTGCTGCTGCTCACCCCGAGGGGCTGCTCACCCGCGTCGTGTCTCCCGCAGGCTGGTGTCGGGTGCTGGAGACATCAAGCTAACCAAAGATGGCAACGTGCTGCTGCAGGAAATGGTGAGCTGGTTCTTAGGCGCGGGTGGGTGGAAACCTTTGGGAGGCGAGAGGGGATTTAGGGAGGCATGAGCCTGCTCGTAGTCTCTTGGGGTGCCTGTGGTGATGGCCCCTACTCCCCTGGCCTGCATTCCTGTGCTGTTTAGCCCTGTGCACTGAGGGGCAGGTGTCCCCCGGTAGGAAGGTAAATCAGTGCATCTTGCATTTATGTACATAACCTAAGGACACGTGTGGTGGTGTGAGGTATGGCCAGACAGACATGATGCTGGAGGCTGGAACACCAGATGCACTAGTTAGCAGAGGAACTGGCAAGAAGCAAACTAACTGAAGGTTCCTTACTTTCCTAAGAATGAGTAAAACACGCTGCCAGAGGAACAGCAAAGCATTTAGGGTAGGTACAGGATGGATCATGCAGGGACTCCTAAATTAGCTCTAAACGTGCTGCTGTTATTTTCAGCAGCAGTCTAGTTGTGATGGTGCATCCTCAGCCTGAAGGAGAAACGGGCTCTGTTAAGCTCACAGTGACTTGAGGGCTAGTTAGGTTCTTGGCACTCAACATTTGTGTGTATAGATGTGTAGTCTGAGGGGGGAAATAGTGTTACATGGATTAATTCCATCAATTTGCTGTCCCAGTGAGTGTTGTTGGAACATCAGCTAGTCCTGAAATATATTGTTTAGCTGGATTTGGATTGCTGACTTCCTGTGCCAGTGCAGAGACTCACTGCTCAGCTTCTTCCTTTTGTTTAGCAAATCCAACACCCCACAGCCTCCTTGATAGCAAAAGTAGCAACAGCACAAGATGACATTACTGGAGATGGTACCACCTCAAATGTCTTGATCATTGGAGAGCTCCTAAAGCAGGCAGATCTCTACATTGCTGAGGTATGTCTGCAGTGGTTCTTTTGCAGGTGGACAAGTTAAAAGCTCCTTCTGAGCCCATTGGACTTGTTTAATGCTGAATACTCCTACGTCAAACATGAAAAATAATGTGTATTTCTGCTTAAAATGAGTGTGTCACAGGACTTGTAAGATGGGGAGAAGCAGGAGAGGAGGATGTAAGATTTGTTCAAAACCAAAGCCACTTATTGTGGATACTGCAGCTTTTGATAACCTGCTGTTACTGCTGTTTGTTGCCTTTTTTACTTGCATGTTAACAAGGATGTCTCCCTGGGAGCAGGCGTTGTGGGTGAGCTACAGGATAGACACTCATTGCACAGGGAACACCCAAGTGTGCTCTGTAGTTCCCTTGGTTTCAATCCTGTGCTAGAACAAGCTGTACTTATCCTCTGCATTGGAAGGATTTGCATTCCTTTTACATGTATTCAGAAGGACAGTACATTTTTCTCTATAAGATGTATTTTCCCAATGTTTTGGTGTTAGGTGGAATGTTGAAACTACAGGTTCTGTTTGTGAAAAAGTACCGTTTGTCTTCTGTTGTCCAACAATTTCCCTCCTTCCCTTGCATTAGGGTTTGCACCCTAGAATAGTAGCAGAAGGATTTGAGATTGCAAAGGAAAAAGCACTTGAAGTTTTAGAGCAGGTCAAAGTATCCAAAGAGATGGACAGGGAGACCCTTATGGATGTTGCCAGAACATCTCTCCGTACCAAGGTTCACACTGAGCTCGCTGACATCCTGACAGAGGTGAGTGTCATCCCCTTTCTGCCTCTCCTGTGTGAAGTGCTCCAGGTTGTAAAGGGCTGTGATTGTTACTGAGTGAAGGGTGGATGGGAAGATGAGAACGTGCACTTTAAAAGACTGATGGTCCTTTTGGGGCTTTTCCCCTCCCCTCTATTCCAGGCTGTGGTAGACTCTGTTTTGACAGTCAGAAAACCTGATGAGCCCATTGACCTCCACATGGTAGAGATTATGGAGATGAAACACAAATCAGAAACTGACACAACGTGAGTATGAGTGTCCTTGAGCTTCAGTTTGATGGTGTCTGAGGTTTGAGGAGTCCGTGGGGTCTGGTTTTCTTCTTTGAAGATCTGGAGTATCCTAAAGCTACCACTGGAGAAGTTAGTAGGGAATGGGTGGAAGAAAGGCAGGAATACAGATTGCAGCCATAAATACCTGGAGAGCCGAAGTTTCCCAGTCACTGAACTTGATTCCCTGATGAGAGTTTGGAATAGCAGAGAGCAACACTGGCTTTTGCTTTGGAATAAATATTTTACTTTCTAGTGATAGTGTCTGTGGCTCCATTGTGCTTTAGGCTCGTGTCTGTTCATCAGAAGTACAAAACAGCACATGGTAAATGGAGGCTGGGTTGTTGTCAGCTAGTTGGGTATTCCACAGGCTTGGTATTTACCTCAGTGGCATGGATGAATTCTGCACTAGCTTTCCTCAGTAGCTGATGCAGTCAGACACTATGCCAGAGCAAACTCCCATGCCACACTCTGGTGTGCTTCCTTCAGTGAGCATGTCCTGGGAAGTGGGGCACAGAATTGTGTTTAGCTCCCAGCACACGTGCACAGGCAGTTGCAGTTTGTGTGTGGCCAGTTGCACTGTCACTTCTCTGACTAGTCTGCACTTCCATGAGGTTTCTATCTTCGGTGTGTGTTGACACACAAAATGCTTCTTAATCTTTCAGGCTGATTAGGGGGCTGGTTTTGGATCATGGTGCTCGTCATCCTGACATGAAGAAAAGAGTGGAAGATGCTTATGTTCTCACTTGCAATGTATCTCTAGAGTATGAGAAAACGTAAGTACAGAGTAGCAAAGTAAGGAGCAGAAAATGCTCCTGACTTAAAAGACTTGGATTTAAGTTGGGCTTAAATTAGAGCTGAAAGGACTGCATGGACTCCCCCAGAGCCAGGCAGGTGGTGTGGAAAAGGTGTTGCTCCTTCTGCAGCCCTTTTTTTGGAAAAGGGAAGCTGGTGGCTGAGAGAACCTCTGAGAGGCAGAGCTTCATACTGGTTTTTGTTTCGTATTTTGTTGGAGAAAGGCAGGAAGTCCTTTCCTTCTTGGCCATAATGTTATATTTTAGAGTGAACATCTAAATATACTGCAGAGTTCGCTCAGTTTCAAATGGTAAAGGTCTGAATTAGAGAGCAGGAACAGCTACATGTTGTGTGCTGGTTTGGGAGGGAGGGAGTTTCTTGTTTGTGCTGGTTTTGTTGGGTTTTTTTTAGAATGTAGCTGAAAGGATTGATTTCTTGCTTGTCTTACTGTGTTTTTGTTGGTTTTTTTTTCTTCCCTCAGAGAGGTGAGCTCTGGGTTCTTCTATAAAAGTGCTGAAGAGAGAGAGAAATTAGTGAAAGCAGAAAGGAAGTTCATTGAAGACAGAGTGAAGAAAATCGTAGACTTGAAAAGAAGAGTCTGTGGTGATTCTGATAAAGGATTTGTTGTGATCAACCAGAAGGTGAGATGAAGGGTATAACTGACTAGAAGAATGAAGTTTAAAAGCTGGCTTTCTTGGCCAGCTGTGTGCAGCTTGACTTGCTTTGTCCAGTTCTTCAGTCAAATGGCTCAGTTTAGGCCGATGCACTTCTGAATATATGCATAAAGTTCCTGCTTGGGATCGTCTTTGAGCCCTGAGGGAAAACTCACTCATTAGTGTCAGACAGAGAGGGTGTTTTTAGCTTTTTCTTTATCCTGATGGTCACTTTCTTTGTTTCTAGGGAATTGACCCATTTTCCTTGGATGCACTTGCAAAAGAAGGAATAGTTGCTCTGCGGAGAGCTAAAAGGAGGAACATGGAAAGGTCAGTTCCTGGGGAGAGGAGGGGTTCAAATAACTTGCTCTTCCAAACACAACCAGGGAGTCAAGTCTGGCTTGAATCCACCACCTTCCAGGACTTACACTAAAAAATCCACTTTGATCTGTCCAGCTCTTGCTGGTGTAGCTCAGGGTAGTTAGTACAAACCATGGAAATGTCAGTTCAGCACACAGAACTCCATGGGAATGAGCTGTCAAAGTGCTCCAGATGTAGACACCTATAGAGAGAGAAGACTTCATTCTTCAGGCTCCTTGTTGTGAAGCGCTCTCATAAACAGAAGCAGACTGTGCCAGGCTTGGGCAGCATGGTGTTCTGTGTGCTGAAATACTGTTGGTGACTTGTGATTTCATACAGAGCAAGTGCTGAGCTGTGTTCTCCCTCAGGCTGACCCTGGCGTGTGGTGGCATGGCCATGAACTCGGTGGAGGATCTCACCCCCGATTGCCTGGGCCACGCGGGGCTGGTCTACGAGTACACGCTGGTGAGTGTGGCTGGGCTGGCAGCTGGAGCCTGGTTAAAGACACCCCACCTGGTGTCTTGCTGTGTCTGAGCATGGGTGTTCAGTGTTTTAGGAGCTATGCCGGAGCATGAATAAGTGTCCACTTGTATGTGAACGTGGATACTTGCTCTTGTCCAAGTGTGTTTTCCTGTCGTTATTTCTGTATTATGCTTTTGATGTCTTTTAAGTGGAGAAAACAGAAACCAGGTTCTTCTGCTTCTCCTTGCTTCTGCTGTTGGTGCAGAACTCAATCTGAAATTGATCGTTTTTTGATTATGTGTGTATGTTGATGAAGCAAATGCACACCATGAACACGTACCCCTGTTTGACAGGGTGAAGAGAAGTACACCTTCATTGAGAAGTGTGATAACCCCCGCTCGGTCACCCTGCTGATCCGTGGCCCCAACAAGCACACGCTCACTCAGATCAAGGATGCTGTGAGGGACGGGCTGCGCGCTGTTAAAAACGCCATTGAGGACGGTAAGGCTCTGCTCTGCTCTGCCCTGCCATGTGAAGGATCTTCTCTTGGGACTCACCTCGAAACCAGGGAGTTTGTATCGGTTTCCGATGCAGCCAAAGATGAGTGTATCTCAATGTGAAGTACTTTTGGTTACTGTTACTGCACCTCCTATTTTACAAGTAGTTAAGGGTAGAAGTTAGGTGATCAGCTACAAGTTGTCTTTTTAAGGGTGAGGGAAGAGATCAAACTACGTTGGCTGTTGAAATTGGTGTAGGTGCTTATTGTGGAGTCTGAGTGTCGAGTTTCCCCTGCAGGATGTGTGGTCCCAGGGGCGGGTGCACTGGAGGTGGCTGTAGCCAATGCCCTCGTGAAGCACAAACCTAATGTGAAAGGGAGAGCCCAGCTTGGAATTCAGGCTTTTGCTGATGCTCTGCTCATCATTCCTAAGGTATGAGGAACTCCTGAATAAAGTGGCTTGAAAGCACACCAAGACCCATCGCTTTTTCTGCTGAAGGTCTCTTAATTAACTACATGAGATTATGTCTGTTCTCTCCAAGGTTCTAGCCCAGAACTCGGGTTATGATCCCCAGGAAACACTCGTGAAGGTTCAGGCGGAGCATGCAGAGTCAGGACAGCTCACAGGGGTTGATCTGAACACTGGTAAGAACTTCCTAAAATAATGGGGTGATGCTCCAGTAAGAAACTCGTGGCTCAGCTGTGTGAAGAATAAAGCTGCTCTGGATGCAGCCTCTGTACCTTGTGTCATGAAGAGCTGTGCCTTGGCAGGGCTCCTGCTGCAGTCAGCCTGGGTGTGCTGTGGTCCTTAAATGCATTCTGTGCAAGTGCTTTGGGAAGATGAAGCACACACAGTTAACAGTGTTGCACAGAGTAACTGACACCAGGTGTTAGACAGCAGAAAGCCTGCCTTTGAATTACCAGAACTGGTGATTTTAAAGACTGATTTACTTCTTTTCTAGGTGAGCCAATGGTAGCTGCAGCAGCTGGAATCTGGGATAATTACAATGTCAAAAAGCAACTGCTTCATTCATGGTAAATGTTACAGTATTTTCACTTTAAATAGCGGTGGGTGTTTGATCATTTAAATTGGTAATGTGGAATTGAAGGGCCCCAGGCAGAGGAAGGTGTCTTGTAAAGCAGAAATTAAGCCGAGTTGTCTTTGAACTGTGTCTAAACGGCTGTTCTGACAGTATTTATCTCACATTTCTAGCACGGTGATTGCCAGCAACATTCTCTTGGTGGATGAAATTATGCGAGCAGGAATGTCCTCTCTGAAAGGCTGAGCTGGACCTGCCAGGGGTGGCAGTTGGCTCTGGTGGTGCCCCGGGGGATGGTCCCAGCAACAGGAGTTCCTCTGCTGTAACAAGCAGCCCCTCTTTGGTAAACACGGCCCCTCAAAGTATTAGCAACTGTTGAAAGATTTGGCTCTAAAAACATCAGTTATTTATTTTTCATTTCACTGAAGTGAACAACTGAGGTTGCTTTCCTTTTTACCCAATAAACTGTTCTGTTCTGTGCTCTGTGGGTGTTGGTTATTCAGAGCTTTACCTTCTTGGGCCAGGGTCTTGGACTGACCAGGGAGAGGTGTTTGGGTTTGTGGGAGGGGAACAGACTGCTGCAGCTTAAATGATTTTCCTTAATCCTAGTTCTGCTTGTATGTTGAATCACTGAATCCCAGACTGGTTTTGGTCGGAGGGACCTTAAAGCTCATCCAGTCCCACCCCCTACATGGGCAGGGACACCTCCCACCAGACCAGGTTGCTCCAAGCCCCATCCAACCTGCCCTTCAACACTTCCAGGGATGGGGCAGCCACAGCTTCTCCGGGCAACCTCATAGTGAAGAATTTCTTCCTAATATCCAATCTCTTCTCAGTTTGAAACTGTTCCCCCTCATCCTGTCCCTCCTTGCCCGTGTCCAAAGTCCCTCCCCAGCTTTTCTGGAGCCCCTTCAGGCACTGGAAGGTGCTCTAAGGTCTCCCTGGAGCCTTCTCCATGCTGAACGCTCTCAATCGGTGTCTCCCTCCTTAGTCCCTACAGAGTGACTGTAAGAGCACCATTAAAAAAACAAACACAAAACCCCAAGAACTGCCCCCAAACATCCCCCAAACTTGCTCGGGTGTGTGAAACGCTGCCGTGCCTCAGGGGCGGTGGGTTTGTTGCCGGCCCCGGTGGCGGGAGGGTCCTCAGCCTTCACGTGCCGTGGCCGCGGCATTAACGTGCCCTTAACGAACCAGCCCCGCCTGGGGACACGGTCACACCGCGGGGACCGGCCCCTCCGCCTCGTGGGGGCGGGCCTGGCCCGGGCAGGGCCCGGAAACACTTCCCGGTGCCGGCAGCTCTTCCGGGTCAGGCCCCGTCGTCCCGGTGCCGCCAGGACCCTTCATGGAGCTCCGTGGCCACCGTGTGGCCCCCCGGGCGGCGGGGCTGGCGCTGCTGGCGTTGCTGGCGCTGGGTGAGCAGGGCCGGGGGTCCAGCGCCCCCGCCTTGGCTTCTTGAAGCCCTAAAACCCGCTTTTTTCCCCCCTTTTTCTCTCACTGCATTAAACTCTTAGTTTGGCGGTGCCGCCTGGTCGATCCCACCGGGCTGGGGCCGTTCCTTCCCCGAGAGAGACACTAAAAATGTGACTTTTAAATATATTCAGCTTGTTACCCAAAAAATGCAGACCTGTGCAGGTGCTAATCACGGTCACTTCAACCACACTCAACCTCCAGTCCATAAAGTGACTCTCTGGCCAATAATCCAGCTGTCCTGCGCTGTCATGTGTAAAAAATGAAGGTTCCGATAGTGAATTTCCTCCCGTTCAGGATCTGGGCAGGAGGAGGGAATGGTCTGGCTGCCCGGGGGGAACTTCCAGATGGGATCCAGCTCCCTGGAAAAGAGCAACGAGGAGGGGCCGGTCCGGGAGGTGACAGTGAAGCCGTTTGCTGTGGACAAATACCCCGTCACCAACAGGGATTTCAGGTATAGCTTGCAAACATGCTTCCTTTCCCCCCATTTATTTTTTCCTGTTTTTTCCTTTTCTTTTACTTTTTCTACCCTCTTTCCCTCGCCTTTTCTCTCCTTTCCCCCCCTTGTCCCCTTCTCCCTCCCATTTTCCCTCCCCTCATGCCTGATCGTGTTGTATTTATGCCAGGGAGTTTGTTAGAGAAAAGAAATACAAAACAGAAGCAGAAGTGTTTGGCTGGAGCTTTGTCTTTGAGGATCTCGTGTCTGAAGAACTGAAAAAAAAAGTCACCCAGAAACTGGAGGTAAATCTAAATCCCACGGGGATAAGTTTCCGTGGTGATGCTGGAGGTGGGATTTCTGATCACATCCCTGTCTGACCTCTCTGTTTTAAGTCAAAAAACTCCAGAGGGGAGAGCCTTTCTGGTGTTGCTTTTCTGCTGAGCAGCAGCTGCCTCAGTGCAGAGTCTGGCTGTTCTCAGTGGTTTCTCTTCAGTCTCGGGTTGTTTTGCTTTTGAAACCAACAGCAGGGTTGAGCCTGGGTTGATTGGTGCTGCTCCTCCCTTTACATTCTCTCCAAACACTCAGGCTGGGCTGGTGACGTGCTCCAGTGAGCTGGCAGAAGCAGAGTACTTTATTAATCAAACCTTAAAAACTAAGCAGCATGGGATGCTTGGTCTGTTTGCACTTTCAAAAGCAAATGCTGCTTCTACTCCATGGGAAACACCATCAAAATGCCTGTGACAACCCAGCTCACACTGCAGCAATTAACCATTTCCAGGCTAACGAGTGCTCTTCACACTCCCTGCTGTGGATGGTGTCAGGACTGTCACAGGTCCAGCTGTAACCTGGTGGTTTCTCTCCCCAGTCTGCCCCATGGTGGCTGCCCATCGAGAAGGCTTTTTGGAGACAGGTGAGTCAGAGCCTGCTGTGCTGAACCTTAGCGACTGAAAACCGGGGGGAAAAGAGCATCTCTGGGTCCTGTGCGTTCCCTGCCTGCCTCTGTTCTGTCCTTTCTTTCCTTCTTGATTGAGAAGTTGATAAAGACAATTATGTTTGATGTTTGATGCCATTCTTCCCAGCCCTCAGGCCCTGGCTCCAGCATAAAGGACCGGCTGGATTACCCGGTGCTGCACGTGAGCTGGAGCGACGCGCAGGCCTTTTGTGCCTGGAGAGGGAAGAGGCTCCTGACAGAGGAGGAGTGGGAATTTGCTGCCAGGGGAGGCCTGGAGCGTACGTACCCCAGGCTCTGACATTTTTCCAAAACTGAGGCATTAAGTAATGTTAGTTGTACCTGATCTAAACCTCCAGCCAGGGGTGTTTTCAGAGGTTAATCCGGGGGAGCTGAACCATCTCTTTTGGCCTGGGAGTCAAATTAATAATTATAGTAATTATAATAATAATGGAAGAAGTGTCTTATCTATGGTCTTAATGTATCTTCCTAAACAAAACACTTCCACCAACCAAAAAACTCTTTTCTTGGGTTTGGGGCAAGGAGTGACCCACCTGTCCCCACACCTTGCTGGTGGCATAAAGCAGCTGCAGGGATCACTGGGGGACCACAGGACTCCCTGGTGTGAGTGATGGTTTGGAAATGGGAGCTGTTGCTGATTCCCACCTCTCCTCACCTCCTTGGCAGTGTCTGTAGGGATTAGACTGACAAGTCCCCATATAGCCCCCCTGGGTGTTTCCCTAAGAGGAAAAGGACAGGCATAAAACCCTGGTTGAAAACAGGCAAATGGAGAGGCTGGAGTGACACTGGGGTAATGGGTGTCTCTTTTTCCTTGGCAGAAAGGGTGTATCCCTGGGGAAACAAGTTTCAGCTGAACCGTACAAACCTGTGGCAGGTAAGATCCTAAAAATCATCCTGTCTGTGCTGGGCTCATCTGGGGATGGTGCTGGCCTCAACTCCAGATTGTGTGTGGCCCCCTGAGCAGCTGCATGGTCTTGGGAAGCAGTGCAGGCTGACCTGCAGGGCACCCAAACCTAGCTCCTGGGGGGTTATCCAAAATGCCCTTAGAGGGAGCAGGCTCAGCCCAGCTTCCTTGGGAAACAAGGATTCCAGTGCTTCCAAAAGTTGATACATCACCAAAAAATCATACATACATTTGTTTGAAAAGGGGGTTGTCTTGGGAAAACTTAGGTGGTTGACCTCCTCTCTTGGCTAGAAATGCTGCCTAGAGTTTATTTACAACGCAGAGTTATTGCCATGACTGAAGTGTAACGTGGTCCTGTGAGGAGCAGGACTTGGTGTCCTCTCCGTGGTGGGTCTCTGCTCAGGACGATCTCTCTTCCCACAGGGTGATTTCCCCAGGGTGGACACGGCTGCAGATGGCTATCACGGTGTCTCGCCGGTGGCAGCGTTCCCTCCTCAGAACAACTATGGTTCGGAGCAGACGCCCCTGCCCTGCTTTTGGGGAGGGCATTCCTAAATTAACATGAATTATAAAATCCGGTAGTTGTAGCAGAGTTTCAGGCATGATGTGGGATCATGTCAGCATCTTGATAGAGTAACTGAGCCCAGCAAAAGTTCTGCTGGTGGGGACTGAGGTTGGCTGATGTGCACTTGGTACATTTCAATGCACCTACCTTTCATTAGAATTCACTTATTCTGCACTTCCATGTGATTTTATCTGAAAATTCCAAGCATGTTGTTTCGAGGGCAGCAGATGCTGTTTCAGGTGGGAAACATCGAGACACATTTAAATGAGAGATTTGTTGAAGGTCGAGTTGTTAACAGGGCAGGTTTGCAAGACAGCGCAGAGCTGCCGGTTCCCAGTGCCACCATGAAACCATGCTGTGAAGATTGCACCCGTACACCAAAGTGCTTTTGCAGCCCTTGTAAATGTGCTCCCATCATCTTGACACAAAACCATCTGTGTCTCAGGGCTCTATGACCTGCTGGGAAACACCTGGGAATGGACAGCATCGGAGTACCCAGCCCCGGGGCTCTCGGCAAGGCAGCGTGCCCAGAAGATGCACGTCCTGAGAGGAGCCTCCTGGGTTGACACTGCAGATGGGTCTGCAAACCATAAAGCTCGTGTCACAACCAGGTAGGTCTGGGCAAAGCCCAGTTGCTGTTCTGCAGCTATTTCTTCTTGCTTGGTTGTAAAAGAACGGGATTTTATTTAGTGGGCCACATGAAAAGATGTAAGCATTAACCAGGAAGGATCCCTAACTTTGGGTGTCTTTTTCCCCGTGAGAATGGGGAACACGCCAGACTCGGCCTCCGACAACCTCAGCTTCCGCTGCGCTGCCGACGTCCCACCGGTCAGGGCTGAGAAAAGCCAGACCAAACCCGAGCTCTGAAGGTCACTTGAGAAGACCTGGAGGCATTTTCTCCTGTGGAGATGAACAGTAACCCCCAGCAGCCACTTTCCTTAAACCCAGACAGTTTAAAAAATGTATAAAAATAAATACTTTCTGCTAAAACTCCTTTCTGCACTGGGACATCTGGGCACGTGCAGTGGGAATGGCAGGCAGGGTGGTTTGTCTCTAATGTCCTCTGGGTGTAGCAGATCTTGGCAGTTCTTCTTTTAGACTCTGTTTTAAAGATGTGGGCTGGGGGAGAGCTGCTCTGACCTCCAGCTGGAGCAAACACCTGCAGCCCCCTGGGACCACCCACAGGAGGGGTGGCTGCCAGGGGTAAGTAAAGGGGACACGTCCCTAGAAGGAGGACTTGTACATTGATCCCCATTTCCTTGGGAAATTCCAGCTTGGTACCAGCCTCTGAGCCTTCCCAGAAGTGAAGCAAGGTGCCTTTATTGACCCTTATACAGTGACAAAGCCACGTGTGTGCTGGTTTCTAAGGGCACAGATGACACAGACCAGTGCCCCACCTCTCCCAGGTGCTAGAGCCGGCATAAGGGCTACAAACCAGCTGTGCACAAGCTCTGCCGCCAAATCTGATGGGAGCAGGAGCCCTGAGCATGTTGGTGGGTGAGGACACCCCTCTGGGCACTGCTCATCTCCCCTCCACCTGCCCTGAAAGGGTCCCTATGGGGTGCTGGGCTGAGCTGTCCCCAGCGGTAGCACGGGGTCAGGGCTCTGTTAGAGGCAGCCTCTCCAAACCCATCCCTCCCAGCAGGACATGCCCCAAGGGCAAACTGCAGCCGTCTGCTGGGTTTGCATTTGCACCTGACCCGAGGCCAGCCGCATCTCCAAGAAAAAGGGGAAGAAAACAGCTTTTGGTTGGTTTTCAAGGATTTTACTCGCCTTAACTCTGAGCAAACTCACAGCTTACACAGCGGTGATCAGAACAGCCCTTCCTCAGCTGCCAGGGTCAGCAGAATGGCCTTGCAGGTGTTCTCAAAGAGGGCAGCTCTGTTCTGGGCCTCCCCCTTCTTCACCCAGTGGCGGTAGGTCCGGAAGGCGCAGGCGTCGATCAGCTTGCGGACGGGCTTCAGGGCGTAGGGGTCCCGCACCACCAGCTCCCGGGTGACCGACTTGACCAGCCGGTACTGGTAGTAGATCCGGACTGAGGCCAGGACGGTCAGGCAGATCACCTGCAGCATGGGGAGGGACAGGCTGCATCAGCCCCAACGTATCCCTCGTGGCTGCTATCCATATGGAGCAGTCAGGAGGGAGCCCGGCTCCTGGCACGGGTATTTACCCCATGTGAGGGGTACAGGCTCTTCCAAACGTGCCCTTAACATCAAAAGTGCAGGTCAGTCCTAAATGTGTCACCTAATGTCACTTGTGCCTCTGAGCTGCCCTAATGGCTGACTATAGGGGAAGGAAAAGATTCCTCTGTTTTATCAACTTCTGCAGCACTTGATGCACCCATGTGAAGTCAGGCTCATCCATTTCCCCTTAGAAGTGATTTTTTTAATGTTTTGTTTTATAATGCTTTGTGGGGGAGGCAGGCTTTTCTCTTATTTAGTCCTTCAGTGAAAAAGCCCTTAGGAAGTACCAAGCAACACAGTGCTTGTAGAGGGGTCTCCACCCAGGCTGCCACATCCTGCCAAAGCCCAGATCCATCAGCCTCCTTCAACTCCCAGTTTCTCCCAGCTCAGCTGGGAAAGCCATCCCACTGCTCAGCTCCTGCAGCTCCCGTGCTCAGGGTTGGGGCACTGAGACACCCCCCCAACCCAACCTGACCTTGAATTTCCGGAAGGGGCTGAAGTGCCGGACCTCCTCCACGTCATACTGCTGGAAGAAGGGGTGGGCCAGCGCCTCCCCGGCCGTGTACCGCTGCCGTGGGTCCACCACCAGGAACCGGGAGATCTGCAGGAAGCCACCACATCAACCCAGGGTTGTCTGCAAAACCCTTCCACAAAGGTGTTCCCATCCCTGAGTGCCTACCAGGTCCTTGACGGTGTCGGAGCGGTCGTCCCACTCCGGGGAGCTGAACTGGTAGTCTCCATTCATGATCATCCGCAGCATCAGCATCTGCTTGCGGTGCCAGAAGGGCGGCGAGCCGGCCAGCAAGGTGTACATGATCACCCCAGTGCTCCACCTGTGGGCAGCCCAGCAGGACCCTCCAGCCCTGGGAGACACCCCAGGTACACCCAACCGGATCCATGCCCTACGGGTGGCTCGGGGCATCCCCCCAACCAGGACATGCTGGGCTTTGCCACCCTGGGAAAGCAGGACACAGCCCTGCGTGGTGTGCTGAGGGAGGCTGAGCTCACTGCTGGGGCTCGTTAGCCCTGAGGGGTGATAAGGAGCAGGGGCTGCCCCACTGCTGGGGGGGGCTTGGAGCTTTGGAGTTGAGCTGCTGTGGAGCTACTCCCCTGGGTGCTGCAGGAGGAAGCTGTGAGTTGGCACTATTTGCTTTTCTTGGGGATTTTTAAGGGAAGGAGAGGAGGTGGAAGGGTGGGATGTGGTGGAACCAGCAAGGCTGGATGCTCTGGGGCTGTCTTTGCTCAGGCTGTGCTGTGTCAGGTGTCCTAGTGTGGGGCTTAATTAAGTTATTTAAACTAAAAAGGGGCTGAAAGGCCCCTGTGTGTCTTCAGTGGTTCATTACAGTACTGACAGCTGCAGACCTGAGCCTGAAGCCACCAGAGATGGTGGCAAAGTCACCACAGGGCTCAGGCTGAGCTCTCATAGGCTTTCCTGAGTTGGCTGCTCTCTCAGGGAATGCCTTGAGCTCACATCTTGCTATGGGGTGTGCTTAAAAAGCCCTGCATCTTGGAGCCCAGTCCCTGAGTTGATTTTTATGGGCAGAAAGTGTTGCTTTCCCTCCTCCCTGATAGGGCAAAGCAGGGATACAGGCCCATCCCCAGGCTGCTTCTCACCAGCTCTGTGCCAGAGACCCCTGCTTGCTGGGACAGCCCCTCACAGCTCCAAGGGGCAGCTTTTGGTGCATCATATAATTCCCATGTGTGTTTTGGGAGCAGCCTGAGGGGCAAGGCAGGAAGGCAAGAGTCTCACTCACATATCGACCTCCTTCCCGTAGCCTTGGTGCTCGTCGTCCATGGAACACTGCAGGATCTCAGGGGCCAGGTAGCCAGGTGTGCCACAGATCTCTGCAAAGACAGGGCAGAGCATCCCCTGAGCCACCTGGGAGGGTTTGTGCCACCCCCCCTACCCCCGGGCAGTTGACGAGGGGGTTATGGATCCCAGGTGGGATCTCTGCAGCCATGGTGCTCGCAGGGAGTGACTGCAACTTGTGTGCATCTCACTGGTGACTTGGTTGTAACAGCTACAACGTGAGCAAAGAGAGGGATGGGGATGCTGGTGTGTGGGGGTGCTCGTTGTTGGATATGTGGCTTTTTGCACAGCAGGAGTTGGGGAAAAAATGTTAATGTTGGGCAGTAAATGGATGGGGTAATGAGGATCAACTGGAGGAAAAAAAAGTGGAAAGGATGATTTTCCTAACGACCAGCAGCTGTCTCCTGGCAAGGAGTGGGGTGTGGAGGCTGTCCTGCAGGCAGAGCTGGGCTGGTGTGTCAGCTGGAGGGCAGCCCCAAGCCACCAGGCACCACTCTGCACAGGGCAATGAGACTGGCCCCAAGGAGGCACGGGGGCCAAAGAGGCTCCACCAACTTGCCGTGGGCACTGCAGCACTGAGGTGGCCACGGGCCAGCCCAGCATTGCCCCTGCCTCACCCTCCTCCTACCTTTGAGCTTCTCGTTCTCACGCAGCTGGCAGGAGAACCCAAAATCTGTCAGCTTGATGTTCATGTCATCATCCAGGAGGATGTTCTCTGGCTTCAGGTCCCGGTGGACGATGTTGATGGAGTGGAGGTACTGGATCACTTCCAGCAGCGCCCGCATGATCTTCCTGGGGATGGGTGACAGCACCTCTCCTAGCCTGAGTACCCACCAGCACTCGCTGGCTGCAAGGTCATCTTTTGAACCCATGCTCTGCTTTTGCACCATGATTTTGAGCCATCTGCATCCGGCCTTACCTGGTTTCCTTCTCGCTCAAGGTGACTTTCTCAGTGAGGTAGTCGAAGAGCTCCCCTCTCTTCATCCTGCAAGTGGGAGGCAAAAGAGGCAGGCAGGGGCTGAGCTGCAGCAGCAAACCCAGCCCCAGAGCCAGGATCACCTGGGGGTCACTGCCCCTGAACAGCCCCAAGGCACCCACTGCACAAAATGACAAGCCAACTTGTTAATAAAAGGGGTAAAAAAGTCTCTCTTTTGCAGTCTCTCTGCAAAACAAGAGAAGGAAAGGCTGTCCCTAGAGAGGGTGGGGTTTGGATGGGACAGGAACGGGGCTCTGATGGTGCCATCCCCCTCTGCTGCCATCCCTTGCACTGCCCCAGGGGTGCCACATACACCCTGGTCCCACTGGGCATATAAATAACCCCCAGGGACACATGACAGCTCCCACCAAAGGTTACAGGGAAACCTGAGCAGTGCAGAGCTGCTGACAGGGGGAAGGGCTGCCGGCAGCGAGGCTGCAGGGAGCTGCCTCGCAGCAATCTAGGCTCGTTTCTGCCTTAAGCAAGAGCTGGTTGTCTCCCCACTATGCCCAGTTTGGACTGGAAAAGCCTGAGGGAGTGTTGGCTGGGGGCTGTCTGCAAGTGGGAATGGGCTGAGGGAGCTGGTGCTGTGGGGATGGGCACAACGGTACTTACAGGTCAAACACCAAGAAGAAGAAGGTGCTGGATTCATAGCTGTCCTTCAGCTGGACTGCAATAAAACACAGGGGCTGTGAGCATAGTGTATAGTGTGTTCTGTCCGTTAATTAGATCAGCAATTTTTAGTCCATTAAATTAATGAGGAGCTGATCTTCATTAGTGTTTTGGCTGGGAGATAACCTAGGCAGTATGGCTACCACTGGGCATGTGTGTGGAGGTAAAGCAAAGGATGCTCTGAGCAGGTCCCCTGTATCACGTTAGGATCATCAGGACCCTCCACAGGGATTTCACCCCAAAACCCCTTCCTGGGGACACTCCAAAGAATAAAAGGGGCAGAAAATTCCCTTGCCCTGATGCTCAGAGCCTGACTTACTGACATTGGGGTGGCCCGAGACTTTCCGGAGAATGTCGATCTCTTTGGCGGTGGCTTCTCGCAGCTCCTGCACCTCCTTGGGGGAGATGTTTCCTGCTGTGATGTCGATGATCTTCACAGCATACTCCTGCCGGGTGGCCTTGTGGATGCACCGACGGACAACACTGCTCACCCCCCTGCCAGGGACAACACACACAAGATGGGGCCTTCCATCCTTCCCCACCCAGCCTGACTTCACGGCCTTTACCAGCACCTGGGCCTGTTGGTATCTTCATGTAATAGTGAGTTTTGTGCTACCCTCTCTTGATGGGACAGATTTTGAGCTGATGGGAAGTGCTTCTTCATGCTGTTCTTAACCCTGTGCTGCTATGGGCCCTGTTCATTTCAGATTCCCAGGGGATGCTGTTCTATTGGGTACTGGAGTAGGTGAAATCAATTTGCCAAAAACAGGCTTTACCTGCCCAAAACCTCCTTCGGCTCATATTTTTCATAAAACTCATTGGATGAGTTCCAGTCCGGTAGGTCTTCTTCCTTGGTCATCTCTGGCTCCTGCCTGGTGGCACTCTGGGCTCCTCTGCTGCTGGAAAGGGGCTGCAAGGAGAAAAGAGCAATGAGGGGTGCAGGTGGCACCCAGGGCAGCAGCAGGGACCTGCCCTGTCCTGATCCCCCACAGAGGGGAAAACATCGAGCTGGAGAGAAGGGAGGAGGAGGATGATCCTGGACCACAGACCAACAGGGATATTTCACTGATTGGAAAAGCAAAGCAAAGCCCTCAGGATGCTCTGGATATCCCATTGAGGCCAACAGGAGAAATCCCACTGGATCCCCCGTAGCCAGGCTGGGGCCAAGGCTCTGGGAACCACTGCAGCACCTCAAAAGTTCATCCCATCCTGCAGAGCACCCGCGCCCAGCTCGCAGGGCATCATCCTCCAGCTCCCACCACGTGCTAAGGGCCATGCCACACTCCTCCTGGTTCCTCCCGCCTGGGAAAGAAATTTAACTCCATTTCTTTGAGTCTCCCACCAAGGTCGGTGCAGGGAGAGCAAAGGGAGAGAGCTGGTGGGGAGGCAGTGGCTGAGCTGCACCTTAAGCTCATCTGGGCACAAGGCAGTGCTGGCACAGCAGGGCCAAAGGTCCCCAGCAGCAGCTGCAGCCTCCAGAACTGTCACTCCACACTGGCACCCCCCAAAAAGGCCCCACAAAGCCCAGAAATCTGCCCTTTTTCTCCTGATGATTTTTAAGATAACAAAGTCGTCTGGAATGGTTTGGCCAAGAAAAAGGAGGAAAAAATGGTGCTTACAAGTCGAGGGGAAAAGGACTAAAGAGGGAAAAGAGGTGGCAAGGGCGGGTGAAGCAGCGTGGGGGGCTGGGAGGGTCAGGGTGCAGGCAGGGGACCCGGTGCCTGGGGACAGCAGCGCTGCGGGGTCAGCCGGGGCCGAGCCAGCCTGAGGGCAGCAGCTGAGTGAGCTCCCTTGGCCACAGGCACACAGCTGCCTGCAGCCTCCAGAACTCCTGAGAGTCCCATTTATTTTTTTCTTCTTGTTGGTTGGTTGGTTTCTTTGGTATGTGCTGCCATTGCTGGAGCAGGAGTGGCATGACAATACACTGAGCTCTGGCATAGAGGGAGGGAAAAAAGTAACCAGTAGTCCTGATCTCTGATTTTCACCAGCGTTTCCCTTTAAGCCCCGGGAACTGCCTGTCCTCAGCTTGTTCCTGTGCCTGGCATTCCTGACATCTCGATTGTCCGGGTCCAGCTGCTCCACAGACATACACAGAGACCAAGCAGCTAGCGTGGAAAGCTGCTCTAAGAAGCTTGGGCAGCAAAACTGTCACTTTGGTGTGGCAGTTTGTTGCTGGGGGAGAGACAGCGAGTGGGCAGGAGAGCCCCAATACTGTGGGTTTTCCTTTGCCCTTCTCTCCAAGGTGGCAATAACTCCACCAGGACACTGCCAGGCAGGTTTGCATCTCAGACTATGTTTAAATCTTGTTATCAATGCGTATCTGTCCTGACCTAGTTATGAGCATTGCTGCTGTGGAGTAGGTGTCTCTCTGCTGCTGGGAGAGATGTCTAATGAGGGCTGGAGCATTTCTAAACAGCCAGGAGTTTGATTTAAGTTATAAAATTTCAGCTGTTGGAAATATTGTCAGCAATGCCAAACCAAGGCAGGGCTGAAATTATAAATGAGAGGCAGGATCAAGGGGTAGGGAAAATAAAATACCTCGAAGGTGGGAGGGAACCAACAGCTTTAAATTTTTTGAAGCTGAAAATCGAAGTTCTGGGGGTTGGTGTTGAAGGGCTGGAGGCAGGGGAGCAGCTGCAGAGCTGCTGGGGTCTGTGGTGCCTCCTCCTGGGAGGAAAAATCCCAGGAGTTTGTTTAAAACATCCTGATCGTATAGAAACGGTTGGTACAGAGCAGGAACAGGACACACCGGTTTTATTGTCAGAGCCCTACGGGAGTGCAAGGGGCAGAAAAGGGGGTCGGGGAGGGAAGGTTTCTGTCCTGAGGCAGAGATGGAGGAATGCTGAGGGAGCCGGTGCTGGACATTGGCCCGCTGCTGTCAACCCGGGGTTTAAATGTTTCCTGCCGTAAATATTCACTAACATGCAAATAGTTACTGCGGTAAATATGGAAAGGTGAAGCTAAAGGCAGATTTTAGGCCAGCACAGGAGTGTCCCGCCCACCCCCCAAGCGCCCTCCTCGTCCCGGCCCCCCCTCAAAGCCCACCGAGCAAAAGCGAGCAAGGAGACACTTATTCCCCAAGCAAGAAGAAAATAATGCTTAAAATAATACCGAAAGCAGGTGTTCTGAGGTAGCTCAAACCCCCAGCAGCTCCAAAGTCCCCCTCCCACTCCCTAAAGCACCGTCTCCCGAAGCCAGTTCCTTCCCGAACCGGGGTCCCGCCGGCCTCACCTCGCTGCAGGGTCTGTCACCGCCAACCCCCCCCCGGGCCCCGGGCGATGGCGGGCGAAGGGCAGAGGCCGGGGAGGGCCGAGGGCCTGGGCGCCGCGGAGCTGCCGCTTGCTCAGGGCTGCCGGCCGCCCCCGAGCCAAAAATAAAGCGCAACGCGACTTGGCAGCGGCGGCCGGCGAGCGGCCATGTCGGGCCGCGGGCTGAGGTGAAGCTCCCCCGGCTGCGGGAGCTGGGGCAGCGCGGGAAGACGCCGCGAAGCGGAAGGGCCGCGCAGGAGCGCGGAGGTTCGGGGAGTTCCTCGGCGGCACCGCCGGGCTTAACCCTTCCCTGCGCGGGGCTGGGCCCGCCGCTCGATCGCCGGTTTGGTTTGTGTCTGAGCCCCCCGTGAGGGCGATGCTGCCGCGGGGGTCCTGGGCTTACCCGGGACCCTCGTCCCGCCTTCCTTGGGCCCTGCTTCCCCAGCGCTGCCACCTGCGGTGTTTTACAGGCCTCGAAAGCATCTCCCTGCCTGCTGGGGAATGGTTATTTTAGGGGTTTTGCTGCAGCTCAGCACCAGCACAGGCATTTCTGACCAAAATTGTTTTTGTTTCTTCTCCCCAGGACGGTGACAAACCTGGTAGCTGATATGTGAGCTTGATCAGCAGAAGCAAAGCTGCTCACATCACCAGGAAAAGTGGTTGTGTCCTTGTCCCCCGTGTTTGAGGTAATCCATTTTAATACTGATTTTATCTTTTCCCTTCCAGAAACTGCAGATCAGAGATGATGGCTTTTAGGAATTTTTAAATTGAGGTTTTTCTTCATGTGCAGTGGCACCTTTGTCACTCACTGGAGCCAGGTGTGAAAAGGCCACACCACCCACAGTCACCCCCTTTCCCCTGCGTCAGTCCAAGCCTCCCATCACAAGATGGGGAGGAAGAAAAACCTACAGCCTCAGCTTCTGTTACTGGGAACTGTGAGGCTGAGGTGAGACTGCATGATCTTGGAAGTGCCCAAGCTTGCTCAGGTAATGGCCCACCAGAGATCCTCTCCAAGCACAGGGAAGGTATTTCTCAGCATCTCTTGAATCTGAACATAGAACCTGTTTTTAGAAGAGCAGCAGGATGCTGTCAGGGGAACCCAGACCAGCTGCACACAGAGTAGCATGGGGTGAGACACAGCCTGCCTTGTTACTACATCTTTTCATCAGCAGAACCTGCCTGTGGGGTTCAAGTGCTCAAGCAGATGTCTGGCCAGCACATCTAACCACTGAGCTCAGTTCCTGAACTCCAGCAGCTCCAGCCCCCCAGGCACCACACCTGGCAAGTACACAGAAGCCTGACAAAATCAGCTCTTGCCTGCTCACCCTTCAGACTCAACTCTAAAACCCACTCAAGCAACGTAATTCGAGAGAGAGAAGTTTATTTATATACCATATCATTTACATTCAGCACAATAATCAGCAAACCAGTTAACCTGAATTAGCTTACTCTGCTTTGTTGTTCATTCTTCCATTTTGTGCTAAATTAATTAATTTGCTGCTTTAAGTTGTAACACATTGTAACAGAGATGGCAGGAATCAAGCCACAAAGAGGATGACAGTGTGAATGTAAGAACTAACAAGATGTCTATTATCTTTAGACTTTATTACTGAAGCTTTTTTTCATTCATAGATCAGTTCTTGGTGTCTTCAGCAACCTTGATCTGAAGGCTTAGGCTAAACCTGAAAGGTAAGAGGTTATCAGTTAGTCATCATTAACTTTTGAATCCCCAGGTGGCAGGTGTAGAGCAGATGTGTGTTAGGGTGTTCCCTCTCCCCTCATCTATCTGCAGACTCCAGAAGCCCACCCCAACACCAGCATGATCTGTCTGTCTCCCTCCTGCATCAGGGTTTGTCAGCTGTGCAGAGCAGGCCCTTGCTACAGGCCAGTGATGCCATGCTGCTTCTCCACACCTGCCACCACCTCTCTCCCAAATTGTCAGCTCCAGTCCATGCACCAGCACAAAAGCTTCAGGAATTCGTGTTCTCACCACCCCACCACCTCCAGCTACTGTACAGGACCCAAACAGGAAGCCAAACAGCAGCCTGCTTTAACTGACTGCAGTTTGTGTGGTCTAGATCAATTCCCATGTTTTACTGGATGGGCACAACACATTCCCACAACAGTTTTACTGATCAGCTCATTGAGAAGTTGCCTGGCAGCACTGTCTACTTACCATTAGCAAACCTGCACTGCTTCAGCACCTCACTGAAGCCCTCGCACAGCTTGAGGTCAGTCTGGTTCTGTGCACACTCCAGAAACTGCTTCATTTCATACTGGCAAGGAGCAAACTGGGACTGCTGCTGCTGCTGGTAGGCAGGCTGGGCTGCCTGGGGCTCCTGGAATGGCAGACACCCCCGTGAGCACCTGGCAACAGCTCCAGCCTGTGAGGCTGCACCACCCCAGTACTGCTTGCTGTGTATTTCTTCCCTGCCTTTTAGTCAAAATGTTGTGTTGCTTTTTAAATTGAAAACAGATAATGGGCTGAAGAACAGAATAGTTCCCAGCAGTGGCATGACACGTTCTGAGCAGTTTTGTAAGTTATGCTTAGGTAACTCTGGATTGCATTACATTAATATTTGAGCAGCACAACAAGATCTTGCAGTAGATCTTATTGACATCAGACCTGGGACACAGAAGTCCTGTCTGATCAGAGCAGTACAACAGTATAAACCACCACTAATTCCCTACCACAAGCACCTATCACCCAGTCATCCCCCTGAACTACTTTTAAGATACTCCTGGTGATTGCAGTGGTTACCTTGGAGAGTGAGTCACTAAAGTTACCTCAGTTTTCCCAGCCATGGTTTGTGTGGTCTTTGTCTACAGCAATTTCACCAGCCTATACAGAACTGATGCTACAAGTAAAATTAACCTCGTTAGCTGGTGTCCAGCTGTGCTTTCTCTTACCTGGTAAGTAATATCAGGCCTTGCAGCTTCAGAGCTGCTTCCTCCACCAAACCCTCCTGTAAGGGCATGACCTATGGTGTGTCCTACAGCAGAGCCCACAGCAACCCCGGCAGCAGTGGTAGCCATCTGGGCCATCAGTCCCGGCTGCTTCGGTGCCGGAGCAGCCACAGCAGAGGCCGGGGCCGCTGCCGGGACGGGCGCCCGTGCGGCAGGAGCTGGAGATGCAGCCCTCATTGGCGGTGCCCGACTGCAAGGACAGAAACAGAAACCTCGTGTCATCACTGCAGCCTCACAATGCCCACAGACCGCTGGGCTGCAGGGAACAAGCACCTGCAGTTCCTCCTTGGTACATCCTGCACAGGGATGGCAAGAGCTCAATGTCCTGGTGAGTGATTTATGCACAAGGGGGTAAGGTTTTACAAGCTTGTTTTTGGCTGTTGTAAAGACTAGCTGCACCCCCACACCTCGAAGGCTGCGCTATTTCACAGGAAAGGAGATATAACCTAAAAAAGGCTGATTAAGTATCATAGGATGGTTTGAGTTGGAAGGGACCTTAAAGATCACCTAGTTCCAACCCCCCTGCATGGGCAGGGGCACCTCCCACTGGACCAGGTTGCTCAGAGCGCCATCTGACCAGCCCTTGAACACTTCCACGGATGGGGCAGCCATAGCTTCCTTGGGCAATCTGGGCCAGTAAGTAGGGCCTTAACGCTCAGGCACTGGATGGCCAGGCCCCGCCGCCCAGTGAGCGCCAAGATCCACTTCCATCCCCACAAAGCGGCTACCGCCGCTCCGCTAACCGAGCTCAAGGCAGCCGGGCCCACCCCCGTGTCCATTACACCCACCCCGGTAATGGCGGAAAGGCCTTTGCCGCCCTGCGGCCTAGACGGAGGCGGAAAAGGAGAGGAGGGAAGGGGCCCTCACCTGGCGGGGGGCGCCACGCGGGACGTGCGGCTCCGGCCGCCCCTCGGCATCGCGGCGGGTAAGACGAGATTCGGTGAGGAAAGAGAAACGGACACAGGCCGCTCAGCGCCGCCTCTGAAGGTCACCGGACACCCACCCTGTGCGCCTGCGCCGCTGCGGGCCCGGGGGGCGGGGCTTGTGCTGACTCCGCCCCCCTCCACCGGCCGCCTGAGGCACCGCCCCCGGCGGGAAAGGGCGGGTCGGGGAGGCCATGGGGGGGGGCTGTGTGACACCTCACAGGGACACCTCACAGGGACATCTCACAGGGACACTTCACAGGGACATCTCACAGGGACACCGCACAGGGACATCTCACAGGGACACTTCACAGGGACATCTCACAGGGACACCGCACAGGGACATCTCACAGGGACACTTCACAGGGACATCTCACAGGGACACCTCACAGGGACATCTCACAGCTACAGCTCGCTTCAGCCCGCGCTGTCCCGCGGGAGTCGCTCTCTCTGGAGAAGCCCTGAGGGAAGGAGGCTCCAAAAGCCTTTGAGCCGTTCCCAGAACGGTTTCCCCCAAAAGGCGGCGGGGGTTTTCCTGCCATCCACCCCAAAACGAGGGAGGGGATGTCCTGCCCCCTCAGCCCCGGGCACGCGACCGGCGTGTGTTCTGTTTTTCGAGAGACTGTATTTTCAGGGATGTATTTTAAAATTATTAATGTATTTATTTAATTAATTCATATAATAATTAATTAGTTAATTATTTTAAGCAGGGATACATCATGACAGCACAGTTGCCGGTGGCTCCAGCAAGGCCTGACCCCACCTCAGCTGTCCCCATGGGTGGAAGGGTCTGCATGCTTGAATCAGGGGTTGGAAGGTGGCTGCTATTTCTTAAAAAAGGCTGGGAAATTCGGAGACAGATGGTGAAAGATGGCTTGAAAAGACGGGTGTTGGGTAGTCTAGAAGAGGAACACAACAAAAATAGCAAATAGAAGAGAATACATAAACATCAGGCCTTGTATAGTGATGGTACTAGATCCAGAGCTGCTACAATAAAGTGAACAGCACTACATTGATGTTGTTAAATTGAGGGAGTTCTTTAGACCAAACACAAATGGTTTTTGAAATCTGCAATGAGTTATGAACCTTAGCAGAGCTTTAGAAAAGAACTAATCATTTAGTAAGGAGAAAGGCACAAGTTATGTCCTGTAATTTGGAACATAATTAAAATACAGCCCCTGGAGTTTACTACCCAAGTCCAGACATATCAGAGGGAAAACTGTTCTGCTGAAATTGGATCCCTACTTACTCAGTTAATAGTCTCCCAAGGGAAGTGGTGGATTCCCCCACATTGGACAGTTTTAAGTCTCAGCCTGACGGGGTGCTGAGCCACCTCATGTAAACTATAGTAGTACCTAGAAAGGTTGGACCAGATGATCCTTGAGGTCCCTTCCAACCTGGCATTCTATGATTCTATGAATATAGCAAAAAATTGTTTTTTTTCTTGATCTAAAACCCACTAAAAATAATGAGTCCCAAAAATTGCTTGTTCACAGTTCCTTCAGTTGTAGGGGAGGTTGCTACGTAAGACCAGTCATTTCAACATCTGGTGTAACTATTATCTGATAAAGGAAGCGTGAATATTGTGTGTGTGTAGCAATGGTAGCCCAAAAGCAAAGCTTCAGTCAGAAAAGCAGTTGCTGCTCATGTAAAAATTGTTAGGAGATAAATAGAAATTATATCTCATATCCAGAACAGCAGCATCCACTGACAGCAGAAGGCACAGCATAGTTCGTACGCTGAAGTTCAAACATCCCATTTCTTAATTAAGGTTTTCTCAACTCTCTTGAATTAATAGTTTTCCGTTTCCCCCTTTTGCCGGCAGAGGTTCCCTCTTGTTGCTGGAGTCCCTTTGCAGTTGTGCATGCAAGGAAACAGGAAAGGGAAGGGGGAGCAAGTAAGCCAGTGGCCATCCTCAAAATAAAGCCAGAGCGGTGGTTTTGGGTTGTTTACATTAAACAAAGTTCGGTTCATATTCAGCTGCTAGATGACTTCATGTTGGTAGACCAGAAATATTAGCTGGTTCTTAAACTACAAGCAGGAAGGAATTTATGCTACTGTTGATAGAAACCAGAGAAGTATGAAAGAAAGAAGATCCAGCCCTGATTTCCTTTGCTTGCATCCATCTAATTCTGGCTGGTGCTACCGACTCGCAGGTCTGCTGGCTAAATTTAGAGGTGTGATGAAAATGTGACCCTAGATCTGGGAAACAGATGACAAAATCCTCAGTAAAGAGCAAAGCGTATTCTTCCAAAGATAAGGCTGAGTGAGGCCTGTGGGGATCCATCAACAGCTGCTCCAGAGCCAGGTGGAGCTCTTTTAATGCACTTTTTAGTATGTCTTGTCTAAATTATGCCACCCAGAAAGTCTCAGGATAAACTTTGGAAACGTAACAGGCTGTGGAGGTTTGTCTCCAAAATCATGGAAAAACCCTGGAGCGCTCACTGGAGGTCCTGGCTCAGAGACCAGCGCCACCTTAGCGATGGCGCAGGGACACATCAGCCCTGAAGGTCGGGTCGGCCCTGTCAGGTTTCGTACCGCTCCCAGGAACAGCCCACATCCATCCCCTCCTGCGGCCCGGATCTGAGGAAAAAGAGGGAAAAACTGATTTTCCCGCCGAAACCGGGAGGAGGAGCAGCCGGGCCCAGGGCTCCCTCCCGTGCCGCCTTCTGGCCGCCAGGCGGCACCACCCCAGCGCCCCGCCCCCGCCGCCCCCGCCCCTGCCCGGCCTGACGTGACGTCGTCGCGGAGCGCCACGTCCGGCGTGGAGGGGCGGGGTGGAGCGCGAGGGGCGCGCCCGCCCCGCCAGCCAATGGGGTGTGGGCGCGCGTGCGCGGCTGGCCGGCGCCGGGCGCGCGTCGCGGGCTGAGGCGGAGGGAGGGGGTAAGATGGCGGCGCCCGTCCTGCTGCGAGTGTCGGTGCCGCGCTGGGAGCGGGTGGCCCGCTCCGCCGTGTGCGCGGCCGGCATCCTGCTCTCCCTCTACGCCTGCCACCTGGAGCGGGAGAAGGGTCGCGACCTCCACTACCAGGCCCTGTGCGACCTCAGCGAGCGGGTCCGCTGCTCCGCCGCCATCACCTCCAGGTGAGGCGGGGATGGAACCTGCCGCCGCCGCCTCAGAGAAGGGTCTGGGGGCGTGGGGAGCGGTAGGACCGGACCCCCTCGGCGTTGTTTCTGGTGCCTCGGGGGCTGAGGCGGGGGCTGCTGGGGTTCTGTCTGGGCTCTCTGAGGGGGGCGGCAGGCGGGCTTGGCCGAGCTGGTGGGCGGCAGGAGCCTGCGGCTGAGGGCCGAGAGTGGGCCCGGGAGCGCTTGTCTGAGGCGCTGAGGGGGCTGGGCAGCTGGGCCTGTGCTTGGGACTACAGGGCGGGCAGGCCAAGGAAGGGGGTGTCGGGGCTACTGGTTTAGGCAGCTCCTTCACTTTGAGGGCTGGTGTGGGAACGGCTTTTCTTGGGGATCATTATGGGCTGGAGCGTGAGGCACCCGCAATTTCTGTGTTGTAATCGATGGTAATTAGCTAGAGCAACAGGCATTCTAGTGGCAAATGCAGGTTACAGTGAAATGCTGTAGGTGTGGCTGGTGGTTGAGGCCAACATAAACATGTACAATTATTATTGTAGATTATTTGCTTTTGGTGGTTTTAATTGGAGTATCTGAATTGATTTTTCATTATAACGTTACCTGGCCGCAAAGGAGATTGTCTTCATGATACAGGAAAAGTGCTTAATTGGAGAGAGACTTGTATGCTGCAGCAGGAAAAACCCAGTCCAAATCTTGATTTATTTCACAGGTTTCCTATCAATAATTACTTCAGCAGGTTTTTTCTGGGGGCCAATGGTTCTTATTTCTGTTGGGAGAGTTGGTGTATAAATCTTAATATGCTGCTAGCTTTTGTTAAGTAGCAAGTTGATTGAATTACAATAACAAAAAGACTGGACCTGCTGTATAGCTACAAGTGTTAACATGCTACAGGAAATACTTGTTGGGTGTACTTTGGCTAAGAAACTCCCCTAAAAACCCATTCTCCAGTGTTTGAGCTAAAGAAACAAGATTGACAGGAGCCTCAAAGCTGCTTTCTGCATATCTTTGTGTGTGTGTGTCTATAGATATCTACACATATAAAGATATATGCAAAGTATTGACATACTTACTGGACATATTGACCAGTGAGGAGCTGGGGAGGGGTTTGGTTCTTCAGCAAATGCATATGTCAAATGCTTCCTTATTTTTTTTAATAAGAATTTTGTTAATATTGTGTTAGTGCCTTCAGCTGAATGAGTACTTAAGACTTTATTTTTCTTCCTCGTAGTGTAACCTCTATAAAAACTGTCCCAGTATTTACAAAGGTACTTGCTGTGTTGTCCTGACAAGCCAATGGGAGACAACATGTCCATGCTCTGTCACGGTGGAACCTGGTTAAATTGTTGAGGCAAAACATCCAGGGAACTATTCTTAAAACCACTTCCGTGGTGATAGAGGTGGGATTGTGCTTTGTTCCAAAGAGATGTTATCTGGGAGTCTCTGAAAGGAGGCTCTGTGAGAGCTTTAGCTCTGCTTTTCTGCCTCTCATCAGATAATCTTCAGTTTGAGAAGTGCTTGTTCCTGTCTCTTTGAGAAGTGTCCCAGTGAGAAGTTTCAAACTAAGCAGGAAGAAGACCTCAATAAACTTGGCAGATAACTTTAAACTTGTTCATTAAAATTATGCATAGGCTACTGAGATTAAGAGAGAGAATAATAGAGAATCACAGGGATTTATCCACCTAAGGAGCCTCCCTGGTAGTCTGTTCTTGTACAGAATTGGTCCTTCATCAGCTTCTGGCAAATGTTCCTCTTGAGACAGGGAATTTGAAGTGATCATTTTAGTGCATGTTTATTAAAAGCTTTGAAGAAGTAAAATAATTCCAGTTATATCTTTAAGTGTTTGTAATTATGGAACAATGCTTGGTAATTAGTGTTAATTAGTAATGCTGCAGCTGAAATGCTGAGTATGCCAGGGTAGGACCTGTAAATCCTGCAGGAATTCTGTAACATGAACAGTTAGGGACAAAATCAATTGAAGTCTCACTGCAGTTGCTAGAAGAATCGTGCTTAAAGACTGAGGTGTTGCAAATGTCAGGATAGCTCGTGATAATTAAAGCAGGTGGTAAAAGGAGTTTGTGGGAGAGGAGCATGCAAGTTCTGCTCAGTCAAACCATATTAGGAGAAGAATGTGCCTTCAGTGCTGTGCAGGGCAGATAAGAAAGGAGGGTTGCTTTAAAACTAAGACAAGAGGGCAAGGTATTCAACTATGAAGTAAGAATAACCTTGAAAGAAGTTAATCTTATTTTCCTGGTTGCTGCAGCTGCCCATCCATCAGTCACTGCTGTTACTGCCCCATGTCAGCAAAGTTTCAGGGAAACTTGATTTCTAAAAGGAGCTTTCACTCTGATGTAGATTTCCCTGCCACAGCAGAGGGTCAGATCGTGTTCCAGCATTTATTTCCACATGTAATGCAGCTTGAACTTTCAACTGTTTCTTTTCTCATTAAGTTATTATACTGGTAATGACAAATGATTTGCTTAACTCATTAGCAGAGTTAAATCTGCAGAGTGAAATGGGTCACAGACTTGTACTTTGTGGCTTTTATTGCTTTCTAGAGTGTTCATTGGGTCGTGTGACTTCTTATTGAAGCTAAATTTACTGATGGAAATTGGAATGAAACAATCTTCCCATTTTGAGTGTTGACTCCAACCATGGGCTGAACTTTAAAAAGTACACAATGCCGTTGGGATGAGTTTTAATTGTATAGAACAATTTGCATAAATTAGTGTATTACTCCGTGAGCTGAGTCACTTTGGAACTGAGTTCTGGTCTTTGGGAAGGATTTGTTTTTCACTAATAAGCTGTTAGTATTTGTAAGTCTTGCTTTTAAGCCAGATCTGTTATTGGCACAACAATGAGAACAGCAATGCTGGACAGATCACCAGCATCCAGAGGGAGGGGCACGGAAAGGCTTGGATCAGAGACTGACTCATCCAGAAGATTATGTTGGAGAGATATCTTCCCTGTGTCCCTTATTCAAAATACTGATGGTCAGCATATTTCAAGTTTTTATCATGGGGAAGGTTCAGGAAATAGTCTGAAGAGAAAAACAGTTAAGGACTGTGTAATAACAGCTGCCATTTTCCAAGAGTAAATAAGGGAAGGTATTAGGGCAATACCTAATGTTTTAATGTGGCAGTGGCTAGAGATGTTCTAAGTGAGTTGCTGTCATATTTGAGAATAAGTGGCAGGAATGGCTTTATTTATAATGAAACTGGCTAATAGCAGTTCCTGAAAGATCTTTTTGTTTTTGCTGTTACAGTAATTTCACAGAAGGAATTAAACTAACAGCCAAGTGTCAAGTGACAGGGACAGTGCCATGGCTTGAAATAAAATGTGACATTGAAGTAGTAATGCAGAGACCCTGGGCTTTTTGCTTTGTTCTTTTGCATGCCCTGGGGGACTTTTGGGTCTTCTGATATGTGTCTGTTCTGTCTTGATTACCTTCAGGTGTCTGCAGAGCAGTGGATGGCTCTTTTGGAAGGAAGTTTTGTAGCCTGGCATGTGTTAATGCTGCAACAACTTCAGTACAGGCTTAAGAGAGCTGGCATGAATGGCCAAAGGGCACCTGCTGGATAGCTTTTGGCAATACTTGTAGCTTTTGGCCAGCTGTGTAAGTGAAGAGGTTTGGAAATAGTCAATATTGATCTAGGTTAACATCTTCATCTGACTTACTGAAGAAGTCCTTAGAATCAAACAGGATTTTAAGAACTGGTGTTCTTCTGGTTACAGTTTGATAGGTGACACATGCAAGGATTCCCTCTTCTGAACTTCATGCTAATGTGGAAGGTGTTTTTGCTGTCTTGTATTTGAGCCACTCTGAAATACTTATTCTAAAAAGCCAGGCCTGCCTTACATCTTCTGGTGGATGCATCAAAGTGATCATCAGGCAGTTCTGGGAAGTGCACATCTGTAGAATTTGGTGTGTGGTGTGGACAGATCTGTGCAGACATGCAGTTGTTGTACTGGACTTGCCACATGTGGCCTGTAACAACTCTAGTGTTATTGATTTGTCCTGCTCACCCCCATAAATGATTTTAAGCAGTGAATTTTGACCTCTGTAAGTGTTGTGTTGGAATTGCTCAGTCTTGTGATGGTGCTTCAGGGCTGTGTTTGTGGTGTAACTACACTGGTGTGGAGCTGGTTGCCCCCAGAGTGGGAGTACATACAGGTGTGCTGGGAGAGCCTGCAGCTACAACTGCCCAGGGCTGGTTGGTCAGGGCACACCTTACTCTGGTGCAACTTTACAGAGTGCAAACTGTGACAGAGCCTGAGCTGACAAGAACAACCTCATTGTCTAAGGAAATGGGACATGAAAGAAATCTCCTCTGACCTCCTCCCTAACCTGATGTTTCTATTGCAGGTTCCCACTCAGTTTGCTTGTGGGGCAGTTCCTGTAAACTTGAAGTCTTTCAAGTTTGCTTGATTCCAGGTTAATAACATTATATAGCAGTTATCTTTCATATTAATGGTAAGTTCCTCATGTCCCAGCATTTTTTTTTTCTGTTCCTGCAAGCAAGTATTCAGACATGTTTGAGGTTGACAGCTGCAGTTGTTAGTGGCTCCTGTAAGGTGGGATGGGTAAAGATAGCTTTGTGCAGGTAGGAAAAAAGAGGAAGCTTGTTTATTCCCTTCTGGTGAGCCAGCATAGGCAGGTGATGCTCATGTGCACATTTTTGAAGTGTTATTAGTTCTGTAAATCTTCACTAGTCAGTAATTTCTCTAACCTGAGCCAAGTTACTGTTTCTGTCAGGCTTGGATTCTCTACAGAAAAAGACAGAAGCTTGATTAAACTGCTGAAGGGCAGAGTGTGGGGCAGCTGGTGGACATTCCACAGGAATCCTATTGTGGTTCTTGGGCTACCAAAATAGTTCTCATGGAAATGTGGTCTGCTGAGACAGAGATAAATCTATCCTGTTATTTAAAATTGCTTGTTGTTTACTTCTGAGGTCTGCACACTGTGAGGCAGCAGGTGCCATGGGGCTCTTCAGGTATTTTGTAGCAGGGACTTGTTGTTTTTGCTGTCTGAGGGAAGGTCTGAAGATCTCTAGTTTGTTGATGGGGCAGAGGAAAATCAGTGTAGGCAGAACCCACCTAGTGTGTCAGGTGCTTTGCCTCGGCAGGGTTTGGGGGGGCTGCAGGGTTTGGGGGGGCTGCAGGGTTTGGGGGGGCTGCAGGGTTTGGGGGGCTGCAGGGTTTGGGGGCTGCAGGCTCCAGACGATGGTGACTGGCACAGCTGTGGCTGGGGAGCAGGTGAGCTTTACAGCTCAGGAGACAGAACCAGAAAAGTGCAAACAACTTGAGGGCAAGAAAGGTTCTGTTATCCTGCTTTTTTAGCCTGGTTTCTGAGCTGATTTTTCCTTTGTGTGTCATAATAATTTATTTTGTAACTTTTCACTTTTTTAATGGCAAATTTAACAAAGGATTGAAGTTACTGAAGATTGGTAGAAGCAGATTCAGTGCCAAAGGGGAGGGGGAGAGGGCTCAGAGCTGTACATCTGCTGAAGGGAAAAAAAAACCCTCAGCTGCCAGGGCAGGTTGTGTGTCCCACTTGGTCTGCCAGGCAGCACCCGTGCAAACAGGACTCAGAACTGGTGGATAATGGACTTGACTGGGGAGGCAGGGCCTGGAGGGTGTGAGCTGGGAGGGATGGGATTGTTCTGTGTGCTGGGGAAGGAAGGGGGTTCAGGAACAGTTGTAGAAAACCAGTTTCTTTGGTTCTAAAGCAAGTTGTTCCCGAAACAGCAGAAGCTGATAGCTCAAGTGAGTTTTGTTTCATCATTTTTTATGGAAAATTGGTGACTGAATACTTCAGACTGACACATAGTGGCTGAGGCACATCTTTTTATGAAATACAGCAGTACCCTACCTACACGAGAGATCTGCTCTCCAACACCTGTATTTTTGCCTTTCCTAAGTAGACTGTTTCCAGCTTGACTGGGATTTGCAATAGGGCTAAGAGCTGTTTTGCCTCATGCAAAGTAAATTTCACAAAGAGCCTGTAGTTCAAATGTGGACTTTGTTTGTGATAGCTTAATAGAAAAGATTATGGAGAAGGAATACAGTGCTGTTGGCTTGTGGCTTGAATAACCAGTGCTTCTGTAAAGACTGCTATAAAATAATTAGCTACTGTCTGAGATTTCACTGATCTAGACACTGGGATTTTCTTGGACTGTTTCAAAGATAGAGCTGGAGGATATATAGAAGAAAATTCCATTTGCTTATGGTAAATACTGCTAATAGATTTAAACATGAAATTAAGTTAATAAAAAGATTTGAGCTGTCTTGGCAAGCCTACAAATGGGAATTTTTAATCTACTTTCTTGTGCTTTCTAATTGAAGGCTTTTACTTAATTTATTAAACCTTAGAGTGGCCCAAGCAGCCTTGTATCCATGAACTAGGTTTAATCCCAAATCCTCTAGTGAAGAGAAGTTTCTTACCATTGCAGATCCTTAGACCTTTACGGGAGCTTTTCACTGAGGGCTGTGTGTGAGCACAGGGCAGCTCTGCTCCCTCTGGAGAGTCTCCTTCTGTACCATAACTTATCACAGAAGTCAGATGGCACTTCAGGAAGTGTGCATGTCACCTCTCAAGTGTAGGCTTCATTTTTTTTAGGAGATGTGTATTGTTTCCTCGGGGTTACAAAGTGGTAAGTGGTGCTTGCTGGTGATAACAAAGGAATGCTTGTGGGATGAAAAGTAATCCTGAAATGAGGGGCTTTGAGGAAGCTGCTACTACTCAGAAAACAGAACTAGAGTACTTACTCTTCTAAAAAGAAGGCACCTGCTGCTGGCTAATGTCAGAGATGTGGTCCTGAAGCTACCTGGGCCTGACCTAGAGGGTAATTTCCATGTTACAATTAGTATACAGGCAGGATTTCCTTTCCCCACGTGCAAACTTGCCAAGTGCAGATGTGGGGATGCAATTCTGAATTCATCACCGAGGGATGGGGTGGGAATCACAAGTTGGTGTTCAGAAGCCTCTAGGTTGTTCAGGAAGGCCCCACGAGAGGCTGCTGAGCAGGTGGGTGCAGGCAAAGCCCCAGTTCTGAATTTTCTTAAGCTGATTTTTAACTTAATGATGCTTGAGGTCAAGGAGAGCAACCTGGGGAGTGATCTCTCTGTAAAAGCCTATAAAAGCATCCCCTGCAGGTACCTGTCAGAATTGGGGTGATTGCCTAGAAAAAAAAACAAGGTAGTATTTCTTAGAGTGGATGAAATAATAACCAGACTGCTGGCTAAGTATGTACTGTTTGTTAGTTTGACTTGCTGTGTTTGGCAGGCTTGGAATTCTGTTGCTTTTTGAGCTAATACTGGTAACTCTTGGAGCTTTTAACTTGTTAAAGGTGGAGGTTGGTATTTGTCCTTTAAAATGACTGAGTTACTTGTGTGCTGTGTCGGGTCCTCTTGGTTGCCTCCTGCCAGGGGCATTGTCTGCTAAATTACAGGAAAATATTTAGTTCAAGTTCACTCCTATAGGGGTTGTTCATAATGGTGCAAAAGGGGTAATGATTTAAGTGTCAGATTTTACTGGACATATGTCACTTACGGACCAAAGTGACCCCAGTTGTTGTTGCAGTGTCAGGTACATGCAGACACTGCTGAAAATGTGGCACTTCTGAGCCTTGTTAGGAATCACACCCCAACAGGGACACTGTTTAGAGGGTGGATATTAGTTTTCAAGACCTCCTTTTGGTCAAAGGAAATGCATATTGGACTAAAAGTCATGACAGTGTTCAGTTTTAGACGTTAGGAAACTATATGAACGATTCTAAACACTTTGTCTTGGATTTCTTTGATCACTGTTCTGGAAACTCTTTTCAAGGACATTGAACGTCGTACCTGCAGATTGAGAAGTGACACAGGCTGGCACCTTGATGTCAGAGGGGATTTGGGTTACTTCAAACATACAGCAAGAGATGTCTGAAAGGTTTATTTTAAAGCTTCCTTGGAGTTAGTTCAGATTGCCCTGTAAATTGTGTACCAGGAGGGGCTGGGGTGTGGCAGCAGTGCCCTGGAACAGGTTGTCAGGCAGCTCTGAACCACGCAGGGCGACTCCAGCAACACTTGGCTGCTTCAGGGCTGGGGAGCCACAAGGCAGAACCAGGAAAAAGTTGATGTTGGATTATGCTTTTATTAGTGCAGTGCATTCTGCTCAGTATTCAGTATCCAAAACATTGATCTAAGTTAACAATGCTTCTTGTAAATGATATTCTTTATAAGAAGGGCAAGTTCCATCATGAAATTCAGGGCGGTTTATAATCCTTTTTTGCTGATGTTTTATTTCTTGAAGTTTATTCTAGAATTAGGACTGCAGTCTTCCTTCTTGCTATTTGTTTGCCATATTTTTTTAGATTTTCAAAGTTATCATAACTCAGGTGTGATTTGCATGGTTTTGGTGTGGGAAGGGAGATTATCACACTCAGTCTTCTTTCCTCCAATTGCTTGCAAAAGTACTTGGTTCGTTGTGCATTTTAGTGGATTTTCAGACCTCCTTGGTAGAATTAGGAGGTGATTTAGCCTCTTCAGTAGAGAAATTAGATGAAAATAGAAATATACAAAGTTAGATGCTTTGCTTTTCAGTTTGAAGCATAAAACTTCCCCTTCAAACTGAAAAGGCTGGAAAAAATGGTTCATCTTAAACCCCAGCTTCTTAACTGTCTTGAACTGTGTGGAATAAGATGTGAGATTACAGCTGTACTCTGCAGACTGAAATTTAATACTTGATGTCCTTAAAACTGCTGCAAGGCCAACAAGATTCTTAATGAAGTGTTGTATGTGGAAAGAGCTTTCACCGTGTGCTGACCTTGCAGCTACGAGCAGATCACTCGGGGACACTGACTGTCAGGAAGGGCTTGAACTCATCTTCCCATTAGCAATATTTTATTCACCTGCAGAATAGTGTAGGCTCAGATTCTGGAATCTGAAGTTGCTGATGTTTTAAGCTTGGGTTCACTGTCAAACACACCAGGATCCCGTGAGCATCAGAAGTAGCAGGAGCATAGAGCTAGGGCAGGGAGAGGGCAGGAATTCAGTGTCCTGCCGTTCCTAAAGCTTGATAATGTTCAGTCTCTTGCTAAGGAAAGCCTGAGTGTGTTCAAGTAGAATTCTTTGTAGAGTGACATGAAGCACTTTCTTGGAGACAAGAACACCAAGTTGCACATGTGGATACTAAGCTGCAGCATCTAGAACTGTGATAATACAGAAAAGTAGACTATTGAATGTGAAATTATGATAACTTTATTATATTTGTCTGGTTCTTCAATACTGCATTTGGTAGCTGGACAGCATAAGACAAGTGTTACATGTGCTGTGACTATTTTATCAAAGTAAGACTGAAAAATAAACAGTTCTCACTTAAAATCCAGATAACATCCAGCGTGGGAGGGACGTCTCATCATAGCTGAGATTCTTTGGGACCTTCAGGATGTCTTTGCAATGTCTGCTTATGTATTGTTGTGTGCTGTTGGGTCTTTTTTTTTTTTTTTTTAATCCCTCCTCTGGGCAGTGTGGCTCCCTTGGCTGTGAAGTGCTGCACTCACACCTCCATTTGTGTGTCAGGTAAGTTTCATCCACAGCCTGTGGCATCAGGTTGTACCTAGTCTCCCCTGGGTATAACCTGCTTGGTTTTCCAAGGCAACTTCATGTAGGACTGCAGTGGTCATGTCAGAATACATGTGTACTTTTTTCCTAACAGTGATGAATTGAAAATACTGATTGTACAGCAATAGGTGCCCAAATACAAGTTAATTAGTTTCACTGTTTTGCAGATGGGGTCGAGGATTCGGTCTGTTGGGTTCCATCTTTGGGAAGGACAGTGCAATAAATCAGTCAAACAGTGTTTTTGGACTCGTGTTTTATATACTACAAATGCTACTTGGTAAGTATTAATTCAGTTTAGAGCCTAATTGCACAATCTGCAGGACAGCAGACAAATGCATGTGATTTTTATCTTTTTTTTTGTAGCACCAGTATAACCTGGTCCAAAGGGCTTAAAAGCCCAACTGATAATGAGCAGCTGCATTTTCTGCTGCTATGCTATTAATAATATAAGCACCAAGACAGTTGCTGCACTGGTGTTTTCACTTAAATATGTTTAGCATTGGATTGCACAATAGAAGAGAGGGAATAAAAATGGAATTAACAAGTTCTGCTGGAATGATAGAGACAGCAGGCAAAAAACTGTGTGAAATGTTACGTGTGCATCTTTCTGCTGTCAGGCTGTTAACACTGCTAGGCACAACCTGAGCAACCTGTCACTCTCCCACCACTCAGGAATACAGAAGATGCTAAATACCACACACTTCTTGTCCAAGGACTGTGGTGTGGACCCCAGGAGCTCCTCTCCCCGTAGTGATTTGTCAGCCACCTTGAACTCATGGCATTTCAAACAGACTTTTATGTGATACCAACTTGCTGAGTGGCCTCCAGTTGGAATTAGAGCTCTGAGGCTTTTTGCTTTGTGTGAGGGGGGGACGGGAGCAGCAGCAGTAACTTTCTCTCTCTCGTTGCAGGTATGACAGCAAGTGCAGTAGCAGCTCTAATCCTCATGACATCCTCCATAGTGTCTGTAGTAGGGTCCCTGTACTTGGCATACATTCTGTACTTCGTGCTGAAGGAATTTTGCATTGTCTGCGTCCTCACATACTTGCTGAACTTCATTCTCTTTATCATCAACTACAAACGACTAGTTTATTTGAACGAGGCCTGGAAACGGCAGCTCCAACCCAAACAGGAATAACACCTGTTTGAACTCGTGACTGACAGTCTGAAGACCCAACTTCCATTAAGTTTATTTTGCAGTAATTTTTTTATTCTCCATATCAGACACTTTCCCTGAGAATCATAACTGAATTTTTAATTATAAATTTGAAGGGGCCCTAGATAATTTTTTTGTGCTAATCTTCAATTTAAATGTGGTTGTGAAAGGAAGCTCTCATACAATCAAAGACAAGCTTTAACTTTACTTTGAAGGAGGTTTAGCCACAGCAAAGCCTAGACTCTCTTCCCCCTCCACCTGTGAAATGGGTAACACTGCTATGAAATATCCTGTATATAAATTCAGGTATAACAATATGTGGTCATGACATGAAATATTCTAGACTAGCATTACCATATTTAATGTTGCCATGTTTACAGTATGTGTATTACTTTTTATTTTTAGCTGATGGACTCTAGATTTGACTAGGACTTATCCTGTAAATAAAATTAGAACTCTTGGTTTCATCCCTGGAGAACTCACTGTGCAATCAGTGTTGTTAGCCTAGGAGCTGCCAGCTCACAGTTGACTGACCTGGTGGAAGAAGTGACCTCTCTAGAGACACCGTGTTGCTGTGCTCACTGCTAGTGCTTTCACAAGGATGATGCTTGGGGTTGGTTCCATTCTTTCTTCTTGTGTTTTTTGGTCTCCAGTAACGAAAATGGAATTAAAGCTGAAACCTGAAGTATGCTGATTAAACCACAACTACTTCTATTTCTGTACAGAATGAAAATAGCTTAATGTGGTCGATAGCAAGGTGCTACTGGGATGGTATGTGCAGGTTGGGGGTGGTTGTATCAAAGAGCATTCCTTGAAAGGATTAATTTCCATGCAGAGCTGTTTCATTTTTAATCTGTGGTCAGCCAGTGTTACTGATGTTTGATGTTACATGGATCCTGCAGTAGAGAATTGCAAATTGCAGTGGAAACCACTGAGTGGGATAACCAAGGAGTGCACTGAAAAAGCAGTTACTTGATTGATCTCCGTCAGGATCTGTGGTTTGTGCTATATTGGGAAATGAACTTTAGGCCTGACACACATGAGATCCCTTGGAAGGGCAACCTGTTCAGTGGGTTGAGTGAGTAAATGTGCTCCTGAAAATGAAATGTGATCTGATGCTATCATTGCTCTTTCTAATAACTAATTGGAAAAAAAGAAATTAAACTGCAGATTAAACAAAGGAACAAAATTGTAAATGTTGTTTCTGCACTCAGTATTCTAAGGCTGAATGTTAAAAGTGCCTTCTGTCTTCAAATCTTAAACCAAATACTTTGTGTTGAACTGGGCAGGCAGAAGTGTCCTTTGCTTCAAAAATGAACAAACAAACAAAATTCCAAGCAAACTTGCTGGGGATAGGCAACTGTTAAGAGATCTCTTTTAGTTCTTAGACTGAGGAGTGGTAGCAATACTGTTTCAGTTAAATCAGTTTGGTAGAGGGTTGATGTGATTTGGAGAAGTAAAATACTTGTGTTCCAGACTCAGACACCAAAATGTGTGTTTAGCTGCTTACTGCAATTGGTGCTGTGCTGCTTTTTGCCCTCAGCAGCTTCTAAATACGAAGAATTCCAACTGCATACCCACTCATCTAAAGAATTAGTTAAACTATAGGATTTTGTTCTTAAACATGAATGTCAGCAAGACACGTGTGTTGTATGGCTAAGTGGATTATAAACACTAAGTTGCTGGGGATAAACTTGACTGTGAAACATGCAGTGTTCCATAGAGAAAATAGACATTTTAGGTTGAATTCACAAAATAGTATTTAAATTACTACTGAAGTAATTTTCTGGTTTGTATCAAGGTTGTAGGTGGAAACTGCTTGGCTGTATAGAGTTCTGTGGAATGAGTAACATCTGTTGCATGTAACACTAAATTACTTGTCCCTCTTGTCTAACAGTTTTAGACAACAATTCATTAAATGCGTTTTGTATTGATCAGAGTATAGTTAAAGCTTGTCTTGATGTTTAGTTCTGTCTCTCAAATGCCTTGAACTTTGGTATGAGGGGAGTGAATGATGTTAAACTGGTTCCTCGAGGCTTTACTTTGTTCTCTAACAAGCCTTGAGGCAACATCACTGTTTAATAAGTTGTGTAGGTTTATTTTGATGCATTCCTGTGGTCTACACTAAGGCATCTTTTCATCCAAGGAAGAGGTGAAGATGTGCTGCCTGAAATGGTTAGTCACAGTGCTAATATCTCAGAACCAGCAGCAGTGGAGACAAGTCTCATCAATGATTACTTGGTCCAATGTCTGGGTGTAGTGCCCACAAAAAAACAACCAAAAAACAGGGAAAAAAAAGCCCCATCAGCTGAAAGTGTAGGTGTTGACTAACTTCACTGTGTCTTGTGCTTGTCTGTGTGGGCATAGTCTGTTAATTCAGTTTGTTTAGTAAAATTGTTTAGGGCCAGATTTTCAGCAGTGGTGTCTGCAGTCCTTGTGTGTGTGCACGTAGGGATCAAATGGAAATTGAGTTTGGTCTCTGGAAGAATTTGCAGCTACACTTTGTGCACGAACTTGCAAATCTGATCCTTAATTGTGAACTCTCTTGTCTTGTGTGCTTTTCTTGCAGTTACTTTTTACCAGAAGAGATTTGCTAGAAATGGCCCTAACTCTTCTACTTTCTCTCTTGTGCTTCAGAGATGCAGTTGGCCTGAATAAAGGGCAAAATAATCTTCGCAGTAGAAATTGGGACCTTTTTGCTTCCAGTTCTTGGACTTTTTCCTTGTTGCTCCCATGGCTAGAAACAGCTTATTTCTTCCAGTAAAATGGCTCAGGTTACAATTGGTGATGTGATGGAAGTCAGACAAGTGCTTCATGCAGCTGCCCCCCCTGCCTGCCCCAAACTGAAACAAATGGCACAGCAAATGTGTGGCTCATATTAATTTGAGCCTTACAAATCCAAAGGGAAATTCTGAGAAATTAGAGTATGGGTAAACTAAGCTGGTAACTAAGAGCAGGTCTGGCAGAGGGCCGGGGCAGCCTCGATACACAGATTCTGGTTGTGCTTTCAACACTCATGAGAACAGAGGGGGCAAAAAATCCACCATCTACAGACAGTGGTTCTGAGTTTGGGCTCTTGCTCCTCCTTCCCAGCTCTCAGAAGTTCTGCTGGGAAGGGTGGATTAGAAAGGCAAAAGGACCTCATCCCAAAACCTGCTTAGGAATTACACATTCCTGAAATCCTCTTACTGTAAGGTACTTGCTACTCTTAAGGCCAACAAAGCATTCAAGTCTTGTTTAGGAATTTAATGTTCTCAGAAGTTTCTTACTGTAAAGTGTTTTCCTCGTGAAGGCCAATGAAACATTCCCTGCCACCTTTGATCCCCAAAGTGGTGATAAATCTCTCTATTAGGAGGTTTCTGCATCCTGTAGTACACATGTGTCCTCTGCTGTACAGAGTCCCTTGGCTGTCCAAAACAACTGGTGAGGTGCTTCAGGCAGCACTTCATGCTCCCAATTTATGTGGGCTAAAGGAAAAGAGATCTGATAGCTTTGGTTCTGCCAAGGTTGTTTGAACGTGACCTAGACTAAACTGGTCCAGAAGTATTCTGTTACCTTAAAACTGTATTAAGCATGGCCTAAATATTAGGTGTTTGTTCTGTATAGTATGTTCCATCAACTATTTATTACTAGTGCTTTAAACTCCTAATTAAACATCCATTTAAATGGAGTCATTGGGCAGATGTTCCTTTTATCAATATAGGTTGAGAGGTTCTCTATTGGAGGTTTAGGGTACAATTTTGCTAACAGGTAAAACAATGTAAATATGTATGAATTTTATTTGTTGCACATAACTTTTTGGTATAAAAAATAAATGTAGAAATGACCTGTGGACGTCTTGCTGCAATCATTCTTGTGCTGCATTCATGCAGTCCAAACATAAGAGCTTGAATGAACCCAATCAGAGGCCTTTTTGGACTCAGTCTGAGCCTTAGAAACTGTTTTTAAAGTCAGTACTGTAATTCTGTTACTAGAACTGTATGAAGTTGTGATTTTTGTTCAAAGACACTGTGTGTTAGCAGTAGAAGGGTAGAGCACTTGGGTCCCCAGAGGTACCAGTTGGTAGAATTTCTGCAGCTTTGTCATGTCTTGCTGAACGTTGTGTGCACAGGGGTGTGTAAAGGTGGAGCAGTGTGGACTGGAGGCTGTAACTGTTGGCAGTTCTTTGAACAACATGCAAAAACTCCCTGTTGAGTAGGTTATTTTTATTGCTTCCTGCTGTCCTTGGCTCTGTAGATTTGCTTGAACTCCACTCTGACAAGATCTCAAAGGATCTGGAATCTGCTGTATGTTTTCTTGGATTTGGGGGCAGGGAGGGAGCTGCTGGGGAAGGGCTGGACAGGTGGGTTGGGTTTGCAGTTGCACGGAGCTGTTCAGAACCAGCAGAACTAAAGCTCTGCCCTGTGTCCTCACTGTGTGGTGGCTCTGAACCTCCTCTGCCTCTTTTGTTGGGCTGAATGAACATAATCATGACTCCTCTGCAGCCACCAGCCCCGTGTCCTCAGAGCTGAGCCCCAATTTGTGATGCATTAACAACCTCAAATCTTTACCTGTATTTTGCTGTGGCAGCTCTTGAAATGTCTGTTGAAATGGGGAAGAAAATGGTTTAAAAAGAAATTATGTCTAGAGATGGAGAAGTTGAAATTCCTTTCAAACACTGGTAGGGGCTTGAATCTGGTACTGACTCTTATACCATGGTACATTTGAGCAAGTGTTTTTCTACTGTGCATAGACTTTTATTCAGGGGTTTTAGTTTTATAGAAAATCTGTAAACCTAACATGATATAACCGTAAGGAATGTTGGTAGTATGTTTCTTCTTTTCCCTTAAAAACTGAAGATAAATTGTTTTGAAGTCTGCAGTAAACATGTATGTCCTTATTCAGTGTGTGGCAGGGGGGAAGGTGGTGTTGGTTTCTAATGTATCACATCTAAAGGAACAAGAATTTGGCCACCACGCAATGTAAGAGCAAATATTTTCTTTATATTGGCAGATGTTTTGGTCACTTTGAGGTACTAGAAGAAGAGCCAATTGCAGAAGTAGTCATAGCAACTGTTTCATAGTATCCCTGAGTCAGAATGATGAAACTCCATAACTGTGCCAACTGCCAGGAGGATCCAGCAGGCAGCCTCCAGTGCTGGGGTTCTGCAAGGGTGACACTGCCCTCAGGACAGCCCTGGGATGCTGCAGTAAGGAGTTTGAAGACTTGAGTGTTCTGAGCTCTTCTGTGAGGACTGGCACAATCTGTGACAGCCTAAAGCCTCTGGAGTCCCCCAGGACTGGTGCACGGCCTGGAAGGGACATTCCTGCACCACCTTCCTGTCTTAATACAGCACGTGCACATCACCCTACCCCAGGATGCTTCAGGCCACTATCAAAAAAGCTGAGATCAAATTTACCCTGTAGACTGTGATTACTGTAGTGCATGGTGACAACTTGGTATGAAGGAAGCCCTTCCGTGGTGGAGGGTAAAACTGCATCCAGTAGCAGTTCTGGTACTGTGATTAAAAGAAATAGTTTTAAACAAAGTTCAGTTGATACAGCACCTACCTACCCAACATATTCCACCTTGCTGCTGTAATATGAGTTTATCCTGTACTGGAGTATGTTGGGTGCCCCCCAGAAGTGGTGCTTCATGCACTTCCTGCACGCTGTGAACCCTCAGGATTTCCCAGGCAGCCACACACACCTTGTCCAGCAAGAGCAGCTCTGTCAGTGGTGCTCCCTGGTCATCCTGTGTCTGAGTCATGTGACCTTTAGGGGAGTGTAACTGGAAAACCTTGTTTGCTTTGGAGGGATGTGATGTTCATTTAGAGTAACCTGGATTTGTTAAGTCTTCAGCACTGATCTGTATCGTAGTTTTTTTTTAATTTTTATTTTTGCCATGAACAGATACCTCAGTCAGGCTCTCTAACTTCAGCTCCTTGAAACTCTGAATACTCTCATTTTACTACCTGGAAGCAGGAGGCCTACAGACATGGCTCAGCACAGGAAACTGGTGTTTCTGAGCTGCTTTGTGTCATAGTCACCACTTCAGGTGGACTAGAAATTGCATTAGACTTGCAAGAGTTGAGTCAGGCATAAATATTATTTTAAAAAATTTATTGAACAAGTTCAGCATAGTACCCAGCCATTATACCTTTTGATTTCATTTTAGAAAGAGATTATGTGATTTCATTATAGGAGGAAGACAGCTTGATTCATTTGCAATCTTCCAGTATCTTTCTCTAAGAACAAAGGCAGCTGACTTGGGCTGTCGTTGGCGGGTAAATATTCCCTTCTTGTTTCCCAAAACACGTGTGGTCCCTATAGAGAAGTTACAAAATAAAGCAAGTAATTATAAAATGCTCTTGTATCCCCTACTGTGAACTGTTAATGATGTACGTGCTAAATCAGGTTAGGTGGAAGAGACCTATGCACTTTCTTCTACACAGGCAGGTACAATGGGGAACTTGGCAGCTGTAATTTGTGTCCTCTGGGCAGGATGAATTGATTAAGTGAGCAACACAGCTGCAGTCATGGCATCTACAACTGGCAGGGTGTGACAGTTACTTCAGGTGTGCCCATTCACTTGATCAGTATTATATTTACAGTGGATGTTCCTTCTGTTCCACCTTGAAATTTGAGGGTGAACACGTTGATTACTGTGTGACTGTACTGTCATTTAGTGGTGTCTAGGTCCTTTTTTGCCTGTTTTAGTTTTCATAGGAAACTAGGAAAGATGATTACAATCTGTAGAGAGACTGGAACTGTGTATGTGAACTTGCCTACATTTTCTTCATCCTCCTATTTGAAACTAATATTACTTTTCTGACTGCTTCTTTGCAATGACTCAGCTTTCTAAAACCTGTACTGGTGCTCTACAGATTATTCTTAATGGTGTTTCTCTGCCTGAAATTAACACTGACTGTTCAGCACCCTAACTCTCTGCAAGTGGCATATGCAGAACTGGGTCCTGACTAGGTGGTCTTTGGAGTTGTAACAGTTTAATTTCTGTGACTGTCTGCACTGGAGATGAATTAATGCCCCATACTTTGCAAATGCACTTAGCATTTATCAATAGTGGATGGAGCATCATGGTAGACAGCTGTCTACCACTGTGGCATCTGGTCCTCTATTGCTAAACCTCTGCCAAGTTAATAAGACATTATTTAAGGTGCTCTGTTAGTAAGGGCAGTTGTAGATGAAATATGAAGCAAGTGAGACACATCCCTAATTGCTGACTAAAGCTCTGAATTGAAATGGAAATAAATACAACTGGAAAGAAAGTCATCTGGGTCTGCTCACAAGCTTCCCTTGCATTCTGCCCTAGTGCATTGTGTCATGTTCTGGGAAGTGTCTTTGCAGGTGAAACATCTAGGAGCTAGAGCTGCAGACAGAGGATGCATTAGGTACAGGCAGGACCTTCCCTCTTGGCTCTGGTCACGCTGGACTTTGTCACAGAACCAGCTGTGCTGTCTTGGTAAGCAGAGGGTCCTTTTGTCCTACTTTTCCACACAATAATCTTAGTGTCTCATAAACCATTTTAAACTTGCAGGGAGGAGGGTGAGTTGTTTAGAACAGAGCTCCAAGCTTACCTTGGTTAGTCATGAAATCAGCAAAATTCCATATGAGCTCCCCAATCACGTACTCTTTCCTCTTTTTGTCAAAAACAGAATGGTACTCCTGCAGCATGGCCTTCTGGTACTCCTCACTGAACATGAGGGGAGGGTCCTACAGCCAGGAGAAAAGGGTGGCCTTGAGTGAAGGTGGCAATGTCAGCAGAGGCTCCATGCATTAACTGCCCGTTGACTGGGGACCTGCTTCCTGAAGACAAGCTTTACAATTGCTCAGTCTCCCCATTGCCACTGCCTTAGCAATGGGTCCTTAGCAATGGTTACCAACTGCTGAGCATGCAAGGGGAAGGACACCCAGTACCAACACCATGGAGATACACTGGGTGGTTTGGGTTGATAATGGTGCTTTATCACCATAGGTGCAGAATGCCACCCTCTCCTGTGCAGGACAGCACCATAAAATTAATGTCCACTCTCCAGAGCTGTATCTTCTGGTGAAGCATTTTCTACAAATGCCAAAGTACATAATTCAGACTTCTCAGTGCTTTTACTCAAAGGTAAAAGCTTCTCTTTAGGTAGAATCTAACCTTTGATAGTCAGTGGCAAAGCTCATTGATTTTGGTGGAGCAGGATTGCAATCCTGGACATTGACAAGCCAATGCATCCCAAAACTAAGTAGTCAATGGTACCCACCTCTTCTAACTAAGTTTTACTGACCCATTTTTTCCATCTAGGGTGTCTGTAACACTTACACTGTGAAGTCCAGGAACTGAGTCTGCTCCATATTCACTCTGGATGATTGGTTTTTGGTAGGTTTTATACCAGTTCTCAAACTGTGTTGTGAGTTGTAGTGGGATAACTTCCAGGTGGCCTGGGTCATGATACCAGGAGAAGTAGCTGTTCACACAGATCACATCCACATAAGGAGCCTACAGAAAACAAGGGGACAGCCTGTTGTCACAGAGCTCCCAGTTGGACAACCTTCACTCACCAAGCTAAATCCTCCTTTTGGTTCCTTTCATGACACATAAAGTCTTTTCCCCTCCTCACTCAGGCCCTCCCAACATGACACCTTTCCCAGAAAAAAAGCAGGATAAATATAACCAGCTGATAGTATATTCATTTGGCATTTTTCTTACAGCCTTAGGAAGTCACAGCAAAGAGTTGGACAAGATCAATCAATTTCATCTTCAGGTTTGTTAGACGTTTTTGAGTTTCCAAGATGTCTCTGGCTTGCTGGTACATTTAGATGTACTTTTTGAGTATTGGAATGTGATTATCAAGTTCGTGGTCAAATATTTTGACTAGCAACTAAATTTGTGCATCAATGGTGCAATACTAAGACTAAGCATTCTGCAAGTTATATGCCATTTCTACCACATGGACAGTATGATAAAAGGGCACAAAGCCCACTAAAGATAAAGTGATGTTCTATGTAACTTGTTCAATGTTCTCTTAACATGTTTTGTAATAAAAGGAAAAAAAGTTCTAATATCACATCAGTGTATGAGATCTGTTCTTTGGTTTTGTCTTCCTGTGTTGTCTCAAGCTAGTCAGAACATGCTTGGATGCCAGAGGCTGTCTGCATGCCTGGTGAAACAGGGAAACCCAAGGGCAGGTCCCTGCTGGGCTCCTTCAAAAGTAAGGCCACCAGTTTTATTTTCCTGGGGTGGGGAGGAACAGACCTCTGAGAGATACAAAGTCTGTTCCTGCTCATTTTAGGACAGCTTGAAAGAAACACCAAGTGTAATGTGGGGTAGTATCATGTACCTACACACTGCTAGAAGTGTCTCCTGTCCAATAGTGGCCACTATGATAGAGGCATCTTGAAAAATTTAAAATTGCACAGGAAGTACCCAGAAACAAATCCATGCATGTTAAGGACCCTTGGTTCATGCCATGGCCAGCTTGAGGCACAGACATCCAAGAAAACTGCCTTTTGGCTATTTAAACAGCTCTAGGACTTTAATTATGAAGCTAGAAGAGCTTTTAGATTAATCAACATGGCCAGACATCTGCCGAAGAACTTCTAGAATCGTTTAAAGCAGGAATTAAAGCTCCTTCCTTTAGGCTTTCACAAGGCCTGTTAGCATTTTAAAGAGGTTTAAGCTTTGGTTTAATTGCAAGTGAAAAGTGAGCATTAGTAAACACAATCAAGGGAACAGCAAAGCATGACAATGTCCAAGACAACGAACTGTTTTCTCCTACAGATTTTTTTTTCAGCTGGACTACAGCTACAGGGTAAGGTGCTTTGTACTAGAAAGAAAAATGTAAGTTTCCTTCTGCCTCTCCCTGTTCAGTATCTTCAGTAAACTTGGGAAGGTGTGTGCGAGGGGGGGGAGCCATCAAACTGACAAGAGGAATAAATTTAATGTATGGAAAAAAAAAAAGCTAGAAAGTAAAGTGAACTTACACCATGATCAAGAGCGTAATTAGCATCTGTCACAAAGGTTACAGGTCTGGAGGGATCAAGAGCTTTAGTGTGAGCTATCACTGTCCTGTTTGCAAACAGTAAAGCAAGAGTTGAACAACAGCATGGAGAAGCACAGCCCCATTTCCCCAAGCTCTCTGTCCTCTCACCCCCCTCAAACATGTGGAGCTGCTTTTGATGTAGCAGACAGTATTTTGAATTAAATACTGCAGGATACTTAGTGATCATCTGCTAGAGAGTGCCAGCAATTCTAGCCACTTCTGCAGGAATATAAATATCATGGCAGAGAGACCTTTATCTGTCACAAAGTTTCTTGCTATCACACCTGAAAAGAGAGTGCAATTACCCAGATGCAGGCAGGTCAATTTGTCTGTTGGTGCCAGCAGCTTGCAAGTTGGTGAGGGGACAGTGAGTTTGGTCATGAAAACATGAGAAGGGTAGTGGGAAGGTTTGGACAACCCCTGGGGTGTGTTCCTGCAAAAGCAGGAGGCTCCAGCCCTAGACCAGAGCAGGCAGAGCAGTCACAGGTTGACTGCTTTTGAGGAAACCCTGAGTGGGGAGATGAGAGAGAATGGGAGGGTTAAGCTCTGCTGCTACCTCGAAATTGCAGGAAGATGGTAGATCATTCTGAAGAATGAGACTTCAGTTACCTCAATGCACCTACAGCTAGTAGGTACCAACTGCTCCCCCATTACAGGGATGACTCTTGGCTATCTAAAGCTTAAATCTCTTTAAAAATAAAACCAAGTGGTCTGCAGAACAAATAACCAGCACTAAATGAAGAACCTTGTCTTCAGAATTAAAGGACAAGTATTGTACAGCTTTGCTGTAACTCTCAAATAATGTAGCACTCATCTTCCATTGGTAACAAGGGATATCCTGTTCCCATCAGGTCTGCTTTTGCTTGACCCTGGTAAGAAAAAATATGCAGACCAAATGGACTCCTTGTAATTTTGCCAAGCCTTACTGGTTCAGAAACTACAGGTTGAGACTGGTTCTGAACATCAGTTCAACACACGAAGCAGTTACATGTTTAGTTTGCATCTGTGGGCACCGTTTCAGGGTCTGCCCCAAAAAAAACTCTTGCCCTCTCTTTTTACTTGTCTGTGCCATCCCAAAGGAAGAAGATGCATCATCTGCCCAGACTGGAGCCTTGGCTCTGTGTACAAGCACTTACTTAAAGTAGTGAGCTGCTGGAGGCAGCTCCGATGCCGGCTCGTTGGCTACTGACCACATCACGACTGACGGCCTGTTCTTATCTCTGCGGATCAGCTCCTCCATCACAACAAGGTGATGCTGCAAGGACTTGTTCCCGAAGCTCTCGCTTTAAGACAAAAGGAAGCAAGATCCAGTGAGGAGAAGGTATGGAATCAATCTCCTTTTCTTTTCCCTCTGAGCATGTCTGCTATGAAGACAGGTTGAGGGAGTTGGGACTATTCAGCCTGGAGAAGAGAAGGTTCTGGGGAGACCTTATAGCGACTTTCCAGTACCTGAAGGGCCTACGGGAAAGCTGGGAAGGGACTTTCCACCAGAGAGGGCAGTGATAGGACAAGGGGTGATGATTTCAAACTGAAAGAGGGGAGATTCAGGTTAGACATAGGAATAAATTCTTTACCATGAGGGTAGTAAGGTGCAGGAATAAGTTGCCCAGGGAAGTTGTGGAAGCCCCCTCTCCCTGGAGGTGTTCAAGGCCAGGTTGGATGAGGCTTTGTGCAGCCTAGTCTGGTGGGAGGTGTCCCTGCTCATAGCAGGGAGGTTGGAACCTGATGATCTTTAAGGTCCCTTCCAACCTTAACTATTCTATGATTCTGTGATTCCCTGTGAAAACTCAAGTCTCTGGGGTGTATAAGGACAACTGAGTCTTCATACTGAATATGGCTTCTGCCCTGTTTCCCCAAAGCCTGCTGTACAGTTCAGGGTTGTGGTTTGGGCTCGTTAATCAAGCCAGACCAAATGACATGATGGCCATGAGTCAAAATGCCCTCTGGTTGCCCAACCTCACTAGAGGCACACATGGCGCAACAGCCTGATTTCTAAATAGAGCAAAGTACTTCCATTATCAGGACAGCGGGTGCTGCAGGACGGGAAAGGCTGTGGCAGGGATGAACATAGAAAGAAGGGGAAGGGTCCTTTGAGCGATTGCTTACGGCATTTTAATCCCCACTCCTGGGCACTCGTCAATCACCACGATGCCGTAGGCATCACACAGGTCCATGATCTCCTCGGCGTAGGGGTAGTGGCTGGTGCGGAAGGAGTTTGCCCCCAGCCAGCGCAGCAGGTTGAAGTCCTTCATGACCAGGGGCCAGTCAAAGCCTTTGCCACGGATCTGGGGGGGAGAGAAACAGTGCACCCTGTCAGACTGCCAGGCTGCCACTTCTCACACGTTAGCTGGGCACCATCGCTTCTCTGCTCGCTCCTGAGGCATTTCCAGCTCTGGGCACCATTTCTAGCTGACTGCGCCACCTTTCCCTGCAGTGTTTGCTTTTCTGAGGGGCACATGTACACTCAAAGTCTGGGTGTTTGGAGAGGCAGAGGGGACGGCGGGTCGCAGCCAAGCTGCCAGCCCTGCTGCTGCCCTTCCCTGCCCGTCCCTCTCCCTCCCTCCCGGGCGTGTCGCTGGGCGCACAGGCGGAGCCGGGCCCCGCGCTGCCCGCGCGCTCCCCTCAGGCTCTGGCGGGAACGGAGCCTCCGGCGGGGCTGCAGGGCCCCCCCGTGGCCGGGCCGCGCCGCGCAGCCCTGCGGCTCCTCCGCGCCTCAGACTTTGTCCCCGGCATTTCCCGGGCTGGGGAAACAGGGCGCTATTTCTGACTGGAAGCCATGGCCAGGAGATTGTTTAGCTCCTCTGCCAGCAACGCTGGGCTTGCCTGTGCGCCCTGAGAGGGATGTTATGAGGCAAAAAGTTCACCCAGCAGCTCTCGGCCTGGGAGAAGCGTGTAAGGAAATGGCCGTTTTGGGTGGAGAGGGCAGAAAAGAGCTGGCACTGCCTCAGTGGCACAAAATGAGGTACCATTAGGTGCCCCCACCGCAGGCACCACACACTTACGTCTGCGTCTTCATGCTTGTTGACGCCGTGGAAGTAGAAGGGCCTGCCGTTGATGAGGAACTGCGTGCTGGTGACATGGACTGTGCGGATGCCGACCGGGAGCGTGTACACATCCTCCAGCAGCACTCCGTCCACCTGTGCCTGCATTTTCACCTGGATTTCCAAACAGGAGATGCAAGTGATGTGCTGGGCTTCACAAAGATACCTTGTCCTCCCTCCCTGCTGTGGAAGGTTTATCCTGATGGCCCAGCCATTTCCCAGCCCTGCCTCAGCACACTGCCTGCTCCTCACCGCTGCTACAGCTAATTCCTGTGGTCCCCACGTGCCTCCTCAGGGAAGAAGCTAGGTCTGACTAAGCAGAAAATGGAAATGCAGGCTGGGGAAGCTGAAGGATGAAGAATAAACCCTGGATGACCATTCTGGGCTTGTTCACCCTAAAAGCTTCAGTTTCTTTTCCCCATACTCATCTGGGCCATTTAATTCTCACAGGCAAGGCAGTGATACACCTCTTCTGCCCTGCATCTTGATATCTGGCAAAGCCTGAAATGTCATCTGCTCATAAGAGGTACAGACCTGAGCCTCTGTAAACTCACAGCAGCTCATCTGTCCTAATTTCTGTATCTAAATATCACTACTCATCCTTAACTCACAGAGTCTTCCAGGCTCACGCTATTGAAGCTGAACTCTTGTCTGGCAGAGTGGAAAGAAAGCTCATTGCATGGCAAAACATGCCAAGAGATTAGCAGCCTGCACCCCAGAGACTACTCTCAGCTTTCATGCTGTCTCCTTCCCTGTATTGTCTCAAATGGTCCTTTTGCAAGGGTGGATTTGGCCCTAAACGTGAAGGGCAAGCACCTCAGAGCACGCCTGCACTCCAGGCACACCACTCTTCTCAACGATAGACCTTTCAAGTTCAGCATCCAGGAAGCTGGCAAAGCTTGATTTTATTACTGCATAATTAGCAATGCCACTCTGGGGTCATGTGAACAGGATCTGGGGGAGAAAATGAGTACAGAAGCTGGGCCATATGGCAGCTCCTTAACCCTATTAGACAGTCAGAGGGAATGCACACAGAAAGGAAGAAACATCACTGTTACCTCCAAGGAGTAGCGGTACCCAGGGTTCTCGTGCATCAGGTAAGGCCACCAAAGGTTTGGGTTCAGGACTTTTAGCTCTCCAGCTGGCCCATCACCTGTAGCAACCACCTTCCCTTCTTGGTCACGTAAACTCAGGGACAAGGAGTAGAGCGTGCTGCCAATGACCAATACCTGATACTGCACCATTGCTGGGTCAAAGGAAACAAAAGACAATCAGAAACTGCCATGAAGGGGAAAGTGCATGCATCAAATGTTGAGGGTTTTCATGTACAGCAGCAGTAAAAAATAAGGGAGATGTAGAACAACAGACTGGCTTGAATTGAATGTAAGAAGCATGACATGTCTGTCTCGAGGTCCAGAAGTTTCCAGCAAGATTTGTGTATCACATAACTCTGTTACTTCAAGATAATCCTGCTTTAGGTGGCAGAAATAATGCCCCTACTGAGAAATTCTACTTTGAGAGACACCTGGTCATCCTTTCACTTCAACAAGTCTCTTGCAAGCACTTCTTTTTTTTCTTACTGCTTCTGAACTCTTTACCATATTCTTGCAGCTGCTGAGCTGTGCAATAGACCAGATCAGGTGCAAGAAAAAACCACTACAGAACAAATTCAACTGGACTTTTGCAGGATATTTTCTCTGCTGCCCTTGTCATCTCCATTTGGAGCCTGAGGGAGCTGCTGTGATTGTTCTGGACCTACCAACGCTCTCTGATGAAGTGGTTGTCACAGTAATATCATCTATGTAGACAGAAGGAGTGGTGTAAAGCACAACCGGGCGATGGATTCCAGCATAATTAAAGAAATCAAACCTGATGTTCTGTACAAAATAGTTCTTGGGATACCTAAGTGAGCAAGACAGGAGAAATGGCTACATTATGTTTCATTACACAAGAACTGAAGGCAGCATGTGGGTGCAGGCAATGTAAAATAGTCATGTAAAAATTGATGATAGCTGGTAAAATAGTCTTTACAGCAGGATGGATCCCCACTGAAGGGGACTACCAGTTAACAACCATCTAGCACACTGCATGGGTTTGGTCCTTCAGGAGAGCTGGTACTTGCAGTTTCCAGCTGAATTCATGCTTGTAAAATCTGTCATTTTTTCAACTTGGCAAATCACTTAATCCCAGTTCCCTGAGTATAAAACAGATCTGGTAACTCAGGGCAGACTCCTCGTAACACCAAAGCTTAACCTCCTGCCTGCTCAGCTGAGGGACTGGCATAAATACAACCCATAGGGTGCTCAGAGGGTCTTATGAACCAGCAGCTGAATGAATTCCCATCCTCTCATCCCTGGGATAAGCTCCCATACAGCACTTTAGCAACTCACCTTGTTTTGTCACTCATGTACTGAATTGACCCCGGGGGCAGAGTGTGGGGTGTCAGGGTGTTGTTGAGCGCGACAGTGATGCGGCAAGAGACCCCCGGGCTGCCCTGGACAACGCTGCTTATATCTGCTTCAAAAGGGAGGTGACCCCCTTCGTGCTCCACCACTTGCACTCCATTGACCCACTGCAGGAGAAGACACTCGTGAGTCCAAGAGGGAGGGGGTTTTTGTCAAGCACAGCAGGGAGAATGGAAAGAGCCCAGCAAAGGGCAGCCAGGATTCCCAGTAACACTGAACCTTGTCCTGAGCTTTTACTCTGGGAGGGATCAATCTAGCAACCCTTCCTTTGCTGAGTCCTAGGTCTGGGTAATGCACAAGCAAGTGTCAAGGAAATGTTTTAATTACTAGTCCTGATATTGGAGGATGAGATAAGAGAGACCTGGGAAATAAGGCCAAGTTCTTTGCTGGAGGAAGAACTGGAATGAGCCATGAGACAGATTTTATCACATCATAATTTTGGGAACACATGGACAATTTCCCGTGCAACGTACCACCATGGCGTAGTAATGGGCACTGCCAAAACGGAGCAGCACCCTGGTGTGGAGCTCCCCCCTGGAGCCAGCGGGGAGGGAGCAGCACCTCCTTCTCATACCACACCCAGCCAATGTAGTTCTCCAGGCTGGGGTCCTGAGTGACGTCGTTGAAGCTGGCAGGCACTGGCATGTCAATCACAGGGCCGGTCTGGCAGGAATTGCACAGAAAGGAAAAGAACAGGTAATTTTAAAAAAAGAATTTTTACTGTCTTGGCTGTCCCGCCTGTACTGCTGGAGGTGTCCCCTTCCACTGACTGCCTTACAATCCCTTTGCCAAGTAGGAGTACTTGGGAAAGCCTGTTTAGAAACTGGTGTGGTCTGTCACGGGTTTAATACAAATCCTACTTGATACCAGGCCCAGGAGCCTGTTCCTACAGGAAGAAGATGCTCATGTCTTTTTCCCCTCCTGATTTCTGGTAGGGAAATGCTTTTATTAATGGCCCTGCTACTGTGAAATCAGAGAAGTGAGGGGGGAAAAAACAACGAATCAGGTCATTGTTTTAGCCTGGGACTTTGCACAAACTGTAGTTTCTCCTGCATAGCTCTGGCTGTTTGGTGTGTGGTGTCAAGGTGACAGTTCTCTGGCACAGGGTGCTGCTTGTCAGGCTAAGAGCTGTAGTGGAAGAGCAGCAAGAGTCAGGGATGTTTTGGGCCAGATTCCTCAAGGAAGGTCTGTGGAGATTGCTGGGAATGAGTTCAGTCTTTCTGACTCACTGAAAGCAACACAGATTCCTTAGGATTATAATAGAGGCAATATAAGGATTCTAGGCAGACAGTATGGTAACACACTGCACGTTGAGAGAACAGTTGTTATTGCAAAATAGAGCTGCTCATTTTTAACACCCGCTGCTGATGTTGCATAAACAAGCACTGTTGGAGCACTTCCCCTTTCCTACCAAAGCCTTTCCATGGAGAGTGGAAAGGTCTGGTTGCCCAGGGGTGAGCATCATGTGGGTGGCTGACTCAGCACTGAGCTGCACCAGCACTGCAGAAAATCCTAGCAGGAAAATCCCTGGATGGGGAAGTGGATTTTCTAGTAGCTGATAGAGGATAACTTTTGATGGGAATGGCCACATGTGTCTCCTTAAGGAGATTCTCTGAAGTCTAAAGGAGACTGAGCATACATATCTAAGCCCCCCTTTGGGGGAGCACAGTCCAGGATCCCTCTCTTCTGACTGTCTCTTCACAAAACTTCTAGCTGCATAGTGTCTTTCTCTGCTTCTTCCTCAATTTGGCAAAAAAAATGCCTAATACAGAAATTATGGACACATACATAGTATGCATAAAATACATAATTCCTTTTATGTAATGGTGTTAGTTTCACAATGGATTTCAGTTACACTAGAACTTGTTCGTCTGCCCTGGGGTACTTTGGAATCAATAATCCAGGAGTGCCCTTTCCAGGCATGGATTTTATCCTACGCTGCTGGCAGGTAAATCTCGTGCAAGGCCAGCGTTGCTCTTGCAGCAGAGGGACTTCTACAGCAGCAGAGGGTGGCTGTGGCTCATTCAGATGCTTTCTGGCTTCTGAGCAGAAGGGGCTAATCAGAGACCGCTGCTCTCCCGGTAATTAGACAGCGATGAGGCAGGGTAGGGAGCAAGGAGCAGCCGCTCCGCCAGCCTAGGGTAGAAGGACGAGGGAAAGGGTGCTCTCGGGAGAGGAAGGAACCGGCTCTGCAGTGGGTTCCTTCCCGGCGGGAGCGCACCCCAGTCCCCCGGGGAAGGGGCAGTCCCCGCCCGCCCCCCGCCCCCCGGTACCTGCCGGAGCGGCTGCCGGTACCAGCGCTGCACGAAGCCGGCGTCCCTGCCCGGCGAGAAGTCGGCGCGAAAGCTCCAGAGGCCGCCGAGCTCCTTCCGCTCCCGGGAAGGGGTGTCCCGGGGGTAGAGCATGCCGCCCGCCGCCGCCCGCCCCAGCAGCAGCAGCAGCAGCGGGCAGCAAAGCCCGGCCGTGCCACGGCCCGACGCTCCCGCCGCCATCTTGGCTGTGGGCAGTGCCCGCCCGCGGGGAGGGGCCGACGGGCACCGGTCCCGCCCCGGCTCGGGGGGTCCGGGGGAGGTCGGACGGGGCTGCGGGCGCCTACAGCCAAAGGCACCGGTGGCCTGGCGTAAAAACACTTGCAGGCGTTGGGATGTGTTCAGGACTACTGGATTCCCGGGGGAACAAGCTGGGAACAAGCAGAAGTTATGTGGGCTGAGGTGTGTGGAGGTACTGACCAGGAGTGAGAAAAAAAGGAGAAAGCTGATATATAATAAAATAACTGTGAGCTGGGAAGAAGGTGGCAATTCCTTCTCCTATTAGTGTTGGCTGTTGCTGTCACCTCTCCACCTGAATTCAGTGTACATAATTGGCGTCCTTGCCACAGCTAAATTAGCTGGAAGGTGAATATACTGAACCAGAGAAACTTGGTAGGAAGCAGCAGGGGACACAGGAACTTCCTGGCACTTCATCCCTCAGGTGAGACTTATTCGGGTCTTTGTTCTGACTTTACTTCTATAAGGACAGAAGGGAAGATAGTGAATTATTTTTGTAACAGGGAACAGCAATGCAATGCCCAGGATTTTTTTTGTAAAGCACTCTGCCTCAGCAAGCTTGGAGGCACATCAGGGCATGTGTCCTGCAGAGGAAAGAGCTGGAGCAGGGACCATACAGACAGGGACCCACCCTAGAAGGGGGGCAGTGATGGCTGGAGATGGGGCCTGTGCTGCAGATGGACCAAGTGTCTCTCTCTGTGGATACACAGGGTTCCCTCAACCCAGGCACTGACCCTCCTGCTGCTCTCTACCTTCCAGCCCCCTACAACCTGACCCCCCACATCCCAGCTCCTCTGCCAGGTTCACACACCAGGAAACACCCAGGGCTGAGGAGGCCCAGCTCAAGCTTGCCCCTAAGAAGAAAGACACAAGGCAGGAGTTTTCAGGGACCTACCTACACCCCAGTGTTTATTGACTCCAGATGAGTGTGAGGGGCACAATGGGATGTCTGCCCACACTCTAAGCTTGTTCTTTGTGCCTTCTCAGCAGCTCCCTCAGCTGCTCGATCTGGGCAGACACGCTGCTCTTGGCAGTGCCCCCCATGGCCGTGTACTGCTCCACACTGTTCACCACATTGAAGACCTGGGAGACGTCACTGCCAAACAGGGGGCTGGGGAGGCAAGGAGAAGAGGGGTCAGGGGGAGCAGCTGGTGCTGGTGCCTGGCATGATGTGCTGACTGCCTGCAGGGAGGGCCAGGGAGTGGAGATGGAGCCTCTTTCCCAGGGGACAG